>OX016540.1:132430193-133777602 GCA_943590905.1 Sphaerophoria taeniata
ACTTGAAATGCAAACAATTCAGGTTTCTTATTAGTGTCCGTGGCTTAACGCACCTAGCGTTGGCTGCTAAGCAGAACGTCGTGGGTTCAAGTCCTATTCGTGCCCATAAAGTTTTTATTTCATCTTTCACGGGCACTGCCTCTTGCGAATAATTGACAAAACTTCCAAGAGTATCAATTTGTCATGAAAAAGTGCTTCTCAACTGTGCCGTTAGGAATCGGCGTTAAATTGTAGGTCACCTCAATTTTTCACACCTCACACGCACTCAGAGGATTGTTGATGACTTATCATTGTGTGACATCCGAAACTCTCACTAGTTTCCGGCTATAGAAAATCATAGTGATTATGAGATAATTTAATCCAAAAGTATTATTTTCACTTCACTTACAATGTTTAGTTCTCATTAGTATAATCAATGATAATGAGTATAATGAAAAGTATGTTTTCATTATACTCATGTTCTTAAAATCATACCTAGTCTTGAATGATAAGATTTTGTTTTTGCTTAAAAAAGTTTTTACACATACGTTACAATAATTGTTTTCTTACAGTTCCTCCCCTTTCGGCCTTTCACTTTAAATTAAAAATTGTGCTTTGAGAACACAACTTTTCTACTGTGCAGCAGTTTTTGCTCTAGATCCTTGTCGATGAATAACTGACCGAAACCCAACATCAAAACCCTACAATCACAATATACTGATAATCTACAAATAGACAATTATCTAAATCTCTGTGTTTGCTAGGATATAAAATCTACAAGGCTTTAGTTTAATCACCTCCAATTTATTTATAGATACACGCTTAGCAACATCAAACGATTGCTAACAAAACCTGTACTCTTTTTCTACGACTAACCCCTTCTATAGAATAAACGATTATAAGTCATAGCTCATAGGTAAGTACCGAGTGCTTTACAGTTCAAGCACTTCGCTTTTTAGTTGAATACTGAACATTGAAACAATGGCACGGATTTGGATATTTTTTCTATTTACGTCCAATTTTTTAATATTGATTCATGGACGATTATTACCCATTCGAACATTAAATTTAAGTACTGCAGAGTGTTTAAACGAATTATTTGCCAATGATAATTTAGTTTTGAGGAAAAATATTAGAATAAGTATTGAAACAGAATCTGAAGCTGCAATGTGGATTTTCGGAGATTTAATCACTAAATATTTCATACTTAATAAAAACGATTTAGTTTTCGAGTTGCGGACAAATAGTATTGCAAGATCTCCATATACGATTCATGCACGTGTTTTAATGGTCGATACATTTAATTCGTTGAGGTGAGCATGTTTATTGTTGTTATTTCTTATTCATTATTTTATTATACATGATGAGAACAAGGTGTCTTCAAAAAGTCAAAGTAGTTTTAATATCTATATACCAGAATTTACAAAAGGATCTTTGATAATCTTGGAAAACGAATTAACAGTCACTTAAAATATTTAACTGGTCATTGGATTGAACATATTATTGAATATTCAACAGCGTAATTATTTACTTATGATTTCAGTCGCCTCATAACTGGCCAACGAATAAATGCTAAAAACACTGCAGGTATGTACCAGTATTACTATATCGTTCTTCTTCCAAACAATGAAGGAAACAATTCAAAAATATTTCTTGATAACATCATGGAAATTTGTTTGAGGAATTTCATCAAAAATGTTAATGTGCTTGTTGAACAAGAATCTGGAAATGTTACAATTTACACGTACTACCCATTCAACGAAAATTTTTGCCGAGATAGTGCTCCCAAAATTCACAACTATTTTACCAAAAATAAGATGCTCTGGAAAAGGCCAACTTTTCCTCAAAAATTACGTAACATGTGGCAGTGCGCGTTTATAACCGTAGCTGTTGAAGAGCCTCCATTTTTGGCTGTGGCTGACGGGGACGTTCATGGCTTTGATATGGATATTATTCGATGCTTAGGCAGCATTATTAATTTTACAATCGATCTATTGGCTATCAATTCTAAAGCCCAGATTAATGATGAGGTCAAAGGTACCATTTTGAATGACTATGTAAGCTGGAAGCAATTTATAAAGTAAAACAGACTGTAAGGTTTCCTTTCCAGGTTAAATATGGAGACCTTGTCATTGGTGGTTTCATTTGTTCCATGGAAAGAAAATAAAATTTTGCAGGAACAAGTTACTTCGCCTCAGCACCTTTAAATTTAGTTATTAAAAGGCCTCAAACATACAGTTCATTAGAAATTCTAATGTTCCCATTCGATTGGTATACTTGGCTGATACTGTCACTAGTTTTAACGGGCAAAATGATTGGTTATGTTGTTTACAAGAAATATTCAAAGCTGTTTCTTTGCTTTGGAGGATTTTCATCAAGAATACATATTTTTTCATGGCTCCTGGGAATTTTGATCATAAGAAGTTCATATGAAGGCTCAGTATTTAAATTCCTTAATAACCAACCACAGCGAAAAGTTCCAACAAATTTCGATGAAAGTGTCGCAAGAGGATACAAGTTTCTTGCAAAGAAATCCTACTATTTCATATTGCAGCCTTTCCTTTATACAGTTCAAAACGATATACATTACAGTGACAGTACATATCTACAGTTTTATAAGGAATTAGATAGGCTTGACGGAAAGTATGCCCTCAAATCATCTAGTAATGAATTGAATGTATTCGAAAATGATCTTTTGCGATATGAAAAGTATTGTAATATTCGGCTTGGTCCGACAGTTAAAACTTATTCACTTTTTAAATAAAACACAAATTCACTTTATTCAAATCACTCACAAACTTATTTATTCAACACTTTCAATTATAACTTTGCAAACACAGTATCTTTACTTTATCTCAGTTCACAATCAACTAACTTGCTTCGCCGCCAAACGGCTATTTATATAACAAAAATGATGGGTTCTAGAAACTACTATGGTTCTTGGAGAAGCTGAATGTTCCAGAAGCTCTCCACTTACAAATAAAAATACTAGGATTACTTTTTGTAGGGGCTAACGTTCTTAATGCTAAACAAAAAGTTTCTCTTAATCACTATGTATTGCCCCTCACAAGTGTTTACTACTACAATTAAACGATATTAGAGTTATAGAGATAAGGAGTAAGTAAAGAGAGTAAGAGTAGTATGTACATTAAATATAAAAAAAGAGATACAGAGTAAGTAAAGAGAGTAAGAAAAGTGTATACATTAAATATAGAAAGAGATACAGAGTGTAAGAGATAATAAAGTATACACATTAGACATTACAATTGAAGGAGATACAGAGCGTATGAGATAAATAAAATGTATACACATTAGACATTACATTGCCCCCTCCTTAGGATTTATCGTCCCGAACAAATCCATCATTCTCATCACCACTGTAGCGATGTAGTCGGTCGCGATGTACAACTTTAAGTTTACCTCTGACTCCTTTTTGTATCCGGTACACGACGACGTTGATTTTGCTAATCACTGTATATGGACCTTCCCAGTCCCGTTGAAGTTTCGGTGACAACCCTTTTTGTCGATGGGGATTGTAAAGCCACACTCGATCTCCTGCTTGGAACTCTGTTGTTGTCGCTCGTACATATGTTTGATTCAAAATTCCTTCCCTGGTCGGAATGCAGTTCTAATGGAACACCGAATCTGCTCACCCAGTTGAACACAATTTGGTCTTCGACTGTTTTGGCTTCTTGATTCGGAATGGCGTATGCTTCAGGCCACTTGCTGAAGTAATCCATGACGACCAGAATATAACGATTTCCATTATTTGTTTCAGGAAATGGACCCGCCACGTCTACTGCAATCCTTTCAAAGGGTGATCCGACATTATACTGCTGCATTTGGATGTGATTCTTTTTGTTCGGGCCTTTGGTGGCAGCACAGGTATCACATTTTCGGCACCACTTCTCGACATCTTCCCTTGCATGTAGCCAATAGAATCGTTGTCGAATCTTTTCTAGCATCTTGTTTACTTCTAGATGGCCTCCCGAAACTCCATCATGCATCTCTCGCAGAACGTCCATAATCTTCGATCTCGGTAAGACTAGCTGCATTACATAGGACTTTCCATCTGCTGATTCCCATTTACGTCGAAGGACACCCTCTTGGACATGCAATGAGTCCCACTGTGCCCAATAGGCCTTTAGAGCCGGACTTCTGTCGGAGATATCAGCCTATTCTGGTTTTTCCTGCATGCGAGGATGGGTTCAATATCTGGGTCCTCTTGTTGAGCCTTCCTCAACTCGTCGTTGCTCCAGCCATAAATGGGATCGGTTCTGGTTCGTAGGACAGTGACCACTTCTTTTTCTTCTTGGCGTCTGCAATGCTTACAGTCTTGGTTACATGGTCTCCGAGACAGTGCATCAGCATTTGAGTGAAGCTTCCCCTTCCGATGTTTAATTTCATAATCGTACATCTGCAGCCTCTCAATCCATCTCGCCACTTGACCCTCTGGATTCTTGAAATTCAAAAGCCAGTTTAGTGCTCCATGGTCGGTTCGGAGAAGAAACTTCTTTTTTTTTTTATAATTTGCACCCACTCAAGGGATTTTTTATACCCTTTTTATGCCAGAGACACAGTGAGTGCATTAGGAAAAAGTGAAGGGGTTGGAAAGGAGGTGTCGATGTACATTGGTCTTGAATTCTTGTACATTGCAATGATCGGGAAAGACAGAGTGTGGAAGAGAGTTCCACATTCGCGTAGTACGGCTAAAGAATGATTCTCTATACTTGAGAGTACGTCCGAAGTTGGGCTCGAGGGTAAACTGATGGGCATTCCTAGAAGCGCGAGTATTACGGGCGAATTGTTTGAGGGGAGGAACGCAACTGGCTATTTCACTAGAGCAATTACCATAGAAGTAACGGTAAAACAAGGAGAGACACGCTACGTTGCGACGGTGGTCTAAAGGGGTGAATGAGTCAGTGATCTCTCTATCACCAATCATTCTTACAGCTCTTCTTTGTATTCCATCTAAGAGGCTTAAGTAAGTAGCTGGAGCACCAGCCCAGAGATGGGAATTGTACTCAAGCTTTGGACGGATATATGTTTTATAGATAATAGCCAGATCAGAAGGGGAGAACAATTTCTTGCACCTTCTTAAGAAACCCAAACACCTTGCGGCATTTTTGGCGACATCGCATATGTGCTCGCTCCACAAAAGGTGGTCTGTAATGCACATACCGAGAATCTCGAGATGTTCGGTCTCATTGATGCAAGTGCCACTCATGGACAGTGGCAAGGGGGGTACATCTCGCTTCGACGATACAAGACAGCATTGAGTTTTCGAAGCATTAAACTCGACGCGGTTTTTAATTCCCCATTGTACAATGCTGTTTAAGTCAGAGTTTAATGAGCTTATCATATTTTGCCGTTGCAGGTCCACATCCGAAGTGGAGGGATGTGAGTCTGGGAACGAATATGAAAAGCTAAGGGTACTATCGTCGGCGAAACAATGATTTGGATTAGAAGTTACAGACAAGAGATCATTTATGAAAATGAGAAAGAGGGTCGGAGACAAAACGGAGCCCTGGGGCACACCAGCATTTATGTTATGGGTTTCAGACTTGAATCCGTCCAATACAACTTGTATTGAACGGTTCGAAAGAAAGTTTCTAATCCATCGAAGAAGGGATTCATCGATACCGAAAGCACGCATTTTCGATAAAAGAGCAAGATGCCAGACTTTATCAAATGCCTTTGAAATATCAAGTGCAACAATCTTACTTTCTCCAAAACGATGTAAAGATTTGTTCCACTGTTCGGTGAGATAAACCATCAGATCACCAGTGGACCTGTTGCTGCGAAAGCCGTACTGCCGGTCATTAAGAAGCTTTCGGTCTTCGAGATATTTCTTGAGCTGATAGTTTATAAGCGTTTCCATGACCTTAGAAAGAAGGGACGTAAGTGCAATCGGACGATAGTTGGAGGGAGAAGAAGATACGCCTTTTTTTGGGATTGGCTGGACAAATGCTGTTTTCCAACTACTCGGAACGAGCCCAGAAGAATAGGATAGGTGGAAAAGCTTACGCAAGGATTTTGCCAGCGTGGAAGAACACCTCTTCAGAACAATAGCGGGGATACCATCCGGACCAGCGGATTTATGTATGTTGAGATCTTTGAGGACTCTTGCCACAGCACGAGTGCGAAAGAAGATTTGCCCCATGGAATCATTGACGCGCTCTAGAGCTGGGGGAGTCATGACACTATCTGGCAGCGAAGAGTTGGAGGCGAACTGCCTAGCAAAAAGGTTAGCTTTCGCGAGAGAGCTAACAACTGGAGTGTCATTGTCAACGAGCGTAGGGACCGAGGAAGAAGAAGAATTCTTCATATTTTTTCAGAAAAGACCAAAAATTCTTACTGCCTTTGGGACATTGCAGTATTTTTTGCCTTAATTTTTGGTCATGCAAAAACTTAGTCCGTCGAATATGGGCATTGCAGGCCTTCCTGGCTTGCTTAAACTTGTTCCGGTTTTCCTCAGTTGGGTTGGCTCTATAACACCGGAACTTTACTTCTTTTTCCCTGATAACCTCTTTACAGCTTGAATCAAACCATGATTTTTCCTTAGGTTTGATGCTTTTAACTCTATTCGGGATAAAAGTTTTCATTCCCAAAATAATCATATTAGTGATCATATCTGCGCTGGCGTCTACGTCACTATCGAGGAAGCATAGTGACCAGTTAAAGATCCGGAAGAAGTTATTGAGACCGTCCCAGTTGGCTTTCTCGTATTGCCATACGGTTCTCTTCGGAGCTCTTTCTTTAACTGGATTAGTTTGGCACGAGAAATTTGCAGATATTACACTATGGTCTGATCTGCCTAGAGGCGTTAATACACTGATAGTGTATTTATCAGGGTCGGACGTAAGGAACAAGTCAAGAGTATTTTCCGCTTGGCCATCAATATCCGATATTCGAGTGGGCTCAGTGACCAGCTGAGTAAGGTGGTTAAACTCAGCAAAAATTTCAGCACACATTCCTTCGGGTGTTGTCTGGCCCGAATGGAGAAGCCACGAAGAATTGTGTACATTGAAATCGCCCGTAATAACGATTTCAGTGTGAGGGTACAGGGAAACAATTCTTTGGATGGAGTCAGACAGAGAATCAAATTCGCGAGAAGTTGAAGCTCTGTCCAAATTTGGGCTTCGATAGAGGAAACAATAGTGGATGATGTGCTTATTTATGGTGAACTTGAACCACATAAGATTAAAAAAAGGGTCGGAGCAATGTCCGTATTGTGGAAGGAATTGATAAGCGACATCATCCCTTATGTAGACGGCGAGACCATGGTGGGAGAGGAATAAAGGCACTAAGCAATACCCATGAATAAGAAATTCAGTAGGGTCGGTATTCTCACCTACTTGGGTTTCACTCAGTGCCAAAACAGCTGGCCTGTTTGTAACAGTGTGAATGTACACAGCTAGAAAATTAATTCTCAGCCCACGAATATTGCAATAATCGACTCTGAAATTATCGATCATTGCAAGTTAAAAAAAAATAAAAGACCAAAACAGACAAGGTCTAAAAGAGTTACTGAATTGAATAACAGAAATCTTTACGATTCAGCGCCACTGTCAGTGTTATGCCTTAACGGCAGCGTGAATCGATCCGACCCTGGAATTCAAACAGTTGATCTCTATTCATCTGTTATTGACAACACACCATATGCATACATTGAATGAGTAAAAAAAAAAAAGCTCAATGCAATGTAATGCATATGATAAGCTGTCAATTGTACGACGGGGAAACGAGGAGAACGGGATGGGTATGTACTTACTGTGCTCTTGTGGCTAGCGGGTATTTTTAAGTCTTTTTTTGTGGGTGCAGTTTTTGGTGTTGTTTGCAATTTTATTGTTGTTGGTTGATTGCGATGGTTTTTTGTTGGTTTTCTTTTTTGCTCGTTTTAGAATATTTTTATGTTGGGTTTGAGTGTTTTATTTAATGTTTATTATTGTTCTTTTTTGTTGGTGGCGTTTATTAATTTAATTTTATTTTTTGTTTTTTGTTAACGGACGCGAGGGACGAGGACGGGACATAAAAATAAACACTAGAACAAGAGACAAAGCACTGCACAACCGGACTCTTCGAACACTTGACGAACACTCTGTCCATAGAGATACTTATGGAAGTGCTTTGTTGCCAAAATCAGTGCAAGAAGTTCTCTTCTGGTCACACAATAGTTTCTTTCCGACTTCGAGAGTACCTTGCTGTAATAGGCAACCACCTTTTCTTCGCCATCATGTACCTGTGACAATACAGCACCAATCCCGACATTGCTGGCATCAGCATCAATGATGAACGGTTTTCCTGGAGTCGGGTAGGTCAGCACTGGTGCATTACACAAGCGTTGCTTGAGTTCTTGAAAGCTGCGCTCGCACTCACCTGACCATTTAAGCTGCTTTCCCTTTTCCGTTAGCTGATGTAGACTCTTGGCGATCTCAGCAAAATTCTTGACAAAGCGCCTATAGTAGGTGGCTAGACCCAGAAAGCTTCGGAGTTGATGTTTGTCCTATGGTGTTGGCCAATTCTTCGCGGTGTCAACCGTATTAGGATCCGTCTTAACTCCTTGGGATGAGATGATATGTCCCAGGTATTTCCCTTCGGTTTTGAAGAGTGAACACTTTTCTGGATTGAGCTTGAGGTGGGCTTCTCGAAGTCTTTGAAACACGGCTCTCAGATTTGTACAATGTTCGTCAAATGTTTTCCCATATACATGACGTCCAGGCAAGATTTCCAAGTGAGTCCTTGCAGGACGCATTCCATAAGGCGCTCAAAAGTCGCTGGAGCATTGCACAGTCCAAAAGGCATCACTTTGAACTGCCACAATCCGTTTCCTGTCGAGAACGCTGTCTTCTCTTTGTCTTCAGGATGGATTTCTACTTGCCAGTATCCACTTTTCAGGTCCAACGTTGAGAACCATTGTGCTCCTTCCATTGCGTCCAGAGTATCACTGATCCTAGGCAGAGGGTAGCTATCCTTCTTGGTCACATCATTCAACCTTCGATAGTCTACGCAAAAGCGGGTTGATCCGTCTTTCTTCTTTACCAGGACCACTGGAGACGCCCAAGGGTTTTTAGAGTTTTCGATCAGACCCTCTTCTTTCATGGTGGTTATCAGTTCTTCAACCTCACCTTGTTTGGCTAGTGGAAGGCGTCTTGCAGGTTGACGGATCGGCTTTGCATCCCCGGTGTTGATTCGATGTTGAACCAGTTGTGTTCTACCATATTTCCCTTGCGATGACGAAAAGATGTCTGCAAATTCTTCGAGGAGACCTTCTGCAGTTCTTCGTTGTTGGTGGCCAAGATTAGAGGACTTGAGAATGTTCGTCTTTATGCAGTTCAGCTCTTTGGACTTCAATGTTTGCCTTGGCTCTTCTTCGCTGATCCTTGTTATCGCTGATACAGATTCGCATTGTCCGACAATCTCACCTTTTCTAAGCTTAACTTTGTACGGCTTGATGTTCAGTATTCCTACGGGAACCATGTTCTTTACAGGTCTAACAAGAGTCTTCCCAATGGTGACGTTTTGGGAGGACTTTACAGATGCTGGTTCGACCATGAGGTATCGATGGCTTCCAGGCTTACCCTTCAATTTCGTCCACACGAATACTTCTGAAGAAGCAGGCAAAATCAGATCTTCTTTGAGGACGGTTTTCACAGATAGCGAGGTCTCATATGAGTGAATCCCATAGATCATCGGAATCTCGATGTTTCGATATTTCAGGACTTGAAATCGACGCCGACAATGCACTCGTCGCATATATCTGCTACCAGGAACAGGTGAGAGAATTCCAGCTCTGTCATCCGGATCTTAAGACGTACCTCACCATAGACTTTTGCGGCTTCTCCAGTTGCAGTCCTTAGACGATAGCTATTGGTGTTGTGGAGCCATGTCTTCTTAACGAGGTCCTGCCGTACAATGGACGCCGTGGCACCGGTGTCGATGGTAGCCACACATTTTTTGCCGTTTATACTTGCTTCCACGGTCAGGCTCTTGTTGTCACGTTTCGTTTGAGAAACCTGGATGGTGTTTCTGTAGCTATCGGTACTAGAAGCCAGCTTCTGTCCCTCGAAGTTGGTGGGGTGGGAAACAACTTGGGAAGCAACATTGTTGTAGGTGTAACTTTGACCAGTTGACATATTTCTGTGTTCACAGTGTTGGCATGCGGTTCCTCTTCGCGGTAATCTGCACTGTCGTTGAAGATGCCCAGTCTTGTTGCAGTTCCAGCATCGTGCTGGTCCGTCTCGCTGACTCCTTTCCAGAGTTGCCTGCTGACAAGAGCATTCTTGGACTTCCAATTCTCTCACGCGATGCACGTTTTGGGAAGCTTGTTCTGCGGCTTCCATTGTTAGAGCGAAAGCCAATGCTTCTGGTAGTGTTTGCTTTCCGGCAGTGCGAATAGCCCTTTGGAGATTTATATCGCCCACAGCTCTCACAAAGGCTTCAACAGCAAGTTGATTTATTATCTCGTTGCCAGCTGTTGGGTATGCCAGGTGAACTAATCGCTCGATATCTGCCTGGAGCTGCTGCAGAGTTTCACCTCTTTTCTGTGCCCTGTTGTTTAGTTGTACTCGGAAGACTTCTGTCATGTGGCTATCCCCAAACCGCTGTTCGATTGCGTTTACCAGAACTTTGAAGTCACCGTTCTTCTCTGCTGGGATGGTTTGTAGCAGTTCAGCAGCTGCTCCTCTCAAGGCAAGCGTAAGAGCAAGTTATTTTTCGTCATCGTCCCAGCCGTTTGTTAACGCTGCTGCTTCAAACTGTTTCTTGTAGATTGACCACGGTATCTGACCATCAAAGCTTGGAGGATTCACTTCTCTCTTTCTTGAGCACTCACCAGAAGGTTTTCGAGCTTTCATCTTTCGCACTTTTTTTAGTTCGCTTGTAATGGTTTCGATCTGTTCGTCTATTTTCTTGAAACGTGCATATGTCGTTGAATTTTGTTTTTCGACACGCTCATCGAGAGTATTGATTTTGTCTTCGAAGGCCGCAAACCTGCCTTCTAGCAGATTTTTCTGTTCATCAAACCGATCTCGAACGTCATCCCTTTGAGCTTGTAGTTGTTCCAGAACATCCTTGTTTTGAGTTTCTTGCTTCTTTTGATTCTCTTAAAATTTGGCTAAAAGAAGAGACATCATGTCAGATATGGGAGTTGTATTTACCTCTTGCACTTTTGCTTCCACTTCGAAAGCAAACGTATCTGGGTCTTCATTTTGTTCTTTCAGATATTCCTGTAGCCGTTTTTATATCCTGCCCTACTTAAGCCATGTTTGCTTAGTTCGGCCTTTATCTCAAGGACAGTTAAGTCTTTCAAAACTTTACTCATTTTTTTTAAATTTTTAACTTCACTATTTCACACAAAATAGTTTAATCACTGTTCACTGTTTTATTCTCAATAAGTTTTAATCACACTTCTGACACCAATGTAATATTCGGCTTGGTCCGACAATTAAAACTTATTCACACAAATTCACTTTATTCAAATCACTCATAAACTTATTTATTAAACACTTTCAATTATAACTTTGCAAACACAATATCTTTACTTTATCTCAGTTCACAATCAACTAACTTGCTTCGCCGTTAAACGGCTATTTATATAACAAAAATGATGGGTTCTAGAAACTACTATGGTTCTTAGAGAAGCTGAGTGTTCCAGAAGCTCTTCACTTACAAATAAAAATACTGGGATTACTTTTGTAGGGGCTAAATGCTAAACAAAAAGTTTCTCTTAATCACTAGGTATTGCCCCTCACAAGTGTTTACTACTACAATTAAACGATATTAGAGTTATAGAGATAGGAGTAAGTAAAGAGGGTAAGAGTAGTATGTACATTAAATATAAAAAAAGAGATACAGAGTAAGTAAAGAGAGTAAGAAAAGTGTATACATTAAATATAGAAAGAGATACAGAGCGTAAGAGATAATAAAGTATACACATTAGACATTACAATTGAAGGAGATACAGAGCGTATGAGATAAATAAAATGTATACACATTACAGTATCATACGATTAAGACACCTATTCGTAAAAGTGTGTTATGTTTTTACATGCCGAAGTTCCCGTTTTTAACAGAAGAATTGAAAAAATGGATTAAGCAAATGTCATACAGCGGTCTTATTCAACGAATATACGATAATTTAGCAGCAAAGAGTCTGAAGAAGCAATCCATAATATATCGCAAAAAGGTTGGACCATTGGAACTACATCAACTAGAGGGCGTTTTTCAGATTTTAATAGTTCTCTCATGTGTAGCAATTTGCTGCTTTCTTTTAGAAATTTTGTCAGATAAATGTTCAGTATTCAAACAATTTATTGAATATTTTCATTAGAATTTGAATCAATATTCTTAAAAATTATAGGAAATCTATAAACTTTAGCATTAGTCGTTGAAATGCAGTCATTAATTAATTAAATTTTTTTGCTTAAACTTTGTTGTTGAGCGTATTGTAATGTGTATACACTTTATTATCTCTTACGCTCTGTATCTCTTTCTATATTTAATGTACACACTTTTCTTACTCTTTTTACTTACTCTGTATCTCTTTTTTTTTATTTAATGTACTAACTATTCTTACTCTCTTTACTTACTTCTTATCTCTATAACTCTAATATCGTTTAATTGTAGTAGTAAACACTTGTGAGGGGCAATACCTAGTGATTAAGAGAAACTTCTTGTTTAGCATTAAGAACGTTAGCCCCTACAAAAAGTAATCCCAGTATTTTTATTTGTAAGTGTAGAGCTTCTGGAACATTCAGCTTCTCCAAGAACCATAGTTGTTTCTAGAACCCATCATTTTTGTTATATAAATAGCCGTTTGGCGGCGAAGCAAATTAATTGATTGTGAGCTGCGATAAAGTAAAGATACTGTGTTTGCAAAGTTATAATTGAAAGTGTTGAATAAATAAGTTTGTGAGTGATTTGAATAAAGTAAATTTGTGTTTTATTTAAAAAGTGAATAAGTTTTTATTGTCGGACCAAGCCGAATATTACAGTATTTTCAAATAGATGCAATTAAAATTTACAAATCTTGAATCATAATGACGATGGTCGGATTATTTGAAATAAGTATATAAGTAATCCAAATGTTTTAATTTTTTTCCGGACTTAAGGATTATTTATAATGATTGAAAACGTATTATATTTAGCTTCTTGGTTTTTAACAAATAAAAACAGTCGTTAAGAATTATAAAATTGAATAAAATTATTTAAGAAATTTATAAAAAAAAAAAACTTGTTTGAATTTAAATGGAAGCTAAGTTTTGACTGATAAAGAAAAATATTTTTGAAATAATAATGAAAACAAAATACGATAGTTTTTTCCTAAACAAAAACTACAGTATTAACAACAGCAAGTGCTCCGCCACATATATATAAGGTGAGTTTCTAATGATAATAAAAGAATAAGGGAGGTCATCAAAGTAATTCGCTAGAGAAAACCGTCAAAAATTGCCATAACCACTTTTTGCCGGAATCATTCATTTAATTATTTTCTACCTCTATAGCGTTTTCAATCCATTAGCAAAATCGATTTCGAGATTTATATCAAACGTAACATTGCAATGACAGACAACTCGAATAAATTTGGCGGTTCTCTACGTTCAGTCCGTCTATCTACCTACCTACAGTCCTACACCCTTAAATATTGGGTGGTTTGATTTCAAATTTTCTCATAAGTGGGCATTTACCCACTCATTTTTGATTTTGAAGAATCATTTTGCTTTTCTCTTAAAATAAGATTTGGGGGTAGCCCCCATATAATTTTCTCAAAAAAGGCCACATTTCCATACACAATAGGTACATGCCGGTTGTTGATGGTAGATACGTACTACTACTAGATAGTAGAACCATCATATCTCATTTTCATTTCATTCATTCCATGGAATTAGAAATTGTATTTTATGAAATATAAAATGTTGCAATATTGAATATTGAACATTAGATTCCTAATATATTTTTTTTTGATTGGTCAGGATTTATTAAAACTTGTTTGATATTTAATATAAGATTTCTTTTCATGATTTCAGTCTCCGCTTAACTGGTCAACAAATATATGCAAAAGACAGTGCTGGCATGTACCAATATTATTATATCATTCTTCTACCAAACAATAAAGATAACAATTTGGAAGTCACTCTCGCTAACATCATGAATTTCTGTTTGGAAAATTATATCAAACATGTCAATGTTCTTGTCGAACATAAACCTGGAACTGTAACAATCTACACTTACTTTCCATTTAACGAAAAGTTATGCCGAGATAGTACTCCAACAGTTTACAACTACTTTAGCGAAAAACGGATGCTATGGAAGAAACCGACTTTTCCTCAAAAACTACGCAATATGTGCAAATGTCCGCTTTTAACAGTTGTTGCTGAAGAACCCCCTTATATAACCATACTCTCGGGAAATATTTTCGGTTTTGATTTGGACATTCTTAGGTATATAGCCGAAATTATGAATTTTACTATCAATTTATATCATCTTAAAACCAAGGCCGATAAAAGTGATGTGACTACTGGGACCAATTTAACTAATTATGTATGTACAAAGGAATGTTTTTTTGCAATAAATACTTTAGGGTTTTTTTTTCAGGTAAGATGTGGAGACCTTGTGATTGGAGGTTTTGTCTGTAATAAGTAAAGACAAGAAAATTTCGCAGGAATAAATTATTACGCGTCAGCATCTTCGAATTTAGTGATTAAAAAGCCTACACCGTACAGTTCATTTGAAATTCTTATCTTCCCATTCGATTGGTATACTTGGGTTATACTGTCGTCCATGTTAACAGGAAGAGTTGTAGGACATATTCTTTATAAGAAATTTTCTAAGCTATCGACTTGCTTAGGACAATTGTCACTGAGGTTACATCTTTTATCGTGGCTTTTAGGAATTTTGATCATAAGAAGTTCATACGAAGGTTCAGTATTTAAATTTCTTAACAAGCAACCACAAAGAAAAGTTCCTGAAAATTTCGAAGAAGCTATCGCAACGGGTTATAAGTTGCTTGTAAGGAAAACCTACTACTTCGTATTGCAGCCTTTTTTACATACCATTCGACAAAATGTAATTTTCAGTGATAGTTCTTACCTGCAGTTTTTTAGAGAATTGGAGAGTCTTGATGGCAAGTACGCTTTAATAGCACAGAGTATTGAAATGACCACTTACGAAAATTATCAATTACAATATGAACAATATTATAAAATTACAAAACCTCTTTACAACAGTGCTCTGTGCTTTTATATGCCGAAGTTCTCATTTTTGGCAGAAGAACTAAAAAAATGTATCAAGCAAATGTCATACAGTGGACTTATTCAACGAATACAGGATAATTTAGCAGCAGAAAATCTAAAGAAGCAATTCATAAGTGGCCGCAAAATGGTTGGACCAATGAAACTTCATCAATTAGTGGGCGCTTTTCAGATATTAATAGTTTTGTCATGTGTAGC
Organism: Sphaerophoria taeniata; assembly: GCA_943590905.1. Taxonomy (NCBI): domain Eukaryota; kingdom Metazoa; phylum Arthropoda; class Insecta; order Diptera; family Syrphidae; genus Sphaerophoria; species Sphaerophoria taeniata. The sequence goes on from OX016540.1 coordinate 132,445,622, forward strand.
AATTTGTTTTTTTCTTTTAGAAATTTTGGCAGATAAATGTTTAGTGTTTAAAAAACTTGTTGAACATTTTCATTAGAATCTCAATGACTCTTTCAAAAAAACTAGAGTAATGTAGAACAATCTTGCATTAAAAGAAATTCAAAGATCCCATTTTATGGGGATCGTACGTTGTCTCAAATCACAGTCAACAACATTGTTTGCTTCATGAGACTTGATTTTGATTTGTTAATTATTATTTGAATAATAACATTAAAAATGATAGTTTAAACATGTCCAGCACGCTCGTAAATAATATTGTTGTTTAATGTTGTAATATCTAAGTGTACCTTTGTTTTAGATTTGCTGCTTGTTAATTTTATGTGCACATAGTAGGAAATAAATAACATTATTTTTTGTCAATGACTAAAGATGATTTGCAAAACAAAATCATATTTGCTAAGTCTCATCAAAACCAGACGGAAATTTATTGAGGTCCTCAAAAGAGTTTTAACCGTTTCACGACTACCCTACTACTAGACCTATTCTATGTATCTTTTCTTTATCAAAAGATAAAAGCTTCGACACTACCTGTCCAAAAAAAGGCGAATCTTCTACTCCCTCAGATTATCGTCCGATTGCTCTTACGTCTCTTCTTTCTAAGATCATGGTGAACGCTGATTAACTTTCATCTCAAGAAATATCCCGAAGATCTAAAGTTTCTTAATGACCAGCAGTAGATACGGCTTTCGCAGAAAAAGGTCCACTGGTGATCTGATGGTTTATCGCTCCGAACCATGGAACAAGTCTTTACATCGTTTTGGGGAAAGTACCTATGATTGTTGCACTTGATATTTCAAAGGCATTTGATAAAGTCAGACATCTCGCTCTTTTATCGAATATGCGTGCTTTCGGCATCGATGAATCTCTCCTTCGTTGGATTAGACATTTGCTTTCGAACCTTTCAATGCAAGATGTATGCCTCCGAACCTCATTCATTATTGATCTCTTGTCTATAACTTCCAATCCAATGATTGGTGATAGAGATATCACTGACTGATTCACTCCTTTATATCACGGTCGAAACGTTTCTCTCACTGTTCTATCGTTACTTTTACGGTAAGTGTTCTAATGAAATAGCCAATTGCATTCCTTCCCTTAAGCAATTCGTCCGTAATACTCGCGCTTCTACGAATGCCCACCAGTTTACCCTAGAGCCCAACATCGAACGCACTCTCAACTCAAGTATTATATAGAGAATCGTTCTTTGGCCGTACTACGCGAATGGGGAACTCTCTTCTACATTCTGTCTTTCCCGATTATTGTAATGTTCAGGAATTTAAGACCAATGTACGTACGCCGATCGATATCTCCTTTCCAACCCCTTCCTTCCTTCCTAAAGCACTCACTGTGTCTTTGTCATAATAGAGGTATCAAAAAGAACTCTTGAGTGGGAGAAATTTTACAAAAAAAGGGTTTATCCTGACAGAAATATTTTGTAATAATTTTTTATACAGGCATCTAAAAATCATGACCATTTCATGGACATTAATTTGCAAGATATAATTTTATTGCAAAATGTTTGTATTTTCAAGAAAGTTTGATGTGCCAGCTCTTATCGTTACAGAAATGTTAGGCACAGTAATTTTTAGTTCATAAGCAGACCAAAATAATAAAATATTATAATTTCGACCCTACAATTTTAAAAAGGGTGTGCAGTAGAATGTCGAAAATTATATCAACAACCCATTCCTGTCGTTGTCGTTCTTTTAATAAAATTGATAAACTACTGTAAGTTGGCAAAGCGTTATTATTATGATCTTGCCATTGTCGACTGCGCTATACCCATAGAGATAATATAATAGAGCACGGAAGCTAGCCTAAAACGTGTTGCCTCAAATTATGAGAAAGAATACATTAGGGAGTTCCTGTCTCTCTCTCTGAGCTTGTCGCTGATTGGCTGTAAGGTGGAATGGACAGAATAAAAAAAAAGTAAAAGAAACATCAAAATCAAATTGTTGTTGTCTTACCATTGTATAATGTATACACCTTAGTAATTGCAGCCTCGAGAATTTTTGGTTGGAAACTTTTCCCGTCTTTGGCGCTGCTCCAACACGGGTCGCTGTCGTCGATTCTTGAGGCTGCCGGTACTGTTATAGTTTTCATATACAAATGACTTACATAGGAGCTCAGAGAGAAAGGAATTCCCTAATAGCTTCTTTCTTACAATTTTCGGGGTCAACTCCACTTTTACGAAGTGCTACCGCTCCCGTGCTCACTTATATTATCTCATGGATATACCACGTACATGTATTTCTTTTTAAGTATTGAAAAATTTAACTGATTTAAGTCTGAAACCGTTATGTTTTTGGCTACAAACAATGCCTTACCAGCGTTCGGACTTCACTGCAATTGCTGTAGGTGTACTGCAATTTTTTCCAAATTTACAAGACTACTGCCCCACTGCGCTTTTCCTGCAATCTATTGCGATTTAAAAACGGTATATGGCAAGAATAACTGTTCACAGAAATCATTGTACAACAAAGTGTCAAACCCAGACCCCTCTTTACCACTGGGCCCACTGGGCCCAGGCCCAGGGCCCCACAATCACCAGGGGCCCACAAATTGCTGAAACATCACTTAACCTCTATTGGTCTATTTTCAAGAAAGAAAAAATATTTCGATACAATTTTGCTTTGATGTCTATCGCGAACGATTTAGGACAGGCACGAGAGGCCAGAGAGGAAGCATTTAGTCTTTGCAAAAAAATGTCCAAGCTTGAATTTACCATACTTACAGAACTTTGGAACTCTGTATTGCAAAGAATTAATAAAACAAGTACTTTACTTCAAAAACAAAGTATTACCCTAGGTCCATGTTCTGTAACTCGGTCGAAAACTTTCGGAGGAAATCGAAACAAATTGTGTCAAATTTCATACAAAAAAAACTAGGTACGCTCCGTTTACACTGTTTTCGGTATGATTTTCTCGATGTGAGAAGTTACAGAACATGGGTACTGGATGTTGCAATAAATTTGCCGAGTGCAATAGATGAATTTATAATTGGGCTCAGGGACAATTTTGATAACTTTGATTCACCAGCCAGACAAAAAAACCGGATTCCGAATATAAGGACCTTTCTGAAAGGATGAGGTGTAGAAGCTGACGCCAGACTTTTTTTGACGGCTCTGGACCCTCAGTAATTCTGACTGGGAAAGAAAGATTTAAAATTGAAACTTTTCTTCCCATTGTCGGCACACTAAGCGTTCATTTGAAACAGCGACTAGGTTCGTATACGAAGATTGGCCAACGTTTTGACTTTTTTTCGATTAAAAAATCTGAATTCAGATTCAGAAGACTTAAAAGAGAACTGCAAATCTTTTGCTAAATTTTACACGGAGATGAACAACATGCTGAATGCCTGAATTTAAAAGTCTACTTGAAAATTAGTCGACACGAAAATGAAAAAACTGACAACATTCTAGAGCTATATAATTTTTTAAAAACTAATAAAATTGAAGATGAATTTCCAAACGTTGAAAATGCACTAAGAATTTTCTTAAGCATGATGGTGACCAATTGCAGTGGGGAACGTTCCTTCTCTAAGTTAAAAAGAATCAAAAACGAGCTCAGAACTACAATGATTCAAGAAAGATTGACATGTTTGTCGCTGATGTCAATCGAAAGCGACATCCTCAGAGGCAATGATTTTGAAGATGTGATCAATGATTTTGCTAATCTCAAATCAAGAAAAAGACCCCTTCAATAAATATTTCTTTCTTTTACCTGAAAAAAATATAGTCTGTGTCACTATATTGTTCTTTAAATTACATTCTCAATAACTTATTTAATTGTCTGTTATTTAAATTTTGTTTATTTTTGAATTTTTATATGAAATATTTATTTTTTGTTTTTATTTTAACATTGTTTATGTTTATGTTTTAAATGCTGCAATAACTATTTATCTTTTTAATGAATTTAAAAAAATTTATTTATTTAAAAAATTAAAAGAAAAAATATCAATTCAAAGTTATGTGATTTTGTCTGTATACCTTTACGACATAACATTTTTATATAATCATACAGGGCCCCATTTTCGAAAAGTGCCCAGGGCCCCCAAAAGGGTAAAGACGGCCCTGGTCAAACCTCAAACAAAAGAAATTATTTGTATCTCTTTCATGCAAGCTATTTGTATGGTCGCAGCGTTCTGCAATAATAGTTTCATTTTCTTTTCCTTCCCATTCATGAAATGATGGTCTAAATTTGGCTTAAGTTATCGAAATTTTGGGATCTCTCAAGTCCGAACCCTGTGCCTTACAGTCCTAGACAAATGGGGGGGACCCCAACGGCCCCTGTTGTTAAGATTTTGAACCACAGGCACGGATGTCCAACTTAGAAACATTAGTTAACTACTCAGAAACATTTATAGTTAACAAGTTATTCGTTCGTAGCTACTGTAAAATTTCTCCCGATATACCTATTGAAAAACAAGAAGCTTACACATTCCCCCTGATTTTGACGTAGCGGAAAGATTTTTCAAACCATCAATAAGTGATAAATAATCGTCATGTTGGTTTTGCAATACTTGCATTTAAAGGAGAGCAAATATATAAACAAAAGATGAATTAAGTGAGTACCTATTATAAGACCACTCCCAAGCATAGCAGCCAAAAGCTTTATCTTTTAAGTTATTGCCTTGAAACATAATTTGAATGAGTTTACAACTCTTCTTTCTAGAATCATCAAACCACCCTTTCAACTCCTTGTTCAAACTCTGTAAGCCAAAATCACCAAGTGAATTCCATGAATGAATTTAAATAAAACATGCCTTCACTTCCGAGCCACCTACAAGAGACATCTTCGATTCGATGAAACTCCAGCCATGTACATCTCTGCTCGGCTGGGTGATCATCCTTCTCGACACTGATCCTCTAGCTGTGATAACACAAATTATTCCAGTGACAAATTTTCTAAACAAATTACACTGCAAAAGAACATCAGGCCAGTAAGTTGTGGGGTTCTTAATAGAACGTGGTTTCAGAAAGTTGCAAGTTGCAACAACCATGGTTTGCCGTGATCATCGTCATGATGACAATCATCACCATCAACATCATCTGCTTGCAACTGCTCCTGCTGCTGGAACAACAATATTCCATAACATCATGATAGTCTTTCCGTTCGTCTGTTCTCTGTTATGAAGTCAAGTCTCCAAAAGGAGCCTCGTTCATGAACTTCAAGTTGAGAAAACAGTCTCGTCCCGAAGATGGATAGATAGCCTTGACGGTTGTCTTGTATTTTGGAAGTATGCACAGTGACGACAGCGTAGTGGTCAACATTTTGTGGTTTTTTTTTTTTTAAATTTACATTTTCAATTCATCTCACTTACTCAACTTGCAACGATCCTACAGTGATGCTCATGGTGTACTTGTTTGTGATTTCTAGATTTCTGTGGCATATTTTACTATGCTTGCTATAGGAGTTCCATGATGGTTCATAAGAGGCTCAGAGTGCCCTATGGCTTGGTATAGAGTGGAGTTGACTTTTATTCATAAATCAGAATATAAAAAATACAAGAGTGTATGCTCCATGTCCATAGTAAGGATACAGCTAGAGAACTGCGAGGCGAAGATGAGATGGCCATTTTTGCATAAAACACCGTTTGCATGTTGTAATTGTGAACATGATGGTTTCTCATGATGGAGACAAGTCAGATGAATTTGAAGATGTTAAGGGTTTTTAGGAAAACAAAGACTATGATGATGATCTGGAGGAAAACTTTATTTGTCATGTTTTGTTTTTTGTTTTTTTCTTATTCACCTATACATATCTACATTTCCTGTTTCGATACAAAAAAATAATAATAGAAAAGCATTGTGAATATTTCCAGCACCAAAAATTGGCAGTTGTGTAACTGATGGTATGGAGCTTTTTATAGTTATTTGACAGGTATTATCAAGATGCATTTTACTACTCTCGCCATCTAGTAACATTTTACAAGCAGAGTTAGCCATTTTTGTTACTAAGTTTATATTAGAAAAATAAAAAAAAATAGCTGTCTCTGCTCGTAAGTAACTAGAAGGCGAACAAACTCCAATATTTAGCATGAACAAAATGCACTGGACATGGTGCAGAAATCTAAATTATTGAAAATACGGCCTAACAGGTCTACATACGGTTAAAACATTTGGGATATTTTTTAATACAGCTCATGTATATTACAGCTGTATACAATACACAAAAATTACTTTTTAATATTCTCAAAATATTAGATTTACTTACTTATAATTTATTTTGTATAAAATTTTAATACTGTAGCATTAAGTTTACAGCTTGTTAAACAGAATGTAATTACTGTGATTGAAAAGAGATAATTTGGTACTTAAAATTTTATGAAATCTAATAAAAAACATTAGGTCTAATACAACTTGTATTGGATGTTAATACCACTCTATTAGATTTAAATATTATTCTATTACATTTTATTACCATTGACTTGAAATTTAGTATAAATTTATTAAAAACTAACCTCCTGGTATTGAACGTCTATCTGCCATATGATTACACAGGAAAAGGTGAGTTATTCTAAAAAAAAAGTCGGGGCGGAATCGGCTAAGGTGACATTTGACTAATTTAATAGAAAACTATTTTCCGTCTGTGTAATACTAATGATAATTTTTTTTTGTGGTTAAAAACTACACTCTTTTCAAAATAACTGAAGACGAAGAATTTAAATTTATCAACAACAATAATTAAGGAAACAATAATTAGAAATGTAAGTTATTATTGTCTATAAGACCCTTAAAAAAATAATTTTATGCTTTAATTACTTTCTAAGACGCAAGCAAACAAAACTCAAATAAGTTTGCCAACAAATTTTACGCAAGAGCAAACCAATTTGGCAAAATCATTTTCTGGTAAAGGGAACAAACTACAAGGAGTCCGATATAATATTGTTGGATAAACTAACTTCTTACTTACTTAAGGTGGCGCTACAGTCCGGGATGATGAGGGTGTTGTACAGTTTTACCTTAGTTGCTCGAGAGAGGGCTTTTCCACTCAATTGCTTTCTTAGCCCAAAGAAACAGCGATTAGCAAGAGTAATTCTTCGTCTTATCTCGGCGCCGCTGGTGTTATTGCCCGTGTTAATAGAGGAGCCTAGGTAGACAAACTCTACTACTACCTCGAAGTTGTATGCGTCTATTGTGACGTTCTGTCCGAGCCGTGCGTCGGTCGGTCGGTGTTGGGTATCCTTTCTCGAAGACAGTATACATATACTTCGATAAACTAACATCAACTTTAAATGCCATTGGGCCACCAACAAAAACATCGAAGGAGTGGAAAAGGGTAACATTTATTTGAAATTGAGTGTGTACATTTTTTTTAAGTTAGTTACTGTTTTCAAGGATTTGGACATTGGAAAACCAGAAAATACTCTGCAAAGAAAAAATTAATGGAGAACAAAAAGTCAATTCTACAACTGGTGGAGGTGGAGGTTGCCGTTGGACGCCACAGAAGAAGCTATTGTTCAAGCTTGTGGCATCGAAGCTGCAATGGCTGGAATAAGTGGTGTCTCGAGCTTTGGCTGCGGAGAAGAAAGTGAGATAAATAAAGATTTACTGGAATCTATTGAGTGTGCCATAAAAGATATGAACGAATCTTTGAAAACGTTCTTCACAATTTATTAAATAAAAGGAGATGCAGGCTATGATTGCCCTTAGGAACGAAGAGTTGCGTCTAAAGATGATGGGGTAAAACTTTTGTAGCTTCAAAAATGATAAACAATAAGTGCTGTGAAATATTCTTAATTTTTTTATTTTTATTTTTTTATTTAAGAAAGAAGTACTTTATTTCTTTTTTGTGTTGTGTTATTTTAAAGAAAAGAACTCCCTTTAGTTTTATGATGGTGAAAGGTGAAAGAACATAATTTAATTTTATTTTATTTATATATCTGTAGAGATAAGAAATCAAGGGGCGATTTTCCATTAGGTAAGCCGGCCTAAAAATTCAATTTTTTTTTACAGAGAGGTAGGCATCTCTTTAGAACACCTTTAAAATATTACAGCGAGGAAACCCCCCTAAATACGATTAAAAAATGTTTAAAGTTACCCCAAAAAGGGTTTTTATTTAAAAAATTTTATAATGAAACAGCTAAAATAAGAATATTTTGGTAATACAATTTAATAAACAAATAGTGATAGTTGTCAAAAAATACATTTTGGAAATTTTTGAACTTCAATTTGTATTTGTTTTCAATTTTTTAAAATGTTAATATTTTACGAAAAAAATCTCCATGTAAAATGGCATCTAGATAATTTCTTGCCTTTTTTCACAGTGTTGGCAGATGTGATTTTTATGTCTGATTTTTTTTTGATACGACACGAGGAAAACTTGAGTCAACAATAAAAAATTTTGCGCATATTTTGACAACAATATTGGATTTCATGTTAAAACAATATTAATAAATTTCGCGCGAAATTTCTTAATATTGTTTTAACATGAAATCCAATATTGTTTCAACATTATTAATAAATTTCGCGCGAAATTTCTTAATATTGTTGAAACAATATTGGATTTCATGTTAAAACAATATTAATAAATTTCGGGATATTGTAATTCACATTTAAAAGCGAAATTTAGCAAAAGAACAAAAAATCCCAGAACTTAAAACGCAAAAACACCCCTGCAAACACTTTCGAAAGGGAATTTTATACCTACCTGTGTGTTAGTATTAGTGCGAACTGTCAAAAGCAAGACAACAATTTTTGTTATCATAGTTTTTGCAGTGCAATTTGTATGAAAATTGAAAGATTTAAAAATTAATAAAAAATAGAAAAAACCGTTTCCTCGCGATAAAATTAATACTGTCGATCATTCATAAATAAATCTCTTAAATAAAACTAGTTTCATGTAAAAAAAAGTTCTTACCTAAAGGAAAGTCGAGCCGAAATCAAAATCAATATATTCATGATTGTTTGAATGAAATGAGTTTGAACTCTGAGTTAATTTATTATTATCATAAATTAAATGATTAACCATTCAAATTGCATTCGGCACTGATTCTATTTCGGATCCCAGCTCCTTCATTAGAGTCGTTTTGTCTAACAACTGTCTGAAATTCGGATATTGAAGGAGATCTTGCAAAATCTTCTAGTAGTGGTTCACCGTTTTCTACACAAATATTGTGTAGAGCGGCACAAACATTTATTATTTGCGCTACTCTTTTTGGAGAATGCCTTAGTTTTGTTTCTCCTAACATATATCTCCTATTTTGCATCACTCCAATTGTCCAATACAGCGCTAAACAATACTTCTCTGTAAGGCGTTAACAGAAATTATTCCAGTGGATTACCATTGTCACCTGTAATATAAAAGGTAAAATAAGTTTATGCCTAAATTGAATAAATTATTCGATGCAGTGCAATAACACCCGCGGGGCCGCGGCAATAACCCCATGCAGTCGTTATTTCCCAAACCAAAAGGAAATAAATCCTGCAGGAGGTTATTTCCTTTTTAATGTGGCAATAAAAACCGTAGGTCTTATTACCTTTTATCTGTGGGGGTTATTTCCAATTTCAAATGGAAATAAAGCCCACCATATAAAACCTAATAAAACAAAACAATTTTACAAAATATTTGAAAATAATAAATAATAATAAAAAAAAAACAACAAATTAAAATTCAGTACTCAAGTTTGGAAAATATGCTTTAATAACTATGCAAATATTTTACTTGTACATATTTTGAACTATGTATTTGCTTACAATATGGGCATAAAACTTTTAAAGTTCCCATCTTGTATTTCAATTTTAGTGTGTATTTCAATTCAAAGCAAGTTCTACAAAACTTAAAATGATTACACGGATTAACTACATTATCTCGCGGCCTTTCACAACAAATAATTCACTATACACAGCAAGGGTTGTTTGATATTACTGTCAGTGGAATCGTCCGTAGTTGATGAATTATTATCATTGATTTATTCAGTGTCTTCATTTTAATTTATTATTTGATTTTGCTTATTCATTTGATTTAAGAATTCTTTTGATGATTTTTTTTTTTATAATCAACGCGCACTCAAGGGATTTTTTTCATTACCCTTTATATGCCAAGAGCACAGTGCGACCATTAGGGAAAGGATAGAGGATGTAAAAGGAGGTGTCGGTGAACATTGGTTTTGAATTCTTCAATATTACAATGACTGGAGAAGACAGAGTGTGGAAGAGAGTTCCACATTCGCGTAGTACGGCTACAGAACGATACTCTGTACGCCGATGTTCTAGAGATGTAAATGACTCAACGATGGTATTGTCACCAATCATTTTGAATGCTCTTTTTTGGATACTGTCCAGAAGATTTAAGTACGTCACTGGAGCACCAGCCCAGACGTGAGAATTGTACTCACGCTTAGGACGTATGTATGTTTTGTAGATGGTAGCCAGATCAGAAGGGGAAAAAAATTTCTTGCATCGCCTTAAGAAACCTAAACATCTTGCGGCATTTTTGGCGACATCGCATATGTGCTCGTTCCACAAGAGGTGGTCAGTGATGCACATACCGAGAATCTCGAGATGTTCGGTCTCATTGATGCAAGTGCCACTCATGGATAGTGGCAAGGGGGGTATATCTCGCTTCGACATAACAAGACAGCATTGAGTTTTCGAAGCATTAAACTCTACGCGATTTTGTATTCCCCATTGTACAATGCTGTTTAAGTCAGAGTTTAATGAGCTTATCATATTTTGTCTTTGCAGTTCCTCATCCGAAGAGGAAGGATGTGAGTCTGGAAACGAATATGAAAAGCTAAGGGTAGGTACTATCGTCAGCGAAAAAATTTATTGGATTAGACGTAACAGACAAGAGATCATTAATGAAAATGAGGAAGAGGGTCGGAGACAAAACGGAGCCCTGGGGCACACCAGCATTTATATTGTGGGTTTCAGACTTGAAACCTTTAAGATTAAGAAGCTTTCGGTCTCCGAGATATTTCTTAAGCTGATAGTTTATCAGCGTTTCCATGACCTTAGAAAGAAGGGACGTAAGTGCAATCGGACGATAATTGGATGGAGAAGAAGATTCGCCTTTTTTTGGGATTGGCTGGACAAATGCTGTTTTCCAACTGCTCGGAACGAGCCCAGAAGAATAGGATAGATGGAAGCTTACGCAAGGGTTTTGCCAGCGTGGAAGAACACCTCTTCAGAATAATAGCGGGGATACCATCCGGACCAGCGGATTTATGTATGTTGAGTGATATTTTTTTTCAAGTTTTTTTTTGTCGCTTTTTCGATTAGGTTTTTTCTTTTTTTGAATATTTTTGAATAGATATTTGTTTAGGGCATTGAAAAACGCCATACGTCCCATCTAGAAAGTTGTTCAGCTCTAATGATATCTGGAATCCTCATCTAAAAGGCAATTCAAAAATTTACAAAAATTGCCATTATTAACAAGCTTTTTGATCAATTGTGAGTTGTAGCCTTCTAGACTTCTAGTAGTCCTGATGCTTTCATTATAGACAGAAAATGATGGAGGTCCTTTCTGTGATCGTAATAGGTACAAATTAAATCAAGCCCAAAAATGATATATTTAGTTCTTACCTTCTGCATCCACTGTCTTTCAAAATATGAAACGAAAATATCAAATTGGGAAGAATTTTCAATTTTTGTACTCTCCTCTTTTAATAACGCAAATGCGCGTGTTACATTTTCGGGCGCCAGAAGTGGTAACACTCTTTATAAATTCGGAAAGCAAGATGGTTATTTTTTAAGGCTTTTAAAAACTTTTTGATTTTACTGGAGTTTCTTTTCAAGGCATTGTAAAAATGAGACCAGCAACCTTTTAATGACGCACGTGGAAAAAATTTGCCTTGAAGCATTTCTTAGCGCTTGTTCGTAATCCGTCATGAATGAAAATGCATTGAACTCAAACAAATTATTGTTTATGAACTGAAACAAGCATTGGCGGATCCACGGGGGGGGGGGGGGGTCCCGGAAGAAAACAAAAGTAATTACCGATAAAGCATCAAGCGCATTATGTATGCTCATATTGGAAATACGCTGTCTCCACATTTTTACTTCTGCTATGAAGTTGTTCTCTGTACAGTCCAAAACAGATTCATAAAATCTATATAGATCTGCACATTTGCTTTCGTCCAATTCGTCTTTCAGAAATAACTGTCCAAAGCTTCTAAAAATGGATTTATGTTTCTCAAAACGACTTTCTAGATGATGTATATAGAGATCGATGAAGGGGATATAGAATGCTATTTTGTAATATTCCTCGGCATTTTCCGTTGCTACATTGTTGCGATGTTTTTGAAGGTTACAACGACGTGGTATTTTTATTTGAATATCGAATTTTTTACAAATATTGACAACTTCTTCAAATTTTGAACGGAAACAAGAATCAGCTTTGTTTCTTTTTTCCTTCAACTCTTTTAGAGCATCATCTGCTAGTTTCGTTGCTTCTCCCAAATCCTGGTTTTGCGCTTGAAGCAACCTGCTTAGAGACAATACAATTGAGTTAATGGATTCCATAATTTGAACCGAAATCTGGAATTCAAAGGTTGTAATTCTGGCTAATAGTTGAGATGCTTTCTATGAAGTTTCCTTGTCTTTCCACGTTTTGATCACTTCTAAAGCTTCTATAACTGCAGGCTGGAGTTCATTGTAAGTAGATATTGCTTCGTGGGACTGTGCCCATCTTGTTGGGCAAATCGATTTTAATTTTTCTTTCCTTTGGTCACTCTTATGCGGCATGTTGAGAATTTCTGTCCTAAGAGCGTTTTGTCTTTTGGGAAAATGAAAAAAACACTTGGATTGCTTCAACCGTTCCAAGCGCGTTTTTAATACAAGAAATTTCACAAGCTGCGTTAATTGCTAAACTAAGGCTATGTGCAGCACAATGCACATAGATTGCCAGTGGAAAATATTTTCGTATGTGCGCTTGTACGCCACGAAATTCACCACTCATTGCTGGAGCTCCATCGTATCCTTGGCCATACAGGAATGAACAGTCGACACCAATGTTGATTAAATGGTGTTTTATGGTGTTGGCTAAACCTTCTCCGGACACATCCGTCACAGGGACGAACTCGATGAAATCTTCACAGATATTAGATTTTGAATCTAAATATCTTAAGCAAATGGAAAATTGTTCCACGCTTGATATATCAGTTGATTCGTCCGCTAAAACTGAAAATCCTCGCGAATTATTGACGTTTTCTACAATCTTTTTCCGGATCAATTTGTGGCATATTGCTATGAGTTAATTTTGATTTGTTTTGCTAAGATATGTAGCATTTTTTGGAGCAGAAGAAAGATTTTCTTTTAATATACTATCTCCTTCAGCCCGAAAACGTAATATAGCACGAAAATTCCCTTCGTTTAAATAAACGTTTTGGGCTTCTACTGTGCTACTAGGCCCTTCAACATACAATGACCCATCATCTCTATGACCCCGCAGAGCGATTCCTTGCCGACCGCATAAAAGTATGGTACTCACTATTGGCTTAAGTTTTTCATAATTTTCCCTGTTGGTTTTTTCTTTTTGCTGGTCAATTTGATAGTCAATGGCTTTAGTTGCACCTCGCTCAATATTACGTAGTTGTGTGATTCCCAAAAAAGATTTCTTGTGATAGTCAAGTCTCTCGTGGTTTCGAAAATATTCCTTTGCATGTTTCCAGTTATTAAAAGGTTTGGTAATAAGTTTTCCTAGCGTTATGTCTCCTTTCCCGCCAGTTTTTACCCCAAAAGCAATGCAATACTTGCAGTAGCATCCATTTTCTTTCATTGAATATCCCAACCAACTGAATTCCTTCAACCATTTTATTTGAAATGATAATTTTTTTCCTGTTTCCAATTTTGGAAATTGAAAACTACTGGATGGCACCCACGAATTGTCAACTATTTGTAGAATTTCCCCTTGGTTTTTTACACTTTGTGAATTGTTTACAAATTGACTTATGTCATTTGCTGGAAAAAGAGTTCGGTCTTTATAAGATGTTGCTTGTTGTGGTACTTCAGTGACGGTGCTGATGTTGCTGTCAGCGGGAAATCCTGGCGTTGGAATTTCTTTCATGACCATCTCTGAATCTAAATCATTCTATTGACGAAATCGAAATGTTTACCGATTAAAACAAATCACGTTGTACTAGGTCATATTCCTTAAAAGCAACAAACAATTAACAAATAAACAATTTCTTTAGCTTACAGTAATTTTAAATTGCAATTTTTGTAAATTTTTTTTAAAGATACAATTATTTTAATAACAAATATATTTAATATTTTAATATAAATATTTTAGTATAAATATTTTACACAATTTAATGGACAGATTTCTTAAGTTTTTCCTTACTTACCTGCTGTTTCTTTTTCTTTTCCGAATCTGTATCTATACCTGTATCCAACCGGTTAAAATAAGAATGCAATGTTCTCTTCATTTTTCTGCACAACACTCGACACTACAAATGTTATTTGTTATTTTTATACTTTAATTTTAAGCACAAAATAAATATCCTTTTTTACACAAAACAAACTGAAGTCTTAAGCGTAACTTAATTGTTTTTTTTTTAAGATTTGACGATGCTTTTCAATAAACGTGGGGTGAAGGAAACGTCGCGACAAACGATCTCAGAAAAAAACTTCTTATCCTTAGTGCATACTACTTCATATTTCATACATCATTCTCACACCCCATATGACACCTGCTTACAAGACCGCACACATTTGTTCCATAGTAGTTGTTTTCGCCTCAAACCGTTCTGTTCGAACAAACTGATCTACGGCATTATAGTTCATTCAAGATAAAATATCACTGTGGAGAAGATAGGAGTGCTTGCTTCTCTTTTTAACTCTTGCTGATTTTATTACTGCTTTATTCTGCCAAAAGGTCTTAAAAGCTCTTCTGGACTTATACTTAGATAACGTGATTTGTTGCTCTTAAAAAAGCTCTCCCATAAGGCCTTCAGTGACATTTTTTTCCTGAATGAGCCACAGTTGTGAGCAACAAACCTGTGCATTGCCTAAGGATGTATTTATGTAATTTGTGCAATACATTGGCTACGCATCCACTCCCCACGTAGTTCGCTTCACACACGTGTGCCCAACATCGCAAAGTTCATTCAAAAGAAAATCTCAATATGGGGAAGATAGGAGTGTTTGCTTCTCTTTTCATTTCATGCAGATATTGTGAAAGCTCTTAAAAATTCTTCTATGCGCATTTAGTTCTGAATAATCGTAAATTGTTGCGCTTAAAAACCCTCTGCTCTCACTATAGTAAGGTGAAATTGTGATTTTCTTCGGACACAAAAATTCATTTGCCATATCGATTTGCTGGTAATTTGTTTTTTTCTTTAAAATGTTGCTAGCATAAAATAATTGAAAAGTGGTGGAAGAAATTCGACATAAGAAAACCACGGCTACCACTTAACTTGTATCGAAACTTGAAGCATATGAATGAACTCTTGATTAACTTTTTTTCTATCAATTCATCGCTTCAAGGAATCGGACGCAATGATTTTGTATGTGCTTTATACTTAAACGGAGATATTTATCGGGATTTACTTATCGGATATAGGAATTTTTTTTTTAGTTTATAAGTCTATAAGTTGTTTATTAGTGTAAACATTTTTTTAATCTTGTACCCTCGTACAAAAAACACGAGTAATATGTATTTCAACTCAATGATTTTTCGGTAATGTTGGACCCCCCCCCCCTTAGCAAAATCCTGGATCCGCCACTGGAAACAAGTGATTGTATATTGCTTTGGATTTATTTGCCATAAGCTCTACCTATTTAATGGTACCTTACACTATATATTGCACTATATGTGTTACCATTAAATAGTTCCTGTGATATTAAAGTTTAGTTTTTCTGTTTTGCTTGCTAACTTTTATAATTGTCTGTGCTAGTCTTTCTAAATTATTCAAAAATAAATGTAATATTAAATTAAATAGTTTTTAAATAAAATTCACCCCTGAAGATGCCTGAAAACAACCGGAGAAACGTTGGGAAAAGAATGAATTAATTTATTATTTTAATTGCATCAACAAATCTTGGAACATTAAGCCCAATAATCATCTTAAGAATTTAACCTAAGACTTCATTTCAGAAAATTTTTGAAAAATAAAAACACTATCTATTCTTTTTTGTTTGTACCAAGGTAGGCAATATGAATTATAAGTAGCTGCTTCTATCCGCATGCTGGAACAACACTAAATGTTCCGTCCAACAAATAATTCAAGTGACAAAGATACATACTGAATATGCGAAATCAATTATTCAATTATTGTTTCCTTATAAGACAATTTGGATTCCTCTGCTCATTGGAATAGCGCTTCTTCTTCTTCTTTTTAAGCTTATACTTTTTTTGCATTTTGTTTTAATAATTGAGTTCATCAATTCCAGTTTATCAAAAAATTCTTGTTGATTTTCGTGATCATGAAAACAATTGTTAAGCTTTTTACAAATATTATTGGACCTGGACATTGAAGCACTAGCCTTACAATTCTTTATATAACAAACGTATACCGAATATATTCGGCGTTTTGTTTCGCATGGCAAATAATTGTTGTTCACTTTCAATGTATAATAATTTACTATTGGCTCGTAAGCCCGGCACAATTTTAAAGTTCATACTTTCGGCGTTATCCATTTCTAGCAATATTTTCAGGTTGTGACACTTCGAACTTATGTTATGAACTGAACCTTTTCATTGTTAAATTACTGAAGCTTACAGCTAAATAATACGGTAAAATCTGTTTTCTCTAAATTCCAACTTACATGACACCAATATTTGTAACTGTAATATTTTGCGTTTTTGGTTTTAATTAATTGAGAGTTTAAGCTTAACCCATATGTGGGGCTTGTAGCGAATTCAAATTGGCAATTACACCCGAAGATGTAATGTACTTTTTTACCTTTGAGCAGACCACAGATATGTCAAATAAAAAAACCTGTGTTTCTTTTTTAGCCCAGATGTATCAGAGCTGAAAATTTGTATGCTATGAGCGATATCCATTTGCTCATGATAAAATTACCGAGCAAATAAAGCGAATATCGGACCGGAAAACCAAAGCTATGACAAATCACTAAAGAAAGGAATAAACCATTAACCAAAAACAGGTTTTAAAGTTGGTCCAGAGTAAAAGATCGTGTAAGTAAATCTACGACTGCGCTAGGTTCAATTAGAAACACTAAGCTTCACCTCAAAATCACTTTTATATGTAGCTAAGAGTTAGTCAATAAAAATGAAAAATAGGAGCCTAACTGGCAAAAGAATAAGATTTTACGTTTCGAAAAGAGCAAAAGGACTAAATTGCAGTTGGGTTAAGCAAAGGAAGAGACTTATATAATGGGCAAACAATAGAATGAGTAAGATCCAGATAAAGAAATTGACAATATAATGTTACTAAACACACAAACCAAAGTTTACAAAAATCTGTTGTTTGAATTTTTTCTTTGTTAATTCTCTTTTAATCGCTTATTTATTATGTGAATCCTTCCGAATTTCTTTTAAAAGTCTTAAAATTCCAGACGCCTATGTACCCTCCTCTATTAATGCATCGGTTCCACCTCAAAGGTGTGATAACCTATCGTTCCACATAAACTGTTAAAAATATTGAAACTAGCAACTTCACATAACAACTGAGCCGCCAAAGAGACACACTTACAAATGCCCGCTACCGTTTGATAAGATTTCTACGAACATTCCATTGTCTCAAGTCGTGTCAGTTCATAAGTTGTTTGATAACTCAATTAAGGTTTTGAGTATCTAGGGTTCCAAAATCATAATTTGTTCAGCAGCCCATACTACTATCGCATAGACGAGCTGGTTAACTTGGGCTCGGCTCCTGAATATTGAGCTGCGGTCAATATCTAAATTTTTTGTCGGTGGACTTGCATACGCATATCGTAAATAACGAAGCCGATTATAATAAAAGCACCGTTTCAGCAGATCGGCCCTTATGATTTTAATAAACTTTACAAATTTATAAGTAAAGGTGCATATACGGGTCAGTCAAACGTGTGTAATTAAACGTAACGATCTATCTTCCCAACCTAATCTAATCTAGCTAAGACCTAGTTAGCCGAGCTTCTTTAAGCTGATCCTCCTACCCTATATGACATCAGTCTCGGCCAAACTAATGGCCTCAAGTCCAGAAAATCAAATTCTAAAAGTGGAACAAATCTTCTCCGCTAGAGTAAGGAACAACTTAAAACGCTGCTAGGTGGTTCCATCACTTGCCTAATTTTAAAATATTCTTTTTGCTTCATATGAGAAGATCTGAAGATGCCGCTGAGATTGCACCTAAGGGTCTTCTCGTGTCAAATGTTAATGTTCGATCTCAATTTCCATCGAACATCACCGAAGACTGCTGGTGTTCAACTTATTCTCTTTTAACTCTTCTTGACTCTAAAATAGATAAATAGTCACAAGGTCTACTATGTCTACTGGATCCAGCTTGTGAACCTATGTGGGGTTTCATTGGGAGTATCATCTTTTTATTGCACAAGCTAATTATTTAATTCTGCTTTGATGGTGCCTTCTCTAATAGGCCATTTAGAACATAAGATAAAAAGAAATTGGTAAGCGGGAGCCTTGTAATTTTAAGAAAATGGCCAAATGTTGTCATCAGACGTAAGATAAGTGCACTGCCCATTTGAGATAAGAATCCGGAATAGAAATAAAATGTAGCCGCGAGTAATGAAATTCACAATCGCATGAATTTCCGTGGAGAATTGATAAGTGGATTTGATGGTATTTTTACCATCGAATTTTTAATTTTGTTTATTTCGAATATAAACTATACGAAAATAAGGAAAGCTTATGTTATTAAGAATTTCAAGAAGTATCACCTGTCGCCGGTGCGCCGCGTCGCTCTGTGATTTACCGGTTGAATGTTTGATCGTTGATCGTAAAAACTGAAAGAGGAATATTGTTCAAACTTATTATTAAAGCTAATGAAACATTCGAAAGGCGGTCGTGAAGCAATAATTAAAAGAATATTATGACCGGACTGTCGAAAGTATTCAAACGAGTTATGGTTTTTTTTTCAATTAAATTACTCCAGTAAATGGGCTAAGGAGGGGATACCTGAAGTGAAATTCTTTTTGTTTTTGTTCTATCGATTTAAATTAATTAATGAAAAATAGAAAACGGAAATCTTCATTGTAGTGAGCTTAGAAAATAACTATGCAAAACAGTTAATAGTTCAAGTAAGGGGTTGCTTTTTTTTCTATTTTAATTTTTCATCAATCTTGCAAATGACCAGACTTTCTTCTTTTTAAGCAATCTTAATTTCATATTGCTCCATCATGACGTTTCTCTGAAAGGAATGATATTATTCAAGCATGCCCAACCCTTTAACATTAATACGATGTTTTATTGTAACAAAATTATAACTTATATCACTCACTCAACATCAATAACATATTATCAATTTCACCTGAGACATGATTTGCTTGCTGAAATAATGTGCAAGAAGTTGACATCTTTAGAATTTGAAAGAGAAAAATTTGCCATAATGTGCCCAAAATGTGATGTTCTTTTTATGGCCTATGCTTTACTATTTTTTGTTTTTAATGAAATGATGTTGCAATTGCAACGCTCACAAAAAGGATGTCTCAGTAAAAAATCAATTTTTTAAGCAGATTTCTTTTTCGTAATGGCACAAAATAGCAAATTTTGGACACATTACAGCACAATAAGTTTGGTTTTAATGAAGTGATGTTGCGAAGGTAACTATGTATACATAATAAGGACCTAGTCATAAAAGTTATTGTGGAAAATTTTTTTCTTTGAAATTCCAAAAACGTCGAGCCAACTTCTTGCACATGATACCTTAAAATACCTTGTTTCGATACAGAAAAGTTTTAATATCGATTTCATATAGAAATGTATGTAGTTAAAAGGGGCGGGATCGATGCCAAGCGGAACTTTATGACCAGTGGCGCGACAAACAAGAATCGTAATCAAAACTTTTGAGGACGACACTAATGAGCTGACTGAAAACCATAACCCCGTCACCATCTAATGGCTACTTTTTTTTGTTCTTCTTGTCATTGAATATACGTTTCGTTGTTCACATTGTCATATGTTCCCATTTGTATGGTCATATCTTTCTAATTGGGTCTATGCTCTTGTTGAACAGTTTACCTAATGGTTTTGTGCCACCTATTCATAAATTTTCATATGTTTTCAATGAATTGAGAAAGGAAAAGACGTGTATTTGTTTATGACACTCAATGGAATTCTCCTGTTTAGACTTAAGTGGATCTGTGCATCTGCGTGACTTGCTATTAATTAAAACATTCATAGCAGTACACGGAATTTAAATTGGGCGTGTTTTGAGCTTAGGCTTTGGCTTTGTCGGTCTATGTTTGCCACTGCGATGTATATCATCCAACTGTCATCGATAGTTAGTGTCAGGTCAGTCGTGTCGAAGTTTTCTTTCCTTTTGAAATGATTTTTTCTAAAATATCAAGTTTCACTCCTCTTCTTACATCCAAATTCAATAAATTAGAATAAAAGAATTCAATTTTTTTCTGAAGAAAATCGTATTGACCACTTTCATCGATGAATTTAAAAATTAGTGGTAATAAATTGCTTGGCTACATATCAGGAGGAGCCTTATATTATGTCATGTAAGCATAGCATTAAAGAAGTTGAAAACGTAGAAAATCAAACCTTAAGTAAAGTGAAGGAATAAAAAGCTAGTACAAAGTGAATGATGTGGTAAGATAAGTTAAAAACATTTTTTTTTTCTCCAAATTACCTATAGGGTTTTGAAATTTTGTGCTTAAATTAAAGAAAATATATTGAAAAAGATGTGAAAAAAAATTCATGGCTACTATAGCTGCGTTTTATTATTCTCACTAACCCATATGGGTTACTTTTTTGTACACAAAACAACAACCTGGGACTGGGACCCCGATAGCTATCGGGGTTTATTTTGTAACTAAAAAATTAGTTCTAAATATGGCGGATAGATGGCGAGTGTGAGTGTGAGACAAAAAAGAAGTTATTGTAGAAAGATTTATTAATATCAGCCATATTCATAAAAAATAAAAATAATTTTACTCTTAGCCACAGTTTTATAATGCCATAGGACAAGAGTCAAATCAAATAATTAATAAAAACAATTTGTTTTTGGAAAAGCAAAATAAAATTTAGCTGAGGGTTGCGTCTCGGATAAAAACATAGCTTAAACTTCAACCCTTTTAACCCACATCGTTTTATTATCACGGGGTAACCCATATGGGTTAGTGAGGATAATAAAACGCGGCATATGATAAATGCGAGCTTCAGCCCAAGAACTAAAAAATGATCCACCGTTGACACCTTTACCCTACACTAGATTTGATTTTTATCACAAAATTCTGCGGTAACCCTCCCTTACCTCTTAACACCAACGGAAGAAAAAGAATTCACAGTTAACTTATTTTACTTGAAAATAGAGTGCATTTTTTCTATATAGTTACATTCCCAAAAGTACAACCTAAACATACGACACAAATATGAAGATGAACTTGTAAAAATGCATTTGTATATATTTACATAGGTGGACCCAGTCTGACCCGGGGGTACAAAACTTTCTGCATGGCCTTTGCCATACAACATTTAACAATTGGCCACAGTTCAATTTTAAAATCTAAAGTTTGCACACCGGAACATGGTCCTGTGCATGCATGAATGCAGAACTCTAGCTTTGAGTTCTTTCTCCCATACCCATCATTTGATTATGTTCGAAGTATTTATTCCTCTGACATGACGCAAAGGGGCTTGAAGAAAATAGGTACGCAGAACAATGATTTTTTAGCTCCAATCGCATATGTGTACGAACATCCCAAAGTCATTAGTGTGAATTTTCCTCGCACGCATGCCTTGGTTCTAAGTTCAAATCAGCATTTCTGTTTGCCCTTCGGCAGTTATCTCTCGATGGTGATCGATGGAATTTATTTGTTTTTATCTGAGTGAGATGATTTTGTAGTTAGCGTGCAATTGCATCGTGTGAATGGGTTTGTGGTGAACGTTGGGGGACTTGCATACAACGGCTCTTGTTCGAGCAAGCACAAAGTAAAGCGTTTATTTGACTGGTTTTTCATTTATTGTTATTCTATAGAAGAAGTAGGTGTGCATTTTTGATGAAAAAAGTTTCGAGGTTTTAATTAACATAGCAATCACCATTATGGTTTCTATCTGTATGGGTCATGGTGCATGCATCCATCCGAACATACCTACACTCTGTAGCACTTAAGAAGATCGTTAGCGGACTTATTTGATATTTGGACGGATGATTCTTTAAGCCTTTTTTAATATTTAAAAACGAAAATCACTAAGATAGAATAATACCTAATGAACTTTCTCTTAGTTCGGTAAAGGGAATAAACTTACAAAAATAAAAAAAACTTACCACTATAAAACAATGATGCACCATGCACACTATTCTCATGAAATCCAAAATTAAAGTTATTCTTACCGTGGTGATTTGAAAATGTCATTTTTTTAGAGTGACTCAAGTAAAAGCTCCTCAGTCTTGGATTTTTAGAAAGATCGTAAAATGTAATTTGGAAATGAAACTTTTACTAACCTTATCAAGAGATCTAGCTTCAAAGTTTAGCTTGATTGGAAGATTGTTCTCACCCTCGCTTAATTTACATAATCAAAGTCCAGATCTAACACCTTCTTTCTAAAAGCAAAGAAACTCTTTGTGATTTTCTTTCTTATCAAAATATTTAAATTTGAAACTTTATCGTGTTTAAAATCACACCTTTGATTAGTTTTGTAATACTTGTCAACGCTGTGACAAATTTACAAGATAAACCAACTTAATGGTACTGGCCCTCGGCATACAGAGAAGAACAGGCTCTAAATAATTTATGTTTAGATAACTTCACTTCCACTTGTTCGAACATTTTCAAATCACTCTTATACAAATCCCCATCATCAACAGTCTTGGATATCTAGTAATTATCTAGAAATCAACCTTTTTCTGTTTCTAATCCTTTATATCTGATCAAAACATCGGGAGACCCGTCATCACTTAATTAAACTGCTTGCGCCCATTATTATTCTGGACGCAATTTCGAGTTCATCTCCATAGATCTAAAAAATTAAAGAAATAAATATTTCAATTTGAGAAGAGTTTTGATTTACTTAATTTGTTTCTGCCTCCAGGGAAACGACTGATCGCGATGAGGAACTGCGCCTGCTGTTTTCAAACTGATCACTTTGTAATTGAACAGGGTTTATAATAGGTATACCGCTTGGAGTAATATTTCCGTCAATTTTGACTTATGAGTGAAAAACACACGTGCTAAGCGATTGATTGACCCCTTCCTATTTGTTAGCAATCACGATAATCTGCGCTTATTTATGTCTCTCCTAGAAAAAATCTTCGTGTCAGAGGAACTGATTAATCAAAATTTTAGGCATTTGATTTTTGATGTTTAGGTTTTGAGGTCAACAAAAATTTTCATTGTAATTTTTTTTTTTACCTTTTTTATTTATTTATTTATTTATTTATTTATTTATTCATATTATAATAACTTTACACAGTAAGATAGAATCTTTTTAGTTAGTGTAAGTTTCAATGGTTTACAATTATTGTTAGATGTATTGTAATCAATGGCATAATTTTAATAATAACAACATAATTTAGGTGTATAACTCCAAGCTAAATACAGTTAAAAATATAATTCAATTTTTAATTTAATTTTAATTACATTGCATGATAATTTTTTCAAACTTATGTAATTGTGCCGTCTCTTAAGAGGTGTAAGCAAGACATACCTACTCCTTGAATTAATAACAATAACTATTTCAACAAGTAGTTTCTAGTCGATAGTAGTTAGAGGTTAGGTTACAGTGGCTGCGGATTCAGAATCCACACACTTAGGCCAAAAAGAAAGGCCCATTGTGATACCATGAATCTAGAGAATTACTTCTTACTAGTCGAACCATTTTGAGCTTTTTATAAAGCGAAGAAGATATTTGATATCCTTATTAGCTAGTTCACTGGGGTTATTATAAAAGTACTCTCCCAGATGAAGTTTGTTTCTTAGTGAAAGAGCAGGGCAAGTGCAGAGAAGGTGAGAGATTGTTTCCTCTTCTTCCTCATCCATACAGCTCCTGCAGAAGTCATTTGAGGCTACACCAAGTCGTATTGCGTGTCTGCCTATAAGACAGTGTCCCGTAAGGACACCTATCAGGGAGCTAATATGAAGTCTGCTTTGAGATAACAAGTCTTTAGAGCGCTTTAAGTCCAGTGAAGGCCATATGAGTTTCGTAGCTGCGCACGTTGGTAAATTGTGCCACCTGTAGTTTGTTCTCGTTAAAGCTGCTTCTTTTAGCAAAAGTTTACATGTAGCTATCGGTATACCTATCTTCTTCCTTTCAGGTGAAATAGGTATGACGGTTCCATTTTTAGCGAGTTCATCGGCTATACAATTTCCTTCGATGTCTCTGTGACCCGGCACCCAACAGAGGTGAATGTTAAATTGCTGCGCCATCTCCATCAGAGACGATCGGCAATCGAGGGCCGTTTGAGATTTGGTTGAGACACCATCGAGAGATTTAATAGCAGCCTGACTGTCAGAGAAGATGCGGATATCAGAAGTTGATATCACGTTTTCTCTTAGCCAGGAGAGAACCTCTTTGATCGCTAAGATTTCCGCTTGGAAGACGCTACAATGATTGGGAAGGCGGAATGAGATGCTTAGATTAAGCTTTTCTGAGTACACACCACTACCAACTCCATCACTTGTCTTGGATCCATCTGTATAAAAATGAATGCCTTTGTCATCCAGAAGTTTTTTGTCTTCCCATTCTTCTCTGGATGGAATGGATATCTGGAAGTTTTTACCAAATTGTGGTTTTGGAATGGTGTAGTCTATGTACTTTGGTATAGAACCGAAAGAGTTCAAAATGATGGAGTGTCCCACATTATTGTTGGTCCATTGAGATGAGGCGTTGAGTCTTATAGCTGTACTCGCTGCCACTTGTTTGCTAAAAATGTCGAGGGGTGCCAGATGGAGGAGAGTGTCTAACGCTGTTGAGGGTGTGGTTCTCAAAGCCCCGCTTATGCAGAGACAAGCAGTGCGTTGGACTCTGCTGAGTTTGTCGCAGTAAGTGACTTTCTCCAGTGCAGTCCACCATACTGCAACCCCGTACATGAGAATTGGTCGAATGACCGATGTGTATAGCCAATAGGTTATGCGAGGTTGAAAACCCCATTTGCTTCCTATGGCTTTCTTGCAAGAGAAAAGAGCTACTGTGGCTTTCTTAACTCTTTCCTGAATATTAGGTTTCCAACTTAATTTTTTGTCTAATATCAGACCAAGATATTTGGCTTCATTGGTAAAAATTAGTGGTACACCTTTTATTGAAGGGGGTACAATTACTGGGATCTTGTATTTCCGTGTAAAAAGGACAAGGTCCGTTTTTTGAGGATTAATACTAAGTCCACAACGATCAGCCCATCTAGTGAGCATATTAAGTGCGTTTTGGAGGAGGTCTCTCAGTGTATTAGGATGTTTTCCTGTGACGGCGATAGCAACATCATCGGCATACGCAATCACTCTGTAGCCTTCCCTCTCGAGGGATATTAGCAATTCGTTAACTACTATGTTCCACAGGAGAGGGGACAGAACACCACCTTGCGGAGTGCCTCTACTGACAGACCTTTTCGTACAAAAATCCCCCATCTCAGAGTTGATGATCCTGCTTTTAAGCATTAGATTGATCAGCTCACAGAGTGAGTATTCGACGTTTAGGGTCGTCATAGCAGAAGTGATAGCAGATGTGTCAACGTTGTTGAAAGCACCTTCAATATCCAGGAAGGCAACCATAGTATACTCCTTTTGCTCTAGGGAGTATTCGATAGTTCTTACCAGAGTATGCAAGGCTGTTTCTTTCTACCGATTTCCCTTTGCAGTAAGCATGCTGAGACATCGATAGTCCCCTATCAATGCTATTACGTATATGGATATCAATCAATCGTTCCAGCGTTTTGAGAATGAAGGATGATAGACTAATGGGTCTTAGATCTTTAGGGTTGACATGCGAGCATTTGCCCGCCTTGGGAATGAATACTACTTTTACCTCTCTCCATCGCTGAGGTATATAGGCCAGATCTAGACAACTTTTGAACATCATCTCAATGATGGGCAGAGTTATATCGATGGTGTGTTGTAGCTCAGCTGGTATGATTTGATCTGGACCTGGAGATTTATAAGGTTTGAAGCTATTCAGAGCCCATGTCAATTTTTCTTTTGTGACAAGACCTTGAGGAAAAGTTAAGTTAATACCCGATACAGGACGGTTTATTGTATAAACGGATTTGGAACTATCTGGGAAGTGGGTATCTAATAGCAGGTTTAGCGTTTCTTCACAAGAGTTAGTCCATGTACCATCTGAGTTTTTGAGACAACTAGGCATGGTTGGATTTGTCGAGAGAATCTTCCTTAGCCGCGATGCCTCCGAGGACTCTTCTATTGAGCTACAGAAGGATCTCCATGAGTATCTTTTGGCTATTCTCAATTCTTGTTTATACTTTTTGAGGGATTCCTTATAGGACTCCCAATCTTGGAGGTGTCTAGACTTTTTTGCACGGTTGAAAAGCCTTCTACAACCTTTCCTGAGTATTTCTAGTTCAGCAGCCCACCAATGTGGTTTTCTCTTTCCTCGCACTGTAGTGAGGGGACAGGCAGTTTCCATAGCTTTATTGAGGGCTGCTGTAAGCTCATCAACTTTTTTATCGAGTTCAAGAGCGCATAAGGGAGGATCATTAAGTTCTGGTTTAATCAGACTTTTCAGAGTTGTCCTATATTTTGGCCAATCTGTTTTCCTATAATTCCGGAAAGGGATTGGTTTTGGGGACTCTTCACTAAGAGTGAATTGGATGTACCTATGATCGGAGAACGAGTGCTCCTTTGATACTCTCCAATTCAATACTTTATTCGAGAGATGCAACGAGACAAGAGTGATATCTAAAACTTCTTGCCGATTTTTAGTAACAAAGGTTGGTTCATTACCAGCGTTACTTACTACCAGATTAGTTGTTAAGATGTAATCAAAAAGAGACTCACCTCTGTCATTTATATCGGTACTACCCCACGTAGTATGGTGCGCATTGGCGTCACAACCGATAATTATGTTGGTATTGAGTCTTGTAGATTCAGCGACCGTCTTCTCCAGAGTGGTACCAGGCAGTGGGCCCTGGTGGTCGTGGCCCAAATACGCTGATACCAGCCAGTAGGTATGGTTGTCTATTACCATACTGGCTGTGGTGACGTCTTCATCACTGAAATTAGGGAGTAAAAATACATTTAGACTACGTTTTACTAGTATGCAGGATCTTGGGTTACCTTTTCCCGTTACATATAAGACGCAGTAGCCAGGAGTTCTCAATCCTCGAACCAGGGATTTCACAATCCAGGGCTCTTGGATGAGAACGACATCTTCCCCAGTTTTTGACAGGCGGAGAAGAAGGGAGGCCGAAGCCTTAATAGAGTGTTGGAGATCAATCTGTGCTATTTGCAGCATTTTGGCTACAACTAGGCAGATCAACCTCCACCACTGTTAGATCCAGTTCATCCAGATCGGACGAAGAGGAACCTAGCAGTTCATCTTCTTCCTCCCTGGAGAGAACTTTGCTAGATGAGTCATCAGTCTCCATTAGGGATAAACTTTTGACGTTTTCGGAAGAAGACTGTGCCGCGACAGAAGAGGGCCCTGGTACAACATCATCCCCATCCAAGGATGGGAAAGTGATGATAGCACTGGGACCCCCCACGTCTGGCGACACAGCTTCTGAGTGTAGGGAAGAAGATTGTGCCGCGACAGAAGAGGGCCCAGGTACACCATCGTCCACATCCATGGATGGAAAGGTGATAGTAGCACCAAGACCCCCTACGTCTTGCGACACAACTTCTAAAGTGGGTTGTGGAGGCTCGCATAAAGCGTCTACCTCATCTTTTTTGTATATTCGGAGAGTAATCGTCTCGAACCCGTCACTTATCACTCCCTTGTCTCGCACCAGAGAGGCCGCAGAGTCCTTATTGATAACGATAATCGCACTTCGATAAAGACCCTTCGGCTCCTCCAGTTTCGCGATCTTCCAGTCGTGACAGGAGAGGTCCGGGTTGCTCAGCCTGATCATCTCATGGATGTCTTCAGGACATGCAGGCTCAATCGGGATCCAAGCACAAGCTCTCGGTCTGCAAGGAATATCTTCCTTTGCAACAACCTCGAGTTTTGCGCCTGGCCAAACTTCGCCCAGCATGCCGACAGCAAGCGTATATAAATCGCGCGACCTCTGATCGTTACAAACGATGAGTTTGACATGACCTTGATGTCAACCCCCATCGCTTGTTACAGGAGGTGGACCCGGATGCTCTCGCATGACTTTGAGAAAGCCAGCCGAGAGCTTCAGTTTCACCATCTGCCAACGGTCAGAGGTAATCGCGCCATCAATATTGCTTCTATCAATGACCGCAACCACGATTTTGTTGTGTTCCTTAAGCACATCACTAAAAGGCTTAGTGAGAGGTACTTTAGGAATTTTGGGAGTGCTGGTGTTCTGCACTTTGGGTTTCTTAGGGATGGGAGTGGATTCCTCCAGAGACCTTTGTCGCTTTGACGTGGAGTCGCAGCTGGTCTTAGATTTGGCTAAAATGGATTTAGCCCACTCAATCTTCTTGCTATGGATTACTACCATCCCCCAATGTTGCACCAGGGGATTTTAGCAATCTCATCGCATAGCGGCGCTGCTTATATAGGACCCTAGGTTGGATGGCTGTCTTCGTAGTGGAGGCAGGGTCGTTATTCCCGACGCTGCTAACACCACGGAGACTACCACTAGGACCATCCTGGAGAGGTTTACTCTCTTTGGTAGTGGAACTAGCGACATGAGGAGGCGCTTTCGCCAGGGATACCTCCTGTACCTCACTAGAAGCTGGGCAATGACTTTGCACAGACCCCTCTCCTATGTTTGGCACAGGATTTACGACAGCCGACATTATCGCCGAACTGTCGCCCGGTGTAGATACAACCTGTACCACACTCGAAGTTGGGCAGTGACATGTCACAATCCCTTCTCCTGTGTACGGCACAGGTGTAACGACAGCCGGACGTTGCCGTCGAACTGCCGCCCGGTGTAGCTGTAGTACCGGTACCGGTTTGATTTTTTTGTTTTTGTTTTTTGTTTTTGTTTGTTTTGTTTGTTTTTCATTTGGGTTCCCACGAGTAGGCGAAGTAAAAGGGGGGGTCCGTCTGTGCAGAGATTCGCTTACACAGATAAGGCTAGCTAATCCGGAGGTGGTCGCCTGGTATCCGGATACTCCGTTAGTGACTGAGCTATTTTTAGAAATTGGGCCCTCAGCCTGGCTGATCATCGGCACGGGTCGTATAACACCTTGAATCCAGCCCAATTTGGGAAGTTGAAGGGGAGGATATGATTTGGAAGAGGAGAGACGAACAGCAATTGAGCCATAAGCGTCCCAGGAAGGAAAACAAGGTACTGACAGAAGTGATACACTATACAGTCAGGGGATAAGGAGACATCAGCCAGTGTAATGCACAAAGCCGATGGAGGAGGGGATGAGGATCGGGAAGGGGAGGGACGAGCGACCTTTGGTTTCAGGACTCTTCTGGAGAAATAATTCCCGAGAATCATTGACCTTACTCAGCTTCTACAACTCGACAAGTTCGACGCTCAGGTAGAAGAAGTAGTTAGAGCCGATAGATAAAATATTTGAAAAAAACATATTTGATTTGTAATAGTTATTTCGTTTTTTGTTTTTGCTGTTTCTATGTATAAGACAAATAACATAGATACACCTCGTCATTTACATGGTTGCCATGGTGAAATGTAAGATTTAATTATATTCCACGCTGTCATCCGGCTTCTTGATCTCTTTTTTAATATCTACGACTACTGTTACTGTCAAGCCATTGCCCTATTACTGAAGACCATTATTATTGTTTTTATTATTAGGTATATTAAATTATATTATTTTTGGAATGACCATTTGTCGATAAGATAGCAAACATGCGATAAAAAGAAAAGATTTGAAACAAAAGCCCACCATGAAACGTCAGTGATTTGATGTTTCCCACGATTGTAATCCCGTTCGTACTATATATATATATATATATATTTTTTTTTTTTGCTTACTGATCGTGTCTCGCGTTTGGTGTACAGACACATAACGCAGGTATCCATTGACTTTACTTCCTCCGATGAGGATAATAATTATCTGTTTGTGCAGTTGTTGCGCAGGGCAGACGACAAAAGAAATCGATAATCGCAAATAATTTTGCTCGCTGTGTAGCCATACGATGTATACCTTCGATATAACCTTCTTCGATTTTGACCAAAGATCGGTCGATCACGAACACACCGATGAGATGATGCCATCGAAGGGTAGGAAATTGCTTTGATCTGGCACTTATGAGATAAGCGCGGATATAACTTTTAATTATGGTTCTGATTTGAGGTGAGGTGAGCGAGCATTGTATCAGAAAGTGAGTATTGTTGTTTGTTTAACCTGTGGAGTTAATAGCATAGCACAGCACGGTCATGGATGTCGCTTCATAATTCCACGTTCTGATGGTTCCCTGAAATT
This sequence comes from Sphaerophoria taeniata, assembly GCA_943590905.1. Classification (NCBI taxonomy): domain Eukaryota; kingdom Metazoa; phylum Arthropoda; class Insecta; order Diptera; family Syrphidae; genus Sphaerophoria; species Sphaerophoria taeniata. Next base: position 132,476,220 of record OX016540.1, read on the forward strand.
TTTTTTCAAACAAATTTAGGGCAGAACGACGACGAATTGTTAGATTCGAACATTCATTCCCCACCATTTAATTTTGTTTACCTTTCGATACGAATTTAAAGAGTTGCGACAAATATGACAGTCAGTAAAATAATGAAATTTAATTTTAATGCAACGATCAATAAATTCTTCATTTATCTATCTACGTAGATATTTGATGCACAGTGGTAAATTCATAGGTTATATCTACATGGTGTAATTTTGAATGTAGGATTTTTTTTTGGAAAATTAATTAAGTCTTTATAAATTATATTGTGCCTTTTACATAGTAAAATTTGCATGTATACAAATTTCTTCTTGAAACCGGAAAACAGAACGACAGATTAAGGTGGGACTGTTACGTGATACATAATAAGGAAAGTAGTTGTATGAATTCTCTGAACCACTTTATCATCATCATTATTATCATCATCGGTCGGTGAAGTTTCTCCCTTCATCTACGCCACAACCGTCAAGTGTCCGGTCCGGGCCTTCTTCAGCAAGTTCTCCCATATATCCCAATTGTTGGCCAACGCTATCCAGTTCTGTGCACCCCCCCCCCCCCCCAAGTCTCAGATCCGTAAGTGATGACTGGTAAGAGGTAAGACTATCGTCTTGTAAGACTAAAGTAGGTTCTGTTAGCTTTGAACCACCATGTACTTAGTTTTTCGCTAAAAAGATGTCAATGTCGTCTGCGTATGCCATGGTTGGACTTGGTGACCATAGAACCCCTGATAGATGTTCCAGAGTCACAGATTTTTTTTTCATTGAAGACATTTCCATTCTTGTGTATTTTGTAATGCATTTTCGCCAGTCTTCCGGCATATCTTCCTGTTCCCATACGTGGACTACAACTCACTGTACTAGTTGGTGATCCTCCACGTTTGATCAGCTCGGCTAGCATGCTTATTCCCTCAGCACGGCTTTGTTGTCCTTTAGCCGATTGATAGCTTTTTTTATTTCATCAATGATTGGTGGATGCAGCATGATGTTGTTATCTTGAAATGGTGTAGGCGTCATTTCTTTGATAAGCTGACCGTTGGGCAAATCATTAAAGTGCACTTTCTATCGCTCAGAATGCCTTTGGGATCGGTGATCAGATTGCTCTTTCCGTCCTTATAGTAGGTGCAGCACTGTTTATACTGCGTAATGTAACGCACGGATTGGTAGAACTTCCGAGCCTGGTGCGAACTCTCCTCTCTATTTCTTTCAATGTCACAGATATTTTTTTTTCTTGGTTCAGGCATATGAGTTAAGCTTTTTTTTCAACATCCTGAGGCTTTTTTCGGTGCGCCAGTGTTCTTACGTTCAGACGCTAGTTTGCATTCATCATCAAACCAGTCACTCTGATCTCTGTGACTACTGCCGTAGATGGAGTTAGCAGTACTAATGATATTGTTTTTGAGACGTGTCCAGTCTTCAGGACTTACTCCTCCCTCTTCATCGAGCTCTTTGAGGGCGAGTCCATGTTCTTCGACTTCGATGCTTCCAACTCAGTGACTAGCTGTCCATTGTTATTAGTGTTCTCATGCAAACTATGGGATCCATCCCCGGAAAACTGACTCCCGACCATTTTTGATATTGAAATCATCAAGGATGAGCGATTGGAACGTATCAAGGGGCACGGTAGTGCCCAGCCAAGTTCTCTAGCAACTTTGGCACTACACCCTTATTTACAGGAAACAACTCAGGGCATTTTCCACACCCCTCTAACTTCTATACCAAAGAAGCCAAAAGTTTCAAACTCACATCATTTGTTAAGCTAGTCAAGAAGAAGCACCTCAGTAAATTTCAGATATTTAGCATAAGTAGTTTCTAAGATACAATGTTCCAAAAATCACGAAAACCGTAACTGACTGACTCACTCACTCACTGACTCACTCACTGACAGATCATCAAAATTATGAAGCACTTCCCGTTGCCCTAGAAACTTGAAATTTGGCACAGTGGTAGGTCATGTGGTACATACAAAGGAAAAAATCGAAAATTTGAAAATTTTCAATCAGGGGGCGTGGCAGCCGCCTACTTTTACATTATTAATTTAAATTATATGAAGCACTTTCCGTTGCCCTAGAAACTTGAAATTTGGCACAGTGGTAGGTCATGTGGTACATACAAAGGAAAATATCGAAAATTTGAAAATTTTCAATCAGGGGGCGTGGTAGCCGCCTACTTTTACATTATTAATTTAAATTATATGGAGCACTTTGGAGTGCAGTAGAATCAAGAAATTTTGCACAGTGATAGGTCATGAAGTACATACAAAGGGAAAAATCGAAAATTTGAAATTTTTCAGTCAGGGGGCGTGGTAGCCGCCTGCTTTTAAATTATTAATTTAAATTATATGGAACACTTTGGAGTGCAGTAGAATAAAGAAATTTAGCACAATGATAGGTAATGAAGTACATACAAAGAAAAAAATCGAAAATTTGAAATTTTTTAGTCAGGGGGCGTGGTAGCCGCCTACTTTTACATTATTAATTTAAATTATATGAAGCACTTCCCGTCGCCCTAGAAACTTGAAATTTGGCATAGTGGTAGGTCATGTGGTACATACAAAGGAAATAATCGAAAATTTGAAAATTTTCAATCAGGGGGCGTGGTAGCCGCCTACTTTTACATTATTGATTTAAATTATATGGAGCACTTTGGAGTGCAGTAGAATCAAGAAATTTGGCATACAAGTACATCGTGCAATAAAACAAATAAAATATGAAATTTATGATTTTCAACTGAGGGGGCGTGGTACCCACCCATTTAAAAATAAATTTTATAAAATATATGGGGCACCTCTGATCATCGTAGAATATTGTAATTTGGCAAACTAGCAATTCTGCCAGTCAATATAAAGAGATAAAATTAATTTTTAGATTTTTCTGCTTATCAAAAAAAAAAAAATCTTTGCAAAAAGTAATGATATCACACCAAAAACATAAATGTAAAAAAAGAGCCAAGTTCTCCCGTACAAAAATTCTGCCTAACAAATCAGCCACGAAAAGTAATGAGATTTAAAAGAACGCCAAGTTCTAAGATTCAGCAAGTACTCGTAGGTGCATTGCAAATGTTTTAAGTGGACTTACACCGAATCAACTATTAGTTTTGAAAGTAACTTGTAAACTAATGTAAATTAGTTAATTTTTTTTACTTGGCGGGTTTTCTCTTAGTAACCTACTATTAAAAAAGTTTGGAAAACTTGCTAAGTAAAAAAATTAACTAATTTACATTAGTTTACAAGTTACTTTCAAAACTAATAGTTGATTCGGTGTAAGTCCACTTAAAACATTTGCAATGCACCTACGAGTACTTGCTGAATCTTAGAACTTGGCGTTCTTTTAGATCTCATTACTTTTCGTGGCTGATTTGTTAGGCAGAATTTTTGTACGGGAGAACTTGGCTCTTTTTTTACATTTATGTTTTTGGTGTGATGTACTTATCATGTGAGAATTCCAAAAAATGTTATTCCTTTTTCGTTGCTGGGGTTGTCTTCGCTTAGATCTTTCATACTTGAGGCTTTTTTTCGGAAGTTCGTGGTTGTTGTTTTTTGTTGGAGGGGGAGGTTACCAGCCATATGCCTAACTTTACTTTGAAGGGACTAGCCTCAACTTATAAGCCAGGTCATCTAGGCCCGTTACCAACGGCCGGCCGCGCCGCCGCGTCGTGGAGGCTTTAGTGTCACATCAACCAGTCATCAGTCCTAGAATAGAGAATAGAATTAAATTGAAACTCATGTCTGAAAAATACAAGTTTTTCAAAAAAGCTATTCAAATTCCTTCCATTGCGACTATAACTATGACCATCTTTACCCACCCTAACACATGCTGTCAAAAGACTGCAAACCTTTCGTCTTATTTAAAATTTTCATGAGTTTCAGTGCGTTTATGGTCCGATTCCAATCTGTCGATGTTAATATATGAACGTCTGACAGAAGAACACAACAAAATATGAATGCTATGGGTACTGTCCAGCGAAGATACTGTGACAAACAAGTATTTTTAAAGTATTTGCTTAGCCCTACTGAGCTGTCAATGGACTTGTTGGATTGCTTGATTGATTGATTTAACTGAAAGATTGTTTGAAGGGCATAAATCAGTTACCACCGTTCAGGCCTTAAAAGCTTGAAAGTTTTTTTTTAGCCAACAACAGTGCCTGCTAAATCAAGCATATTGTAAATAAATTACAATTTTATTTTTAAAATTTTCTCTTTAGAAACAAAACTGCGAGACTAGTATAGTTGAAAACGTCGTCGTGTCGTATATGAAGTAATTTTTTTTTTTTGCTTATCGAGATTTTATGGTAATTTGGAAGCAGGATAAGGAACGCAGAACGTATGCTATGCGCTTTGTAACCCTCTGTAGTTTCGTAGGAAAAAAGTTTAATCTTTTTCGCCATTTGGCCGCAGGTTATTAAGTGTCATATGGCCCAGGTGAACAGACCTAACTTGTTGAATTGATCTACCATGAAAGAAAACGAAATGTGAAAATTAACATTTTTGATTGATTTCTCGGTTGGATATGAACACACGTTTGATTTGGACAAGATAAAATAAAAGACTTCGTAAACAAGAATGTGTCGTGGTGTATGGCCTTATGGAATTATAACCATGAGACTATGACTTATAATTTAATTTAAATAGCTTGGAGGAAAAATTAATGTTATAGTCTGAAAATGTCAAACTTAAGCGTACCTACTAACAAAAAGGTAAAATGAATAATAATACGGACGTCACATATTGTTTGGTAGTTTTTTTTTTTCTTGAATAAAATCAAAATGAAACTTGGCGCCACTATAGAAAGTTATTCGTCTGTCGAGAAAAGGTAAGCCATCAAATCAAAATTTTCAAAAAATTTAAATTCAAATGTATGCAAATTGATATCACCTTGAAGACACACTTTAAGCTTAGACGAATTGTTAATATTTTAACATAATTATACATCTTTCCTTTACCTTTTTTGAATGAGTAAGAAAGAACGTCGCGTCGGTGTTTGATATTTTAAAACAAATGACTGTATTTAAGTTAAAAAGTAGTAGATTTCCTTTAGGTATTTGTTTCTGTAGTGTCTCGTAAGGTCAAAGAGCACCAAACTACTACCACTTGTTAGGCTATACCTACTTTCCGTAAATCAGCAATACCTATAGATAAAAAGAGGAATCAAAGACAGTTTGAAAAGAACATTTTTATGACAGAATTATTGAAGGGTAAATCTAGTGTCAAAACACAGAATGTTAATTCATAAGTGCATCCACAGAGGAGGTATACCTAGAGTCGCAACTCAAGGCATTTTACTCTCTTTCGACTAAAAAAATTAGATTTGATAAAATATACTACCCAATGCAAATGTATTGGTTTTTCAATGCATTTCAAATGGGAGACCAAACCAATACATTTGCAATGGGTAGTATATTTTTCTCTTATCCCAAAATTTTTTGGACAGTGAATTTTTAAAAAAGAGAACGAGTTGCGACTCTAGGTAAATAGGTTCTCTATGAGTGCATCGTTGCTCAGAGCCCAAATCTCAGATCACCCTAAAACTAAGGTTTGAGGTTATGTACTTCGAACTAAAACAAAATTTGTTCTTAAAAATATTGGCATCATGAGGCCAACATTGTATTCATACAAAAAATATCCAAGTCCGTTCAAGAAAAAATTAATTTCCTTTTCCTTCCACTTTGTATTTATCAAATTTTGACACAACTATTTTTATCCACTGAATCTAATGAATGAGAGTAAACGGACAAAATTACCATTTTTAGAAAATAAAAACTGACAGACCTTATTATACATTGTACGTGTGTCATGGTGAATTCGAGAAATAGTTGTTATTATTGTAATTAAGCAAGTTAAAACCGCAAATCGCATGAATCAAGTGGGTATTGGATCACCACTCAGTCTTTATATTCCAAATTCAATCATCTTAGTCATAATTGGTAAAATTACCTAATCATAATGAAAATAGCTACTCAGCACTCAGCACATTAAAACGATTTTCCTGTCATTTGACATTCGACCTCTCTTGAGATATCCTAAGGTATTCAGACAAGCAGATGTTGAAGTCAGATTAAAGAACAAGTTGCATTGTAAACGATGCCATACTTTTCATCATTAATCAAACATCATTGAAGCTTAAGTTATTCGAGATTTCCAACGACTTTAGACACATTTCTAGTGTTAAACCAAATAGGAAAAAAAAAATCTGTACAAAATACAAACAATGAGCAACACAACTTCCGGCTTGGGTTTCTTGGAATATCTTTTCCAAAATTTACAACCATAAACGGAAATACGACCAAAAAAGCCATAACTTTTGGTATAAACAAGATTTTTGGCGTGGGTTGTTGAGATCATTATTCTCTTTTGCGGTGTGTGTACTATACCTATTCAAAAACAAAAGTTTCTTTTGCCGAAGAATAACACTCATGCACCGGTTGATCATAAATTTTATTTCTTATAACTATAACCAGGCATGGCGCTATAACATCGTCACTGTCAACGATATGAATAGATCTGACCTGTTGCCAGAAATTAACGATTTAGTGTTATTTAAGATTTCCGGTGGAGTTTCAACAATTTGAATTTCAAATTTCAGAACTTGCGCCACAAAAGACTGCAAGCCAAGTAGATAGATTTAGGCATCAATACGACAGAAGTGTTATGACAAAAATGCATTGGCTCATCTATGGCCAACACTGGAAAGACTGGGTTGTGTTGCGACGTTAATAAAAATGAACTGTGAAAAGTGTAGGCCGATGCGCGCCACAAAGTTGCATGGTGGAACTTTTAACTCTCGGCTTTACCTATATTTCACCAACCAGCAGCATCCAAAGTAGCAAGTAACGTACCAGGTGTCGGAGTTTGGAAAAATAAGTGGGCGATCATATAGTGAGTGGCTAAATGGGTTCGTTTTTGATTTTAGATATGATTTTAATGTCTATTTAAGAGGCCTGATAATGAAGTTATAAAATATAGAGAAAAAAACATTCGGCCTATAAGAATAAGACCTATCTTCAATAAGGTTCCAAATTGAGGTGACATTTCATGTGCCGAAACCCATAAATTGATGTTAGTTCCAAAAAAAGATGTCCAACTTGAGAAGTAAAACACAACTCTAATATTTAAGAAGCTTTCTAAAAAATTATAGTAAGAGGAAATAGAAGTTAAGTAAAACATTTTTAAACCGGTCTACTGTTTTTGCCAATTTCCAATTGATCATACAATAGGGCTTACATATTTGATTATACATACTGTTTCCGATGCACTGAAGATTTTTTTGCTCACCACACTACTAATGAAAATAATAACTTAAAATGCTAAGAGTGCACGTACCAGACATTCAGAACCCAAGACATAAAGTTTTCAGAACAATTGAAAATAGTGTCATTGGCAATTTTGTGTCGTCAAGTATTCGAAGAGTCCGGTTGTGTCTGTGCTGTGCTCTGTCTCTAGTTTTTATTTTTTATGTGCCGTTTACGTCCCTCGCGTCCGTTAATAGAAACAAAAAAATTAAAATTATAAATACCACCAATAAAAACAACAATAGCAAACAACATTAAATAAAACACATTAAAACAAACATAAAACTAATATCAAAAACGAGCAAAAAAAAAAACACCTACAATAAATTCCAACATCACATTCAATCGTGTCTCATACAACAACAATAACAAAAAAACGCAAATCATCACCAGAAAGGCCTATTGGGCACAGTGGGACTCGTTGCATGTCCAAGAAGGTGTCCTTCGACGTAAGTGGGAATCAGCAGATGGAAAGTCCTATGTAATGCAGCTAGTCTTTCCGAGACACAGTAAGTTCATAACCCATCCCGTTCTCCTCGTTTCCCTGTCGCACAATTGCACAGCTTATCATATGCATTCATTGCATTGAGCTTTTTTTTTACTCATTCAATGTGTGCATATGGTGTGTTGTCAATAACAGATGAATAGAGATTAGCTGTTTGAATTCCAGGGTCGGATCGATTCACGCTGCCGTTAAGGCATAACACTAACAGTGGCGCTGAATCGTAAAGATTTCTGATATTCAATTCAGTAACTCTTTTAGATCTTGTCTGTTTTGGTCTTTTATTTTTTTTAACGTGTTATGATCGATAATTTCAGAGTCGATTATTGCAATATTCGTGGGCTAAGAATTAATTTTCTTGCTGTTTACATCCACACTGTTACAAACAGGCCAGCTGTTTTGGCACTGAGTGAAACCCAAGTAGGTGAGAATACCGACCCTACGGAATTTCTTATTCATGGGTATTGCTTAGTGCCCTTATTCCTCTCCCACCATGGTCTCGCCGTCTACATTAGGGATGATGTCGCTTATCAATTCCTTCCACAATATGGACATTGCTCCGACCCTTTTTTCAATTTTCTGTGGTTCAAGTTCACCGTAAATAAGCACATCATCCACTTTTGTTTCCTCTATCGAAGCCCAAATTTGGACAGAGCTTCAACTTCTCGCGAATTTGACGCACTGTCTGACTCCATCCAAAGAATTGTATCCTTATATCCTCACACTGAAATCGTTATTACGGGCGATTTCAATGTACACAATTCTTCGTGGCTTCTCCATTCGGGCCAGACAACACCCGAAGGAATGTGTGCTGAAATCTTTGCTGAGTTTAACCACCTTACTCAGCTTGTCACTGAGCCCTTTCGAATATCGGATATTGATGGCCAAGCGGAAAATACTCTTGACTTGTTCCTTACGTCTGACCCTGATAAATACACTATCAATGTATTAACGCCTCTAGGCAGATCAGACCATAGTATTATATCTGCAAATTTCTCGTGTCAAAATAATCCAGTTAAAGAAAGAGCTCCGAAGAGAACCGTATGGCAATACGAGAAAGCCAACTGGGACGGTCTCAACAAATTTTTCCGGATCTTTAACTGGTCACTATGCTTCCTCGATAGTGACGTAGACTCCAGCGCTAATATGATTATTTTGGGAATGAAAACTTTTATCCCGAATAGGGTTAAAAGCATCAAACCCAAGGAAAAGTCATAGTTTGATTCAAGCTGTAAAGAGGTTATCAGGGAAAGAGAAGTAAAGTTCCGGTGTTTTAGAGCCAACCCAACTGAGGAAAACCGGAACAAGTTTAAACAAGCCAGGAAGGCCTGCAATGCCCATATTCGACGGACCAAATTCTTACACGACCAAAAATTAATTAAAAATTCTTCCTCGGTCCCTACGCTCGTTGACAATGACACTCCAGTTGTTAGCTCTCTCGAGAAAGCTAACCTTTTTGCTAGGCAGTTCGCCTCTAACTCTTCGCTGCCAGAGAGTGTCATGACTCCCCCAGCTCTTGAGCGCGTCAATGATTCCATGGGGCAAATCTTCTTTCGCACTCGTGCTGTGGCAAGAGTCCTCAAGGATCTCAACATACATAAATCCGCTGGTCCGGATGGTATCCCCGCTATTGTTCTGAAGAGGTGTTCTTCCACGCTGGCAAAACCCTTGCGTAAGCTTTTCCGTCTATCCTATTCTTCTGGGCTCGTTCCGAGCAGTTGGAAAACAGCATTTGTCCAGCCAATCCCAAAAAAAGGCGTATCTTCTTCTCCCTCCAATTATCGTCCGATTGCACTTACGTCCCTTCTTTCTAAGGTCATGGAAACGCTGATAAACTATCAGCTCAAGAAATATCTCGAAGACCGAAAGCTTCTTAATGACCGGCAGTACGGCTTTCGCAGCAACAGGTCCACTGGTGATCTGATGGTTCATCTCACCGAACAGTGGAACAAATCTTTACATCGTTTTGGAGAAAGTAAGATTGTTGCACTTGATATTTTTTTTTTTTTTATTTCCCACGCCTCTTTCCCCCCCAGATACCGCACGCGCTGGGGTCCATTTTCACCGAGTACGATTGCAATTGCGGTTGCTAGTCGTATCGGCACTTAATTAGAAATAATAAATAAAATAAAAAAAAAGTCATGGCGGTACGAATATCAGGAAGATAGGAGTTAGGGACTACTTAATACAAGCAGGAACAAAAAGGAAAAACAAAATTTTTAACAATAGGACAAACAAACACTTAAACAAGCAAAACAACAAAATAAAAGTAACATAACAACTAAAAATACATAACACAAACAAAACACTTAAGCGCGTGGAACACTGGCTTTTAATAACGATTTTAAATGATTTTTACTTAAGTTAAAATCAAATAAGTTTGAGTTGCAGTTAGAAAGTCTGCTCATTCGTGTCAAGGGCTCATGCATACCGTAATTTGTCCGATGCCTAGGTTCTTTAATCATATCCCTACCACGAAAATTGTAACCTCCTCCTCTATGGTTAAATGAAATAAGGCCTAACAAGTCCGGAGCGTCAGTTATACCCATAATTATCTGATGGAAAAATACAATGTCATTGTTGGTTCTTCTTTGTGACAATGTTTCCATCTGGAGAGTTGACAAACGATATTCATAAGGAGGAATGTGTAAAGAATCGCTCCATTGAATACCTTTGATGGCAAACCTAGTAAAATTCCGTTGAACGGATTCTAACCTCTCAATATGAGTATGATAAAAAGGTGTCCAAACCTGAGAAGCATATTCAAGATGAGGACGAACAAAACAGTTATATAGAGAACGAGTGACAGCCGGATCACGGAATTCCTTTGACCAACGCTTTATAAATCCTAACATTGAATTGGCTTTATTAACAATGCTGTTAATATGCTCAGAAAAGTGTAAATTAGATGTGAATAAAACACCGAGATCTTTGACAGTGACAGGACGAGTCAAAATGTGCTGTGAGATTGTGTAGTCATAAGAAGTCGGTACTCGCTTCCTAGAAAAAGTCATTGTTTGGCATTTAATGGGATTCAGTTTTAAACTATTTTTCTCACACCACAGAGAAAACCTGTCAAGGTCATTTTGCAAAAGAATTCTATCATTCGCAGAAGATATGTTTTTGAACAACTTCATATCATATGCAAAGATAAGAATATCGCTATTTTGAACACACAGCGGAGCATCGTTAATAGCCAATATAAAAAGTAGGGGTCCTAAGTGACTACCCTGAGGGACGCCGGATTTAGCAATAAATGATTTAGAGACATGATGTCTGAATTTTACCTGATAGGACCTGTCTTCAAGATATGTAGATATCCATTTTATGAAAAAAGGGGGAAACCCATATGCGTTCAACTTGAACGTTATAATCGCATGGGATAACTGGTCGAAAGCTTTCGAGAAGTCAGTATAGACACAATCTATTTCCTGACCACACTCCATATAGTTCAAGCATTTGTTCACAAAGACAAGAAGGTTTGTGACTGTAGAACGTTTCTGCATGAATCCGTGTTGTTGGCTACAGATAATATTTTTACAATTAAATGCTAACGTATCACATACAACTTGTTCAAACAGCTTAGGGATGCATGACAGTTTGGATATAGGTCTATAATTTGTAATATTAGTTTTATCTCCCTTCTTAAATACTGGAGTTAAAAATGCATTCTTCTAAATTGAAGGAAATATTCCTGTTTTCAGGGACAACTCAAATATATTCCTTAAAGGAAGAGCTAAAACAGATTTGCATTTTTTTTAAACAATAGGTGGAATGCCATCTGGACCACATGAATAATCATCTTTAAGAAGTGAAAGAAATTCAAATATTCTATTACTCTCTATTGAAATGCTACTAAACAAAACTTGAGGACAGTTATTTAAATATTGAAAGTAGAGTTTGTCAACTGCATTTGGAGAATCAGCAAAAGATTTACTGAAATAATCTGCAAAACCTTCGCAGATTTCAGGGCTTGTGGTAAGGGTAACATTATTATGAATAAAATTAACTGGATAACCATCACTTTTCTTTTTCGAATTAACGTATTTCCAGAAACTTTTTGGGTCAGATTTCAGAGAGCTTCCTACAGTGAGCATGTATTCGCTATAAAGTTCGTAAGAAATTTTCTTGAACTCTTCAAAAAGAGAAATGTATACCACTTGGTCTTCCAAGGTCATGGATTTGATATACTTTTTCCAAGCCTTATTTCTTTTATTGCGAAGAGCTTTAAGCTCTTTCGAGTACCAAGGATGGCATGAACCATTAGATTGTATGGATCTTTTTATGGGAACAGTTTGATATATGCATTTCATTAAGATACCATAAAACCTTTCAACAACTGCTTCAGTATCAGATAGTACCGGTACTTGTTCAATACCGGAATTACTCAAAAGTTCAGAAAGCTGTTGAAAATTGGCTTTCCGAAAGTCAAACGAGTATGAGCTATCATGAGAATTACTATGGGCTAGTAAGTGATCGCTCAAGTCAAGAAAAATGTCAAGGGGAGGGTGAAATTTATCTATGTTAGATATAGCAGAGGAAGATTCTACCACTACTGTATTAACAGGGTCAGATGTAAAAACTAGGTCAAGCACTCGATTCATATGATTTTTAATACAGCTAACTTGCTGTAAATCAGCAGAAATAATATTATCCAGTGATTGAAGTTCCAGTTGTGGTGAGCAAGTGGAAGCTTCGAAATAGGATTCGTCGTCAGAATTAATTATTATTTAAATTTTTTTTAAATTTTTTTTAATTTTTTTAATTTAAATATTTCAAAGGTATTTGATAAAGTCTGGCATCTTGCTCTTTTATCGAAAATGCGTGCTTTCGGAGTCGATGAATCCCTTCTTCGTTGGATTAGAAACTTTCTTTCGGACCGTTCAATACAAGTTGTATTGGACGGTTTCAAGTCTGAAACCCACCATATAAATGCTGGTGTGCCCCAGGGCTCCGTTTTGTCTCCGACCCTCTTCCTCATTTTCATAAATGATCTCTTGTCTGTAACTTCTAATTCAATTCATTGTTTCGTCGACGATAGTACCCTTAGCTTTTCATATTCGTTCCCAGACTCACATCCCTCCCCTTCGGATGTGGACCTGCAACGGCAAAATATGATAAGCTCATTAAACTCTGACTTAAACAGCATTGTACAATGGGGAATTAAAAACCGCGTCGAGTTTAATGCTTCGAAAACTCAATGCTGTCTTGTATCATCGAAGCGAGATGTACCCCCCTTGCCACTGTCCATGAGTGGCACTTGCATCAATGAGACCGAACATCTCGAGATTCTCGGTATATGCATTACAGACCACCTTTTGTGGAGCGAGCACATATGCGATGTCGCCAAAAATGCCGCAAGATGTTTGGGTTTCTTAAGACGGTGCAAGAAATTTTTCTCCCCGTCTGATCTGGCTATTATCTATAAAACATATATCCGTCCAAAGCTTGAGTACAATTCCCATCTCTGGGCTGGTGCTCCAGCTACTTACTTAAGCCTCTTAGATGGAATACAAAGAAGAGCTGTAAGAATGATTGGTGATAGAGAGATCACTGACTCATTCACCCCTTTAGACCACCGTCGTAACGTTGCGTGTCTCTCCTTGTTTTACCGTTACTTCTATGGTAATTGCTCTAGTGAAATAGCCAGTTGCGTTCCTCCCCTCAAACAATTCGCCCGTAATACTCGCGCTTCAAGGAATGCCCATCAGTTTACCCTCGAGCCCAACTTCGGACGTACTCTCAAGTATAGAGAATCATTTTTTAGCCGTACTACGCGAATGTGGAACTCTCTTCCACACTCTGTCTTTCCCGATCATTGCAATGTTCAAGAATTCAAGACCAATGTACACCGAAACCTCCTTTCCAACCCCTTCACTTCTTCCTAATGCACTCACTGTGTCTCTGGCATAAAAAGGGTATAAAAAATCCCTTGAGTGGGTGCAAATTATAAAAAAAAAAAAATTAATTTGATTAAGTATATAATTATGTAAAAGTTAAATGTTTTTGGTTAGCGAAAGTTTATTTTTCCAAGTTGTTCATTTTACTTTTTCGTTGTTTTTAAGCGGAAAGGCTTTTCCCTATCAACATACCAATTGAATCTCATTCCAAATTCCCAACCATAAATCTCAGCAAGAAAAACAATACCAATAGCCAGAACATTGACAAACTATAAGGTGTGTCTTTTTATAACACCACAACCTTAGTGTCCGATACCAATATCGACCATCAAACTTTGATTCAAATTACCTTCACAATCTTAAAATGATAAACTACATTGATTGGACCACAGACGTTGGGTCGTCGTCATTATTGTCATTGTGAACAACATAATTAATATTCTTTTTTTATTCTTCTAGATAGAGTGTTCTTATAATCCAATACCATGACATCAGTCACTAGATGAAAATGCTTTTCTTTATCTCTTAAGTAAGTATAAGAATCTCCAACCGTGCAGCATGAGATACACATTATTGACTTGTTATCTATGCCACCTTGTCGAGCAGTGCCGCACCACAACTGGCTTTTTATACCATCAGAAAGATATTTCTGTCAGAGGTCATCTCTTAAGTTGAATTCGACTCGTAGATTATCACAACAATGCTCCATGCGAGAACTATAAATCAATTGGCCCTCGAAAGGTGTTTTCTATTCGACGATAAGCGGGTGTCCATTTCTAGACCATCACCTATGCTGGTGGTCTCTATTTCAATCTATCCTCTCTTCAAAAAAAAAAAAAATAATAAGCTTGCACTGATAAATAGATTCATTTCCGAAGACGACATCATAGCACATCGATCACCGCAAAGCCCTCATTGATTGCCCCACTAATACCATGCAACACAATCATAAAAGTCTGAAATTAAAAGGAATAAAAAAGGACCCACCACATTGTCACAAGCCACGACCAACAGCGGAATTGGCCAATTTAGCAATCGAACATCAACGACCAAAAGCGAGGTAATAACATTATTTCTGAACCGATTTTGTCACACCATCGACGACGACGCTTGTTCTTCAATCCTCATGGACGGGCTCTACTCGGACTTCGGTCAGTCTACCCGACACGGCTGGCACTTCGAATGACGGTGTAGTCATAGTCATTCTGATCATTGTTGTTATACTAAGATCAAATACCTATATCACCATTGCATCGTGATGGTATAGAACTCTAGGAGAGAGATCACTTCAGTGCATGCCTGAAGACTGACATAAAATAAAGAAAATTTGACATAAATGGTGTCATAGCCGCACACTACAAGCTCGCATCATTCTCGCGCCCATAAAGACGTAGACACTATGGCTGAGGTAGAGATTGTTTTGTTTTGGTGAAGGAAACGCGGATCGATAGTGATTTCTAGTGTTTTTGGCCACCCAGGTGCTCTTTGGCTGCTGTTGCACTTTACGACAGCTCGGATAAGAGTTGGAGGTGGATGCTAAACGTAAACTGGGGCATTAAAGACGCCAGAATAATATAAAATTTGAGAGGCCAACAATTGGAACTGCATAATGATGTTCTTTGATTCTGTTGTGTTGTGTTTTCAATCTTTTTTGGAAAATACTCTTTGGGTTATTTATTAATTTTTCTTCCAGGTGCATCGTTATTCGAATCGGATTGACTGGTGTGCGCCACATAATAATTATGCTGAAGAGTTAAGCCGCTATGCACTCTGGTGGTCTTTGTATTGGGGTTCTTAATCTTATCAATATTACTGAAGACAAGTTGTAAATATGTGGATTTCTTGTTCATCTTTTGAGCACGCTAAGCTAGGTGACATCAGGCGAAGTGTTTTGATGCAAAATATGCAAATAGTGCTATTTGAAGGAAATTCTTCACGGTATTTTTGGAACGAATGGCGTCTTATGGTTTTGTTTCGGGATTAGGAATCAATTTAAGTGGCGATTAGAAAGCCCACCCAAGATACAATTGGGACTTGTCATTCAATGAATTCCTTTGTAAGAGTGTTGATCTCTAGAAGTTTATTATGGGTGATTTATAGATATCTTACCATATTTCACAATTTAAAATTAGCTTTATTCAGTAAAAAAGAAAGTAAAATCTTAAAACAAATTTGATGATGGTTAATTAAAATTAGAGCTGCAAATGCAAAAAAAAACTACGACTGGCTCTGGCAGAAATTTTGCAGATCATTTCTAGGATTTGTACCGAAATCACTTTATGCACGATTCTTTCAAACATTGATATATTTTTGATTACATTTTCTAATCCTGATTCCTCTGGATTATTTGTTTGGACTTGGATGACATTTACTCAGGGCCAGGAGAGTTTACCAAAGTCGGAAAGTTTCCGCTACACATCTGCTACATTTTCATCGATTTCAAAGCATAATAACCTTCTAACCCACTTGGAGCGCTGTTTTTGTAAATTATGTTTAGTAATTTTTCAACAAAATAATAAAATTAACCCCCCTACGAAATATTTTGGAACAAACAAATACTTTTTTAAACATCGAAAAAGTGTCAACATAAAATGGTACAAAGCTAAAACAAACACATTTTAAGAAAAACGATTACGTTTGGGAGGAATCTATATATGTACATATTATAAAAATCTAGAGCGCGCCTTTCGTTTGCTTTATGTATAGGCATAAAACCGCTTGGTCGATTTTCTTAATTTTTTTCTTAAACTAAAGAGGATTAAGGGTAGAAGGTTTAAGACAAACTAAATTTATAATTTTCAAATCACAAACGGTGCAAATGTTAAATAATAAATGCTTTTCTCACTACAAAAAAATATATCAATATACCTACGTTTAATCAATTTCGTTTAATTTTTCGTCAAATATTTTTATTTTCATCAACAAAAAAAAAATGTCAGTGAAGAAAATATATGTTCGTCAAAAATTGTTTTTCATCGAATGAAAAAAACGTACTCTTGACATATTTTTGTTGTCGATTTTTTCCTTTTTAAGATTTGCTGCTTTTGAGATATGGCCTTGGAAGCGGGGTAGTGCAGTAGCGAGGAGCGGGTAAGGGTGTAGCGGGTAGCAGGTAGAAGTAGCGGGTAGTGGGAAGCAGGTAGCTATGGTGGGTAGGAGGGTAGTGGGTACTGTGCTAGCACGGTACAAAAGATAAGGTCTTTTTTTTATTAGATTTTTTTTATGAAAAACTCGGAAAACTCATTGGTTTTCAAAGGGGAAATTGCATGTAATTGTAGGTGCAGTGGTTTCAAATGGAAAACTAGAATATTTGTGATGGGGAACTGGAATGCAAGAAAAAGTTAAAAAAAAAAACCGAAAATTTGAAATGCAAACAAAATTTGACTAAACAAAAATCTCAAAAACACTCTTTCAAATGAAATGCATTACTTTTGAAATGGTAAAATGGAGATTTCGTGCTGGAGAATTCCTGGAAAGCAAGTATAATTAAAAAAAAAAAAACGCATTGCAAAAACATAACAAATTCGCAATGGAAAACTCCTGAAGAGCAAGAAAACCCCAAGTCATATTTTGCATGGATTTAAAAAAAATGGGAAAATAGAGAATTCTCCTTAAGAGATAAGACCGTAAAACTCGTGGCTCCAGGAATGCTTATGAACCTAAATTCGGTCGTACTGTCAAGTACAGATATATGTTTATTAGCCTAACAACACGAATATGAATCTGAATACCACACTCTGCTTTTCCACTTCATTTCAATATTAAGGAATTCAATACTAAACCGAAACCTCCTCCTTAGCTCTTTCCTTATGCTCGAACTTTGAACAGTAAAAACGTAGCAAGTAATGTTTTTGCTTTAATCTTTATATAGAAATGGAACGCTAAATGTGTTGCCAAGCACAAAACTCGAGAACGATTGGGCCGTTTGTCATCAACTTTTGACAAAATGTTCAAGTATTAGTGTAGAGTAGGGTTTTTAAATTGTACAAAATCGGCAAAGCCGTTCATGAGATATATAGCAAAATATGTGGAAACACAATTTTCCCTATAGAACTTTAACTATGCATTTGACCATATGCTTAATAGTAGGAGAGCTAGTGAACTTTTGAGTAACGGTCGTCCTGTAAGGTTGGAAATTTGTTCACTTATGATTCATAGCATGCTAAGAGCAATAGCCATGACCTGGCAGGTGTCACCCCTGCACATCACCCCCCAATATATTTTTCAAATTGTCAAATAATTTAAAAAAATAAACTTGTTTCTGTAAGCAACAAAATTTAATAGCATGTAGTTTTTTCATTGTAAACCCTAAAAAAAAATTGACAGGTGATTACGATGAGCAGAAAAATGCGACAGGTGTATTCAAAGTAGCACAGTTGATGAGGTAAAATAAACTTGCTCCTGTAAAGTTGAAATTTGGGTATGTTTTTCAGTAAACATTTAAGAATATACTTGTAAAATGACAGGCAATTTTGAACAGCAGAAGACCTTGACAGGCGAGGGGAAAGTTGAAAAGGACGTGCGAGTGAGAGCGTTTATCTAATAGGAAAATGGAAAAGAAATCCATTTTTGTAGTTCCTTTTGGGTTTATTACACTCTTTTATAGATTTCTCAAAAACGGCTCAAATAATTTCTTGCAAATTTCGTCAACACGTTTATATGTAACTAGCTGACCCCAACGAACTTCGACTCGCCGCTCTTCAGAGCAACTCCAGAATAAGTTTGTATAATTAACACAGATATTGTGATAATGTTATATTCTTGAATCCAATTGAAATAGAGAACTACATATATGAATTTTTCACAGCTTTACAACTAACTTTATACTTTCATTAAAGCATGTAGTAAAATGCAAATTTCGTTGAGAAATTCAACAAATTCTTGTTCTTCCGGTGTGTTTTGACCATTTCACTAAAATCAGATTTCTAAACAGATTACAATTGTCCCCTTTATTTGCTGACTTTCCGCAAAGATTGTTCCCAAAATTTGTTTTTACTCAGGCTATATCTATAGTGAAAATTTGATAAAAATAAATTGAGGATTGAGCGGATAAAGAGTCCCTACCAGACATACAAACAAAACAATGCGCCTTATATTCCATGCAAAAACTTGATTTTAGGTCTTGAAGTTCTTCGTGTTCTTCTAGAGTTTTCCGAATTCCCAATAAAAAAATTTCCATTTTTCCATTTAAAAATCAGTGCACCTACAATATGCAATTTTCCCTTTGAAAACCGATGAGTTTTCCGAGTATTTCATGAAGAAATTTCTATTTTCCATTCGAAAACCCACTTTGAAGTTTTCCATTTGAAAATAAAGGCACCTGTTATAATATGCAATTTTCCATTTGTAAGCCAATGCACTTCCAATTACATGCAATTTTCCCTTGAAAACCAATGAGTTTTCCGAGTTTTTCATAAAAAAAACTTAACTTTTGTACCCTTCTAGCACACTACCCACTACCCTCCTACCCTCCATAGCTACCTGCTAGCCACTACCTCCTTACCCGGTCCTCGCTACCCCTCTACCCCGCTACTCCACTTCCCGTTTTCAAGGCGGAAAGGAAAAATATCGACAACAAAAAAAATGACAAGTGTACGTTTTTTTTTCGATGAAAAACATACATATATTTTCTTCACTGACATTTTTTTTTTGTGTTGATGAAAATAAAAATATTTGATGAAATTTTAAACGAAATCGATTAATTGTAGGTAGGTTTATTGATATATTTTGTTGTTGTGAGAAAAGCATATTTTAACATTTGCACCGTTTGCGATTTGAAAAGTATAAATTTTGTTTGTCTTAAACCTTCTACCCTTAATCCTCTTTAGTTTAAGACAAAAATTAAGAAAATCGGCCAACCAGTTTTTATGCCTATATAAAGCAAACGTACGGCGGTAGATATATATAGATATAGATGTAATAATGTTGCTTAATATTGTTTCATTTCCTTATAAAAATTATATTAAATTAACCACATGAGAATTTTTAGTATGCAACATTATTAAAGCATTGCATATAGTGTTGACGAAATTTGAAAGAAATTGCTTGAGCCGTTTTTGAGAAATCTATAAAAGAGTGTAAAAAACCAAAACGCAAAAATGGATTAATTTTCCGATATTTTGTTATTCAAGAATATATTTTAAATAATAACTTGGAATGCCATATAACTAAGAATAATATTAAGTAGAAGAACTGTGCAAAATTTTAACAAATACATAATCCAAAAATCAGCCACAAAGTCCGAAGCATTAGAATTTCACTTCGATACAGGACCAGTAAAGGGTATAGATAAAAATCGAAAAAAAATTATAGGATTTTTATTATTTATTTATTTATTTATTTATTTAGAGAGAGAGAGAGAGAGAGAGAGAGAGAGAGAGAGAGAGAGAGAGAGAGAGAGATAGATAGAGAGAGAGAGAGAGAGAGAGAGCAGGTATGTCAATTCCTATTAGATAAACGCTCTTACTCGCGCCATAGGCGTTCACATAACACCTTTTACTCGCACGTCCTTTTCAACTTTCCCCTCGCCTATCAAGGTCTTCTGCTGTTCAAAATCGCCTGTCATTTTACAAGTATATTCTTAAATGTTTACTGAAAAATATACCCAAATTACAACTTTACAGGAGCAAGTTTATTTTACCTCATCAACTGTGCTACTTTGAATACACCTGTCGAATGTTTCTGCTCATCGTAATCGCCTATCAATTTTTTTTTAGGGTTTACAATGAAAAAACTACATTCTATTAAATTTTTTTGCTTACAGAAACAAGTTTATTTTTTTAAATTATTTGACAATTTGAAAAATATATTGGGGGGTGATGTGCAGGGGTGACACCTGCCAGGTCATGGCTATTGCTCTTAGCATGCTATGAATCATAAGTGTACAAATTTCCAACCTTACAGGAAGACCGTTACTCAAAGGGTTCACTAGCTCTTAGACTATAACGAAGTTGTTGTGCATGAGACAACGAAGGTTTCTGAGTTGTCACGACCTTACTAGCTGACCCAGTAAACGTTGTTTTCTTAGATACATGTATAAAAATTTCTTACAAATTCGTTGAGGACTCACTGCTTTTATACCAGTGGAGTGTTCAGCACCAAATATTAAGGGAATGTTCGGTTAGTGGCGTAGATCGGGTTCTTCGTATTTTGTACAAAATCGACCAAGCCGTTCAAGAGATATGGTTGATGGGGTAGCGGGGTAGTAGGAAGCGGGTAACGGGTAACGGGTTGACGAATAGCGAGTAGTTAGTAGCTGGGTAAGGGGGAAGTGGGATAACAGGTAATGGGGTAGCGAGTAGCGCGTAGAAATTGTGGCTAGCCGGTAGTGTGTAGTGGGGTAACTGGGTAACAGAGTAGTGGGGTAGCAGGGTAGCGGGTTGTGTAGTGGGCTACAAAAGTTTAGATCTTTTATTTATCGATTTAGGCAGTGCGAAGTCTGCCGGGTCAGCTAATATAAAAGTATAAGATATACGAAGCGGTAGTAAAGTCAACGCTCTGTTACGCATGTCAAGTCTGGGGTGCAGATGAATATGAACAAATTGAACAATTCCAGAGAAAGTTCTTAAAAAAACTCTTCAACTTACCTCGAAACACACCAAACTATGCAATCTACTTGGAAACAGGATTACCAAAACTCCTAATAAGTACCCTTAAAGCGCAGGCTGATTTTATTATTAAGACATTAGCCCATGACGACTCAAGGATGACAAAAAAAATGCTCTTATACGAGTTGAGGAATAAAGACTGGTTTACTGCTAAGTGGGAAAACTTAGGTATTGCTTGTGGTGAAACACTTCATATTGACTTTAATAACCCCAACAACTTAAAGGAACAGCTGTACCGTATAATTAGAAAGAATGAGGACTTGACTCGAGAAACATTTGTTTTAAAAGGCCGTGAATCCGACAGTAGATTGTTATACTCTCAGCTTAACTACAATCTTGAGAAGAGAAACTACTTTAACGATACCTTAACATACCGAGAGATTTCTTTCATTTTTAAAGCGAGATGTGAACTACTCAGCCTAAACGGATGCCCTTATAACGGGAGCTTCAATCAGTTCTGTTCAATATGCAACCTTAAGTCAAAAGAGGACTGCTTCCATTTTATAAGTATATGCCCAATATTTAAGCTACACCGACGTTTCTTCTTTGGTAAAAATACCCTTTCAATGCAAGACACCCTTAAAATACTAAACGAGTGCGACTGGAAAACACTAAGTAAATTTTTAGAAGTTATCTTCAAATATATGTAGAATGCTTTTAGCTAGCGAATATGTTTAATTTGTAAACTTATCTATTTAATTGTTATCTATAAAAACGTTTATAAGAATTATTATTCTTGTCAACCAGGCTGACGGCTTAGCCATGGCTTTAAAATTCATGTATAAATTTTAACTTAAACAATTATTGAATTAATAAATGAATTTGTTACTTACTTACTTATAAAATAAAATTTGAAGACAAACATTTTACAAAATCGTAGGAGCAGTAGAAGCCAAAAAATTAATTTTAATTTTGGTTTTCAACATAAACGTGAACAAGGAGAATAGTGTGTTTGTGTTCAGAAAAGCCTGCGTCGTCGCTGTTTCTGCAAGGCGTGAAGCGTGTGACTGTGAGTTCTTAAATAAGATAGCATTTGAGTGCAAAACATACTAAAAAATTTCCTTGAAAATTCAACCCGTCCCCAATTTTGTTCATTGAAATGAGAAAGCCACGATTTCCCGGAAACGGCTATAAGAATTTCGATTGAACCTTGCATATATGCATCTGTAAGACAAGCTTGATTTCTTTGGTTATAGCAGCATCACTACGTTTTTATGTACCTTATTTACATTAACTCTGTTTTAAGGATTGAATAGAATTAACAATAAGCATTGTCATTGTGTACCAAAAATAAATCCAACTGGCCAAAAACAAACAACCATGTGGCCAACATTTTAGAAGGATTTGTACTCTCCATAAACATATCTGCGGGTTTCGAAAAGAAAAAAGACCAATTTTACCATGTTGTCACATACAGATCTTAAATTGACATTGGCATTTAACAACTAATAAGAATGTGTATATATGAAAATATCATTAAATTTAAGATCTTGTTTCATGATTTTCAAAAGCAATAAATCTTATGTAGAAATATGGAAAAACATAAAACCACTTCATTACTTCAATTTCATGCATACCCCTTCCTCAACAAGATGTTGTTTTTTGAAGTTGCATAACAACTAAGTAATACATTTTTACATTTTCATATCAAAGATTGTTATCGCGGTGTCTATTTAAAAGAGAAAAACTCATTAACGCAATAATTAAGACGACAACACAGACGAGCGAAGCGATAACGCGAGCGTGCAGCAAAAAAAAAAAAAAAAACACACCATCAAAGCAGCAGCAGCACAGTCTTGATCAGTAGTGTGGTCGCAAATTCCTTAACTGATCTTAAAATCAAAGATACTCGGCGTCATATCGGCTTAGTGGCAAATGCAATTTGAACATAAGATACGGATGCAGATGTTGATACAGATACAGGTACTTAAGCTACGTTCAAACACCTATCGCAATTTCGCTTCTTTCCCCTCGATCTTTTTATCAGTAAACTATATTATAACATTGAGAAGATCTAAATGGGAGATTGGAGAGCAAACTCACTTACCAAAGGGGATAATGTGTAATGCTAACACATTAAGATGAACCTTAAGAATTCTTACATCGGACATAATTCGACAATACTAAGCAAGAATTTTAAGACTTTTGTTACTTCTTTGTAAATGTATTTAAGTTTAGTCAATTTTACTTCCTTTGTATTGTGCAACTAATTGTCGATGATATGATTTGAGGAACTAATTCTCATCAAAATGGCTAATAGCAAATCTAAAATTAAATTCGAATTATTTTTTAATGGTTTTAAATTAATTTTGAAACACTTTCATTTTTTTCAGGTACAATACAATTTTATATTGCACCACTGTTATTGCAAATCGAAAGTTAAATGACACCGAGACACGCAAGACGGAAAGGACGCAGCAATGCGCACACCAAAATGATGAGATTATTCACTGTGATATAGGACCGTGGCGGCCGTAATGACGACCGGCAGCTACAAATCAGACGTTCAACACTGGAAGCATTTGCGTCATCGTCATCCCAATCGTCATCACCATCGCCATCATCAACATTGGCCTGTGCTCAATTCCTGTCCCAGCATTAAACCTGCGTGTGGATCTTTTATGGCATCTTTTTAATTTCATCTTATCTCGATTCCTTGATCAGTTTTTTTTTTTTTTTGAAGATCGTTTATGGTATATACAGAAGTTTTCTGTGCGTTTCAGTGCTCTGTAGAACATTGTGTGGAACGGCTTGTGTAAATGTGTCTTCTGGATTGCAGTACGTATGATCATGATGCCATTCTCCCAAAACCAATGTCTTGGAAAATGTCTTTGAGACTTATCGAATTGAATCGACGACGCGAAGGTGGATTAGTACCTGTTTTGTATGTCATAAGTACAATGTCAACGGAAGCTGTCCAAATAGTGTAGAGGGAGAAGTGACAGCTTTCCCAATGAGAGATAACTATCGCCACCGCCGCGCGCCGCCGCATCGGCTGCAGTGGTGGTGAACTCAAAGTCATGCCGTTAATATTTTTTGTTTATTGTTTTGTTTAAAAAGAGCTCAGTGCATTTCCACCGACAGGTACCTACAGCCAAGTCAAAAAAACAAAAAAGTCAAACAACCAATCTAACAAGCTCTTTTGATTTTGATTCGATCCAGGAAATAACCTATAAGCGACTTTAAATGAATTTTTCGAAGCTTAGCTTAGCAAACTGCAGTAGTTATTGGCACTTCCAAAAAAATAAAAAATAAATAAAAATAAACCAATTCAAAAATGGGTTAGGTATGAATAGAGATTCGAATTGCAGATAATGCGTCGCCCTAGTATTGAAGTGCCGTATACGCCATTTTTACATTTTTGGGAAATCGCTTTTGAATGTTTGGAAGTCTATTATGAAAAAACTAACCGCTGGCATTTTTTGATTTTTTTGTATGATATACAGTTAAGAATTCTCTTTCATATACATGTTATTTATCATCTGTTAGTCTTTTAGTTTTTAAAATATTTAAATATTTGTCTAAAATGAGTTTGCCGTATACGCCATCAAAATCAGAAGTTATTTTCCTTTTCATACACATACGTCAAAAAAATAAAAATAAGATCCTGTATTCTCACTTTGTACAGGATCGAACTCAAGCACATTTTTAACCCCCCATAACTTTTGAACCCATAGAGTTAGATGTTTCAAATTTGACATGGACAAAAAGTCCCTGTAAAAAAAATAATTTCTCAGATCCACTACTTCCTGAGATATTGAACAGTAAACATTTCAAAAACCGTACTTGACTCACTCACTGGCTCACTGATCATCAAAATTATGAAGCACTTCTAACAACAGCAGAGTCTTGAAATTTGGTACAATGGTAGGTTTTTGGGTCTTTACAAAGGAAAATTTCAATTTGCTCATTCAGGGGGCGTGGTATCTGCCCACTTTCTAAAAATGGTCGTAGGATGTTGAAATTCGGAATTCTAATAGGGTTTTTTGGTTGAACGACATGAAAAAAATGAGAAAAAAATCTATTTCCATTTAGAGGCGTGGTATCCGCCCACTTTATCAAAATGGTTGAAAACATTTAAATTCGAAATTCTGTTAGGGTTTCGGTTGAATACAAGAGAAAATGTAAGTAAAAAAGTGTAGTTTCATTAAAGGGGTGTGGTTGCCGCCAACTTTCTTAAAATTGTCATAGGATGTTGAAATTTAAAAAATAAGACTCCCATGAGTGTGGTTTCACAATGGACCTTTGTCAACATGTGAAACATTTGAATAAAACTTCATTCCATATGAATTTATGTAATTCTTACAAAAGAAGTTCCACATTAATATCAGTCACTGGAGAATTCATTTTCGCACGTTCTCACTTCACGAGGCTTAGCAGACTGATAAATATTTTTCGTCCAGTAGTCCAGTATTCACATCGGCAAATGAAAAATTAAATATTTTTCGTGACTGTGACGTATGTATATACGATTTCTAAGCATTATACTGAAATTTGTATGCACATACGTCAAATCAATGCTGAACGATCATTTGATTTTCGATGACTTATGTTCTTAGACAATAAGACGTACGTCAAAACAATTCTCAAATTATTTTTTTCCTAAATTGCATGAAAAATTTGCCGTAAATGCCAAAATTTGGCGTTTACGTCAAAACAATACTTGAACTTGTTGATTTTGATGGATATACGTCAAAACCATTCTGAATATCTCAGCAACGAAAAGAGATAGAAAAAAACGGACAACAGATTTGAAAAGAGCGCCCTCGAAAATATAAGACTGCATACCCAGTTCAAAATATGAGTTTTGGCGTATACGGCACTTCAATACTAGGGCGACGAATGGTTCAATATTCGAAATAAATATGTAAATACATTTTTCAAGGTGTACCAATTTTTGTATTGTTTTTAAACAAAGTTAAGCTAATTTACCATTCAGTTTGTGGCCAGAGCTCCTTAGCAAACCAGTTTATTAAGAAATATTATCACTACGAAGTCGCCTTCCGAATCCAGAGGGAGCAAGCTGAATTGTTGTACATTATTTGACCTGACCTGATGTGAAATTATGTATATACAATACATACATATTTAAAAAATATCATTTAAAAACCGAACAACGCTATTTTTGTGGCACACTTAACGCGTATTTTTTTGTTTTGTTAAGCTTAACCTGATCCAAGTTTGCAGGACTTAAAAAAATATTTAACATACGTTTTCACAGAGAAAAGATCGCTAATAGGATGCTAATTTATTGCTCGTTTGAGCAAGTGTGAATTCAGAATGTATTAAGCCATTCTGAATTCACGCAGAAATTACATTTTTTTCTTTTTTAATTTAATATGTTGAAGGGAGTGATGTGATGGGCATTGTCAGAATAGTTATATTTTTGGATTAAATCTGATCATCAAAACATTCAAATGCTTTTTGACCATTGTTTCACGCCTGCAGACTTGTTTTATGTATACCAATTAACTCTACTTAAAAGTCTTCATTGTACAAAATTTTGTATACGGCTTAACACTATAATTTTTGTTAGATGCACATTTTTGTCATATAGTATGATGTTAATACCGATTGGAATGCATTAAATCTGAACTCTATTTTCACATAATTACTATACTTATAACAAAACCAAACAATAACCCAATCTCTACTTGGTTATTAAATGATTCGGTATAATAATTCCATTAAATCCACCCTCCTCACTAAAAATATTTTGAAAACAAGCTTATCAAAACAATGGTTTCAATATTGTTAGCTACATAAATTGCCCTCGAAATCCTTAACTGTCATCTATTCACTGCAGTGTGCTTCGTTGGAACTTGGAATTTGTCAACATTTTTTGTTTCTTGAAAAAAACAGAAATTCACCTTCATAAAAATATTTTGTTGGAATGAGCTTCTTCTGTCATCGTTTATTAAGACGACTCCTATTGTTTATGTGTTCTCTTATGAGTGCATAGGTCCCAGAGATCTTTAGACAAATATAATAAAACAACAAATAAAATAAAACAACAAAATGGGCCCCACACAACGAACAACAACACAAATTTACAAATATGCTTGCATTAACAAACAAAATATGAGAGTTAACAAATTTCCAAATTAACAAGACAACTCCCGTATACAGTCGAAACTATTGTTGTGTTCATATCGAAAAACATTTTACGGATACAACATAGTGAACTACTTTCGTATTCAAATTACTACACCCCAATCATGTGTACCACATGCTGATATTTTTAAAACTGCGTGTAGGAACTCGCATTACAATTAATTATGTAAATTTCTAGTAAGAATTTGTGATATCAACACTTTGGAGAGTCCAGCAACAAGCTGGAACAAGAGACAAGACATATAGGAATGCCGTTAACACGGGTGTGTTTGCTGCGCCGAATATTCCTTTCTGAAAAAATTCTTCGCTGAAATATCAAATCGTAATTTGTAATACAACATTAATTTTTCAATTCAATGATTTATTGAGGACATATCGAGGTCTACAAGTAACCATTCATCACTTATCTCTGATGAGGAAACCATGTCAAGAGGCCATCGATGAAATAATGTCTGTTGACAATTTTTCAATCGGAAAACAATTTGGAAAAACACAAATTCTTTGCCAGAGGTCAGCCTTTAACAAAGAGAAAAAACAAAACACACTTACACCACTCTTTTGATAGCACCCGCAGCAGTGCCCAATGGTTATTGGACAAATGTCCGAGCATTATACAAACAGGGTGACAAAACGGGCACATATTTTCAATAACCTTTGTTGATTTTTTTTTATAAAATATTGTAAAACCTAAAAACAAAAACAAGGATGAAGCAGCATGACGTTAAAAGTAAAAAGTTACTCAAAATAGATAGATGGAAAAGATGAAAATAAAATAAACGTTTCATGCTCAGCTCTTTTGTTTCATGAATTCTGGTTCTCTGTTCGAAAAAAAAAACTGTTTGTGTGCCACACGACTCAACGACCATCTGTTGGATTTGATGAGGGAGCAACATATAATGCACCTACCTACAGTTATTTCAGCACGAGCCATAAGATGATCTTTTCTTGCTGCATCCAAGTTAGTGATTTAATATATTCCGAAGAAATAATTTATTCTGAATACTAAGCACAAGAACATTATTTTTAAATCATTAAAAAATGTAAGTGCGTTTTGGAAAAATTCTAGGAGATATATTTTGCATCTTCAATATACCTATTATGATAATTTATTAATCCTATCAAATGCGTAACGAGATAAGGTATACATACTTGAAACTTAACAATTTTAAGTTGTTTTCATTTCTTTTAAGATTTGTCATATACTGATGAGGAAAGATTTTAATTTGGTTAAGAGGAATTTCAATTTAAGAGGATTAGTTTTAGTTCAAGGCATAAGCCTTTAATATCTTTTAAATTGAATAAAAATGTCTCAAGGCGAATTCATAAGACGAGTATTATTTTGTGTGTTTATAGATAAACCAATACGGCACTTACTGTAGTTTTTAGAGTTAAATATTAGGCGGATACGTAACATTTTTGTGTTGTGTTTGTGGTGCTTACAGTAATATGAAGGTAGCTTGCAGTAACCCATAATATGTTCAATAAATCGAGGGGTGTTATCGAAGGGAAATATCGTTTTAGAACTCTTGTCTATAAGAAAATTCCAAACATTTGTTTTTGTTACTTTTGCTTAACTGTATACAGGGTGATTCACGAGCGTTGTGCCAAAAAGCTAGAGCGTGTAGATTGAGTTGAGACAAGAAAAAAATCGTATGGGAGGGGGGTCTTTTCCCCCCCGTTTAGCTGGGAGGGGCAATTTTCTGAAAAATTGACTTATTTTGTAAAAAAAAAATATTAAAAATCAACGGCTTGGTTTACAATACCGTGATATACCTTTCTGAAAAGCCAAAAACTTCTTCTTTCACTTTGTTTTTAAATTAAATTGTTTTAACGAATAGTTAAAAAAAAAAAAATTTTCAAACTCAAAATTTTCAAAAAAAAAGCAATAAAAACATTTTTGAACTAATTTTTTTCAAAATTTTATGTAATTAAGTACTAATTTTGTTTTAAAAATTCAATGTGTTTGTTTTAGTCGAAAACAGAAAACCGGATGCAAAAATGTCTTTTCGTTTTTGAGAAATAAAAAAAAAAACCAAAACCACTTTTTTCTAAAAAAATGTTTGTTTTTATTTTTACCTATCTGGACTTTTACTTTAATTTATTGATTTATTTTATAAATTTAATTTTTTGTAATTGGAGTTTTATGAGGACTCAATTAAGTAGAAAAGCATTAGATTTTCCCTGGATTAACCATTTTGGTCATTGATAACGTCTGAAAACTGACCTGCAATTTTTTCTTACTATACCTGGGGCCGCGGCCACTCGTCGGCGAAGAGTTCTACCTGCAAGGGGCTTAAGATAATTTTTCTTGAATAGAAAAACAATTAAACACCTAAAGGTAAATAAAAGGCATCGCATATTTACTAAAAAACCATTTACAATTAAAATATTAACTCATCAACACATAACAATAACAAACTCATACGCTCGAGAATAGTTAGCGGACAGGACCTTCGGCTACGGTTTAACTTGTTGTCGAGATCGGGAAGCCAAAAGACTCTACGCTGAAAGATATCCCAATACATGGCGCCCAAGTCGTAGCATGTTTTCAAGAATCCGCCGACGAGAGCACGGAGAGCTAGAAGGGAAGGTCAATGGCAGACGTCCAGACGTTATCAATGAACAAAATGATTAATTCAGGGAAAATCCAATGCTTTTCTACTTTATTGAGTCCTCATAAAACTCTACTTACAAAAAATTAAATTTATAAAATAAACCAATAAATTAAACTAAAAGTCCAGATAGGTAAAAATAAAAACAAAGATTTTTTTTATAAAAAAGTGGTTTTGGTTTTTTTTTATTTCTCAAAAACGAAAAGACATTTTTGCATCCGGTTTTCTGTTTTCGACTAAAACAAACACATTGAATTTTTAAAACAAAATTAGTACTTAATTACATAAAATTTTGAAAAAAATTAGTTCAAAAATGTTTTTTTTTTGCTTTTTTTTTGAAAATTTTGAGTTTGAAAATTTATTTTTTTAAAACTATTCATTAAAACAATTTGATTTAAAAACAAAGTGAAAGAAGAAGTTTTTGGCTTTTCAGAAAGGTATATCACGGTGTTGTATACCAAGCCGTTGATTTTTAATATTTTTTTTTACAAAATAAGTCAATTTTTCAGAAAATTGCCCCTCCTGGCTAAACGGGGGGAATAGACCCCCCCCCCTCCCATACGATTTTTTTCTTGTCTCAACTCAACCTACACGCTCTAGCTTTTTGGCACAACGCTCGTGAATCACCCTGTATAAAAATGGATGTGTGTTTGTTTGTTTGTTTGTATGTCTATTATAGACTTCGAAATGGCCAAACAGATATTTGTGAAATTTTCAAGGTTAATACTGTTGTATTCAGTGATGATTTCTGTGAAAAAAAAAATTGGAAATATCTCATGAAAGAGTGGGAAAACTGGAAAAACCAAACAAAGGTCGGAAATTTGATTTTTTTGCTTGGAATTTTTTGTTTCAAAATGGGTTTTCGAATGGAAAAATAGAAAGTTCTTGATGAAAAACTCGGAAAACGCATTGGGAAAATTGAATTTTATTGCAGGTACATTGGTTTTCAAATGGAAAACTGGAAAATATCAAAATGGGTTTTCCAATGTAAAATAGAACGTTCTTGATGAAAATCTCGGAAAACTCATTGGTTTTCAAAGGGAAAATTGAATATTTTTGCAGGTGCATTGGTTTTCAAATGGAAAACTGTAAAATTTGAGAATGGGCTTTCCAATGGAAAATAGAAAGTGCACTGATTCTCAAATAGAAAAATGGAAATTTTTTGAAAAAAAATCGGAAAACTCTGCGAGAGTACGAAGAACTTCAAGACCGTAAATCAAGTTTTTTCATGGTGCATTGGTGCATTTTTATAAAAATTTTCATTGTCGATATAGCCTCAGTAAAATATAATTTTTTTGGACAATCTTACGGGAAAGTCAGCAAATAAGGGGGACAACCGTACGCTCTTTGGAATTCTGGTTTTTGTGAAACAGTCAAAACAGAGAATATTTTGAATTTTTCAAAGAAATTTGCATTTTTCTTCATGCTTTAATGAAAGTAGAATGTTAGTTGTAGAGCTTGAAAAAATTCAGATATGTAGTTCTCTATTTCAATTGGATTCAAGCAAATCACCACATTGCATTTTAACAATGTCTGTGTTAATCATAATGATTATTCTGGAGTTGCTGTGAAGGCTGGCGAGACGAAGTTCACGGGGTCGGCTAGTAATAAATATGTGGCACAAAAAAAAAATGAATTCTGAAGTCACCTATGCAGTCTTATAACTATACACTTGTATTTATTGATACACGTGAAATTATTTTTGATACAAACAAAATTCTGACACTTTCTGAATAATAATTTATTAGTTTTCGAGCTGTATTGAGAAATTCAAACAAAAAAAGTGTAGGTATATGAAATGGCATTTGAATTTATTTTTTATTTGGCATCTAGTGGTTCATTGACTCCACAAAAACGCATTCTCAGAAAGTCCTCAGAAACAGCTCGGATTTGATTTTTTTTTTCAAATTTTTGTTTTCTATATTCTATACTGCTCAGTGGCGTAGACAGCTTTTCCCTATGGGGGGGGGGGGGATGGATCTAGTACGCTCATTTTTATATAAAGCTGAAGAGTTTGTTTGTTTGTTTGAACACACTTATCTCAGTAACTACTGGCTCAAATTGTCTTTTTGAGTTGGATAGTCCATTAATCGAGGAAGGTTTTAGGCAACATAACATTAAGCTACGACCAATAGGAGCGAAGAATCAGTGGAAAATGTGGAGAAAAAGGCAACAAAGTATTAATTTTTTGTTTGTTTGAACGCGCTGATCTCAGGAACTATACTAAATCAAATTGAAAAATTCTTTTTGTGTTGAATGGTCCATTTATCGAGGAATACTTTAAGCTATACAAAGTTACGTTGCGAATAATAAGAGCAAAGCTTCAGTGAAAAGTCTTACTAAAACGGGCAAAATAATATATATTTGAAAGCTTCGAGTTAAAAAGAATTTGACTTAGGGAGAGTCGACTAATATACAATTTTGAAATAACTTCGCAAATCGCAACCAAATTCACGCGCATGATGCACAAGTCAACACGCACCTCTGGCCGGAGCACCAGGGAGAGACGGACGAAGTCGTGGGCAACTGCTAGTATAGAATATATTTCTGTAAACGCACCTGCAGCCTTAACCACTGGTCCGATTGACTTAAAACTTGAAAATTAGAGGTCTTTTTTATTTTTTTGGCCAAAAACCAAAAGTTTCAATTTTCTCAAAAACTTTTTTTAAGCTTCCTCCAAAACGGTACCTCTCATAGAATCGTTTTTTTTTCTTACAGTAAGTGGCGATTAACCTGTGTATACAGCGATAACCCGTTTCGGCGGCGATTGTACCGGTTACGACCGCGATTACCCACGTTAGTGGCGATTAACCTGCGTATACAGCGATTACCCGTTTCGGCGGCGATTTTACCGGTTACGACCGCGATTACCCATGGTAAGTGGCGATTAACCTGTGTGTACAGCGATAACCCGTTTCGGCGGCGGTTGTACCGGTTACGACCGTGATTACCCACGTTAGTGGCGATTAACCTGTGTATACAGTGATTACCCGTTTCGGCGGCGATTGTACCGGTTACGACAGCGATTACCCACGATAGTGGCGATTAACCTGTGTATATAGCGATTACCCGTTTCGGCTGCGATTGTACTTGTTACGACCGCGATTACCCACGATAGTAGCGATTAACCTGTGTATATAGCGATTGTACCGGTAACGACCGCGATTACCCACGTTAGTGGCGATTAACCTGCGTATACAGCGATAACCCGTTTCGGCGGCGATTTTACCGGTTACGACCTCGATTACCCACGGTAAGTGGCGATTTGCCTGTTTGTACAGCGATAACCCGTTTCGGCGGCGATTGTACCGGTTACGACCGCGATTACCCACGTTAGTGGCGACTAACCTGTGTATACAGCGATTACACGTTTCGGCGGCGATTGTACCGGTTACGACCGCGATTACCCACGATAGTGGCGATTAACCTGTGTATATAGCGATTACCCGTTTCTGCGGCGATTGTACCGGTTACGACCGCGATTACCCACGTTAGTGGCGACTAACCTGTGCATACAGCGATTACCCGTTTCGGCGGCGATTGTACCGGTTACGACCGCGATTACCCACGTTAGTGGCGATTAACCTGTGTATACAGCGATAACCCGTTTCGGCGGCGATTGTACCGGTTACGACCGCGATTACCCACGTTAGTGGCGATTAACATGCGTATACAGCGATTGCCCGTTTCGGCGGCGATTGTACCGGTTACGACCGCGATTACACACGTTTGTGGCGATTAACCTGAGTATTCAGCGATATTGCGATGACTGGAAACTGAAAATAAATGTCCAGAAATGCGAAACAATTCTGTTCCGGACCTCGTTGGCTGGGGCCACGAGGGATACGCGCAAGAATTGGCGCAAGATGGTCATCGTTGGGCCTCACGGACAGCGATTAACGAGCAAAATTGAAGTGAAGTACCTCGGTATCTGGTTGGACCAGAATCTGTATTTCGGCAGACATATAGATGCTGCTCTGACTAAGGCCAGAGGAGCCTTCGCTCTGACGAAACGGCTGTTTTACAGCAGTCGGCTTGACCCCAGAGTTAAGGTAATTTGCTACATGGCCCTCATATGGCCGATGATCGTTTATGGCTGTCCAGTGTGGTTCAACGTTGCACCATCTCAAATGGAGAAGATTCGGGTGTTCGAGAGGCAGTGTCTTCGGCGCTGTCTCGGTTTGTATCGGACACCGGAATCTTCTAATGTACATTACTATTCTAACGAGGTTCTGTACAACGAGGCTCGGATCAACAGAATTGACAATTTCGTGATAAAACTTGTTCGGGGTCACATTGCGAGAGCTATGACTTCGACGAATAATTTGATCTTTGGGGCGTTCTATCCGAACGACGAATATTTTGATAGTGCACGCTCGAGCGGCTTCATTCCACCAGAGGCATTCCTCCATTTAGATAAATGCGGTCTGATACAAGACAGATTGGCGATCCCGCTAATCTACCACGTCAGGCGGAGAACCGTCGATCGGCGGCTCCTTTACCATCGAGACGTCCTCGCACAGGACGGAGCAGAGCTCCTCCGGTTCAGTAGGGCTGTGTCAGAACGGGACCGAATCGATAGGGTGCAG
Source organism: Sphaerophoria taeniata (assembly GCA_943590905.1). NCBI lineage: Eukaryota > Metazoa > Arthropoda > Insecta > Diptera > Syrphidae > Sphaerophoria > Sphaerophoria taeniata. Next base: position 132,510,852 of record OX016540.1, read on the forward strand.
CAGGAGCACCAGTTCTGGTGGCTTCAATCAGCACTTGATATTGGGTAGTCGGGGTGGGGTTTTGAGCCTTGGCCGGCTTACATACTTGTTTTAGTCTAAGGGTTTTGGGTTTAGGTTTAAGTAGAGTAGGCATGGGCACAAACATTGACATGGACAAAAAAAAAAAAAAAAAAATACAAATAAAAAACAAAAAGAAACAGAAAGAAAAAACAAAAAAAAATTACAAAAAAAAAAAATATACAAAAAAGTGATATGAAGAAAAAAAAAGATAGAAATTTGCTGCTGTGGCTGTTCTAGTTTGTAAGTAGTTGTTAGGTAGAATAGGTAGTTTTAGTTAATTTTAAGTTTTATTTTTAAGGACCTAATTTTAAGTAGCTTGTAAGAAAAAAAACATAAAATGGATAACATAATGCTAGTTTTTCAATTTTTCTAACAAATTAAAAACATAAATAAACAAAAAAAATATCAAAATAGTTCATAGGCCGAAAGGCATTAATGTTAAGTAAATCATGAATTCCTTAGAGCGCCCGGTTGGGGCCAGTAAGTTAAATATAAGATTTTAGAACATAAGCTAGTTTGAATTCATTGTCTAGTATGAATATTAAGCGATTACCCACGTTTGTGGCGATTAACCTGAGTATACAGCGATTACCCGTTTCGGCGGCGATTGTACCGGTTACGACCGCGATTACCCACGTTTGTGGCGATTAACCTGAGTATACAGCGATTACCCGTTTCGGCGGCGATTGTACCGGTTACGACCGCGATTACCCACGTTAGTGGCGATTAACCTGTGTATACAGCGATAACCCGTTTCGGCGGCGATTGTACCGGTTCCGACCGCGATTCCCCACGGTAAGTGGCGATTAACCTGTTTGTACAGCGATAACCCGTTTCGGCGGCGATTGTACCGGTTCCGACCGCGATCCCCCACGATAAGTGGCGATTAACCTGTGTGTACAGCGATAACCCATTTCGGCGGCGATTATACCGGTTACGACAGCGATTACCCACGTTAGTGGCGATTAACCTGTGTATACAGCGATTACCCGTTTTGGCGGCGATTGTACCGGTTCCGACCGCGATTCCCCACGGTAAGTGGCGATTAACCTGTTTGTACAGCGATAACCCGTTTCGGCGGCGATTGTACCGGTTCCGACCGCGATTACCCACGTAATTGGCGATTAACCTGTTTGTACAGCGATAACCCGTTACGGCGGCGATTGTACCGGATCCGACCGCGATTACTCATGGTAAGTGGTGATTAAACTGTTCGATTACAGTAAGCGAATCCCGTCATCGAAAGCATAAGCAACCACCGTCTGAAGGAGGAAACACAGGAGTGACAATCCAGCGTAAGGGAGAGAGGAACAAATACCGGTATCCCGCCAATTTAATGATAAATGAATTCTATACAAATTGTACAGTAATTATTGAATAAAGAAATAGACCACAAGTTAAATTTCGGTATTTTATTTAACATACCCTGGACTTCTCTGAGCATACCTCAGCTATAAACTTAAAATACCATCACAACACTATTTAGAATACAACTTTTTTTATAGTTTTTTGTTATTTTTTGAATAAAAATATTTTTTATTGTAAGGAAATGTAGTACTTAGTGCTGCAAAATATCCATGAAAACATTTCCAATTCTTTTTGAAATGTGTTGTTGCATATTATTTCAAATTTTGCATGTTTTAATTGTAATGAATGACTGTATTTTAAAGGCTTTTGGTTGAAAATAAATAAAAAGCAAATCTACGTGGTTGACTACTTTTTTTATGTGAAGACTAGCAATTTTTTAGCAAACAATACGAAATACCGAACTGTGAAGCGATTTATGTCAGCTCCAAACAAGGTGTTTAAAATAGATATCATAACAACTACTGATTAAAAAAAAATCACTTTGCTTATTCACCAACTTCTTATTCTAATTGGATTGAAAGTTGATTTCGATCTGTTAAGCTATCAAAAAAGATACAATCATATTCAAAAATCCACATGAGTCATTTCTAGACAATGTATTGAGATGAAATTACTGCCAAAGCCACTTAACCACTCTTTATTTCGATTGAGATAGTGCTGTCTAACACCTTCCGGATACGATCATATTTGATTTTGAATAAATATTCCTGCTGCCTGTAATTCTTTGTTTCCGTTTTAAGTCCTCTTCCTTTTGAAAATAGGAATGATGGTTATAAAGCATCAACAACAACAATATTAATCACCACTGTTGTAACCACTGACGGTTGTCAAAATAAAATTTCCAGAAACCAGCATTTATGTTCCTTGCTAGTTCATTTTATTCTTGGTTCTATTCATAAGCAAAGTTATGATCCTCATACTATTTGAAATGCATAAAATTTCATGAATATTTGATTAAGTTGAAGATCTATCCCTTATGTTGAAGCCTGACCCTCTCTTTTCTTTTGAACAAAATTCGCATAACGAACTTGCACATATACTTTTATTTTTTCCTCATTATCATAAATGACGTTACCACCTTCGATATATGTATGAGTTCCGAACCAGACAGTGGTGTTCATAAACTATCTGAGATAACACCCGCTGAATATAAACCAGAACTAGACTGCGACTCCGAAATCGACACAAAAGACTTAATAACGTCTTAAAAAGAATTTAAGCATCAAAGGACTGCTATTTGATACTCCTGATGGAGAAGAAACCAACGAAGCTGACAGGAATACATTTGTTGCTGATTTGTAGTTGGGCGGATTTAATTTATTAAGTGTAAACGAATAAAATTTACGATTAAAGGCGAATTTTGCTTTTAGAAATATTTTCATGGAGAATGAATGCATTTTAAGGCGAAATGTTGTTCATGTATTTTTCAAGAAAAAAGTAATTAAATTAATAGATTTGTAAGCGCAATGCCGTCGCTGCACTGCAAAGTCACCATCGCTTGACTAAAGTACAACGTTAGCCGCGGTTCTTCAAAAGGCCTGCGTCAACATATAACAAATTACCATAACATTTTTGAGCTTGGTACCTATCAAATTTCGTAGAAACGTTATACATGTTATATTACAGAAAGGCAGACACATTTTGTAGACACATTTGGCACAAAAACGCGAAATGTTACCCGAATATTGGTACTTAAAAGTATCGCGTTCGAGAATAAAAGTAAAACTTAAATGAATATTAAGCATTGAAAAGCTCCGGTTATGATCTAAGTTTTAATTGTTTCGAAGGCATATCTCCGATGCGATGGGGTTCAAAGTCATAATTTTTCTCTTAAATGTTGGCTTCATTGAAACCTCTAAAACCATAATCTTTATAAACATTGGTTTAGCGATTTATTAATAATTCTATTGTTTCTTGAAGAATGAAGACTTTATTTAAATATTATAATGAGTATCCCTGAAGTTCAATAAGCCATGCGTTGATCTCACGAAACCTTAAATCCTAAACATTCACGGATCATCTACCATACCTATCTAGAACGAATAGAGATAGACCTGCAAACTTAAGTTTCTTCCTAAAAAAAAAAACAACCCACCAATTTCTCAACGGACAAATACTTATCCATCCACATATGTCCAACTTAACCTAAGGGCACGTGTTGCAATTTCCATTCATTCATTCGTGCAATGTAATTCCGCTTCTCATTCAATTTTCCCATTCGATTCTAACCTCAAGAAGAAGTCTTAAACGCCAAAGAACCATACCGAACAAACAGATAGATAGATCTTTTGAGTAGAGTTCTTGCAGAAGTAATAAGTTTCCATATCGCTGATGAAGCAATCCTGCAGCCAGAGCCACAACACTCCAAGTGATTATCATACATAATCAGCTGCGCTGATCTTAAAAGTACGGAGTTCCGAAGTGAACTGCTTGTCGGAGATGAGTGGGCATCATTTATTGCACCTGGGTAAATATAATAAAAAGAACATAAGTTGCTGGCTACGAGACGATCTCTTCATGGCAGACGGTGAATGACTCAGTGAATTATATATTTGGTGGATGCTAGAGGGAATATGTTGTGATACATATATGTGCATAAGCAAGCAAAAAGGTATGTGCAATCAAGCAAGCAAGTGCTCTGCCTCTACACAGTCACAGTGCACTATATTTATCCCGAAATGAGCGCGCAGAACGTGTTCACTCTGTAGTTCCAGTAGCTGCTTCCGTAGATACGCGTCATTCTGTTTTCCTTTTTGTGAAAAATTTCAGATCAAAAGATAGGAGTTAACGCACGTAGCGTAAGCGTGTATGAAAGTTACTGGAGCTTCTTGAGCTGCCTTATGTGTGATGCAGATTGATTTGGAATGGATTCCTTATCGCCAAGCACAAGCTATATATTTTGGCTAACGTAGATATCTACTGGTGTAAATGATTTAAGTACATTGTGCATATAAACTGAATAAAGTAAAGTATTTAAAGAAATATTACTTTGAAAATAAAAAAGAGACAAAAAAGTGCAATCCAATCTATGTTCGCTCATACATAACGTAACAAATAATGTCTAACAAACAAGACTCAAAAACACTATAAAATAGATGCACCTTCTCGATATAGCAAAGACAACTTACCATTGCTAAATGCAAATTTAGCATCACCCAGGCATAGCTAAGTTTAAATTGAATGAAATTACTTTGACACACCCATTTCCGTTTTAAAGGCTCATTCACTCCCATATTATCATTTATTCCGAAGAAACGTGGACACGTGGTACTGGAAAAGTACCTACAGCCTTGACAAACGGCAACACATCAATAAAGACTCAAAACATAGGTAATCAACGAATCTCATCATTAATATTAAATAATACCACCATAACAATGGACTCATAGAGAAGAAGAAAGAATTCTAATTTTTGTATGTAATAAACACACTTGGTCATGCTTTAATTTAACCGAAGGATGCCAATGACACTCAAAGGTAATGGCTTTTGGCTTTGGGAATAAAAAAACTATCTTTGAACACGACGAGAGTCTATCCTTTAAAAATCGGTTTTCATTACACTATATTGCTGTTGGTTTGTCATTATGTAACTTTAAATAAGGCCAAAATAAGGTTAATCTATATATATAAAAGAACAGCCTAATTTTTGTGTTCGTTCGCTAACCGGGCACACTGGTTGACCGATTTTCCTAATTTTTTCTCTAAATGCAAGAGGTTTTAGTGTAGAAGGTTTAGAAAAAATAAAATGTATATTTTTCAAATGCAATGAAATGACAACCGGTGCCAATGTTAAAAAAACATAATTTGTTCACTCCAACAAAATATTATCGATTCGATTGAAAATATTGACAAATTTAAATATTCCTAATTCTAAACTTCATAGTTCATACACACATAGAAAAAAGTCATTATTTCAATCTTCAAGAACAAAATCCGTAATGAAATTGTTTATAATTTTTTTAAAGTTTTAGTTGTATTGGTAAGTAGAAACTCATGGTTCACGAGGAACACTCAAATTGAAGTCTTATTCTTTTTTAGACGTACATATTATGTCCTGCCTGATCCCTTAATAGTGCATTGCAATAGCAAGGGAAACTATGCAAACGGCCAGATGTCTTTTTTTCGTGGTGTGAAAGTTTGGAAGCATGCAGTAGGTTTTCCAGTTAATCGCATGATGTTCGGAGCCATTGTCAATAAATAAATTTCGTTAGAAAGCTTGGAAAAATGCGTGAATTTTGAAAGAAGTCCAGCATTGGATTGGGCTGATCGCATTTTCAACAGTTCAAGAAAACGAGATCCTCTTCAATGCCCTCAGAGACGCGGAATCTTATAAACGGTCTGAGGAAAAGAATGTATGTACCTGTTATACCTAAATTTCACAAAATAAAAACTATTGGTTAAATGGTTTATGCTGAATTAGAAGAAATAGAATTTCTATACTTTTTTTTTCGTGGATTTTGTTTTTCCAGATGAAAAACTCACTGGTGTTCAAATGGGTTTCATTGCGCAGAATTGTAGGTGAATTGGTTTCGAATACAAAATTTGTAATATTTAAAAATTCTTGGTGGAAAACTCAGAAAATTTCGGAAATGAGCGAAATATTTGATTTTTCATAACAACTACGATGTTGGCTTTGAAAAGGCCGATAATTCGTTGATTAGCAAGAAAAACTTCAAATGATTGAACTAGGAAGTATGCATCTATGTTTCATAATCAGTTTTTTTGAAGGCGTTTTATTGTGGTGACTGCAGATAAATATAGTATATCCTAAACTTCCTATACTAATATCATAAATTGGAAATTCAGTTTGTTTGTTTGTTTGTTTGTTGCTATTTCACGGAGCAATATTATGACATTATTTTTTGTGTGGAGTTAGTAAGGAGTAAGGACGCTGGAAAGTTGTCTTAGCTACTTTTTACTGTGATGAAATCTCTGATCTTAAGCTCATTCGAGCAGAGGACACTCCTTTGCATTGATTTATTGGCTGTTTATCATTAGGCGCTTTTGCTTTTATTTGGTTAGTGTGAGGGGGAAGGCAGAATGGAAGGAACAAGGGGGTATTGGGAAAAAGAAGGTAAAAGTGAGAAGGGGTCAGGAGGTAGGATGAGGCCAGCACATAAGCTACAATTGAGACTAGGCATCTCAGTAATGCTTATTCCAAATTTAGATGGCCCTAGATTATGTTACAGTACAATATTTCTTGGCACACAACTTGGGCGGAATATTATTAGTATACTACAATCTTAACAGGCGTAGGAATGTGAATACAGCTAAAGAGTAATCACTACAAAAGTCGTTTCTTTTTATTGTAGGTACCCGCATAGCTCATCGTTGATTTTCTTACAACCAACGCGAGCAAAGCCGCGGGCACCAGCACATGTACTGCAAATCGCTTTTGTCCTCTGCTCTGAGGACAAAAAGCATCTTCGTCTTTTCGACTTTTCCAAAGTTCTTGGATTGAGACATTATCATTATCTTCAACATAACTTTCAAAAACGAGTCGAAGTGAGACATTCTTTCTTTAGCTTTTTCAATTGTTATAATAAATATTGCCCTTTTTTCTATTACAAAACTTAAACAAAAAGCACAATAACTATCTAAGACCACAAATAAATTTAAACTAACAATCATTCAGTTAAAAAGAAAAATCTATTTGGGGTAGGTACTTTTACACCCTATTGACCTCGATATTGACTTTCAATGGAGAAAGAAAACAAATTGATTTGCATTTGCTTATAAAGAAACATTAAAAAAAATCAAAAAAGGCAAACTATGACTTTTTCCTTAATTATATAAAATACAGCCGTTTTAAAAATGAAGTGAGGCTCCTACGCAACCCGTATGGGTTCCAGAGAAAAACTAGCTGAACCAGCAAGCGTTGTTTTGCCATATATCAATTATTTCTAGAGTATGAAAAAAATCGTATTTATTTTTTGTGTGTGCGTATGTGGAATATAAGAAAAAGAGGCATAGAACGTTGTGAATGTTGACGGAATGTGTCATTTATAATTTAATTAATACAAACAAACTGGAGGTTTGCCCATTTGAGAGCTTGCGACGTATAACTGTCCATCTGAAAAACATGGTGTGCTCAAATCTAAGCCACAAAGAGACATTGTTTGGGCTTGAGTCAAAAGTCATTGCAAATGCCAATGTAATGGGGAACTGAATGCTTTTATATTAAAGCTGTACAGTAAGGATTGGTTGTTCCAAAATTGTGCTGCGCTAGATATTCTTGAACAAGAAATACTTCGCGAAAAAACAAATGCTTTGAGTTTAGAACACTTGTACAATTTAATGCACCGAAGTTAAACGATCAACAGAAGTATGTGCATGTGCATGCAAAGTGTGATCAATCAGTGTGGTGGTTTGAAATTTTTAAATGCTTTCATTAGCACTTATCCGAACAGAAAAAAAAATAGGGCTCTCGCAAGGAACTCAGAAAATATTTCGAGGCGGCTCATTTATAACTCAAGAATGGCTGAACCTGGGACGGGAAACTGAAAACTTAACCTTTAAGTTACTATTAACCATTCCTTTAAAGCGGGTACAACGTCCCGCGGGTTCGCTAGTAAAAATATAAATGAACACATTTTGCCTTAAGTTACATAAATAATTTGGTGTTGTTTCTATTAACCCAGTGTGCTATTTCAAAGCTTCAATATGATACGAGAAAGACTCTTTTTTAGGTAATTTTTATTACCGTACGAAATAAAATATTGTTACGTTTTGCTGTTTGTATCTCTGCATTGTGATGGAAAATCAAAAACTTATTTTTAGTTAAAATTAAATCTATTAAATTTATTTACAAACAAGAGTCTTAAGAATTAAAAATAAGAACTGAAATTAAAATCTATGACAGAGATCTTTTTATAAAATTTTTATAGTCGAAAATAATTTAAGTTTATGTGAAACAATTTTCACAAAGTAAAAACATTGAAAGTGTTTTTAATAAAAACGTCACAATATGAAAATAAATATGTTAATTTTTTATGTTAAATTTAACTAAAGTATCGTAGTTCTACCTACATATCCAGATCTAGAGCGCTTGCAATTATAAAGACACAATTCGAAGGACTATTAATTATGTGTTATAACTTATAACTTAAAACTTATAACTTATAACTTATAACTTATAACTTATAAGGATATGAAATTTCTTTAAGATCCCTACAAATCACGATGATGCGGACGGTCATAAATTTAACAAAAATCACCCAAAAGAGTCTTTGTGACATACGGCTGGTCTTGAAATGTGGTGTGGTGACACCGCTAACGAAGTACCTATTCTAATGGAAAGTAAAAGGATGTTTGGTAACGACTGATAACCAAATAATATATGGAACTTTGTAATAATAAACAACTTTTCAGTTGTATCTCATTTCTTGGGTTGTATACAAAAATATTACAAACAAAATATTATTCAGGGCTATAATTGGATCCGCAGTATTTTTTATTTGAGTTTTCAACGCTGTTTTTATATGGATTTAGAATTTTCAGTTTTTTAATCGATTTCTATCGTTGTTGTAGGTATTGGAACAGAAAAGAAAAGTACGAAACTTGCAAAAATTACGTTGAAAATAGAAATCAAAAATCTTGCGGGTCAATCCGGCGGATTCAATGATATCCCTGATTATAAAAACACGAACAGTGGCATTGATATGCTCCCACACCATGATATAAGAAAAATTATAGAAGTATGTATCTTTTTTCTACACAAATATTTATAATAGAAGACATTTAAGATTTATAGAGCAAAGTTTTGTTTTCGTTGAAGAAACAACGCTTGTGGGGTCAGCTAGCAGTTTATAAATACATAATTCATTTTAACTTATTTGAGTATGTTTGTAAGAAGAATAATTTTTTTAATTTAATCTTGTTTTTGGCCAATTCATAGCTAAAATTGTTTGTTGAAATTGATTTTATAGTTTCAAATTTAATTTGTTTTTCCATCTGTCCAAACTTTTTTTAAAATTTAAAAAAACCTTTTTGTTGCTACATTTTACCCTGGACGTAAGAAGCCAAATGCTACAATTTTTACAATATTTTTGAAATCTTTTTTTAAATGATTGAGAATTTATATAAATCTGTCGTGCGGTTTTTTTATTTTCATCACACATGTATTTACTTTCACCAAAGTTTTCTTTCCTATTTTTAGACATGAAGATTTATAAAAAAGCTTCAGATTTGTGAAGACTAAAATCGCGTCCGTTTTTCCAAATGGACATTAAGCTTGCTTCGACCTGGTCACAGGAAGGAACTGCTTGTAAAAGTATCTATTTCAAAATTTCAATTTCAACAAATGGACCATTCGGTCCCATTGATTAAAAAGTTTAAAAATTTCTAATTTCTATAAATTATTAATAATTGTTTAGTCAATTTTTTATTGAAGATCCTCAATGACAAAGAGTGACCTGACAATACGCAAATAAAAACCAGGAGATCAATTATTGTTTTTTTTTTGTAAGAACTAATGAACAATTGAAAATGAGTTTTTGTTTGTATTTTATATTTCTACTTTGGGAAGTTAGGACCCCAGGGGTCGCACCCACATTTATATTTGTTCTGCAACTAAAATAGAGATTTAATAAAATTACAAAGTAACAAAATTGTTTTTCGTGGTTTAAATAATCAAAATCATAATTGATACGGGATCTTAACACTGACTGCATTGTTTGTTAGCGTTTATTTTATGAGTGCGTCTACAGTGAATGGGAACTAAAACAAAAATAACATCCCTCAACCATTAATTCATTATTCCGAATTGAATTCGTCGACCCAGAATTAATCATCGGAGTCTGTAATACTTATATATATACTTATATAGGGTGTCTCAGTAAGAGTGCACTTTTTCATTTTAATATAAAAACATGTATTTTATAACAGAATTGTGATATTATAATTGTATTGTAAAGAAGACACGTTCCGATTAAGTATGGAATCAAATTTCCTACAAATGACCCCCCAGCGCCGATGACAGGCCATTAGGTACTCTCTTCATGAAATTTTCCATAACTTTTTCACAGAGATGTGGCTGTATCTCACCAATGACACGTTGGATATCCAATTTGAGTTCAGGAATTATTTCGGTTTTATTCGTATAAACCCGAGATTTCACAAAACCCCAAAGACACCCTATATTAAATAAACAAAAAAAAATATATCGAAAAAGGATGTCCATACTTTCATTTCCATGATGGACATATTGCATGTTGATCCATATTTATGTATTTACATAATATATCATCAAATTAAGATTTTAACCTGCATGTACATTGTACATACAAACATAAACACATCAATACATTTTTATCGATTGTGCTACTGTCCAGGGCCATCAGCAACAACACCGCTGCAGTTTCAACGCCCTATGTTCAAAGGTATTGGATTGGATAATGATGGTGAATAAGGCTCTGCCTGACACCGCATACAAAGATTTCTCTGATGTGGAAGCATCCTCCAATAACAAGATTTTTTCAAATGAAAGAACTCTTGGGAGATCAGGAGCTCTTTATGACACAATAATCGAATGGATTGTAATCATTTGCAAATCAATGTCAGATTGATTTTTGTGCTGACATGTTATATGAGCACGTACATACTAATTAAGCAAGAGGAGGTGTTGAAGTCTTGTTATGATTGGAATTAAAGAAGAATTTGCTTAACCTTTCTTTAACTTGTATTGCTACCTACTAGTTATTTTAACATTATGTATAATAATAATCAATCAAATATCGCTTATTCATCAGTTTCTTTTTCAACCTTAAAAGATTCCAAGGCATAAAGAAATTCAATTACAAATTCTTAAAAAAAAAACAAGGTTGAAAAAAGGAAAGGAAGAATAAAAGTTATTAAATTGAATGATTTCTGGGAAAAAGCATGAACATGTGTTGTTTTGTTTATTGTAAGAAAATACCAATAGTTTAAATTGTCCAATGAATTCCACTGTGCAATTACTATAAGTACCTAAATAAGTTGAACCGAATAGAGCTAAAAGTGTTGATCTGTCACGGTGACTTATTTGTCTACATTTAGAAATAGAGAAACGCATTCCATCTAAGACACTTCAACAATTTCTTTTTACAAACCAGTGATAGTCAACGATTATTATTAACAGAACGCACCAAAAGTATTGCAAGTCAGCACTTCATCCATACTTCAAGCAATTCATTGCATTAGATACCTTTGGCTTTATATTTTTGGTTGTTATTATTTTTGTTATTTAGATGAGTAACTGATAAAACAAAATCTTCGGATTATCTAAATAAAAAATATTGCAATCGCATCATCTTGGCATTCCCCATTGCTCTGCAATAATCTATCAATTTGTGACAAAGCAATTATTAGTTCGCCTTAAAACAAAAACACACAAACTGGAACCGACACGTCGGCATAGACTGCTTTCAAGTGCGCATAAATGTATTTTTACCTGTACCTAGGACTGCAATAAATCACCTGATCAAAGACTCAAAGATTTTCCAATTATTATTCTTGTTTAAGTGATTCTCCATCTCAATTTTGACCACCTGGTGTTGTAATAAATAGATAAAATTGATCCAATGCCTTGCAATCGTTGGTCGAGAAGAGTGAAAAGAACAAATATGTTCAGGAACAAAATTGCGTTGCCTCGATGTAAAATGCTCAAACAAAGCCGCGTGTCAAGCTGAATTCAAGTTTGACATCCACCTTCTACGCTATCCTTTTTTTTTCTTAAGGTGCCCACCTTCACCGCCACCGCCGCGCCGCGCGCCGCCGCACCACGCAATGCCGTGCTATAATTTAAATTTTCCTAAACCGTGAGCTCAAATGCTCCTTCTTCATATTCATCTGCCTCTTATAGTACTAAACACCATTATTTACACTGTCGACTGCAAGGTTTTATGATTTTTCCATTTGACAGGAAAATTACCTTTAGCCATGTTTGGAACTGCGCGATCAGGTAAATAAAATTTGATTATCGCATAGAAGAAGCTTTGCGGATGAAAATTTATCAAATTTGGATTATTAAAGAAATGTATCTTGTTATTTCTGTTATGTTAGCACAAGGGACAAAGTAAATACATACTAAAAAAGACGTCTTTAGAAAGTACAACTATTAGTCATAGCTGGGCACCGTTAATCAAAAAGTTAACTTCGTTAATCGCTAATCCGTTAATTCAAAATTTAACTTCGTTAACAGTTAAAACGTTAAATTTTAGAAAAATTAACGCAAGTTAACGTTAATCGTTAATCCGTTAACACGCCATAAAAAATTTATTTTCTAATAAAAATTGGAAGTTGGAAACAAGAAAAGACAAGTAATTTTTTTTTAATATAGTAAATTATATTTTATAAGAGTTTAAGTGTTAAAACAACAATTTATTGAAATTCTCGTCGGAAAGCGAAGCTCTTTTCGGCTGAAGTATATCCTTGCCCGTGGAGACGTTCAACAGCAGCGCTTGAGGGTAGGGCAGTATTGTATTGGATAAACAGATTTTCCAATACTTGTTCCCCGAGGAATGCCGCTTCATTTAACGAGTCTTTTGACTTCAAATCTAGCTGCGTTTTTACGAGACTTCGAGCTTTACTTCTTAATGATTTGTTGTTCTTAGGTTTTTCTGAAGATTGAGTTACAGAGTTGAAAAAGTCATCCTCATTCAATATTCAATCGTGGCTTGTGCAAGTTCACCTTCTTTTCCATTCGTTTAAACCTAAATAAAATTTAACATTTACCTTAAAGCTTATTTGCATTCGGAAACCACTGATCTGTAAGCCTGTCAACACTTACATAATATATTCAATTGTAAATTACTTAGAACTAAGAAACGTAAAACTAAATAAAAATCTTTTAATATTTAAAATAAATTCGCGTCTGCTTTTATATAAAAGACTGTTCCAATAAGAGGGCACAATCTTTTTAAATCAAAACAACGCGAACAAAATATTTTTATTTGGTTTTAAGTTTGTAATTTAGTCTTTTACATTTAGCTTTAAGATAAATTTTAAGTTAAGATTTAAGTTAAATAATCGAAGGCGAACTTGCACAAGCCACGGTTGAATATTTTGTGCCCTCTTATTGGCACAATCTTTTATATAAAAGCAGACGCGAATTTATTTTAAATGTTAAAGTGTTAGGTTGATAAGTACAAGAAACGACCGACTTCTTTGGAAATTTTCAAAAGACCGATCTTGGCGGGTCATTTAGGTGATCGCAAGCCCAAACATTCGCAGTGGATAATCGTCGGCACGTTTAAAGAGTCGGCACAATTCAACTATTGTATGATTGCACTTTGATTGACCCAAAACAATGTCCGTAATATGATATTGAATTGACAATCAAAGAGTACAACACAATTGAAGTGTGCTGAGTTCAACGCACGACGATTTCCTCTGGTAGGTATTGGAGGAGATACAACATAAATATTAAAAGATTTTTATTTAGTTTTACGTTTCTTAGTTCTAAGTAATTTACAATTAGCTTTAAGATAAATGTTAAGTTTTATTATTATAAACGAATGGAAAAGAAGGCGAACTTGCACAAGCCACGATTGAATATTGAATTTGTGTAAAAAATCAGCTCCTATAATAGGCTGAACGATGTCGGCAATAACAAAAGTGAAATCAAAAGCGCGTCTAAGATTCAAGTCAACTGTTAATCGTTTGCAGCCGTATGTATGAATTTTTCACCGTTCGCAGTAAGCAGAATGAAATCGTTTGGTTCTTTTATTTGCTGGCAGAATTTGCGAGGAATTATCGAAATTTCAGCACCAGTGTCGATTAGAAATTAAAACTTTGTATTTTTATCGCGAATAAATAGACCGGCGTTGTGTTTCCTAAAGGGTGTTGACTAATTTTTTATAAGTTATAAAAATAATTACCAATAATCTAATTTGAATGTGTATCTTTATGGTATTTGTGTTCGATTAACGATTAACGGACTTTGGAAAATTTAACGATCGTTAACATTTTTTTGAAGTTAACTGAAAAGTTAATCCGTTAATGGGAATGTTAACTTCGTTAATTAACGATTAACGGATTAACGAAAAAATGCCCGTTAATGCCCAGCTATGCTATTAGTACAGATTAGATCCACTTGCAGAAATGAAATTTCATTTTGTAATGTGTCCTTCGTGTCCACACAGCTTCTGTAGAGAGTTGTTAGCTTCCAAGCATAATATAAGTTAACTTGGAGCTGTTTATATTCGTTTGTTTTTTAAATTCCTTGTCAGTTAGCTTCACAATAAAAAATATTCCATTTCGTTTTTCTCATGTAGGTACATATTTCGATTTTGATCGGTTCCGATCACATCAGAAATATTTTTTTCTGATGGCAAGAAACAATTCTTTCAAGCGCAAAATGTTGAAGTGACATTTTATTTCTGACGCAAAATTATTGGTTGCTATAACCACCAATCAGACAAATGTTTCAAGTTTTCACTGTTGCAAATTGCAATGCTTTCTGATAGCTGTAACCGGCACCTAAATTCTAAATGATGTTTTGATTTTCATTTTGAAAACAAATTATTCGTAACTTAAAATGTTTCGGGAAAACTATGTATTATTGGAGAAATCAAATCATCCACTGTGTGCTTCTGGAAGCGAAGATGAAGAAGAAGAAATGTTGTCTATTGAAAGAAGACAATAAAAAGTGTGCTCACGCATGGGTCGGACTCGAAAAATGAGGTTTGTTTTTTACAGATTTCGTATTTCTAAGCGTACTGCAATGATGATCTTGGAATTGATAAAGATGAATTTGCCTTGCTCTGAAAGAAGGAACAATATGGGAAAACATCTTGAAATTCGTTGCTTCAAGTTCAAATTGTTCTTAACTAATATTCGGCTTGGTCCGACAATTAAAACTTATTCACTTTTTAAATAAAACACAAATTCACTTTATTCAAATCACTCACAAACTTATTTATTCAACACTTTCAATTATAACTTTGCAAACACAGTATCTTTACTTTATCGCAGTTCACAATCAATTAATTCGCCCCGCCACCAAACGGCTATTTATATCAAAAATGATGGGTTCTAGAAACTACTATTGGTTCCTATTGGTTCTTGGAGAAGCTGAAAGTTCGAGAAGCTCTTTATTTACAAATAAAAAAATACTGGGATTTTCTGTAGGGGCTAACGTTCTTAATGCTAAACAAAAAGTTTCTCTTAGTCACTAGGTATTGCCCCTCACAAGTGTTTACTACTACAATTAACGATATTAAGTAAAGAGAGTATGTACATTAAATAAACAAGAGATACAGAGTAAGTAAAGAGAGTAAGAAAAGTGTGTACATTAAATATAGAAAGAGATACAGAGCGTAAGAGATAATAAAGTATACACATTAGACATTACAATAGAAGGAGAAACAGAGCGTATGAGATAAATAAAGTGTATACACATTACATTGCCCCCTCCTTAGGATTGATCGTCCCGAACAAATCCATCATTCTCATCACCACTGTAGCGATGTAGTCGGTCGCGATGTACGACTTTAAGTTTACCTCTGACTCCTTTTTGTATCCGGTATACGACGTCGTTGATTTTGCTAATCACTGTATATGGACCTTCCCAGTTCCGTTGAAGTTTCGGTGACGATGGGGATTGTAAAGCCACACTCGATCTCCTGCTTGGAACTCTGTTGTTGTCGCTCGTAAATCGTAGCGTGTCTTCATTCGGTCACTGAACATCTTTATTTTTGACCTAGTATCGTCGTGGATCTGAAGGAGTCTTTCTCTGAGGTCATCCAAGTAGTCATCCTCGGCTTGCGGTTCCGACGTGGGACATCCAAATTTTATTTCGCTCGGCAATCTGATGTTCCTTCCCATCAAAATCTCGGACGGTGTATGGCCAGTTGAGCTATGTCTTGCACTTCGATACGCCATCAAAAACAGTGGAATGTGTCGATCCCAATCTCGCTGGTTGTCGTCCACAACTTTGCAAAGATGTTCCTTAAGGGTTCGGTTGAACCGTTCGACCATGCCATCAGATTGTGGGTGGAGTGGTGTTGTTCTTGTCTTCTTGATGTGAAGAAGCCCACAAACTTCCTGGAATATGTTTGATTCAAAATTCCTTCCCTGGTCGGAATGCAGTTCTAATGGAACACCGAATCTGCTCACCCAGTTGAACACAATTTGGTCTGCGACTGTTTTGGCTTCTTGATTCGGTATGGCGTATGCTTCAGGCCACTTGCTGAAGTAATCCATGACGACCAGAATATAACGATTTCCATTATTTGTTTCCGGAAATGGACCCGCCACGTCTATTGCAATTCTTTCAAAGGGTGATCCGACATTATACTGCTGCATTTGGCTGTGATTCTTTTTGTTCGGGCCTTTGGTGGCAGCACAGGTATCACATTTTCGGCACCACTTCTCGACATCTTCCCTTGCATGTAGCCAATAGAATCGTTGTCGAACCTTTTCTAGCGTCTTGTTTACTCCTAGATGGCCTCCCGAAACTCCATCATGCATCTCTCGCAGAACGTCCATAATCTTCGATCTCGGTAAGACTAGCTGCATTAAATAGGACTTTCCATCTGCTGATTCCCACTTACGTTGAAGGACATCTTCTTGGACATGCAACGAGTCCCACTGTGCCCAATAGTCCTTAAGAGCCGGACTTCTGTCGGAGATATCAGCCCATTCCGGTTTTTCCTGGTGTTCCTTGCATGCGAGGATGGGTTCAATATCTGGGTCCTCTTGTTGAGCCTTCCTCAACTCGTCGTTGCTCCAGCCATAAATGGGATCGGCTCTGGTTCGTTGGACAGTGACCACTTCTTTTTCTTCTTGGCGTCTGCAATGCTTACAGTCTTTCTTACATGGTCTCCGAGACAGTGCATCAGCATTTGAGTGAAGCTTCCCCTTCCGATGTTGAATTTCATAATCGTACGTCTGCAGCCTCTCAATCCATCTCGCCACTTGACCCTCTGGATTCTTGAAATTCAAAAGCCAGTTTAGTGCTCCATGGTCGGTTCGGAGAAGAAACTTCTGTCCATAGAGATACTTATGGAAGTGCTTTGTTGCCAAGATCAGTGCAAGAAGTTCTCTTCTGGTCACACAATAGTTTCTTTCTGACTTTGAGAGTACCTTGCTGTAATAGGCAACCACCTTTTCTTCGCCATCATGTACCTGTGACAATACAGCACCAATCCCGACATTGCTGGCATCAGCATCAATGATGAACGGTTTTCCTGGAGTCGGGTAGGTCAGCACTGGTGCATTACACAAGCGTTGCTTGAGCTCTTGAAAGCTGCGCTCGCACTCACCTGACCACTTGAACTGCTTTCCCTTTTCCGTTAGCTGATGTAGACTCTTGGCGATCTCAGCAAAATTCTTGACGAAGCGCCTATAGTAGGTGGCTAGACCCAGAAAGCTTCGGAGTTGATGTTTGTCCTGTGGTGTTGGCCAATTCTTCACGGTGTCAACCTTATCAGGATCCGTCTTAACTCCTTGGGATGAGATGATATGTCCCAGGTATTTCACTTCGGTTTTGAAGAGTGAACACTTTTCTGGATTGAGCTTGAGGTGGGCTTCTCGAAGTCTTTGAAACACGGCTCTCAGATTTGTACAATGTTCGTCAAATATTTTCCCGTATACGATGACGTCATCCAAATAGACCAGGCAAGATTTCCATGTGAGTCCTTGCAGGACGCATTCCATAAGGCGCTCAAAAGTCGCTGGAGCATTGCACAGTCCAAAAGGCATCACTTTGAACTGCCACAATCCATTTCCTGTCGAGAACGCTGTCTTCTCTTTGTCTTCAGGATGGATTTCTACTTGTCAGTATCCACTCTTCAGGTCCAACGTTGAGAACCATTGTGCTCCTTCCATTGCGTCCAGAGTATCACTGATCCTAGGCAGAGGGTAGCTATCCTTCTTGGTCACATCATTCAACCTTCGATAGTCTACGCAAAAGCGAGTTGATCCGTCTTTCTTCTTTACCAGGACCACTGGAGACGCCCAAGGGCTTTTAGAGTTTTCGATCAGACCCTCTTCTTTCATGGTGGTTATCAGTTCTTCAACCTCACCTTGTTTGGCGAGTGGAAGGCGTCTTGCAGGTTGACGGATCGGCTTTGCATCCCCGGTGTTGATTCGATGTTGAACCAGTTGTGTTCTGCCATATTTCCCTTGCGATGACGAAAAGATGTCTGCAAATTCTTCGAGGAGACCTTCTGCAGTTCTTCGTTGCTGGTGGCCAAGATTAGAGGACTTGAGAATGTTCGTCTTTATGGAGTTCAGCTCTTTGGACTTCAACGTTTGCCTTGGCTCAGCTTCGCTGATCCTTGTTATCGCTGATACAGATTCGCATTGTCCGACAATCTCACCTTTTCTAAGCTTAACTTCGTATGGCTTGATGTTCAATATTCGTACGGGAACCATGTTCTTTACAGGTCTAACAAGAGTCTTCCCAATGGTGACATTTTGGGAGAACTTTACAGATGCTGGTTCGACCATGAGGTATCGATGGCTTCCAGGCTTACCCTTCAATTTCGTCCACACGAATACTTCTGAAGAAGCAGGCAAAGTCAGATCTTCTTTGATGACGGTTTTCACAGATAGCGAGGTCTCATATGAGTGAATCCCATAGATCATCGGAATCTCGATGTTTCGATATTTCAGGACTTGGTTCCCGATGTCCAATATCAATCCGTGATCTTTCATGAAATCGACGCCGACAATGCACTCGTCGCATATATCTGCTACCAGGAACAGGTGAGAGAATTCCAGCTCTGCCATCCGGATCTTAAGACGTACCTCACCATAGACTTTTGCGGCTTCTCCAGTTGCAGTCCTTAGACGATAGCTATTGGTGTTGTGGAGCCATGTCTTCTTAACGAGGTCCTGCCGTACAATGGACGCCGTGGCACCCGTGTCGATGGTAGCCACACATTTGTTGCCGTTTATACTTGCTTCCACGGTCAGGCTCTTGTTGTCACGTTTCGTTTGAGAGACCTGGATGGTGTTTCTGTAGCTATCGGTACTATACTCTGTCCGATAAAAATTGGCAGTACAGGCCTTATGGGAGAGCTTTTTAAAAATCAGTGGCGCGCTGTTCTCTACACCATACCCAATTGAAGGGAACTCCTTTAAAAAAATTTATAAAACACACATGAATTTTCGATGGCATCCGACGTAGAGCCCATAACGACCTGCCTGGCACACACACGAGCATGCACTGATCGTTCTCTGCTGCTTTTCAACCCTTATAAAAACTCACATATTCAGACATTCAGAGTTGCCTTTTTCTATTTCGTAACTCACTTCGTATTTTTTTTTTCTTACTTTTTCAATGGATTTCTGTTGAGGAGCTTTTGCTTTGAGAGCTTTTTAACGATGAGAGTTATCGAGTTGTGTTTGACTTTTGCATTTTTTTTAAAGTTTTGCAAATCAGTTAAAATGCAGTTATAAAAATCAAAGCCATTTTATTTGAGGAACAATATTATTTGCGTAGATTCTCGTACCGGGCGGTAGGTTTGTTGATTTTGCGAGTTATTTTTGTGCATTATTGTGATAATATTGTTGTACTGTTGTTGTTCTATTGTTGTGTGGTTTGTTTTTCCTTGTTGTGCTTTTGTTGTGTTGTTTGTATATTATCTTTGTGATTTTGTTGTGCTGTTTGTGTTTTATTGTTGTGCTTTTGTTGTGTTGTGCAAAATGGCTTCAACATCAAAATGCTCGAAGGACTTGAGTGCCGAAAAAAAAGAGATAGTTGAGGCAACAAAATCAATTTGCAAGAACCTGCAAAGTAAAACCGAGGCTGTAAAGCAGGTTGTTGATATATTTTCTGTATCTGAACGAACAGTGTACAGACTTCTAAAAGAAAATAGCACCAAAGGCCACAACTCACCACCAAAAAAGAAAAACCAATCTGGTCGCAGAATAAAAATTGATGATTTTGATAAATGTGCGATCAGGCAAATTGTTCACCAGTTTTTTTCAAATAATGAATTACCGACGCTGGATAAAATTTGAATGAGGTAAAACTCAATGTGAACATCAACAAAATCAGCAGGTCTTACTTGCATACGATTTTGACAAAAAATCTAGGCTTTAAATTTGCCAGTCGTCAGCGGAAAAGTGTTTTACTAGAAAGAAACGACATCATCGCATGGAGAAGGCGATACTTGCGTGAAATAAAAAAACTGAGAGAACAAAACCGCAAAATCTATTACACTGATGAAACTTGGCTAAACGAAGGGCACACAAAAGATAAAGTTTGGCAAGATCCGTCCATATTAACACCTCGGCAAGCGTTCACGGAGGGTTTATCAACAGGTTTGCGTTCACCATCGGGAAAAGGTAAGAGGCTGATAATAACGCACATAGGAAGCTCTACAGGTTTCGTAGACGGCGGACTCCTATGTTTCGTTTCTGGAAGCAGTGGGGATTATCACGAAGACATGAACGCCGACGTATACGAAAAGTGGTTCAAGAAAACGCTTACGTGCCTGGATCCCAACTCAGTTATTGTCCTGGATAACGCATCATATCATTCACGAAAGAAAAACAAAGCTCCGACTACAGCAACAAAAAAAAAACGACATAAAGATTTGGCTCCGATCAAACGACATTTCTTTTGAGGATGATATGGTTAAGGCAGAGCTGTTGAGCATCGTAAAGCACCATAAAAACAAGTATGAAACCTACGTCGTTGACGATATGGCCCAAGCTGCAGGACACAAAGTGCTTCGCTTGCCTCCTTACCACTGTGAGCTTAATCCAATAGAATTGGTTTGGGCTCAAGTGAAAGGATTCGTGGCAAGTCAAAACAAGTCTTTTAAGATGACAGAAATAAAAGGCCTTTTCGAAACTGCAATACAAAACGTTGACGCTGAAAAATGGCATAGGTGTGTCCAGCACGTTGAGGAGGTGGTTGAGCCAAAAATGTGGGAAATGGACGTTTTTTCGGAAGATGCTGTGGAAAGCCTCATCATTAATTTAGATGAAGAGAGCAGCAGCAGTAACTACTCTTCAGATCAAAATGTATAAATGTAAATATTATGAAAAATGATTTTTTTTTAATTTTTGTTATGCTTGTTTATTTTTTTGTTATCTTGATATTTATGAATAAATTTTTATTTATTGTTTGTTTTTTATTAAAAAGGGATTAGGCCTACTGGGGATACCCTTCAAAAACGCGCCTTTTATCTTACCTCTTGGTGGTGTGGAAAAAGATAAATTTTATTTTATTTTCATATATAATAAAAAACGAAATGAAAATCAATGTTAAAAAGAAGAATGGCAACCCTTCAGTTATTTCATTTAGCTTTTTCGAATTCAAAATGCGCATTACGGCAACCCTGTAAGAGCTTTTTTGAGAAAAGTACTTATGGGTATTAAAAAAGTACAAACGAGATGCAGATATCCCTATCTTTCCTGTACTGCCAATTTTTATCGGACAGAGTATAGAAGCCAGCTTCTGTCCCTCGAAGTTGGTGGGGTGGGACACAATTTGGGAAGCAACCTTGTTGTAGGTGTAACTTTGACCAGTTGACATATTTCTGTGTTCACAGTGTTGGCATGCGGTTCCTCTTCGCGGTAATCTGCACTGTCGTTGAAGATGCCCGGTCTTGTTGCAGTTCCAGCATCGTGCTCGTCCGTCTCGCTGACTCCTTTCCAGAGTAGCCTTCTGACAAGAGCATTCTTGGACTTCCAATTCTCTCACGCGATGCACGTTTTGTGAAGCTTGTTCTGCAGCTTCCATTGTTAGCGCGAAAGCCAATGCTTCTGGTTGTGTTTGCTTTCCGGCAATGCGAATAGCCCTTTGGAGATTTATATCGCCCACAGCTCTCACAAAGGCTTCAACAGCAAGTTGATTAATTATCTCGTTGCCAGCTGTCGGATATGACAGGTGAACCAGTCGCTCGATATCTGCCTGAAGCTGCTGCAGAGTTTCACCTCTTTTCTGTGCTCTATTGTTAAGCTGAACTCGGAAGACTTCTGTCATGTGGCTATCCCCAAACCGCTGTTCAATGGCGTTTACCAGAACTTTGAAGTCACCACTCTTCTCTGCTGGGATGGTTTGTAGCAGTTCAGCAGCTGCTCCTCTCAAGGCAAGTGTAAGAGCAATGTATTTTTCGTTATCGTCCCAGCCGTTTGTTAATGCTGCTGCTTCAAACTGTTTCTTGTAGATCGACCACGGAATATGACCATCAAAGCTTGGAGGGTTCACTTCTCTCTTTCTTGAGCATTCACCAGAAGGTTCTCGAGCTTTCATCTTTCGCACTTTTTCTAGTTCATTTGTGATGGTTTCGATTTGTTCGTCCATTTTCTCGAAACGTTCATTTTGTTTTTCGACGCGCTCGTCGAGAGTATTGATTCTCTCTTCGAAGTCCGTAAACCTGCCCTCTAAAAGGTTTCTCTGTTCGTCAAACCGCTCTAGAATATTCTGCTGTTCTTGCTTTTGGTCATTTCTTTGAGCCTCTAGTTGCTTGAGGACATTCTCTTGTTCGGTCTTCTGCTCGTTTCTTTGAGTTTCTAGTTGCTCCAGAACATTCTTGTTTTGAGTTTCTAATTGCTCCCGAACGTTATCTTGCTCTTTCTTCTGTGCGTCAAACCGCTCTAGCACATTCTTTTGATTCTCTTCAAATTTGGCTAGAAGAAGTGTCATCATGGTAGATAAGTCGGCAGTTGCATTTACCTCTTTCGATTTTGCTTCCACTTCGAAAGCAAACGTATCTGGGTCTTCATTTCGTTCTTCCAGATATTCCTGTAGTCGTTTTACGAGTTCGTTTTTAATTCCTGCCCCACTTAAGCCACGTTCGCTTAATTCGGCCTTTAGCTCAGCGACAGTTAAGTCTTTCAAAACTTTACTCATTTTTTTTTTTTAATTTTTAACTTCACTATTTCACACAAAGTAGTTTAATCACTGTTCACTGTTTTATTCTCAATAAGTTTTAATCCCTTATTCTGACACCAATGTAATATTCGGCTTGGTCCGACAATTAAAACTTATTCACTTTTTAAATAAAACACAAATTCACTTTATTGTTTATTCAAATCACTCACAAACTTATTTATTCAACACTTTCAATTATAACTTTGCAAACACAGTATCTTTACTTTATCGCAGTTCTTAATCAATTAATTCGCCTCGCCACCAAACGGCTATTTATATCAAAAATGATGGGTTCTAGAAACTACTATTGGTTCCTATTGGTTCTTGGAGAAGCTGAAAGTTCGAGAAGCTCTCTATTTACAAATAAAAAAATACTGGGATTTTCTGTAGGGGCTAACGTTCTTAATGCTAAACAAAAAGTTTCTCTTAGTCACTAGGTATTGCCCCTCACAAGTGTATACAACTACAATTAACGATATTAAGTAAAGAGAGTATGTACATTAAATAAACAAGAGATACAGAGTAAGTAAAGAGAGTAAGTAGAGAGAGTAAGAAAAGTGTGTACATTAAATATAGAAAGAGATACAGAGCGTAAGAGATAATAAAGTATACACATTAGACATTACAATAGAAGGAGAAACAGAGCGTATGAGATAAATAAAGTGTATACACATTACAATAGTATATAGCATAAATTACGGCCAATTACCGAGAAATTGATTGTGCTGAGGTATCATGCACTTTGGCCCATAGAGGACATATATTACCTAGAGTCCCGACTTCGGTGGTTCGCTCTCTTTCGGCCTACAAGCTGAAATTTTTCACATTTATACCTTAAAAGTGCATAAGTGTTAGTTTCCCAATGCATTTCTTATGGGACCTCTCACTAATACTTATGCAATTTTAAGGCATGTGTGCCCATTACAGTCGTGGTGTAAAACCTCTAGCTCAAATTTCAAAAAAATTGATTCCGTTGAGCTCAAATTTTTCAAAAAAAACTTAATATGCAAAAAAATTCATGTAATATGAAAAGGGCAAAGAAACAAAGTAATATATTTATATTTGTTCTTTTATGGCGGCTGGCAAACTTCAAACTTTGCAAATATGTTCTTATATGGCGGCTGGCAAATGCCAAACTTTGCTTATAATGAATAAAACACATTCGCATTTACTTTTACTTGTGAACAATTTTATTTAAATTTGTTGAAAGGAGTTTAAAAATTTGTTTCTTTTTATGACCATATCGGCTTGACTTTTTACGAACGAATGCAACAACTCTGCCTTGCTTTTTGTCGAGAATATAAGAATTTAAAATAGAACGCTAATTCTGATTGGCCGGCCAATCTCTAATCAGTTTTCATTACCACCAGTGCGCCCTCTGAATGTGAAGAACACTAGTGTAAATCTTAAGCGCCGATGACACTACGCCGACATCCCACCCTCCGTGAAGCCTCGTAGAGGTTCACCATCCACCTGTAGTACGGCGAGTTTCGATGCAGGTCTGCGAAGAGTTCCATGAGACGTCTTCACTTCCGCGCTCCTTACTTGACCGTCAGCTGCCGGGTACACGTTCACGATTCTTCCTCTTTGCCATTTGCTTCTAGGTTGAGTAGCGTCGCATATGAGGACAAGGTCACCGACACGTAAGGGTGGTACCGTTGCATGCCACTTGCTTCTTTTGGTAAGTATTGGTAAGTATTCCAACACCCACCTCTTCCAAAAACGGTTCTTCAATTGTTGCGAGATCTTCCACTGCTTGCGACAGCAAATTGGCGCATCGTCTAGGTTGGGAGTTTGCGTTGAGTTCGGACATCCAAGCAGAAAGTGGTTCGGTGTTAATGGTTCCTCCTCTTCACAGCTAACTGGTAGCTCCGTCAGCGGTCTAGAGTTAATTATGTTTTCAGCTTCTATAAGCAAACTTTGCAGTGTCTCGACTCGTGGCGCTTCGTTGCTTAAAGTGACGTTTAAAATTTTCTTGACGGATTGGACCATGCGCTCCCACGCGCCACCTTCGCTTGGATTTAACGGGCAATTAAACTTCCAGTCAATTCTATTGGTTGCCATTTCTGTCCGAATAGCGTCAAAGTCGAAGATCTGCGATTCTCGATTCAGCTCCTGATGCGCACCGATGAAGTTCGTCCCAATGTCGCTCCGAATGCGAATTGGGACACCTCTCCTGTTGATGAAATTCCTTAGGCACAGTATGAAGGCGTCAGTAGAGAGGTCAGCTGCTAGTTCTAGATGGATTGCTCTGATTGTAAGGCAGGTGAAAAGAGCCACCCATCTCTTTTCCCTCCTTCGGCCTATGGCGACAGATATAGGACCGAAATAATCAAGGCCTGTATAAGTAAAGGGGCTGATGAACGGGGTCAGACGATCAATCGGCAACTGCCCCATAAGCGGCTGTGCTGGCTTCGCTCTAGCGATTTTACATATTTCACATTGCCCTTTTACGTTCTTAAGACCTGATTTCAAACGGGATATCCAATAGCGTCTTCTTATCTCATTGATCGTGAGTGCATCATTTTGGTGGTGCAGTTTATGATGATAGTGTTGTATTATCAAGCGTGTTAATGGATGACCAGGCGGCAGAATTATAGGACGTCTAGTCTCGAGAGGCAGGAAGTATGCAGCATCGATGCGTCCGTTCACTCGTAAGAGCCCTTCATCGTCCAAATATGGTGTCAGTCCATTTATAGTACTACACTTTGATATGGCTTGCCCTTCTTTTAATGATGATATCTCCTCGAGGTATTCTTCTTTTTGTGCTTGACGACATAAAAAATGTTCGGCCGATTTTATCTCCGCTGCTTCCAATTCTTCTCTGTGACACCGGTCACGACGATTTGGTACTGACTTGATTTGTTTGTCTTTGTCTCTAGTGGTTTTTCCCTCTCTAACACGACTTAGGTGCCTGCGGATGCGGAGAATCCAGGCTATGATTCGGCTTACTTTGGAAAACGAAGAGTAATTGTTTATATTGATTATTGAGTCGTTGGTCTGCCTCATGTGGAGGATTTTTTGCTTACGTAATTCTTCATGTAGTGTGTCCGGGACTTGGATCGTAGGTTCTTCTGGCCACTGCTCTTCGGGATAACGGAGAAATTCTGGTCCGGTTACCCAGTTGTTGTTTGGGACGAATCTTGGCGGGCTAATAGCTCTAGTGGCAGCATCTGCTACATTTAGTTCCGTTGGGACCCACTTCCAATCTGATGCGTTCGATGTCTCCAGTATCTCGGCAACCCTATGTGCTACAAAGGGTTTAAAGCGGCGATGTGGGGATCTAATCCACCAAAGTGCTGTTCTGGAGTCGCTCCAAAAGACGACCCGGGCAATTTCGAGATTGTGCGATGCTTCGATTGTTGTTCGTAATCGGCTTCCCAGCACGGCGGCTTGCAGCTCTAACCTAGGGATGGACAAGAGTTTCTTGGGAGCACATCTTGTTTTACCAAAGGCGAAGGATATGTCGATGTCGACGGATCTTTCATGTTGAATACGGAAGTAGCCTACGGCGGCGAATGCACTCTCACTGGCATCGGTGAATATGTGTAGTTCGATCGATGTGGCTTGATGAATGTTCGGCGAATAGCAGCGTTTTAATTGAAATTGTTTGATATTTTCGACTTCTTTCCACCACAGTTTCCATTGACAGTGGAGATCTTGTGGTAATGGATCGTCCCATCCCATGCCGGTTTTCCAAGTGTTTTGCAGTAAAATCTTTGAGAAAATGAGAAAGTCCGCCAAGAAAACGTATGGATCAAATACGGCCATGACAATACTCAGAGTTTCTCTTTTGGTGGGTGGTCTGGCTGCTTCTAGTACCTTTTTGTCAATTTTAGTGAATTTGAGTTGAAATCGGAAGGTATCATCTTCGGTGTCCCAGTACATGCCTAGTACCTTTTCCACACCTTTATCTGACTCCAGATTTACCGATGACTGAAGTGGGCAGGCTGACTGATTTAAGTTCTTTTGAATGTTCTTGTTGTTGCTTAGAAAGCTACGAAGCCGAAAGCCACCCTCCGCATGGATACGTTGTACCTCCATACTGATTCTTTCCGCCTCTATATCACTATCAAAGCTGCATACGAAATCGTCGACATAATGGTTTTCTATAGTTGTCTTAACTGCTTCCGGACACTCATTCTCGAATTCTTTGGCATTCTTGTTTTTGATATACTCTGCAGAGCAAGGCGAGCAAGCAGCTCCGAATATCATCGAAGTTATTACGTATGCTTTCACAGGTTTGTCTGTTTGGCCGTCTCTCCATAGGAATCTTTGTGACGATTGATCAGCTGGTTGAATCTTTATTTGCGAAAACATTTCTTGTATGTCTGCCACCACACCGACGTTACCCTGCCGAAACTGGAACAACACGGTTAAAAGTGACTTGGCCTGCTCTGGTCCTTTGATTAGCATTGAGTTGAGTGATACTCCCTTGACTTCTGCGGCTGCGTCAAAAACTATTCTTACTTTTCCTGGCTTGTGTTGGCTGGTCACACCAAAATGAGGCAAGTACCATGTACGGCTGGTGTGGGTTTCGATTTCTTCAGGTTCTAATTCTCTTGCATAGTTTTGGTCTAGATAATATTTCATTCTTTCTTTGTATTGGGACGCAAACTCCGGATTTCTCTTCATCTTGTTCTCTATGCTATGTAGACGTTTCATGGCCATATCGAAACTGTCTGGCAGGATAACCTCGTCCTTGCACCACAGTAAACCGGTTTCAAACTGTTTTCCTATACGCTTCGTTGTATCTGTTAGTACCTTCCTAGCTCTTGTGTCTTCTTCGGATTCTACTACGGTATCCGACCTATGAGTGCCAAGACTTTCCAGTGTGAAGTATTCTTCTACCAGTTTGTCAAGTCTTTTGAGTGTATCTACTTCGCGTATATGCATTACTACGGGCAGTTGGATGTTACTAGAGTGTTGGGGTCCATAAACTACCCAGCCCAATCTGGTATGCGCGGCAATTATTTTGTTCTCCTTTAAGTCTTCTTTAACTTCTTTGGCTACTCCGAGATGGCAATTATCCAGACCAATCATTAGTACTGGCTTGGCCTCTTGGTAGTTCTGGACTGGTATATGTCCTTCAAGTGGTTAAATTCTGTCCTGTTGAATGATTGGCTGGGCAGACTCAACTCCTTAATTGTTCTGACGTCTCTCAGAGAGAAATACTTGTACCCCTCACCAACACCTCTTACTTCCACTGCGACTCTGCGTGACGGTTCGGTCACTACCTTGGATCCATACCACTGAAGCGTTAGTGGTTGCATTGGACCTTTAAGTCCCAGTTGGTCTGCCACGGATTCTTCCAAAACGGTAATAGATGAACCTTCGTCGAACATGGCATAAGTTTGCATATCTCCTGTTGGACCAGATAACGTTACCGGCAAAATTCTAAATAACAATCCGTCACTGTCGCGCATTTGGCATGTATGCATTCGAATCGATGAAGTAGATGTTGTTCGAGCTGTTTGTGGTTGTTGATATGTCGTTGCTGTTGCGTCGTTGCCTGGCATACGTGTCGGTGGGGAGATAGTGTTCGCGTGTAGTAGTTTGTTGTGAAATTTCACACAGCCTCTTACGTTACAACGTCTTTTGGTGCGGCATACCGATGTTCCATGACCGACTTTCAAGCATGAGAAACATAAGTGTTTGTTCTTGACAAGTTCCCATCTCTCGTTTATAGGCAGGTTTCGAAAAGATTCACAGTCTATCAGCTGGTGCCTGTCTCCACAACGTACGCATCGTCCTCCTGTGACCACGTCTGACGATGTTTCCTGGTTCTCGTTGGCATGTAGTATTCTTCTCGTACTTGTGGATTGACCTCTTGTGTTGACCGGAGGATTCAACTGTGGCACAAATTGAATGACCTTTGCCAGCTCGGTTGTCCATTTAGCGAAATCTCTTACCGTAGTGTAGGGTGTAATCGTTGATGCATATCTTGCCCACTCATATCTCTTAGACACTGGCAATTTCATCACCAGATCTTCTAGAAGTATCGGATTTGCTAGGTGTTGTTCGCATTTAGCCGCAGATAAGAATGCCACGACATTTTCTACCATCGTTGCAAAGGGAATGATGTTGTCAATACGAGCTTCGCTTAGTTGGGAAATTCTGTACCTTATGCAGCTGGGCCTTAACCATTAAGTCTGGTCGACCAAAACGAAAACCCAGTGTGGTTATCACTTGTTCCACGTTACTATGGTGTATGATCAAAGATTTAACGGCTTCCTTCGCTTCCCCTTGTAGGCACCTTTGCAGGCGTATGGTGTTCTCGATGGCAGAGTATCCAAAATTGGCTGTCGTTTCTTGGTAGCTGGCTAGGAATAGTGGCCAGTCTTCTGGATTACCCGAGAATTGTGGAAGATCGTAGAGCTTTTTGTGGTTGTGGGCTACTATGGCTCCATTGTTAGAGGTATATTGCGACGAACTTTCATTCCCATCCATTAGGGTTGACACTCTCACTGCACCTTCATACTGGCTTGTTCTGACACTATTCATTCCTGTTTGTTGGTCGATGACTACTCTCAGGCGTTGTGTTTCGGCCTGGTTCAAACTTGCCTCGGTGCGCAAATTCTCCACCGACTCTTTAAGCGCTTCTATCTGCGCTACCAGAGCCGCTACATGATGATTTTGTTGTTGTTGCGCTAGTAGAGCCGCTGCATGTTGATTATGTTCTTGTTGCGCTGCATGTTGATTTTGTTCTTGTTGCGCTGGATGTTGTTGTTGCGCTGGGGGCTGCTGCATTTGCTTTCGCTGCTGTTGACGTAATTGCTGTTGTTGTTCATTCGGTGACCCTTCCATTGTATACGACGAGTAACGTATTGGTAGCTTACCCTTGTTGATTCTTGTGCTGATACGAGGAGGCGGCGGTGTCATCGACGGCGGCGCTCAGGACAAGATGTCGGCGCAGATGCAATCGGCGCTTAAGACTCACTTACGGGAGCTTATTTGTTTTATTCAAATGTTCAAAAATATTGTTTAAAAAAAAAGGCAGACGATGCATTTGATCTTACATATGAATATACTATTATAGACTAACATATATACAATTGCATTTTGTTGTGTGCACAGGGCAAATGGCGACAAAAATTTTATTATGTGCAACGGGCAGATGGCGACAAAATTTATATACAGGGTGATTCACGAGCGTTGTGCCAAAAAGCCAGAGCGTGTAGGTTGAGTTGAGACAAGAAAAAAATCGTATGGGAGGGGGGGGTCTATTCCTCCCCGTTTAGCCGGGAGGTGCAATTTTCTGAAAAATTGACTTATTTTGTAAAAAAACATATTAAAAATCAACGGCTTCGTTTACAACACCGTGCTATACCTTTCTGAAAAGAAAAAATCTTTTTCTTTCACTTCGTTTTTAAATTAAATTGTTTTAACGAATAGTTAAAAAAAAAAATTTCAAACTCAAAATTTTCAAAAAAAAAGCAATAAAAACATTTTTGAACTAATTTTTTTCAAAATTTTATGTAATTAAGTACTAATTTTGTTTTAAAAACTCAATGTCTTTGTTAATTTTTAGTCGAAAACAGAAAACCCGATGCAAAAATGTCTTTTCGTTTTTGAGAAATTAAAAAAAAAAACCAAAACCACTTTTTTCAAAAAAAATCTTTATTTTTATTTTTACCTATCTGGACTTTTTGTGTAATTTATTAGTTTAATTTATAAATTTAATTTTTTGTAATTGGAGTTTTATGAGGACTCAATAAAGTAGAAAAGTATTGGATTTTCCCTGGATTAATCATTTTGTTAATTGATAACGTCTGCCATTGACCTTTCACTTCTAGCTGCTCGTGCTCTCGTCGGCGGATTCTTGAAAACATGCTACGACTTGGGCGCCATCTATTGGGATATCTTTTAGCGTAGAGTCTTTCGGCTTTCCTATCTCGACAGCAAGTTAAACCGTAGCAGAAGTTCCTGTCCGCTAACTCTTCTCGAGCGTATGAGTTTGTTATTGTTATGTGTTGATGAGTTAATATTTTAATTGTAAATGGTTGTTTAGTAAATATGCGATGCTTTTTATTCACGTTTAGGTTATTAATTGTTTTCTCATTCAAGAAAAATTTCGGTTTAATTAATCCTAAGCCCCTAGCAGGTAGAATCCCTTCGCCGACGAGTGGCCGCGGCCCAAGGTATAGTAAGAAAAAATTGCAGGTCAGTTTTCCGACGTTATCAATGAACAAAATGATTAATCCAGGGAAAATCCAATACTTTTTTTCAGTTTTCAGTTTCAGTTTTTATTTTTCTTATAAATACATAAAATAAAGACAATAATCATAAAAAAAGAACTAACTTTAATACAAAATATAATAAGAAAAAATGTGGCAATCTATATTTAAAATAGTAAATATGATAAATAGAGTTGAATGCCACTTCAGTAAAAACAAAAAACAATATAAAGTACAAACAATGGGTGGGGTGACCCTCTATAAAAAGACCAATAAATAGTACAACAAGCAGAATAAATAATATAGTAATAAATACAATAAAAAATAAGCACAGCAATAATCTTAAATATTAAAGGCATCATGTAAGACAACAAATAACGAGTGATAACTTGAAGCTAACAACCAAAGATATACAAAATTTTAAAAGCGAACAAATTAAAGAATCCAAAAAGAACTAAAATTAAACCAGAATATCAGAAATAAAAGAATCCAAGCTCGAATAGTTTAAGCTAAAGATCCAAAGTTTTAAATGTTTTAGAAACAGTCCAAGCGATGTTAAGGCCCTAATATGATCTGGAAGCTTGTTAAAGAAATGCAAGGACGAAATTGAAAAAAAATTACGAAAAGCAGAAGTTCGATGAAAGGGTACCGTGTAGATGTTCGAAGAGTTACCACGTAAATTATAATTTGAAATCAAACGGAAGTTACGATTACCAGACTTCATGAAGAAGGTCTTAAGCACCTTAAAACAATACAAATGTCGCACAGGAAGAATCTTTAGGCAATTAAACAAAGGAAAACTCGGATGTCTACTTGGTTTACGACAGATTAAACGAATAACATATTTTTGCACAACTAGCAACGGTTGAATTTTATTTAAATAAGCACCACCCCAACAAACAATTCCATATTGAAGCTTAGACTGAAAAATGGCATAATAAATTGTTTTTAAGAGATCCGTTGAGACAATATTTCGCAAATAATAAAAATGTCTTAGAGTGCATCGAAAATATTTGTTTAAACTATTTGTATGGCTTAAAAAATTCATTCTAGAATCAATGGTTAGGCCTAGATATTTAAATTCATCAACTTTTTCAATTAAAAAACATTTAGAACTACAGCCAATATTACTAAAATGGGTAAAAGGAAAACAAGTATCAGACGCACAGTTACAAATTGGAAGCTTTAATTTTTCACAATTAGGAGCATGATAATAAATATTTACATCACAATTTTGTAAGGCAGACAAACTTAAAAACATAATTTTTGTTTTGGGACTTATGACCAAATCGTGATCCGCAAACCAAATTCTCAATAACTCGAGATCATGATTTATATCGGAAATAAGATCCAAGTTACTTTTTGAACCATATGCAAAACCCACATCGTCCGCAAAAGCAGTAGGCATGCCTCGAAAATTCAGTGAAAACAAAGAGTTGATGTAAACTAGGAACAAAATTGGTCCTAGCACGGAACCTTGCGGTACACCCAGGTTGAGGCACCTATCTTCACTCCTGAAATCATCAAGTTTCACCCTCTGAAACCTATTCTCAAGATATGACTTAAGCCAGTTAAGCATAAAGCCACGAAAACCAGCATTTTCCAATTTCCTCAGCAAATACTTGTGGTTGACCGTATCGAAGGCTTTGGTTATATCAATGAACAAGGCAGCAGTACATTTTTTATTGTCTAGATTAGAAAGTATTTGATCACAAAATTGCAGAAGTGCATCTTCAGTCGATTTTCCTTTTTGAAAGCCGAATTGTATCGGATTAAAAAACTTTGTTTTTGTTAAAAAATTAACTATTCTATTCTTCATTAATTTTTCGAAAATTTTGCTAAAAACTGTAAGAAGAGAAATAGGCCTATAATTGCAAATGTCACTAGTAGAGCCATTTTTAAATAATGGAATAACATCGGCGCATTTTAGAGCATCTGGAAAAACTCCAGAAAACACACAACGATTAAAGATATAAGCTAAGACATCTACAAGAAAACACCCAATTTGTTTAACAATGATGTTAGATATACCATCAATACCACACGAATGAGAATTTTTTAAATTACCTATAGCTTTAAGTATCTCAAGGGAAGAAATGGGCTCGAAAACAAAACTATTGCTTTGCAGCTCAGAGGTCCTGCGGGTGGATACACATAGCGAGCAAGTAGTTATAGAAAGGTGGGTGTGTAAGTTGCAACCAATATTGGTAAAAAAACTGTTAAATGCATTTGCGATAACAAGTTTATCAGTAACTTCGCATCCATCTATACACATTGTCTTAGGATTTATTGACACAGAAGGTTTATTGAGTATACTATTAACAATTTTCCATTCATCTCTTATATTTCCTTTTGCAGAATTAAATTGCGAACGGAAATAATTATCGCGGCAAATCGGAATCTCTTTTTTAATTTCGGTACATAGTTTTTTATATTTACGTTTTAAAGATAAATTATTAGGGTTCTTAGAACATTTAATACGGAGCTTATTTTTCCTTTTCACTTTGTACATTAAATAATTAGAAATCCAAGGTTTGAGCCTTTTCACAATTTTTTTCTTAGGCAGCAACGAACTACAGTTAAGGATGTGATTTTTTAGAGCGTCAATAAAGATGGCATACGACGTAGAAGCATCAACACAAGCGTAAACATTATCCCAAAATTCAAACAAAAGAACACTTTTAAGAAGAACATAGTCCGTTTTAATTTTTTTCTTAGAAACTTGAGAGTTAATACAACTTTTCGTTTTGGAAATATCCACTAAAAGTGCTGCCATAGAGTGATCAGTAATCATTAAATTAAGAACACAACTTTCACAATTACAAATGAAAGCATTACTAAAACGCCCATAGATGTGATCTAAGCAGCTACCCGACTCTCTTGTAGCCACATTGATAAACGACACCAAACCATGCGAAGCTAATAGTGAAAGATAACTTGAAACTGTTTCATTATTATTCCAAATATCAATATTAAAATCTCCAACAATAATTAAATTCCTAGAGTTTTCCTTTTCCAATAGACCAGAAAATTCCTTGATAAACATTAATATATTGAAAGCATGAAATCTATAGACACATAAAAAAATAAATACATCACGATTGATTTCAATAGAAACCCTTAAAACATCTGCAGTAACGAAATCGACGTAAGAGATATCAAGAATTTTGAAACCATCTTTTACAAAACAACCAACGCCACCCGAAGCATAATTTTCGTTGGTGTTGGCCACAAAATTAAAACCGGGTAAGGAATAATCGCCTTTTTCAAAATCATATATCCAGATCTCAGACACAAAAACAACATCTGGAATGCATGCAAAAGAGTCAATGTGAGTGACCAGATCAGCAAAATTAGCTCTTAAACTTCTGACGTTCTGGTGGACAATAAAAATTTTGTTATTGCAAAAGTTACTACTTGTGAATACATTATCAAAATTTGAATTGTTAAGATTGGGGTAAGAAGTGTCATCGACAAAAAAATTCAAGTTGCTCATAAAAATGAATAAAATACAAGATGCACTAAATAAGTGCAAGATCATTAAATGATCTAATAGAAATGACATTTCCACCCTCAATCTTTCTTACAAGTATTTGATTATTCTTAAACCATACATATTTGATACCTTTTTCTTTAATTTTTTCTTTTGTCTTCATAAATAGAGCCTGCGTATATTTCGTAAGAGAATCATTAATATAAATCCCCTTGCCGCCTCCACCACCGCTGTCGCCTGCACCGTTGTTGCCGTTGACAGTGCAACAGACATGTGTATTCAAGTTTTTTTTATTTATTCTTTGCTTTTCTATTTTATTGAGTCCTCATAAAACTCCAATTACAAAAAATTAAATTTATAAAATAAACCAATGAATTAAACTATAAGTCCGGATAGGTAAAAATAAAAACAAGATTTTTTTAGAAAAAAGTGGTTTTGGTTTTTTCTTAATTTCTCAAAAACGAAAAGACATTTTTGCCTCCGGTTTTCTGTTTTCAACTAAAAATTAACAAACACATTGAATTTTTAAAACAAAATTGGTACTTAATTACATAAAATTTTGAAAAAAATTAGTTCAAAAATGTTTTTTCTGCTTTTTTTTTGAAAATTTTGAGTTTGAAAATTTATTTTTTTAAACTATTCGTTAAAACAATTTAATTTAAAAACGAAGTGAAAGAAAAAGATTTTGACTTTTCAGAAAGGTATAGCACGGTGTTGTAAACGAAGCCGTTGATTTTTAATATTTTTTTTTACAAAATAAGTAAATTTTTCATAAAATTGCCCCTCCCGGCTAAACGGGGGGGAATAGACCCCCCCCCCTCCCATACGATTTTTTTCTTGTCTCAACTCAACCTACACGCTCTAGCTTTTTGGCACAACGCTCGTGAATCACCCTGTATATTATGACTTTATACGAATTTATTTGTTATATACAAAGGATAAATGGCGATAAAATTGTTTTATTGTTATGTGCATAGGGCAAATGGCGACAAATTAT
Source organism: Sphaerophoria taeniata (assembly GCA_943590905.1). Lineage (NCBI taxonomy): Eukaryota > Metazoa > Arthropoda > Insecta > Diptera > Syrphidae > Sphaerophoria > Sphaerophoria taeniata. The sequence continues at coordinate 132,546,764 of OX016540.1, forward strand.
TTTACTGTTATGTGCACAGGGCAAATGGCAAAGGGCAAAGCAAATGGCGACAAAATTTATTTTATTATGACTTTATACGAATTTATTTGTAATTTGCAAAAGACAAATGGCGACAAAATCTATTTTGTTAAGTGCACATGGCAAATGGCGACAAAGTTTATTTTATGTGCACAGGGCAAATGGCGACAAAGTTTATTTTATGTGCACAGGGCAAATGAATATGTCTTATAAATATTATACCTTGAATTGTACAAATTTATTTTGACTTGATTGTAGATGGCTTGATTTGCAAAAACAAACTGGCGTTGTTGAATGGCTGGAATCTGTGAATGTGGCGGGATTCTGGCGTCCTCGTGATCATCTGGTGCAATTAAGCGATGGCGGCATATGCTTCTTGCTGATGGTCTTGCAATTTTCGAACAAAAATTTTTTTTAAAATGTTCTTTTATGGCGGCTGGCAAACTTCAAACTTTGCAAATATGTTCTTATATGGCGGCTGGCAAATGTCAAACTTTGCTTATAATGAATAAAACACATTCGCATTTACTTTTACTTGTGAACAATTTTATTTAAATTTGTTGAAAGGAGTTTAAAAATTTGTTTCTTTTTATGACCATATCGGCTTGACTTTTTACGAACGAATGCAACAACTCTGCCTTGCTTTTTGTCGAGAATATAAGAATTTAAAATAGAACGCTAATTCTGATTGGCCGGCCAATCTCTAATCAGTTTTCATTACCACCAGTGCGCCCTCTGAATGTGAAGAACACTAGTGTAAATCTTAAGCGCCGATGACACTACGCCGACAATATTTTACTTTGTTTCTTTGCCCTTTTAGCATATAATTACTTTATTATTTACCAATATTTGAATCAAAAATATTAAAAATCTTAAAAAGAACGCAAGAAAAATCGAAATAGTAAGCGACACCCTTAGGAACAAACAACATAAATACTACAATCGGGCCTTTAGTTTCTTATTTGCTGTGGTGAAAGTTTTGACAGCTAATGTCAACAATTCAATTCAAATGTAAGCGGTTCGAGAAATTCGCGAAAAATATTTTTCCTCTACGTTTTTGCTTTTAAAAATAGTAATGCTTTTGCGATTTTAAACGTTATTAAAAACAACTTAGCTAAACTTTTATCAAATTTAATCTAGTGCTTTGAGCAATATAGAAAATTCAAAACCATAAACGAACATGTTTTTCTCGTCCCCCTTCTAAGCATGATTTTTGTTCGATTTATTTTGTTGAAAATTATAGTTTTTCCTGTTTCATGTAAACAAATTAAAAGTTTATTGCTTTTCAATAAAATGGACACCGAAGAAGTGTGTGTTGCGCATATATCCGACATAGATATTGCGGAAAAAATGTGTCGGAGTAATTATGAACAGTTTAAAACCCTTGTCCGGATGCATCTGTCCTTTCAACTGGATCTATTCATGTGAAATCTTTCTATTAGATTTGATCTTCCCTGTCATGAAGTGGTCTACTATGAGAAAGGAAAACTGAAGAAATGGAATCGTTTATCAAAGAAAATGAAAAGTTGCACATCGGGCAAAGCCAAATGGAAGAGAGTAAGTGTTCTCTTGTTCATACAGTCTTGATTGTTGATTCATTCGTTATTCCCTCGCAGATGTTATTCAAGAAGGAATATTCCCTAAAACGTGCTCAGCTTCCCGGCAAAACGAACTGCGAGCGCTCATTCAAAGTGACAAGCCCTTCGAATTGACCGAAGGCTACGCAGTCCACGACTGTGCAACTGTATTTAAGAGCTTCCTAGCCAAACTGCACGAGCCTGTCCTAACAGACGCTCACTACCCTGCTCATTCTCAAATTGCCCCCCTGTGCAATTCCATGCCCACCGACAATGCAATAATCGACAAGAAGAGAGAACAGCACATACTCAATTCCATACAATTGCTGCCCCAGGAAAATCGATCACTTCTTCAGGACATTATCGAAATGCTTCACATTGTTGCCAGTCACGAAAACCAAAATAAAATGTCTTCTGAAAATCTAGCCACCCTTTTTGCACCCCATTTGATTTGCCCCCGATATCTACCACCCGAAGTGCCGAAGTGCCCAAAGTCGTCGAAATGGAGAGTGAGCGCATCAAAACCGCCGTCCAATGATGGGTGGCCAATAAGGAGGAACAGAATATTCGATGCCAAGGAAATGAAGGAGTGGGAGCGCTTTGTCTCAGTTGTTCTCAGTTTGGGAAATTGTCACCGGACGTTGCATTCGAACCAGAGACACGGTTCGTTGTGTGGCCTGGTGTCTCAATGCCAAGTTGTCTATTATTGCAGTATTGCAGTGGCGTCAGGCAATCGTCTACTCCTAATCAACCCCAAGGTCGGTGATAAGCTGATTGTGAAGAAGACAGACGATCTGCAGGATGATGGACGAAGTGCCCAAAGTCGACGAAATGGATAGTGAGCGCATCAAAACCGCCATCCAATGGTCGGTGGCCAAGAAAAAGGAACAAGAGAAGGGCATACGCTTGATTATAACACATTTCAAGCCTGTCCGAGAGGTCACATGGCATGGACGTGGTGACTACCTCGCGACTGTAATGCCAGTGAGAGCCAACCGATCAGCAATGATTCACCAGCTCTCGAAACGTCGTAGTAAAATTCCGTTTTCGAAGAGCAAGGGTCTCATTCAGTTTGTGCTCTTCCATCCGATTAAGCCTTGCTTCATTGCATAGCCGTATTTAGGGGGAGGGTTACGGGGTTTAACCCTCCCCGAAATAATTTTGTGAAGTAAAATCAAATAACTATTGATTAATAACTTAATGATTTCTTGGGAAAAATCTTTTTCCGCACTCGTGCTGTGGCGAGAGTCCTAGAAGTTCTGAACATACATTTATCTGCTGGTCCGGATGGTATCCCTGCTATTAATCTAAAGAGGTGTTCTTCTATGCTGGCAAAACCCTTGCGTTAGCTTTTCCATCCATCGTTCCGAGCAGTTGGAAAACAGCATTTGTCCGGCCAATTTAAAAAAAGGCGAATCTTCTTCTCCCTCCAATTATCGTCCGATTGCACTTACGTCCCTTCCTTGTAAGGTCATGGAAAAGCTGATAAACTATTAACTCAAGAAATATCTCGAAGACCGAAAGCGTCTTAATGACCGGCACTACAGTAACAGGTCCACAGTGGAACAAATTTTTCGATATCGGTGAATCCCTCTACTTCGTTGGATTAGAAACTTTCTTTCGAGCCGTTCACTACTTGTATTGGACGGATTCAAGTCTGAAACCCACAATATAAATGCTGGTATACCACAGGGCTCCTTTTTGTCACTCTTTCTGACACTCTTTCTCATTTTTATAAATGATCTCTTGTCTGTAACTTCTAATCCAATCAATTATTTCACTACGATAGTACCCTTAGGTTTTCTTTTCTTGTATCATTAAAGCGAGATATACCTCCCCTGCCACTGTCCATAAGTGGAACTTGCATCAATGAGACCGAACATCTCGATTGTGGAACGATCACATATGCGATGTCGCCAAAAATGCCGCAAAATGTTTGGGTTTCTGAAGACAGTGCAAGAAATTTTTCTCCCCGTCTGATCTGGCCCTTTTCTTTAAGACTTATATCTGTCCAAAGCTTGAGCACAATTCCCATCTTTGAGCTGGTTCTCCAGTTACATACTTAAGCCTCTTGGACGGTATACAAAAAAGAGCCCTAAGATTGATTGCTGACAGAGACATAACCAACTCATTCACCTCGTTAGACCACCGTCGTAACGTGGCGTGTCTCTTTCGGTTTTATCGTTACTTTTACGGTAAGTGCTCAAGTCAATTAGCCATTTGCATTCCTCACCTAAAACAATTCGCCGGTAATACTCGCGCTTCTAGGAATGACCATCAGTTTACCCTCGAGTCCAACTTCGGACGTACTCTCAAGTATAGAGAAACGTTCTTTAGCCGTACTTCAAGAATGTTGAAAAAATTATCATCTATCTTAACCCCCCCTGAAACAAAATCCTAGCTACGGCTATGCTTCATTGTAACGGTAAGTTCTATGATTTTGAAGAGAATCTCTTAAATCAGCATTCCAGTTTCAGACTGAATACAATATTCGCAATATGACCTCGTGAAGCAGGAACTCATCAAGAAACTGCTCACAAACTCCAAATGGATTTTAGGAATGTCCATCCACCCGAAGGGCGACAACTTGCTTGTGTCGACTTATGACAAAAAGATGCTGTGGTTCGACTTGTCGACGAAACCTAGCAGACAACGAGACTGCACAAGAACACAGTTAGAAGTGTGGCCTACCATCTGAGATATCCCCTGTTCGCGTCGCCTAGTGATGATGATGAGTCATTACGTGCAGGTGTATACGCGGCGATAAACTTGGCAAGCCCATTAGGCGAGACTCCAAAGTGGCCGAAATGATCGAAGCGGAGGAGAAGGCTTCTTCGTCTGGTATCAAAGTTGCAACAGTTTCGCCGACGCGAAAATCTCATACAGCTCCTGTAGGGACGTCCTTTCAAACTGCCAACACACGTTAACTGGGTCGGAAGACTGAGATCATTCTCAAGAAGGGGCCGCATGGACTTGGTTTTTGTGTGACCACGCGGGACAATCCTGCTTGTGGGCACTGTCCCATTTACATAAAGAATATCTAACCCCGTGGAGCGGCCATTGAAGATGGAAGACTAAAACCTGGCGATAGACTTCTCGAAGTTGATGGACTTCCAACGAATTGGCAGCTGGAACGCCGAAAAACCCACGAACTTGAAAAAATCTTCCCAAATATACATTTTCTTTTTAAATGAAACATTTGATTTTTTTTCAATTGAATTTAAAGTTTTCTTTATTTTTTTTTAAAATTAAAACTTAAATTATAATGACAGTGAGGCTTCATTACGTTCTAAATTTAAAGGTACAAGTTTTAAGATAGTCAATTGCTTGTCTATGGTCTTTGAAAAAGACTAGGAATCGAGAATTAATCTACTTCTTGAACAGTGGGTGGCCACCGAATCTTCCAGATTGTTGCCCACAGCCCTGTGGACCACTAGCTCCTCCACTATGGATCTTCGTCATTATCGGACTGCACACACTAGAGAGGCTCTTCATTTTGTTTTCGTATTCTTCCTTGTCAGCCAATGTGTTTGCTTCCAGCCATTTGATGGTCTCCTCGCATGCGTTGCGGGCAGTTTCCTTCTCTTGGCTGCTCAGTTTCTCTCCAGCTTGATCGATAGCTTGCTTCACTCCGAACACATAGCTTTCAAGGCTGTTGCGAGATGCGATCTTCTGTCGTTGCTTCTCATCTTCCTCTTGGTACCTCTCAGCCTTGTTCACCATTCTGTCGATCTCGGCTTGCGACAGGCGACCCTTGTCATTCTTGATGGTGATATTCTTGGTATTGCCTGTTCCAGTTTCCTTGGCGGACACTTTCAAGATACCGTTGGCATCCAAGTCGAATGTCACTTCGATCTCTGGTGTTCCTCTGGGTGCTGGTGGGATGCCCGAGAGATCGAATGTGCCCAAGATATTGTTGTCTTTGGTCATAGCACGTTCGCCTTCGTAGACTTTGATGGTTACACCAGGCTGGTTGTCGACATAGGTGGAGAAGGTTTCAGTCTGCTTGCAAGGTATCTTGTAGTTGCGTTCAATTATCTTCGCCATCACTCCTCCCGCTGTTTCGATACCAAGTGACAATGGAGCTACGTCGACGAGCAGGACATCTTTAATTTGGCTGCTCTTGTCACCGCTTAGAATGGCTGCTTGGACGGCGGCTCCGTATGCAACAAGTTCAACGATTTTCCACAGAAGAACGACTGCAGCAGATTCTGCACTTTTGGAATTGTCGTCGAGCCTCCTACAAGTACGATTTCATGGATTTGTTTCTTGTCCATTTTTGCGTCATTCAAATCCTTCTCTAAAGAGGTCTTTCTTGTATTTGCGCTTGAACTCTTCTGCCAGATGCGTAACCAAACGGTTATTGAAATCCTCACCTCCCAAGTGTGTGTCTCCAGCTGTAGCCCTCACTTCAAACAGGGAACCCTCGTCGATTGTAAGTATGGAAACATCGAAGGTACCGCCACCCAAGTCGAATATGAGCACATTTCGTTCACCAGAGAGATTCTTGTCGTGTCCATATGCTAACGCTGCTGCCGTGGGCTCGTTGATGATTCTTAGTACATTGAGTCCAGCTATCGCTCCAGCGTCTTTTGTTGCTTGGCGCTGTGAGTCATTGAAGTATGCTGGAACTGTGATAACCGCGTCTCTCACTGTCTCACCCAAGTAGGCTTCGGCTGTTTCCTTCATTTTCGTCAAGTCCACCGAGCTTATCTCTTCTGGGGCAAATCTCTTCTGTTCCCCCTTGAATTCAACGACAATCTTGGGTTTGCCTGCATCGCTGACTACTTTGAATGGCCAGTGCTTCATGTCGTCGCGGATTTTTTTTTTTCGTCAAATGGATAAGTTCCTAGAACGCAAAATAAGCAGTTTTGTACACTTCACTATTTGTAATGAATTTCTTACCAAAATGGGCCAGATCCCATTGTTGATTGTTGATGCATTGCTGGAGATCTTCATTTGCTTCGCAAATAGCATTTTGAGTGCCTCCTTCGATGTTTTGTAGGAGTTATTTGACCTGCAAATATGGCAATTGTGGAAACAAAAAACACACAGCGTAAACTCGAAAATCTTCAGGACTTTTGAATTTACCTTATTGAAGAAATAAACTTACCTCTTTTATGAGTGTTCCATCCTCTTCCAAATTCAATTCGTTGCTTGATTAATCCACTAGAAATAGATTTATTGCGACATAAGTTTTCATTTCATCTCGATCAAATAAAATAAACAAATGATTTTTTTTCTTCTTCTTCTTTTTTTGGCTTCTGTCACTTTGGGCCCAGGAAAAAAATTTGCCCACGGTTGATGTGAAGTTTTGTTTTTTTTTCTTTCTAAAATTTTCACGGACACGAAATTAAGAGAGGATCGTGAGAGTTCACCTCAGAGGAGATTTGCGGGTGTTTTCGGAAAGGGACGAGGAAAGTCGGGACTCTACTCTAGGTAATATATGTCCTCTATGCTTTGGCCACTGCTGATTTTATTGGCGTAAGTATTTCAACCGTAAATCATATTGTGAACGAATAGAATGAAGTGGTCAAGTTTTCAAGAATCATTGGCGCAATAGATCGTGGAGAACAAGTACTTCCTAAATAAATGAAGAGATTATAAAAAAAAAAATATATCGCTTCATAAGAAAAATTGCTTATCATTTTATCAATAATATGAACTTTAATCATTATTGTTTAAGTCTTTGTTGTTAAAAAAATAATTTTTTCTCCAAGAGTGTTTCAGTTTGAATGCCGAATTATAATGTTCATTAAGAAATGTTAGCAACAAATTTGTTTATTTTGATGGAACTCACTTTGAAAAAGTGTGTTTTTTGGCGATATTTGCGTTTTTAAGTCCTTACTACTAACATATGAAATACCTACTTAATTGACATTGTGCTCCAACAGTGTCCTAGAAACAGTTTGTATCTACTCTTCGGGACGATAATCATTTCGATGGAAAAACCAATTGCTGCACTTGAATAACACACAGTTTTTGTGCGGATCGTTCTTAAGGCAACATCAATTATTGCTATCGACAATGTTTTGGACGCTTTCAAGACCGAAATAATCAAGTTAAAAAAAACTCATTTTCGTAGAAATATTTCTTTAAGAAATACGATGTGAGTTCAAATCTTGTTGAAGAAACTATATGCTTATCTTATGCAAGTACGTCAATCAGCCTTTAAAATGGGTAGGTACCTATTCAAAAACTTTAAGGCTCTAGGAAAGCTCTTGTAAATAAAATCAATGATTTCTATAGAGTCAAGTCAATAATTATCACGGATTGTTTTCCAGCTTCTGGTTTATCACACACTCTTACTCATTTATTTATTTTATTCTTTCAGACCTAATCTAACCCTAACCCAATACCTCATAAAAAATATAACAATGTGAGAGTAGGTTTAAAATAAAAATATTTTATAGACAAAAGCCTAAGAAAATAAAACTAATAATTTATTGATGAAAAAGTTAAAAGAGACTTTTGAGTTTAAACAGGCGGGTTTGTAAACAATATCTCCGATTTCTCGTTCAATTATCACATTCACTCGAGCCGGTCGGTGAAATAGTATTCAACCACAGTCAAACCTTCCATTAAAACAGTCTTGGATTAGGCCATTCATCGCGTTCGTCGCAGTGTAGGCGCAGTCGAACAAAACTATATTCAAAAGGCAATTAATTAATTTGAATATTTTTACCTCTGTATTCAATTTGTTTTATAGCCTTTACTTTGGCATAGACAGTAAAATCTCTGGTTTATAACAAAAATTGCATATAAAATAGTAAAGTTCAATTATTATCGTAATTAAAATCACTTAAACTTTAACAATTCTAAAACAAACAACCTCTTTTATAAACATCTTGGTTCTATTTCATTTCTTTATTTTTTTAATATACTCAAAAAACCTTTTTCTCTAAGAATTTTTTTTTTCCTTAAATACTAACCAAAATTACAATTATTGGTAGCTGTACTGTAAAAGAGTTAATACTTAATACATATGCCACAGGTGGTACGAGGTTTCTATCCGCAGCTACATTCTAAGCACAACACAACTGCAAGGCATTTAATACAACAACAACTGCATATTGCCTCGAATCAACAAAATAAGAAAAAGTCGTGTTCATTCATTAAAATTTCATTCAGAAAAGTTGGACACAAACCGGAGTTTCTCTCGAGCTGCTCCCAATATACAGTTTGCTTTTACGAATGCTGTAAAATTAAGCTGAGTATTCAAATTAACGATGCATGGCGTGGGCTGTTAATAAAATCATGTTGGTTCAGAAGTCTTCGACGAAAAAAAAAAACAGCAAATCAGCCAAAACTTTTCATTCAATGAACAAATTGCCATTGCACTCTTAGTCTGGAATACATAAATGAGCTAAGCGTTCTTGCTTTTTGGCCGTCTCCCAAAGTCTTTTGTGAATTGAAGCCTCATATGAGCAAATTGGTGGATTTTTCGGTTAACTTACGAATTTACATTTTAATCTGCCGTGCTTTTCACAAATGAGATGAAAAAGAAAAAGGTTTTTGAACTCAATGGGCCTTATAACACATTTATTCATTCTCGGGTTAAATTATGAAGTTGAGTTACATTTTGTTCACCAATTAACCAACTGAACACACCTATAGATCAGATCACATTACATTAAAGGGTCCATACACTTGTATACGCACAGGTGTTTGTGTGCGGAATTGTGTGCCATCTGTGGGTAAAATCAAAACTTTTTAATTTTTAATATCGGTGTCACGATCTATGTGATGTGAGTGGCGGAATGCCATACCGGTATCAGAACACTGGTCTGGTATGCACACAAAAGTGTCCTGTGATTGGGCCCTTTATACCATACTGCAAGAAGACAGCTGATTAGTGCTGCCGCAATCAATCATATAATAAAACGGCAACTGGTTTCTTGCGGTATACTATTACACGGCCTACAAAAACCAAAAAGCATAAACTACGTACCAATCGGAAGCACTACAGACAGAAGTTGTTGTATATGACCCGCTTTAACAAATTGGCGTTTTAAAAAAATATATATTATGTTACAACTGAAGACAATTTCCCTATTTTATTACACATTAATATGGCTGTGTTTGCTTAATACGTTTTTGTACGTCACTTTACTATTCCGGGAACATATTATCATATAATGAAACGGCTTACACTATTGTTTTGGTACACTTTACGACGGGGCCTTGAAAACAACAAATCAAAATTAAAAATTAAAGTGGGGTTATTTAAACAAAATTGTCAAATCACAGTGTTGTCGAAAAGCTATTTTTTGGGCGTGTTCGCGATACAAATTTCATAATATCGTTAAGAATTAAGGTGGGTTCACATTGCATAAATCTGCAAACACGACAAGTTGACGAACATGCTGTTGAATGTGAACTCCCTTAAGCCTTAAATGAAAAATCAACGCACTCGAATTTTGAGAGCGTCGGCGTCGACTGGTATTATTTAAGTCTCTTTGAATGAAAAAATATACACTGTGCAAATAATTATAGTCCTTTAAAGAAAGTTATTTTAACAAGACCGTTACCTATTTAGCAGAATATAAGGACAAGTGTATGAATTCAAATAGGGGATTTAACTTTTCATTTATAATAATTCTCAGAGTACATTTATTTGCAATCGTAATATGTAAGCTCTACCCCTTCCACAATAAAATATTGGATTTAAATACTTTTAGGTCGATGCATATATTTTGCAACGAGAACCTCAATTCCAATGATAGAAAGTTGTCAAGAAAAAAAATTCGGCTGAATTTCAACCAGGAAATTTTCAATGATTGCTATAATATAAAATAAAAGCCTTTCTGAAAATTCCAATGATGTGTTTGAATTATGAAAACCAATGATAACTATTACTGGCCCTTTCTGTCTTTTAATACAAATATGCACCTTACGGTAGTTTTATTATTTTAGAATTAAATTCATAAAGTGTTTTGTTAAGATCGTTCAATGTTTAACATTGAAAAGAGATAATTCGCTCAAATAAGATGGCTTAACTCATAACTCGAAAACCCGATATCAAACAAAACGGGTTCAAAGTTTGCAATTGCTATATCAACTTTAAGGAACATAATATGAATATGAATCTAGAGTCAAGCCTAAAAGAAAAACAATACATATCACGTTTTTTGAAGACTTTCTTCAAGTAAATGAGCGATATACATTCATTAGGTATATTGATCACTGATCAGTATCTGAATTTAACATTGTAATAAGGTTAACACATTTTCAAATTTTTTAAAAATATTTCAAAATGCCCTTTTGGGTTATGGTCAACTGTAGTTGTATTTGTTTCGCCAAATGCCCAGTTGAATATTCAATAGAAAAATGGGTTCTATTCACAATTTTGTATCTTACTTACTTACTTAAGGTGGCCCTACAGTCCGGTGTGGACTTGGGCCTCAATCAACAGTCTCCGCCAACCAGCTCGGTCCCTAGCTAGCTGTCTCCAGTTTTGCACTCCAAGTTGATTGAGGTCCTCTTCCACTTGTGTGCGCCACCTGAGTCGCGGTCTTCCTCTCCTTTTGTGTCCCTCGGGAATAGTGTCAAGGGCTTTCCGGGCCGGAGCAAGGGTGTCCATGCGCTCTAAATGACCGAGCCATCTGAGTCTCTGGACCTTGACCCTTCTGGCGAGGTCCACGTCGTTGTACAACCCGTAAAGTTCGCTGTTCACACAGGGCCAAAGGTGACCCGAAGAACTTTCCTCTCGAAACAGCCTAAGGCACATTCATCCGATTTTGTCAAGGTCCATGCTTCTGCACCATACAGCACCATACAGCAGGACAGGGATGAGGAGGGTGTTGTACAGTTTTACCTTAGTTGCTCGGGAGAGGGCGTTTCGACTCAATTGCTTTCTTAGCCCAAAGAAACAGCGATTAGTAAGAGTAATTCTTCGTCTGATCTCGGCGCTAGTGCTATTGCCCGTGTTAATAGCGGTGCCTAGGTATATACAAACTACTCTACTACCTCGAAGTTGTATGCATCTATATTGTTTCGTTCTGTCCGAGCTGTCGGTGTTGGGTGTCCTTTCTCGAAGACAGCATATACTTCGTTTTTTCGTCATTTACCGCAAAACCCATTTTTGCCGCTTCTGTCTCAATTCTCACAAAGGCGCCATTGACATCACGCTGTGTTCTTCCCAAAATATCAATATCATCGGCGTACGCGAGAAGTTGAATAGATTTTTGGAAGATAGTGCCTCTAGTGTTGACGGTGGAGTTTTCCACTATCTTCTCTAGAACGATGTTAAAGATATCGCACTACAGCGCATCGCCTTGTCTGAATCCTTTTTTGACGTCGAAAGATTCTGTAAGCTCATTGCCAACCTTGATGGAGCAGCGTGAGTTCTCCATCGTCATTTTGCACAAGCGAACGAGCTTGGCAGGGATGCCAAAACTATAGACATAGCTTTATACAGTTCCTCTCTGTAGATGCTGTCATACGCGGCCTTAAAATCGATGAAGAGGTGGTGGGTATCGATTTGGAGTTCATAGGTTTTTTCAAGGATCTGCCGCAACGTGAAAATTTGGTCGATGGTTCACTTTCCTGGCCTGAAGCCACATTGATAAGGACCAATCAGATTGTTGACGAAAGGCTTCAGACGTTCACATATTACGACAGAGAGGATCTTGTAGGCGATGTTAAGTAGACTGATTCCTCTGTTTAGATTAGAGGATCTCCTTCTTCTTCTAGGTCGGATTCACGGAATTGTCGGCTGTCATCGTGTACGATAAAAGGCTACTGTCTGACGGCGGCGGGGTTTTGTTCGTCATCGCCGTTATACAGTCTACAAAAGTGGTCATTCCAAATCGCCAGCATTGACTGCGATTCTTCTATGATGTCTCCTTGTTTAGTACCCATACTTGGACAGCCCTATTAATAAAAATACCCTATCCGCTGGATAACACACGTTATACATAGCACACTGATAGTGAAATTATTCGTTTGCTAAATAAGTTCATTAATAAACATATTTTTTCCTCATTGTAACTATTCACTGAATAGCAAGAAAATTGTACTAGATAATCTAGTATTTTTTCAAGGATGAAGGTTGGTTGTCAAGAGAGTGATGTCGTTTTCCAAATTCATTTTGGAATCAATTTCGTTTGATTTATTAAGTTTGTTAAAAAAAAATAATTGGTGATAGGTATTTAATGTATTGTGGAGAAATGTCTGCTGCTAATTTGTGTTGGGGTTTAATAAATTTAAATGTGCTTTTATTCACACCTTTAATAAGAAAAATTCAAGGAGTACAAAATTATTTGAACTACTCTTTTTGACCAATGGAACAACATCATACATATCACTTCATCAGTCATCTATCATTTTTAGTTTGACAGCCTAACAACCGTTGCAATTTTCTTGTGAAATTTGTTTTACTTATTTTGGACAAAAGCCTCTCCGGCGTTTTTCATTCTAACGACAAACAACCACTTATATGCCTTTTCTGCCATTGAAAAATTAAGCAGAAAATTTAACAATACGATGGGTAACGCACCAAGGCAGTTTGTTTATTATGCATCATCGCTGTTTTTTCTTCGTTAAACTTTTTTTTTAATTTAATATTTCGCTTGACTCGGCATGGTTTATGTTAAACAAAATGAACTAGAGCTACACAAGTTTATCACTTCACCCAAACCACAACACAAAATTTTCTTTATACCTACATACAATAAATTTCCTAAATTTGTTGTCAAATATTTTGAAAAAAAAAGATATTCGTTCCTTATACGCAAAAATCAGTGAAATAAGTTATCCGTTTGCTAACAAGTGTCATTTAAGGCTAACACACGTTTATTAATAGGAAATCTGATTTGAGATACAAGTTAGTCTTGTGTTAGGGTTATTTTGTGTTTATTTATAGGGCTGAGAGAAAATGGAATCGTTATAATTCATCAGGGAATTTTGTTGTAATCATTGTAAAAGTACAATGATTTTTACTTTTAAGACGTTTTATATCTTTTATGTAATAAAAAAGAGCTCAGTTCATATCATTTATGAATTCTACAATAGTCTCTATCAGCTGTATTAATAAAAAACGCCTAGTCCACTCTAAATCCACAGTCTAACTGGTCGCATTAAAAAAAAACTCTGTTAGAAATAGGAAATTTGAGGCATTATAAGAAAAACATTTTATTCAACCTACCTTAGGGATTTTAACTGAGATATCCCTGATTAAAATAAATTTAACTGGGCCATTAGCTAAATCGTAATAATCGACCTTTTAAGAAAAGATTTTTGAATTTAACTGAACGTTAACCTGAATTTCTTTTTATTCATTGTCAATTTAAATCAAAAATTCAAAACTGTCAATATTTTCACGCTTTATTGAAGAAAATCTGTAATCTGTTATCTGTAATTTATTTTTGCCAACTGACCATGGACATCCACAATGACATATTTTTTTTGCTGGACTTGAGCGATGAAGATGAACATTTTCTCGTTGCAGAAAGAAGGCAATATAGAATGATGGAAAGGTTGGGTATAGATACATGGGATGATGAAATTTTTTTTTCAAAGATTTCGGTTGATGAAACCAACTGCGGTGAAAATACTTGGGATCATTCGACACGATTTAGAATACTCTCTGCAAAGGTAAGAAATATTAAAGAATGAACAGTCAATTTCAACTTAACGTGTCTTCTAGGTCACGTTATACAGGGTGATTCACGAGCGTTGTGCCAAAAAGCTAGAGCGTGTAGGTTGAGTTGAGACAAGAAAAAAATCGTATGGGAGGGGGGGTCTATTCCCCCCCGTTTAGCCGGGAGGGGCAATTTTCTGAAAAATTGACTTATTTTGTAAAAAAAAATATTAAAAATCTACGGCTTAGTTTACAACACCGTGCTATACCTTTCTGAAAAGCTAAAAACTTCTTCTTTCACTTTGTTTTTAAAATAAATTGTTTTAACGAATAGTTTTAAAAAAATAAATCTTCAAACTCAAAATTTTCAAAAAAAAGCCAAAAAAAAATTTTTGAACTAATTTTTTTCAAAATTTTATGTAATTAAGTACTAATTTTGTTTTAAAATTTCAATGTCTTTGTTAATTTTTAGTCAAAAACAGAAAACCGGATGCAAAAATGTCTTTTTGTTTTTGAGATATTAAAAAAAAACCAAAACCACTTTTTTATAAGAAAATCTTTGTTTTTATTTTTACTTATCTGGACTTTTAGTATAATTTACTAGTTTAATTTATAAATTTAATTTTTTGTAATTGGAGTTTTATGAGGACTCAATAAAGTAGAAAAGTATTGGATTTTCCCTGGATTAATCATTTTGTTCATTGAAAACGTCTGCCATTGACCTTTCACTTCTAGCTCTCCGTGCTCTCGTCGGCGGATTCTTGAAAACATGCTACGACTTGGGCGCCATCTATTGGGATATCTTTCAGCGTAGAGTCTGTCGGCTTCCCGATCTCGACAACAAGTTAAACCGTAGCAGAAGTTCCTGTCCGCTAACTCTTCTCGAACATATGAGTTTGTTATTGTTATGTGTTGATGAATTAATATTTTAATTGTAAATGGTTGTTAAGTAAATATGCGGTGCCTTTTATTAACCTTTAGGTTGTTAATTGTTTTTTCATTCAAGAAAAATTGCGGTTTAATTATCTTAAGCCCCCAGCAGGTAGAACCCTTCGCCGGCGAGTGGCCGCAGCCCCAGGTATAGTAAGAAAAAATTGCAGATCAGTTTTCAGACGTTTTCAATGAACAAAATGATTAATCCAGGGAAAATCCAATACTTTTCTACTTTATTGAGTCCTCATTAAACTCCAATTACAAAAAATTAAATTTATAAATTAAACTAGTAAATTATACTAAAAGTCCAGATAGGTAAGAATAAAAACAAAGATTTTCTTAGAAAAAAGTGGTTTTGGTTTTTTTTTAATATCTCAAAAACAAAAAGACATTTTTGCATCCGGTTTTCTGTTTTCGACTAAAAATTAACAAAGACATTGAAATTTTAAAACAAAATTAGTACTTAATTACATAAAATTTTGAAAAAAAATTAGTTCAAAAAATTTTTTTTGGCTTTTTTTTGAAAATTTTGGGTTTGAAAATTTATTTTTTTAAAACTATTCGTTAAAACAATTTATTTTAAAAACAAGGTGAAAGAAGAAGTTTTTAGCTTTTCAGAAAGGTATAGCACGGTGTTGTAAACTAAGCCGTTGATTTTTAATATTTTTTTTTACAAAATAAGTCAATTTTTCAGAAAATTGCCCCTCCCGGATAAACGGGGGGGAATAGACCCCCCCTGCCATACGATTTTTTTCTTGTCTCAACTCAACCTTCACGCTCTAGCTTTTTGGCACAACGCTCGTGAATCACCCTGTATATATATCACCGATTGCTCAATTATTAATTGCTTTACGTTTTTATGCCCTTGGGTCAATGCAAATTTGTATTGCTGATTTTGCTGGTGTTAGCACTTCGTCGGTATCCAATATTATACCCAAAGTTTCTCGTGCCATTGCCAAAAATCGATCTAGATTTATTCACATGCCTGAAACTACTTCTAAAATGACTGCAGCTAGCGAAGAGTTTTTAAATTTGCTCGATTTCCTCGAACAATCGGAGCTATAGACTGCACTCATGTCAAAATCCAGTCTCCAGGTGGTGAGGAAGCTGAGAATTATCGAAACAGAAAAGGATGGTATTCTTTCAACGTGCAAGCAGTGTGTTCAGCAAGCTTGAAAATTCTTAATATTGTCTCACGCTGGCCTGGTGCTTCGCATGTCCAAACTATTTTTAATAATTCTCAGCTTAAAATGAAACTAGAACGCGGTACATTTGGAAACTTCATTCTGGTTGGAGACTCAGGGTATAAAACAGTGATCACTCATACCAAGATTGGAAACCTTGCTGTCAAAGTGACATTTGCCTACAAGCTGAGGATCCAGGTTAGCTGAAACAGTATGCGTGTAATACAAACTTAAGGGGCCAGGTTAGCTGTAAGAGTATGCGTGTTTTTGTAATAAAGATGCAGTTGCCTACATAATAAAAAGCAAGTGAGCTACAAGAGTATGTGTGCATGAAAAAAATAACTTTTGCGGTATTTGGAGGGTAAAACGTAGGTAGGTTTCCAATCTTGTTATAAAGTGATCACTGGTATAAAATATACAGGGTGATTCACGAGCGTTGTGCCAAAAAGCTAGAGCGTGTAGGTTGAGTTAAGACAAGAAAAAAATCGTATGGGAGGGGGGGGTCTATTCCCCTCCGTTTAGCCGGGAGGGGCAATTTTCTGAAAAATTGACTTATTTTGTAAAAAAAAATATTAAAAATCAACGGCTTCGTTTACAACACCGTGCTATACCTTTCTGAAAAGCCAAAAACTCCTTCTTTCACTTTGTTTTTAAATTAAATTGTTTTAACGAATAGTTTAAAATAAATAAATTTTCAAACTCAAAATTTTCAAAAAAAAAACAAAAAAAACATTTTTGAACTAATTTTTTTCAAAATTTTATGTAATTAAGTACTAATTTTGTTTTAAAAATTCAATGTGTTTGTTAATTTTTAGTCGAAAACAGAAAACCGGATGCAAAAATGTCTTTTCGTTTTTGAGAAATTGAGAAAAAACCAAAATCACTTTTTCTAAAAAAATCTTTGTTTTTATTTTTACCTATCTGGACTTTTAGTTTAATTTATTAGTTAAATTTATAAATTTAATTTTTGGTGATTGGAGTTTTATGAGGATTCAATAAAGTAGAAAAGTATTGGATTTTCCCTGGATTAATCATTTTGTTCACTGATAACGTCTGAAAACTGACCTGCAATTTTTTCTTACTATACCGGCCACTCGCCGGCGAAGGGTTGTACCTGCTAGAGGCTTAAGATAGTCAGACCGCAATTTTTCTTGAATACAAAAACAATTAACAACCTAAAGGTAAATAAAAGGCATCGCATATTTACTAAACAACCATTTACAATTAAAATATTAACTCATCAACACATAATAATAACAAACTCATACGCTCGAGAAGAGTTAGCGGACAGGACCTTCTGCTACGGTTTAACTTGTTGAAGAGATCGGGAAGCCGAAAAACTCTACGCTGAAAAATATCCCAATAGATGGCGCCCAAGTCGTAGCATGTTTTCAAGAATCTGCCGACCAGAGCACGGAGAGCTAGAAGTGAAAGGAAATGGCAGACGTTATCAATGAACAAAATGGTTAATCCAGGAAAAATCCAATACTTTTCTACTTTATTGAGTCCTCATAAAACTCCAATCACAAAAAATTAAATTTATAAATTTAACTAATAAATTAAACTAAAAGTCCAGATAGGTAAAAATAAAAACAAAGATTTTCTTAGAAAAAAGTGGTTTTGGTATTTTTTAAATTTCTCAAAAACGAAAAGACATTTTTGCATTCGGTTTTCTGTTTTCGACTAAAAATTAACAAACACATTGAATTTTTAAAACAAAATTAGTACTTAATTACATAAAATTTAGAAAAAAATTAGTTCAAAAATGTTTTTTTTTGTTTTTTTTTGAAAATTTTGAGTTTGAAAATTTATTTTTTTTTAAACTATTCGTTAAAACAATTTAATTTAAAAACAAAGTGAAAGAAGAAGTTTTTGGCTTTTCAGAAAGGTATAGCACGGTGTTGTAAACGAAGCCGTTGATTTTTAATATTTTTTTTTACAAAATAAGTCAATTTTTCAGAAAATTGCCCCTCCCGGCTAAACGGGGGGGAATAGACCCCCCCCTCCCATACGATTTTTTTCTTGTCTCAACTCAACCTACACGCTCTAGCTTTTTGGCACAACGCTCGTGAATCACCCTGTATAAAAATACGCTCTATTTGGCAACTCCCTTTATCAATCCTGACAACGATTTGAAAAATTTGTACAATGAAAGTCAGATTCGAACCCGGAATGTTATAGAGAGAACTTTTGGTGTTATAAAACGAAGTTTCCCAGTGCTATCTACCGGTATCAGAGTAAAACAGACAACAACAAAACTAATAATTGTAGCATGTGCAGTGCTTCATAACATTGCAGTCGATGAAAGGGAAAGTGTTCCACCAACTGAACTTGAGGGATTTGAAGAAATGATGGCGGCGGGCGACTCAAGTTCCAAATAATAATGCAACGGAATCGAATGATTCCAATACAGCAAGAAATCATTTGATAAACAATTATTTTTGTCATTTGTAAAAGCATCAAAAACATGTCATGTTCATATTTAAATTGAAATTCATATTTATATTTATTATATTTAAAAATTACGAACATTAAAATTACATTGTATTTTTAAGTTTGGAAACTTGTAAGTTTCTTAACGTTATTTGACTTTCTAGATCATCTTTTTGGGCCTTCAACAGAGCCAATCGAGCTTTATGTTCATTTCCCTCATTTCTATATCTCTTTCAACTAACTTTATTTTTAACATCTGAAGAGATTCAGAATTACGTGTATCTATGTTTGGTGATGAGGAAGAGGACGAATGTGTTCTTGCCACTGGCCTCTTCAGCTTATTTTTATTGGGCTTAAGTAGCATTGACGGATTATAGTGTGACCATGATGGATTTTCTAAATTTTTATGTTTTTTGAGTTGAAGGATCCATAAAAACAATTTCATTTAAAAAAAGTGTCTCGGAGAGATTATTTTCAACTACTGCAGATTCAATTGTGCCTTCTGTGGACGAACCTACACCCTGGATTGTTGCACCGTCTTGTTTATTGCTTATATTCTCGATAACATCGTCTTTTATTACTTGAACATTTGCAATATCATCGTCATCATCGTCTAGTGTGGCTAAAGTGCCATGGATAGATACGGATATCACCTTCGAAAGCTCGGCCATAGCTTCACTTTTGGGTTGCCATTCCGGCTTTCCCTGCCCACCCCCAGTTGCATGTCGGGGTCGGCTTTGTTTTTCGGCAGCAAATTTCTTCCTTAGAAGGGTTTTAATGTTTGTATATTTTTCCTTTAAGGTTTTGCTGTTCCGGGCGGTGCCGTGTTATAAGGCCATAGGTCATAAGGCCATATACTCAACAATTTTGAGTATATTTTCAAAGCGTCATAAGGCCATATTTATTTGCGACTTTATGCCATATGGTCAAATGACACTTTTAAAAACTTCAAATTGCCATATGATGGTAATAACAATAAGGAACATTGTGAAAGTCATGGGGCCATATTTACTTACGACTTTTTTGGATAAATGGTCACTATAGAAAACATTTTGAATTTACAAGAATAGACTTTAATTTATTTAGGTACTTGATATAAAATTAAGATTGAGAAAAAAAAATACTCATTCGCGCATGGCGTAGTGAGCGAAAAAAAAAATGTTTTGCCTCAGAGGGAATCAATTTGGGGTGTGAAAATACAAAATCCGCGTGAGCGGACACATTTTTTTGGCCCACACCCCAAATTGATTCTCTCTGGGCCAAAAAAAATTTTCCGCTCGCGCGAGCAACGATTTATTTTTCTCTTAATTTAAATTGTATATCAAGTAAATTGATTAAAATCGATCGAGATATTGGCATAGCTATCCGTATCTGCAGTGGGAGCTTCCATGTATTACACATACAACACGCAGCTGCGGATAAAACTTAAACTTAAATCTGGCTGCGGATAAAAAATTGACATTTTTTCGAGTATCGATACTCGATCGGAGAAAAATTGAATTCCTTAGGTTGGTAACTCGGATAATCGGATAACTCAAAGAGTCTCGAAGGCTGTGTTCGCAGGGTGCAACGCTCTTTAAGTGCGTTCTTTTATTTAAGTTTATTTTGAATTAAAATTGGAACGCACAAATCAAGGAACGAGTCACACATAGTTGCTCTATGGTGTTTAATATTTTTCTTCTGTAATGTCGTTTTCTATTTGCGAGATTTAAGGTATGACTACAACGGCCACTTTTTGCAAAAAGTGGGAAATTTACAAAAGCAAAATTTTTGTTTCTTTGTAGCACCATTTGAATTTGGAAAAAAAACTACAAAAATTGTTTTTGACATCAAAAAACAATGGCGCAAAATTTTAGTCCGCTAATGAACAACTTTAGTGTGATACTAGCTTAAAATGACATTTCAGACATGACTCAAACGTCATTTTAAGCTTAGTATCACACTAAAGTTGTTCATTAGCGACTATAATTTTGCGCGAATGTTTCTGTATCATTAAGGGGCCGACCCATAGAATCCGTCAGTCCGTTAGCGTTGACGTTTTCAACTGACAGCACAATAGAATAAACATGTTCTTATGGAACTCGTCCCATAAGCAACGCATGTGACGGATACGACGGATAGAGTTGGTTAACTGTCTACTTTTTGCGTCCGTTGATCCGTTGACAGATAAGTTTAACGAACAGTCAACTCAATATGTTTCCACAGCAGCAAGGAAAAGCAATGAATGATCAAAACTTTGTACAAAAGTATCATTTTGACACAATTTTGAGGTTTTGTGAATAAAGGGGCCGACCCATAGAATCCGTCAATCCGTCAGCGTCAATGCGTACGTTGCTGCCAACGTATTTGCCGGATTGAACCGTCCCATAGAATACGTTGTATAATTTGACAGTCTCATTTACTTGGTGTAAAAATAATTCACAAAACTGCAAATACGAACAAAAAATTTTAAATTAAAATCTGAAAATTATGTCAAAATTATTTGTTTGCACAAAATTTTCATCATCCATTGCTTTTCCTTGTTGCTGTGGGAAAACATTGAATTGACTGCTCGTCAAATTTAGTTGTCAACGGATCAACGGACGCAAAAAGTAGAAAGTTAACCAACTCTATCCGTCGTATCCGTCACATGCGTTGCTTATGGGACGAGTTTCATAAGAACGTGTGTATTCTATTGTGCTGTCAGTTGAAAAAGTCAACGCTGTCGCACTGACGGATTCTATGGGTCGGCCCCTTAAGTTTTACACCAAGCAAATGAAACTGTCAAAGTATACAACGTATTCTATGGGACGGTTCTCTCCGGCAAATACGTTGGCAACAACGTAAACGTCGACGCTGCGGGATTGACGGATTCTATGGGTCGGCCCATTTACTTTTAATTTTGTCAAACTGTCAAAAAATGAGTTTGAAAATTTTCACTTTTTGTCTTTTTACAAGAAGAGCTCGTTGTAGTCATATCTTTAGAGTCGAGTAAAATTTGTGAATCTGGCAGCTTAACGAGTTGGTGAAGTGAGGAAAAAGTAAAAAATCTCAGATTTCATGATCTATTTGAGACTTGAGATTCAAAAAAATGGATTCGAGATTCAAAAATCTGAATCTCGATTTTTATCAAAATTCAGACATAGGTACAAGCACACGCACGTTCAAACACACTTCTCAGTTTGACATTTGTCTGAACATTTATTATTGTTTTATTTATTTATTTATTGAACGATGACGGAGCCAGTCTACGAACATACCCCCAAAATGTCAAAAACTTATCCGAAAGCAAAACCAAGTGCCAACTTAAAAATAAAATAAAACAGCTGCGGATGGGCAACTGCGGATACGTTTTTTTGGGAAATCGAATTTGGCTGCAGATAGCGATGCCAAAAAAACACGCCTATTAACTCATGTAAGAATAACAATGTCAAACATCAAAACTGTTTAGAGCTGAAATGCACGTTAATGTATGCATATCTCCTTTAATTATGGTCATTATATGAATATTTAATTAATTTGAATAAACATTTTATGTACGTTATTTAGAAATGTTTTTTTTTTTTTATTTGAACTATAGGATTTCAGGAAAAAAAATATTTAATAGCGTCATAAGGCCATATACTCAAAATTTTTGAGTATATGGCCTTATGACCTATGGCCTTATGAGTTATGACACGGCACCGTTCCGGGCCTTAAAAGATGCAAGTGTAAGGAAAGGAAATATAATGTACATAGGTATTTCTTAATACTTACAACATTTGGACACAAAGCGTTGAATTCGTTGCTGATTTGATCCCATGTTCGTTGCTTTTCTTTCAAAGTACATGCATTAACTTAACTAAAAATCATTTAAAATCCTTATTGAAAGCCAGTGTTCCACGCGCTTAAGTGTTTTATTTGTGTTTTTGTATTTTTATGTTGTTATGTTATTTTTATCTTGTTGTTTCGCTTGTGTAAGTGTTTGTTTGTCTTAGTGTTTGCCTACTAACAACTAACACTGCACTAAGTGATGAGCCGGTTGTATAACACAGATTCTGTGTTGGCAAACCATTGGTCGCTAGACAGAGCTTGCTATAAGCTCTCTTCGACCAATTCTGATAGTGTAAAAAAAAAACAGTTTTCTTGTTTTCAACAACTGATGCATGTTTTAAAACAATACGAAGAAGATTATCTTCTTCGTCGTCGGTAAAATTTGATCCGCGAATTCGTTTTCTCGGCATTTTGTCAAATCGAAGTTAAATTAAATATTTCAAAAACAAGCAAATATCCTTGGGATATTTTTAAAAGGCTATTATATTTAAAAGTATCATTAGAAACTGAGTTTTGAACTAATAGAGGTTGAATAAAAAAGAAGCATTGACATATTATAATATGGACTGCTAGTTGCCAACTTCACGCGTGTTCAGCGTAAAGAGCGCCATTGGTTCAGGGTGGCCAAAAAAAGAACGATTCCAGCTGTCAAAAATGAACAAAAACAAAAACATAAACAACGAGGTCGCTGTGCAGTGTTACCGCAGGGAAAAATATTTTCGAGTCCAAGATGCTTGAAAAACGAGTCCACGTAAAAAAAAAATTAAATACTTTCAGAAATCATTTTGTTTTAAATTTTTAACATACTTATTTGTGTTCTGCAAACAAAAAAACGTTATAAAAACGAGTCCCCGAGCCAAGGAAGAAACAACGAGTCCATTTTCAATCTATAGAGTCCATGTGGTAACACTGTCGCTGTGAATTCAAACATATTTTTTGGGACTAATTTGGCCGCTTCGAACCAATGGCGCTGCTGTAGCTTGTACCTTTTTTCTTCTCATGAAATGTATTGAAATGACAAGTGACTAGCAGTCCATATATATTATGTCAATGAAAAGAAGTCTTAACTGAGGAATCGTAATGGAGGCAGTAAATAATCTGGATTTTAATTAACAGCGTATTATTGCTAATTTAATTGAGTGTCAATAAATTGGCCCTAATAAAAATAATTTGATCACAGAATAGTAAAGTGACGTTTACCAAAAATTCCCCTTTGGGAATTTTCATTTTTGTTGATATTTGACAACCAATTTGAAAATTAAAAAAAATTTATTTTAAAATTTCTATCATCATCGTCAGAGCGGATAGGACGCGTTGTAATAATTTTTAATTATGTCTCATCGTAAGTTTTCGGCACCTCGCCATGGTTCCATGGCTTTCTACCCGAAGAAGCGTACATTGTTCGAGAAGCTGACCGTCCTGGATCCAAGATCAACAAGAATGAAGTTGTTGAAGCCGTCACTGTCTTGGAAACTCCATCAATGATCGTTGTTGGAGCTGTAAGCTATATCGAGACACCATTTGGTCTACTTCGCGCATTGGTTAACGTTTGGGCCCAGCACTTGTCTGAAGAATGCCGTCGTCGCTCTATAGGAACTGGTACAAGAGCAAGAAGAAGGCTTTTATCAAGGCCAGCAAGAAATGGACCGATGATGTCGGCAAAAAGAGCATTGAAAACGACTTCAGGAAGATGATCCGTTACTGCAAGGTGATTCGTGTCATTGCACACCATCATCGTACCGAAATCAACAATAAGATCTACCGTTTTGGATTGACATTCATGGGACCACTCAAGAAGGACCGCATCAAGGAAGAACAAGAGGCAACTACAGCTGCCCCAAGTGTTTAAAGTTGAGACTAACTTTTTAGCAATCAATAAAGTGGTATTGAATTATTAAATTGTCGCCTAAATTGTACATATGTACATATTCTCATTCTTATTGCCTTTTCGAATTCCAACCCCTCACCCAACCAAAAAATGTTAACAAAAAAAGATCATTTGGCGCCTTTATGCCCTGAAATATAGTGCGATTCTCTCTGCCATCTTGTTGCTATCCTTTGAGACATTCGTAGCACATACATACATATGTAGAACAAATTTTTGATTTTATTATTTTATTTCAATAACTAGCTAACCCGCGGGACGTTGTACCCGCTCTTAAAAAATTGTTAGTGGTAACTTAAAGGTAGCTTTCCCGTTACTTAACAGAGTTGACAAAATTCAAGAAAAAGCAACGCATAGTACATTTTCCACAAATGAATGTTTTCCCAGTAACTCTTGGAGCATCCAAAAGATCCATGTTAATTGACCCTTCACGTCAAAAATAACGTTTGGATTAAATACAGCACGACGACGGACTAAGCTAGCAATGTCATGTGCAAATAAGAAACCCTAAGAACCACTGTGCAGATTTTCCACATGTCCCCAGAATTTCAAAAACCCGTGATGCCACACTGCACATTTTACTGCACTCATTGCTTAAGAAAAAATTACATTTTTATATTTCTTTTGGTTCACCTTTACAGTGGCGGCGCAAGACCAAAATTTTATGTGGGCAAGACAGATTTTGCGAGGCCCTATTCTGTGGCGATCTGAAGACGGATTTCAAGAACTAATAAAAAAAAAAAAAAAACATTAACACTGCAAAGTTTTTATTCATAAAAATATAAATTGTCATCTGCACTTTTGTATACATTTCTTAAAGTGTAGGTATATTAAAATATTTATATTTCTTTATTAAAGGAACAGAAATTTCCTGCTTTTCACTTTACTAAATTCTTTTATTATTATTTCGTAATTCAGCCTAGATGCCATGTCTGATTCAATTGATAAAACAGCCAAGGCTGAAAGTCTTTCCTGGCTCATTGTGTTTCTAAAATATTCTTTTATTAATTTTAATTTTGAAAAATCCTTTCAGCAGAGACTGTACTTACCGGAATTGTTCACAAATAGGGTAACTTTGGGTAAGAAATAAAATGAAAAGGCGTAGAATTTGCTCATGAAAATTCATTATTTGGCTTTTCTAAATCGTGACAGTGACAGAAATCGTGCACATCCTTATCAATTTAAAATTAAGAATGATTAAAGTAAGAAAACACATTAAATTGAAACAATAAATTTCTGTATTTTCTCGAAAACTAAGAAATTTAAATTTTTTGTTTTCATTCAAACGAACAATAATTATAGGGGAGTCAATGAAGCATTTTAGGTCCGAATTTTTTTTACTGTGAACCGATTTGCATGAAATTTTGGAATTAGGCTCGTCTTACCTTTAACTTCAAAAGTGAAAATGATTTGAACTGCGGTACCACCCTGGGGGTGGTTGCCACCCCTTGTCGGGGGTGAATTTTTTTTTCTTCAAAATAACCTTGGATATCGATAGAAGGCCTAATTTCAAGCAAAAAATCATTTATAAAGTTTTTCAAAAAATTCAATACTTTTCAAGTTATTGGCAAATGAAAATTCGCAATAATAACACTCCGAAATTTGCAGTTACTAAGTAGAAAAAAAATATGATAAGTTTTTGAACCATAACTCCTTCAATTTTCATGCTATCACAATTTATAAAAAACCATTGTAAAGGTATTTAAGAGAGCTACAACATTGCATCCTTCATTGCAATATATAGTAAAAAACTTTTTTTCAAAACGGTGAAGGGTTAAAGGGCTTAAGAGAGGCTGTGATTGCGCTGCCACGCGCTCTTTAAACAATCATATCTCCGTCAATTTTTGTTTCACAGAAACAATTTTAATTTGAAATTTTGCTTTTTTTTTAATCGTGAGTTTTTTAAAAAATATGTGTCCTGAAGCAGCCAAACTGATACTATCTATCAAACTCTTCATAATAAAGTTAATTCTAGGTGGAATACAATTAACTTTAATTTTGGTGGAAATGGCACTTAAGAATTCCATTGATTTAAAAGAAAAAAAACCATTAGATGCTCCCCTTATTTGCAATACAGCTCACTTATCTTACGTGCAAAAGACTTTTAATAGTGCTCATCTTAAAGCTTATTTCAAGCACTTTGTATTAGAATGCATAAAATGCATCTGCTCGCCGCTAGATAACATTGACCACATCGATTAATTTTCAGACAAAGTAAAAAACGGCTTTGATCTTTAATATCTAGCTTAATATTGCACTTAGAATACTTTATAAAAAACCAAATTGTCCATTGTCTTACCTGCTACAGTTTTGTTCTCAATAAAATTTTCGATAAAACGTATATTTTTGGAGATATTTGCAAAAAACCGATGAAAAACGTGAAAAAAATTTCGAATTTTCAATTGCCAATAACTTGAAAAGTATTGGATTTTTTGAAAAACTTTATAAATGATTTTTTGCTTGAAATTAGGCCTTCTATCGATATCCGAGGTTATTTTGAAGAAAAAAAATTCACCCCCGAGAAGGGGTGGCAACCACCCCCAGGGTGGTACCGCAGTTCAAATCATTTTCACTTTTGAAGTTAAGGGTAAGACGAGCCTAATTCCATGCAAATCGGTTCACAGTAAAAAAATTCGGAGGTCAGGCCGCATTTTTCGCTTCATTGACTCCCCTATTAAATGTTTTAGTATTTTTAATTTCCAGCACTGAGGCATGAAGATGAAAGATTTTAAACTTTTTTTTTTTAAACTCTTATGCATGAAGCTTAGTAGGTATTACTAACACAGGGATGCTCTCTGCAAAAACAATGACAAACTGAATTGTATTCGGTTTTGGAAACGATCTCGCGGCCACTTCTAAGGAAAAATGAATTATAAAAACACCGAAATTTTTTTCGGTTCATTTATATTAGTTTTGAAACTAAACAAATACATATTATTTATGTTAATTTTTCCCACATTTTGAATTTTGAGACAAGAAGTTGTTTATGTAATGCAAATAAAGATGACGAATATTTTCACGTTTTGTCCAGGTTAAAACGAAAACAGCAACCCTGTTTGCTTTTTTTCATGTTTTTTCTATTTTTCGAGAACAAGAATCAAATTGGCAATGAAACTGATAACTGATACCTGTTAACTTCTAAATTCAATGGCGCTAATCAACAATTCTAGTTTGATACTACCTTAAAATGACGGTTGAGTCATGATAGAAACTAAAATTGTTCATTAGCGGACTATAATTTTGCGCCAATATTTTTAAATATTTGAGTGCGTTCCTGCCTTGCAACATTCCTTTCTATAAGACCTAAGTTTCGGCCTAGAGTTTCGAACACATCCAAAATCTTAACTTCTAATGTGGTGAGTTTAAGAAAAACGTGTTATGACAATTTCAAAATTCAATCTAGCAACCTACGGTTAATTTGAAAATATGATAGTAAACAAAAGAGAATTGTCAGAATGGAAAAATCTTATCTTATCTCTTTGTTTTTACAACTCACATTATTATTCATGCACACGAAAAGAAAAAAAATGAAAATTGCGGGATCTAGGGAGTAAAACGTAAGACAGTTTCACATCTTATTATTATTATTTAGTTAATCTTTGCTAGCGACTGCGTTGCGTCTTGCGTGCGTGTGGTACTTTAATCTGATTGGTTGGCTTCCTAGTAAAGAAAGTAAAAAAATAAAACAAGGGATTCCCCGCACTCGTCGACGCGGCAAGGATTAATTTGCGATAGTTAGGCAACGTAACAAATGTTGCCAGACTAAAACAATATTTCACAACAAAATTAATTAATTTCTTTTTTTATTTTATTCTCACAGAAGCAATGCATACAAATTTTTGAAGCGCGAGGCCCCTTGTACCGCGAGGCCGTGGGCAATGGCCCACGTCGCCCACGCCTTACGCCGCCTCTGCACCTTTATAGATTTTCAAGAAATCAAACATACCCTATTGCATTCAGTTCAATTTTCACCAGCAAATATTTGAACTGAGTGAATGCTGTCATCTAGTCAGCACAACACACAATGGATGCGGTGTTCAAAATTTGTTCCATTTTTTTTTTTTTTAGAAATCTACCCTACAGATTTTTTTTTCTTTTTATGGAAACACTGCTAAGAACCCAATTAAAAAGACGATGGCATAGGTTCCAACAAAATCGCGAAGAAGAGGCAGGCCTAAAAACTTATGAAGTAAACAAATGCAACGACAATTGCATTCAGTTGGCCTTAGACATGGAACAATTCAAAAGCGGGAGGCTTGCCGATGTTTCCTGAGGTCAACCCGGCGAATCCTAGATCTTGACTGTCGTCGAAAATGTAGAAAAAAAGAATAAGGAAATTTACCCGTCAGACACTTATGATGTAGGTACATACATACATAATGTCGATTGGTTGTAGGTTACAATCATTTAAATAATTCGCAACAACATTCCAACAAAACAAAAATCAGCTTCGGACCAAGTCTACACGACGTAGTCAAAAACAGGCCCCTAGATCAACTTGTTTTCACTTTAAATGCCTCCACCGCTTGTGGCAACTCATAAAGCCTATTAAGGACCAGCTTTGGTAGGTATTTTGCCTACTTCAACAAAAAATAAATAATATAACAGACGGGCTAACAATTGGTACCCATCTGAAGGGCAGCATATCGAGCAGAAACTCCTTCGGAATTTTGATTTAATTCCCCCAACCACCCATATATAAAAACTATATATTTGGCTAATTTTGCTCCCAATTACATGTAGCGTGGTCCTTTGTTCCTAATCTCACAATGACGGGTGACGATGTGAGGCGGCGGGAGACACAAAGCCATAAAAAAAAACAACCAACAATCATAACCGCTTCGTCCGAGTGCAGTTGTCCAAAAAGGCTGACTTCATATTTTGTCTAGTTAAAAGTACTTTCTTGCCTTCACTTCTTCTTCGATGTCGCCTTCGTCAATGTATAAAAAATATTAAATTTTCAATTTTAATAATTACTAGCTGACCCTGCAGACTTCGTACTGCCTCAATCGATAACCGATAACCCTCTTCCTCTATCGTTTGCATTGTTTTTTTGTTAATTCGTATGTATGGATCCGTCTTTAAAAAAATAAGCGATGTCAAAAAAACAACAAAATGGTAAGTATACGCCCCGCTGCCTGCGGTGCACAGATTTGTAAAACGCGAATCATTTCGGTTTCACTTCGCTCCTCATGTTGCTGTTGTGTAAACATTTCGAGTTCATCGACCCTAATTGTTGCGTATAAAACACATTGACCATGACATTGAATGAAAAAAGGATTTTTTATGATTGCTCTGAGAGTTACCGTTATGGAGCAATACAGCAAAATAATTTTTTTGCATTAAAAATATCAGTGTTTCAAAAAAAAATTACCAAAATCACGAATTCTCTATTTTCACATTGTTTAAAATCCATTCAAAATTTGACTTGGGATTTTCTTGCTCTTCTGGAGTTTTCCATTTTACCACTCATTTTACCACAGCTAATGCATTTCATATGTAAGAGAGTTTTTGAGATTTTTGTTTAGCCAATTTTTTTTTTCATTTCAAATTTTCCATTTTTCCCATTTTTTGTTTACTTTTTCTTGCTTTCCAGTTCCCCATCACAAATTTTCCAGTTTCCCTTTGTAAACCAATAAGATTTCCGAGTTTCATTCGAAAACCCATTTTGAAATTTTCCAGTTTTCCATTTAAAATTTTCCAGTTTTCCATTTAAAATTTTCCAGTTTTCCATTTGAAAATAAATGCATCCACAATTTCATGCAATTTTCCATTTGAAAACCAATGAGTTTTCCGAGTTTTTCATCAAGAACTTTCTATTTTTCCATTCGAAAACCCATTTTGAACCAAAAAATTCCAATTTTTTGCACAGAAATCATCACTGAATGTAACAATATGAACCATGAAAATTTCACAAATATCTGTTGGGCCATTTCGGAGTCTATAAGAGACATACAAACAAACAAACAAACAAACAAACAAACACACTTCCATTTTTATATATATAGAGATTTTCGATAAATGACATTTAATTTTCGATAAAAAAACAATATTTGACGAAAATATTTGAAATAATTTTCATATAAAATTGAGTATTCGTATATTGATATATTTTGCTGAAGTGGAAAAAGCATTATTTCTTAACATTTGCACCATTTGTGATCTGAAAAATGTAAAAAATTTTTGTTATAAACCTTCTACACTTATTCCCCTTTGGCTTAGAAAAAAAATTTAGAAAATCGGTCAACCGGTTGTCAAAAGATAACAGGAACTTAACGAATTAGTCTTATATATATATAGATTTATAATTGAAGTTCTATCTGATTTGACACAATTTATTTTCACACAGACATTTTCATTTATTATTTTCTTTTTTTTCCTTCACGATTGACACATTTCTTGCTTAGTCCTTTGCTAATCCAGCCTTCTAGGTGGACAAAACTAGTAAACGTCACTTAAGAGAAATTTTATTTTATTAATAGCATTTTCCACTAGTTCGCAGACTAAGAGTTAGTCCTTTGCTAGTCTGTGTTTATAAATTTGGCTGTATGTATCTACAGGAAAATGTTGGTCAAACTTTTCCTTCCCTTTTATTTGATACTAATAGTTGTTATGTTATAGATTCCAATGTTAGTTCCTGAGATTTTATCAATCAACAATCACTAATAAAAACAAAAAACATTTCCTGCATTTATGCATATGTAAATATGCGTATTGGAATGCTTAAATTAATGTTAATTTTTAGCATACTTGATTACGGTTACGCTACGTGTCAAAGTTTTCTTACACATAATTTAGTCTATCGATTTGGTGACTAATTTTAAGCTTCTCAATTAAACAGCCTCTTTTGAGTGTTTTTTGATTTAAATTAACTTAATGTTAAACTAAACCGCATCTCCATAATCATGAATGAATCAGTCAGTGTTAGTTGCTTTCGATAAAACCTATACTTACCATATTCAGCAAGTTTATATACCAGCGCCATATCATTCAGTACAAACAACACCATTAACTAGCTCATATTCATGTCTTGAGCTATCAATTTGACTTGCGAGATACAAAAATTTAAATTTCAAAATTCTGGGCAAGTTTCATTCATGAATTTCATGACTTAACCATATAAAACCGGTCACAAAATCAAGTTTACTTTTTTGAAGATATTTTTAAGATTAAGGTATTAATAAACAGTATGAACACCAACAAACAAACATTGACCGGAAAATGTCATTAAATCTATTTTTTGGTTGAAACGAGTTTTAATTTTGTTGTTGTTTTCGACCAACAGAAAGCTGCTCCACGGGTGCTTATAAGCAGTAGGTATACTGCTTGGTACTTAGACGATTTGCATAGTCATGACGCTTTAGTTGATGGAGCTATCGTCTACAGTTGTTTGGTAAAGTTTTCTTGTACACATAAATGTAGATCAGTTGCCTGTCAGATATATCCAATCTGAATATCGTCGTGGAAAATGAAGAGTTAGCATGTAAAGATAACTTTAACTTGCTTTTAATATTGTTTATCTCCACCATCTCCTGTTTTCTGTAAAAGGAAAAGGTTTTTTTTTTTAAATGTAGGAAGGTAAATCAAAAAAATATTGGACTAACTGTAAATTAAAAAACCTGACCCATCTAAGATAATCCAAAAATTGCTATAAATCCTTCGGTATTCATTATTTTTGATTAGAAAAAAAAATTATTATTTGGGCAATATGTACATAGTGTACCTACTCTTCAAAAAAAAAATACACTAGTCAAAACAATTAAAGGCACACTTGAAAAAACTCAAAAAATGAGTGGTTTTTTATTTTTTTGTAAGTCAATATTTAGCAGAGTTATTAGGGTCCAAAATCAAAATTGGGTTTTTGCATGTAAACCCATTTTTTGATTAGAAAAAAAAATATTGTAGTGATCTGAACCAAACAGTGAATTATAGCCAACAAAATTGTCAAATTGAATCTTAGATTGGTTGGATTGAAAAAAAAATTCTGCTCATTTTATGACAAATCAAAGTTTATTTTTTTTTCGATTTTGAAATTGAGTGAACATTTTTTACGCTCAAGCGAAAACGACTAACGGTACTTTCTTAACTCAAAATAATTTGAAAAGAAAAAATTATAACCTTTTATTTCACTTCAATCCGACTTTTTTCTACTGAGATACAGCCTTAAAAAAAACCACTCAATTTTTGAGTTTTTTCAAGTGTTCCTTTAATTGTTTTGACTAGTGTACATGGCTGGGTCGCATGAGCTTGCTCCTGTATTCGAAAACGTAACCGACAAAAAACATAAAAAAATAAAAACATGTTATTAAAATTCACAAATAAAAATTGAACTTGAAATATGAACCTCGGAAGCACATTTTATCTGAAAAAATTGAAGTCATAAAATTTCTTAAATTGATTTTTTCAATTAAAAAATTCGTATAGCGGTTTTTTTGTTTTATCAATGTTTTATGCATAAAATTTCTCAAAATTTATTTATACCATCCTAAGTTATATGCATATATCTCACTTTCTTACATTTCTTATCTACCTACTTGTTTAATTTTAATTTTTTTTCACCACTGTCAGAGTAAAAAAACAGGGAAAACCATACAAAAAATTTAATTATAAAATATCTGTGAGACGAAACAGTCTTTTTTAAATAAAAAAAATCTTTTAAGCCAGGCCATCGTCCACAACTTCAGAAGTGGCCAGCTCTAAATACCTTCAATATTTTATTTCATTTTCCGCTTTAATTTTAAAAAATAAATCAAGATAATTATGTCATCATCATCAACAATGAAGAAGCAAGAATTTGTAGCTTGGCTATCCGAGCGAAACATACGATTTGCAGCAGATGCAAAAATTGCGCAACTGCGTGAGCTTTATAAAGAAAATTGTAAAGACAAATACTCCG
Organism: Sphaerophoria taeniata; assembly: GCA_943590905.1. Taxonomy (NCBI): domain Eukaryota; kingdom Metazoa; phylum Arthropoda; class Insecta; order Diptera; family Syrphidae; genus Sphaerophoria; species Sphaerophoria taeniata. Next base: position 132,580,065 of record OX016540.1, read on the forward strand.
AAGACCATTTAATGGAAGCAGAAAGTATAGAACGTCCTGGTAAGACAATTGACAATAAATTCTGATTTGCCACAACAGTTTAAAGAATCCGTTCCTGGAAATGAAGCCGAAATGGATAAAGAAATTCAGATGATTGAAAAGAAACTTAAAATAATTGAATTGCGTCGTCAATTAGCTCGACAAGAAGAATATTTTGTAACCAAATATTCCGTTTAATTTCGATGAAAAATGTGTTGACACCTTTAAGCTTCTCTGTAGTAAACGAATCCTCTTCTGTCAATTTTTAGTCCAGAAAAAGAAACGGAACTACATTGTGATGCTAGTTCGCTTGGCTTTGGTGGAATTCTCATTCAGCACATACTTTGCCTACAGTTGCCTACTTTTCGAGAGCAACTACTGGGTCTGAATATAAATTTCATAGCTATGAATTGGAAACTTTGGCAATAATTCGCTATATAAAAGTTCCATAATTATTTGGATGGCATTCCGTTCCGAATTATCACAGATTGTGATTCTTTAGCATTAAAGGCCAAAGTCAGTTCCACGCATAACTCGATGAGCTCTGAAATTGGATCATTCCATAAAACATAAAAGTTGTACATTAATGGGTCATGTGGACGCTTTGAGTCAGCACCATCCAATTTCGATCAAAACTAATGGAGAAAACGATAAACAATTTGCGTTATCGAATCCGATGACATCGATTTACAGTTGCACCTCACACAAAATAGGGATGAGACGATTGTGTAATAAAGAAACCGATTGGAGATTGCCTCAGTTCCGAACTTCGTCCTTGAAAATGGTTTAGTTTATAGGAAACCTCCTTCAGATAGATTACTCATATGATCCGACTGAAATAGAAAATAACGTCATTCGTTCTGCACATGAGAAAATATGTAATTTGGGTATTGACATATGTATTGACTTGATTAAATCGCATTTTTAGTTTCCGAAAATTAAAGAAAGGTAGAAAATTGTATTAAAAATTGTTTAAAATGTTGTGTTCTCCATTCCGGTCCAATAGAAAAAAAAAGCTCTTTGTTCTATTCCGAAAAAAGCAATTCCGTTTGACATATTGACCATTTCGGCCCCCTTCCGAGTATTCATTATAAACGACAACATACATATTTTAGTAATTGCAGATGCATTTACGAAGCATATTAAATTGTATGCAGTTAATTCAACAAGTTCAAAAGAAGTTTGTGCATGTTTAGATAAATATTAGGAATATACCTAATAGTCGGCCAAGGAGAATCGTAACTCGTAAGTGATATAGGGGAACTTGTTTCACATCCTTAGCATTCAGCGAATACCTGTACCCATGTTCTGTAACTTCTCACATCGAGAAAATCATACCGAAAACAGTGTAGACGGAGCGTAACTAGTTTTTTTTGTATGAAATTTGACATAATTTGTTTCGATTTCCTATGTTTCTCGACTCCGAAAGTTTTCGACCGAGTTAAGGCTGAACTACATCGGAACACAAAGTGCCAAAAAGTACAAAACAGTAGAAATTATGTGCTGTACTGCTTCTACAAATACATATCTGAATATCTCCCTCTCATTTTTTTAAAGTGAGCGTGAACAAAAGCTTGACTATGACTGAGCTTTCACTGTGCACAAAGTTCTCAAAACGAATACACTCAAACAATCATTTATATATATTCCACAAGATGGCGCTACAATCTCTTAATTCCTGTGCTTAAAGCTCGTGCAAGTATTATATTTCTTTCTCTGATCTTTGTTTTGTTTTGCTTTGTTGCTGTTTGTTTCCTGCGAATTTCATTGCTTCGTTTTTGTTTGATCAAGTGCAGTGCAATATTTAAAAAAATTGATACTGTTTTGGAAAGGACTTGGAGTGGTTCCTATCAGAGATTAAAATGAATCAAGCTTGCTCACGAATACTGAGTATTTATTTGAAAAAAAACAAATTTGAACAAACTGAGTCAACGCACAAGCAAGTAAACCTGAACATTTTTATTTATGAATCAAGTAACTCTGAGCAACCCCTATTTTCAAATGAATACAAATGAGTATTTTTGTTTTCAAGTCAAAATGAGTTTGAATAACTTTGAACTGAGTTTCTGTGAGCAAAATGTTCATGAACAAGCAAGCTATTCATAAGCAGGCAAGGGTTCTTGCCAAGCGTAAGCATTGCAGGTATCTGTTTGTGATTTGTCTATTTGATGGTGCGGTTTGATTTAAAAGGAGAAACAATATTAAAAGTTGGATGATTTTTTGTTTGTTTAGATAAAAAAGTGACAACGATTTAAAGGGGATAAAATATTTTTTTATTCAATGATTCAAACTCAAAGAAGGTACAATTCAAATTAAGGAAATAAAATCACAGCAAATGAGAAAAAAATTAAAATGTTGGATATATGTATTATAAAAATTAAATTTTGTTAATCTTAAGATTTGAATAAGACACGATGAAATCATTTACTGTTTCTTGATTTGGCCTGGTTCGTTTTTCGGTGATAATGTTTCCGGCTAGGGATAAAGTTCGTTCTGATGGGGTTGATGTTGCAGGATTTTTTCAAAGATTAACGTTTTTGTGATATACGAGTACCTATAACCGCGAATAACAACAATTTTTTTTTTCAAATTCAAATTCCTAAAACATCATAAATGCATTTTTACCTCCTTCTCCTTCATTGACGATCTTTGAATTACCTAACACTTTTATGATACATACTGCCAATTAACAAACAACTTTCCCACGGACATTCAAATTTTCCAGTATTTAATAAAGTGCATCGTCGCCAATTTTATGGTGGGTAAAAAAAACTGTATATGAATGCATAATGCATGCAGGTACACATTCACACAGGACACAGTATTTAAGAACTTACCCAATCAATGCTAATCTCTCGCTGAATTTTAACTACCTGCTATTATGAAATACGAAAACGTATTTTCCAAGAGTTACAAATTCATTTACCATTTGGTTACCATTCATTAACCCTCTGATTCTGATATATTATTTAAAATTTAAAATCTTTCCTTAAAATGCAACAAAAACACATTTTCCTAACTACCTAACATACCTGCATGCATATTATGTCGGATATACTTTTATATTTGTAATGTAATTGTAATCCATTTAATTTTTGTATGGCCGGAACTATTAAAAAAAAATAAACAAATTCTCCATCAATAGTTCACGTCAATCTAAAACATTCAGTATATAATTACGTTATGTGCATATTTATGTTCATACTCATATTCATACCATTATATTATATACCTAACCAACGCTCATTCATTGATAAATCCTTTATTTCATTATGCACATCGTAACAAAAAACAAAAAAAAACTTACAATAAACAAGTCCTCATTCAACCTAATTTGTTTTTCTAGAATCAAGTTAGAAAATATTCATCCAAGTTCACAATTATTCAATCTGTTTGAACATTTGAATATACTCAGACGGTTTGAATATACTCAGTCGGTTTGAATATACTCAGTCGTTTGAATACATTTGAGTATTCAAACTATTTGAATATGTTCAAGTAAGTTCAAATAAATATTCAGCTCACAAGTCTTTTTATTTGTGAGTGAAAAAACAAAAACGGCTTGTGAATATAATATACTCATTCTGCTTGCTCGAAAACATTTGAATGTGTCTGAGCAAAAATGCTTGTGAGCCACTTTGCTTGTGAATAGGGGTGGAAAACGATCAAGTCTGAGCGATAATTGAGTAATTTTGTGATGTATTTGAATATATTTGAACGTATTCATTTTAATCTCTGGACTTCCTATACCTATTTTTAAGTTGTTTTAATGCGAGCGATATCGGATATAAATAACTCAAATGAAATTCAATAAAAAAAACTTATTTGGCTGCAAATATATTTATTTAATTCTTGTAAATCCATTCACGTAAGTATTCTCGATATTGCAATGCTGTTGCTGTGGCATTTCTTGGTCCTAAGCGGAATGTTGCTGCAATTGGGTTTAGTTGTGATGTGGCTACATGAGCCCTCCAGGTTCCGTTAACCCAAATCCCATAGATATCGCTCTGTCTATCAACAAAAGTATTTGGGGCATATGAGTGCCTGCTGTTTTCACATAGCATGTTGTGCAGAACAACTGTTGCTTTGATAATGCTGTCTTGAAGTTTGTTTAAGCGGTTCTGAAAACTTACTTTTTTTCACTGTTTCGTACATAATTATTCAATTTACTTACCTGGAGATTAGACATTTTTTTGACAAAATAATCAAATCAAATTTTAAATTCAATTCAAAAAATTTCGTCCTAGCCAATATTGTTTTTTTTTTTTACACATGAAATGAGCAAAGTCAAAAAGAGCTTTTGAGCTTTTCTTAGTTCAGATTTTGCTCATAGATGTCACACCAGTATACGTGTGTTTGCTATGTTTTTATCGCTTTGTACTTTTTTGTACTTTTTACACTTTGTGTTTCGATGTAGTTCAGCCTTTACAGAACATGGACCCTGGTTAAGAATAACATTGAACACGTAAAAATTACTACTGGTTCAGTTCAAGCAAATGGTCAAGTAGAGCGAGTGAATCGAGGATTGAAATCAATGTTAAGTACGTTATCTGAATCTATACAACACTCTGATTGGACCAAATGCTAACGAAAGTTGAGTATGCAGTAAATAATTCCGTTCATTCAGCCACTGGGCAGATTCCTTTTAAATTGGTTAGTTGGCGTACAACAAAGAGGATTAGAAATCGATGCTGTTGTATATACATATTTATACCATCCTTTCTTAACTACCTACATCTTTAATTTTAACTTGCTGTTTATTATTTTTTATTTTAAATCAATGTCAGAGTAAGAAATAGAGAATAAGAAAATCATAAAACGATTTTAATAATAAAAATATCTGTGAGACGAAACAGTCTATTTTAAATAAATAAGAACTTTAAAACCAAACCATCGTTCACAGTCTTATATTCGATTTTCAACACTGATACGTTTTCGAGATACAGAATTTTGAAAAACAGTTTAAAAATAAAAAAACAATCTGTTGATTTAAAAAAAAATACGCTGATCGGACTATTAGATATTTTTGAGAAAATGTTATAACAAAAAACGGTTCTTTGGAGAGGTAACGCCTTGGAGCAAAACAAAAATATTTTTTTTTGCATAAAATACATAAGTGTTCCAAAAATTACGAGGATGTTTAAAAAAAAAAATCGTAGCTGCCGTTTTTGAAAAAAATAGAAACTTTTTGTTATTGGCTGAATAAATTTGTAGCCACCTTATACATATGTACATTCTTCAGCCAATAACAAAAAATTTGATCTTAAAAATGAAATTTAAAAAAAGACCCATCTAAATTCGCTGAATCCAGTAATTTCCAAAGTTGGAGTCAATCGAAGGAGTGGTTAAGGCTGTAGGTGCGCTTACAGACAGGGAGACAAACAGACGGACGAAATCGCCGGACCCACTTTTTTCGACTTCTCTATCATCGTAATGTCATATTTGATCAAAGCCCCAAGTTTTTTTTTTTACGAAAACAATACTAGCCATAAATTCTATATGTTGCAAGTAAAAAGGGGTTTAAGTTATACTTTTATATGTATTTATAAATTCTTCATTAAGGCAGAATACCTTAATCGAAGGCTTTCAATTCAATTGTTATGTTAAGATTTTAATGCAATCCATAAAAGAAAACCGGTTGAGCTATTTTCTTAATTTTTGTTTTAAACTAAAGAGGAATATGAGTAGTTTTTGCCAAACAAAATTTATACTTTTCAAATCACATACGGTGCAAATGTTAAAAAATAATGTTTTTCTCACTATACAACAAAATATATCAATATACCCTCGAATACTCAATTTCGTTTGAAAATGTCGTCAAATATTTTTATTTTCATCAACAAAAAAATGTCACTGAATAAAAAATATATTCGTCAAAAATTGTTTTTCATCGACAAAAAAAAATTCAGTGAAGCTAGAAAAGAAATATTTAAACTGATTACAACAGTATTTACTATGAACATTTCATTGTTGGGCCGTTTGGGAGCGTACATACAAACAAACAAAATACATATATGTACATAGAATGAATGAATGAATGCTTTCTGTTTTATTTCAAACTAGCAGTTGCCCAGGACTTCGTCCGCCTCTCCCTCGTCCTCCGGCCAAAGGTGCGTCTTGACTTGTGCATCATGCTCTCGAATTTTGTTGCGAATTTATTTTAAAATTGTATGTTAGTCGACTCTCCCTAAGTCAAAATTCTTCTTAACTCGAAGCATTCAAATATGTATAATTTTCCCTGTTTTTGCAACACTTTCACTGGTGCTTTGCTCTTATTATTCGCAGAGTAACTTTGTATAGCTTAAAGCCTTCCTCGATAAATGGACTATTCAACGCAAAATGAATTTTTCATTTTGATTTAGTAGAATGAAAAATGAATACTTTTTTGTCGTTTTTTCAACATTTTCCACTGATTCTTCGCTCCTATTGTTAGTAGCTTAATGTTATCTAGCCTTAAGCCTTCCTCGATTAATATAGACTATCCAACACAAGAAGAATTTTAGAATTCGAACCAGTTGTTCCTGAGATTAGCGCGTTCAAACAAACAAACTCTTCAGCTTTATATATTAGTATAGATTGTTTTGGCATTATTTAAACTAGGCTTAGCATTTTTATCTAGTTTCTGAGATTTTCATTCCCCCTTGTATAATTATTCTTCTATTATCTTTTTAGTAGGTATATGTACCTAAACAAAATTTAAGTACATATAGAATAACTTCAGTGCGAAGTTCAGGTGGTCGATATCGTTGCCACTATTCTCACTGAATACACATCGAACACGGGGCACCGGGACGTAAAACGCAGTTCTGAGTTAGCTTAAAAGTTTAAACCTGCTGGTATCTAAACCCAACGGACCGGATATGATCAGATTTCAGTTGCATAGTTTCAGGCTAACTAAAAAATTACAATATTAGATTTATAAAAAGGTCAAGAAAGGAAGTACCAGCTCTAGAGTCTATACCCAGGCGGAAATAACAAATGACTTAACGGAAACAAATTTAAAAACGAAAACAGGCTACACATATCGGACAATCAACGCGATAGCAATAATAGTTTTGGGTTGAAAAAGTTAACCAGTTTTAGTTACAAGATTACTATCGATTATGTTTTGATTTGAAAATTTTGGCATTCCATGTTATAATATACAAATTATATGCTGAAATTTGGTTTTTCATAGTTTTTTTTTTAATTAACAAATAAATAAATAATGATTAAATAACTCACTAGCTCAAACTAACTGTGCGACAGCTTAAAATTGTTCTCATTTTGTTTTATATAAATTTAACTTACTAATCATCTCCATTACGTGTGTGTTTAGCTGTTCCAGAAAAAATAATTCACTATGAGGCACTACATTTATGACGTTTAATGACTGAAAAGCGGTGACGAGAAATAACGCACGAAATAAGGCCCCAAAGGGCTTTATTTCCATTTCTTATTGAAATAAGACCCCTAAAAGGGTCGCGGTCTTATTTCCATTGCAACTTAGAAATAATGCCCGTGGGGCCTTATTTCGGTTTTTCTGTTTTGATTTGAAAGTTGGCGCAGGGAAACTCGTCCCGAGATCAGAATTCCCGAAAATTGTTTTCGGGTGGAGGGTCATAAGTGCCGACTTCGATTCAGGGATTATTTATCCACTTTGGTGGGTCAATAGTCCCAATTAGGGTTTTACTTTTAATGGGACAAAGGTCCAAATAAAAAAAAAGTGAAACAACGAATGTTTATGCTAAAAAAAAATAAAAACCGTAAATTCCTGTATGTATACTACCTACACTACAAAAAAATCTTACAAATAATTTGGACCACGTTTCTTTATTAGCTGTCGACAAAATGGTCAGAGCAATTCATTTTTCAAAGCTGTTGAGGTTTCCTTTTATCTGGAAAAGCAACCACTACACATCCTGTAATGCAAAGAAAGATTGTTGCAAGAATTTCAATTATTCATTTTCAGCATCTTTTTGAATTTTGACTGAGGCCGATACGAAAAATTCAAGATCGATTTGATTTAATTGCGAGCGAAGCGAGCGGAATAAATTTTGCCCAAAAAATTTTTTGGGCTGTGAAAATAAAAAAATTCGCTTGAATCTTTTGGGTAAAATTTTTTCCGCTTGTGTCCATTTATCTTTCTGATGCAGCTTTTTATGTAAATGAAACAGCTTGGTTACTTCAGGTGATAGATAGTTGCAATAACATGAAATTGGCTTCAAGCATAGTGTACTTGTAGAATGCCGTACTCTCACAGAAATTTGACATCCCAGAATGCAGAAGAACGTTTGCATTGGATAATGTTTTCTTAACGTCACATAGACTTAAAGCATGCGGTATGTTTCAGCTTTAAGCACAGAAAAAACCTTGAAAATGTAATAAACTTATTTTAATCCCGGAGGTCGGAAACCCTGAATTAGATTTCTGGACAAATGAACCAGCATAGTGGGTCAGTAGTCGCAAAATGAGATTCGGCACTTATCACCCACAATAGTGGGCCATTATTTTTATCTTCTGGAAATGCGGCCTTATTTCCATTTAAAATGTGGCCTTATTTCCATGTAAAATGTGGCCTTATTTTCACAATTCAATTGAAATAAGGCCTGTCGGGTGTTATTTCGATTTCTTCATGGAAATAAAGCCGTATTTAAGGTGGAGCCTTATTTCGTAGGGCGTTATTTCACGTCACCATGAAAAGTACTAGTTATTTTTTTGCAACAGCTTGGAACGGAACCGGATGTTCGATACTCTCCAACGTATACCTACCACCTGTACGATCTTAGATCTACCCTGTACTCCCACCGTCCATCTCCAATTCACTCTCCTCCACCGTTGACCAGTCAAAATTTAACCTACGCCGTCATGGCCATCCAATTTTTTTGTCTCAACCGAATTCATAAATTGACATTATTTATGATTATTATTATTATTTCGTCAAAGTTATGAAAAAAGATTAATTAATACTGAATAGTAAGAATAAGGCTAAAAACACCAAATCAAACGGACACAAGTCCATTGTTCTTATGAGGAAACCGAAACCGACATGACATGTCAAAACGTTCTGTCCCCTCGTCAATTGCAGTGAATAATGGGGTTGTATAGGAGCAAAACACACCGAAGGCAACAAAACATCCGAAACAAAATGTCAGTAGATACCTACCTAAAACTACACACCGTGTTATAAAATAACACATAACGCGGTAAACTAAATAAAAAAAAAAAAAAATCGACAAAAAACGTGTTGGTTGCTCATAGTTGGATGGAAAGTCCGATGGCAACACAAACAAAAACCAAACATTTGGTTTTTATCGGCTTCGGTGTATGTTGGAATTTCCTGTCGAGCGACAAAAAAACCTTTTGCTGGCTTCGGTCTGTTTTTAGCTTAAGAATTAAGGTATGCAACAGAAACGAAATTGAGTTAATAGTACAAAGAAAAGAAAGATAATAATAAAATAAAAGAAATGGGCGAAGTGAAATTTAAACAAATTATGCGGTTATTGTTACCAATGCATATGTAGGTACCTCCTTATTATTTTAACAGGGTGACAATACTGCTTACACCTACATATATTTTCTGAAATTCATTAAAATCCCAAATATTAAAATTCTACATTCCTTATTTGCCAGTAAAAACAAAAAGTATTCATTAAATTACCCTACCGGAATAAATAACAGCAAGTATCCGCCGTGGTGTACCGCGCTGGAACCTTGTTATGCTTAGAACTCAAACAATTAGGGATATATATTGGAATGAAAGAAACTTTGTACGAATGTTCTAATATTCGCGTCACTCTAGACAGAACTTAAACTATAATTCACTTCAATTTATTTTAAATGTCAATTAGTTCATTTATTTGTATCTTGCAATACGTTCCACAAAACGTCACTTTTAACCTTAAAACCCTTACAATGTCAAATTAGCTAGAATAATTACTGGTAATATTGTTTAAACGAGTGTACATCAAAAATTGCTTTTTACGAAATTAAAACTGAAAATTGTTAACTTAATACTACATCGAGATTACGTCTTTTATTTCATTTTTGAGCTATTTCTACTAGTTTTAAACTAGCTAGTCGATACATTTTGGTCCTTCGAGCATTTTTCTTAACTTAAATTATACATTTCAAGTTTTACGAACTTATATAAACTATAAACATTGTAACGAACCTCTCGGTCTTACCCTCGCCCTTCCTTACCACCAGCACAACCCCAGTCTACAGGTCAAAGAGGCTGATCAAATCCGATAGCCGAAAGGAGAGGGTGTCCAGGACCACGGTAGCATGGCATGCTTGCATATGCTCAACCTAGCTCGACGGTTGGGGGGGGGGGGGGGGGGGGGGGTTCTTGCTACCGCAGTGCTGAACGAAGGTTACGAATTCATTCATGCCAGAATTACAAAATAAAAATGGTGACCCGATTTGTCCATGGGTTGGGGAAATGATGCCTATAGAGGGGGAGGGTCGTTGATGGTGATGACCCTCGGAGGTTTTACCCACCCTTGTATACGTCGTCGTATACCACCTTGGTTACTGCAACCTCCTATTTAAGCAGTAACCCCTAACTTGCCCTTACTCCACTAATCGCTCCTTACCATGAGACTGTCATCTTCACCTCGGTCCTTGGGTGATTAAGCGGACATCTTACTTAAGTTCATGTCCTGAAACAAATAAACAGAACCGTCTTCCCCATTCATGAAGGACCACCAAAATTTCAACCGTTGGAATTAAATAGCATGGTAATTATTATCAAAACGTTATAAAATGTTTATTATCTAGAATTTAGTAATTGATAGTCCGAATGTCATAAAGTTCTAAGTGTAAGTAACATACAGGTAAGTATAATTTTAGTTAATTAATGGTATTAAGTCTTATGTACTAATTTTCCTTTTCAATTCTTAAAATAGGTTTGTAATTCAGTGTCTCAGGTAAGTAAATCTCTAAATCTTTAATCTTTTCTAATTTGAATGATTTTTTTTCCAGGTATGTATAAACTTCTGATTTTCTTTTGTATTTTTTCTTTTCTAATTTTAAATTTTAACTTAAAAAATTTTAAAATTTTTACCAAAATAAAAAAAAACCAAGAAAACAAAAGGAAGCAAATAGAAATTGAAAAAAAAATAATAATAATCAAAGTACGATTTATGAATAATTGAAAAAATAAATAAAAGAAAACTTACTTTTTATTGCGATGATATTTGATGATGTCCCACTGTAGTGCACTACTGTTGGATTCTAAAGGTAGGAAAATATTATTATGTTTTTTTTTCTTTTTCTTTTCTCTCTTCTTCTTCTTCCCTTTTAAATTAATTTTGAATTTGAATCTTACTTTTTTTTTTGATATCTTATTAATTAATATGTACACTTATCTTTCACTATATCTTACTCTTTCTGTCATATTACTTATATAACATTTATTTACAAAATTCTTTCTTAAATCTAACACACAGACAAGACACACAGTAGGGTAGGTGGAATAAATATAAAAGAAATCAGCAATGATATCTCATTATTTACTTCAATCGTATTTTTTTTTTTTTTGTTAATTGAAAATTTTATTACTTTTTTTTCTACTTAATTTAAGGAAAGGGGGACACGATGGACACCAAAAAAAAAAACGACACAAAAGGGGGGTCTGATCCGGGTTTCTCCTTTCTCCTACACTTATAGGCGCATCCAGGAATTCACAGCCAGCAAATCCAGTCTATGGAAAGTCTTTTGATCGATATAAATAGATATACTTTTACTTTTAATATTCTTTTTCTTTTTCTTTTCAGGAACACCAGGGAGGGTACGGTTTTCAAGTCGGTAAGTATTTATTGAACTTAATATTTTTAAATTTAGTTTCCTTGTTTTGTGTTTTATTTTCAGGGGTCACTTATGGTAAGTAGTTTCTGTCTTATTGTTTTGTTAAGTTCACTTTTTTTTTTTTTTTGTAGGGATGGTCAGGTAAGTACTTTATTTCTCGTTCGGTATTTAATTCACTTTCTTTGAATTTTGTTTTCTTTTTCTTTTAGGGTAAGTCACATTTAGATTATATAAATCTTTTCTTCGTCTTTTTTTTTTCTTTCAGCACTTGTCTTTTTACTTTTCCAGTCTTAAAAAAAATTTTCCTCACTAGAGTTTTTCTTTTGTTTTATTTTTTTTTTACTTTCGACTTTAACTTTGATCGCCGACCATGCACTCGCTTAACCCAAACCAGACTGTCCAAACAAATTAGCAACCAGTCACATCTTCAAGGTTGACAATGCCTTTGATATGCTTGCTAACTGCAACGCCGTTATCTCCATCGTATGATATCCCCGTTGCAACCAGCAACACCCCAAATCTGACCATTTGAGTTAGCGGAACGTATTGATAATCTCTATTCAAGGTTAAGCAAAGAAAGCTTGCTAACCTATCCTCATATACCATTTTTTTTTTTGGTGTTTTATGTGGTGAGCTCGCCTGATATGTTTACGGTTTGGTTTTTTTTTTCTAATTTGAAGTCAAAAATTTTTTGCGTCGTATGTATGTAGTTAGTAAGGTAGGTAAGTAAATAGTTATGTCAATTCGTAGCAAGTAGGTAGGTGAGTATTTCTGTAGGAATGAGAGTTCGTCTAATGTTAAGTCAGTAAGTAGGTATGTATGTAGGTAAGTAAGTAGGTTTGCGTGCAGTTGGCAAGTTCGTATGTCGGTAAGTATGTAAGGTAAGTATAGGTATGTAAGTTTTGGTGTAGGTAAGTATAAGGTTAGTATATTAGGTAGGCTAATGGGTTGTGCGTAGGCGTCGATGGTTGGTTAGGGTGGTGCTTATTTTTTTTTTATATTATTTTATTTTCTCTTTTTTTTATAATTTGTTTTCCCCACAAAACTCATACTTTCGCGAAAATCCTTTTGAAGCGAAAGGAGAAGAAAAGGGTGACCAACTAATTTATTACCCTGAGGAGACGTCTCGTGCATAGATGAGCAGCCGGGCAGAATGGTTTTACGACTTTAGGTCCTTGGCGTGGTAAATTCCATTTTTTTTCCCGCTGAAGTCCTCTAGCTCATACAGATTATTTCCAATTCATTTTGAAACTCGCAGCTTTACGAACTTCGACCCAAGTTTGGCATTGAATTTCTTGGAAGCATCGCTCAATGTAAAGTTCCTTCGAAACACTGCATCGCCGACCTTGAATTTGGTTTCCTTGCTCCTCAAATTATACTGGTTTTCGTAACGCATATGGGCATCTACCAGGCTATTTTTAATGAAGGCATGAATGATGTTCATCATTGAAGCTTTCGATATTAGCTCAATCTCCGAGTTGTTGAGGGCCTGCAGATTTCGAAGCACCTGGTAATCTGCCCCGTGCTCTATACAACTATATCCAAACAAGGCTTCGTATGGGGACATTTTTATAGCGGAGTGGGTCGTCGTTCGGAGTGCACTGGCGATGGACTGTAGGTGCGAATCCCAGTTTCTTTGATCTGGATCTATATAAGACCGAATAGCTGCCAAGATCGAACGATTAACTCTCTCGCTGGCATTAGCTTGCGGAGAGTAGTTTGCGGTTCTTATATGTCGTATCCCAAACTGATTCATGCGTTTTTGGAATTCACGACTCACGAACTGTTTCCCGTTGTCCGATAAGATTCTTTCGGGGATTCCAAATAAACAGAAAACTTGTTCATCCAAGAACTTCAACACCGAATCCGTGGTCGCTTTTCGAATAGCCTTGATGAGAACGAATTTCGTCAACTGGTCCAGCGCAATTACAATGTGTGTATTTCCGTCTCTCGAGCGCGGGTATGGCCCTAGGAAGTCAATGTACAACATCTGGAAAGGTCTCTCAGCTTCAAAAGCCTTACCCATAGGAGGTCTAAGGGTGGCATTTGGAGCTTTCGAGACCTTGCAGACGTCGCACATTCCCACGAATGCCTTGACCTGAGCTGCCATGTTAGGCCAGAAGAACTGACGCTGCAGTCGGAACAACGTTTTCGCGACCCCACCATGCGAAGCCCTTGGTGGCTGATGCGCGAGAGCAATCAAGCGTTCGGTTAGCGTTTGCGGAACCCAAAGCTTCCAAACAACGTCATCCTCAACAGGATTCCCTGTGCAATGTTTTGCAATCTTTTTGTTCTTGGATGCTGTCTATGAGCTTGAGGTATTCCATAGATTTAAAGCTAGGATCCCCAAGATCAATATGCAGTACATCACTAGGATCTGTCACCATCGAAACCTCGGAAATCAGAGCATCAACTCCATGTGCTCGCGAAAGCGCATCGGGTACGACATTCTGAGATCCCTTTCGATGTTCGATGGTGAAGTCAAATCCTTGAAGCTTCAAGCTCCACCTCGCCAAACGTCCGCTGAGATCTCTCTTGCACATCAGCCACTTCAAACTCGCGTGATCTGTCACAATTTTAAACGCATGTCCCTCTACATACGCCCGAAACTTCTGCACTCCCACGACAGCTACCAGGCACTCGCGCTCGGTTACACTGTAATTACGCTGAGCCGAGTTGAGTTTCTGCGAATGGTAATATATGGGCCGCTCGTTACCATCTTCATCGAGTTGACTCAAAACGCAACCAATTCCAGTGTTCGATGCATCACAGGAGGATCAGGAACTCCTTGGTGAAATCCGGATGTTCCAATACTGGGGCATCGGTCAAGGCAAGTCTTAGCTGGTCGAAGGCTTCCCTGGCTTCACTGGTGAAAACGAATTTTTTCCTCTTTTTCAGTGTGTCCGTCAGAGGACTGGCTAAGGTCGAGAAATCCTTCACAAATCACCTGTACCACCCAGCCATCCCCATGAAACGGCGTACTTGCTTTGCGGATGTAGGTGTTGGAAAGTCTTTTATAGCCATGACCTTCTCCGGGTCCGTTTTCAGGTAACCGTCTCCCACGATGTAGCCAAAGTACCGGAGTTCCTTAAAACAGAATTTAGACTTCTGGACGTTAATTGTGAGTCCCGCTTCCTGTAGTCGTCCGGCCAAAATCTTCAGCAGCTCCACGTGCTCTTCAAACGTGCTTGAAACTACCAACAAGTCATCCAAATACGGGAAGATTTTTTCTCTCAGTTAATGCGGTACCACTTTGTCCATTAATCTGACCATGCGTTGTGGCGCATTGCAGAGGCCAAAGGGCATAACCGTAAACTGGAACAGAGGCATGCCGGGCACAGTAAACGCTGTCTTCTCCCGCGATGATTTCTCCAACGGGATCTGCCAAAACGCATCTTTCAGATCTACGCTCGAAATGTAACGTGTATCTGAAAGACGCGATAGCAGTCCCTCTATATGAGAAAGTGGATACGCATCTTTCTTGGTTTTTGCATTAACTTTCCGGTAATCCAGGCACAAGCGATTCTTCCCGGGCTTACGTACCAGGACCACCGGAGAGCTCCACGCGCTATTGCTTTCTTCTATTACACCAAGCTTAAGCATACGTTCCAATTCCTCATACAGGAGTTTTTGCACCGCTGGAGATATCGGGTAGTGACGTTGTTTAATGGGCTCCGCATCCCCTGTGTCAATAGTATGTACCTCTAGCATGGTTTTTCCTAAGCCTTGTACAGCAGAGGAGGGAAACAAGCTTATGGCATCTTTCAGGCATTTGGATTGTTGAAAGGTAAGTACATGCACGTTCGGGTCGGAGTCCGTCGGGCCCGAGAGAGAAGATATCTCCGGGAACAACTCAGGAGCGAGTTCAAACTCTTTCCAGAAGTCCTAAATATAATTTCTGCTGCAAGGAGGGAACTAAGTACAGGGAAATTGTTTTCGTCTTCCCTTTGAATGTAATCTCCACTCCGATTCTGCCCACTATTGCTTGTTGTTTACCGTCAGCGGTTTTCACTTCGGAATTGAATTTCGAGAAGTTTTGTCCCTGCTTGCGCAGGAAATCTAAACCATCAGCCCCTAAGCAGCTTATGCTGGCTCCACTATCGAGTAATCCTAGCAGAGGTTCTCCATATATGTGGACTGTTGCTTAAGGACGGGGATCGTCTGATCTGCAAAAGGTGGTGGATTCGATGGCTTTATATAGTTCCTTCTTTTCACGAAATTTCTTCCTCAGCTTAGCCACTTTTTCGGAAACGACGGTTTTCTGACTTCCAAAAATCCTTTTTCGGACTTCATAATAGTTTTGCAGCCTTTCGTGCAGGGTTTTTAGTGGTCTTTTGGGAATATCAGGGGGTTTATTTTCATTAAATGTTGAGGTTATCGGTCCTGACAAGATCCTGACGGCAGGACCTTGAGCGTCTGGCTGAGAATTAAGAGTGCTATTGATGCTGCTGAATGGAGAAGAGGAAATAGAAGAGTGATTTATTGGGACTCCGGGGTCTTCTCCCGAGTGCAATTTCCCCCGTGCTTCAAACTGCTCTTCGGATCGTTTCCCGAGCATCGAGGGCATTGGGGAGATGTGGTGTTATCCCATCCACACCTGAAGCAGAAGAGGGATCTCTGAGGGTTAGGGCATTCGAAGAATGAATGACCCTTAACCTTGCAATTCCAACAAAGGTAATTGCGTGAGTCCCTCTCTTTCTTAGGGTGGAATGCCTCGAGCTCGGGAGCAAATACCTTCTCCTCCCTTTCTTCTGAAACAAGCTCGGAAACTACTCCCTTTCGAGCCGACGACGGAACATTTCCAGGTCTCAATCTTTGCGCTTCGGCTTCACGTTCGAGGATGTATTTCTCGACTTTCCGACAAACATAAACCATATGAGAAAGGGTACGAGTATCGTAAGTAATTAGGAGCATTCCCATCTGCCTTCTGACATTGGTTTTCAGAACCTCAATGATTTCCAGGTCAGATTTGGGAATCCTAAGCATGCTGTCGAGCTTCTGAATATCAGCATAGAAGTCATCGAATGTCTCGTTCGAGCCCATATGCCTGTCGTACAGCTTCCTTGATAGCTCGGAGTCCGACTCTAGGCTACGGAACTGCTCGATGAGTGCGTCTCTAAGAGTAAACCATGGGTCTTCGGGATTGCTTTTAAGGTATACCCAAAACCAGGTATACCCGGGTCCAGTAACAAAGTGATGGAAATTTAGGACAATTTCATCCCAAGTGACTTTGTTACCGGTCTTCATACGCTCAAGCCGAAATAAGAATTCGTCGACCATCATCTTCCTTGGGTCAAATTTCAATCCCCACTTGTGAAAGTTATGGTATCGGTTGCTTGAGGGACGGGTCGGTGCTTGGGGTTGATCATTGGGCTCACTCAGAGTAAGATCATGCAGCCGGCGCAGGAACTCATCCATGTTGGAAGTGTCCGCTGCTGCATTCCGTTGAGCTGCCTCCGAGGAGTTTGATTGATCTGCGGAGGGGATGAAGACCTTTGGGGTGGCTCGCGAGACTGCAAGATGCGGCACGGGGCTTCCTCTGGGTTGGATTGCCTCGGGAGTTTTGCCGACATGACATGTCAAAACGTTCTGTCCCCTCGTCAATTGCAGTGAATAATGGGGTTGTATAGGAGCAAAACACACCGAAGGCAACAAAACATCCGAAACAAAATGTCAGTAGATACCCTACTAAAACTACACACCGTGTTATAAAATAACACATAACGCGGTAAACTAAATAAAAAAAAAAAAAATCGACAAAAAACGTGTTGGTTGCTCATAGTTGGATGGAAAGTCCGATGGCAACACAAACAAAAACCAAACATTTGGTTTTTATCGGCTTCGGTGTATGTTGGAATTTCCTGTCGAGCGACAAAAAAACCTTTTGCTGGCTTCGGTCTGTTTTTAGCTTAAGAATTAAGGTATGCAACAGAAACGAAATTGAGTTAATAGTACAAAGAAAAGAAAGATAATAATAAAATAAAAGAAATGGGCGAAGTGAAATTTAAACAAATTATGCGGTTATTGTTACCAATGCATATGTAGGTACCTCCTTATTATTTTAACAGGGTGACAATACTGCTTACACCTACATATATTTTCTGAAATTCATTAAAATCCCAAATATTAAAATTCTACATTCCTTATTTGCCAGTAAAAACAAAAAGTATTCATTAAATTACCCTACCGGAATAAATAACAGCAAGTATCCGCCGTGGTGTACCGCGCTGGAACCTTGTTATGCTTAGAACTCAAACAATTAGGGATATATATTGGAATGAAAGAAACTTTGTACGAATGTTCTAATATTCGCGTCACTCTAGACAGAACTTAAACTATAATTCACTTCAATTTATTTTAAATGTCAATTAGTTCATTTATTTGTATCTTGCAATACGTTCCACAAAACGTCACTTTTAACCTTAAAACCCTTACAATGTCAAATTAGCTAGAATAATTACTGGTAATATTGTTTAAACGAGTGTACATCAAAAATTGCTTTTTACGAAATTAAAACTGAAAATTGTTAACTTAATACTACATCGAGATTACGTCTTTTATTTCATTTTTGAGCTATTTCTACTAGTTTTAAACTAGCTAGTCGATACATTTTGGTCCTTCGAGCATTTTTCTTAACTTAAATTATACATTTCAAGTTTTACGAACTTATATAAACTATAAACATTGTAACGAACCTCTCGGTCTTACCCTCGCCCTTCCTTACCACCAGCACAACCCCAGTCTACAGGTCAAAGAGGCTGATCAAATCCGATAGCCGAAAGGAGAGGGTGTCCAGGACCACGGTAGCATGGCATGCTTGCATATGCTCAACCTAGCTCGACGGTTGGGGGGGGGGGGGGGGGGGGTTCTTGCTACCGCAGTGCTGAACGAAGGTTACGAATTCATTCATGCCAGAATTACAAAATAAAAATGGTGACCCGATTTGTCCATGGGTTGGGGAAATGATGCCTATAGAGGGGGAGGGTCGTTGATGGTGATGACCCTCGGAGGTTTTACCCACCCTTGTATACGTCGTCGTATACCACCTTGGTTACTGCAACCTCCTATTTAAGCAGTAACCCCTAACTTGCCCTTACTCCACTAATCGCTCCTTACCATGAGACTGTCATCTTCACCTCGGTCCTTGGGTGATTAAGCGGACATCTTACTTAAGTTCATGTCCTGAAACAAATAAACAGAACCGTCTTCCCCATTCATGAAGGACCACCAAAATTTCAACCGTTGGAATTAAATAGCATGGTAATTATTATCAAAACGTTATAAAATGTTTATTATCTAGAATTTAGTAATTGATAGTCCGAATGTCATAAAGTTCTAAGTGTAAGTAACATACAGGTAAGTATAATTTTAGTTAATTAATGGTATTAAGTCTTATGTACTAATTTTCCTTTTCAATTCTTAAAATAGGTTTGTAATTCAGTGTCTCAGGTAAGTAAATCTCTAAATCTTTAATCTTTTCTAATTTGAATGATTTTTTTTCCAGGTATGTATAAACTTCTGATTTTCTTTTGTATTTTTTCTTTTCTAATTTTAAATTTTAACTTAAAAAATTTTAAAATTTTTACCAAAATAAAAAAAAACCAAGAAAACAAAAGGAAGCAAATAGAAATTGAAAAAAAATAATAATAATCAAAGTACGATTTATGAATAATTGAAAAAAAAAATAAAAGAAAACTTACTTTTTATTGCGATGATATTTGATGATGTCCCACTGTAGTGCACTACTGTTGGATTCTAAAGGTAGGAAAATATTATTATGTTTTTTTTTCTTTTTCTTTTCTCTTCACTATCTTCCTTTTTCTTTTCTTTCTTTTATCTATTCTTCCCTTTTAAATTAATTTTGAATTTGAATCTTACTTTTTTTTTTGATATCTTATTAATTAATATGTACACTTATCTTTCACTATATCTTTCTCTTTCTGTCATATTACTTATATAACATTTATTTACAAAATTCTTTCTTAAATCTAACACACAGACAAGACACACAGTAGGGTAGGTGGAATAAATATAAAAGAAATCAGCAATGATATCTCATTATTTACTTCAATCGTATTTTTTTTTTTTGTTAATTGAAAATTTTATTACTTTTTTTTCTACTTAATTTAAGGAAAGGGGGACACGATGGACACCAAAAAAAAAAACGACACAAAAGGGGGGTCTGATCCGGGTTTCTCCTTTCTCCTACACTTATAGGCGCATCCAGGAATTCACAGCCAGCAAATCCAGTATATGGAAAGTCTTTTGATCGATATAAATAGATATACTTTTACTTTTAATATTCTTTTTCTTTTTCTTTTCAGGAACACCAGGGAGGGTACGGTTTTCAAGTCGGTAAGTATTTATTGAACTTAATATTTTTAAATTTAGTTTCCTTGTTTTGTGTTTTATTTTCAGGGGTCACTTATGGTAAGTAGTTTCTGTCTTATTGTTTTGTTAAGTTCACTTTTTTTTTTGTAGGGATGGTCAGGTAAGTACTTTATTTCTCGTTCGGTATTTAATTCACTTTCTTTGAATTTTGTTTTCTTTTTCTTTTAGGGTAAGTCACATTTAGATTATATAAATCTTTTCTTCGTCTTTTTTTTTCTTTCAGCACTTGTCTTTTTACTTTTCCAGTCTTTAAAAAAATTTTCCTCACTAGAGTTTTTCTTTTGTTTTATTTTTTTTTTTACTTTACGACTTTAACTTTGATCGCCGACCATGCACTCGCTTAACCCAAACCAGACTGTCCAAACAAATTAGCAACCAGTCACATCTTCAAGGTTGACAATGCCTTTGATATGCTTGCTAACTGCAACGCCGTTATCTCCATCGTATGATATCCCCGTTGCAACCAGCAACACCCCAAATCTGACCATTTGAGTTAGCGGAACGTATTGATAATCTCTATTCAAGGTTAAGCAAAGAAAGCTTGCTAACCTATCCTCATATACCATTTTTTTTTTGGTGTTTTATGTGGTGAGCTCGCCTGATATGTTTACGGTTTGGTTTTTTTTTTTTTTTCTAATTTGAAGTCAAAATTTTTTTGCGTCGTATGTATGTAGTTAGTAAGGTAGGTAAGTAAATAGTTATGTCAATTCGTAGCAAGTAGGTAGGTGAGTATTTCTGTAGGAATGAGAGTTCGTCTAATGTTAAGTCAGTAAGTATGTATGTAGGTAAGTAAGTCGGTTTGCGTGCAGTTGGCAAGTTCGTATGTCGGTAAGTATGTAAGGTAAGTTAAGTATAGGTATGTAAGTTTTGGTGTAGGTAAGTATATTAGGTAGGCTAATGGGTTGTGCGTAGGCGTCGATGGTTGGTTAGGGTGGTGCTAAATTTTTTTTTTATATTATTTTATTTTCTCTT
This sequence comes from Sphaerophoria taeniata, assembly GCA_943590905.1. Classification (NCBI taxonomy): domain Eukaryota; kingdom Metazoa; phylum Arthropoda; class Insecta; order Diptera; family Syrphidae; genus Sphaerophoria; species Sphaerophoria taeniata. The sequence continues at coordinate 132,601,236 of OX016540.1, forward strand.
TTTTTTTTATAATTTATAACAAAGTGTGTGCAGTGTGTGCAACAAATAAAACGTTGATTAACGAAAAAACAACATAAACATTAAACATTTTAACAAACTTAGGGTGCTTTCATAAATGCATGGTTGCTTTGTTTACATGCGATCATTTGCAATCATATTAACGTCACACAAAATACTTGCGCATGTATTTTACGCTGCAATTATGAACACTTTTTTATGATTTGCGTCATATGTCAAAAGACACCCTGGAAAATCGTTTTTACTATATACCTGTCTCTTTTATTGAGAAAGAAATGCAGATTGCATGTGAGATTTTATAGTTGCACATTTGCGCTGCAAATATTTGCATTTTGCTTTTATGAACATCTGACATTTATCATTTGCATTTATGAAAGTTATGCATTCGTCAGACTTTCGCAACCATGCATTTATGAAAGCACCCTTAAACTTAAAATAAGTACAATTGTACAAGAACAAAAGAAACAACGATTCCTTCGTTCATAAAAACTCCAGCAGCAACTTTGACGACGACGCCGCCGAAGTCAGCCCCAGCAGCCGCAGCAATTGCAAACAAGGACAAGCAGTAAGTCGTTGCTCTTTTGTTGTAAAACCTGTCCTGATTTCATTTGCCGTGTTTTCTGTTAATTAAAAGAAACATTTATTATGGAATATAAATATGGGGAACTCCAAAAGGGGTTACTTACCAAAGTCATAAAGGACTTAACCAATTTTAAAAAAAGCCCCAAAAGAGCGGAGGACAGCAGCGTACGCTTCAGGGCGACTAGCAAAGCTCGAAGAAGATATGACTACGTCAAAGTCATATCATGAAGCAATCATCGGTGGTGGTCTGCTGGAAGATTATTTAGAAAAAGATGAGTTGCTAGTTGTTTATGACCAAATATCTGATATTTACCTTGAATATAGGGCAGAATCGGTCGAGGCAATGGAAAAGTCCAAGCTAATGGTGCCGGCTAGTTTACTAACGGGTGCTACGCCCCCATCTTCGTCTGCATCATCATCAGATTCGGCGATTAGACTGCCGAGGATTGATTTGCCCAAATTTGATGGTTCATACACCAACTGGCGTGCGTTTCACGACAGATTTCAGGCTCTCGTTCATACGAACACGAATCTGAAAGACATCGCCAAGCTTCATTTTTTTACAATCTTGCTTGACTGGCGATGCCCATCGTTTTATGCAAAACATTGCAGTTGAATCTGCAAGTTATGAAAAGGCGTGGGAACTTTTGGACGAGCGCTACAATCACAAGCGCATTTTGGTGCACATTCAAATGCAAGCGCTTGTTGGCCAACCTTCGTTGACGCGAGAAACGGCATCTGGTCTCAAAGATCTCTTGTATACAACAAGAGAATGTCTTCTCGCTCTTGAAAATTTGGAGGTTCCGATTTCTAAGTGGGATACCGTGCTGATTTGGTTCTTGGTCCAAAAACTTCCTAGTACAAGCCAACAATTATGGGAGGAAAAATTAGGAAACAGCAAGGACTTACCTAAATTTGATGCATTCACCGAGTTTTTGGAGGCTCGATTCCGGACACTGGAAGTTATCAGTCAACAGGAGCAATCCACGTCCACGAAGCCCAAAGAAGAGTCATCCGTCAACACAAGACCACGTTTTCAACCGTCGATCTCACAGCAACCTCAGCAAACTACGAAGCACTTTCAGAACAATCAGGTTCTTTGCAAATTGTGCAACCAATTCACGCACTCGCTCCGAAAATGTCAACATTTTTTTACGATGGACAGTGTAGGACGTCGAGAAGTAGTTCGACGATTCCGTGTTTGTGAGAATTGCCTCATGTATGGACACGCCCTCCAGGACTGCCAGAGTTTGAGCCGGTGTTTCTTCTGTCAACAGAAGCATCACTCGCTCCTACATTTGCATCAGCATAACACCGCAAACACACACACACATAATCAACAACCGTACCAACAACAACCGTTTCAACAACAACCGTTTCAACAACAAGCGTTTCAACGACAACCAGTCCAACAACAACCGTTTCAACATCAGCCACAAGCCGGAACATCAGGCCAAGGTATGTCGTCTCAACCGAGAACTACCGGTTCTAACGCATTTCAGGCTTCAGTGAATCCGAATGCTCCTGAGTTCCAGCCAGCTGTTCAGCAACAAAGTTTTAACTACCACGCGTCGCATGGTTCTAGTGTCCAAAGACACCAAGTGCTTTTAGCAACAGCAGTTGTCAAAGCGAGAGCCACGGATTGAAGAATCCATTTATTACGTGCCTTGATTGACACCGGATCAGAGACATCCTTTATTACGGAATCTGCTGCCCATTGGTTAAAGCTGGAAAAGCGGCCTGCCATTGTCGGGGTTGGGGTTGGTCAGCAGCGGCACATGGCAGCATACTGTCGAAGTTAATTTTGCCTCGCGTCATTCGACGTTTAAAACTGCCACACATGCATTGGTCTTTAAGTCGCTGACTGGGCATCTTCCGGCCCAACGAGTGGTACCTCACAATTGGAGTCATCTCAAGGGTCTTTCGTTAGCAGATCCCCATCTCTACGAACTTGCTCCCATCGATTTATTGCTCGGAACTGATGTTTGCGCGCAGATACTTCTACCGGAAATCAAAAGGTCTCCAGATGACAACGGACCTATAGCGCAAAATACGCAATTAGGGTGGATCGTGTTAGGGAAAGTTCCAGAGGAAATTCCCCGGCAAATTCGAAGCTTCGTGCAGGTTACCGACCTCGGAGCGCAGCTACCGAAGTTTTGGGAGATGGAAGAACCACCGTTCCAGACACATGAAACCCTAGACAATATTGCTTGCGAGGAACATGGCTGCGATTTGGATGATCCAATTCCAATTGCCTTGAAGACGGATATGGAAGCTTTTCAACGAGAACTTCCTCTCATCGAACAACTTCGAATTCGTTTACGTTCGTTGAACGCATTCATCGATGTCGATGGAATTTTGCGAGTGGGAGGACGTTTAGAGAACTCCCTCCTCTCCTACGATGCCCAGCATCCTGCATTACTGCAGAACAACCACCACTTTACGAGTCTGGTTGTAAGAGAGGCTCACAAGCAAACCCTTCATGGCGGAACTCAGCAGATGATAAGTTACATGTGACGGACTTGTACGCGTTGTCACGCTTAGCACTAAGTCTGGTCAGTTCAAACGACAGATTACTAAAATTTGTCTGCTTCCGTCTAATAAATCTATCGAGCAAACAAGCTTAATATAATAAAATAAAATCGCATTTGTTTACTTTAAAATTGCAACATCAACCAAAACCTGCTACCAAAGATAACAAAACAAGTCAACGCTCCACATAACAATAAAACAACAACTTCTGTTCCACAGAATTAAATTTATTTCAGTAATTTATCATAAAATGTAACAATATTTAAACTTCATTCTAATATAAACACACATTTGCAACGCCATTACATTTAATTTACAAATCTTAAATTTAACAAATCATAAACAAATTCGAATTAACACAATTCACTGAAATGTAAATAAATCATTTTCATTTTAAATCATCGCATCGTAGCGTCTAATAATCCACAGCCCAAACTTCAGAAATTGAGCCCACAGTTCATCTTCAGCACATCAAACGTCAAAATAAAGTCACAAATCATATTTATAAACAATAAAATAATTTAATTCACCGAATTTAACTATAAAATGTCTTCATTTGCTACGCAAAACACAAGAAATAAAAACAAAATCAAAAATAAACAGTTCCATGAATTTATAAATTAATGAATAATCACACAGAACTTCCACAAAGTTACAAAATAATACATTCAATCTAAAACAACTTTATAATTCATCACATTCAATTCCACGATTTAAAATATAAACACAGTCACTCGACTCAAAATAATAAACTTATGCGCGAAAACATGCGACCGATGCGCGACTTATCGCGCGGCTTATCAACGGCGATAATTATAAGTGTTTGGTTGACCTTACCAAAATATACTTTTTGATAGGTTTCTGGTATGCTGAATTCAATTCTGATATAAGAAAAACTATACCAATTCAGGTTTTTGAGATAATACCGTTATTTTTATTTTATTATAGTTTTTTGCGTGTTTTTGTTTAATTATGTTATGTAATAAACAAAAATCAAGTAGTATACAAGGCAAATCAAATTGATTTTTTTTTTATTTTGTAATAAAAAAAAAATAAAGATATTGAATTAATACAAAAAACAAATAAATCGAAGGTCAAAAGCTAGTTTTTTTAATTTTTTGTCTGGCTTATAAGTTTTCTAGGACGAACCCAAAACTTCTTACAAAACCCTAAAAAACGAAATGAAACGCAATGAACTTTTATTGTTGGGAAAAAAGTTACTTAAAAAACACAACGTTTATTTTAAATCGCTTAAACTTGCAGTTAAAGCTGAGTTAAGAAAAAGTAAAACAAACAATAAAATGAATTGTGACCTCTATTTTGTAATAAAAAAAAATAAAGATATTAAATTAATACAAAAAACAAATAAATCGAAGGTCAAAAGCTAGTTTTTTTAATTTTTTGTCTGGCTTATAAGTTTTCTAGGACGAACCCAAAACTTTTTACAAAACCCTAAAAAACGAAATGAAACGCAATGATCTTTTATTGTTGGGAAAAAAGTTACTTAAAAACACAACGTTTATTTTAAATCGCTTAAACTTGCAGTTAAAGCTTAGTTAAGAAAAAGTAAAACAAACAATAAAATGAATTGTGACCTCAATGTTTTTCTTATTTTGAACTCAATTTGAAATTTTTTTGAATAGTTTTAAGGTAGATTTACAGTATCTGGAAGTTGCAGCATAGTATAAGGTACATAGATTTTGAAATTTAAAAAAAACTAAAAAAAGATATACAAATCTGAATATGGAGTTTAACAAACAAAATTTTGCTTATCTTTTTTGGGTGTGTAATTAAATTATGACTAATCAGAGTCCGAAAAGTATTCGTCAATTTCAGTCTGGGGTTGGTTATAAAGATCAGGTTGTACAAACATCTAAGGCTTCGAAATGGACCGGAATTTTCTTTGAAGTTTTCCTAACTCTTTGGTTTGTAATAAAAGGATTTGAAGATAATTAATATTCTGTTCATAATATCAGTTAATGTGTCTGTTCGTGAGGTTTTGCGGATGAAATGCTCTCGGTACAATTAGAAGTCCTTATTTCGGGCTTCTAATGTCTTCTTCACTTGATTCTCCAATGCGCAAAGCACTTTGAGAGATTATTTCATGGCCATGAATGAGAATCTTATGAACGAAAGTGCTCATATAGTACCAAGGGTACAACGAAACAAATAAGTTTGCAGTTTGTTTGTTACCACAGCAGCTCGAAAATTTATTCTTCGCTTACTCAATTAATCCCAACTAATCTGAGGTCTTCCAGGGAGTAGTTAATTCATTTTAAATGTAACCCTTTCTTGGAGCCAATGGGATTCATTTTTATGAAACACTAATTTTGGCCGGTGACTTTTCTTCAATTTGGATATTAGTTCAAATTTGAAACGAACTAATTAATTCTTAAAGTCTGACAAATGATTATCAGGGCAGTTTGTTTTTTCCACTAAAAATTACTCAATATCTTCAAATTTTTTGTCAACATTCTCAGATTTACTTTTAAAAAATATTGCACAGAGTTTCCGCCTTTGCAGAGGAAAAATTGAATGTTTAAACCTTCAATATGATAAAAATTGGTTAGATTTTGCTTGGTTACTAACAGAACAAATTGAAAATAAAATATTTTAGGCAAACATTTTCTACTTTTAACTTCGATTCCTAATAAAAAACATATTGAACTACGTAAAATACTTTTAAGTATGCTTAGATGTTTGCCTAATCGAAAAGTACCGTTATATAATAAATTTTGTAACATTCTTATTTTCTATTAAATTTTTTTTCCAGATTTACATTATAATTGAGTTTAAACTAATTCTTTTATAAAGTACATACCCTATATAACAAGTTGTGTGCAAAACTTTACTTTTAGCATTTGATTTTTACCTTTATAATAATGGCCACTTTTAGAGGTTAGATAACCACAGATCCCAATTTAAACAATTCTCACTTCTTTGATGCCGAACAGTTAAGTGATAGAACAATGGAAGGAAAAATAAACTACTAAGTCATGTGACATATTGTATCAGTAAATCGAAACAGTTATTTTTATTGAGATTTAGTACATATAAAAAAACGACTTCTCGCCGGTTCAGCCAATGCAAGACCCCATAGTGCGTCGTCGTCGTCCAAACACCAAACATAAGAAAGTATAACCTTGAATTGAATTAACAAAAAAAAAAACAATTATTCTGTGCGCGAAAACATACGACCAATACACGTTACTTTATGATTACATACTGATCAATGCAAATGCATATCACAATTTAACATATGTACCTATATACATATAAATTGAAAACTTAAAACTAAATAAAATTAATAAAACTGAAACTTAATTGAAATAAAGATTTGATAAAAAACTCACCTGGTACAATCAACACAGCTGCAGGGCTGCAGCCAACCCTCTTCAAATTACACAAAAAAAAACACGATCGCGATCATATTTTATAATAAAGTTAATTCAACTGCACTTGAATTTACTGAAATCAAAACAAAACTTGATGTTACTCATCAAATAAAACAAACACTTGTTATAATAAAAACCGAATTTAATTCACATTTTTAAACGCACACGCGAAATTATACGAATAACTACAATAAATAAAACACCAAAAATCGCACACGACCGGCCAAATTAAGAAATATGAAACGACACAAAATACAACTCGTAAAACCGTAACCGAAATGAAAATTACAATCAGCTCTGCTGAATGAAAATGCAAAAAGTCAACATTGCGGTTTTGTATTACACATACTAGAAAGTAGAAACTACGTTCACTGTTTTGTATTGCTGTTGATATTGTTTTGAATTTGTTGTTGTTTTTTTTATAAACATTAACCGCTCTCTCTCTTTACATGTCAAGTGCAATTGAATTTATGTGTCGGTATCGGTAGCGCAGTGTAGAAGAGTTATACCAAACTACCCAAGGCCAGAGATGATATAAGGTAAGGAGATGGGAAACAAAGCTGTCAAAATGACAGATGCCTACAAGCGTTTTTATCAATACTATCACAGTTTGGACCACAGTTTCTGTGAAAGTATGCGTGTTTTTACCAATACTATCACAGTTTGGACCATAGTTTTTGTGAAAGTAGGTATGCGTGTCTGTTTTTACACAGTAACTATGGTCCTACCATATTGTTTTTGTTTTTATATTATTCATGTACAAGGAAAGAAAATAAAATGAAAGAAAATGAAAATTGTGGGATCTAGGGAGTGAAACGTAAGTCAGTTTCCCATTTTGTTACTTATTTAATCTTTGCCCAAGGCAGTGAGAATGGTCATGCCAAATCATCACGATCATGTTGCTTACCACATACCACTAGATGGCGGGGGAGAATGTACGAATGTTCTAATATTCGCGTCACTCTAGACAGAACTTAAACTATAATTCACTTCAATTCATTTTAAATGTCAATTAGTTCATTTATTTGTATTGTAATATTCGGCTTGGTCCGACAATTAAAACTTATTCACTTTTTAAGTAAAACACAAATTCACTTTATTCAAATTACTCACAAACTTATTTATTCAACACTTTCAATTATAACTTTGCAAACACAGTATCTTAACTTTATCTCAGTTCACAATCAATTAACATCTTGGTTCTTGGAGAAGCTGAATGTTGCAGAAGCTCTCCACTTACAAATAAATATACTGGGATTACTTTTTGTAGGGGCTAACGTTCTTAATGCTAAACAAAAAGTTTCTCTTAATCACTAGGTATTGCCCCTCACAAGTGTTTACTACTACAATTAAACAATATAAGAGTTATAGAGATAAGGAGTAAGTACAGAGAGTAAGAGTAGTATGTACATTAAATATAAAAAAAGAGATACAGAGTATGTAAAGAGAGTAAGAAGAGTGTATACACATTACATTTCCCCCTCCTTAGGATTGATCGTCCCGAACAAATCCTTCATTCTCATCACCACTGTAGCGATGTAGTCGGTCGCGATGTGCAACTTTAAGTTTTAATCTGACTCCTTTTTGTATCCGGTACACGACGTCGTTGATTTTGCTAATCACTGTATATGGACCTTCCCAGTCCCGTTGAAGTTTCGGTGACAACCCTTTTTGTCGATGGGGATTGTAAAGCCACACTCGATCGCCTGCTTGGAACTCTGTTGTTGTCGCTCGTATATCGTAGCGTGTCTTCATTCGGTCACTGAACATCTTTATTTTTGACCTGGTATCGTCGTGGATCTGAAGGAGTCTTTCTCTGAGGTCATCCAAGTAGTCATCCTCGGCTTGCGGTTCCGACGTGGGACATCCAAATTTTATTTCGCTCGGCAATCTGATGTTCCTTCCCATCAAAATCTCAGACGGTGTATGGCCAGTTGAGCTATGTCTTGCACTTCGATACGCCATCAAAAACAGTGGAATGTGTCGATCCCAATCTCGCTGGTTGTCGTCCACAACTTTGCAAAGATGTTCCTCAAGGGTTCGGTTGAACCGTTCGACCATGGCATCAGATTGTGGGTGGAGTGGTGTTGTTCTTGTCTTCTTGATGTGAAGAAGCCCACAAACTTCCTGGAATATGTTTGATTCAAAGTTCCTTCCCTGGTCGGAATGCAGTTCAAATAACCGAATCTGCTCACCCAGTTGAACACAATTTGGTCTGCAACTGTTTTGGCTTCTTGATTCGGAATGGCATATGCTTCAGGCCACTTGCTGAAGTAATCCATGACGACCAGAATATAACGATTTCCATAATTGGTTTCCGGAAATGGACCCGCCACGTCTACTGCAATCCTTTCAAAGGGTGATCCGACATTATACTGCTGCATTTGGCTGTGATTCTTTTTGTTCGGGCCTTTGGTGGCAGCACAGGTATCACATTTTCGGCACCACTTCTCGACATCTTCCCTTGCATGTAGCCAATAGAATCGTTGTCGAATCTTTTCTAGCGTCTTGTTTACTCCTAGATGGCCTCCCGAAACTCCATCATGCATCTCTCGCAGAACGTCCATAATCTTCGATCTCGGTAAGACTAGCTGCATTACATAGCACTTTCCATCTGCTGATTCCCATTTACGTCGAAGGACACCCTCTTGGACACGCAATGAGTCCCACTGTGCCCAATAGGCCTTTAGAGCCGGACTTCTGTCGGAGATATCAGCCCATTCTGGTTTTTCCTGCATGCGAGGATGGGTTCAATATCTGGGTCCTCTTGTTGAGCCTTCCTCAACTCGTCGTTGCTCCAGCCATAAATGGGATCAGTTCTGGTTCGTAGGACAGTGACCACTTCTTCTTCTTCTTGGCGTCTGCAATGCTTACAGTCTTGCTTACATGGTCTGGGAGACAGTGCATCAACATTTGAGTGAAGCTACCCCTTCCGATGTTTAATTTCATAATCGTACGTCTGCAGCCTCTCAATCCATCTCGCCACTTGACCCTCTGGATTCTTGAAATTCAAAAGCCAGTTTAGTGCTCCATGGTCGGTTCGGAGAAGAAACTTCTGTCCATAGAGATACTAATGGAAGTGCTTTGTTGCCAAAATCAGTGCAAGAAGTTCTCTTCTGGTCACACAATAGTTTCTTTCCGACTTCGAGAGTACCTTGCTGTAATAGGCAACCACCTTTTCTTCGCCATCATGTACCTGTGACAATACAGCACCAATCCCGACATTGCTGGCATTAGCATCAATGATGAACGGTTTTCCTGGAGTCGGGTAGGTCAGCACTGGTGCATTACACAAGCGTTGCTTGAGCTCTTGAAAGCTGCGCTCGCACTCACCTGACCATTTAAACTGCTTTCCCTTTTCCGTTAGCTGATGTAGACTCTTGGCGATCTCAGCAAAATTCTTGACAAAGCGCCTATAGTAGGTGGCTAGACCCAGAAAGCTTCGGAGTTGATGTTTGTCCTGTGGTGTTGGCCAATTCTTCACGGTGTCAACCTTATCAGGATCCGTCTTAACTCCTTGGGATGAGATGATATGTCCCAGGTATTTCACTTCGGTTTTGAAGAGTGAACACTTTTCTGGATTGAGCTTGAGGTGGGCTTCTCGAAGTCTTTGAAACACGGCTCTCAGATTTGTACAATGTTCGTCAAATGTTTTCCCGTATACGATGACGTCATCCAAATAGACCAGGCAAGATTTCCAAGTGAGTCCTTGCAGGACGCATTCCATAAGGCGCTCAAAAGTCGCTGGAGCATTGCACAGTCCAAAAGGCATCACTTTGAACTGCCACAATCCGTTTCCTGTCGAGAACGCTGTCTTCTCTTTGTCTTCAGGATGGATTTCTACTTGCCAGTATCCACTTTTCAGGTCCAAAGTTGAGAACCATTGTGCTCCTTCCATTGTGTCCAGAGTATCACTGATCCTAGGCTATCCTTCTTGGTCACATCATTCAACCTTCGATAGTCTACGCAAAAGCGGGTTGATCCGTCTTTCTTCTTTACCAGGACCACTGGAGACGCCCAAGGGGTTTTAGAGTTTTCGATCAGACCCTCTTCTTTCATGGTGGTTATCAGTTCTTCAACCTCACCTTGTTTGGCTAGTGGAAGGCGTCTTGCAGGTTGACGGATCGGCTTTGCATCCCCGGTGTTGATTCGATGTTGAACCAGTTGTGTTCTGCCATATTTCCCTTGCGATGACGAAAAGATGTCTGCAAATTCTTCGAGGAGACCTTCTGCAGTTCTTCGTTGTTGGTGGCCAAGATTAGAGGACTTGAGAATGTTCGTCTTTATGGAGTTCAGCTCTTTGGACTTCAATGTTTGCCTTCGCTGATCCTTGTTATCGCTGATAGAGATTCGCATTGTCCGACAATCTCACCTTTTCTAAGCTTAACTTCGTACGGCTTGATGTTCAGTATTCGTACGGGAACCATGTTCTTTACAGGTCTAACAAGAGTCTTCCCAATGGTGACGTTTTGGGAGGACTTTACAGATGCTGGTTCGACCATGAGGTATCGATGGCTGCCAGGCTTACCCTTCAATTTTGTCCACACGAATACTTTTGAAGAAGCAGGCAAAGTCAGATCTTCTTTGATGACGGTTTTCACAGATAGCGAGGTCTCATATGAGTGAATCCCATAGATCATCGGAATCTCGATGTTTCGATATTTCAGAACTTGGTTCCCGATGTCCAATATCAATCCGTGATCTTTCATGAAATCGACGCCGACAATGCACTCGTCGCATATATCTGCTACCAGGAACAGGTGAGAGAATTCTAGCTCTGCCATCCGGATCTTAAGACGTACCTCACCATAGACTTTTGCGGCTTCTCCAGTTGCAGTCCTGACGATAGCCATTGGTGTTGTGGAGCCATGTCTTCTTAACGAGGTCCTGCCGTACAATGGACGCCGTGGCACCGGTGTCTATTGTAGCCACACATTTGTTGCCGTTTATGTGGTATAGCCTTATCACTTGTTTATTTCTACTTTGTATAATTTAATTTATTACAACAGATTGAAATTGTCAAATGTTTATTATTGAAATTATTAGAAAAATAAATCAGTTCATTTCTTACTTCCTACTTAAAAACATCGTATTGGCGACGAGGAGAAAATAAAAAAAAAAAAACTTGAAAAAATTTTTTTTTTCTTCAATTATATAATATATGATTGCATAATGCCTGAGAACAAAAATCATCAAGAACAAAATATGAACTCAACCATATCTATGGTATCTGGAGTAAGGGAATACCGACCTGGATTGGATAACTGGAGGAATTGGTGAGAAATTTTGGATTCACATTTTGTGAATGCATTAAAACATCCATATTGCTCAGAACCGTTGGCTTAGAGGCATATGGATTGTTGAGAGAACTATGCGATCCGGTTTTACCAGTGACGAAGAAGTATGAAGAGCTGTGTATGCTATTGGAACAACATTATTCTTCTCCAATTATTATTTTCCGAGAGCGAAGAAAATTTTTCGATGCAAGGAAAGCAGATGGTGAAGCAATTTCCAATTGGTACGCACGCTTAAAAAAGCTAGCGATGGATTGCAGATTTGGAGCACAGTTAGACGATTTCGTCTTAAATAAATTCATTACCGGGTTAGATGGAAGAATTTTTGAACGTCTGTGTGAAGAAGATGAAACCATAACACTCGCTACAGCTTTAAAAAAGGCATTAACAATGGAAGCTAAACTTTTGGCACAAGTTAACGTTTATCAAGAAAATGAAGTGAACTATCTTAATAAGAAACAACACGGGAATAAGAATAGGAATGAATGGTCAAAACCCGATACAGCAAGTAACAAAGGCAACAGCGTGAAGGCTAGAACGAAATGTACACATTGCGGTTGGAAAAACCATGAAAGTGAAAAGTGCAAGTACAAAAATAGCAAGTGCCATAAATGTAACCGTTTGGGGCATTTAGCAAGTATCTGTTCCAGCAAGCAAATAAATGTTGTATCTGGGGATGTATCTAATTCTAATATTGATAATAACTTTTCTGGTTCAGTTTTAGATGATAATAACTATTCTATTTACAGTGGGTCAAGCGGAAAGGCGTCTGTTCAAACTCAACATGCACCGTTTTCAATGAAGGTGGAGGTAAATCGTGTCTTGCTCGATTTCGTTTTGGACACGGGCGCTGCTGGCTCACTGGTTCCTAAAACAATGTTTTACAAGTACTTTGATCGTTCAATTCTAAAACCATGTCTGGATGTTTTTTGTGCTTACAATGGTGATTGCATTGAAGTTATTGGAGAGTTTGTCGCATCGATAGGATTCCGGGACAAGTCACACAAATTAAGGTTAGTAGTTACTAATACTTGTGGCCCGCCAATTTTGGGGCGTGATTTAATGTCTTTATTCGGTCTCTCTCAAATTAATGCAATAGAAAACACAGATGAGTACGTTTTAGGCATATTTAAACGATTTGAGGATGTTTTTAAAAAGGATTTAGGTACTTATAATGGAAATACCATTAAGTTAGATTTAGTCGAAGAGGCAAAACCAATTTTTTGTAAGCCTAGACCTTTGCCTTTGGCATGGAAGGCTAAAGTTGAAGAACAATTAAAACAACTAGTTAAAAATGGTGTTTTGGTTCAAGTGGATAACTCCGACTGGGGAACACCTTTAGTGCCCATAGTCAAACCCAATGGAGAACTTCGCATTTGTGGAGATTACAAGTCAACAATTAATAAATTTTTAGTTGATATTAAATATCCTTTACCTCGGATTGATGAGTTGTTTTCTTGTCTACAGGGTGAATTATTTTCAAAATTAGACTTATCAAATGCGTATAATCAACTAGTTTTATTTGAATCTTCGCAGTTGTTATGTGCATGGAGTACTCACATGGGTATTTTCAAAATGACGCGTTTGCCTTTTGGTATAAAACCTGCGGCAGCTATATTCCAAAAGACATTAGAAAATATTTTGTGAGGTATACCCAATGTTGTAAACTATATTGATAACATTATAATAACAGGAAAGAATTTGCATGAACATGCAAAAACATTAGAACAGGTATTGACAAAATTGAAAGGCTTAGGGTTGCGTCTAAATGCATGCAAATGTGTATTTTTTCAAAAAGAAGTTTCTTATTTAGGTTTTATAATAGACCGAAATGGATAAAAGAAAAATAATAAAAAGGTTTCAGCAATTTTAGATGCTCCTGTACCACAAAATGTGTCGGAATTAAGAGCTTTTGTAGGAATGTTGAATTATTATTCTAAATTCATTAATAATTTCGCACACAAAATGACTCCTTTTTATACATTGCTTAGAAAAGATGAAAATTTTATATGGACAAAGTTTTGTCAAGATTCTTACGAAAATCTCAAACAAGAAGTAACATCAGATCAGACTCTAGCACATTTTGATGCTAAGCAACAAAAAGTTTTGTCAACCGATGCTTCGAATGTGGCTGTAGGAGGTATTTTGTCCCATATTTATGCGAATGGTTCTCGGAGGCCTATTGCATTTGTTTCACGTGCTTTAAGTATGACTGAAAAAGGCTACAGTACCATTCATAAGGAAGCGTTGGCAATTATTTTTTGCGTTACAAAATTACGGCAATATTTATTGGGTAACCACTTTGTTTTAGAATCTGATCACAAGCCACTTCTTGCTATCTTTGGAGAAAATAAAGGCTTGCCCGTTATGGCGGCTGCAAGAATGCAAAGATGGGCGTTTATTTTATCCGGCTTTAATTACACTATGCGGCACATTAAAGGTTCATTGAATCCAGCCGATCATCTTTCTAGATTGCCTCAGCAAAATTCAGCTTCAGAAGGTGAATATGAGTTTACTTACGTTAATTATATAAATGCGAATAACGATTTAAACTTAAATTTTAAGTTAATTGCTAAAGAAACTCGACGTGATCCAATTTTATCAAAGCTATGTGATGCTATTCAAAGAGGCTGCGTAGAATCATTAGAAGGACAGGATTTTATTTCATATAGGAATAGGAAAAATGAGCTTTCGGTTATTCCTCATAAATTGCGTAACAAAGTTTTGTTAGAACTACATCGTTCTCATTTAGGTATCGTTAAAACGAAAGCTTTAGCACGTTCATACGCGTGGTGGCCTAAAATGGATCAATGTATTGAAAATTTGATTTCAAATTGTGTCCCTTGTAAAATATCACAACCAAGTCCAGAAAAAGGATTTTTGTATCCATGGTTACCGACAGATTCTGCTTGGTCTCGAATCCATGTTGATTTTGCAGGTCCTATCAACAATTATCAATTTCTTATAGTAATTGATTCATTTTCAAAATGGGTTGAAGTTTTCAAAACCAAAAATATGACAACAAATTTTACCATAACAAAATTAAGAGAAATATTTTGTAGATTTGGTTTGATTGACACGTTGGTCAGTGATAATGGCCCACAGTTTACTTCGGAGGAGTTTAGTCAATTTTTAGGCAAAAATAATATAAAGCACATTTTGACAGCTCCTGGTGATCCTGCTACCAATGGTCAAGCTGAAAATTTTGTAAGAACTTTTAAAAAGTCTATTTTAGCAAATTTGGAAAGTTCAGACAGAAATTTGGATAGAATAATAGACACGTTTCTTTTCGATTATAGGTGTTCTAAGCACTGTACAACAGGTGAAACACCTGCTAAATTGCTTTTAGGTAGAGAGTTAAGAAATCGTTTCAGTATGCTTAAACCACTGAAGCAAGATTTTAGAGAGTCAGATATCGAATATAAAGAATCATAAGGGCTCAAGAAACACAACGTTTAAAAACGGCGAACAAGTGTTCGTTCGTGATTATACTGATCCAAATAAAACAAAATGGCAAAAAGCATCAGTCAAAGAACGTGTTGGACCGTAATCCTATCTATGCATATTGAATCGCAACAATAGAACCATTAAACGACATTTAAATCAAATTATTCATGGAACGCCTAATGATAACCAGAATAATGTCGAGACGGTTACGGATGATCAAAGTCTTTCACCTACGTTAAATAACTTCGATAATCTCGGTGCGACAGTGGCGCCCGTGACCAACACGGAAGCAGAAATAACCTCAACGAGTATGGAGGAGGGTGAACAGTCGTTTGTCCGCGGTTCACGAACCACGAGTTTTGATAAAAATTTAAGGCAGTTAAAACGTGTAAATTATAAAGAATAGTTTAAGTTTGTTTAACATTTTTAATAAAAATATAGTATTTTATTGTTTTCGACAATTAATACTTAGTACTTGTTTTTTATAATATACATATAACAGATAATAATTTATGTTTATGATTTTACTTATAGTTAGATATTATTATATTGTTATGTGTATTGTATTGAACATCTTAGGATGGGAGTTGTGGTATAGCCTTATCACTTGTTTATTTCTACTTTGTATAATTTAATTTATTACAACAGATTGAAATTGTCAAATGTTTATTATTGAAATTATTAGAAAAATAAATCAGTTCATTTCTTACTTCCTGCTTAAAAACATCGTAGTTTATACTTGCTTTTACAGTCAGGCTCTTGTTGTCACGTTTCGTTTGAGAAACCTGGATGGTGTTTCTGTAGCTATCGGTACTAGAAGCCAGCTTCTGTCCCTCGAAGTTGGTGGGGTGGGAAACAACTTGGGAAGCAACATTGTTGTAGGTGTAACTTTGACCAGTTGACATATTTCTGTGTTCACAGTGTTGGCATGCGGTTCCTCTTCGCGGTAATCTGCACTGTCGTTGAAGATGCCCGGTCTTGTTGCAGTTCCAGCATCGATCTGGTCCGTCTCGCTGACTCCTTTCCAGAGTAGCCTTCTGACAAGAGCATTCTTGGACTTCCAATTCTCTCACGCGATGCACGTTTTGGGAAGCTTGTTCTGTGGCTTCCATTGTTAGAGCGAAAGCCAATGCTTCTGGTAGTGTTTGCTTTCCGGCAGTGCGAATAGCCCTTTGGAGATTTATATCGCCCACAGCTCTCACAAAGGCTTCAACAGCAAGTTGATTTATTATCTCGTTGCCAGCTGTTGGGTATGCCAGGTGAACTAATCGCTCGATATCTGCCTGAAGCTGCTGCAGAGTTTCACCTCTTTTCTGTGCCCTGTTGTTTAGTTGTACTCGGAAGACTTCTGTCATGTGGCTATCCCCAAACCGCTGTTCGATTGCGTTTACCAGAACTTTGAAGTCACCGTTCTTCTCTGCTGGGATTGTTTGTAGCAGTTCAGCAGCTGTTCCTCTCAAGGCAAGCGTAAGAGCAAGGTATTTTTTGTCATCGTCCCAGCCGTTTGTTAACGCTGCTGCTTCAAACTGTTTCTTGTCGATTGACCACGGTATCTGACCATCAAAGCTTGGAGGATTCACTTCTCTCTTTCTTGAGCACTCACCAGAAGGTTCTCGAGCTTTCATCTTTCGCACTTTTTCTAGTTCGCTTGTAATGGTTTCGATCTGGTCGTCTATTTTCTTGAAACGTGCATTATTCGTTGAATTTTTTGGTTCGACACGCTTATCGAGAGTATTGATTTTGTCTTCGAAGTCCGCAAACCTGCCTTCTAGCAGATTTTTCTGTTCATCAAACCGATCTCGAACGTAATCCCTTTGAGCTTGTAGTTGTTCCAGAACATCATTCTTTTGTGTTTCCAGTTGTTTGAGGACATTCTCTTGCTCGGTCTTCTGCTCGTTTCTTTGAGTTTCCAGTTGCTTGAGAACATTATCTTGCTCCTTCTTTTGCTCGTTTCTTTTAGTTTCTAGTTGCTCCAGAACATTCTTGTTTTGAGTTCCTAGTTGCTCCCGAACGTTATCTTTCGCTTTCTTCTGTGCGTCAAACCGCTCTAGCACATTCTTTTGATTCTCTTCAAATTTGGCTAGAAGAAGTGTCATCATGGTGGATAAGTTGGCAGTTGCATTTACCTCTTCCGATTTTGCTTCCACTTCGAAAGCAAACGTATCTGGGTCTTCATTTTGTTCTTCCAGATATTCCTGTAGCCGTTTTACAAGTTCGTTTTTATATCTTGCCCCACTTAAGCCACGTTTGCTTAGTTCGGCCTTTAGCTCAGGGACAGTTAAGTCTTTCACAACTTTACTCATTCTTTTTTTTTAACTTCACTATTTCACACAATATAATGCAATTACTGTCCACTGTTTTATTCTCAATAAGTTTTAATCCCACTTCTGACATTAATGTAATATTCGGCTTGGTCCGAGAATTAAAACTTATTCACTTTCTTTCTATATATATAAAAGAAAGTCGTGTTTGTTACAACACTTATAACTCGAGATCTGCTGGACCAATTTTCATGGTTTTTGATTCGCTGGATTTGTCTCCGCCCCGAATAGCAGAATACATCTTAAAAAAAGTAAAACTTATACTTTTTAAATCACAAACGGTACCAATGTTAAAAAATCATACTTTTTCCACTTAAACAAAATTTAAAAAAATATGATCAATTTAAATTTTTGAAAATTTTGTATGTATGTCAAATCGAAAATTATTTTGATTCAAAATTTATTACTCACATATACGACGAAGGTGACACATGCACATGAGGGCAAGATTTAACAGGAATCTATGTAAGTTGCTGAAAGTTATCAATATCATCGTCGGGCCAATGAAGTTTCCTCCTTCATTTGAACTACAACCGGGATCCGGTCCAGTCCTCCCTCACCATGTTCTACCATGTATTCCGATGTCATTCACGCTATCCTTATAGCCCGAACTTGGTATGCCACGTTTGATTATTTCAATTCGCTCATTCAAGCTAGGTGTCCAGTCCCCTAGAGTTTACTAAACTTAATTTCTGTCATCAAGTCTGGTTCGCGGTAGTCTCTTGAACGCGGCTAATAATTCACAGTGCCTTTGGCTAAGCAGCCAGGTCTTGATTCCGTAGCGTAGGTGAATAGGTACCGACTGGTAACAATATCGTCTTATACAGCAGTATTTTCAAAGTTCGAAATGGTAAGATTTTTGGATGTTAATATGTAGCCATGAAAGACAAAATTAGGTTCTGTTGGCTTTGAGCAGCCGTCCGCGTATTTCTTCTTCTATATTGTTATCGGTTATCCTGCACCAAGGTAATTGATGGATTGCGCCACATTTCTATGTCGAAATGGTTTATAAAGAACAGTTTTCTTCTAAATTGTTTGGAATCTTAGTGAAACAGTGCATTTCAGTTCCTCTCTCAGTTGCGAGGTCTGGTTACCGGGTTATGCTAATGATCCCAAAATCAATCACGGCTGAATTGATTTGGGTCAAAATTGGTGGAGAGAAAGAAAGAACCAAGAATCGGTTAGAATACTGTTTATACCTCTAGCTGACCCAGTTAACGTTGTTTTGACATAGGTATTGTTCTAAAACTTTCACAGAAAATTACAATATTTAGGAGTGATATAATAAGACAAAAAGACCATAAGACAAAAAACAAACATAATTGTAGGTCAGAGTAGTCATTTACCCACGCAAAAGAAAAAACATTATAAGTCAGAGCAATACAAAAAAATCAAGAGATAACCTCATTTATTTGGAAGTACTTTATGCTTACCCCCTTTTTTTAAGAACAAACAAATTCAAACAAACGTATAAGTCAGAACACTGAAAACACAAAGAACGATTTACACAGAAATAATTCGACAGCTTTCTTTTCTTAAGATCTGATCTTTTCTTAAGTTTTGATGACTTTCAAAGACTATAAACTTAGTTTATTTAATTAACAGCAATATACAGATTTTTTTGGGCTGTATTTATTTTGGGACCGAAAATTTAATTACAAATAGTTAAAGTAAAGAAAATGTTAAATAATAAGTAATTTTTGTTTCTTTCGTGATAGCATTGGGTCAACGAAATAATACTTCACTTTAATATCTTTACAGTTTATTATTTTGTTACGTGAAAACTGCACATTCATCCTTTAAATTACCACTTACAATTTCTTAGGAGCGGGTACAACGTCCCGCGGGTCGGCTAGTTTTAAATAAAACAGAAATTCACTTTATTTAAATCACTCACGAACTTATTTATTCAACACTTTCAATTATAACTTTGCAAACACAGTATCTTTACTTTATCTCAGTTCACAATCAAGTAACTTGCTTCGCCGCCAAACGGCTATTTTTATAACAAAAAATAATGGGTTCTAGAAACTACTATGGTTCTTGGAGAAGCTTGAATGTTCCAGAAGCTCTCCATTTACAAATAAAAATACTGGGATTACTTTTTGTAGGGGATAACGTTCTTAATGCTAAACAAAAAGTTTCTCTTAATCACTAGGTATTGCCCCTCAAAAGTGTTAACTAATTAAACGGTATTAGAGTTATAGAGATAAGGAGTAAGTAAAGAGAGTAAGAGTAGTATGTACATTATATATAAAAAAAGGGATACAGAGTAAGTAAAGAGAGTAAGAAAAGTGTATACACATTACAGTATCTTGCAATACGTTCCACAAAACGTCACTTTTAACCTTAAAACCCTTACAATGTCAAATTAGCTAGAATAATTACTGGTAATATTGTTTAAACGAGTATACATCAAAAATTGCTTTTTACGAAATTAAAACTGAAAATTGTTAACTTAATACTACATCGAGATTACGTCTTTTATTTAATTTTTGAGCTATTTCTACTAGTTTTAAACTAGCTAGTCGATACAAACTTAATTAGGTCTACTGGTTACTGCCTTTTATATAGGATCACTCTCTTATTATACTTTTTTTTTGCTTTATTGTAAGCCACATGCACATCAAAGGAGAATAACCAGTGCGTTCACAGATGAGTTAGATACCGATTGAAAGCTGATAAAAAGTTTTTTTTTAAATAAATCTGAATCCTCAGCCCATATTTTGACACTGATAGGAGATAAATATTGCACAAGCTTGATGCCTTGCTCTTAAAAAACTCCTTTATGACTGAAAAAATCACATTGAATTTTGATTTTTATTATCACTTTAAAGCTTATCTGAAGGCTGCAGATGAGACGGTTGCGAGGTCGGCTAGTTGCTTATAGCATTGTTTGTTCTTCATAAGCTGTTGTTTAAGAATTAATTAGTCAAACAAAAAAACTAATTTCAGACTTTAACTTTATGCTCATGGTTAGATTACATAACATTACAGGACAGAATAGGTAATTTTGTTTATTTTCTTAACTTTGGTTGGTAGTTTAAGCAGTACATTGCTTAATACAATTTGTGCATTGTAATAGTCGGGGCAACTGTTCCCGGCATCGGATTTTACGATTGCATTGCCATGTGAACTGTTTTTTCCACGTACCTATACATTTGGAAATTTTATCTGGGGAAGTTTGTCAAGCTTCATTGAATTTTACCTTTGTATTCAGTAATTTTAAGTTCCTTTTCGCATATAAGTTCTGGAATCATGACTTTCTACTTCATCATTATGGATTTCCGTTGGCAATGACGGATTTGATTCCCATTCCGTGCCCCCTAATTGCATACTCTTACCTACACCACCATCCTTGGAATTTGGGAAATGGGATTGTCCAGCGTCTCCAGAGAGCTGCTCAATTTGCTTGTAGTCACTTATTAGCGTACTGATATCTTCAGATGCTTCAATAAAAGTAGCCTCTTCGATGCCTTCGCTTATGAAATGATGAAGATATGCTTTCTTATTGAATAAAAGAGTATATTTTTTGAGCAAAAGGCTCCAGGCCGTATGAATTGCACTGTTGTTCGTTAGAGCAACCATTGCACGGTCAGTAGGTCCAATGTCACCACCATATACGGCACAAGGTGGTCTTGAGTTAATACCGACTTTGAATCCTGTCGGTGACCAATCAACAAAATTTATTGATCCTCTGTTCTTTTGCATTTGTATGCCGTAGTTTATATCAGAAAATAGCACGTTTCCCCTATAAAGCAGCACGCAGGACATATATTTTCCGTGCATTGGATTACAACGAACTAATTGACTTGAAGGAAGGAAGCAGTCATAAGTCATGTGCTCTGTACTAAGTGCAGTGTAGCATGCATTGCCCATTGCAACGAACGGTGAATAGCCAACTATTGGAAAATGAATTCGTGGATAAGGTACGAGGTTGGTTTGGCATTGCGTCAATGGAACATTCAGAGTACCGTAAAAACGTTGCGAAGCTGTTAACGTTGAAAGCACCTGCAAATATACTTAGATAATCTTAGAAAGTTCGATTTTGGCTAAGAAATAACTTTACTTGCGCAATCATTCTATTGAGGTTAGTGAACTCGGGAAAATAGACTCCTAATTTATTTGCACAAATATCATAAAGTGCTTCATTATCCAAAATAAATGTACAGTCACTAAAATCCATGCCAGTGTGAGTGGCCAATAAACTGTTGTATGGTTCAACAATAAGTGTTGATAAACTGAAAAAATACAAAAATTATAGCCTGACAATTTATGGTGTTAAAATTAAGAACCATGGCGATGGAAATATAACAAAGTCCATTCTTGTAGTTTTTCCATAGTCGTTAGTCATTTCTTCCATAATGCGATTTCCCAAACCAGAACCAGTTCCGCCACCAATTGATCGCAAGACAAGAAAACCTTTCAAGTTCGAACAGTTCTCAGCAATGACACGCAAAGAATCCATAGTAAGATCTATTAGTTCTGTTCCAAGGGTATTATACCCTCGCCCAAAGTTGCTTCCACTATCTTCTTTTCCGTTAATGAGTGTTTGAGGTTTGAAAAGTGTTCCATAGGTCCCACTGCGTACTTCGTCTAGATGACATTGTGATTGGATAAATTTTATTTTAAAAACATTTTACCTATGACAGTTGGTTCTGAGTCGACCATTACCAATCGCGGTATCAATTTACTAGTATTAGAATATCCAAAGAACGTGTTAAACGAATCGCTTGTGGCTTGGTTGTAGAAACAACCATACTGATTTATGCCATGCTCAAGACAATACAGTTCCCAACAGGCATTCGCTATTTGGACTCCTGCTTGGCCGACATGCACATGAATTAATTCGCCCTTAAAATTTTCAAGAAGAATCTGGTAAGAATACGTTTGACGAAAGATTTGTTAAGGTTTCCGTACATTACTGGACATTTTGATACTAAAAATTTTCCTACAAATAATTTTGTATGTATTAATTTGAAGGGAGTGACTTTAATTAAAATGTTTTCGATTTCATGAATATACGTTCGTGAGTGGGCATAAGATTATTGAACTAAAAATGTCAAACGGTTGAAGATAGAAGAGTTGACATAGTAAGATAAAAAAATGTGTTTTTAAAACCGATAACAATCAAAATTATTACATTAAAACTATGGGATTTGATTGTGATCTTATAGCTTAAACGAAAGCGTATCTGACTGTGAGACATTTTAATATAATTCATTATAAAAGCCGAACACAGTGCTTATTAAAAATTGAATGAACCTATTTTTGAGTTAAAAACTATAAAAATCACATTCTTTAAAAAAAATGTTTATGTGTCATCTTGCCAAATTTGTCACAATATAAATTCCTAGTTAATCATCGAAAATTCATTATGCTGTGTCTCAGTTAATGATGTGCCGAGCCGTAAATTTTGCAAACCGAGTTAACTCGAGTTGGTTTTTTTTTTGCAAACCGAGTTCCAACTCGGTTTGCCCAACTCGAGTTGAACGAGTCAACTCGGTTTGCCAACTTGGTTCACCAACTCAGTTTTCCAACTCGGTTTGCCAACTCGGTTTGCCAACTCGGCTCGCCAACTCGGTTTTCCAACTCGGATTGCCCTGAAAATCGATCTAGAAGACACATGGCTCTATAGAGAGATAAGGTACGAATCTAGGTCGCTAGAGGGATATTTCGTTCTAAATGTTACCGGATTGCCCCGAAAATCGGTCAAGAAAACTCATAAAAAATGGAAAAATTAAAAAACCCTTACAAAATTAGAAACAAGTTAACTCGTTTTTTTTTTTAAATCGATTGCCGAGTTGGCGAACCGAGTAGGCAAACCGAGTTGGCAAACCGAGTTGCGAACCGAGTTGGCAAACCGAGTTACAAACTGAGTTGGCGAACCGAGTTGGCAAACCGAGTTGCAAACCGAGTTGGCAAACCGAGTTGGCGAACCGAATAGGTAAACCGAGTTGGACCGTTCAACTCGAGTTGGCGAACCGAGTTAGCTAACTCGAGTTGAAAAAAAAAACAAACCGAGTTAACTCGAGTTAGGGCTAACTCGAGTTAGCGAACCGAGTTGAACCATCACTAGTCTCAGTCATAGTTAAAGGAAAACGCATGCCAAATATTTTCACCCGCCATTTTCTTGCTTATTTGAAGATTAACATCTGGGTTGGGGTCGAAATTCTGTATGGGCCAAAATTCGGATTCCAAAATTCTGTATTCCAAAATTCTGGGGTGGAATCGTGTAAGGTGATTTGTGATTATCACCTTTGTGACTATAAAATGTGATCACATTTTATTTTCCTTCTGTGTAAGGTGATCACAAAAAATATTTCGAAGCTTGGCATCATTTCCCAAAAAAACAAATGACATATTATGACTAGTACAATCACTCTGGCAACCGATTGTAGCGCCACTATTTGCAAGCATTTTATTACATGAGTTGATATTGAAAATGAAACGGCGGGGCAGAGAATTAGGAAAACAGAAAATTAGGAAACGAAAAAGTTTCTTTTTTGAAATTGAAATTGAAATTTGAAGTTCGAATATATTTATTCTATTTGACTGTTCAAGTATCAATAAACAAAAAATTTTATTCAATGTGATATCAAAATTGTTGTCACAAGGAAAAGTAGCAAATTGGTGATTATCACTTGTGACTATCACCTTACGCAGACAAAATTTGTGATTTGTGATTATCACCGATCTTAAATCACCTTACACGATTCCACCCCTGTATTTTAAAATTCTGTAAATTCAAAATTCTGTATTTTAAAATTCTGTAAATTCAAAATTCTGTATTCTAAAATTCTGTAAATACAAAATTCTGGATTTCAAAATTCTGTATTCCAAAATTCTGTACTCCTAAATTCTGTAAATGATAAAAGAAAAATTGTTTTGATAATGAAAAAAAGTGCGCACTTTTTCTTTTATCATTTACAGAATTTAGGAGTACAGATTTTTGATGTTTTCTATGCATAGAACCTTGAAGCATAGATTATAATTCTAACGTAACGGATCTCTCTCCAACTAATTTGCATATTATAATGTAACGGACCTCTCTCCAACTAATTTGCATATGTGCCTGGCTACACAGGGATTTTTCAGTGCCCTAACGAGTGAGTTTGTAGGCAAGAGAAACGAAACGTGAAGGGGGAAGATGCTCACGAAGGGAACTGAATTTTCTGTGTGAGCAATACAGTTTCATTCCTAAATTGTTCCTCTTTTTGAAGTTTGTTTGTGTTTTTTGTTTTTTTTTTCAGGCAGGCGTTGTCAAATCTTTCATTTGAAAATATTGTAATGTGTGTACACTTTATTTTATCTCATACGCTCTGTATCTCCTTCTATTGCAATGTCTAATGTGTATACGTTATTATCTCTTACACTCTGTTTAATGTATACACTTTTCTTACTCTCTTTACTTACTCCGTATCTCTTTCTATATTTAATGTACACACTTTTCTTACTCTCTTTACTTACTCTGTATCTCTTGTTTATTTAATGTACATACTCTCTTTACTTAATATCGTTTAATTGTAGTAGTAAGCACTTATGTGTATAACAGTTAAAAATGAGGGGCAACATCTAGTGGTTAAAAAGAGAACTTCTGGAACATTCGGTTTAGTAGTTTCTAGAACCATTATCAGGACTATATATACCCGATTCGAAATCGAAACGATATAGTTGATTGTGAACTGCGATAAGTAAAGTACACTGTGTTTGAAAAGTTATAATTGAAAGTGTTGAATAAATAAGTTTGTGAGTGATTTGAATAAAGTGAATTTGTGTTTTATTTAAAAAGTGAATAAGTTTTAATTGTCGGACCAAGCCGAATATTACATTGGTGTCAGAAGTGGGATACATACTTATTGAGAATAAAACAGTGAACAGTGATTAAACTATTTGGTGTGAAATAGTGAAGTTAAAAAAAAAATGATAAGTAAAGTTTTGAAAGACTTAACTGTCGCTGAGCTAAAGGCCGAATTAAGCAAACGTGGCTTAAGTGCGGCAGGATATAAAATCGAACTCGTAAAACGGCTACAGGAATATCTGGAAGAACAAAATGAAGACCCAGATGCGTTTGCTTTCGAAGTGGAAGCAAAATCGGAAGAGGTAAATGCAACTGCCGACTTATCTACCATGATGACACTTCTTCTAGCCAAATTTGAAGAGAATCAAAAGAAGCAAGAAACTCAAAACAAGAATGTTCTGGAGCAACTAGAAACTCAAAGAAACGAGCAGAAGACCGAGCAAGAGAATGTCCTCAAACAACTGGAAGGAAATGTCCTCAAGCAACTAGAAACTCAAAAGAATGATGTTCTGGAACAACTACAAGCTCAAAGGGATGACGTTCGAGATCGGTTTGATGAACAGAAAAATCTGCTAGAAGGCAGGTTTGCGGACTTCGAAGACAAAATCAATACTCTCGATGAGCGTGTCGAAAAACAAAATTCAACGACTAATGCACGTTTTAAGAAAATAGACGACCAGATCGAAACCATTACAAGCGAACTAGAAAAAGTGCGAAAGATGAAAGCTCGAGAACCTTCTGGTGAGTGCTCAAGAAAGAGAGAAGTGAATCCCCCAAGCTTTGATGGTCAGATACCGTGGTCAATCTACAAGAAACAGTTTGAAGCAGCAGCGTTAACAAACGGCTGGGACGATGACGAAAAATACATTGCTCTTACGCTTGCCTTGAGAGGAGCAGCTGCTGAACTGCTACAAACCATCCCAGCAGAGAAGAACGGTGACTTCAAAGTTCTGGTAAACGCAATCGAACAGCGGTTTGGGGATAGCCACATGACAGAAGTCTTCCGAGTACAACTAAACAACAGGGCACAGAAAAGAGGTGAAACTCTGCAGCAGCTTCAGGCAGATATCGAGCGATTAGTCCACCTGGCATACCCAACAGCTGGCAACGAGATAATAAATCAACTTGCTGTTGAAGCCTTTGTGAGAGCTGTGGGCGATATAAATCTCCAAAGGGCTATTCGCACTGCCGGAAAGCAAACACTACCAGAAGCATTGGCTTTCGCTCTAACAATGGAAGCCGCAGAACAAGCATCCCAAAACGTGCATCGCGTGAGAGAATTGGAAGTCCAAGAATGCTCTTGTCAGAAGGCTACTCTGGAAAGGAGTCAGCGAGACGGACCAGCACGATGCTGGAACTGCAACAAGACTGGGCATCTTCAACGACAGTGCAGATTACCGCGAAGACGAACCTCATGCCAACACTGTGGAAACAGAACTTACTCAACAAGTCAAAGTAACTCCAACAACGTTGCTTCCGAAGCTGTTTCCCACCCGGGAATAAGAACCAACTTCGAGGGGCAGAAGCTGGTTTCTGGTATCGATGGCCCCAGAAACGACATCCAGGTTTCTCAAACGAAACGTGACAACAAGAGCCTGACCGTGGAAGCAAGTATAAACGGCAACAAATGTGTGGCTACCATCGACACCGGTGCCACGGCGTCCATTGTACGGCAGGACCTCGTTAAGAAGACATGGCTCCACAACACCAACAGCTATCGTCTAAGGACTGCAACTGGAGAAGCCGCAAAAGTTTATGGTGAGGTACGTCTTAAGATCCGGATGGCAGAGCTGGAATTCTCTCACCTGTTCCTGGTAGCAGATATATGCGACGAGTGCATTGTCGGCGTCGATTTCATGAAAGATCACGGAGTGATATTGGACATCGGGAACCAAGTCCTGAAATATCGAAACATCGAGATTCCGATGATCTATGGGATCCACTCGTATGAGACCTCGTTATCTGTGAAAACCGTCATCAAAGAAGATCTGACTTTGCCTGCTTCTTCAGAAGTATTCGTGTGGACGAAATTGAAAGGTAAGCCTGGCAGCCATCGATACCTCATGGTCGAACCAGCATCTGTAAAGTCCTCCCAAAACGTCACCATTGGGAAGACTCTTGTTAGACCTGTAAAGAACATGGTTCCCGTACGAATACTCAACATCAAGCCGTACGAAGTTAAGCTTAGAAAGGGTGAGATTGTCGGACAATGCGAATCTGTATCAGCGATAACAAGGATCAGCGAAGAAGACCCAAGGCAAACATTGAAGTCCAAAGAGCTGAACTCCATAAAGACGAACATTCTCAAGTCCTCTAATCTTGGCCACCAACAACGAAGAACTGCAGAAGGTCTCCTCGAAGAATTTGCAGACATCTTTTCGTCATCGCAAGGGAAATATGGCAGAACACAACTGGTTCAACATCGAATCAACACCGGGGATGCAAAGCCGATTCGTCAACCTGCAAGACGCCTTCCACTAGCCAAACAAGGTGAGGTTGAAGAACTGATAACCACCATGAAAGAAGAGGGTCTTATCGAAAACTCAAAAAGCCCTTGGGCGTCTCCAGTGGTCCTGGTAAAGAAGAAAGACGGATCAACCCGCTTTTGCGTGGACTATCGAAGGTTGAACGATGTGACCAAGAAAGATAGCTACCCTCTGCCTAGGATCAGCGATACTCTGGACGCAATGGAAGGAGCACAATGGTTCTCAACTTTGGACCTGAAAAGTGGATACTGGCAAGTAGAAATCCATCCTGAAGACAAAGAAAAGACAGCTTTCTCGACAGGAAACGGATTGTGGCAGTTCAAAGTGATGCCTTTTGGACTGTGCAATGCTCCAGCGACTTTTGAGCGCCTTATGGAATGCGTCCTGCAAGGACTCACTTGGAAATCTTGCCTGGTCTATTTGGATGACGTCATCGTATACGGGAAAACATTTGACGAACATTGTACAAATCTGAGAGCCGTGTTTCAAAGACTTCGAGAAGCCCACCTCAAGCTCAATCCAGAAAAGTGTTCACTCTTCAAAACCGAAGTGAAATACCTGGGACATATCATCTCATCCCAAGGAGTTAAGACGGATCCTGATAAGGTTGACACCGTGAAGAATTGGCCAACACCACAGGACAAACATCAACTCCGAAGCTTTCTGGGTCTAGCCACCTACTATAGGCGCTTCGTCAAGAATTTTGCTGAGATCGCCAAGAGTCTACATCAGCTAACGGAAAAGGGAAAGCAGTTTAAATGGTCAGGTGAGTGCGAGCGCAGCTTTCAAGAGCTCAAGCAACGCTTGTGTAATGCACCAGTGCTGACCTACCCGACTCCAGGAAAACCGTTCATCATTGATGCTGATGCCAGCAATGTCGGGATTGGTGCTGTATTGTCACAGGTACATGATGGCGAAGAAAAGGTGGTTGCCTATTACAGCAAGGTACTCTCAAAGTCGGAAAGAAACTATTGTGTGACCAGAAGAGAACTTCTTGCACTGATTTTGGCAACAAAGCACTTCCATAAGTATCTCTATGGACAGAAGTTTCTTCTCCGAACCGACCATGGAGCACTAAACTGGCTTTTGAATTTCAAGAATCCAGAGGGTCAAGTGGCGAGATGGATTGAGAGGCTGCAGACGTACGATTATGAAATTCAACATCGGAAGGGGAAGCTTCACTCAAATGCTGATGCACTATCTCGGAGACCATGTAAGCAAGACTGTAAGCATTGCAGACGCCAAGAAGAAAAAGAAGTGGTTACTGTCCTACGAACCAGAACCGATCCCATTTATGGCTGGAGCAACGACGAGTTGAGGAAGGCTCAACAAGAGGACCCAGATATTGAACCCATCCTCGCATGCAAGGAACACCAGGAAAAACCAGAATGGGCTGATATCTCCGACAGAAGTCCGGCTCTAAAGGCCTATTGGGCACAGTGGGACTCATTGCATGTCCAAGAGGGTGTCCTTCGACGTAAATGGGAATCAGCAGATGGAAAGTCCTATGTAATGCAGCTAGTCTTACCGAGATCAAAGATTGTGGACGTTCTGCGAGAGATGCATGATGGAGTTTCGGGAGGCCATCTAGGAGTAAACAAGACGCTAGAAAAGGTTCGACAACGATTCTATTGGCTACATGCAAGGGAAGATGTCGAGAAGTGGTGCCGAAAATGTGATACCTGTGCTGCCACCAAAGGCCCGAACAAAAAGAATCACAGCCAAATGCAGCAGTATAATGTCGGATCACCCTTTGAAAGGATTGCAGTAGACGTGGCGGGTCCATTTCCGGAAACAAATAATGGAAATCGTTATATTCTGGTCGTAATGGATTACTTCAGCAAGTGGCCTGAAGCATACGCCATACCGAACCAAGAAGCCAAAACAGTCGCAGACCAAATTGTGTTCAACTGGGTGAGCAGATTCGGTGTTCCATTAGAACTGCATTCCGACCAGGGAAGGAACTTTGAATCAAACATATTCCAGGAAGTTTGTGGGCTCCTTCACATTAAGAAGACAAGAACAACACCACTCCACCCACAATCTGATGGCATGGTCGAACGGTTCAACCGAACCCTTAAGGAACATCTTTGCAAAGTTGTGGACGACAACCAGCGAGATTGGGATCGACACATTCCACTGTTTTTGATGGCGTATCGAAGTGCAAGACATAGCTCAACTGGCCATACACCGTCTGAGATTTTAATGGGAAGGAACATCAGACTGCCGAGCGAAATCAAATTTGGATGTCCCACGTCGGAACCGCAAGCCGAGGATGTCTACTTGGATGACCTGAGAGAAAGACTCCTTCAGATCCACGACGATACCAGGTCAAAAATGAAGATGTTCAGTGACCGAATGAAGACACGCTACGATATACGAGCGACAACAACAGAGTTCCAAGCAGGAGATCGAGTGTGGCTTTACAATCCCCATCGACAAAAAGGGTTGTCACCGAAACTTCAACGGGACTGGGAAGGCCCATATACAGTGATTAGCAAAATCAACGACGTCGTGTACCGGATACAAAAAGGAGTCAGAGGTAAACTTAAAGTCGTACATCGCGACCGACTACATCGCTACAGTGGTGATGAAGATGATGGATTTGTTCGGGACGATCAATCCTAAGGAGGGGGCAATGTAATGTGTATACACTTTATTTTATCTCATACGCTCTGTATCTCCTTCTATTGCAATGTCTAATGTGTATACGTTATTATCTCTTACACTCTGTTTAATGTATACACTTTTCTTACTCTCTTTACTTACTCCGTATCTCTTTCTATATTTAATGTACACACTTTTCTTACTCTCTTTACTTACTCTGTATCTCTTGTTTATTTAATGTACATACTCTCTTTACTTAATATCGTTTAATTGTAGTAGTAAACACTTATGTGTATAACAGTTAAAAATGAGGGGCAACATCTAGTGGTTAAAAAGAGAACTTCTGGAACATTCGGTTTAGTAGTTTCTAGAACCATTATCAGGACTATATATACCCGATTCGAAATCGAAACGATATAGTTGATTGTGAACTGCGATAAGTAAAGTACACTGTGTTTGAAAAGTTATAATTGAAAGTGTTGAATAAATAAGTTTGTGAGTGATTTGAATAAAGTGAATTTGTGTTTTATTTAAAAAGTGAATAAGTTTTAATTGTCGGACCAAGCCGAATATTACAATATTATATACTTGAACATCCATAATTTTTTTTTAAAGAATTTGAGAAATTCAAAAGTTTGTATCAAAACGTAAGTTTTGATTTTTGAATTTCTAAATATAAATAGCTGTTGTCGAGAAGAGCTTCTCGAGTCTCGACTTGCTGGTAAATTGTGAGAACAAAATCCAGACTCGTATTAAAATCGGTTTGAACTCGAAAATGCCTTCGCGTTTCTCACCCGTAGTGTTTTATACGCCCAAAGAGTTGGGTGGTCTCGGAATGTTGAGCATGGGTCTCGTTCTTATCCTGCAGTCAGACTTAAGATGGTCTAAGCAAACCGATGTCGGTATTACACATTTCCGGTCAGGTAAGTTGATAATGTTTGTTTAACATCAAAACTGCCTGGTTTATATTGTGAAAACCATTTTAGGTATGTCGCACGATGAGGATCAATTGATTCCCAATCTTGACCGATACATCCAGCCGTCATTTGACCTTGGAAGATAGTTGGGATTGGATGGTATTCCTCGTATCAATACACTCTTCCAAAAAGGTTGACACACTCTGGCATACGACAAGGGATGGCGCACTCGAACTGAATTCAAGCAATATTAAGTTCTCAAGCAAAACCCCTTCTGGTGGACGCATCAATCAATCACAGATGTGTGGGCGTTGATTCGTGATGGATTTGTTTAAATTAAAATTCGATAGGCAATAAAGTGTTGAATCGCCTATTTCAACGGTGATTTGAGGTTTTAGTCGCTCTTGATTTTCATTGTCGCGAATCGCGATAAAATGGTTCTTTGAGGTTGTCTGGTACTCGATTGTTGAATTTTGAACAAGCCCGGGCATTCTTGAATTCTCGCCGATTTCGAATTTCGATTCGATTTTTATATACCTACCATTTGTCTTCTTCCAACAAACTGCACAATGGTATGAGTTTCCTAGTCGAGGTTTTCGTATAGGTTCCAGATGTGGACTTGGAGTTAACGAAAACAAGACTGAACTGATGTTATTCACTACCAGATATGAAATAACCTCCTTGCCTCTACCAAGATTAAATGGACAACAACTTGCTTTATCCAAAAAAGCTAAATACCTAGTTATCCTAGACTAATTTAAATTGGAAAAGTAACATAGAAGAAGGAGTAAAGAAAGCTAGTATGGCATTCTACTCTTGTAATAAAACCTATGGTAAAAAATGGGAACAAGGACCTAATATGATACTTGGGATCTATTGGCACAATCCCGAGACAGATATGGCTCACTTACGACCAGAAACGTACCAAGGAACTTCTGATTAAAGCTAGGTCAGACATTGGCAGGATAGTTGCCATTTGCACAGGCAATTGGCCATTCGGACAACATGCCTTGAAACTTGGTATTCCACAACACAATTTTATGGTATCAAAACGGCGTAATTAAAGCGCCTGGACAGAGGCTACCTACATATATTCAAAAAAAGGGTTAAATAAATAATTTTGTTTGCGTCGTCAAAATTTATGAAAATTTATCGTGATTGTCATAATTTAAAAAATGTCAAACAAAAAAGAGACATTTCACGTTCCCCGCAACGAAATGGAAAAGAAGAACGTGAGTAAGCACAACAGTGTGTAGCCACCGCACGTGATTTTTCAGTAGCTTGTAAAATCCCTGTGTAGCCAGGCACTATGGTTTACATGAATCACATACCTTGATAACACATTTTGCGTTCGACAGCTTAAGTTAAGTGTTATAAGTTAATCGTGATAAATTGAATTCAGAAAAAATGGCAAATATTAAATTATTAAAATCTAATGAAGACACGCTACGATATACGAGCGACAACAACAGAGTTCCAAGCAGGAGATCGAGTGTGGCTTTACAATCCCCATCGACAAAAAGGGTTGTCACCGAAACTTCAACGGGACTGGGAAGGCCCATATACAGTGATTAGCAAAATCAACGACGTCGTGTACCGGATACAAAAAGGAGTCAGAGGTAAACTTAAAGTCGTACATCGCGACCGACTACATCGCTACAGTGGTGATGAAGATGATGGATTTGTTCGGGACGATCAATCCTAAGGAGGGGGCAATGTAATGTGTATACACTTTATTTTATCTCATACGCTCTGTATCTCCTTCTATTGCAATGTCTAATGTGTATACGTTATTATCTCTTACACTCTGTTTAATGTATACACTTTTCTTACTCTCTTTACTTACTCCGTATCTCTTTCTATATTTAATGTACACACTTTTCTTACTCTCTTTACTTACTCTGTATCTCTTGTTTATTTAATGTACATACTCTCTTTACTTAATATCGTTTAATTGTAGTAGTAAACACTTATGTGTATAACAGTTAAAAATGAGGGGCAACATCTAGTGGTTAAAAAGAGAACTTCTGGAACATTCGGTTTAGTAGTTTCTAGAACCATTATCAGGACTATATATACCCGATTCGAAATCGAAACGATATAGTTGATTGTGAACTGCGATAAGTAAAGTACACTGTGTTTGAAAAGTTATAATTGAAAGTGTTGAATAAATAAGTTTGTGAGTGATTTGAATAAAGTGAATTTGTGTTTTATTTAAAAAGTGAATAAGTTTTAATTGTCGGACCAAGCCGAATATTACAATATTATATACTTGAACATCCATAATTTTTTTTTAAAGAATTTGAGAAATTCAAAAGTTTGTATCAAAACGTAAGTTTTGATTTTTGAATTTCTAAATATAAATAGCTGTTGTCGAGAAGAGCTTCTCGAGTCTCGACTTGCTGGTAAATTGTGAGAACAAAATCCAGACTCGTATTAAAATCGGTTTGAACTCGAAAATGCCTTCGCGTTTCTCACCCGTAGTGTTTTATACGCCCAAAGAGTTGGGTGGTCTCGGAATGTTGAGCATGGGTCTCGTTCTTATCCTGCAGTCAGACTTAAGATGGTCTAAGCAAACCGATGTCGGTATTACACATTTCCGGTCAGGTAAGTTGATAATGTTTGTTTAACATCAAAACTGCCTGGTTTATATTGTGAAAACCATTTTAGGTATGTCGCACGATGAGGATCAATTGATTCCCAATC
This sequence comes from Sphaerophoria taeniata, assembly GCA_943590905.1. Taxonomy (NCBI): domain Eukaryota; kingdom Metazoa; phylum Arthropoda; class Insecta; order Diptera; family Syrphidae; genus Sphaerophoria; species Sphaerophoria taeniata. Next base: position 132,635,342 of record OX016540.1, read on the forward strand.
TTGACCGATACATCCAGCCGTCATTTGACCTTGGAAGATAGTTGGGATTGGATGGTATTCCTCGTATCAATACACTCTTCCAAAAAGGTTGACACACTCTGGCATACGACAAGGGATGGCGCACTCGAACTGAATTCAAGCAATATTAAGTTCTCAAGCAAAACCCCTTCTGGTGGACGCATCAATCAATCACAGATGTGTGGGCGTTGATTCGTGATGGATTTGTTTAAATTAAAATTCGATAGGCAATAAAGTGTTGAATCGCCTATTTCAACGGTGATTTGAGGTTTTAGTCGCTCTTGATTTTCATTGTCGCGAATCGCGATAAAATGGTTCTTTGAGGTTGTCTGGTACTCGATTGTTGAATTTTGAACAAGCCCGGGCATTCTTGAATTCTCGCCGATTTCGAATTTCGATTCGATTTTTATATACCTACCATTTGTCTTCTTCCAACAAACTGCACAATGGTATGAGTTTCCTAGTCGAGGTTTTCGTATAGGTTCCAGATGTGGACTTGGAGTTAACGAAAACAAGACTGAACTGATGTTATTCACTACCAGATATGAAATAACCTCCTTGCCTCTACCAAGATTAAATGGACAACAACTTGCTTTATCCAAAAAAGCTAAATACCTAGTTATCCTAGACTAATTTAAATTGGAAAAGTAACATAGAAGAAGGAGTAAAGAAAGCTAGTATGGCATTCTACTCTTGTAATAAAACCTATGGTAAAAAATGGGAACAAGGACCTAATATGATACTTGGGATCTATTGGCACAATCCCGAGACAGATATGGCTCACTTACGACCAGAAACGTACCAAGGAACTTCTGATTAAAGCTAGGTCAGACATTGGCAGGATAGTTGCCATTTGCACAGGCAATTGGCCATTCGGACAACATGCCTTGAAACTTGGTATTCCACAACACAATTTTATGGTATCAAAACGGCGTAATTAAAGCGCCTGGACAGAGGCTACCTACATATATTCAAAAAAAGGGTTAAATAAATAATTTTGTTTGCGTCGTCAAAATTTATGAAAATTTATCGTGATTGTCATAATTTAAAAAATGTCAAACAAAAAAGAGACATTTCACGTTCCCCGCAACGAAATGGAAAAGAAGAACGTGAGTAAGCACAACAGTGTGTAGCCACCGCACGTGATTTTTCAGTAGCTTGTAAAATCCCTGTGTAGCCAGGCACTATGGTTTACATGAATCACATACCTTGATAACACATTTTGCGTTCGACAGCTTAAGTTAAGTGTTATAAGTTAATCGTGATAAATTGAATTCAGAAAAAATGGCAAATATTAAATTATTAAAATCTAATAAAGGAAAGGATAAATTGTGTGTCGATGGTTTTATGTTCTACAACGAAAGAACAACGAAAAAGAACATTTAATTGGGCGTGCGTTAAGCGAATAAAAAATAAATGTAAAGGCTCTTAGAAATTAGGCCCCAGGAAATAAGGCCCCAAACAATAAAATGAAATAAAGCCCCAAAAATTGGGTGATTTTTCATAATGAAATAAAGCCCCATTTTTAATGTGGAAATAAAGCCCCAACAAATGAAAAAAGGCCCCAAGAAATGAATGAAATAAAGCCCCAATATTTTGTTTCCTAGTGTTTTTATTTTTAGAAATGAAATAACACCCCAAACTCATACAAATACTTGCATAGTGTACAGTTTTTTTACTTCAAATTCACCCTTTTACAAATCAAATTCACCCTTTTACAAATCAAATTCACCCTTTTACAAGCCAAATTCACCCTTTTACAAATCAAATTCACCCTTTTATAAATCAAATTCACCCTTTTACAAGTCAAATTCATCCATTTACAAATCAAATTCACCCAGTACTTAAAATGAGGGGTTTATGCGACAAAATTTTCCCAAAACGCACCTGATTTGTAATATTATTAACCATAATGTTCATTATAAGTACAGGGTGAATTTGATTTGTAAAAGGGTGAATTTGATTTGTATAAAGGTGAATTTGATTTGTAAAAGGGTGAATTTGTTTTGTAAAAGGGTGAATTTGATTTGTAAAAGGGTGAATTTGATTTGTAAAAGGGCGAATTTGATTTGTAAAAGGGTGAATTTGATTTGTAAAAGGGTGAATTTGATTTGTAAAAGGGTGAATTTGAAGTGATTGATTTTTTTACCACCAATCTGCTGCTACAACATTCGATTTTTCACAGATTGATGATAAAAAAACAGTGGAATATGTATGGGGGGGCATGCTGCCCTCCTGCAACGTTTTTATAGTTAAAGAAAAATACAAAAATTGATAAATGAAATTAGGCCCCAAAAAATGTTTTGGGGTCCTATTTCATTGTTTGGAATTGGGGTCGTATTTCATAATGAAATAACACCCCAATTTCAAAAAATGAAAGAAGGCCCCAATAAGTGAAATTATGCCCCAATAAAATGCAATTTAAGCAGAATAATGGATTTGTAGAATTTTGAAAAACAGAATTTTGAAATCTATATACAGGGTGATTCACGAGCGTTGTGCCAAAAAGCTAGAGCGTGTAGGCTGAGTTGAGACAAGAAAAAAATCGTATGGGAGGGGGGGTCTATTCCCCCCCCCCGTTTAGCCGGGAGGGGCAATTTTCTGAAAAATTGACTTATTTTGTTTAAAAAAATATTAAAAATCAACGGCTTCGCTTACAACACAGTGCTATACCTTTTTGAAAAGCCAATAACTTCTTCTTTCACTTTGTTTTTAAATTAAATTGTTTTAACGAATAGTTTAAAAAAAAAAATTTTTCAAACTCAAAATTTTCAAAAAAAAGCAAAAAAAAACATTTTTGAACTAATTTTTTTCAAAATTTTATGTGATTAAGTACTAATTTTGTTTTAAAAATTCAGTGTGTTTGTTAATTTTTAGTCAAAAACAGAAAACCGGATGCAAAAATGTCTTTTAGTTTTTCAGAAATTAAGAAAAAATCAAAACCACTTTTTTCAAAAAAAAATCTTTGTTTTTATTTTTACCTATCTGGACTTTTAGTTTAATTTATTAGTTTAATTTATAAATTTAATATTTTGTGATTGGAGTTTTATGAGGACTCAATAAAGTAGAAAAGTATTGGATTTTCCCTGGATGAATCATTTTTTTCATTGATAACGTCTGCCATTGACCTTTCACTTCTAGCTCTCAGTGCTCTCGTCGGCGGATTCTTGAAAACATGCTACGACTTGGGCGCCATCTATTGGGATATCTTTCAGCGTAGAGTCTTTCAGCTTCCCGATCTCGACAATAAGTTAAACCGTAGCAGAAGTTCCTGTCCGCTAACTCTTTTCGAGCGTATGAGTTTGTTATTGTTATGTGTTGATAAGTTAATATTTTAATTGTAAATGGTTGTTTAGTAAATATGCGATGCCTTTTATTTACCTATAGGTTGTTAATTGTTTTTTCATTCAAGAAAAAATGCGGTTTAATTATCTTAAGCCCCTAGCAGGTAGAACTCTTCGCCAGTGAGTGGCCGAGGCCCCAGGTATAGTAAGAAAAAATTACAGAGGTGCGTTTTTGCGCTGACTATAATCAACAATGGTTGACTATTTCTCGTTTTTGCACGCCAATAGTTACGATTCGTAATCACAATTGTCGTTTTTGCGGTCTGTGTTGATGTGTCAAATCGTAACTATCTCTAACTATTTCCAATCCATCTCAGGAGGTGAGTTGAAAGTGGTTGGTGTGTCAAAGTGTGACACAAAAACTATAGTCAACTATCGTCAGCGCAAAAACGCACCTCAGGTCAGTTTTCAGACGTTATCAATGAACAAAATGGTTAATCCAGGGATAATGTAATACTTTTCTACTTTATTGAGTCCTCATAAAACTCCAATTACAAAAAATTAAATTTATAAATTAAACTAATGAATTAAACTAAAAGTCCAGATAAGTAAAAATAAAAACAAAGATTTTTTTAGAAAAAAGTGATTTCGGTTTTTTCTTAATTTCTCAAAAACGAAAAGACGTTTTTGCATCCGGTGTTCTGTTTTCGACTAAAAATTAACAAACACATTGAATTTTAAAAACAAAATTAGTACTTAATTACATAAAATTTTGAAAAAAATTAGTTCAAAAATGTTTTTTTTTGCTTTTTTTTTGAAAATTTTGAGTTTGAAAATTTATTTTTTTTAAACTATTCGTTAAAACAATTTAATTTAAAAACAAAGTGAAAGAAGAAGTTTTTGGCTTTTCAGAAAGCTACAGCACAGTATTGTAAACGAAGCCGTTGATTTTTAATATTTTTTTAAACCTGTATACAGGGTGATTCACGAGCGTTGTGCCAAAAAGCTAGAGCGTGTAGGCTGAGTTGAGACAAGAAAAAAATCGTATGGGAGGGGGGGTCTATTCCCCCCCGTTTAGCCGGGAGGGGCAATTTTCTGAAAAATTGACTTATTTTGTAAAAAAAAATATTAAAAATCAACGGCTTCGTTTACAACAACGTGCTATACCTTTCTGAAAAGCCAAAAACTTCTTCTTTCACTTTAATTTTAAATTAAATTGTTTTAACGAATAGTTTAAAAAAAATAAATTTTCAAACTCAAAATTTTCAAAAAAAAAGCAAAAAAAAAACATTTTTGAACTAATTTTTTTCAAAATTTTATGTAATTAAGTACTAATTTTGTTTTAAAACTTCAATGTGTTTGTTAATTGTTAATCAAAAATAGAAAACCGGATGCAAAAATGTCTTTTGGTTTTTGAGAAATTAAGAAAAAACCAAAACCACTTTTTTCAAAAAAAAACTTTATTTTTATTTTTACCTATCTGGACTTTTAGTTTAATTTATTAGTTTAATTTATAAATTTAATATTTTGTAATTGGAGTTTTATGAGGACTCAATAAAGTAGAAAAGTATTGGATTATTCCTGGATTTAATCATTTTGTTCATTGATAACGTCTGAAAACTGACCTGCAATTTTTTTTACTATACCTGGGGCCGCGGCCACTCGCCGGCGAAGGGTTTTACCTGCTAGGGGCTTAAGATCGCATTTTTTTCGAATGAATAAACAATTAACAATCTAAAGGTAAATAAAAGGCATCGCATATTTACTAAAAAACCATTTACAATTAAAATATTAACTTATCAACACATAACAATAACAAACTCATACGCTCGAGAAGAGTTAGCTGACAGGAACTTCTGCTACGGTCTAACTTGTTGTCGAGATCGGGAAGCCGAAAAATTCTACGCTGAAAGATTACCCAATAGATGGCACCCAAGTCGTAGCATGTTTTCAAGAGTCCGCCGACGAGTGCACGGAGAGCTAGAAGTGAAAGGTCAATGGCAGACGTTATCAATGAACAAAATGATTAATCCAGGGAAAATCAAATACTTTTCTTCTTTATTGAATCCTCATAAGACTCCAATTACAAAAAATTAAATTTATAAATTAAACTAATAAATTAAACTAAAAGTCCAGATAGGTAAAAATAAAAATAAAGTTTTTTTTTGAAAAAAGTGGTTTTAGTTTTTTCTTAATTTCTCAAAAACCAAAAGACATTTTTGCATCCGGTTTTCTGTTTTCGATTAACAATTAACAAACACATTGAAGTTTTAAAACAAAATTAGTACTTAATTACATACAATTTTGAAAAAAATTAGTTCAAAAATGTTTTTTTTTGCTTTTTTTTTTTGAAAATTTTGAGTTTGAAAATTTTTTTTTTTAAACTATTCGTTAAAACAATTTAATTTAAAAACAAAGTGAAATAAGAAGTTTTTGGCTTTTCAGAAAGGTATAGCACGTTGTTGTAAACGAAGCCGTTGATTTTTAATATTTTTTTTACAAAATAAGTCAATTTTTCAGAAAATTGCCCCTCCCGGCTAAACGGGGGGGAATAGACCCCCCCTCCCATACGATTTTTTTCTTGTCTCATCTCAACCTACACGCTCTAGCTTTTTGGCACAGCGCTCGTGAATCACCCTGTATAAAAGACTAATTCGTTAAATTTATGTTATCTTTTCAAATTAACAACCGGTTGACCGATTTTCTTAATTTTTGGTTTAAACCAAAGAGAAATAACTTAAGAAGGTTTATAACAAAAAAAACTATGTTGTTCAAATCACAAATAGTTCAAATGTTAAGAAATAATGCTTTTCTCACTTCAGTAAAATATATCAATATACGAATACCTACTCAATTTTTTATGAAAATTATTTCAAATATTTTCGTCAAATATTTTTTTTTATCGAAAAAAAAAAATTATGATTGACATTTTTGTTATTCATTTGTACAAACAAAAAATTTATACAATGCTAACGGGGATTTATACATAGGTAAGTACAGTGAACTCTCTCATAACCGGACACTGACGGTACCGAGAAATTTGTCCGGTTATGGAAGATGTCCGGTTAAGGGAACAAACAAATCTACATTCCTTAAGATGCATACAATAGAAGTGTTATTGGGATTAATTTTTAATGTATTTCGTTAGGGGCCAGTTATAGCGATCATTAAAAACTATCATTAAAAATTTTCATTCGGATAATGTGGTGTGTTGTACTTTGATTTTATATATCAATCTCATACCAATCGATGGCAAATCCATTGAAATATTTTTTTCTGGCGAAAAATAATCCTACAAAAGAATATTTTTGGTGAAAAATGCATTTATTTACTTTAATGATGAAAATTCGTTTTAATGACAAGCTAATAATTAAATTTCAAAAAATGAAACACTTTTTTCCAGTGTTTGTGTTCCCCTTTTTTAATGTTCCATCTTTCATTAAAAAAATTAATGAAGGATTTTCAATCATTAAAAAAATATTTGGTGTCAGTTTATTAAATAAATATTTGAATGACATTTAAATAATTTAATGATCGCTATAAACACACGTAAGTAAAAAAATCCAATTTTCATGTGTTCCAACTTTTAATGATAGTTTTTAATGATAGCTATAACTGGCCCCTTACTTACTCGAAAATTTTGTTTTGAATTTCAAAAAACTGACAGCCGACATCAATTTTTTGAAACGTCTCTCTATTCTTAATTTCATTTCATTTCGTTTCATTTCATTCATTCTTCTATTGTATATTTAAGGCTGAACTCCTACTTAAGCTTTTGCACCAAGCAATGTTTACACGCAAATTCTTGGGCACGACATTTTATACAAAAGAAAATTTTAACATCGATATTCAAAAAAAAGCATGGATTTTAGTTTCCAATCCCTGTGCATGAAAATTTCGCATTATTAATATTGGTTTTCAAAGCGAAAATTGCATGTAGTTGTAGGTGCATTGGTTTTCAAATGGAAAACTGGAAAATTTCAAAACGGGTTTTCGAATGGAAAATAGAAAGTTCTTGATGAAAAACTCGGAAAATTCACAGGTTTCCAAAGGGAAAATTGCATGTAACTGTAAGTGCATTGGTTATGAAATAGAAAATTTGAAAATGGGTTTTCAAATGGGAAATAGAAGGTGCCTTATGAAAAGCTTTGAAAACTTATTGGTTTCCAAAGGGAAAATTGCATGTAACCGTACGTGCATTGGTTTTCAAATGAAAAACTGTAAAATTTCAAAATGAGTTTTCGAATGGAAAATAGAAAGTTCTTGATGAAAAACTCGGAAAACTCATTGGTTTTCAAACCGAAAATTCCACGTATCTAATTGTAGGTGCACTGGTTTTCAAATGGGAAAATTTCAAAATGTGTTTTCGAATGGAAAACAGAAAGTTCTTGATGACAAACTCGGAAAACTCATTTTTAGAAAATTGCACGTAATTGAAGGTGCATTGGTTTTCAAATGGAAAACTGAAAAATTTCAAAACGGGTTTTCGAATGGAAAATAGAAATTTCTTAATGAAAAACTCGGAAAACTCATTGGTTTCCAAATGTAATTGTAGGTGCATTGGTTTTCAAATGAAAAACTGGAAAATTTCAAAATGGGTTTTCGAATGGAAAGCAGAAAGTTGTTGATGAAAAACTCGGAAAACTCATTGGTTTTCAAACCGAAAATTCCACGTAATTGTAGGTGCATTGGTTTTCAAATGGGAAAATTTCAAAATGGATTTTCAAATGGAAAACAGAAAGTTCTTGATGAAAAACCCAGAAAACTTATTGGTTTCCAAATGGAAAATTGCATGTAATTGAAGGGGCATTGGTTTTCTAATGAAAAACTGGAAAATTTCAAAATGGGATTTCGAATGGAAAATAGAAATTTATTGATGCAAATCTTAGAAACTTCATTGGTATTGAAAGGGAAAATTACATGTAATTGCAGGTCCATTGGTTTTAAATGGAAAACTGGAAAATCTTGGATAGGTAAGTCGGAAAACTCTACCAGAGCACAAAGAACTTCAACACCTAATATCAAGCATTTGCATAGAATTTAAAGTGCGTTGGTGTGTTTGTATGTCGGGTAGAGACTCTTAATCTGCTCAATCCTCAATGCATTTATGTAAATTTTCGCTGTAGGTAATTTTCTATGTTAATTGGATTCAAGTAAATTGCATTTTTACAATACCTGTGTTAGTAACAATTATTTACGAGTTGCTCTGAAGGGTGGCGAGACGAAGTTCGCAGGGTCGGCTAGTACAGAATAATAGAAAAGCAGAATAATGGAATACAGAATTATGTTCATACAGAATTTTTTCTTCAGATACAGAATTTTGGAATACAGAATAACCACCCGTTCCCTTATTATCTTTCTTAGGCCACGAAAGAAACGAATGGCTTTATTTTGAGTCCGTTTATAGATATACGACATCTGAGGGGATGTTCAACGAAAGAGAGAACGTCGCTCGCTTGCGCAAGGCACTCACTGACTTGTGAGTGATCGGCTGAGATATTCTTCAGATGCAGAAGCGATCATGGGGTCGTTTCTAGCTATTTATGGTAGGGAAGATGTTTTGGTTCATAGTCTAATGTCGAATCTACTGAAACTACCATCGTTGACTTTTACTCGATGAATTTAGACAAGGAACTTGATAACTACTACGTTTTGACTAGATCTATCTAACTATCTCTTGGTTTGTATAGTGAGTGGCAAAGCCACAAGTTTAACAAACCTCAGGTGAACCTTGAAGACATCGCTGCTTTCTTGACCGAAAAGTTATATAATCTACTTCCGGATCTTAAGAAGACCACGAAGACGTTTGCCAATGAAAAGGCAAGTAATTCTAATTCAACGCGCAGAGTGCTAACACATCGCTCTCGTATCAACGCTTTGACGCATAGTTGTTTGAAGTGTGGTAGTGACGATCATCCATTAGACACGTTTGCGTTTTCGGATGACGGTTCTGCGATAACAATGATTGAGAAAGATTTTTCTGATTATTTGGAGTTGAAAGGCGAACCGGAGAAGCTCCAATGGACAAAGGGAGTTTGCAGAGTTGAGGATTCACTGCGCACTAGTTTATGTATCTCTGGTGTAAATAAACGTAAAAGGCATGCTTTGAAGGGGATTTAATCAGTGAAAGGGTGAGAACTTCGCAGTCAGGATAGAAGCGTTGAAACTCTCAAGAAGAAGTATGAGCATCTCAAAGATCTACCTCTGCCTCAACTCAACAAGGTTAAACCAACAATTCTGCTCGACTTAGATCAGGAAAAACTTCCGAGCTCTGGTAGGTAGCAAACAACGATCAGGCAAGGACAACGAACCCCACGTAGTAAAGACACTCCTCGGATGGACTGTTTTTGGGATGACGAATTCGGAAGAAACTGTATCCTGCACCCATACACCGAGTGTTGTTTCTGTTTCATATTGTAATATTCGGATTGGTCCGACAATTAAAACTTATTCACTTTTTAAATAAAACACAAATTCACTTTATTCAAATCACTCACGAACTTATTTATTCAACACTTTCAATTATAACTTTGCAAACACAGTATCTTTACTTTATCTCAGTTCACAATCAACTAACTTGCTTCGCCGCCAACGGCTATTTATATAACAAAAAATAATGGGTTCTAGAAACTACTATGGTTCTTGGAGAAGCTTGAATGTTCCAGAAGCTCTCCATTTACAAAAAAAAAATACTGGGATTACTTTTTGTAGGGGCTAACGTTCTTAATGCTAAGCAAAAAGTTTTTCTTAATCACTAGGTATTGCCCCTCACAAGTGTTTATTAGGTACTACAATTAAACGATATTAGAGTTATAGAGATAATGAGTAAGTAAAGAGAGTAAGAAAAGTTTGTACATTAAATATAGAAAGAGATACAGAGCGTAAGAGATAATAAAGTATACACATTACAAATTACAATAGAAGGAGATACAGAGCGTACGAGATAAATAAAAATGTATACACATTACATTGCCCCCTCCTTAGGATTGATTGTCCCGAACAAATCCTTCATTTTCATCACCACTGTAGCGATGTAGTCGGTCGCGATGTACGACTTTAAGTTTACCTCTGACTCCTTTTTGTATCCGGTACACGACGTCGTTGATTTTGCAAATCACTGTAAATGGACCTTCCCAGTCCCGTTGAAGTTTCGGTGACAACCCTTTTTGTCGAAGGGGATTGTAAAGCCACACTCGATCTCCTGCTTAGAACTCTGTTGTTGTCGCTCGTATATTGTAGCGTGTCTTCATTCGGTCACTGAACATCTTTATTTTTGACCTGGTATCGTCGTGGATCTGAAGGAGTCTTTCTCTGAGGTCATCCAAGTAGTCATCCTCGGCTTGCGGTTCCGACGTGGGACATCCAAATTTTATTTCGCTCGGCAATCTGATGTTCCTTCCCATCAAAATCTCAGACGGTGTATGGCCAGTTGAGCTATGTCTTGCACTTCGATACGCCATCAAAAACAGTGAAATGTGTCGATCCCAATCTCGCTGGTTGTCGTCCACAACTTTGCAAAGATGTTCCTTAAGGACTCGGTTGAACCGTTCGACCATGCCATCAGATTGTGGGTGGAGTGGTGTTGTTCTTGTCTTCTTGATGTGAAGAAGCCCACAAACTTCCTGGAATATGTTTGATTCAAAATTCCTTCCCTGGTCGGAATGCAGTTCTAATGGAACACCGAATCTGCTCACCCAGTTGAACACAATTTGGTCTGCGACTGTTTTGGCTTCTTGATTCGGAATAGCGTATGCTTCAGGCCACTTGCTGAAGTAATCCATGACGACCAGAATATAACGATTTCCATTATTTGTTTCTGGAAATGGACCCGCCACGTCTATTGCAATCCTTTCAAAGGGTGATCCGACATTATACTGCTGCATTTGGCTGTGATTCTTTTTGTTCGGGCCTTTGGTGGCAGCACAGGTATCACATTTTCGGCACCACTTCTCGACATCTTCCCTTGCATGTAGCCAATAGAATCGTTGTCGAATCTTTTCTAGCGTCTTGTTTACTCCTAGATGGCCTCCCGAAACTCCATCATGCATCTCTCGCAGAACGTCCATAATCTTCGATCTCGGTAAGACTAGCTGCATTACATAGCACTTTCCATCTGCTGATTCCCACTTACGTCGAAGGACACCCTCTTGGACATGCAACGAGTCCCACTGTGCCCAATAGGCCTTTAGAGCCGGACTTCTGTCGGAGATATCAGCCCATTCTGGTTTTTCCTGGTGTTCCTTGCATGCGAGGATGGGTTCAATATCTGGGTCCTCTTGTTGAGCCTTCCTCAACTCGTCGTTGCTCCAGCCATAAATGGGATCGGTTCTGGTTCGTAGGACAGTGACCACTTCTTTTTCTTCTTGGCGTCTGCAATGCTTACAGTCTTGCTTACATGGTCTCCGAGACAGTGCATCAGCATTTGAGTGAAGCTTCCCCTTCCGATGTTGAATTTCATAATCGTACGTCTGCAGCCTCTCAATCCATCTCGCCACTTGACCCTCTGGATTCTTGAAATTCAAAAGCCAGTTTAGTAATCCATGGTCGGTTCGGAGAAGAAACTTCTGTCCATAGAGATACTAATGGAAGTGCTTTGTTGCCAAAATCAGTGCAAGAAGTTCTCTTCTGGTCACACAATAGTTTCTTTCCGACTTCGAGAGTACCTTGCTGTAGTAGGCAACCACCTTTTCTTCGCCATCATGTACCTGTGACAATACAGCACCAATCCCGACATTGCTGGCATTAGCATCAATGATGAACGGTTTTCCTGGAGTCGGGTAGGTCAGCACTGGTGCATTACACAAGCGTTGCTTGAGCTCTTGAAAGCTGCGCTCGCACTCACCTGACCATTTAAACTGCTTTCCCTTTTCCGTTAGCTGATGTAGACTCTTGGCGATCTCAGCAAAATTCTTGACGAAGCGCCTATAGTAGGTGGCTAGACCCAGAAAGCTTCGGAGTTGATGTTTGTCCTGTGGTGTTGGCCAATTCTTCACGGTGTCAACCTTATCAGGATCCGTCTTAACTCCTTGGGATGAGATGATATGTCCCAGGTATTTCACTTCGGTTTTGAAGAGTGAACACTTTTCTGGATTGAGCTTAAGGTGGGCTTCTCGAAGTCTTTGAAACACGGCTCTCAGATTTGTACAATGTTCGTCAAATGTTTTCCCGTATACGATGACGTCATCCAAATAGACCAGGCAAGATTTCCAAGTGAGTCCTTGCAGGACGCATTCCATAAGGCGCTCAAAAGTCGCTGGAGCATTGCACAGTCCAAAAGGCATCACTTTGAACTGCCACAATCCGTTTCCTGTCGAGAACGCTGTCTTCTCTTTGTCTTCAGGATGGATTTCTACTTGCCAGTATCCACTTTTCAGGTCCAACGTTGAGAACCATTGTGCTCCTTCCATTGCGTCCAGAGTATCACTGATCCTAGGCAGAGGGTAGCTATCCTTCTTGGTCACATCATTCAACCTTCGATAGTCTACGCAAAAGCGGGTTGATCCGTCTTTCTTCTTTACCAGGACCACTGGAGACGCCCAAGGGCTTTTAGAGTTTTCGATCAGACCCTCTTCTTTCATGGTGGTTATCAATTCTTCAACCTCACCTTGTTTGGCTAGTGGAAGGCGTCTTGCAGGTTGACGGATCGGCTTTGCATCCCCGGTGTTGATTCGATGTTGAACCAGTTGTGTTCTGCCATATTTCCCTTGCGATGACAAAAAAATGTCTGCAAATTCTTCGAGGAGACCTTCTGCAGTTCTTCGTTGTTGGTGGCCAAGATTAGAGGACATGAGAATGTTCGTCTTTATGGAGTTCAGCTCTTTGGACTTCAATGTTTGCCTTGGCTCTTCTTCGCTGATCCTTGTTATCGCTGATAGAGATTCGCATTGTCCGACAATCTCACCTTTTCTAAGCTTAACTTCGTACGGCTTGATGTTCAGTATTCGTACGGGAACCATGTTCTTTACAGGTCTAACAAGAGTCTTCCCAATGGTGACGTTTTGGGAGGCGTACCCTTCAATTTCGTCCACACGAATACTTCTGAAGAAGCAGGCAATGTCAGATCTTCTTTGATGACGGTTTTCACAGATAGCGAGGTCTCATATGAGTGAATCCCATTGATCATCGGAATCTCGATGTTTCGATATTTCAGGACTTGGTTCCCGATGTCCAATATCAATCCGTGATCTTTCATGAAATCGACGCCGACAATGCACTCGTCGCATATATCTGCTACCAGGAACAGGTGAGAGAATTCTAGCTCTGCCATCCGGATCTTAAGACGTACCTCACCATAGACTTTTGCGGCTTCTAGAGTTGCAGTCCTTAGACGATAGCTATTGGTGTTGTTGAGCCATGCCTTCTTAACGAGGTCCTGCCGTACAATTGACGCCGTGGCACCGGTGTCGATGGTAGCCACACATTTGTTGCCGTTTATACTTGCTTCCACAGTCAGGCTCTTGTTGTCACGTTTCGTTTGAGAAACCTGGATGGTGTTTCTGTAGCTATTGGTACTAGAAGCCAGCTTCTGTCCCTCGAAGTTGGTGGGGTGGGAAACAACTTGGGAAGCAACATTGTTGTAGGTGTAACTTTGACCAGTTGACATATTTCTGTGTTCACAGTGTTGGCATGCGGTTCCTCTTCGCGGTAATCTGCACTGTCGTTGAAGATGCCCGGTCTTGTTGCAGTTCCAGCATCGTGCTCGTCCGTCTCGCTGACTCCTTTCCAGAGTAGCCTTCTGACAAGAGCATTCTTGGACTTCCAATTCTCTCACGCGATGCACGTTTTGGGAAGCTTGTTCTGCGGCTTCCATTGTTAGAGCGAAAGCCAATGCTTCTGGTAGTGTTTGCTTTCCGGCAGTGCGAATAGCCCTTTGGAGATTTATATCGCCCACAGCTCTCACAAAGGCTTCAACAGCAAGTTGATTTATTATCTCGTTGCCAGCTGTTGGGTATGCCAGGTGAACTAATCGCTCGATATCTGCCTGAAGCTGCTGCAGAGTTTCACCTCTTTTCTGTGCCCTGTTGTTTAGTTGTACTCGGAAGACTTCTGTCATGTGGCTATCCCCAAACCGCTGTTCGATTGCGTTTACCAGAACTTTGAAGTCACCGTTCTTCTCTGTTGGGATTGTTTGTAGCAGTTCAGCAGCTGCTCCTCTCAAGGCAAGCGTAAGAGCAAGTTATTTTTCGTCATCGTCCCAAGCGTTTGTTAACGCTGCTGCTTCAAAATGTTTCTTATAGATTGACCACGGTATCTGACCATCAAAGCTTGGAGGATTCACTTCTCTCTTTCTTGAGCACTCACCAGAAGGTTCTCGAGCTTTCATCTTTCGCACTTTTTCTAGTTCGCTTGTAATGGTTTCGATCTGGTCGTCTATTTTCTTGAAACGTGCATTAGTCGTTGAATTTTTTGGTTCGACACGCTTATCGAGAGTATTGATTTTGTCTTCGAAGTCCGCAAACCTGCCTTCTAGCAGATTTTTCTGTTCATCAAACCGATCTCGAACGTAATCCCTTTGAGCTTGTAGTTGTTCCAGAACATCATTCTTTTGTGTTTCCAGTTGTTTGAGGACATTCTCTTGCTCGGTCTTCTGCTCGTTTCTTTGAGTTTCCAGTTGCTTGAGAACATTATCTTGCTCCTTCTTTTGCTCGTTTCTTTGAGTTTCTAGTTGCTCCAGAACATTCTTGTTTTGAGTTTCTAGTTGCTCCCGAACGTTATCTTTTGCTTTCTTCTGTGCGTCAAACCGCTCTAGCACATTCTTTTGATTCTCTTCAAATTTGGCTAAAAGAAGTGTCATCATGGTATATAAGTCGGCAGTTGCATTTACCTCTTCCGATTTTGCTTCCACTTCGAAAGCAAACGTATCTGGGTCTTCATTTTGTTCTTCCAGATATTCCTGTAGCCGTTTTACGAGTTCGTTTTTATATCCTGCCCCACTTAAGCCACGTTTGCTTAGTTCGGCCTTTAGCTCAAGGACAGTTAAGTCTTTCACAACTTTACTCATTCTTTTTTTTTAACTTCACTATTTCACACAATATAATGCAATCACTGTCCACTGTTTTATTCTCAATAAGTTTTAATCCCACTTCTGACACCAATGTAATATTCGGTTTGGTCCGACAATTAAAACTTATTCACTTTTTAAATAAAACACAAATTCACTTTATTCAAATCACTCACGAACTTATTTATTCAACACTTTCAATTATAACTGTGCAAACACAGTATCTTTACTTTATCTCAGTTCACAATCAACTAACTTGCTTCGCCGCCAACGGCTATTTATATAACAAAAAATAATGGTTTCTAGAAACTACTATGGTTCTTGGAGAAGCTTGAATGTTCCAGAAGCTCTCCATTTACAAATAAAATACTGGGATTACTTTTTGTAGGGGCTAACGTTCTTAATGCTAAGCAAAAAGTTTCTCTTAATCACTAGGTAAGGTATTGCCCCTCACAAGTGTTTACTACTTTAATTAAACGATATTAGAGTTATAGAGATAAGGAGTAAGTAAAGAGAGTAAGAAAAGTGTGTACATTAAATATAGAAAGAGATACAGAGCGTAAGAGATAATAAAGTATACACATTAGACATTACAATAGAAGGAGATACAGAGCGTATGAGATAAATAAAACTGTATACACATTACAATATTTTCATGGCGTTGGAAAGAAGAATGAGGAACTTGTCAGTAACTTAGTGCATAGTTACTGACAAGTTCCTCATTGCCTCAAGGCAATTACCACTTAGCAATAATTTCAGCAGGTCAAACTACGGTATGAACAGTCCTTTAAATCTTTTAATTAATATTTTTAATAAGAATTATGATTTAATCAATTCAGTAAATGAAAATTTAAAATCCTTTCATTTTAGATTCATTTTTTGTATTCAAAATCAATAACTAATTACATTCTTCAACTTAAATTATTATTGTTATGTATTTTTAGTTTTTAAGCTTATCTGTTAGTTTTGTAATCGTTAGTATTTAATGAAATTTAATAAATAAATAACTTTATGAACTTGTCAAGAAGCATTTCATGGCCTCCAAGAGGCAATTTTGTTAGTAAGAACGATAGCCAAGTCGAGAATCAGTATGAGATTGGCCTACTCTGGGATCGAGACGCAGTTATGTTGCCTGACAGTAACCCTTTGGTGGAGAATCGTCTGATAAGTTTGTAGAAATCGTTGCTGAAACAACCCAAACTTCTTGAATGGATAAATGGGCACATACGCGATCAATTAGCAAAGGGCTACGTAAGAATTGCGACGGATTCAGAGCTGGAGCGTCGTTGAGATTGGTACGCACCAATTTTCGTTGTTATCAACAAAAACAAATTTCCATCAAAACCGAGAGTCGTCGCCGACGTTGCCGCCCATTTATTGAAAGGTCCGGGCAACCTAGTACCTTTGCGGGGCTTTTCAAATTCCGCGAGAGATTAATTGCACTCAATGCAATTGTTTGAGAAATGTTTCATAGGATCAAGATTTGTGAAGCTGATTAACAATGCCAGAGAAATTCTCTGAGAGAATTCTTTGGCGAAATGGAGACTCAACTCGTAAGCCGACCATCTATGTATATTATGCAGGTAATGATGTTCGGTCCTTGTTGTTCTCCCGTTTCAGCCCAGTTGACGGTCTTGTCAATCGCACCTACGTAGATGACTACCTATATTTTAATAGTCATGACTCACGATACAGTAGAGGAAGCCGTGCGTCGTCGCCGTGAGTACAGATGCCACCAACATTTGTAAAGAAATGAATTTCGATCTAATGGGATTTCAATGCAATAGGAAACTATTTATGAGCCAGATTCCATGGGACAACGTCAAACCAAGTTCAGTAAGCATGGATCCAAATGAGTGTGAGAACTACGTCACCAAGATTCTGGTGATGTTTTGGCAGCCCTCGTCAGATATGTTAATTTACCAGCTAAATGATGACGAAAACTTCAAAAAGTTGTCTGATCTTATGGCTGAAATCTCCAAAAGAGATGTTTTGAGGACGATTATGAGGATTTTTGATCCCCTCGGCCTCATTTCTTGTTTGATTACCAGAGGTCGAGCATTTTTACAAAAAAAATTGGCGGGAAGTTCTTGAATGGGAAGATCTTATATCTGGAAGTCTGAAACGGCAGTGGCTGGATTGCGTGCATATTTTGAGGCAATTAGAGAACATCAAGGTCCCTCGGTCATACGCGATTGCGATGGCAAAGGCAAAGGTAGCACCTGTGAAGAAGCTTTCGGTGCCTCGTTTAGAGCTTCAGGCACCTGTCCTTGGTGTGCAAGTTGCAGAGACAGTGATGAAGTTGCATTCTATTCAAGCCGCAAATGTAATGTTTTTGTCCGACTCCAGAATCGTTCCAGTAAGGGGTATAGATAAAAATCTGAAAAAATTAGAGGATTTTTTTTTTAATTTATTTGGAGACGATTGAGCAGATGTCTTCATTAATTTTCGAAAAAAAGCAAATAAGAACCACCCTAATGTATATGTATGTACATAAATTAGTTAGATTGTTTACGGTTTTCTTTTCGAGCAAAAAAACTAGATTAAAGTGAAATACCAGTCTTACACCTTATTATTAGAAGAAAAACGAAGGGTTTCTCTTATGGAAATTGGTAATTATTGAAAATATTTGCAGTAGTGTATGTATAAAAGTGGGAATGATGCCGTGTTCTATTGGTAAAAGGTACATCGAACAAGTTAATATTGTTTACTCGTAGTGTTTAAGAAAAATTCGAAGGACCAGTCTCTCAAGTTTTATAAAAAGTTTAATTTTATTTATAACAAGAGAAACAACTTTAATTGAATTATGAAACAGGAATGAAAATTACAAACAATTAAAAATTGAAGAAAAAATAAATAGCTATAGCAACGATTTAGTGATTAAAAAACAATACAGTGTTTTTCTGTGTACAGTAGTTTGAATCGATAGATATTCTCGAACATTCCGCCGCCCCTGAAACACTGTTTCAGCCAACGGGTAATAAAGCCAACTTATGAATTGGTCGAGTTAAGTTTCCATTGGCGGTGCGAAGAGTAACAACCCTTACAAGGCCATCTTCTCCGGGATGAACTTTGAGTATGAGCCCCAAGGCCCATTTTCCTGGTGGTAGGTTTGGCTCCTTAATGAGTACAAGGTCGTTTATCTTGAAATCACGTTGAAGTTGAGTCCACCTAGGTCTTTGTTGTAGAGATGTTATATATTCCATGCTCCAACGTTTCCAGTAACCCTGTATTTTTGATTGAAGGTACTGCCAATTGGACAGACAGTTTTGGGGTATATGCAATAGAGATGGTTCCGGGATTGCAGAGTAGGATTCACCTATAATGAAATGAGACGGTGTTAAAGGGTCGAGATCATTGTCAGATTTTTGACATAAAGGTCGTGAATTTAATAAGGCTTCAATTTGTGTTAATAGGGTATAAAAATCTTCGAATGAAAGAATATCTATTCCAATAACAAGGTGCAGATGTTGCTTAACAGATTAAACTCCCGCCTCCCAAAGACCACCAAAGTGTGGAGCTGACGGTGGTATAAAATGCCAAGTAATGGATTCGCGGGCGAGTGATTCTGCTATGATGGAATTATGTTGTTCACTGAGTATTAATTGGTACATTTCCGAGAGTCTTTTTGCCGAACCGTGAAAATTCGTACCGTTATCGGAGTATACATGAGACGGTCTTCCGCGGCGCGCGACAAAACGACGAAGAGCTGCCAAAAAAGCGTCTGTAGTCAAGTCACTGACAAGCTCCAAATGTATAGCCTTAGAGGCAAGACACACGAATAGGGATATATAACCTTTGGTTTTAGTTGTTTTACGACCGATTTTTGTTTTTAACATGATGGGACCAGCATAGTCAACGCCACAATGAAGGAAAGGTCTGCTTTGTTGAATACGTGGGCCAGGAAGATTCCCCATCATCTGATCAGACTGAGTTTTTCTTTGTTTGAAGCATTTGACGCATTGATGACTCAATCTGCGCAGAAGATTTCTGCATCCCAGAATCCAGTATTCTTGACGAATCAATGTGAATAAAGTTGACACTCCAGTGTGTAAATGCCGTTCATGAAAATCCCTTAGTAAAAGATTTGTAATGGTATGTCCTTTGGGTATTATGATTGGGTGTTTAACATTGAACGAGAGATTGGCTTGATCAATCCTACCACCTACTCTGAGGATTCCATCGCAGTCAACAAAAGGCGTAAGGTTAACGATTTTACTATTTTTCGGAAAATAACCATGATTGTTAAAAAAAATTGTATCGTCTTTAAAATGGAAATTTTGTAACCATTTAATAATTTCGCGTTTGGAGTTCAATATTTCATATGGACTAAGATGCACTGATTGTTCATTAAGTTCTTTTCTTAACCGGGAACGAACACGATAAACGAAAGCGACGACACGAATAAGACGATACCATGACGAGACGCGAGATGAAATATTGTCAATGGGGTGGACATTATTGTTAATTATTTCGAGGTGAGAACATAAAGGTTGTTGTTTTTCTTCTTTTAAGCTTTCAGTAAGTTCTTTGAAATCAGTTATAACTGGCCATTGATCTTGAGGTTCTTTCAACCATTGGGGACCTGTCCACCAAATGGGGTGTTCAATTAAATTCGATGGTGATATACCTCTCGAAGCACAATCAGCTGGGTTTTGAGCTGATTGTACGTGAAACCATCTGTTTCTGGGAATTGTATCGAGAATCTCAGAACATCGGTTTCCTACAAATATTTGCCATCGTCGTGGTGGAGATGATAGCCAAGATAGAACTACCTTAGGATCACACCAAGCAAAAACATTAGTAAATTCTGTTCTTAAGGACTTTTGTACGGACTGCAACAATCGAGCAAGTAAAAGAGCTCCACATAACTCTAGCCGAGGAATTGTGAGTTGTTTTAAAGGAGCAACTCTTGTCTTCGCTGAAACTATGTTTGTTTGGACTTGACCATTTAATGATATGAAGCGCGCATAAATAACTGCAGAATAAGCCGACGACGATGCATCGCAAAAACCATGCAATTGAAACGAAGGGTTGGTAGTTCCTATAAACCGAGGTATACGAATGTCTGTTAACAATGGGAGTTCGTCACGATATTAACACCATTTCGATGCAACCGAGTTTGGGAGCGGATCATCCCATTCGAGTTTGAGAAGCCATAATTCTTGAAAAATGATTTTTAGACTAATGACAGACGGTGCTAAAAACCCGAGGGGATCGAAAATTCTTGCTATGTCTCTGATAATTTGGCGTTTTGTCAGAGGACCATTACAGATTATGTTGAGGCGAAAAGAAAAGGTATCGAGGTGAGAGTTCCAGTTTAAACCGAGCACTTTAACGACGGAATCAGAATCACAACCGAGAGAAACGTCTAAACTTTTGTTGAGTTCATTGGCTGGGAGCAGTTCTTTACAATTACTTTGCCATTTGCTTAACTCTAATCCACCTTTGCGAAGAAGTTCTATTAAGCTTTTAATTTTGAAAGATGCGTCAGGGAGTGAGTCTCCACCTGATGCCACATCATCGACATAAAAATCGTTTAATAAAATTTCCGCAGCTACCGGAAAGTCTTCTTTGTAATCATTCGCGAGTTGTTCCAAAACAGGAACCGATTGATATGGAGCACACGCGGTACCGTATGTCACTGTGGATAACCGAAAATGTTCAATAGGGTCTCTCGATGATTTTCTCCAAACGATTCTAAGAAAGTCAGTGTCTTCATGCGCTATCCAAATTTGTCGGAACATTTTTACAATATCCGCAGTAAAAACGAATGCATGTCGACGAAATCTTAACGACACAGAAAAAAGGTCACGTTGAATACGAGGCCCTATCATAAGCGAATCGTTTAATGAGTTACCGTGAACGTCTTTAAAAGAACCATCAAATACGACGCGGAGTTTTGTTGTTGCACTGTCCAACTTTAAAACTGCATGATGAGGTAAATAAAAAACATTCGGTTTTGATATCTCATCTTTGGGAATTTGGGTCATGTGTTTAAGCGATAAATATTCATCCATAAATTTAGTGTATTGAGAAAAGAGAGAGACATCATTTGAAGATTTCCTTTCCATCGCCAATAATCTTGAAGTTGCACCTCTTAGAGTATCACCAAACGCTGGCGGCTTCTTGAAAGGAAGTTTCAAAATATACTTTCCATCAGTGGCTCTTCGATGTGTTGAAGAAAAATGTTTTTCTATATCTTCAGCATCGTCTGAAGTATTTACTCTTACACCAACTTCCTCTATGGACCAAAACGATTGCAAAATTGAATCAATGTCGACAGTTTAATGATTAGATTGGATATGCATTTTTGATTCTGAAAGTAGTTTCCCCGCTAACACCCAACCAAAAATCGTTTTTTGAGCAATGGGAAAGCCTTTTTGACTTCGAATGCTTTCATTTTCCAAGATATCCCAAACCTTATCCGCTCCAAGTAAAATATCTATATTGGCAGTTTGATTGAACATTGGGTCAGCTAGCTTAAGGTTTGAAATATGATCCCATTCTTCGATGTTGGAAGGAATAGCTGGTAATCGAGTTGTTATTGTAGATAAAACAAACGTTTCTACAGCGATGCTTGTATGGCAATGACACGAAACGATATTTAACGATATTAATCCTCTAGATTGTCCTGTGTTTGAGCCACCAATACCCGAAATAGGAATGCGAGCATTTACTCTTTTAAGGCCTAATCTTTGAGCACAAGCTTCACTTATGAAGGAGACTTGTGAGCCTGAGTCAATAAGTATTTTGACTTGTTGATAAATTCCATTGTTATCGAGAATCCTCCCAACAGCAGTGGGTAGTAGGGTTTGCGAAAAATATTGATTTGAGTTGTAGGTATGGTGTGAAATAACGGGACTTGAATTTTCAACTGAATTCGAAGTCGAACAATGAGCTCTAGGTATAAATTCTGGTGAAGGTTGCTGCAATGAGGGCAATGCAGGTTTTGATGTGGTGTTATGAACGAGACTATGATGTTTTGAATTGCATGTTTTGCATCTAGACTTTGAAAGACAATTTGTAGAAATGTGGCCACCATGTAGGCAATTAAAACAAAGACGATTAGATTTTACGAATTCACGTTTGTTGTCAGCACTCATAGATAAAAATTCTTGGCATTGATATAATAAGTGAGACATTTTACATTTTGGACATTGGTTTGGAGAGGTAGCATGTAAAGTTTTAAACGCAGACGGCTTTTCTCTTGGTTCACGAATGTTCTCTTTGCATGATTCAAAAGCTTCACACCTATTTTCCAAGAACTTCAAAAATTCAGTTATTGTCGGAGATTTCTTGTCTAGGCTATGAGTAGACCACGCTTGGCGAGTATTCTGATCAACTTTGTTGAGAAGAACGTGGATCATCCAAGGATCTCTACTAAAGGACTCAAACGAGTCAAGACTTCGAACTATCTCATCAGACACATCAGATATATTTCGAAGTATTTTAACGTTTTGAGTTTGAACACATGGTTGATTCATAAAAGTCTCTATCAAACTGTTAATTATGAATCTGGGACGATTGTATCTTGTTTCTAATCTTTCCCAAGCCTTTTCATACGTGGCATCTGACATAGGAATCTGGGATATAAGATTTAAGGCCTGACCCCGCAGATGAGAACGAAGCAAATGAAATTTTTCAATTGGTGTCAATGATTGTTTCTGATGAATTGTACTTGAAAACATATCTTTAAATGCAGGCCAATCGCGATAGTTAGCACCCGTGAATGGTTCAATATATATTTGCGGAAGACGATCAAACGAAATGTTTTGAGAAACGATCGAATTGTCTTTTTTTCCGAAGTGGAGACCGAATCACTCGCGATATTTTGACGCTTACGAATGTGCGAAAGAAGTATTGTCTTCACCGATGTATATTTGGTTTCAAAGTCTTCAAAATCTTCCTCAGGGTCGACATACCCTTGAAGATTTGCGAATTCATAAATTTTTTCTTGCGAGTCATTAAATCTTCTCCAAAGAGAATCTAATTTTTCAATACGGATTTCAAGTGATTCCTTACTCTCGTTTTCAGAAATACTTTTTGCGAATGTAGCTGCTTTAGTAAGCGAACCTTTCAGATTACCCCGAATACGAAGGAGGACCGAGAGACTTTCTTCGGTAGGGTAAAGGTGTCAACAGTGAATCAGGGTACACAGTGAATCACAAGCTCTCACGCTGTATATTTTTATTTTATAAAACATTTGAAAAAGAGAAAAGAACACCCCTGTACACTTCCTCCCTTCAAACCATCAATCTGCGCGATCCCTTGATCGAAGTAGATTTTTTTCATGTTTTTGTGTTTTCTTCATTGCTAAGTAGTTTTTTGTTTTCTATTTGTTTTCCTTCTTATTAAATAACAGTGCATCTCAACTTCATTTGAGTATAATATTTGTATTTCTGCTAACATAGACTTAATAATTTGTGTCAACTTGTTAACTTATGTGAAATATTATACATAATTTTAATGTGTTTTTGTTAAAATGGCAACATGGTACACAGTGGATCAATTGAAAAAGGTACACAGTGAATCACTGAATCAAGACTCAAAAATTCAATTTTTTTTATTTTCTGTTGATTTTTCTAACATGAATGTTCGCACCAGAAAGCTATCCATTGTAATCAACTGAATTGCTTTTTTCTTTAATTTTTTTCTTTATTTTAAGCTAATAACGTTTTGTGATTTTTTTGTACATATGAAGAGTTTTATTTAATTTTTTTTTATAAATGAAGAGTATTTATTTTCGTTTAGTTTCTTATCTTTAAATAAAACATGAATAATAAATATAAAAATAAATATTAATAAATTAATACTTAATTAATAAATTAAAGACTGTTTTAAATCCCTGATTCACTGTGTACCAGTCACTGATTCACTGTGTACACCCAGAGTACACAGTGAATCATGTGGTAAGATATTTTAAAAACATTTTTTTTTATTTTTTCCAAATTAAAAGGTTTTGAAATTTTGTGCTCAAACTAAAGAAAATATATTGAAAAAGCTGTGGAAAAAAATGTTCATGGCTACTATGATAAATGCGAGCTTAACAGCGCAAGAATTAAAAAGTGATCCACTGTTGACACCTTTACCCTACACATCATATTAGGCAATTGTATTTATGTAATGTTCACAATTGATTCCAATATGATTTTTTCGATTTATGTTTTAATAATTTATAAATAGAGAATTAAATACATACATATGTCCATGAACGTTTACCAATACCAAACGATGAATTATCTTGATGTTGCGTGTTGCTTGAAAAACTTGCTTAGCCAAATTAAAGATGAACGATTTTTTTTGTTGAATGTTGAGGAATGTTCCAGAATCCTACAATATGATGCGATAAAATACGATATGATGCGATGAAATGCGATGAGCGAAAAGGATTCCAAAATTATCCCAAAACAGCACGAAATGAATCAATGTCCAATAATGAAAAATCCAAAATCCAGGATCCAGAATCCAAAATCCGGCTCGAATTAAGGACCAAAAAATATGTTTAAGAAAAATTCGAAGGACCAGTCTCTCAAGTTTTATAAAAAGTTTAATTTTATTTATAACAAGAGAAACAACTTTAATTGAATTATGAAACAGGAATGAAAATTACAAACAATTAAAAATTGAAGGAAAAATAAATAGCTATAGCAACGATTTAGTGATTAAAAAACAATACAGTGTTTTTCTGTGTACAGTAGTTTGAATCGATAGATATTCTCGAACACGTAGGTTGTACATTTCATGACTTCTACTTGGAATATTTCCACTTTTGTTAAAAAACTCTCTTTAAACTTTAAAAATATATAAATGTGTTATTGGAAGAATTTTTAGTTCCTTAAATAAGGGCCAACTCTCATGATTTTTATTCGAAAAGAATAGAATTCGCATATATGCCCTCCCAGCTTGTTATACCATTATTGTATCTAGCTAGCAGGACCATGATATACAGGGTGATTCACGAGCGTTGTGCCAAAAGCTAGAGCGTGTAGGATGAGTTGAGACAAGAAAAATATCGTATGGGAGGGGGGTCTATTCCCCCCCGTTTAGCCGGGAGGGGCAATTTTCTGAAAAATTGACTTATTTTGTAAAAAAAAATATTAAAAATCAACGGCTTCGTTTACAACACCGTGCTATACCTTTCTGAAAAGCCAAAAACTTCTTCTTTCACTTTGTTTTTAAATACAAAAAAATACAAAAAAATAATAAAAAAAAAAAACAACGCAGCACTCAATTTTAAATTACATAAAAAACAAAAACAAAAATAGCCAAACACAGCACAAGTGAGTACCTTCCTTTCTTCTTTCTTCCTCTTGATCTAAACAGTTGCTTGACTTACCCTATGCATCGCATTGCAATGAGTTTTTTTTTTTTGCTCACGCAATGTAAGTATATGGTGAGTCGGCAATAACGGATGAATAGAGAAATTACAATTTGAATTCCAGGGTCGGATAGACTCACGTCGCCGTTAAGGCATAACACTAACGGGGGCGCAGTTTCGAAAAGATACCTTTTGTTCATAGGGTAATTTTTCTTAGATTTTCGTCTGTTTCGGTTTTTATTTTTTAAATTGCAATGACTGAAGACTTCAGAGTCCATTATTGTAATATTCGCGGGCTTCGAATAAATTTTCTGGCTGCATACATCCACACTGTATCCAACAGGCCAGCTGTTTTGGCGCTAAGTGAAACCCAAGTAGGTGAGAATTCCGATCCTACTGAATTTCTCATTCATGGGTATAGCTTAGTGCCATTATTCTTTCCCCACCATGGTCTCGCCGTTTACATTAGGAGTGATGTAGCTTATCAGTTCTTGCCTCAATATGGACGTTGCTCCAACTCTTTTTTTTAATTTTATATGGTTTAAATTCTCCGTCAATAAGCACATCATTCACTACTGTTTTCTCTATCGAAGCCCAAACCTGGACAGAGCTTCAACTTCTCTTGAATTTGACGCTCTGTCTGACTCCATACAAAGAATTGTATCCTTGTATCCTCACACTGAAATCGTTATTACGGGCGATTTCAATGTACACAATTCTTCGTGGCTTCTCCATTCGGGCCCGACAACACCCGAAGGAATGTGTGCCGAGATCTTTGCTGAGTTTAACCACCTTACTCAGCTTGTCACTGAGCCTACTCGAATATCGGACATTGATGGCCAAGCTGAAAATACTCTTGACTTGTTCCTTACGTCTGACCCTGATAAATACACAATCTGTGTATTAACGCCTCTAGGCAGATCAGACCATAGTATTATATCTGCAAATTTCTCGTGTCAAACTAATCCAGTTAGAGAAAGAGCTCCGAAGAGAACCGTATGGCAATACGAGAAAGCCAACTGGGACGGTCTCAATAACTTTTTCCGGATCTTTAACTGGTCACTATGCTTCCTCGATAGTGACGTAGACTCCAGCGCAGATATATGATTGCTAATGTGATTATTCTGGGAATGAAAACTTTTATCCCGAATAGGGTTAAAAGCATTAAACCCAAAGAAAAGTCATGGTTTGATTCAAGCTGTAAAGAGGTTATCAGGGAAAAAGAAGTAAAGTTCCGGTGTTTTAGAGCCAACCCAACTGAAGAGGTGTTCTTCCACGCTGGCAAAACCCTTGCGTAAGCTTTTCCATCTATCCTATTCTTCTGGGCTCGTTCCGAGCAGTTGGAAAACAGCATTTGTCCAGCCAATCCCAAAAAAGGCGAATCTTCTTCTCCCTCCAATTATCGTCCGATTGCACTTACGTCCCTTCTTTCTAAGGTCATGGAAACGCTGATAAACTATCTGCTCAAGAAATATCTCGAAGACCGAAAGCTTCTTAATGACCGGCAGTACGGCTTTCGCAGCAACAGGTCCACTGGTGATCTGATGGTTTATCTCACCGAACAGTGGAACAAATCTTTACATCGTTTTGGAGAAAGTAAGATTGTTGCACTTGATATTTCAAAGGCATTTGATAAAGTCTGGCATCTTGTTCTTTTATCGAAAATGCGTGTTTCGGTATCGATGAATCCCTCCTTCGTTGGATTAGAAATTTTCTTTCGAACCGTTCAATACAAGTTGTAGTGGACGGATTCAAGTCTGAAACCCACAATATAAGTGCTGGTGTGCCCCAGGGCTCCGTTTTGTCTCCGACCCTCTTCCTCATTTTCATTAATGATCTCTTGTCTGTTACGTCTAATCCAATAAATTGTTTCGCTGACGATAGTACCCTTAGCTTTTCATATTCGTTTCCAGACTCACATCCTTCCTCTTCGGATGTGGAACTGCAACGTCAAAACATGATAAGCTCATTAAACTCTGACTTAAACAGCATTGTACAATGGGGAATGCTTCGAAAACTCAATGCTGTCTTGTATCGTCGAAGCGAGATATACCCCCTTGCCACTATCCATGAGTGGCACTTGCATCAATGAGACCGAACATCTCGAGATTCTCGGTATGTGCATCACTGACCACCTCTTGTGGAACGAGCACATATGCGATGTCGCCAAAAATGCCGCAAGATGTTTAGGTTTCGTAAGGCGATGCAAGAAATTTTTTCCCCCTTCTGATCTGGCTACCATCTACAAAACCTACATACGTCCTAAGCTTGAGTACAATTCTCACGTCTGGGCTGGTGCTCCAGTGACGTACTTAAATCTTCTGGACAGTATCCAAAAAAGAGCATTCAAAATGATTGGTGACAATGCCATCGTTGAGTCATTTACATCTCTAGAACATCGGCGTAATGTCTCATGTCTCACCCTGTTTTAGCGATACTTCAACGGTATATTATGCTCTAATGAAAAAGCCAGTTGCATTCCTCCCCTTAAGACATTCAACCGTAATACCCGTGACTCCTGGAATGCCCATCAGTTCACCCTCGAGCCCAACTTCGGACGTACTGTCAAGTACAGAGAATCGTTCTTTAGCCGTACTACGCGAATGTGGAACTCTCTTCCACACTCTGTCTTCCCCAGTCATTGTAATATTGAGGAATTCAAAACCAATGTTCACCGACACCTCCTTTTACATCCTCTATCCTTTCCCTAATGCTCGCACTGTGCTTTTGGCATATAAAGGTTAATGAAAAAAAATCCCTTGAGTGCGTGTTGATTATAAAAAAAAAAAAAATTGTTCAAACGAATAGTTTAAAAAAAATAAATTTTCAAAGTCAAAATTAAAAAAAGAAAGCAAAAAAAACATTTTTGAACTTATTTTTTTCAAAATTTTATGTAATTAAGTACTAATTTTGTTTTAAAAATTCAATGTGTTTGTTAATTTTTAGTCGAAAACAGAAAACCAGATGCAAGAATGTCTTTTCGTTTTTGAGAAATTAAGAAAAAACCAAAACCATTTTTTTCTAAAAAAATCTTTGTTTTTATTTTTACCTATCTGGACTTTAAGTTTAATTTATTGGTTTATTTTATAAATTAAATTTTTTGTAATTGGAGTTTTATGAGGACTCAATAAAGTAGAAAAGTATTGGATTTTCCCTGGATTAATCATTTTGTTCATTGATAACGTCTGAAACTGACCTGCAATTTTTTCTTACTATACCTGGGGCCGCGGCCACTCGCCGGCGAAGGGTTCTACCTGCTTGGGGCTTAAGATTAATGAAATCGCAATTTTTCTTGAATGAAAAAACAATTAACAACCTAAAGGTAAATAAAAGGCATCGCATATTTACTAAACAACCATTTACAATTAAAATATTAACTCATCAACACATAACAATAACAAACTCATACGCTCGAGAAGAGTTAGTGGACATTAACTTCTGCTACGGTTTAACTTGTTGTCAAGATCGGGAATCCGAAAAACTCTACGCTGAAAGATATCCCAATCCCAATAGATGGCGCCCAAGTCGTAGCATGTTTTCAAGAATCCGCTGACGAGAGCACGGAGAGCTAGAAGTGAAAGGTCAATGGCAGACGTTATCAATGAACAAAATGATTAGTCCAAGGAAATTCCAATACTTTTCTACTTTATTAAGTCCTCATAAAACTCCAATTACAAAAAATTTAATTTATAAAATAAACCAATAAATTAAACTTAAAGTCCAGATAGGTAAAAATAAAAACAAAGATTTTTTTAGAAAAAAATGGTTTTGGTTTTTTCTTAATTTCTCAAAAACGAAAAGACATTTTTGCATCCGGTTTTCTGTTTTCGACTAAAAATTAACAAACACATTGAATTTTTTAAACGAAATTAGTACTTAATTAGTACTTAACATTAAATTTTGAAAGAAATTAGTTCAAAAATTGTTGTTTTGCTTTTTTTTTTTAAATTTTGAGTTTGAAATTTTTTTTTTTTAACTATTCGGTAAAACAATTTAATTTAAAAGCAAAGTGAAAGAAAAAGTTTTTGGCTTTCCAAAAAGGTATAGCACGGTGTTGTAAACGAAGCCGTTGATTTTTAATATTTTTTTTTTACAAAATAAGCCAATTTTTCAGAAAATTGCCCTCCCGGCTAAACGGGGGGAATAGACCCCCCCCCCTCCTATACGATTTTTTTCTTGTCTCAGCTCAACCTACACGCTTTAGCTTTTTGGCACAACGCTCGTGAATCACCCTGTATAATTTGTCAGACCTTTTGAGAACATTAAGGCTTGACCTTGCTTACATACATTTTTCATGTAATCAACAACAAGCAACAAGGACGTCAAGCATGTCTTTATCATTTGAATATGATCTTTCCAATTTAGATTGCAAACAATTATTACTCCTAAGTACTTAAACTGTTGAACTCTTTCAATTTTAAAGCAATCATATGTATACTGTGAATTGGACATAAAATTGATTTTACCACACTTTTGAATAGGTAATGGAAACATTTGAGAATTGTGAGCGTTAAAACGTAAATTGAAGTCATATACAAGTCATATACATCAATTTAGTTTTTTCACTGATCACCAATTTATGATAAGTAAACCACAACCTTAGTATTTCTAGATCTTCTTCAATGTTCACAATACTATCAAATACAAGTACAGATGAATAAGTAAAAACAATATCATCAGCAAAAACAGTTGGAGCACCATTTAACTTTAATTTGAAAATGGAATGAATGTACACCAGGAAGAACAAGGGTCCAAGTACTAATCCCTGCTTTAGTTCACTGTAACTTCCATTAATATTTGCTTCTTGTGTTCTATTTCTCAAATAAGAACTCAGCAGATTGAAAAAGCTACCTCGGAATACTGCATTATACAATTTAGTTAGTAAGAGATTGTGGTTCACAAGAAAAGCTTTAGTCATAATTTAAAATTTCATAGACTTGACTTTAAACCCTTAATAGATCATCTTCTGTTGACAAACCTGACACTTATTAAAAACTTGGGCTAGTACGTCAACAACAAACCAAGCAACAATTTTTAACAAATGACTTGATACACCATCTGTAGTACATGAGTGTTTACTTTTTAAAGACATAATCACTTTGAAGACTTCGTTTGGTGTTATTATATCAAAAACAAACCTATTTGATTTAATATCTTCCATCATCATCTTTTCTGACAAAAAGAAAAGTCACCATTCAAGCATTGTGCGAATACTTACTTACTTAAGGTGGCGCTACAGTCCGTTGTGGACTTGGGCCTCAATCAACAGTCTCCACCAGCCAGCTCGGTCCCTAGCTAGCTGTCTCCAGTTTTGCACACCAAGTTGATTGAGGTCCTCTTCCACTTGTGTGCGTCGACTTCCTCTCCTTCAACGTCCGTCGGGAATAGTGTCGTAGGCATTCTGGGCCGGAGCATGGGTGTCCATCCGCTCTAAATGACCGAGCCACCTGAGTCTCTGGATCTTGACTCTTCTGGCTAGTTCCATGTAGTTGTACAACACGTAAAGTTCGCTGTTCTATTTTCTTCTTCATTTCCCATCAATGCACACGGGGCCAAAGATGACCCGAAAAACTTTCCTCTCGAAACAGCCTAAGGCACAGTCATCCGATTTTCTAGCTTTGCTAATGGCCTTTTCCAAAATAGAAAAGGAGTGCTTACCCATCACTCCCTCAGGGAGTGAAATAGTCACTCCCTACTTTTTCTTGGAGTGAAGGAGTGATTAACAATACATTAAACTAAACGTCAAAACACTCCCTTTCCCAAAATGAATTCCAAATTCGTTGACAGGGAGTACACTCCCAAAAGTAGTTTTGGAAAAGGACATAAGATTTGCTTTCTTAGCCCAAAAAAAAACAGCGATTAGCAAGAGTTATTCTTCGTCTGATCTCAGACGAACAGACTTTTGGAAGATATTGCCTCGTGTGTTGACGGTGGAGTTTTGCATTATCTTCTCTTCTGAATCCTTTTTTGACATCGAAATATTCCGTAAGCTCGTTTCCAACCTTGATGACGCAGCGTGAGTTCTCCATCATCAATTTGCACAAGCGAACAAGCGAACAAGCGAACAGGGATGCCTAAACTAGCTTTATACAGTTCGTTTTCGATGAAAAGGTGGGGGGTATCGATGTGGAGTGCATAAGTTTTTTTCCAGGATCTGCCGCAAAGTGAAAATTTGGTCGATGGCTGACTTTGATAAGGACCTTTCTGATTGTTGACGAAAGGTAATCCGATTTCATTTCGTCTAGGCCTGGTTCACGAAAATGTATTGTCGTATCCACTGAATGACTCCTGTCTGACAGCGGAATTTTGTTCGTTATTGCCGCTACACTTTCTAAGGAAGTGACAATTGCAAATCCTTATCATCGACTGCTATTCTATAATTATGTTCCTTTGCTCATTTCTGCAGGCATCGGTTGGTGCTCGATGACCTTGAGACAGCTATTTTACCCTCCGGTAAAACTTCCAAATTTCATTCCTGCTATTGGCTCTCTCAACATCCTCAATTTGACGCTTCTTCTGCTTTTTTATTTTTATTTTTCTTCCCACAAGATAACTACTTTGAGATTCGCCATGTTGGCTATGTTATCTTTTCTCTCATGCAATTGAAAACATAAGCAAATGTTCGTGTTCAATTTCTTAGCTTTCCTCCAAAAACTCTATGCAAGGAAACGTCTTTGGGGATGTCATTACTTTGTTAGCTTAAAGCACAGATAATAAATTTATACAGATGTCTCATCCCTGCAGAAAAAAATGAAACATATTTTGCTCTTAACAGACAACGCCTTAACAGACAAGGAGCTTTTTGAAGCTTTTTTCCTTGCCTAAATATTCATTTATGGGCAATGAGGCGAGCGAAAATAGATTTTTAATGCATTAAGTGAATGCGTTAAAGCTTTTAGAAAAAGCTTTTTTTGGTAGCTTTCAGTTTCATATATCATTTCTCGCCATAAGGGTGAGACATCTGTATAAATTTATTATCTGTGCTTAAAGGTTATAGCTTATGTGTTATTCTGATGGTAATATAAAGCTACGCTATTTTTTAGTTTTATTAAGCTAAGTTACCTAGAATGATGTTCATAGCTTTTTTAAAAGCTTATTTTAAATTTTTACATAAAAGCAAAAAAAATCTTTTCTTATTTAAATTGTCCATTAAAATTGAAAGTATTAATTAGAAGCATACAAGACCAATCGTAAGTTAAATATCATATTAGTTAAGAACATTTTGATTTCTTGTAGCCCGACTTAACAGAGAGAGAGGGAGAAAAAGTGAGAACAAACTTTTCAAAAAATCAAATTATTTTTGGCAAATTAGTTTCTATGTTCCAGTCAATGTTTTTGAGAAACGTCAGTCAAAATTCCCAGTCAAATAAATTGCTAAATAAAAAAAAAGCATTCCATGGTATAAATACTTATTCTTTCAATTTATAAGTGAATCAAACTAATTTACTTCTTTCATTTTGAAGGCTGAAATCATCCAAATCCATGTTGGCCAGGCCGGTGTTCAGATCGCTAACGCGTGTTGGGAATTATACTGTCTCGAACATGGTATTAATAATGATGGAACGTTGTGTGATTGCCCATCTGATAGTACCTTTACAAATTTTTTTGATTTTAAAACGGCAAATAAGGTTGTGCCACGGGCAATATTGGTCGACGCAGAACCAACTGTTATAGGTCTCTTAAACTGGCTGCTGTATGTAAGACTCTTGGATTTGTTTGTTTATTTTTTTTCATTCTTTCAGATCAAATTCGTACTGGACCCTATGGATGCTTGTACTGTCCTTCCAATCTTATAACTGGAAAAGAAGATAGTGGAAGCAACTATGCTAGAGGTTACTTTACAATGGGTGCAGAGCTTATCGACATTACAATGGAGGCAATTCGAAATGCCGCGGAATCATGTTCAAATCTAAGAGGCTTCGTACTTTTTAGATCTATTGGAGGTGGTACTGGTTCTGGACTGGGTAATCTAATAGCAGAACATTTATTGGATACATATGAAAAGCTTAACAAATTTGAATTTATAATATTTCCATCACCATCGTAAGAAATGATTTTAACTTGCAACTTTTTTAATTTATGACTTCTGTTTTAGATTGTCGCCTCTCATCGTAGAACCGTATAATGCACTCCTAGCAACACATTTTGGTATGGATTCTATTGATTGCACTTTTATTATTGACAATGAGGCTCTTTATGATGTTTGTTCAAAAAAACTGAATATCAATGCTCCGAAGTATAAAAACCTTAACCGAATTATTGGACAGGTCTGTTTCAATTAATTTTGAATTCATCTCTGAAAGATAAGAATTATTTAGACAGCTTCAAATTTTACAACATCTCAACGCTTTTCTGGGAGCTCCAATGTTACATTTTCTGAATTTCAAGTTAATTTGGTTCCATATCCGCGACTCCATTATCCTGTGTTAAGTTACGCTCCCTTTATTCCAGGCACTGGTTCAGGTTATACACGGCTATCAACGGAGCAAATTACAACCGCATGTTTTGATTCATCAAACCAGTTAGTGCGATGTAATCCCATGGAAGGAAAGTATATGTCTTCAGTACTCCTATATCGAGGAGATGTAAGTACGAGTGAAATACACTCGAGCATATCGCGCTTGCGATGTTCAAGTTCAATTCGTTTTGCTGACTGGTCTCCAATGGGATTTAAAGTTGGCACTAATTCAGAACCTCCGTGTTCTGTTCCTGGAGGCGGATTGGGGAATACAGACAAATCCTTGGTAGTCTTGTCAAATAATACAATAATTCAAAAGGCTTGGTGCCGACTGATTCATAAATATAATAAACTATACAGTAAACGAGCTTTCATCCACCATTATATTTCTGAGGGATTAGAAGAATCTTCATTACTAGAGGCATCCGAAGATATATGCACGTTAATATCGGATTATAAAGAAGTCTATAGTGCTGAAAATCGACAAGATACTGCCTACAATGGTAGCTATAAAAAAAGACTAAATAAATGGGAAAACCCGGAAAGAAGTCGAACACCCTACCAAGAAATCGTTCAAGAAAGTTTTCATTACGAAGAAGAAATCAAAAGCACGACATCAAAAAGTAATTTGCGTCCAGATAAATCGCGTGAGAGGAAATTGCCTGACGAGAAATTGCGTGAACATAAGTCGCGTGAGAGGAAATTGCCTGACGAGAAATCGCGTAGTGAGAAATTGCGTAACGAGAAATCGCATGATGAGAGATTGGTTCACGACGCATCCGGTGACGGTAGCAGTGATCTACCATTCAAAATCCAAACTGGGGTGGGAGAATATATTTGTGAATGTAGATTAGTAAATGAGAATCGTGAAAGTGAAGGATTGCCGCCATCACCGAATCCTTCAATGTCAAGTGTCAAAACCGAAATATTTGTCATGCAGCCAAAGAGTGGTAACGATCAAAATGAGATGGCATCATCTCTGGCAAGGTCCTTACAGCAAGGTCATGATCAAAATAACTTGTCACAGTCACAACAAGGTAACGATTCAAATAGCTTGTCACAACCTCAGGAAAGTTTTGTAAAGAAAAGTAACGAACGAATAGGCTGGGCACTGCCAATAAGAGATGAAGATGAGAATGCAAAAAAGCTAGCAGTGCTTAAAAAAAGTAAAAGTTTCGAATCCGTAAGTTCATTAGGCCTAGGTAGTGGCAAAAAACGTTCGAAATCTCATGAGCCAAGAGTGTCTGAAGTTACTTTTCGTGAATCGAAAAGAAATTCTTATACTCCAATAATCCATGATTGTAGACCAATAGAATCTTTTGTCGTGAATTCAACTGACGCGCAAAATTTTCCTTGTGCAACTATAGGATTTTGCGATATGGGAGGAGTCTTGAAGCTTCCACCACCAAGATCTGAAGGTCAAGAAATTTTGGGTGAAGCGCTTAGCGCCAAAGAACGATTTTGCAAATCAATTAAGCAGAACTATAGTTGTACACCGCAAGAGTACATTATAAAAGATGATGAGAGGCCCTCGTGTAGCTACCAGGATTCGTCAAATGATCAGTGTAATCAACCAGTTTGTCCTTATCCAACACCCAGCAGCACCCCCCGAATGTCTTATTGCGCACCAATTTGGATGAACGGCCTATGCAACTATGAACCACATCAGGGCTATTGTGGCTATCAAAATAATAATTCCTTGGGTTTCAGACCACGAAAACAAAAAAGCAAAAAAAACAAGGCATGTTTTTGTGATCAAGAATTAGGAGGCAGATTTGATTCGTCGAACACAGCAGTAATTCCACCGCAATGCTTAGGCAGTAACAATTTTGTTTGCTATCAAGACGAAATGTTATGCTGTTCCGAGCCAAACGAGGTTATTTGCTTGGATAATGAAATTGTTTTACCAAGAGCTCCGGGTAATAATTGCGACCGTAGATAAATTTGATGTTAAATCTAATGTTAAATGAAAATATTAAGTGTAGTTAATTTTTAAATATTAACAAAACTTGAACGATGTTTTAAACTGTGTTTAAATGTATTGTTTTAGTGTAGGTACCTATTGAATGTGTAGCTTGGCAATTCATCATTGAACTTCATAGACCTTTTTAGAGAAATAACAACATTTTTCAAACACATAATCAAACGCCGAAAATATTGTAGAAGCGGAGGCGACCTCCAATCGATGATGGGGTAGACAGAAAACTTTTTAGAACCACTGACTGGTCTGTCATTTCCATTATAGTTTTTTGAATACGCGCTAGACCACCCGGGCTAAGAAAATGCTCATTTTGCTCATTTTTGAAACCATATCAAAAAAGACTTTTTTAAACCACAAGTAATGCCATCGCGGTTTCTCATGATAGGGTTATTGAGGTTATTTGGTTCAACATCACGCTTCAGAGCTATTACACAAATAGGTTATCAATTCATTTTGATACGGAAAGCTTTTCTCTGGACATTTATATGGGGATAATGGGGTGTCCACATACGAGTCTCATACGAGCAATGGACTTGTGTCCAGGGGAATACAGAACAAACGTTTTTTTTTTGATTCGGTGGGTTCTTAGCCCTAGAGTTATCTTTTTTCTTTACGTATCAAATCATGAAAGAACAAAATACACAGGGTATCCTGTGAATCGTCTGGCATACTTTGGAATGTGATTCTTGGTCTTAATCTCAGATTAGGTGTTCGCTTTTATTGAAACGTTCTACAAATTCCCAAAAAATATTAATTTTAAATAAAAAAGACTGGCTTCCCCGAAAATTGTTGCTGTGTCAGCTTGTTACCTTAAGAAATAAAATCACATTATTCTTCCCATCGATAGTGATACATAGTTGAAAGATCAGAAAATTACAAGAGCTACTTTTTATCCAGGCTATCGCGGGTAACACCGCGAACGCTGAGATAAGCTTTTCAATATAATAGAAAAATGAACTCATTTATACTGTAATATTCGGCTTGGTCCGACAATTAAAACTTATTCACTTTTCACATAAAACACAAATTCACTTTGTTCAAATCACTCACACACTTATTTATTCAACACTTTCAATTATTACTTTCGAACACAGTTTCTTACTTTATCGCAGTTCACAATCAACTATCCAGCTTCGCTTCCGAATCGGGTATTTATAGTTCTGATATGGTTCTAGAAACTACTAAGCTGAATGTTCCAAAAGTTCTCCTCTTAACCACAAGATGTCAAAAAAAAAAAAATACTGGGATTTTTTTTTGTAAGAGCTGAATGTGCTTAAGCAAAAGTTTTCTCTTAATCACTAGGTGTTGCCCCTCATTTTTAACTGTCCTACACAAGTGTTTACTACTACAATTAAACTTATTGCTACATACCTACCTACTTATTTCCTATAAAACGATATTAGAGTAATAGAGGTAAAGAGTAAGTAAAGAGAGTAACGCCCGATTTCTTGACAAAGTTCTAGCCCTTAAAACTCGGTTTAGTGAAATTTTACAACTCATTTGAGTTCTAAGTCATTTCTTCACCAAGTTCTTACGCGTTAGAACTTCGATTTAGAACTTTGTTATAGTTAGAACTTCGATAAAATTAGACCCTCAAATTCGGGGGTCTAGTGCCTTAAAACTCGGTTTATTTATAATTTTATTTTTTCAGCGAGCGAAATGATCATATCGGACGACAGCGTCCTTTCGTTGGGAAAAATTCATATTTTACTTGCCCTTGCATCTTAGTATTTGTTGGTAATGATTAATGAATTATTGTTGGTGTTGGCGAAAGACCGCGGCATCGTTGTTTCGTTGATAAAGCTGTACACATGCCGCTGTCGGTGGAAAATTGACGGTTTGAGACGGGGTCATTAGAGTTTTGGTTATTATGGCTTTTTCAACCAGAGAGTATTGGAAACGTCTGAAGGCTTATCTTCATTATATAGGCTGAGAAAGCAAAATTGTGCTCTCAGCAACAATTGGAGGCGTTTTGCGGACGTCGGAATCTGGTGGTATTTCATCCGAATCAAATGATTCTAATCTAATTATGTATAGCGAATGGCTATTATATTTTTTTAGGTGAAGTATACTTCGCCGCCGCGCCGGTGGCAATAGGTAAATAAAAGTCTAAACCTTAGTGTAAGCAACTCATCATAAATTCTCTGGGGGCGTGTGAAGGATTGAGTTGACCTACAATTTACCGGCGATATCAAACTAGAGAGTTGAGAAGCACTTTTTTTCTTGACAGTTTATACGGACCAGTAGGATTCGAACCCCACGTTCTGCGGGACAGCCAACACACTTAACCACCACTACACAGGCATCATAAAAACAAACATACGCACATACACAGGAACACACATAGTCAATAAATAAAAAAAAAATAGGGGAAAAGTCAAAAAATATATTTATTTTGTTTCAAATTGACGGAAATGCCTGTCAAAAAATATTGCCGGGTGACTCAAAAGTTTAAAAAAAAAATGCTAGAACTAGGTTCTAAAAATGACAAGTTCTAAGCGCTTAGAACTCAGTTATGATTTTAGATCGAGTTCTAGAGAAGTGAAGAAATGCCCGAGTTCCAAATTTTCTAAAAACTAAGTTCTAACGTTAAACCGAGATTTACTAGATCGAGTTTTAAGGGAATTTTAGAACTTTGTGAAGAAATTGGGCGTAAGAGTAGTATGTACATTAAATATAAAAAGAGATACAGACCGATAGATATATAAAGTGTATACACATTACATTGCCCCTCCTTAGGATTGATCGTCCCGAACAAATCCATCATTCTCATCACAACTGTAGCGATGTAGTCGGTCGCGATGTACAACTTTAAGTTTTCCTCTGACTCCTTTTTGTATCCGGTACACGACGTCGTTGATTTTTCTAATCAATGTATATGGATGGACCTCCCCAGTCCCGTTGAAGTTTCGGTGACAGCCCTTTTTGTCGATGGGGATTGTAAAGCCACACTCGATCTCCTGCTTGGATCTCTGTTGTTGTCGCTCGTATATCGTAGCGTGTCTTCATTCGGTCACTGAACATATTTATT
Organism: Sphaerophoria taeniata; assembly: GCA_943590905.1. Taxonomy (NCBI): domain Eukaryota; kingdom Metazoa; phylum Arthropoda; class Insecta; order Diptera; family Syrphidae; genus Sphaerophoria; species Sphaerophoria taeniata. Next base: position 132,674,436 of record OX016540.1, read on the forward strand.
TTTAACCTGGTATCGTCGTGGATCTGAAGGAGTCTTTCTCTGAGGTCATGCATGTAGTCATCCTCGGCTTGCGGTTCCGACGCACGTGGGACACCCAAATTTTATTTCGCTCGGCAGTCTGATGTTCCTTCCCATCAAAATCTCAGACGGTGTATGACCAGTTGAGCTATGTCACGCACTTCGATACGCCATCAAAAACAGTGGAATGTGTCGATCCCAATCTCGCTGGTTGTCGTCCACAACTTTGCAAAGATGTTCCTTAAGGGTTCGGTTGAACCGTTCGACCATGCCATCAGATTGTGGGTGGAGTGGTGTTGTTCTTGTCTCCTTGATGTGAAGAAGCCCACAAACTTCCTGGAATATGTTTGATTCAAAGTTCCTTCCCTGGTCGGAATGCAGTTCAAATGGAACACCGAATCTGCTCACCCAGTTGAACACAATTTGGTCTGCGACTGTTTTTGCTTCTTGATTCGGAATGGCGTATGCTTCAGGCCACTTGCTGAAGTAATCCATGACGACCAGAATATAACGATTTCCATTATTTGTTTCCGGAAATGGACCCGCCACGTCTACTGCAATCCTTTCAAAGGGTGATCCGACATTATACTGCTGCATTTGGCTGTGATTCTTTTTGTTCGGGCCTTTGGTGGCAGCACAGGTATCACATTTTCGGCACCACTTCTCGACATCCTCCCTTGCATGTAGCCAATAGAATCGTTGTCGAACCTTTTCTAGCGTCTTGTTTACTTCTAGATGGCCCTCCGAAACTCCATCATGCATCTCTCGCAGAACGTCCATAATCTTCGATCTCGGTAAGACTAGCTGCATTGCGAGCAGCAAATCTCCACTGAATAAACGTTCGGCCGAAGCCCTGTCTCCGATACACTCAGAAGGAGTGGATCAAAGAATAAACCGAGTCTCGTCAAAATCAGACTCCTGTTCACAACAAAAGGTTATGAAATAAACGTTCGGAGTTCGGACTATTGCCCCTGTTCGTTTACTTTCCAGAAGGGAAGAGTAAACGAAATGATCTTCTGTCAGCGAGCGGCAAATCTCCACTGAATAAACGTTCGGCCAAAGCCCTGTCTCTGATACACTCAGAAGGAGTGGATCAAAGAATAAACCGAGTCTCGTCAAAATCAGACTCCTGTTCACAACAAAAGGTTATGAAATAAACGTTCGGAGTTCGGACTATTGCCCCTGTTCGTTAACTTTCCAGAAGGGAAGAGTAAACGAAATAAACTTCTGTCAGCGAGCGGCAAATCTCCACTGAATAAACGATCGGCCGAAGCCCTGTCTCTGATACACTCAGAAGGAGTGGATCAAAGAATAAACCGAGTCTCGTCAAAATCAGACTCCTGTTCACAACAAAAGGTTATGAAATAAACGTTCGGACTATTGCCCCTGTTCGTTTACTTTCCAGAAGGGAAGAGTAAACGAAATAAACTTCTGTCAGCGAGCGGCAAATCTCCACTGAATAAACGTTCGGCCAAAGCCCTGTCTCTGATACACTCAGAAGGAGTGGATCAAAGAATAAACTGAGAAAAACGGTTGAGTAATAATTATTACTCTTGTTTGTATATTTTCCAGAAGGGAAAATACACAAAATTATCGGTCGGCAAAATATCGGATCGGAGAGAAGCCCCGGTCGGTTGAGAATATATTTTGAAGAAATATATTCCCAATACAAAATACAGGTGGGTAGCTCTAAATTTATAGTACTTCCCGGCAAAAATTTATAATAGGATGCTGGTGTAGCAAACTTTTCAATCGTTCACTCTACCGAAGCGGAGTCAGAACTGATTTGTGTCGACGACAACAGTTCCCCTTATGCATATTTCTGTTGATCTTGGGTGTGAATCGTATTATACCCAATTCATTATCATGTGTTGTTCCTCAACTCGTCGTTGCTTCATCCATGAATGAGATCGGCTGTGGTTCGTTTGACAGTAACCATTTCTTTTTCTTCTTGCCGTCTGCAACGCTTTGAGTCTTGTTTATTCGGTCTCCAAGATAGTACATCCGCCTTTGAGTCAAGTATACTCCTCCGATGTTGGAATCCGTGTTTGTTTTCCGGCTGGGAAACAACTTGGGAAGTAACGCTGTTGTTGGACTTTCCTTGGCCGTTGGAATTGCTTATGTTTTCACAGTGTTGGCAAGTGGTATTCCTTCGTGGTAATCTGCACTGTCGTTGAAGATGCCCATTCTCATTCCAATTCCAGCATCATGCTCGTCCGCCTTGCTGCCTCCTTTCCACGGTAGCCTTCTGGCAAGAGCATTCTTGGACTTCCACTTCTCTTACCCGATGGATACTTTGTGAAGCTTTTTCTGCAGCTTCCATTGTCAGAGCGAATGCCAATGCTTCTGGGAGTGTTCGCTTTCCGGCAATTCGAATAGCCCTCTGGAGATTAATGTCGGCCCCACAGCCCTCACAAAGGCTTCAACAGCAAGTTGATCTCTTATCTCATTGCCAGCTGATGGATATGCCAGGTGAACCAAGCGCTCAATATCTGATTGAAGCTGCTGCAGAGTTTCACCCCTTTTCTGTGTTCTATTATTTAGCTGTACTCGGAAGACTTCTGTCATGCGGCTGTCTCCAAACCGCCGTTCAGTTGCGCTTACAAGAACACTGGGGCCTGATTATGGGATTCGCGGCGAATCGTTTTGCTAGCGAGTTTGACATTTTTTAATTATTGCGTTCGCTTTCGTCTTCTTCGTTTTGAATTCGACCAGTTAACGAATTCGAAGGCGTATTTCAAATGTCATAATGTTTGCTGGCGATGGCGAGTTGAAATTCGACAGCTTTTTATTGGCGGATTCACAGGCGAAAGAGTGTTTTTTCAGAGTTACCACCGGGACTCATTTTTGTTTATGTTTATTATTGCGTACGTGTTTGTTTGTTTAAACTTAGTCTACTAACAACTAACACTGCACTAAATGATGAGACATTTGCTGTAAGATTTAGCTTGCTATAAGATCTCTTCGACATTTTCTGATAGTGTGATTTTTGATAAGCTGGCTCAGGGACTCATTATTAAATTTGACTCATCTTTTTAAGTATTCTACAGTTAGTGCATGAAAAAACAGTTTATTTTCATTTCTGCATGTTTATTAACATTCTTCTTCTCATGCAAATTATAACATGTAAGCAATACAAAAATTGCAAAAACAGACTGAATTAATGATAACCAACAGATGTAGCTTCAAAAAAGGCCGCTATCAACTGCCAAAGTTCAGAATCTTCTATTAGAAGAACCTTTGTTTGAAAAATAAAATTTATCGAACGTTTATTTACTTCGTTCCTTTGAGTGACTCATTTACCCCCCTATTACCACTGGCGAGTCGAACGTTAGACGTGAGAAGTTTTCATTGGCGAACTCACACAGTCGACATATTACTGATGGCGAACTTTACAATTCGATTTCGAACTGAGTTCGAAATTAAAATAAAAGAAAAACAAATAAATTAAACGTCAAATCATAAATGTTTAGAACAAAACAAAATGTTTTCTGTTGTCTTGAAATCAAAAAGGGGAACGCTCAACGTTCTATGTTAATTTTGTTTGATGTTTGCTCGCTCCTTTCAGAAACGTTAGTTCTGGTTCAAGACAATTTATTCAATAAGCAACACGCTAAAGCCAGAAATATAATAGAAAGGACTATTGGTGTTGTTGAAACTTTGCGCTGCCTCTTAAATTATAGGAAAATGCATTACGCTCCTTCAAGACAAAACAAATTGTAAAAGTGTGCTGTACCTTGAACAACTTTTGCATAAAATACCGAATTGCAGATCCCGAGATTGTAAAGAAAGCCATGACATGCCAACAGCTAGAATACCTACAACACTCCAAGCAATATAAGAGCCCAACCTGGAAAAAGACGAAATAATGGGATCTTTGCAGATTATAAAAGCAAGCGTTGGAGTGCAATTCAAGTCAAGTCCATTCTATGGACAACTAAGTCTTGGCTCTATAAAATCAATAAATCTAATTTGATTTTTCAAATTTAAGGATTTTTCTCTTCCACTTCTAGGTATTCTATTTGTCGACGGTTTTTGTCAAGATTTTCATTTTCTTCTCTTTTTTCTGATGCCTTTTATACAACAAGAAGGTTATCTTTCTGAATTTCATAACTTTTTCTCGAATATCTAGCAATATCGGACAAAAATATTACTTTTATTCAAGTTTCGACCTTTTCTCACACAATGTATAACCTTGTGATGCTTGCTTTCTAAGGCTGAGGTATGCTCAGTCTGTCCAGGGTGTTCTCGACTAAGCACCAAACGTCGAGTTAAAGACCTAAACCAAATAACACAACCAACCTTCACTGTTCGTTTGACGGCTTTTATTTAACAATATCTTAAGTCTAACAGAGGTCTTATTCGAATTTTGTTTTACAATTGTTTTAAGCTTATACCACTTATAATAAAACCTAGTAATACTGCAGCGACGATGAGTTACTCCTTGCCTCTCGGTTCTCGGATAGTTACGGCCCTTGTAGATAAAATAGTCGGAGATATGGCTGTCAGTGTCACCACTGAATAAACGTTCGGCCGAAGCCCTGTCTTTGATACACCCGGAAGGTGGGGGTCAAAGAATAAACCGAGTCTAGTCAAAATCAGACTCCTGTTCACAACAAAGGTTGTGAAATAAACGGTCGAGCTATTGCTCCTGTTCGTTTGCTTTCCAGAAGGGAAGAGTAAACGAAATAAATTTCTGTCAGCGAGCAGCAAATCTCCACTGAATAAACGTTCGGCCGAAGCCCTGTCTCCGATACACTCAGAAGGAGTGGATCAAAGAATAAACCGAGTCTCGTCAAAATCAGACTCCTGTTCACAACAAAAGGTTATGAAATAAACGTTCGGAGTTCGGACTATTGCCCCTGTTCGTTTACTTTCCAGAAGGGAAGAGTAAACGAAATGAACTTCTGTCAGCGAGCGGCAAATCTCCACTGAATAAACGTTCGGCCAAAGCCCTGTCTCTGATACACTCAGAAGGAGTGGATCAAAGAATAAACCGAGTCTCGTCAAAATCAGACTCCTGTTCACAACAAAAGGTTATGAAATAAACGTTCGGACTATTGCCCCTGTTCGTTTACTTTCCAGAAGGGAAGAGTAAACGAAATAAACTTCTGTCAGCGAGCGGCGAATCTCCACTGAATAAACGTTCGGCCAAAGCCCTGTCTCTGATACACTCAGAAGGAGTGGATCAAAGAATAAACTGAGAAAAACGGTTGAGTAATAATTATTACTCTTGTTTGTATATTTTCCAGAAGGGAAAATACACAAAATTATCGGTCGGCAAAATATCGGATCGGAGAGAAGCCCCGGTCGGTTGAGAATATATTTTGAAGAAATATATTCCCAATACAAAATACAGGTGGGTAGCTCTAAATTTATAGTACTTCCCGGCAAAAATTTATAATAGGATGCTGGTGTAGCAAACTTTTCAATCGTTCACTCTACCGAAGCGGAGTCAGAACTGATTTGTGTCGACGACAACAGTTCCCCTTATGCATATTTCTGTTGATCTTGGGTGTGAATCGTATTATACCCAATTCATTATCATGTGTTGTCGTCGGTCGCACGTCGCTTCGGTAATTTCGTGTTGTTGCTTCGGTGATATTGTTTCTCATTATTATGTTCGGTGTTGTTGGCTGTTGTTTCTCTTTGTTTTGTTTCTCTCTTTTTTCCAGGGGCGGATCTCTTTAGGTAATTTTTTAGGTGGGCGGTTGGCTTTTTTATGCTTCTTATAGTTTTGTCGCGGGTCCGCTCCTGAATTTTGTCGAACAAAATATATATACTGTAACAGAGCCCCCTCTGTTAATGGGACGAGATCCTTCTCGTCAGTTCAACTACCTTGCACTTGTCCTTATAATGAAGGCTGGCTTCAGTTCCTGCTCTATTTATTCTGACGGTTATCCAACCCCAGGGTCGCTGAATGTTGAACAGCCGGTGGTGTCTATTCCCTTTTAACTGGATCCCCTTAAAAGGGTCGTCTGGGGCCTGGAATTGGCAGTTTCTTCACTGCGTTGCCACGTCTTGGATGGCAGCCGTGGTTTCCACTGTAATCGGCCTAACTGGTACGGTTTGTGTTGTCTGGGTAAACATTGACTGGCTTAGTCGATGTTGGCGGAGAGCATCGTGGCTGGTGCTTGGTCGAGAGTCATTTTTCTTCTTGACACTTTCACGGGGAATAGGCGGTCGGAATCTCTTGGTCTTCGGGTGGTTCGGCGTCGGTCTGGTGTTGGATTTTCTTTTTCGCCAAAGTTCCGCCACAGCATGGCGGCGTTCCTTAGCCACGGTCATTTCTTCGGTTTCGGGTGCTTTGGGTCGGATTGGGATCGCTGTTTTAGCGTCGTGGTGCGGAGTCTTCGTCGTTCGACGAGGTTTGGCATCTTTGCTTGGCACCTGTATTTTTGATGGGACAGTCGGCTTGCGGGTTGTTGGGTCGGCTGTATTAAACCTTGGTGGTTTTCTCTGCGGCGCGGGGGTTACTCGTGGATGGCTCGTCCGTTCCAATGGGGCGAGGAGTCCATAACCTGGACTTGGTAATCTTACTGGCAGGTCGCCATGAGTTACTTTAAGAGCAGATTCCATTGGCTTTGCCGGCGGTCTGTTAATGGCTTCTTCCTTCGAAGGTTCTGCTCTACGTGTAATGTTTTCGTGAATTATCAACGGTGAACCTGGGTATGAGGGAACTCGCCCCATACGATTTTCGGTATGATCGGTAGTTGAAAAGGCTGACTGGTCGGTATTTTCAAGTGCGTGTTGAAAACAATTTTTTCTGTTTGGGACTACGGTAACTGGTGAACATATTTCTTTTCCATCGTAGTGACCAGGCTTTCTACATTCTACAACTTTGCTATCAATGCATATCTGAAGACCGGCTGGTGCCAAGACATCCATCCCGAGTAAAACATCGGCTTCCAATTTAGGCAAATAAGTCACGTTTTGCGTAGTTTCTCTACCGTTCAACGTGAGATTCACCCTGTAACTCTCCCTTACTGTTGCGGAGACGCCGTTCGCCATACTAACTTTCTGGTATACTTGACAGCATGCAGTCTCGAGTCTGCGAAGTTGATCTCGGCATTTTTTATTGATGTATGTTTTCGTCGAGCCGGTGTCTAGCAAAGCGTGGTAGACGTCATTCTGTATTTTTATCGGAACATACGGTCGGGGTTCTAGGTGTGGAGTACTGTTGTTTCCTATAGCATTGGTTCGTCTGCACGAACAGTCTCTGGTTAGCGTTCCATCCTGACCACAGAATGAACAAAATAAACGGAATGGCATTCGACAACTTTCCTTACGATGACCTCGCTGTTTGCAATTCCAGCAATGAGTCTGGCGGTCGTATGGTTCGGTGATGGTGGATGTTCGCGGTCGTGAAATAGCCGTTGTGGGGTTCACATTCTGGCGGGTGGGTGCGTTTTGTGTGTACCTTTCATCTCTTTTGATAGCGTCGCATTCATCGACAAGAAGAATCAATTCGTCAACTGTTTGAAAATCTTGGCGACGTGCGTACAACCTGTATTCGGGTCTTAATCCATCAAAAATCCGGTCGAGGTTGCCTGGTACTGTCATAAAAGGATGCTGGTGGATCAGGTACTGCGTTTTGAGAATGTACTCTTTCGCAATTTCTCGCGGCCCCTGACGTCGGCGGTATATCTCGTCTTCGAGTTTGGTCAGGTATCGCGGCGGCAAGAAGTATTGCAGAAACGCATGGTGGAAGTCTTCCCATGATCTCAAGCTTCCCATTTTCACGCGTAGCCACTCCAACGCGTTTCCTTTAAATAATTCCGGCAGAGTGCGGAGCATATAACGCCGTGGAATGTTAAAACACTCCGTTAACTCGGTCACTCTTTCGATGAACTCTAGGGGATTGCCCGTTCCGTCAAATTTCAGATTCCACTTTCGGACGGTGTTCATGACATCCGCTTCGTAGTTTAATGTATATCGGTCTGGCGGTCCTGAATACGACGGGGTGGCGTAAGATGTAGGTAAGTGGCTTGACGGTGGGGAGGCGGCGTTGTCTGATGCGGTCGGATCTTTATTTGCAGGGAGTACCGGGTACGAAATTTGCTGGTAGTGTGGAGCTTTCTGTTCAGGCGGTTTTACCGGAGCGGGGTCTATCTTTCGAAAAACTCTCTCTGACTCGGTATTGTCGGTTGATTCGTCGTCGGTATTGAGGCGTTGCTCGATTGCGTTCTCCCAAGTTTGACAGAGATTTTGGGTCGATCCATGATCCTTTAACTGCTTCAAATGTTTGTAGAGACGAGAACGCAACACTTGCACAGTTCCGGTCGCATCCAGCGTCTGTGCTGTCAGAGTGTCGATCAGCTCTTGCTTCTTCATGAAGTACACGAATCCCAGGTTCTTCACTGGGCTCAAAGGCTGACTTTCTGTTATGAACCTAACTACCCCATATACATAACTTTTCGATTAATTGTGAAGTCTATAGAAACATAAGATATCTCGTTGCATTGAATTCAAGGAATAATATTCTTTGTCATCAAAATATCTCTTCTCAAAACTTTGGGATAAACAAATATCTCGTTGCATTGAATTCAAGGAATAATATTCTTTGTCATCAAAACATCTTTGTCAGCAAAATATTCTTGATATAGTTTTGCATTCAAATTTGCCTTTGAAAAAGATTTGTATCCATCATGTTTTCAGTCTTACAACAGAGTCGCACACAGCAAGTTCACTTTATTTAAAATATTAAAAAAACCAAATGAATTTCAAATAAATAAGTTTTGTTTAATTAAAATTGAAGTCTGTATATTTTATTTTTCAACGTTGGAGAACATAACAAAATTTGAAGTCTATATTTTTTTTCAACGTTGGAGAACATAACAAAATTTGAAGTCTATATTTTTTCAACGTTGGGGAACTCAACATTTCTTGATTGTCGGTCTCGGACATAGTGCTATGGTCGGTCGGTATTCTTGACAAAGAATCAGGTAAATCGGTACAGGAAAAACGGCGGTGACGGTCGGTAGCACTAGGTGTGTCGGAGTCCGAGAATGCAGAAAAATCACGCTGGAACACTTCTGTTGAACAGCTTCGGCGGCGAGTGAAGTTGGTTGGTATTGCGTTTTGGTTAGCCAGTTTATTCGGTCGGTGAGACCTTTCGAAGAGTGTTATTGTTTGGTTTTTCGGAATCTTCTAGGGTCCCTGCTCGGGCGCCAATTTGTGATGCTTGCTTTCTAAAGGCCCAACTAAAATCGACATAAGCTAGCTTATGCGCGCATAAGCAAACGTGCAAATGCATACACGCTTTATTGAATAGCCATAATCGAGTCTAGCTCCGTTTCGTTAATTTTTTCTCAGTTTCGTTAACTTAAGCAAACATAAGCAAGAGCGATCTCAGTCGCTCGGCGCATAAGTAAAATCTGACAGGTTTGTTCAAATACACATGAAAAACAAACAGAGACACTGTACATGTGAATTATTTCAAAACTAATGAGCGTGTATGTGTAATATATTTCGAGATTGACAAAAAAAAATATTGTCATTGCTACGAATTTGGTTTTGACAGATGGCTTTGATCACTTAAGTCAATTATGGGTATGCGCGGGAATTTTGCCAACATAAGCAAAGGAGAACCGGCATTTTGGCCTAGGAACCAATAACGACATGATATATATCAATGGAAAGGTCTTTTTGTCTACTTTAACTTTTTCTATGGCAGTAAGTCCCAAAACACTGTGTGGAAAAAGTTATTGCACAATTAAGCCATTCACAAGTAATAAGTGTTTTCTTGTTTTCATCTTGACCTTGGAACCAATAACAACATGATGTATATCAATTGAAAGGTTTTCTTGTGTACTTTCGGCGCATAAGTAAAATCTGACAGGTTTGTTCAAATACACATGAAAAACAAACAGAGACACTGTACATGTGAATTATTTCAAAACTAATGAGCGTGTATGTGTAATATATTTCGAGATTGACAAAAAAAATATTGTCATTGCTACGAATTTGGTTTTGACAGATGGCTTTGATCACTTAAGTCAATTATGGGTATGCGCGGGAATTTTGCCAACATAAGCAAAGGAGAACCGGCATTTTGGCCTAGGAACCAATAACGACATGATATATATCAATGGAAAGGTCTTTTTGTCTACTTTAACTTTTTCTATGGCAGTAAGTCCCAAATCACTGTGGAGAAAAAGTTATTGCACAATTAAATCATTCACAATAAAATAAGTGTTTTCTTGCTTTCATCATAATAGAAAAGCATTACAAAAGAAATCAAAACAAAACTCTATTTTTTGTGAATGAATTAATTGCCAACACCAGGAATGAAGTTCGAAGGTTTTATCGGAAGGTAAAACAGATGGCTCAAGGTCATCGAGCAAGAACCGTGGCCTGCAGAGATAAACAAGGAAACAAGGAATCGCAGTCAATGCTGCGGATTTGGAAAGACTACTGTTGTAGACTGTATAACGTCAACGACAGAATCGCACCGTCAGGTAGGAGCCTTTCATCGGACACGATGATAGAGAAAAATTCCGTGAACCTGACAACAATAATCTGCCCTATCGAGGTATTTCTCGGAGCGGAATTTTGTCCGATTTCGTACGTTTCGGACAAGTTTTTCTTCGAGGTATTCTTCCGAATTACAAATCGGAATTTTTTCCGACATGAAGTAACGCAGTACGATGAGTAGCAATGTGGTTCGATGATTAGCTTTATTTTCCTTCATTTTTGATAGTTTGGTTTCCGATTTGTCCGCAGAAAATTGTTTGCGGATTTTTTTTTGAAAATTGTGTTTAAAGCTGTGCAGACTGAAAAATGTTGGTATTGTAATATTCGGCTTGGTCCGACAATTAAAACCTATTCACTTTTTAAATAAAACATAAATTCACTTTGTTCAAATCACTCACAAACTTATTTATTCAACACTTTCAATTATAACTTTGCAAACACAGTATCTTTACTTTATCGCAGTTCACAATTAACTATCCGCTTCGCCGCCAAACGAGCTATTTATAAAGACAAATAATTGGTTCTAGAAACTACTATATTGGTTCTTGGAGAAGCTTGAATGTTCGAGAAGTTCTCCCCTTAACCACTAGATGCTAAAATATTGGGATTTTTGTAAGAGCTGAATGCTGAGAAAAGTTTTCTCTTAATCACTATGTGTTGCCCCTCATTTTAACTGTCCTACACAAGTGTTTACTACTACAATTAAACTTATTGTTACATACTTATTTCCTATAAAACGATATTAGAGTAATAGAGATAAGAGTAAAGAGAGTAAGAGTAGTATGTACATTAAATATAAAAAGAGATACAGAGTAAGTAAAGAGAGTAAGAGTAGTATGTACATTAAATATAAAAAGAGATACAGACCGATAGATAAATAAAGTGTATACACATTACATTGCCCCCTCCTTAGGATTGATCGTCCCGAACAAATCCATCATTCTCATCACCACTGTAGCGATGTAGTCGGTCGCGATGTACAACTTTAAGTTTCCCTCTGACTCCTTTTTGTATCCGGTTCACGACGTCGTTGATTTTTCTAATGACTGTATATGGACCTTCCCAGTCCCGTTGAAGTTTCGGTGACAGCCCTTTTTGTCGATGGGGATTGTAAGGCCACACTCGATCTCCTGCTTGGAACTCTGTTGTTGTCGCTCGTATATCGTAGCGTGTCTTCATTCGGTCACTGAACATCTTTATTTTTAACCTGGTATCGTCGTGGATCTGAAGGAGTCTTTCTCTGAGGTCATGCATGTAGTCATCCTCGGCTTGCGGTTCCGACGCACGTGGGACATCCAAATTTTATTTCGCTCGGCAGTCTGATGTTCCTTCCCATCAAAATCTCAGACGGTGTATGGCCAGTTGAGCTATGTCTTGAACTTCGATACGCCATCAAAAACAGTGGAATGTGTCGATCCCAATCTCGCTGGTTGTCGTCCACAACTTTGCAAAGATGTTCCTTAAGGGTTCGGTTGAACCGTTCGACCATGCCATCAGATTGTGGGTGAAGTGGTGTTGTTCTTGTCTTCTTGATGTGAAGAAGCCCACAAACTTCCTGGAATATGTTTGATTCAAAGTTCCTTCCCTGGTCGGAATGCAGTTCTAATGGAACACCGAATCTGCTCACCCAGTTGAACACAATTTGGTCTGCGACTGTTTTTGCTTCTTGATTCGGAATGGCGTATGCTTCAGGCCACTTGCTGAAGTAATCCATGACGACCAGAATATAACGATTTCCATTATTTGTTTCCGGAAATGGACCCGCCACGTCTACTGCAATCCTTTCAAAGGGCGATCCGACATTATACTGCTGCATTTGGCTGTGATTCTTTTTGTTTGGGCCTTTGGTGACAGCACATTTTCGGCACCACTTCTCGACATCTTCCCTTGCATGTAGACAATAGAATCGGTGTCGAATCTTTTCTAGCGTCTTGTTTACTTCTAGATGGCCTCCCGAAACTCCATCATGCATCCCTCGCAGAACGTCCATAATCTTCGATCTCGGTAAGACTAGCTGCATTACATAGGACTTTCCATCTGCTGATTCCCATTTACGTCAAAGGACACCCTCTTGGACATGCAACGAGTCCCACTGTGCCCAATAGGCCTTTAGAGCCGGACTTCTGTCAGAGATATCAGCCCATTCTGGTTTTTCCTGGTGTTCCTTGCGAGGATGGGTTCAATATCTGGGTCCTCTTGTTGAGCCTTCCTCAACTCGTCGTTGGTCCAGCCATAAATGGGATCGGTTCTGGTTCGTAGGACAGTGACCACTTCTTTTCCTTCTTGGCGTCTGCAATGCTTACAGTCTTGCTTACATGGTTTCCGAGACAGTGCATCAGCATTTGAGTGAAGTTTCCCCTTCCGATGTTGAATTTCATAATCGTACGTCTGCAGCCTCTCAATCCATCTCGCCACTTGACCCTCTGGATTCTTGAAATTCAAAAGCCAGTTTAGTGCTCCATGGTCGGTTCGGAGAAGAAACTTCTGTCCATAGAGATACTTATGGAAGTGCTTTGTTGCCAAGATCAGTGCAAGAAGTTCTCTTCTGGTCACACAATAGTTTCTTTCTGACTTCAAGAGTACCTTGCTGTAATAGGCAACCACCTTTTCTTCACCATTATGTACTTGTGATAGTACGGCACCAATCCCGACATTGCTGGCATAAGCGTCAATGATGAACGGTTTTCCGGGAGTCGGATAGGTTAGCACTGGTGTATTACACAAGCGTTGCTTGAGCTCTTGAAAGCTGCGCTCGCACTCACCTGACCACTTGAACTGCTTTCCCTTTTCCGTTAGCTGATGTAGACTCTTGGCGATCTCAGCAAAGTTCTTGACAAAGCGCCTATAATAGGTTGCTAGACCCAGAAAGCTTCGGAGTTGATGTTTGTCCTGTGGTGTTGGCCAATTTCACGGTGTTAATCTTATCAGGATCTGTCTTTACTCCTTGTGATGAGATGATATGTCCCAGGTATTTCACTTCGGTTTTGAAGAGTGACCACTTTTCTGGATTGAGCTTGAGGTGGGCTTCTCGAAGTCTTTGAAACACTGCTCTCTGATTTGTACAATGTTCATCAAATGTTTTCCCGTATACGATAATGTCATCCAAATAGACCAGGCAAGACTTCCATGTGAGTCCTTGCAGGACGCATTCCATAAGGTGCTCAAAAGTCGCTGGAGCGTTGCACAGTCCAAAAGGCATCACTTTGAACTGCCACAATCCGTTTCCTGTCGAGAACGCTGTCTTCTCTTTGTCTTCAGGATGGATTTCTACTTGCCAGTATCCACTTTTCAGGTCCAACGTTGAGAACCATTGTGCTCCTTCCATTGCGTCCAGAGTATCACTGATCCTAGGCAGAGGGTAGCTATCCTTCTTGGTCACATCGTTCAACCTTCGATAGTCTACGCAAAAGCGTTGATTCTTATTATCGCTGATACAGATTTGCATTGTCCGACAATCTCACCTTTTCTAAGCTTAACTTCGTACGGCTTGATGTTCAGTATTCGTACGGGAACCATGTTCTTTACAGGTCTAACAAGAGTCTTCCCAATGGTGACGTTTTGGGAGGACTTTACAGATGCTGGTTCGACTATGAGGTATCGATGGCTGCCAGGCTTACCCTTCAACTTCGTCCACACGAATACTTCTGAAGAAGCAGGAAAAGTGAGATCTTCTTTGATGACGGTTTTCACAGATAACGAGGTTTCATACGAGTGGATCCCATAGATCATCGGAATCTCGATGTTTCGATATTTCAGGACTTGGTTCCCGATGTCCAATATCACTCCGTGATCTGTCATGAAATCGATACCGACAATGCACTCGTCGCATATATCTGCTACCAGGAACAGGTGAGAGAATTCCAGCTCTGCCATCCGGATCCCAAGGGGCACAGTTAGTCACTGAGAAGTTGTGGGGACTTCTCTGTGACAAATTGAAAGTCACATAAGTGTAAAATATTAAGTCACTATTACTTCCCTGGAACTGAAAAAGCGCAAAAATGGTTTGCTTGTGCAACTAAAATCTTGTTGCTAAGAAGTTATGTGTAACTATAGTGTGATTAGTATGAAATGTTTCAAAATAGTTATTAGTAACAGTTGTGCAACTATAATGTTGTTTCCCGAGAAGTTTCCTTTAACTGCACTGTAACTGAATTTTAAGTTACACTACAGTCAGGCAATACTTAATTGCAACTGATTGAATAGTGCCAGTGAAGTATTTCATAACTTAATTGTAACCAAGGTATTGTTACAATTCAGTTTTTTTTTTCTTAATGTCAAATATAATTAGGTACTTATTCTTTGTTGCAAATCAGTATTTCTTAGTTTTAAAATGTTTACTATAATCAATTTTTGGAACCAAATATGTAAATAGAAAATGAAGACCTAAAACTCTTACAGTTGCAATAAATAGCTAACTTTAATAAAGGATTTTAGATGTTTTTGCAGTTTTATTTTTAAAACGCTCGCAGTTGGTTCATGAAATATACTTTGCTACCCCTTATAAAATAAACGCGCTCGAGAAAATCCTTCCATTTAAAATATTTTTAACCAATTTTGACTATGTATTTTTTTTATTTTGGATTATATCCTACAAATCTTATATATAATCTTTCCCATTTTATTTCCTATATCGTACTTTGCTTTTTGAGTTTTTAAATAAAAGTGTTGGTCCTTATTTTAAAGAATTAAGTTTATTCAATATCATATTCAATTTGGTTTTTTTTTTAGCAAATATGGCCGATGATATGTGGTTTTTAAGTAACCTCATAGCAACTGCTCATTTTTGTAAAAAAGGTTGCCAGCTCGTTCTGTTTATCACGAGCAAAGTCTTATTCGAATCTTAAGAACTTAGTTTCATAATATAATAAGGAGTGGTTTTTTAGGCAATCTGTTGACATTTGGACAGAAAAATTACTCTGTCATCATAGTATGGTTTGCCTTCTATCTGGCAAACTGCACTTATTGTCAAATTCTATTAAGGGGTGGCTACGATTTTGACGGATTAAAAAAACCTTAAGAAATTCAAATAAATTTCTATTATTTAATGCTTTAGTAAGGAGTGGTTTTTTAGGCAATCCGTTCACATTTGGACAGAAATATTACTCTGTCGTCATAGTATGATTTAACTTCTATCTGTCAAACCACTTAATGTTAAATTCTATTAAGGGATGGCTGCGATGTTGACGGATTAAAAAAACCTTAAAAAATTCAAAAAAATTGCCATTATTTAATGCTTTAGTAAGGAGTAGTTTTTTTTGGCAGTCCGTTGACATTCGGACAGAAATATTACTCTGCTGTCATAGTATGGTTTGTCTTCTATCTGTCAAACCACTTAATGTCAAAATGCCTTAAAGGATGGCTACGGTGTTGACGATTTGAAAACCCCTTCGAAAAATTCCAATTTTACCTATAGTTTTTTTATTATTAGCTTTGGTTTAATTTGTTTTTGTACGTGCTTAATTAAGAAATGTTGGCAATCCTAATCGTGCAAATCCTTATTCCTGAAAGTATCAAACAATATTTTGTTAAAACAAAAACTTGTTTGAAATCTTTCAGCAACTTATCATTACGAGACACTTATACGTTTATTGTCGCCATCCTCTTCAATTGTTTTATAGAGTACTGAGATTTCATTAAATGTTATCTCTCAGTAACCCGTCAAAAACTAAAAACTTAAAAGAAATATCAAGCAAAAGCTTTTTTGATATCGTTGAGAAACTGAAATAATTGAAACCACTCTGTGATCTTTTAGCATCTTAGTATTGACAAGAAATGTCTGTTTTGAAATTTGCCATCCCATCAACATTTCATATATTCGTCTTGCTCTATACATCTATCTCTGATCGTTCAGTTACATAAGTATCACACAAATGTTACACATGAATCGTTTGGTAACTTAAATAGTTGGAACTTCTCTGTTATTGCTTAGTTACTTAATTGAGACAACGCCGTTTTTTTTTTTTTAAGTTTTCTGTCCTTATCCTTCTTCGTACTATCTTGTTTACCCATAAAATAAAAACTAGTTTGTGACGGTGACCGCACAGCAACACAATAAAGACAATTTTACTACTCAGTTGGCTGAAGCACGTCGTAACAAACATGTCGTATTGTGTTATCCAAATAAAAAAAACTATTAATTCGAAACCAACTATAGAAGTTGTGCCTAGTAAATGGGTGTTAGGACAACATGTGTTTTGGCCACCAAATCAATGGGTCACAAAATCAAAAGACCCTGAATCCGTTCCGGACGTCACCTCGTGGAAGGCATATCCTTGCAAAATGATATGCTCTGCAAAGTCATACGAGTCGGCTGAATCCATCGCAAATGAGCATCAGTATTTGACGGATTCATACGACTGCATGGCCCGTGCCACCCGAAAATCACCAGGAGTAAAGGTGGGAAAGTTCAAGAGCCCAACATTTGCACTGTCACAACCATATTCAACAGAATATTCAGAGGTAAGTAACACAAAAATTATTTCATACAAATTCACCACTTTTCCTTTTAAAGCCACAATTTATGACAGCTTCCACCGTTGAAGGAAACAATTTTGAAACTATCCCAACGGAGATTGATTTAACACAAGATCAAAATGAATCGTTAATTGTTTATGTGGACGAACATGGCCAGATCATCCTGCCAAAAACTGACCAGAATACCGGTAGCGTATTAACCTCAGAAGCAGATATAGCG
Source organism: Sphaerophoria taeniata (assembly GCA_943590905.1). NCBI lineage: Eukaryota > Metazoa > Arthropoda > Insecta > Diptera > Syrphidae > Sphaerophoria > Sphaerophoria taeniata. Next base: position 132,691,624 of record OX016540.1, read on the forward strand.
ACAACACTAGCCGTGCAAAGGTTGGAATCAAAAATCGATGCCCAAGGGGAACTGTTAAAAAAATGTTTGAGCTTCATAATGAAAATTGAGAAATTTATGAAACCCCAACCAAAAAATGAGACACCTGACCAAAAAGGTAATGATTTTTAAAGATCAAAATTTATTCCATTTTGCATAACAACAACTGATGTCTTAATATTCTTAGATATCAAAAAGAAGATTTTTCTGAATTTGAGGCAATGAAGAAGCTAGGGTCTCCTGAAGAATTGGTCGAGTTTGAAGAGCGTTTAGGTGATGAATTGTTTAAAGAACAATTGCTCCGATATTACCGAACATTAAAAACACTTACTGGAAAGGGAGACGGACAAATAATAACAAGAGATATTCTAAGGACATTCATTGACCCCTTGGCTGTGTCGAAATATTCTTGGAAGGGCCAAAAATCCAGCCAGCTCGGGACGACGAAACAATTACTTTGTTTCAAGAAAACGTTTCCAAACTTTATAAAGTTTGTTAATTTTGTAACTTGTGCTGGAGATTCGGCTTTCACTTTCGAAGAGACAGAAAAGGCTTTTGCACAGTTTTTGCGACAAAAGTTTACCTATTCGAAGCGCGATTCGATGAGAGTTGTAAACGTCGATCAACATTTATTCGAAAGCGAGGACACAAAAACTCAATCCCTCCCATTCAACAGGATAATGAGGTTGACGAAGTTATAATTTATGAGCCTAATGAGTCTCTTAAAAATGAAGGTGCAGGTGAATGAAGAAGTTCAGTTTGGAGAGTTGAAATTTAATATTCCTTTAAAAAAAGACTAAAAAATAAAAAGACTTGATGCGCTTTACCTTTAACTGCTTATATTTAAACAAATAATTTATTTACATATAACGTAATAAACAAAGAATTTGTAAAAGTGATATGTAGTAAGAATTTTTTTTAACTCCTGTGGCAGCACTGAATACAAAATAATCAAAGCAAAGTATGTATTAAAGGAAAAAACACAAATCGGGTATTTTGAATGAAACAATTCATTTTAACCAACTTGCAATAAATGTTTTCAAGAGGAATAATTATCGGGTCTCTTTTTTTCAGATGTGAAGCAAAAATTTGTAATGAGTAATGCACGAGTAATGTTGTGTTTAATCGACCAATTAGCTAAAACTGATAACATTTGTTCCATTGAGGCCACTTGAGGTTCATCATCTTGTTCGTTTTGCCTTATTTGATATTCTGTGATCGGATTAAATAGATTTTCGTCTAAGTTTTCATAATCACTAGTTAAAATTTCACAATCACTTTCACTTATTATGTTTTTTTCCGAATAACTATGCATCCACAAATTGGCTGTCGATTGTTGACCGATATCACAATTTTGAATAATTAATCTTTTCTTTTTCGCAAAACTACCATTTCTTTTTACTCTTTTCCACAATTTTGTATGATTTACGTTTATATTAACAGAGGCCATAATGAAATCAAAACTGTATCTATGGGTAGAAATATAAAAACTGAAATAAAATGTCCAGCTTTTTGACAGAAGAGAAAAGTAGTTTCTATGGGGGCACATACACGTTTATAATACAATTGCTAATGTTGCTTTGTTTTCTGAAAGAATCACAATTTATTATTTGTTACTAAAGAGTCACACATAAGAAACAAAAGCAGAATGTTGCAGAATTGTTCCAAATGTTTCCTCAAAAACTCGTTGGTAACTTGTTTCATATGAGTTGCAACTCAGTTTTCTGAAACGTTATATATTACGTTACCAAAGAGACGCACAGAAGTTGCAGAAGGCAAAAGTTGCAGAACTGTTACAATTTTGGTTATGGAAACTGTTTTTGAGAAATGAGTTGCATTGAAACTAAAGTGAGTCTGGTTAGTAACATGAAGGCAATTTGGTCATACATTTTCAGTTGCAGATTATCTGCACAGTAACCATAATGTAACATTAGTACAACTGAAATAATTTATCGGTTTTAAAAATGATTTAAAAACCCCTTAGAAACATATGAGAAACTATGCTTATTTGGAAAAACTTCTAAGCAACGCATGTGCAACCAATTTTTTAAATTTCTGGTTGCACAATTCAAATGTGTGCCGCTTGGGATTTTAAGACGTACTTCACCATAGACTTTTGCGGCTTCTCCAGTTGCAGTCCTTAGAAGAAGCTATTGGTGTTGTGGAGCTATGTCTTCTTTATTTATTTTATTTTATTTATTTTATTTATTTTATTTATTTTTATTTATTTTTTCATTTCAAATTTACAATTCTATTTATGTTACATTCATTTCGTTTCCATTATTTTGTATACTTTATGCAAATGTTTTGATTTTTTTTTCTTATAAGTATTAGTTTATGTTTTGCATATAAGTATGTACATTTTCATTTTACTTCTTAGCAACAAAACAAAATTCTTTAACCATGAATTATGAGTTTTCAATGAAAAACTTTCATACACTTAGTGGCAAGAATGCCAGTGTTAAGTGCACTTTTTAATATTTATTTCTAAATTGAGAGTCGTATATGAGGGAATGTTGTGAGAAAGTCAAAGATAATAATAAGGAGCAAAGTTAAGTAATTAAGTTTCAAATTTTATAGGGGCAGTTAGCAAGGAGTTACGCGGTTAAGTATGAATTTGAGAAATGAGAAATTAGATTTTATTAAGTTAATTAGTAAGCAAGATATTTCTATGGAGTTTGAGACATTGAGGTTAATTTAATTAAACTACTATTTGCATTAAGTCTTCCACATCTGATTTATATATAAGCCATTTTCTTAGATTTTTCAGGAACCTATTGCATTGACCAATGTTGTTGCATATATCTGCAGGTAATTTATTGAATATGTATGGCGCAATTACCATACTAGAACGTCTTAGGTTTTCTGTTTTAGCTCTAGGAACCGGAACAGTGTTTGCAGATCTTAGTGTATAGGCCGTAGCATTTCTTCGAAGTGTATTGTGACCACCTCGCAGGTAAAACAGTCTTGTTACCTTATAAACGTACAAATGTCTCAGCGGCAAAATGCAAAGTGATCTGAATAATGGAAACGATGGTTCCCATCTTCCTTTGTGTAGCATTACTCTTATGAATTTTTTCTGAGCTATAATGAGAGGCTGTAAATTGGTGATATAGGCACTTCCCCAGCAGGTTATGCCATACTCAAGACGTGAATTCGCTAGTGCATAATAAATAGAGGTTATTAGTTGTGGTGGGACTAACTTACGCAAGAAAAAAATCTTATTCAAAGTAATATACAAGCTTTTTTTAACAGTCATGATATGGGATTTCCAGTTGTTGGTAAACGGGAATAATATGTACTGACCAAAACACAAGTTCTAGAGTAACAAATTGAATTCAGTAATGTTTATTGATACGATTGATTGAAGAGAATGAAAAACTTAGAAGAAAAATATTTAAGAACATATTTAAAAATAAGCGATGAAGAATTTCATGAAGATAACATAAACACAATAAAAACAATATTACACATAAACAATTTTCCATATTACCTTATAAACAATTTAATAAAAAATAACATCAATACAATAGACAATAACAAAAACTCTTCGAAGAATTTGGAAGTTGGCAACCCTATGAGATATTATGGCATTTCATACATTCCAAACCTAACTGACAAGAGAAACCTCAACCATATAATAAAAAGAGAAAATGTGACATTCGCTCATAAACCAAACACAACAATCAGACAACTATTCACCAACACAAAAACAAAAATAGAAAAAGAACAACAACATGACATAATTTATAAAATTGGGTGCAATGGAAAGGAGGGGGAGACGTGCAATCTGATCTACATCGGTACAACAAAAAGATCACTAGAGACGAGGTTAATCGAACACAAAGCTGACATCCGAAATAAGAGAGAATCCACTGGGTTATCACAACACATAATAGAAACTGGACACTCTGCAGACTTTGATAATACAACAATAATGGACAAAGAAAAGAGAACAAACAATAGATATACACTTGAAAGCTTACGTATACAACAAAATATAGACAAAACAATGAATACACAGGAAGATAGAGATAACACAATAGCCAGTTACTCTCTTGCATTAAGAGCGGTGTAATTTCTGTACAACTTTTTCAAATTTATGATTGTTTATTTTCATGTAGTTCAAGTAGTTTTTCTCAACGCTCGCTGTTCTGTAAGTTTTGAATTAAATTTTCCGTTTATTAAGTTTCAAATAATGTAAAATAACTCCCTTTTTTATAGAAAACTCAATTTAAATTATTAAAAATAGTGTTTATTAGATATCATATGTAACAAACAACAAAAACAATGTAAGTTCAAATCAAAAAAAATTATAAGTGCAGATTGTCAAATATAATTTATCCTCAGATTTAATAAAATTCCCCTGAAGAAGTCGAGAAAATACGACGAAACGTAGGGAAAAAATATGAAATAAAGTTTTTTATTTGCATATACAGATGAAGTGACCAAAAAAGCCCGATTTCGCATAAAAACAAACATAATTTAAATAGTTGGTCAAATCGTTATTAATTCAATAAAAAATTTAAGCAACTGGATTTATAAACAACAAGTATAGTCAAAAACAAGTAGTTTACTTTTTAATTTCAACACTCCCCCTAAAAGTATACTAAGTCAAAAAACATTTACTGTCCTTTCTTGAGGTGTCTTTGTCGTCCTGTAAAATTTCCTTTCTTGATTTGATATTTATCATGTTTTTCTGGCTTTCAAACGTAGACTTTGGAAGTGGCTTGGTTAAGAGATCCGCTTGTTGATCTTTTGACGAAACATGTTGTAAGATAAATTCTTTGTTGTTGTATTTGTCTCTTATAAAATGGTAGCGAACATCAATATGTTTGCTTCTTTGGTGAAATTCCGGGTTTTTGATTAACTTTATAGCGCTCATGTTGTCGACGTTCAAACTAATATTTAATTCATCGAAAAATCCAAAATCATTTAGTAAGTTCTTTACCCAAATGGTTTCCTTTATTGCTTCACTTGCTGCAACGTACTCTGTTTCAGTTGTTGACAGCGTAACAACTTTCTGCTTTGTTGACTTCCAGGCAATAGTGGAGTCACCAAGCTTTAGTAAGATGCCTGTTGTTGATTTTCGTGATTCGACATCTCCAGCATAGTCAGAGTCGCTGAAAGCTTGAAGATGACCTTCCTGTTTGGAAGTTTAGTCCTTGTTCTGTTGTCCCTTTTAAATATTTTAAAATACGCTTGACAGCATTCCAATGTATTTTGTTTGGATGCACCATGTACTGACTGGCGTTGTTGACTGGAAAGGTGATGTCCGGTCGAGTAGCTATTGACAAGTACATGAGACTGCCTATGACTTGACGATAAGGAGTATTTGAAGCATCTTTTTCTAAGTTACCATGAATATCTGCACACATTTGGTGATGGGGATCCGCTGGTATAGCAACTGAATTGACATCCTTCATTCTGAATCTTCTTAGAACGTTTTTTTTGCGTATGCCTCCTGATGAAGAAAAATAGAACCATCATTTAATTCTTCTATTTGCAAACCAAGATAAGTTTTCAGCTGTCCTGAAGTAATTTCAAATTCGGAATTTAATTTTGACATAAATGTTTCTGCTGTCTTTAGATTTGACGTCGCAACTAATCCATCGTCAATATGGATTGTTAATAAAAAAGAATCGTCTTTTTGTCCATTTGTAAAAACGCAAGCATCTGCACTTGTTGGATGGAGTCCTAGTTTGTTGAGTACAGCAGTAAATTTTCGATTCCAGCATCTGGATGCTTGTTTCAGACCATACAGACTTTTATTTAACTTGCATACTCGGTCAGATCCATCTTCATAGCCTTTGGGTTGTTGCATATAAATTAGTTCTTCAATTTCTCCGTGAAGAAAAGCGGTTTTCACATCGAACTGGCGAAGGATCATGTTTCTTGATGCTGCAATCTGCTGAATCTTGTGACAGGGCTAAACGTTTCATGGTAGCCAATTCCGGCTGTTTGCTTGAAGCCCCTAGCTACCAACCTAGCCTTGAATCGTTGAATGCTGCCATCGTTATTACGTTTGATTTTATAAGTCCAGCGATTATCAATGATTGGCTGTCCATCAGGTAGACTTACCAATGTTCAATTTTCGTTGTTTTTCAAAGACTTGATTTCATCGTCCATGGCGTCTTTCCATTGAATAGCTTCTCTGCAACTGATTGCATCTTCAAATGTTTCGGGTTCAGCTTGATCTGTTAAGGCAACAGTTGCATTCAAGTTCCTGTGTGGTACTGTTCTGTTCCTAAGTTCGTAATTCTCACTGCTTTCCGAATTTTCGACGGTTTGTATTCGATCAACTGTTTCTTCCGAATCAACCCTCTGGTGTTGACAAGCTCCTTCATTTGTAATTGCATCTAAGAACACTTCGACAGTTGGTGCTGGATTAATCTGATCTAGAGTTTCCAGATAAGCTGCTTTATTTGTTGGTACATCAAACAACACTTCTTCAGGTGATATTGGATTAATCTCCTGTGAACTACTATTGTGTATTTTACCAGTGAAGACAACATCTCTGTAAATTTTAACTTCGTTTCTTGCTGGAATCCAAACACGGTAGCCTTTCGTATTTTCATCATGGCCAACAAAATATCCTCGCTCTGCTTTTGAATCCCATTTTTGTCTCTTTTCTTTTGGGATGTGCACGTAGACTTCTTCGCCGAAGATTTTTAAATCCGTAAGACAAAATTTACTTCCAAGCCAAAGTTCTATGGGTGTTGATCCTTTCTGACTGCTTACTTCTGTTCGGTTGAGTGTAAAGACTGCATAATTTGTGGTTTCAGCCCACATTCGAATCGGTATTTGACTTGCTTGAAGTGATGTTCGTGCGAGCTCAACAACCGTTCCTATTTTCACGCTCAATTGAACCATTCTGTTCCGGAGTATACGGGACAGTCTTCTGGTGAATGATTCCATACCGATGAGTGATTTCACTGACTTCGCGGTTGACAAATTCTGATCCATTGTCAGTCCCACAGAGGAGGTATAACTAGAGTCGCAACTCAAGGCATTTTACTCTCTTTCGACTAAAAAAATTAAATTTGATAAAATATACTACCCAATGCAAATGTATTGGTTTTTCAATGCATTTCAAATGGGAGGCCAAACCAATACATTTGCAATGGGTAGTATATTTTTCTCTTATCCCAAAATTTTTTGGACAGTGAATTTTTAAAAAAGAGAACGAGTTGCGACTCTAGGTAAATAGGTTCTCTATGGTCAGTCCTAAGAATTTTCACACCTTTTTCTAAATGCCTGGATGATTTCTTAAAAAATTCTTCAAGACAACGAGTTGTTTCTGATTTTTGTTGAATAGAGTAGATTGTTCTCTAACGGCTGTAGTCATCTTTCAAAAGCAGAAAATAACGTGCTCCACCTAGGGATTTTTCTTGCATCGGTTCACATAAATCAGCGTGTATTATTTCTCCGATTCGATTTGATTTTGAACTGCTCTTTGGAAATGGAAGCTTATGCATTTTACCTTTCAGGCAATCTTCGCAGCAAAAATGTTCAACATCTTTGAATCCAATAGCTGATCCTCTTAACATGCTTTTGACGTGGACGATGTTCTGATGTGCCATTCGTTTGTGCCAATCAATAAGAGAACAACGGGTGGCAATATTTTCTGATTTCACGTCATACTTCTTGACTCTAAACTTCATTTTAAAGAGTTTATGTTCCCTTTCTCCCACTGCAACAACATTACCATTGTTACATAGGCACCCTGTTTCCAACTTTAGCAACAGTGACATCGCAACTAACTTCAGACGCTTTTACATCGCTGCCAACTTCAGCATCAACGAGATCACTCATCACTGCCAACTTCAATCATTCCATAATCGACCACGAGGAGACGTTCTCGAACATTATTACACATTCATCCATTTTGTATAGTTAAGTTGAATAAAGATAATATTGAATTAAAATACACAAAAGTGGCGACGAGGATGGGATCGCTGGGAATTTTGTTTTAATCGAAAATGCTCGATTCATCCGAAGAAGAAGAAATTCAGAACAGCGATATCGACAAAAAAATTCTCCAACCAAAAAAAGAAAATTCTACGAATAGTTCATCTTCATCGTCTTCAGATCATTCTTCAAAGCAGGTAAAAATGCAAAATTCAATTTTCATCGGACACATGGAAGCTTTCGATATATCGAGGCAGTCTTCTTGGGGTTCCTACAAAAGGCGATTTGACATCTTCCTAGAAGCAAATGGAATTTCAACTCCCGGTCTTCGACGAGCTACATTTCTAACAGTATGTGGAGCACCTTTATTCGATCTCCTGGAATCATTAATTTCACCAAATAAGGTAACCGAACCTACTTATGAGACAATTTGCAAGACTCTTTCTGATCATTTCTCTCCACCCCCTTCCGAAATTGCATCATTCTACAACTTTTTCAAAAGAGATCAACTTCCCGACGAGAAAACCACGAACTACGTTGCAGAGCTTCGAAAAATTGCAAGCCACTGTAATTTTGGCGACTCTTTGGACCGTATGCTGCGAGACCGTTTTGTGTGTGGACTCCGCGACAGCCGGTTGCAGCAGGAGCTTATCGCAACAACAGCACTTACATTCCAAGCCGCTCAAGAGAAGGCAGCAGCAGCTGAAGTCGCAATTCGCAGTTTACAAATGATCAAATCCAACACGACTGAGAAGAGCTCTAGCGAAGACCAAATCAATGCCGTACAGAAAGGATTTAGCAAAGAAAGAAATAAAAATGGAAAATCATCAAATACATCGAATAACGATTCTTTTGCTTCTGAGTTTCGATCAGGCGCATGTTACAGCAGCGGAGGCACACATTCACGGTCTGCCTGTAAGTTTCGGACAGCGGTATGTAATTTTTGCGGGAAAGTCGGACACATAAAAAAGGTATGTCGGGGTGGGAAGAGAGATGTTCAAGGTCATATAAGTTCGAAGAGGGCGGCCAATTCTATTGTCAATATGATTTCTTGCATTCCAAATTTAAAACAACGTTCAAACATAGTCATAAATGGTCGCAACTGCGAGTTCGAAGTAGATTCTGGGTCCAATTTTACAATTATTTCGGATGTTAGTTTTGATAGACTATGGCCACAATTCAAACCACAACTATCAGAAGTAGAAACAAAAAATAATGGATTTTCAAGGAAATGCGATCAATTTTATGGGACAATGTTCAGTCAATGTTTGGTATAAGCGCCAAGAAATGCGAAATTTATCACTTCTTATCGCTGCTGGTACGCGCACTAATATTTTGGGCTGCAATTGGTTTGCGCCTTTGGGAATTTCCATTCAAGGAGTTCATTCTGTTAAGAGTTCTTCAATTGTTCACGACGACGTGGTGGATGATTATCAGGATTTGTTTTCTAACGATTTAGGGGGTTATAAAGGACCGCCTATACATCTTTCATTAAACCCAGAAATTTCACCAATTCACCTTCCTGCAAGGAAAATTCCTTTCGCAATTCGATCAAAGGTAGAAGCGGAGTTAGACCGCATGGTGGCTCAAGGGGTTCTTGAGCCTGTTGATTATTCAAGGTGGGCTACACCAATTGTTCCAGTGTCAAAACCAAACGGGACCATACGGATATGTGGGGACTATAAGGCAACCTTAAACAAGACCTTACAACCACATTGTTACCCAATTCCTTCAATGCACGAGCTCATTGCAAACCTTCCAAAGGGGGCTGTTTTCGTGAAATTGGATCTAGCTCAGGCATACCAGCAACTTAGTGTCGATGATGATACTGCTCAAGCTCAAACAATCATTACACATAAAGGCGCATTTAAAGTAAAAAGGCTGCAGTATGGAAAATCTTCCGCACCTGGTGAATTTCAAAAATGCATGTCAGGGTTACTAAGCGGAATCGATGGTGTTGTGTGTTATTTGGATGATGTTGTAGTTGTTGGGGAGGATTCAAAAGGTTTGGCAAGTAAACTTCGAATAGTTTTCGATCGAATACGAGCAGCCGGTCTTAAATTCAGAAATTAAAAATGCATGTTTGACGTTCCGTCAATTAATTTCTTGGGGTCTCAAATCGATTCTGAAGGAATTCATCCCTTAAAAGAAAAGCTTATCTCAATACAAAATGCTCCTTCACCGAAAAATAAGAACGAACTTCAAGCATTTTTGGGCCTTTTAAATTTTTACCACTCTTTTCTTCGTTCAAAGGCTACATTGGCAAAACCTCTTCATAGACTTTTGGATAAAAGTGCTACTTGGGAATGGACAAAGAGTCACCAAACAGCTTTTGTAAATCTAAAGAACCTTTTATCTTCAGACAGCGTTCTAATGCCGTTCAATGAGCAACTACCAGTCGTATTGACCTGCGATGCTTCACCCTACGGAGTTGGTTCGGTTTTAGCGCACTTGTTGCCGGATGGATCCGAAAGGCCAGTTTCATATTTCTCAAAGACATTGAAGCATTGAAGTAGTATTGATGATCGATTTTATTGATTCTCCGCTTATACAAGCAAGTGATATTGCTCGTGATACCAAACAGGACAAAATTTTATCACGTGTTTTACACTCGACAATGAAAGGATGGCCTCCTTCTGTTGATCAAGAGTTTAAAGTCTTTTTCGATAGGAGAAGTGAGATTTCATCGATAAAAAGCTGTTTAGTATGGGGCCAAAGAGTAATTGTTCCTGAAATTCACCGTTCAAAACTTCTAACTGCACTTCACGCAAACCATCCGGGGATAGTTCGTATGAAGGCGTTGGCCAGGAGTTATGTTTGGTGGCCAAAGATTGATGCCGCCATCGAACAAACAGTTAAACGATGTACTACTTGCCAGCAGATGAGACCCGATATTTCATCGGTAAAGGGGTAGGAAGAAGAAAAAATCCTTGGCGCAGGATCCACATTGATTTTGCTGGCCCATTCAAAGGGAATCTTTTCTTTCTGGTGGTAGATTCCTACTCCAAGTGGTTGGAGGTTCATCCAGTATCTTCTACGTCATCTTCATGTGCTATGACTGTTTTACGGCAGCTTTTTGCAACTCATGGCATACCTGATGTCATTGTTTCCGACAATGGCACAGCCTTTACATCTTACGATTTTAACAATTTTTGCGAAAATAATCTCATTAAACATATTTTTTCAGCTCCATTTCATCCATCAACAAATGGCCAAGTGGAGCGAATGGTACGCAGGACGAAAGAATACCTAAAGAAGTTTCCTACGGGAGAAATTCGATTGCGGTTAGCACGTTTCTTACTGGATCAACATGTTACGCCGAATTCTTTCACTGGGCGTTCTCCTGCGGAGTTACTCTTCAACCGCCAACCTCGCACATATTTTGATAAATTGCATCCTGAATCAATACCTGTCCAAACGAAATGTGCACAACAACAACAAGCATTAAAAGAAAACAACTACGACAACGGTGAACCAATTTGGTATCGAAATTATGCAGACGGACCACGATGGGCCCCCGGTCGTATATCAGAGGTTAAGGGTCCAGTTTCGGTTGTAATCGAATCTCAACAAGGTCAAGAAATTCATCGACATGCGGATCAGGTTCCACGTAGATCTGTTGAAGAAGTCGGTACTGGTACAAATTCTAATGAAACGACAGAAATGCAAATTCCACCAGCAGCAACTGAGCCAATTATAACCCCACCTGAAGCGAGTACATCAAATAAAAAGCCTGCTAAAGTTAAGACATCTGCAACAACAAACATTCAACTTGAGGTCCGGAGATCTGAAAGGCTTCTCGAAAAATCTAATAAACCGAAGTAGTTTCATCTTTGGGCGAAGGAGTGTTACATAGGCACCCTGTTTCCAACTTTAGCAACAGTGTCATCGCAACTAACTTCAGACGCTTTTACATCGCTGCCAACTTCAGCATCAACGAGATCACTCATCACTGCCAACTTCAATCATTCCATAATCGACCACGAGGAGACGTTCTCGAACATTCTTACACATTCATCCATTTTGTATAATTAAGTTGAATAAAGATAATATTGAATTAAAATACACAAAAACCATCTTTGAATAACTTGCACACTTTGTTGTTCGATTCATGTGTTATTCCCTTGTCCAGCGCTGCACCGAGAGAAAAGAGATTATAATTCATTTGTGGAACGAATAGGACTTTTGTAAGGTGTTTGGGCTTCCAATTGAGTCCATCAAATGCCAATATTTGAATTTCACCTTTACCAACTGCAGGGATATTTTTGCCATCATGGGTTCTAAAAAGCTCTTAAAATTTGTAAACCATTCTCTTTGACGCGACATGTGATCGGTTGCACCTGAGTCCAAATACCATTCTTCGCTGATAGATTCCATATTCTGTGACCCAGAAAATGCCTCTCCTACAAAAGCATCGCCTCTATCCGAGGAACGCTTAGAGTTTGCATTTTTACGTTTTCTACAGTCTCTAATCCAGTGGCCTGGCTTGTGGCAAAAGTGACAAGTGCCTGGTTTGTCAGATTTCTTGATATGATGTCTTCCAGAGTGCTTTCCTGCTGTAAATGCTGCGTTGTCTGCATTTTCACTCATGCTAATTCTGGTTTCTTCCACTGTTAGCCAGGATACTAAATTCGAAAGCGTTCTTTCGGTAGCACTCGCTGACTCCCACGCACTGATAAAATGTTTGAACGACGGTGACAATGTCATAAGTAGCTTAGTCATGATCATTTGATCAGGAATCTTCTCACCGAGAACTTGCAAACGATGTGAAAGATCCTCCAGTCGTGCTACATGCGTGGCAATATCATCATCCCGATTCTTCTCATAGCTGTACCACTGTTGTAGAAGCATATGGATACTCTGATCATATACTGAACAGAGTTTGTTCCACATGGCACTCGATGATTCACAGTTGATGATATGAAGTAAAGGTTTATCCTCCACTGACGTCGCTATGACTCGCTGTGCAAGATTATCCTTCGTTGTCCATGCTATTTGTGCTTTGTGGTCCTCGCTGGTTTCATTTTCTGTAGGAAATATAGTCTTGCCGCTTGCAACGTCCCATGAATCATTTGCTAAAAGTGTGATGCGCATTTGGAATTTCCATGCCGACCAATTTTCCGTACCCTTCAATTTCGTTACTCGTGCAATTTCGGTTTCCATTTTCTCTATTGCTCTGGGCTGGAAAGAAAACTTAATTTTGCCTTATTTGTGTTCTTCTTTGGTTTTATATATTATTTTACAACGTCCCTGGGCTCATAACCTGTTGGTGAACGGGAATAATATGTACTGAACAAAACACAAGTTCTAGAGTAACAAATTGAATTCAGTAATGTTTATTGATACGATTGATTGAAGAGAATGAAAAACTTAGAAGAAAAATATTTAAGAACATGAAAAATTTAAGCAACTGGATTTACAAACAACAAGTATAGTCAAAAACAAGTAGTTTACTTTTTAATTTCAACACCAGTTAAGCTTTGAATCTAAAGTTATGCCCAAATACCTAAATTCAGGAACGCATTCAAGCAACATGCAGGAAACATTACAATTTCGAAAGCCACAATCAAGGCTGTGGAGTCCGACATTATCAATTCTTAGTTCTTTTGATAGGGAGGACCCCATTACTTTTGATTTACTGCTTAAGATCATTTGGTGGTAAGCGAACCAGCTTGAAAGGACAAGGATAAATCGACATTCATTGAGTCCCTTATTTTTTCAACGACAGTATCAGCATAGGACAGAGCTAGGTCATTGGCAAAAGCAACAATAGGTTCGTTCAAGGGCAATTGAAAAATTGAGTTTATATATACTATAAAAAGTAAAGGTCCAAGCACTGACCCTTGGGGAACACCCACCCTTGGACTGGATATCGATTCACTGAGAACTGAATTAATCTTAACCAGTTGGGATCTATTTTGGAGATATGATGAGAACCAATTCAATATGTTACCTCTGAACCCATACCTGTACAGCTTTAACAAGAGTAATTTGTGGTTGACTAAGTCAAAAGCTTTTGTCAGATCAAGGAACAGAGCCCCTCCCTTATTGCTTTTGTCAAGCTCCACATTTATGTATTCCAATAATGTGAGTATTGCATTTTCAGTAGATTTTCCCTTCATAAATCCAAATTGTAGTGCGCTGAGAATACTGTATTTATCAAAGAATTTTAGCATTCTCGTTGCTATTATCTTTTCAAAGATTTTTGAAAAAAACAGATAGCAATGATATCGGTCTGTAATTATTTGGGTCATTTTTGTTGCCTTTTTTGTAAATTGGAACGATTATAGCTGTTTTTAAAAATTCTGGAAATATTCCACTTTCAAAGCTTAGGTTAACTAGCTAAGTTAGGTGCCTAACGATAAGAGTTTTATTTTTTTTTAACACTATGCTAATAAAACCATCCATTCCGCAATAGCACTTCATTCTCAGTTACTGCAGTAAAAAAGAACGACGTCATAATTTCGTTACTATGGAGATATTCTAGATTTGATCTTGCAACGTTTGATAATGTTGGTTTATAGCTCTCAGCTACATTTTTAAAAAAGATATTGAAATTGTTTGCTGTATCATTCTCAGGAATAAAATTTTCATGGAATTGTACGCATTTTAAGTCAACTCTTTCATTATTCTTGCCTAGTAAATTATTAACAATGTTCCACTGTTGTTTTGGATTGAACCTATTTTCGTCAAATTTGCGTTTGTAATATGCCTGTTTTTGTTTTTTAATTTCATCAGAAATGTCTTTCTGCATATTTTTATACGTAGATACATTTGTAGATTGCTTTTGTTTTTAGCATAAAATTCGTTTTTAGCATTTATTTTTTCGCACAGCTGGGAGGAAATCCATGGTTTGATTGGTTTATATTTTGGTTTTCGTATTATAAATCTACTAGAAGATAAATGATCAGATAGAATATTTATAAATCACGAAAAAGCAACTGAGGGGCTGTTACAACTATAGACACAGTTCCAGGATTCTGTAGCGAGACAATCACTGAGATTCGTATAATTTATATTGTTAAATACTTCTTTATTGGACTGGTCATTTCTATGTTTATTGTTTTTTATACAGTTTAAAAATGAAACTCCTATAGCGAAATGGTCGGTTACATCCCACTCTAGTAAGAACGGACGTACGTTATTTAATTTTTTGTGCGCACAAAAATATGGTCAATGCATGTTTTAGTAGAGTCAGTGACTCTCGTTGGTACATTTCAAAGCGATTCAAAACCAAGTGAAGATACAAGTATTAAGTAATCATCACAGCTAGATGGAAAGCCAAGAATATCTATATTTATGTCACCAATCAAGCATATATTATTACTATGTAAACCACGAACTAGGTCTTCAAGATCTTTTAAAAATATATTCTTTTGAATAAACTGGAGCCTATATATGCCGACAATGTCAATGCAAGTGTTGTTTTCAAGTTTAATTTTCAGTATAATCGCTTCGGCACTCTTCAAATCAGGAGTGGAAATCTCAGATACCACAATATGATTTTTAACAAATAAAGCTACTCCACCCGATGGATATGAATTATTGCATTCAGCATATAATTATGAGGGAGCTCTAAAGTCAACTTTTAAGAATGAAACACGTACACGTTGTTTAATATAAGTATCGTTTTTATTTCTATTAGGATTTGGACTTAACTTAAAGACTTGACTATTAGAACTGACTTAGAGCTAACTTATTAATACTGAGACTGGCCAACTCTCCACCTCTATTCTTTTGGGAGAATAATGGTGGAGAAAGAGTCAAGTCTCCAAAGCTTGCATTAGCTCACACTTGATGTTTGCTCAGCAAATATCAAGTGTGTACTTAGATCTTAGACCATCTAACTTGGTGGGGTTGGGATAAGCGATTAGGGTTAGATCGTAGCACATTCTATTATATAACACCTCCCCCACCAAGATTTTTTGGTCTCCAAAAACAATGAGGTAAGTTGAATACAGTTTAAATAATCAAATTACATGACACTTTATCAAAATTTATAGATAATTAAGGTCTTTTAACAGCTTATAACAGTTTACACTGTTATACGTTTAACGTTTCAATTTATAGTTTTGTTTACAAAATATTAATAGTTTGAGTACTATAAGCAAAACATTGAATCAAGGCCTACGAATATAAAAAAAAGCAAATTATATAACATTTATTGTCGTTTTTAGTTTTTACGGAAATATAACAGTTCATTACCTTACACAAACTAAATTTGTATTTTAGATTACGTACTATACGTTATAAATAAGCGTCATATATCTTAATTCTACTTCATACATAAGCTATGAATATATCTGAATTAATATTTGTAAACTTTATTTGTCAATACATTTTATTTTATTCCTTTTTGTTTTCTTTTTATATTTCTGAACATTGTTTGATTTGTCTTATGCATAGGTACATTCGTTTCTGTTTTCAATTTTTGCTTCTATAATTCAAATTTCGAATCGTTCAACTTGATTCAAAGTTATTTCATTGGCATACACTCCCGAACGTAGCCACCAAACTACATTGTTTTGCTATTTTGCCAACAGGATCGCATGATCTTGTGCATAATAAGAACAAGTCGAAATTCGACATTTGTCCGCCAAAGTACTTCCCTGTCATTAATAATAGACCTGTGTCAATCGTTCATTTTCAAAGATTCAATCGTTCACATCTCGTTCATTTCAAAGATTCAATCTTTCCAATCGTTCATTTTACCAATCATTTCTCTTTTTCAATTGCTCATTTTTCAGATCGTTCCCTTTTGCAATCAATAATTATTTTGCACTTCGCTCTCCTTTTCTATGGTTCTATTTACAATTGTTCCATGTTTTTGCTAGGTTTGTTTGTTTGTTTGTTTGAAAAAAAAATGAAAATGTTCGCTATAACCGATGAGGAAAAAATGAGGAAAAAATTGTAGTTTCATTTTAATTTTTCAGCATTAATTTTTCTCAAAGAAAACTAAATACTAGTATGATCTAGTGATGGGTCAACTCGGTTCGCTAACTCAAGTCAACTCCTATTCGGTTCGCCAACTCGGTTTGCAACTCGGTTCGCCGATGAAAAAAAAACGAGTTAACTTGTTTCTAATTTTGTAAGGTTTTTTTTAATTTTTCCATTTCTTATGAGTTTTCAAGACCGAATTTCGGAACAATCCGGTAACATTTGGAACGAAATATCCCTCTAGCGACCTAGATTCGTACCTTATCTCTCTAAGCCATTAACATTCAAATTCCATCAGCGGATGGCAGAGATTTTGACGGATTAAAAACCTAATTTTTCCGCTTTTTAAGTGTTTTCTAGATCGATTTTCGGGGCAATCCGGCAACATTTAGAACGAAATATCCCTCTACTGACCTAGATTCGTACCTTATCTCTCTATTGAGCCATTAACATTCAAATTCCATCAGCGGATGGCAGAGATTTTGACGGATTAAAAACCTCATTTTTTCCGCTTTTTAAGTGTCTTCTAGATCGATTTTAAGGGCAATCCAAGTTGGCAAACTGAGATGGCGAACCGAGTTGGCAAATCGAGTTGGCAAACCGAGTTGGCCAATCGAGTTGACTCGTTCAACTCGAGTTGGCCTAACCGAATTAACTCGGTTTGCAAAATTTACAGTTCGGCACATCACTAGATGATCGTACCATAAGGAATTCTTTCCAATATTCAAGTTCGCTCTCATCTCTCAATAAAGAACAAGAAGTGTTCTACTTCGAACTGTGACAGATTACTGAATGGAATGAACGAGACATTTCTTTTTAATATGTTTCGTTTGTTTTTGATTGAACGAACGAAACGACATGGAAAAAGACCGATTCTATCTTGTATTGAACGAGATGGAAAAAAGATTCGATCTTTGAATGAACGAAACAACATGGAAAAAGACCGATTCTACCTTGTATTGAACGATTGATTGATTCGATCTTTGAATGAACGAGATGGAAAAAAGATGGATTCGATCTTTGATTGAACGGATCTTTATTGAACGGGTGATTGCAATCAATCGTTCTTTGAAGTGAACGAATCAAAATGAACGAATCAATCATGAACGACACAGGGCTAATTAATAACAAAATGTTAAATCACAATGACCAAACTGGGCACAAAGTATAACTTCTTCTTACTTTTATGAGCGACATCCAATGAATACGGCCTTTGTCGCAAACAGACCTCAAAATGACAATAAAGAATGAAAAAGAGAAGAAAGAACAGGTATAGTTGACTTGGTTTCGACACAAGCGCCACCTAGTTACAGCCAGAGATAGCCCATTCAGTGGTGAAATCATGAGCTCACTCATGCAATCCATAAATGTTCTTGATCCAGACGCACATACCTAGCTAAATTCCCAACTCAACTTTGACAGCTTTGTTTGTTATCTTCTTGTTTGAATCTTTGTTTGGTTCTTTGAACATCTTAAACAGAAAAGAACGGAACAAGAAGAGGAAAAAGAAAAAAAAAACAGTTTTGATTCAAACGTTTGTCTTTTCGTGATTTAAATTGTTCAAGTGAAATTTTTTTTGTTTTGAACCAATAAAAAACTACGAACAATGAATAATATTAATATTATTGAAATTGGAGAAGGTGTGATCACCATGAACAACAAATGGAAGAAGATTGTGCTTCCTTGTTGGAAGTGCCATTTCGTTAATAGCCTGAGTTTTCCTGGCATCAGGTTTTATTCCATTATTCACGATTACATGGCCTAGGTAGTTAGTGGATAGATCAGCGAATAGACATTTGTTGACTTGAACTTTGAGATTGCTCTCTTTTAGTTTCTGAAATATTTTTTTCAAAGACTCGAGATGCTCTTCAAAACTCGTTGAAAACACGAGAATGTCATCCAAATAAACGAGACATATTTTATTTATGAACTCTCTCAAAACATGGTTCATTAATCGTTGGAACGTAGCCGGGGCGTTCTTCAACCCAAACGGCATACGCAGAAACTCGTAATGGCCAGTTTTGGTAGAGAAAACTGTTTTTGCCTTATCGTTTGCATCCAACTCGATCTGGTGGAATCCTTTCACCAGGTCTATTGTTGAAAAATAATTACACCTACCTAGTTTGTCGAACAAATCATCTATGTTAGGCATGGTGCGGGTGCATAACTTCACAGGTCATAACTTCACATGGGTCATAATTTCACCTCTAGTGGGTTATAATTTCACTTTTTTCGGGTGAAATTGTTTCCCACCTTAGGTGAGCAATAATTTCACCTGAAATTTGGGTGAAATTATTTCCCACCTATTTAGTCATTCCACGCCGCAGAGAATCTCGTCTCGTCTCGAAGTCAGAAGTCCCGAAAATGGTTTTCGGGACTAATGACCCACTATGGTGGGTCATAAGTGCCGAATTTTATTTTGGGACTACTAACCAACTATGATGAGTCATAAGTCCAGACATTATAAATTTGGGGTTTCTGACCTTCGCGTTAAGTCTTAAAAATTTTCTAAAACAATAAATTGAGTAGACAGTTTTTACATATTTTCAATGTTTTTTCAGTGCAAAACGGTTGAAATATACTGCATGTCTATGTGACGTAAAGGAAACTTTTTCCAATGCAAACGATCTTCTGAACTTTGGTATTCGGTAAGGTAAGAGTAAGGCAAGCAAACTGTACTTGAATCCAGTTTCATCTTATTGCACCTTTTTATCATCTAAACTAACTGAGCTGTTGCAATGACATTAACAACTCCTTCGGAAAGACATTTTTAATTGATGGGATGTTCATTGTCTTTGCATCATGTGAATGCAGACGGAAGCACTATTTTTCAATGCTATCAGTCGGCAATTCCTATCAAGAAAACGTATTCATTATTGAGTTCTTACTAAACCTTAACTCTACAATCACTCTTAAAAGTTTTAGAAAATTGTATTATGATTTTGGAGCTTGAACCAACAAATGTAGCAGGTACAATTGCTAGCGAGCGGAGCGAGCAGAAAAAATTTTGCCCAAAAGAGAATCAATTTGGGGTGTGAAAATAAAAAAAATTCGCGCGAATTTTTTTATTTTCACACCCCAAATTGATTCTCTTTTGGGCAAAATTTTTTCCGCTCGCTTCACTCCCAATCAATACAAATCGAATTTGAATATTACAGATCGTCATCATGCAAGAAATGAATCATTGCACTGCAGCACCTGCTTGCCAGACACTAGTATGCATTACAAGATGTGTGGTGGTTGCTTTTCCAAATTAAAGAAAACGGCAACAGCTTTAAAAAATGAATTGCTCTCTCCATTTTGTCGATAAGAAGTAAATAAAAATGGTTATTAATCAGACTTTTTTGTAGTTGTAGTTAGTTAGTAGTTCGGAAATTCAGTTTTCAAGACTCTGAAAATAATAAAAAATCGCGCCAGAGTAATGTAGTTTTTGGTAGACAAATTAGCTATGTATAAGTTAATAGTACAAAATGATAATTTCTTGCAACTGCAGTAAAAAGTGAAATTGTATCCCAATTTGAGTGGGACATAACTTCACACAGAAGTGAAATTCTGGCCCACAAAAAAGTGAAGCTAATTCCCACCTTAGATGGGACACAACTTCACCCGAAGAAAGTGAAATTATAACTCACTAGAGGTGAAATTATGACCCATGTGAAGTTATGACCCGTGAAGTTATGCACCCGCACCGTTAGGCATAGGAAATCGATCCTCTACAGTTTCACTGTTAAGTTTCCTGTAGTCTACAACAACTCTCCACCTTTTCTGACCGTTCCTATCATCCTTTTTCGGGACAATCCAAATTGGCGAGTTGTATGGAGAACTACTGGGAACAATGATTTTTTGCTCTAACATCTCGGAGATTTGTCTGTCAATTTCATCCGAATGTATTTCCGGATAACGGTATAGTTTTGTGTAAATCGGGAACTCAGTTTTTGTAATTATTTTATGTTTTATTTGATTTGTAAAAGACAGAGGTTGGCCTTCCTTATAAAAAATTGTCTTGTAAGAATTTAATAAAAGTTTCAGTTTTGAAACATCTGTCTCATTCAAATGATCTGCAAATAGATTTTTCGGAATTTCGGTTATGACGCTTTCACTATAGAAAACGGACAAAACATCATTGTTTTGATAAGTCACATTTTCATATATTTCTTCCTCTTCGTCGAAATATATTTTAATCCTAGCGTTTTCTGTAGTGAAAAGTCTAGTCTGGTAGTTAATTATCGGATTTAGACCAAGAAGGATGTTGTTACCAATTAATCCGTCAAAACGGTCATGAAATTGGTATTCTAGAAAATTCACATAGTAATCTGCGCTCATATTGAATTCTTTAAAAATTGGGAAACTGTATTCGACACACGAAGTGACGTTTCTGTCAAGGACTTTCAAAACATGATTTTTGGACAAGGTTTTCCATTTCGGATTACATAAATTTTGATTTATTATGCTGTGTTCTGCACCACAGTCAATAATAAATCTCAGTTTTCGAACTGGGTTTTCGATGACTATATAAGGAAGTCGTTTTGACGTCCTCTCTGAAAATTTTGCGGATTTCGATTCATATTTTCACTTTGATAATTTCTGTTTTCATTTAGGCTAATGTCCATTGGTTCGGGATTCGAGGAGCGATTTGATCTTCTCGATTGAAAACTATTTGTATTGTTATTTCGCGGGTTTGTATTTGCATTATTATTTCTTCGTGATTGCATTGAATTATTTTGATTGTTAGGATAACGGTTACTTTGAAAGTTATTGTTATAACTTTGCCCAGTTTGATTGTGATAACGATTAGGAAAATTATTCGAGTCGTTTAAATTTTGAGGGTAGAAATTATTTCGTCTGCTTGAAATGGAATGATTATTTTCCTGCCTGTAGTTCGAGTTATGGAATCTATTTGGTTGCCTAGAATCGTGAGAAAGACCGTTAGGGCCATAATATTAATGGTTTATTTCGACGATAATACTATAGGCTTCATCCAAGGATTTTGGGTTCCTACTCAAAATTATCGACTTTGTTGGCTCGGGTAAATTATTTTTGAAGGCGTTTAGCGCAATTCGAGCATTCGAATCTATAACTTGCTTGTCAAGCTGGTTATCATTAAGCAAGTACAAATTATTGATTCGGCTTAATAGATGAGCAATAGTTTCGTAATAATCTTTAATACTCGTTTTAACTTTAGCAGTTCTTATTTCGTCTACCAACAAATAAGGAGATAATTTTTCGCCGAAAGCATTTTTTAAAATTGCTTTCGCTTCGTCCCAAGTACTTAGCCTACCATGTTTCTGGAGCTCTACCTTAGCTTTGCCTACAATTTTATCCTTGATATAACCTGAAAGCAAAACAATTGTATCCCGATCGAACGTGCCAAGAATGGGTGCCAATGAATCAACTCGGTCAATGAAATCAATAAGACAGTTAGTGTTACCATTAAACTCAGGTAGCTTATTTATTAAATCTAAAATTATCTTAAACTTATCTTGTATTGGAAGGGCGTCCATCTTGAGTATTATTTGTTGATTGTAGATTTGTGTTAGAAATTTGTTAAAGCTGAATCTTGAAGTCCAACATGGATTGCGGCAGCTTTAATTAGTTTTGATTTTATGGTTTTTGTTTTTTGTCTTGAATGTCTTTTTTAATTTTTTTTTTTTATAGTTGTATGTAAAATGCTTAGTGTGTACTTTTCTTATTGTAGTTTTTCAAATTTTATAGAAGTATAGTGTAGCTTATAAAATAATTTTTAAATTCTTTTGTTTATTGTTTGCAAAATGTTCGCTTTCTTATATTTTTTTTTTAAGTCGAGCTTTGACTGCGTTAGTTGGTTTGATGCCTCATCAACAAATGTGTGTATAACACTTAAACACTTTTTAAAGTTTGGTATGGAACCAAGCAAAGTTGTTTTTATGTTCGATCGGAACCCAAGCGGTTGGGAGTGTCTTTTTTATGTAGCTTGTTTTCGAACTAAAAAAAACTAGTGTCTTTTTAACTGTTCACTCACTTTTATGTGTTTTGAGTTTTGCAGTACAGTTTTTGATTTTTGAATAAAAATTTTGGGGTTTATATTACTTTTTGGATGGGTTTTAATTTAATTGGATTTTGCAACCTTTATTTGTTCTTTTTTTTTTTGATTCTCATCGATTTTATAATGATGTACATGTTTTGTTATTGCACTTTTTTTTTTTTATTGAGTTTTTTTTGGACACTAGTTTTTATCAGTTTTAATTACTTGGTTTAAACTTCTACCACAATTTAAATCAAACTTGCACCGACTGCGCCAATTATGAGGGAGCTCTAAAGTCAACTTTTAAGAATGAAACACGTACACGTTGTTTAATATAAGTATCGTTTTTATTTCTATTAGGATTTGGACTTAACTTAAAGACTTGACTATTAGAACTGACTTAGAGCTAACTTATTAATACTGAGACTGGCCAACTCTCCACCTCTATTCTTTTGGGAGAATAATGGTGGAGAAAGAGTCAAGTCTCCAAAGCTTGCATTAGCTCACACTTGATGTTTGCTCAGCAAATATCAAGTGTGTAGGGTAGACTGGGTACGGTTGAAACAAAGGACGGTTGAAACAAATCAAATTTTCCAGGAACAGTAGGCGATACGCGAACGTTTGTCAAGAGCAAACGAAGCGAAAACATAGTGCTACAATCGTAAGTTTTCCTTTGCACGCTGCGCGTGGCAATCGTATGAGAGAGCACTTTTTTTATATTGGCAACCAAAAGTAAGAATTTATGTGCCGTTTTCTTTTTCAATAACTGAAGTTCTATTTATGTAAGAATATTGTGTATTTGTTTATGTTATAAATGAAGAACGCATAACGTATCGCAGTGAATTGTTTCAACGTGTTTTTAATGTGACAATAGTTAAATACAATTTTGTATTTAAAGAAGGGTTGGGGACGGTTGAAACATTTTTTTTGGGTACGGTTGAAACAAAATATTTACGTAGGAGCTCATATGTTTGCCACAATTGCGACTCGGAATATTCCGATTAATTAATTTTTTGTTTAAAAAACCACGATGAAAAAAGATTTTTGTTCAGTCTATTTTAAAATTATTATTTTTTTAAGTTTGTTTTGTTTTGTAAAGATGGATTATTTATTTATTTATTTTCGTTTTGTTTTGTTTATCAATTTGTTGATTTTTTTGTGTTATGTTTTCTTTTTTTAATAAATTATTATTAATAAAAAATTAATCACCTAATGGAATATGTGATAAACATTGTAAAACAATGTCAAAAATAAAAAAATATGTTTATTATTTCATTCTGTTTCAACTGACCCCAGTCGCTGTTTCAACCGTCCTTGGTATGGGTACGGTTGCAACAAAAAAGATGTCTTTTTAAATTCCATATTTTTCATAAAATAATGCACGTAGGACTCAGAAGTTACTTTTCAGTTGTAGATGAAAACCCGCTTTTTTATTGAACATATCCACTTCATCGCTCGGTTTACATAAATTAAAGTTATGGACAATAAAATCGAAATTGTCTCAACCGTACCCAGTCTACCCTACTTAGATCTTAGACCACCTAACTTGGTGGGGTTGGGATAAGCGATTAGGGTTAGATCGTAGCACATTCTATTATAAAACAATATAGATTAACGCCCGGTATACAGTAGTTACACAATTCATGGTCAAAGATCCATATTTCAGTTAAAACAATTATATCAGGTGTAAATTCTTAAATGAACTATGTAAATGCATGCAAAAGCTATCAAAATTTGTTCTCATACTTCGTATGTTCAGGGTGAAGACCACAAAATCGTTATTAGATAAAGAATAATTCAATCCAACGAAAATATCATAACTTGCACTACTGCTATTTAGATCAAATAATTCATTATGACATAACATTTCTTAAGTTATTAATTAAAAAAAAGAATAATGAAAAACAGAATAATCTTAACTATAAATTGTTAAGATCATCAATACACCTTATGAATTTGACCTCCATACCAGTAGTTTTAAGCATCATGATTCTCCCACGTCTTACCCATAGGTATTCATACTTGTGATTTATTTTTGCAGTTTTCGCCTCCTTCATTAACATCTTGGTGCTTTGTGACAACCAGTCGTTGACGTAAATGTTGCCTCTACAAGAAGAGAAGATTTTTTCAGCTCGGAATGGCGCTTTCTTAGCGTATGCGGCGGCCAAGATTTCCTCCTTCACCCTCCTGTTTCGCAGTTGCACTACCACTGTACCAGATGGTTTCCCCTTGATCTTTTTTTTCTGTAGCAGTCTTCGACATCATCATCATCATCAGTCAGTTGCATATCAATTCCTTTATTAAGAATCTGGACTACCATTGTACGCACATTTTCGCTCTCAAAAAGTGGAACCTCACGCAGTTCGATGTCTTTTGAATGATACATATACTCTGCATTTTCAAGTTTTCTTAACGAGGTCTTGCCGTACAATGGACGCCCGCCGTGGAACCGGTGTCGATGGTAGCCACACATTTGTTGCCGTTTATACTTGCTTCCACGGTCAGGGTCTTGTTGTCACGTTTGGTTTGAGAAACTTGGATGTCTTTTCTGTAGCTATCGGTACTAGAAACCAGCTTCAGTCCCTCGAAGTTGGTTGAGTGGGAAACAACTTGGGAAGCAACGTTGTTGTAGGAGTAACTTTGACCAGTTGACATGTTTCTGTTTTCAGTGTTGGCATTTGGTTCCTCTTCGCGGTAATCTGCACTGTCGTTGAAAATGCCCGGTCTTGTTGCAGTTCCAGCATCGTGCTCGTCCGTCTCGCTGACTCCTTTCCAGAGTAGCCTTCTGACAAGAGCATTCTTGGACTTCCAATTCTCTCACGCGATGCACGTTTTGGGAAGCTTGTTCTGCGGCTTCCATTGTTAGAGCGAAAGCCAATGCTTCTGGTAGTGTTTGCTTTCCGGCAGTGCGAATAGCCCTTTGGAGATTTATATCGCCCACAGCTCTCACAAAGGCTTCAACAGCAAGTTGATTTATAATCTCGTTGCCAGCTGTTGGGTATGCCAGGTGAACTAATCGCTCGATATCTGCCTGAAGCTGCTGCAGAGTTTCACCTCTTTTCTGTGCCCTGTTGTTTAGTTGAACTCGGAAGACTTCTGTCATTTGGCTATCCCCAAACCGCTCTAGAATATTCTGCTGTTCTTGCTTTTGGTCACTTCTTTGGGCTTCTAGTTGTTTCAAGGCATCATTTCCTTGAGCCTCTAGTTGCTTGAGGACATTTCCTTCTTGTTGTTTGAGAACAATCTCTTGTTCGTTCTTTTGCTCGTTTCTTTGAGTTTCTAGTTGCTCCAGAACATTCCTCTCGAATTTGGCTAGAAGAAGTGACATCATGTTAGATAAGTCGGCAGTTGCATTTACCTCTTCCGATTTACGAGTTCGTTTTTAGCTCCTGCCCCACTTAAGCCACGTTTGCTTAATTTGGCCTTTAGCTCAGGGACAGTTAAGTCTTTCAAAACTTTACTCATTTTTTTTTTTAAATTTTTAACTTCACTATTTCACCCAAAATAGTTTAAGGGGAGGTTTCCCATGTAAAAATTGGTTGGACTTTTGCGCGAAACTGTGTAGCGTTCGCAATTTTTTGAATATTTTAATAAAACAAACGGTTTTCGATTGATATTATATAGGGTCAAATGTTTGTGTAATTAAAAAAAATAAACAAAAATTCGATGTACCTCAAAACCGACAAGCAAACGGAAAAACTATAAAATTTTGAAAGACATTTGCGCTAACTAATGGGAAATGGATTGAATATTATATTTTTATTTATTTCATATTTTTTTTATATTGACAATATATCCTGTCACTTAACGTCGTTGCTTTTTTCTCGATTCTAAAATATAAAAGATAATGAAGTCAAATAAACTTTTTTCAAAGCTTTAAATATGTGTTTTCAACGGAGCAATTTTTTATTATTTTTTTTTTTTAATTTCTGTCAAATTTTTTTGTCGACACAAACATAAAAAAAACCTATTTTGCCTTACATTTTGCGCGTTTACCCGGGAAATTGATTAATACATTTTCGAATTTTTTGAAATTTTTTTTTATGAAAGATTAATACCTATATGTTTCAGTTAACGTCGATGTTTTTTTTCATTTTTCACCTGTAACATATTTAAAAATAAACTTCAAAATGTCAATATTTGTAAGGTCATTGTAAGTGAAATATAGGCAAACAAACTAGCAAATATTTTTTTTATTTTTTTATGGTATTTTTTTTTATTCAATTCAAATAACAAAATAATTTGTTTGCAAATGGTCTTTTTTATTAAAATTTTTGAGAAATCGTCTATTTTGCGTTTTCTGTCAAAAAAGAATGGTCAATCACACACACAAAGAAGCTGGGTTCAAAGGAATGCCACTAGGTGGTGCTGCAATTTGTTTTGATTTCTCTTTCCTTTCTTACAAAAGATGTTGTTTTTTCTCCTCAACAGAAAATGTTCTTTTTGTTCTTCAATACATAGAAGTGTGAAGAAAACTCGATATATTTCTTTACATAGAAGAAGAAGAAAGATGCAAGATGAGAAAATAGATATGTGCAGATGACATAATTATAGAAGAAGGGTTAGAGCGGGAGATAGAGAAAGCGCATAAAAAGAATGCGGTAAGTAAGTGGCTTCTTTTTGTTTTTTGTTGTTGGACATGACAAAATAAGAAAATGAATGAGGTACAAAGCATATCGCACATGTGCGATAATTTCTTATCATATCTTTTTGTTTTGGTGGTTGCGAGGGAGATTTGCGATTTATTAGAATTTATGACAAGTGCAAGTGCAATATGTATTATTTTTTTGCGACACCTTGTATAGCTCAAAAATGTTGTTTAGGTAGGTAGGTAGTAAGAAGTAAGGTCGTAGGTCGTAGGTACTACAAATAAATGGGAGAACCCAATTAATTTTTTAATTCGTTTGGAACAAATAAGTATAGGGTGCCTCAGTAAGAGTGCACTTTTTCATTTAAAAATAAAGACAAGTATTTTATGACAGAGTTGTGATATTTTTATTGTATTGTAAGAGGCCAGTTATAGCTATCATTGAAATGGATCCGGAAAATCTTTGAATGGATATTTAACTATTTTGGTTTTCCATTGAACCAAAACATTGATGTGCCGTCGACGGGCCGGCAATATTTTTTTCATACACGTTTTCCAATGGGAAAAGTATTGATGTTTTTTCCCGACGAATTGATTCGTTTTGAATTTGTCTTTTGAGATGAATCTACACAGATTTTCACACTGATTTTAACACATCCTAAAAACTTGACAGTTTTTGCAAATGGAATAATTATGTGTTGAAAAAGAAAATAGAAGAGTGCGTTTTTGTTATGTTATAATATTACGATAAATAATAGAATAGTGAATATTATAAATAATAATAATGAAAATAAAGAAGAAGAAGAAAATAAAGAAGAAGAAGAAAATAAATAAGGTTTATCGTTGTGTTCTCAAGAATAGGTACACATAACATTGACATCATTACAAGCATTCCTCATCCGAGGACGAAGATATGCTGAAAATTTTCAATTGGATCTTTGGAAGAATTTGACGATTGTTGAAGCAAATAATGCATTGCTATCCAAGAACAAAAGGCATTCCATTTAAAATTTCGAAAATGTTATGAAAAATTATAGGACGAAGAATAAATAATTGTTTCTCTTGTTTATTTATGCTAACAGCTGAAACACTAATACCAAAGACCATATAACAAGTTGTTGTTGTGTGTATAACAATTTGTTATATGGTCTTTGCTAATACACTTACAAAAAGATATTGATACGTTTTTCCTTTCCATTGAAACCAAAAAATATTGATTTTTAGTAGCGACGGGCCGTCCATTTCATGTGGATCAATGGAAATCGACATATGTTTTCTTTTGAAAAGAAATTATATACCAATCGATCGGAAATCACTCACACACTTACACACTTATTTTTTCATTAAAATGTGTTTTTCTATTTTCAGGTTGTAAAATCATTTTCCTGAACAGCTGATTGTAGATATTATGTCAAAAAATTAAACAAATCATTCCAATGATTTTCGTTTCAATTTTGTACAATTTTAATGATCTACATATGTTCAACTTCTCACAGTTCCAATGATTGAATTACGTCAGGAAAAAAATTCCTGACAGAAATTTTCAATGATTGCTATAATAAACGACCTATCAGAAAAATTTCAATGATGTGTTTCAATGATGAAAACCAATTAAAGCTGTAACTGGCCTCTAAAGAAGATATATTCCGATTAAGTATGGAATAAAATATTTTTTTAATTTTCTCGGCAGAAAATTTTGCGAAGTTTGCGAGAGTAGATATTCACAAATATAACGCGTTGTTCTTTCGAAAAGCACTCCATTTTTAATAATCAGGGGTGGAATCGGCTAAATTCAAAAATGACTATCACATTTGTGATAGTCACATGTGATGAAATGAAATTTTCCGTCTGCGTAAAGTTATCACAAAAAAAATTATTAGTTTTGGGATCACTTAGCCAAACTGACGTTTGTAATTTTTTGTTTTTATTAATTACTCCTTTTGATTTCTGTTTGTTTTTGCTTATTAAAAGCAAAAGACAATATTCATATGTATATAACAACAGGCGATGAGGCGACGGAGGCAATGGTGGTCATATAATCTTTGAACGATGTCAAAAATTACAACCATTTGATGAGTATAATCAAAGCTGATGAAGGAGTGTCGGGGTCTACAAACCAATGTCACGGCAAGAACGCAAAACACACCGTCATCAATGTTCCAGTGGGAACTATCATTGAGATTCTTGGATAAGGAAAAAGTGATGTTCGAGGCAGCCCGTGGATGTATAGTGGTGGCGAGTATAATAAGTTCTTCGCGTCAGCGCTAAACCAAACACCAAGAATATGCGAGTACGGAGCTGAGGGTAAGGACTTGGGCTATTCTCTTGAGTTTCGAAGTTTGGCTGATTATAAATAAAATTCTTTGAAATTCTTGTTGTCATTAGAACTATTTTTATTGTAATAAAAATAATTATACAAAATTGTCGTTTTTTCATCCCGCCTTTACAATCCTTCTTCAGATGTTGGCAACCAAAATGCCATTATACCTACTGCAAGCCAACCGATGCCAACATCATGTACTTTGGGTTGAATTGCACGCACTCCACCGGGCCCGGATGATCGCCGGCCGTTAAGAACACACACCTTATAACCTGTGTCGGCATTCAAAACATGCACTCGGCCATCGGTAGGTACTGCAAGAGAATGTAAACTGCGAGACTGATGAAGATGAACCCATTTGTGCTTATGAGAATTGTTTTGCCGTCGCGCGAAAACTTTAGTCCTGTCCAGTCGCATTCTTTCTCTTGATTCAGTTTGAATGTGACAAATGGACCTTTATCGAAAGACCGCAGATCGTACAATTTTATGGATTCCGAATTCACTCCTGCGGCGAATATAAGCATTTCAGGGTCGGAATTTGTTGTGTGAGGAAAAGTCACGACAGTTGATCTGAAAGATATAGATATGTTAATTTTGTTTGTTTCCTTTATTTTTACTGCATTTACCCATCTACATTATGTTGAGTGAGATTTCTTGCAGCGATGGTGGAGGAGCAATTGCAGCTCCATTATTTCTACCGCCTCCACCAGTTGCGGGTGGTGATCTAATGTAGGAGTCCTCTTTCGTTTTGGCGATTGGCAAAACTTGCAAACTTGATATCATGAAAATATTGAAGCAAATTTTGTATGAAAATGACTACTTAAAGTCTGTCACAGAAAAAAATCACAAAAAAGTGATTGTCACAAGTGATAATCACCTTACACAGACAAAATTTGTGATATGTGATTATCATATATCACAAATCACCTTAGCCGATTCCACCCCAGAATAAACAGAGGTGGCAGATGTCAAATTTCAGAATTGCCACTCGCATGAAAAAAAAGATTCCAATGTTAAAAAGAGCACTCTTACTGAGACACCCTCTACTTGCATCGTTTTATTGCGTAAGGTCAAAAATTTCAATAATAGGTTCATGACATGACTCTTTTGAATAAACTGTTCATCTGTCGAAAAGATGAAAGGTACCTGCCTGTTACAAACGCAATCATCGCCCAATAAAAGAATTTCCATTTCATATAAAATAGTTATCCTGCCTCTTCAAAAATTATTTATTTACACCTCGCAAGAGGAAACATATAAATAAATAATCTTCTCATAAAGGTTCATCTTTTTTATATTTCTTCAACTAGACAAACACAAAAAGAAATAAAAACCTAACCGTTTATCACATCGCGATGTCTCGTACTGCAACAACAATATCTATGATACCACTTTTCTTGTACCTACTTACATGCATTGTTTTCATAAAACATATTCCTAGCTCAAAGAAAAAAAGGAAAAAATGTGCACATTTCTTCACTTGATACCTATTTTTTTGGGTCTTTTTTATTGCATTGCATGTATGTATATGAATTTGCTTCCTTTTCTACCTAAACGTGCGTCGTCTGCGTATATTGCCTTTTTTTTCTCCTTCATGTGCCTGATCGTGATCGTGGAAACTGGTTCTTGCAAATTCTCGTCTGAGATAAAAAAAAAGGAATCGGTGAAGAATAGAGGCCACTAACACATATAAATTCATTTACATGAAATCTGAGTTCGCTGTTCTGGTACACCTACCCTTAATCACTATTCACTGTTTTATTCTCAATAAGTTTTAATCCCACTTCTGACACCAATGTAATATTCGGCTTGGTCCGACAATTAAAACTTATTCACTTTTCAATTAAAACACAAATTCACTTTATTCAAACCACTCACAAACTTATTTATTCAACACTTTCAATTATTACTTTCGAACACAGTATCTTACTTTATCGCAGTTCACAATCAATTAACCGCTTCGCCGCCAAACGGGCTATTTATATAACACAAATAATTGGTTCTAGAAACTACTATTTTGGTTCTTGGAGAAGCTTGAATATTCGAGAAGTTCTCCCCTTAACCACTAGATGCTAAAAATATTGGGATTTTTGTAAGAGCTGAATCTGAATGCTAAACAAAAGTTTTCTCTTAATCACTATGTGTTGCCCCTCATTTTAACTGTCCTACACAAGTGTTTACTACTGCAATTAAACTTATTGTTACATTCTTATTTCCTATAAAACGATATTAGAGTAATAGAGATAAGAGTAAGTAAAGAGAGTAAGAGTAGTATGTACATTGAAATTCATTTTTTTATTCATATTCACTGATAACTACTTATTACTAGACAAAGGAATTCAAACTAGCTTATTATCTAAAATCTTATATTTAACTTACTGGCCCCAAACGGGCGCTCTAAGGAATTCATGATCGTCTTAAGATTAATGCCTTTCGGCCTATGAGCTATTTTATTTAAATTTTATTGTTATTTTTTTTGCTAGAAAATTAAAAAAAAAAATAACACAATATTATTTTTATGTTTTCTTACATGCTACTTAAAATTAGGTCCTTAAAAATAAAACTTAAAATGAACTATAAACTAGCTATTCTACCTAACAACTACTTACAAACTAGAACAACCACAGGAGCAAATCTCTATCTTTTCTTGTACATTTTTTTTTCTTTTCTTTTAATTTTTCTTTATTTTTTTTTATTTTGTATTAGATGTCCATGTCAAAATGTATGTGCCACCATGCCTAATCTACTTAAACCTAAACCCAAAACCCTTAGACTAAAACAAAGTCTGCTCAACTTCTCGTGTACGCTGATGATATTGATATAATAGTGTAATATTCGGCTTGGTCCGACAATTAAAACTTATTCACTTTTTAAATAAAACACAAATTCACTTTATTCCAATTACTCACAAACTTATTTATTCAACACTTTCAATTATCACTTTGCAAACACAGTACCTTTACTTTATCTCAGTTCACAATCAACTATCCCGCTTCGCTTTCGAATCGGGTATTTATAGTTCTGATAATGGTTCTAGAAACTACTAAACCGAATGTTCCAGAAGTTCTCTTTTTAACCACTAGATGTTGCCCCTCATTTTTAACTGTCATACACATAAGTGTTTACTACTACAATTAAACTTATTGCTACATACTTATTTCCTATAAAATGATATTAGAGTTATAGTGATAAGGAGTAAGTAAAGAGAGTAAGAGTAGTATGTACATTAAATATAAAAAGAGATACGGAGTAAGTAAAGAGAGTAAGAAAAGTGTATACATTAAATATAGAAAGAGGTACAGAGTGTAAGAGATAATAACGTATACACATTAGACATTACAATAGAAGGAGATACAGAGCGTATGAGATAAAATAAAGTGTATACACATTACATTGCCCCCTCCTTAGGATTGATCGTCCCGAACAAATCCATCATCTTCATCACCACTGTAGCGATGTAGTCGGTCGCGATGTACGACTTTAAGTTTACCTCTGACTCCTTTTTGTATCCGGTACACGAAGTCGTTGATTTTGCTAATCACTGTATATGGACCTTCCCAGCCCCGTTGAAGTTTCGGTGACAACCCTTTTTGTCGATGGGGATTGTAAAGCCACACTCGATCTCCTGCTTGGAACTCTGTCGCTCGTATATCATAGCGTGTCTTCATTCGGTCACTGAACATCTTAATTTCTGACCTGGTATCGTCGTGGATCTGAAGGAGTGTTTCTCTGAGGTCATCCAAGTAGTCATCCTCGGCTTGCGGTTCCGACGTGGGACATCCAAATTTTATTTCGCTTGGCAATCTGATGTTCCTTCCCATCAAAATCTCAGATGGTGTATGGCCAGTTGAGCTATGTCTTGCACTTCGATACGCCATCAAAAACAGTGGAATGTGTCGATCCCAATCTCGCTGGTTGTCGTCCACAACTTTGCAAAGATGTTCCTTAAGGGTTCGGTTGAACCGTTCGACCATGCCATCAGATTGTGGGTGGAGTGGTGTTGTTCTTGTCTTCTTGATGTGAAGAAGCCCACAAACTTCCTGGAATATGTTTGATTCAAAGTTCCTTCCCTGGTCGGAATGCAGTTCTAATGGAACACCGAATCTGCTCACCCAGTTGAACACAATTTGGTCTGCGACTGTTTTGGCTTCTTGATTCGGTATGGCGTATGCTTCAGGCCACTTGCTGAAGTAATCCATGACGACCAGAATATAACGATTTCCATTATTTGTTTCCGGAAATGGACCCGCCACGTCTATTGCAATCCTTTCAAAGGGTGATCCGACATTATAGATACTGCTGCATTTGGCTGTGATTCTTTTTGTTTGGGCCTTTGGTGGCAGCACAGGTATCACATTTTCGGCACCACTTCTCGACATCCTCCCTTGCATGTAGCCAATAGAATCGTTGTCGAACCTTTTCTAGCGTCTTGTTTATTCCTAGATGGCCTCCCGAAACTCCATCATGCATCTCTCGCAGAACGTCCATAATCTTCGATCTCGGTAAGACTAGCTGCATTACATAGGACTTTCCATCTGCTGATTCCCACTTACGTCGAAGGACACCTTCTTGGACATGCAACGAATCCCACTGTGCCCAATAGGCCTTCAGAGCCGGACTTCTGTCGGAGATATCAGCCCATTCTGGTTTTTCCTGGTGTTCCTTGCATGCGAGGATGGGTTCAATATCTGGGTCCTCTTGTTGAGCCTTCCTCATCTCGTCGTTGCTCCAGCCATAAATGGGATCGGTTCTGGTTCGTTGGACAGTAACCACTTCTTTTTCTTCTTGGCGTCTGCAATGCTTACAGTCTTGCTTACATGGTCTCCGAGACAATGCATCAGCATTTGAGTGAAGCTTCCCCTTCCGATGTTGAATTTCATAATCGTACGTCTGCAGCCTCTCAATCCATCTCGCCACTTGACCCTCTGGATTCTTGAAATTCAAAAGCCAGTTTCGTGCTCCATGGTCGGTTCGGAGAAGAAACTTCTGTCCATAGAGATACTTATGGAAGTGCTTTGTTGCCAAAATCAGTGCAAGAAGTTCTCTTCTGGTCACACAATAGTTTCTTTCCGACTTCGAGAGTACCTTGCTGTAATAGGCAACCACCTTTTCTTCGCCATCATGTACCTGTGACAATACAGCACCAATCCCGACATTGCTGGCATCAGCATCAATGATGAACGGTTTTCCGGGAGTCGGGTAGGTCAGCACTGGTGCATTACACAAGTGTTGCTTGAGCTCTTGAAAGCTGCGCTCGCACTCACCTGACCATTTAAACTGCTTTCCCTTTTCCGTTAGCTGATGTAGACTCTTGGCGATCTCAGCAAAGTTTTTGACAAAGCGCCTATAGTAGGTGGCTAGACCCAGAAAGCTTCGGAGTTGATGTTTGTCCTGTGGTGTTGGCCAATTCTTCACGGTGTCAACCTTATCAGGATCCGTCTTAACTCCTTGGGATGAGATGATATGTCCCAGGTATTTCACTTCGGTTTTGAAGAGTGAACACTTTTTTGGATTGAGCTTGAGGTGGGCTTCTCGAAGTCTTTGAAACACGGCTCTCAGATTTGTGCAATGTTTTCCCGTATACGATGACGTCATCCAAATAGACCAGGCAAGACTTCCATGTGAGTCCTTGCAGGACACATTCCATAAGGCGCTCAAAAGTCGCTGGAGCATTGCACAGTCCAAAAGGCATCACTTTGAACTGCCACAGTCCGTTTCCTGTCGAGAACGCTGTCTTCTCTTTGTCTTCAGGATGGATTTCTACTTGCCAGTATCCACTTTTCAGGTCCAACGTTAAAAACCATTGTGCTCCTTCCATAGCGTCCAGAGTATCACTGATCCTAGGCAGAGGGTAGCTATCCTTCTTGGTCACATCATTCAACCTTCGATAGTCTACGCAAAAGCGGGTTGATCCGTCTTTCTTCTTTACCAGGACCACTGGAGACGCCCAAGGGCTTTTAGAGTTTTCGATCAGACCCTCTTCTTTCATGGTGGTTATCAGTTCTTCAACCTCACCTTGTTTGGCTAGTGGAAGGCGTCTTGCAGGATGACGGATAGGCTTTGCATCACCGGTGTTGATTCGATGTTGAACCAGTTGTGTTCTGCCATATTTCCCTTGCGATGACGAAAAGATGTCTACAAATTCTTCGAGGAGACCTTCTGCCGTTCTTCGTTGTTGGTGGCCAAGATTAGAGGACTTGAGAATGTTCGTCTTTATGGAGTTCAGCTCTTTGGACTTCAATGTTTGCCTTGTCTCTTCTTCGCTGATCCTTGTTATCGCTGATACAGATTCGCATTGTCCGACAATCTCACCTTTTCTAAGCTTAACTTCGTACGGCTTGATGTTCAGTATTCGTACGGGAACCATGTTCTTTACAGGTCTAACAAGAGTCTTCCCAATGGTGACGTTTTGGGAGGACTTTACAGATGCTGGTTCGACCATGAGATATCGATGGCTTCCAGGCTTACCCTTCAATTTCGTCCACACGAATACTTCTGAAGAAGCAGGCAAAGTCAGATCTTCTTTGATGACGGTTTTCACAGATAGCGAGGTCTCATATGAGTGAATCCCATAGATCATCGGAATCTCGATGTTTCGATATTTCAGGACTTGGTTCCCGATGTCCAATATCAATCCCTGATCTTTCATGAAATCGACGCCGACAATGCACTCGTCGCATATATCTGCTACCAGAAACAGGTGAGAGAATTCCAGCTCTGCCATCCGGATCTTAAGACGTACCTCACCATAGACTTTTGCGGCTTCTCCAGTTGCAGTCCTTAGACGATAGCTATTGGTGTTGTGGAGCCATGTCTTATTAACGAGGTCCTGCCGTACAATGGACGCCGTGGCACCGGTGTCGATGGTAGCCACACATTTGTTGCCGTTTATACTTGCTTCCACGGTCAGGCTCTTGTTGTCACGTTTCGTTTGAGAAACCTGGATGGTGTTTCTGTAGCTATCGGTACTAGAAGCCAGCTTCTGTCCCTCGAAGTTGGTGGGATGGGAAACAACTTGGGAAGCAACATTGTTGTAGGTGTAACTTTGACCAGTTGACATATTTCTGTGTTCACAGTGTTGGCATGCGGTTCCTCTTCGCGGTAATCTGCACTGTCGTTGAAGATGCCCGGTCTTGTTGCAGTTCCAGCATCGTGCTCGTCCGTCTCGCTGACTCCTTTCCAGAGTAGCCTTCTGACAAGAGCATTCTTGGACTTCCAATTCTCTCACGCGATGCACGTTTTGGGAAGCTTGTTCTGCGGCTTCCATTGTTAGAGCGAAAGCCAATGCTTCTGGTAGTGTTTGCTTTCCGGCAGTGCGAATAGCCCTTTGGAGATTTATATCGCCCACAGCTCTCACAAAGGCTTCAACAGCAAATTGATTTATGATCTCGTTGCCAGCTGTTGGGTATGCCAGGTGAACTAATCGCTCGATATCTGCCTGAAGCTGCTGCAGAGTTTCACCTCTTTTCTGTGCCCTGTTGTTTAGTTGTACTCGGAAGACTTCTGTCATGTGGCTATCCCCAAACCGCTGTTCGATTGCGTTTACCAGAACTTTGAAGTCACCGTTCTTCTCTGCTGGGATGGTTTGTAGCAGTTCAGCAGCTGCTCCTCTCAAGGCAAGCGTAAGAGCAATGTATTTTTCGTCATCGTCCCAGCCGTTTGTTAACGCTGCTGCTTCAAACTGTTTCTTGTAGATTGACCACGGTATCTGACCATCAAAGCTTGGAGGATTCACTTCTCTCTTCCTTGAGCACTCACCAGACGGTTCTTGAGCTTTCATCTTTCGCACTTTTTCCAGTTCCTTTGTGATGGTATCGATTTGTTCGTCGATTTTCTCGATACGTGCATTTTGTTTTCCGACGCACTCGTCGAGAGTATTGATTTTCTCTTCGAAGTCTGCAAACCTGCCTTCTAGAAGATTTTTCTGTTCATCAAACCGATCTCGAACGTCATCCCTTTGAGCTTGTAGTTTCCGTCATTCCTTTGTGTTTCCAGTTGTTTGAGGACATTCTCTTGCTCGTTCTTCTGCTCGCTTCTTTGAGTTTCTAGTTGCTCCAGAACATTCTTGTTTTGAGTTTCCTTCAAATTTGGCTAGAAGAAGTGTCATCATGGTAGATAAGTCGGCAGTTGCATTTACCTCTTCCGATTTTGCTTCAACTTCGAAAGCAAATGTATCTGGGTTTTCATTTTGTTGTTCAAGATATTCCTGTAGCCGTTTTACGAGTTCGATTTTAATTCCTGCCCCACTTAAGCCACGTTTGCTTAATTCGGCCTTGAGCTCAGCGACAGTTAGGTCTTTCAAAACTTTACTCATTTTTGTTTTTGTTTTTTTTTCACTATTTCACACAAAATAGTTTAATCACTGTTCACTGTTTTATTCTCAATAAGTTTTAATCCCACTTCTGACACCAATGTAATATTCGGCTTGATCCGACAATTAAAACTTATTCACTTTTTAAATAAAACACAAATTCACTTTATTCCAATTACTCACAAACTTATTTATTCAACACTTTCAATTATCACTTTGCAAACACAGTACCTTTACTTTATCTCAGTTCACAATCAACTATCCCGCTTCGCTTTCGAATCGGGTATTTATAGTTCTGATAATGGTTCTAGAAACTACTAAACCGAATGTTCCAGAAGTTCTCTTTTTAACCACTAGATGTTGCCCCTCATTTTTAACTGTCATACACATAAGTGTTTACTACTACAATTAAACTTATTGCTACATACTTATTTCCTATAAAATGATATTAGAGTTATATTCATAGAGAACCTATTTACCTAGAGTCGCAACTCGTTCTCTTTTTTAAAAATTCGCTGTCCAAAAAATTTTGGGATAAGAGAAAAATATACTACCCATTGCAAATGTATTGG
Organism: Sphaerophoria taeniata; assembly: GCA_943590905.1. NCBI lineage: Eukaryota > Metazoa > Arthropoda > Insecta > Diptera > Syrphidae > Sphaerophoria > Sphaerophoria taeniata. Next base: position 132,730,282 of record OX016540.1, read on the forward strand.
TTTGGGCTCCCATTTGAAATGCATTGAAAAACCAATACATTTGCGTTGGGTAGTATATTTTATCAAATTTAATTTTTTTAGTCGAAAGAGAGTAAAATGCCTTGAGTTGCGACTCTAGGTATACCTCCTCTGTGGTTATAGTGATAAGGAGTAAGTAAAGAGAGTAAGAGTAGTATGTACATTAAATATAAAAAGAGATACGGAGTAAGTAAAGAGAGTAAGAAAAGTGTATACATTAAATATAGAAAGAGGTACAGAGTGTAAGAGATAATAACGTATACACATTAGACATTACAATAGAAGGAGATACAGAGCGTATGAGATAAAATTAAGTGTATACACATTACAATAGGAAGAACACAGCGTGATACGAAGTATATGGTGTCTTCGAGGAAGGACAACCAACCCGGCGACGGCTCGGACAGAACGTCACAATACACGCATACAACTTCGAGGTAGTAGAGTAGTTTGTCTACCTAGGCGCCGCTATTATAACACGGGCAATAACTCCAGCGCCGAGAGCAGACGAACAAAAACTCTTGCTAATCGCTGTTTTCTTTGGGTTAAGAAAGAAATTGAGTGGAAAAACACTCTCGAGCAACTTAAGGTAAAACACCCTCATCGTCCCAGTCCTGCTGTATGGTTCAGAAGCATGGACCTTGACAAAATCGGATGACTGTGCCTTAGGCTGTTTCGAGAGGAAAGTTCTTTGGGTCGTCTTTGGCCCCGTTTGCATTGATGGAGAATGGAGAAGAAGATACAAAAGCGAACTCTACGGGTTGTACAACGACATGGACCTTGCCAGAAGAGAAGGTCCAGAGACTCAGATGGCTCGGTCAGTTAGAGTGGTTGGACACCAATGATCTGGCCAGGAAAGCCTTCGAAACTATTCCCGAGGGGCGTAGAAGTAGAGGAAAACCGCGTCTCAGGTGGCGCAACCAAATGGAAGAGGACCTCAATCGACTTGCAGTGCAAAACTGGAGACAGCTAGGAACTGAACTGGCTGGCATAGACTGTTGGTTGAGGTCCAAGTCCACAACGGACTATATTGCCACCTTAAGTAAGTAGGTAAGTAAGAAAATAAGTAGATATTTATTTATTTTATGTTAAATAACCAATTCTTAATAGGTTTTTTTTAAGGATCACAGTGCGTCAAGTCTTATTAAAATAAGTATTTAGTTTTCTTTACCGAGCAAACACACGCACTTCATACGATTAAAAAGGGTAGGACGCTTTGACATTTCGAAAAGGTATCTCAAGACTTTTTCCATTCAATTCAAATTCAATTTTATGATATTGTAATATTCGGCTTGGTCCGACAATTAAAACTTATTCACTTTTTAAATAAAACACAAATTCACTTTATTCAAATCACTCACAAACTTATTTATTCAACACTTTCAATTATAACTTTGCAAACACAGAGTACTTTTCTTTATCGCAGTTCACAATTCATTAATTCGCCTCGCCACCAACCGGCTATTTATATCAAAAATCATGGGTTCTAGAAACTACTATTGGTTCCTATTGTTTCTTGGGGAAGCTGAAAGTTCGAGAGAAAATACTGGGATTTTTGTAGGGGCTAACGTTCTTAATGCTAAACAAAAAGTTTCTCTTAATCTTAATTAATTATTGCCCCTCACGAGTGTTTACTACTACAATTAAACGATATTAAGTAAAGAGAGTATGTACATTAAATAAACAAGAGATACAGAGTAAGTAAAGAGAGTAATGAAAAGTGTGTACATTAAATATAGAAAGAGATACAGAGTAAGTAAAGAGAGTAAGAAAAGTGTGTACATTAAATATAGAAAGAGATACAGAGAGTAAGAGATAATAAAGTATACACATTAGTATTAGACATTACAATAGAAGGAGATACAGAGCGTATGAGATAAATAAAGTGTATACACATTACATTGCCCCCTCCTTAGGATTGATCGTCCCGAACAAATCCATCATCTTCATCACCACTGTAGCGATGTAGTCGGTCGCGATGTACGACTTTAAGTTTACCTCTGACTCCTTTTTGTATCCGGTACACGACGTCGTTGATTTTGCTAATCACTGTATATGGACCTTCCCAGTCCCGTTGAAGTTTCGGTGACAACCCTTTTTGTCGATGGGGATTGTAAAGCCACACTCGATCTCCTGCTTGGAACTCTGTTGTTGTCGCTCGTATATCGTAGCGTGTCTTCATTCGGTCACTGAACATCTTTATTTTTGACCTAGTATCGTCGTGGATCTGAAGGAGTCTTTCTCTGAGGTCATCCAAGTAGTCATCCTCGGCTTGCGGTTCCGACGTGGGACATCCAAATTTAATTTCACTCGGCAATCTGATGTTCCTTCCCATCAAAATCTCAGACGGTGTATGGCCAGTTGAGCTATGTCTTGCACTTCGATACGCCATCAAAAACAGTGGAATGTGTCGGTCCCAATCTCGCTGGTTGTCGTCCACAACTTTGCAAAGATGTTCCTTAAGGGTTCGGTTGAACCGTTCGACCATGCCATCAGATTGTGGGTGGAGTGGTGTTGTTCTTGTCTTCTTGATGTGAAGAAGCCCACAAACTTCCTGGAATATGTTTGATTCAAAATTCCTTCCCTGGTCGGAATGCAGTTCTAATGGAACACCGAATCTGCTCACCCAGTTGAACACAATTTGGTCTGCGACTGTTTTGGCTTCTTGATTCGGTATGGCGTATGCTTCAGGCCACTTGCTGAAGTAATCCATGACGACCAGAATATAACGATTCCCATTATTTGTTTCCGGAAATGGACCCGCCACGTCTATTGCAATCCTTTCAAAGGGTGATCCGACATTATACTGCTGCATTTGGCTGTGATTCTTTTTGTTCGGGCCTTTGGTGGCAGCACAGGTATCACATTTTCGGCACCACTTCTCGACATCCTCCCTTGCATGTAGCCAATAGAATCGTTGTCGAACCTTTTCTAGCGTCTTGTTTACTCCTAGATGGCCTCCCGAAACTCCATCATGCATCTCTCGCAGAACGTCCATAATCTTCGATCTCGGTAAGACTAGCTGCATTACATAGGACTTTCCATCTGCTGATTCCCACTTACGTCGAAGGACACCTTCTTGGACATGCAACGAGTCCCACTGTGCCCAATAGGCCTTCAGAGCCGGACTTCTGTCGGAGATATCAGCCCATTCTGGTTTTTCCTGGTGTTCCTTGCATGCGAGGATGGGTTCAATATCTGGGTCCTCTTGTTGACCTCATCTCGTCGTTGCTCCAGCCATAAATGGGATCGGTTCTGGTTCGTTGGACAGTAACCACTTCTTTTTCTTCTTGGCGTCTGCAATGCTTACAGTCTTGCTTACATGGTCTCCGAGACAGTGCATCAGCATTTGAGTGAAGCTTCCCCTTCCGATGTTGAATTTCATAATCGTACGTCTGCAGCCTCTCAATCCATCTCGCCACTTGACCCTCTGGATTCTTGAAATTCAAAAGCCAGTTTAGTGCTCCATGGTCGGTTCGGAGAAGAAACTTCTGTCCATAGAGATACTTATGGAAGTGCTTTGTTGCCAAAATCAGTGCAAGAAGTTCTCTTCTGGTCACACAATAGTTTCTTTCCGACTTTGAGAGTACCTTGCTGTAATAGGCAACCACCTTTTCTTCGCCATCATGTACCTGTGACAATACAGCACCAATCCCGACATTGCTGGCATCAGCATCAATGATGAACGGTTTTCCTGGAGTCGGGTAGGTCAGCACTGGTGCATTACACAAGCGTTGCTTGAGCTCTTGAAAGCTGCGCTCGCACTCACCTGACCATTTAAACTGCTTTCCCTTTTCCGTTAGCTGATGTAGACTCTTGGCGATCTCAGCAAAATTCTTGACGAAGCGCCTATAGTAGGTGGCTAGACCCAGACAGCTTCGGAGTTGATGTTTGTCCTGTGGTGTTGGCCAATTCTTCACGGTGTCAACCTTATCAGGATCCGTCTTAACTCCTTGGGATGAGATGATATGTCCCAGGTATTTCACTTCGGTTTTGAAGAGTGAACACTTTTCTGGATTGAGCTTGAGGTGGGCTTCTCGAAGTCTTTGAAACACGGCTCTCAGATTTGTACAATGTTCGTCAAATGTTTTTCCGTATACGATGACGTCATCCAAATAGACCAGGCAAGATTTCCAAGTGAGTCCTTGCAGGACGCATTCCATAAGGCGCTCAAAAGTCGCTGGAGCATTGCACAGTCCAAAAGGCATCACTTTGAACTGCCACAATCCGTTTCCTGTCGAGAACGCTGTCTTCTCTTTGTCTTCAGGATGGATTTCTACTTGCCAGTATCCACTTTTCAGGTCCAAAGTTGAGAACCATTGTGCTCCTTCCATTGCGTCCAGAGTATCGCTGATCCTAGGCAGAGGGTAGCTATCTTTCTTGGTCACATCGTTCAACCTTCGATAGTCCACGCAAAAGCGGGTTGATCCGTCTTTCTTCTTTACCAGGACCACTGGAGACGCCCAAGGGCTTTTAGAGTTTTCGATCAGACCCTCTTCTTTCATGGTGGTTATCAGTTCTTCAACCTCACCTTGTTTGGCTAGTGGAAGGCGTCTTGCAGGTTGACGAATCGGCTTTGCATCCCCGGTGTTGATTCGATGTTGAACCAGTTGTGTTCTGCCATATTTCCCTTGCGATGACGAAAAGATGTCTGCAAATTCTTCGAGGAGACCTTCTGCAGTTCTTCGTTGTTGGTGGCCAAGATTAGAGGACTTGAGAATGTTCGTCTTTATGGAGTTCAGCTCTTTGGACTTCAATGTTTGCCTTGGGTCTTCTTCGCTGATCCTTGTTATCGCTGATACAGATTCGCATTGTCCGACAATCTCACCTTTTCTAAGCTTAACTTCGTACGGCTTGATGTTGAGTATTCGTACGGGAACCATGTTCTTTACAGGTCTAACAAGAGTCTTCCCAATGGTGACGTTTTGGGAGGACTTTACAGATGCTGGTTCGACCATGAGGTATCGATGGCTGCCAGGCTTACCTTTCAATTTCGTCCACACGAATACTTCTGAAGAAGCAGGCAAAGTCAGATCTTCTTTGATGACGGTTTTCACAGATAACGAGGTCTCGTACGAGTGGATCCCATAGATCATCGGAATCTCGATGTTTCGATATTTCAGGACTTGGTTCCCGATGTCCAATATCACTCCGTGATCTTTCATGAAATCGACGCCGACAATGCACTCGTCGCATATATCTGCTACCAGGAACAGGTGAGAGAATTCCAGCTCTGCCATCCGGATCTTAAGACGTACCTCACCATAAACTTTTGCGGCTTCTCCAGTTGCAGTCCTTAGACGATAGCTGTTGGTGTTGTGGAGCCATGTCTTCTTAACGAGGTCCTGCCGTACAATGGACGCCGTGGCACCGGTGTCGATGGTAGCCACACATTTGTTGCCGTTTATACTTGCTTCCACGGTCAGGCTCTTGTTGTCACGTTTCGTTTGAGAAACCTGGATGTCGTTTCTGGGGCCATCGATACCAGAAACCAGCTTCTGCCCCTCGAAGTTGGTTCTTATTCGTTTTCCCGGGTGGGAAACAGCTTCGGAAGCAACGTTGTTGGAGTTACTTTGACTTGTTGAGTAAGTTCTGTTTCCACAGTGTTGGCATGAGGTTCGTCTTCGCGGTAATCTGCACTGTCGTTGAAGATGCCCAGTCTTGTTGCAGTTCCAGCATCGTGCTGGTCCGTCTCGCTGACTCCTTTCCAGAGTAGCCTTCTGACAAGAGCATTGTTGGACTTCCAATTCTCTCACGCGATGCACGTTTTGGGATGCTTGTTCTGCGGCTTCCATTGTTAGAGCGAAAGCCAATGCTTCTGGTAGTGTTTGCTTTCCGGCAGTGCGAATAGCCCTTTGGAGATTTATATCGCCCACAGCTCTCACAAAGGCTTCAACAGCAAGTTGATTTATTATCTCGTTGCCAGCTGTTGGGTATGCCAGGTGGACTAATCGCTCGATATCTGCCTGAAGCTGCTGCAGAGTTTCACCTCTTTTCTGTGCCCTGTTGTTTAGTTGTACTCGGAAGACTTCTGTCATGTGGCTATCCCCAAACCGCTGTTCGATTGCGTTTACCAGAACTTTGAAGTCACCGTTCTTCTCTGCTGGGATGGTTTGTAGCAGTTCAGCAGCTGCTCCTCTCAAGGCAAGCGTAAGAGCAATGTATTTTTCGTCATCGTCCCAGCCGTTTGTTAACGCTGCTGCTTCAAACTGTTTCTTGTAGATTGACCACGGTATCTGACCATCAAAGCTTGGGGAATTCACTTCTCTCTTTCTTGAGCACTCACCAGAAGGTTCTCGAGCTTTCATCTTTCGCACTTTTTCTAGTTCGCTTGTAATGGTTTCGATCTGGTCGTCTATTTTCTTGAAACGTGCATTAGTCGTTGAATTTTGTTTTTCGACACGCTCATCGAGAGTATTGATTTTGTCTTCGAAGTCCGCAAACCTGCCTTCTAGCAGATTTTTCTGTTCATCAAACCGATCTCGAACGTCATCCCTTTGAGCTTGTAGTTGTTCCAGAACATCATTCTTTTGAGTTTCTAGTTGCTTGAGGACATTTCCTTCCAGTTGTTTGAGGACATTCTCTTGCTCGGTCGTCTGCTCGTTTCTTTGAGTTTCTAGTTGCTCCAGAACATTCTTGTTTTGAGTTTCTTGCTTCTTTTGATTCTCTTCAAATTTGGCTAGAAGAAGTGTCATCATGGTAGATAAGTCGGCAGTTGCATTTACCTCTTCCGATTTTGCTTCCACTTCGAAAGCAAACGCATCTGGGTCTTCATTTTGTTCTTCCAGATATTCCTGTAGCCGTTTTACGAGTTCGATTTTATATCCTGCCGCACTTAAGCCACGTTTGCTTAATTCGGCCTTTAGCTCAGCGACAGTTAAGTCTTTCAAAACTTTACTTATCATTTTTTTTAACTTCACTATTTCACACAAAATAGTTTAATCACTGTTCACTGTTTTATTCTCAATAAGTTTTAATCCCACTTCTGACACCAATGTAATATTCGGCTTGGTCCGACAATTAAAACTTATTCACTTTTTAAATAAAACACAAATTCACTTTATTCAAATCACTCACAAACTTATTTATTCAACACTTTCAATTATAACTTTGCAAACACAGAGTACTTTTCTTTATCGCAGTTCACAATTCATTAATTCGCCTCGCCACCAACCGGCTATTTATATCAAAAATGATGGGTTCTAGAAACTACTATTGGTTCCTATTGTTTCTTGGGGAAGCTGAAAGTTCGAGAGAAAATACTGGGATTTTTGTAGGGGCTAACGTTCTTAATGCTAAACAAAAAGTTTCTCTTAATCTTAATTAATTATTGCCCCTCACGAGTGTTTACTACTACAATTAAACGATATTAAGTAAAGAGAGTATGTACATTAAATAAACAAGAGATACAGAGTAAGTAAAGAGAGTAATGAAAAGTGTGTACATTAAATATAGAAAGAGATACAGAGTAAGTAAAGAGAGTAAGAAAAGTGTGTACATTAAATATAGAAAGAGATACAGAGAGTAAGAGATAATAAAGTATACACATTAGTATTAGACATTACAATAGAAGGAGATACAGAGCGTATGAGATAAATAAAGTGTATACACATTACAATATGATCAAACCTAACACCGGTGATGGCACCATCCATCGCCAGGAAATTCTCTACCTTCTTGTTCCTGTGAAGTGTGAAGTGACTGTTATCGCTTCGTTAACAGTCAGCAAAACATCGTCAGCATCTTTATCGATTCCAATAAGACCACCACAAGTATTGCCATTTAATTGCGGTAGTGTTGTGACTACGGCGCGCGGCCGACACGGCTGGACGAAAAACCTCGTCATTGAAACGAGTGGAATTGTCTGAAGAGAGGCAACACGATTCTCTCTTTTTTCTTCTAGAGATCAGTTTGTTTGGTGGCTAGACATTTTGTTTAATTTTCACTTCGAATCATAGAGAATCTATTTATCTAGAGTCGCAACTCGTTCTCTTTTTTAAAAAATCACTGTCCAAAAAATTTTGTGGTGAGTCTCTCAATTTACTCTCTTTTCTTGAGTCCGTGAATCTGTGTAAGAGGTGAAAACAAAATTCAATATGGCGTCTGGGCTCAGTTCTTTGTTGTTTTTTGTTGTTGTTTTGTCAAAAGTGACAGATTAAAAAAACCAAAAAAAAAAGTTCATTGCGATTTGCGATTGCATTTCAAATAATAATATATTGGAGCAAGTTTCATTTTTAGTGCCTGCGTTATTATTATTTAATTTAACATGCTGCAAAAACTCTCCGATTAGACAAATCCCTATCTAACTTTCAGTCCCGAATTCATGTCCAATCAACTGAAAATGTTCTATGATTTCTTCAATCTAAAAATTGTCTATCTCTGAAACCAGTGCACTGATCGCCATCGTCAAAAACTGCACTCGCTGAAGCTGAGCTGGAGTACATTTTCGATTGAAAATGTCGAATATAGACACTACAAGTAAGAGCACATACAGTTTGGTTTGGACCACGACGCCATGGGCTCTTCCCAGCAACCAATACTTACTTGCGAACAGTTTGATTGAAGAGTTTCAAAACATGACCGGACTTGAAGTGATGGAAGTTAAGAAAATTCCAGGTAAAATCTTGAGAAGTACTTGTTTAGAAGTTGTTGGGTCTCAAAATGCCATTTCGTTTTTCAGGAGATTCATTAAGAAACTGCTCATATTCACATCCAATTGATAACAATCACAAACTTCCATTCCTGCCTGGTGGCAGGGCACAAAAGGAACTGGGTTGGTCCACACGGCTCCTCCGTTCCTATACCTCCTCTGTGGATCCAAAGTAGAAGTTAAGGTGGAGCCTGTGAAACCAGTTGAGAGAATAACCGAAATCAAAGAAGAAGAAGAAGAAGAGGTAAAGAAGTGAGTCAAGGACAGCGAGGATCCGTTGAAAGTGGAATCCAAAATCAAGGCAGAACCAAAACTGGCTCCTGCCAAGCCTCCAACCATCATGAAAACTCGTCCGCACTCGTGGACCACCGCAACATGCATGGTTGTTACAACTTCCCAAACGAATTTTTAACTTCGATGTTGGCCGAACTCTACAGCACCGCTAATATCGAATTAATCCATATTTCCTTTCGACAAAGTTGAACGAATCAATAAAGTCATGTTGGTGATATTCGTGAAGACCATAAGTGAGCCGAATCTCGCCTAGATTTATGAACGATTTTGTAAGTCCCTCTTCAACCCCAGCGATGACTATCATGTGATTCAGGACCAGTTTAATGCAACGCATTCAATATGAACTCGACAACAAAGTCATTAATGCCAAAGCCAAGGATGCAAACCTGAAGCCGTTCATGGAGAAACTCGAAGCTGCCACTAATCACAAGGAGAAACTGGAAATCATCAACGAACTTGACTATCAGGCGTACCAAAATCGCAGGAGCGCTTTGGGAACGGTACGATTCATTGGCGAAATGTTTAAGATGGACATCATTCGAATCGATAGAATATGCGCTTGTGTCGAAGATCTGTTCGATGTCCGATGCGAGGAGAAGCTGTAGTATGTATATGTGCAAACTGATGTCGACAGTTGGTCCACAGCTATAGAATATGCCCATCTACAACGAGACTATGGCAAGAAATCGGCCATCAAACAGAGATTGGATACAATATTTGGAAGAATTCGACGAGTGGTAAAGGAAAAGAAGAGTCTGAAGGAGCACAAGATCAGCAGTAGAGTGCGATTTATGATGCAGGACATTTTGGATTTGCGTTCTCGAATGTGGGATCAAAAGGAACCGACACCATCGGGTCCGTCGACGTTGGCCTCGCGAGAAGTGTCGCCAGCTGAATCGGTTATAGCATCAACTTCGTCCAGCCGTCATAGCCAACAAAAGTCGCAGCAAGAAACTCAACAGCAAAGTAAGGGTTCCGAAGACCAATATAACAACAAATGCCGACACGACTCGGCAAAACCCAAACCTTCATTCATCGATCCGACTAAACTGTCTTCCAATTTGGAAGCTAACGACATTACTCTTGGCAATTCATCGCAACATTATGCAACAGGCATCGGAGAAATTTGGCCAGAATCAAGGAGCAACCCTACTGACCCCGATACAAAATGTGGAGACGAGCAAACAAACACGGCCATTACTACTTATGCGGCCATCAACCGAACAACGGAACAAGAACAGCTCAATGATCCGTCACTAGAAGGCAAGTGTCTGGCCAGAACAGAAAAATAATAAATATAAAAACCAAACGTCAAAAAGATAAATATTTTTTTATAAATGCATAAAAATAAAAATATTGCAAAATATGCAACAGAAAAACATAATTTATAGTCCAGTCATTTTAGGTCATATTAATAGATGCCATTCTTGTCTCGAGCCGCCATCAAATCCCTCTTCAATTTGTCAATCTCCTCTGTGTACTCCTTGAGTGTACGGTGTTTTTGGTTAGATTTTGATTGACTTCGACGATTTTGAATATTCTTGGCTCTGTGAGCATATTCTAGGTTGCTTAGGGTTTCCTCGAAGTCCTTGTGGCCTGGTGAGATAGTGGCTATAATCCAGGTCTTGGTGCGTCCGCCAAGAGACTCCTGCAACAGGCGAGTCAGTTTTGACTCGCGATATTGAATATGAGGCATGCGTTCAACCAGAGCTGTGATGACCCTTCCAAGCGTCAGAAGCGATTGGTTGATGTTGACCGTTTCTCGGGTTCGAATGCCCTTTTCATCGCCGGCCTTGGAGACATTCTGGCTTCCAGCCAAGTCGACGAGATTCAGTTTATCCGTTTTGAGCATTTCTTCGCCATCGATGCCGTTTTCTTTGATGTGAACCAAAATTGAGAAAACGGTGTTAGAGCGCGATAATTGGGCGTTCATCAGAGTTTGGGCAGTTCGTCCGCATGGTTGTTGATAGAATCTGTAAAAAGAAGTGGTCTTTGATGTAATCATCATCATGATCAGAAAAATAAACCTTTTTCCTTTTTGGTTCTGTCTTTGTAAGTTGCAATTCACCTTGAGTCTTAGTCAAGTCCTTCTCTTTCTTCATGAGTTCTTCGGCCTTATCAACAAATGCAGACGCACCTCATTGAAAATCTTTTCCTTGCTAGCGAGATCATCTTTCAGAACCTTCAGCAGCATCATTTTCTCATTCAACTCCTTATTCTGTGAGTCCAATTTGTAGGTCTCCGTGGCCGGATAGGTGTGTCTTCCTTGAGTACGGTCTTTTTGGTAAGCTTTTAATTGATATCTGGGCGATTCTGAATATTCTGGTTTTCACTGGGAATTGGAAAATAATTAAATTAGTTAAATGATTTAATTGCATAGCTGGGAAATAAGTTTAACTTACATTTCTTATCTTTTTTCGTCCTTTTCATCTAAGAATTCTTCTTTAAAGAAAACTTTATTTGCAATTGTCACTTTTGATTCTGACGTTTCTTTCAACTTTTCTGTCAAAAATACTCACCTCATCGTGGGCAAATTATAAATTACATTTAGGACATGTCCGCACTCTTAAGGCTGTATACAAACGCTGTCAAGACATTTTCATGATATTTTTAGTTATTTATTCGTAAATAGTAGTTAAATTTCATTCCAAAATCTGCAAAAAATTATGCACTGCACTTTGTATTATTATATATGTACTAAGAAATTGAATTTCATACAAATATTTTTTCTTTTTACATTTTTGAATTTAACTGACTCTTAATTTTGAATTTTGAGCGCAGGTTTTTATATTTGGGCTCCGGTTTTTCACCTTATTGCGCCCAGCACAATGTCCATTAAAATGAGAATGTATTGGTTCGGCTTCCCATTTGAAATGCATTGAGAAACCTACACATTCGAATTTTAATGGATATTTTATCAAATTTAATTTTTTAGGTCGAAAGAGAGCAAAATGCCTTGAGTTGCGACTCTAGGTATACCTCCTCTGTGCTTCGAATTATGAGCCTTGTTATTGTTATTTTGTTTAACCATCACGTATTTATTGATTAAATGAAGAACCCATACATGCGCGTCTACGCTTGATGAGTATCTGGGTCTTGGCTCTTGGGGTCTATGGCTGGTTGATTTTGGTGCTCGAAGGTTTCTATCCTGTCTAAAACAACAAAACATATTTTCAAAAACTTAGAATACGATAAACTCCATGATAAAAAAAAATATAAAGAGAGATTTTCACGAGACTAGAATGACATATATATACAAACATTATGTAGATTGAACTTGTTTTCATAAAATTATTTGTTTTAAATTTATTCCCATTGAATTGTGCCGTCACAAAATTCATCAATGTATAAAAGCAAAAGCGATAGTTGGATCGGTAGAACCGGAAAGTCATGGCGTGTAGAGGAAGAATACGAGCGAAGAGGCTTGTCACTGCCTACAAGATCTGATGATATCGATATTTGTGAGATTGAAGACGACCCAAGAAAACATAAAAGTAACCAATGCGTAAGCAAAATGAGAGAAAAATGTGCAAGATTTTACGAACAAAATGTGCCTGAATGTAGGACTCAAATATTCTATATGGGACAACACCCAGATGCTTGTGCAGCAGGATATGCTTTTCCTCAGAATTTATATGAAACACAAATGTTGCCCGAACCTTGTATCGATTGTTGCAGTGGAGGAAGAGTTATGAAGCTTCCACCACCACGATCTGATAGTAATGAAGGTTTGAGTGAAGCGCTTTCTGCCAAAGAACGATTCTGCAACTCGAAATGCTACCACTGTGATGCGAAGCCCTCATGTAGCTACCAATGTCCACCAAATGATCAGTATAAACAACAACTTTGCGCTAATTGGCCACCCCAAACTCCCAAACTGGCTCGTTGTAGTGTTCCGATGTTGATACGGGCAACTCCAAGCTATGTTCGCTTTCCAAATAATAATAACATGTGTTTCAGACCACCAAGACCACCAAAAAGGATAAACCAGAGAGCATGCTGTTTTTGCGATTATGAAGATAGTAGTAGATTTGATGATTCAAGTACTGCATTAGTTCCACAGCAATGTTCAGGCTGCAATAATAATAATATGAGTGTTTTATGCATTCCAAATGAAATAACTTTCTCCTATCCCCAAGGCTGTGCCGCACCAGTTTCTTGGCCGAATGAGTGTATTTGCTTGGATGAAATAGTTTTACCAACACCTCCGGATAATAACAACGATAGATGTTAAATGATTCAACTTAACAATGAAAATAAATGTAAATAAATTATTAAAAATCAACAAAAATTGTTCAAAATGTTTTACTTTTTACGTGCGCCATATAGAATATATGGCAAGTATTGGATTCGTAAAAAAAAAATTTGAGGTAATGATGAGATATGACATTACGATGTTAAGGTCGCTACACACACAACAGCATACTTGACAAGTATACTTGTACAAGCATACTTGTACAAGCATACTTATTATTCATTGCGCCTCCACACGCACAGCATGCTCGAACATTTTTCAATTTATGTTGCGAAAATGTGTGAATCGGACGACGACTTTCTTGCTTTGGGTGCTTTTTATCTTATCCGTAAAAAAGAAACGCGAAAAAAGAAACGTGATTTATGGTGTAAAGAGTGGTTACTAAAGAGAAGAAGCTACTCCCATATCAATTTACTGAGTGAATTGAAGATATGTCCGCGTGATTGGCATGAGTGAAGAAACATATCTGAAGCTTTTGTCACTCGTAACACCTTTAATTCAAAAACAAGATACGATTATGAGACAAGCTATTACTCCCCACGAGAGATTAACAGCAACATTAAAATTTCTGGCAACCGGAAGTAGCTATGAAGATCTTAAATATTCGACCATAATTTCACCAAAGGCGCTTTTTAATAACGGCATCCTTATCGGCTTGGTGTCACCTAATGTATACTTATCAAGTAAAATTTTGTACGCTGCATCCCTCTTCATCCTATCATGCTATTCGGAAGATTAAATTCGTCAAAGACACGGCTGATTTTCGTAGGCACGAATAAAATCTTGTAGTAATTCACGCTTGTTCTTCTTCAAATCGCTCGAGATGATGATATGGTGACGTAGAGCTTATTCACGGTATCGGACTACTATTTATCTGTGCAAGCCAAAAAATACAGGTACACACGTTTCGTTTTACTTGTGCAAGTATAGCTTGCGCAAGTTTGCAGGATTCGAAATCAATCAATCATCAAGTGACTTGCACAAGTAAAATACTTGAGCAAAATATCCCCACAGATCCGTCCGTCTGTCTGTCTGTCTGTCTGTCTGTCTGTCTGTAAACGCACCTACAGCCTTAACCACTGGTCCGATTGGCTTCAAACTTGAAAATTAAAGGTTTGAGCGAATTCGCGTCGGTCGATTTTTTGATTTTTTTTAAGATCAAAATTTAGGGTAGCCCCCATACGATTTTTTTGGCCAAAAACCCAAAGATTCAATTTTCTCAAAAACGGCTCCTACGATTTTTTTTTAAACTTCCTCGAAAATTTTTGTTTAAAACTTTGATGTATTTTATGTAAAAAAAATATTTTTGTATTGCTCCAAAACGGTACCCCCCATAGAACCGTTTCTTTGTTATCAGATTTTTTCGAAAAATAAAAGTCCGATCAGGGTAATTTTTTTTTGAAAGTACGTTTATATTGCTCAAATAATATTTTGTATTCAAAAAATTTCAAAAAATTGTTGGATTTTTAAAAAATATTTTTAAACTTTTTTTTTAAATTCTGTATCTCAAAGACGGATCAATATTAAAAATTGAAATTTACTTCTAAAATGGATAGTTACACATTCTTGAATACTGCATACCCAAATTAATTTTATGACATTTTTGAAAAATTTTATATACAAAAAATTAATTAAAAAAAAACCGCTCCGACGATTTAAAAAAAAAATTTGAAAAATCAACAATTTTTAAAGAAATCATATGACATCATTTTTTTCAGATAGAATCTGTTTTTTAGGTAGATATTTCATTTTAAATTTTTATTTACGAATTCAATTTTTTTTTATGAGTTATAATTTGGAATACAGGAGCAAGTTCGTACGACCGAGTCGTGCACATTTTTTTAAATATATTTGGGTATATTCGCAGACATTTTTAAGCGGCCGTTAAACTGTGACTAACTACAACTGGAGTTTAACCTCTTCACAATCTTATTTCGTCCAAGGATTAAGAATTTAACTGGAATCTGACTTTGAACATGGGTTATTCTATTTAATATAAAAGGAGCAACTTAATACTTTTGTATTAAATGTCAAATTTATCATTCAATATAGTCTAAGATCCGACCATAGAATGGCCTTCACCCATCGCGTTACGACATGAAAATGGTGTTAATGTAAAATTGAATATCTTAACAAATATATTCAGAGGAGGTTGACTTAAAATTTAGATGTAAAGTGTAATTGCATCGACAACCGGTATTTAGCACCAAATTTTTGCAGGCAACCTTTCTGTCCGGAGTAAAATTATCTTTATTTTGAGGTACCTATGGTTCATCGCGTAAGTAGATAAGTGCAAATCACTAGTTTCGATTTTCGACTTACCTATAAATACTTGCCAACATTATCATTGCACCGGAAATAAGGAGTCACCCCAGCGTATCCATATTCTATAAGCTACATACTTACGATTAGAATTCAATTTATTGCGTAACACCATAAGTGCATTGTTTGAGAAAAAAAAATCGTTTTTTAATTATTATTAATTAACTGCACTTTGCATCTAATTTTTTAAGCAACCTCCTCTGAACATATTTTTAAAGATAGGTATTCAATTTTACATTAACACCATTTTCATCCCGTAACGCGATGGGTGAAGGTCAATCTATGGTCGGATCTCCTACTAATAGGGGGAATTCAGGGGCGAACGCAGAAAAAAATTTCGGAGGGGGTTTCAAAAAATATATATTATAGTGTGATGGCACTGGTAGTCGGCCTTTAACTTAATTTTTGTATTTGCGTGGTCTTTAAAAATCCGTTATTTAATTGTTGGACGTGAAACTTAGTTATTCCGATTTGTTAATATTCGCAGACTAGGAACAAATATTGCTATTTGCTATCTAAAACAAATTTATTAACTATAATTCAAATAGAAGTCGGATTCTTTTAAAGTTAGCCCCTTAAATTAGAGAAGTCGGCCACGGGAGTTGTCAGTAGTCAGCTCCCTTTAGTAAATTAATTATTTGTAATTTATAAGCCGTCGTTAAATTTTAAATGTATTGTAATATTCGGCTTGGTCCGACAATTAAAACTTATTCACTTTTTAAATAAAACACAAATTCACTTTATTCCAATTACTCACAAACTTATTTATTCAACACTTTCAATTATCACTTTGCAAACACAGTACCTTTACTTTATCTCAGTTCACAATCAACTGACTCATCTCGCCACTAAACGGCTATTTATATAACAGAAATGATGGGTTCTAGAAACTACTATTGGTTCCTATTGGTTCTTGGAGAAGCTGAAAGTTCGAGAAGCTCTCTTATTTACAAATAAAAAATACTGGGATTTTTTGTAGGGGCTAACGTTCTTAATGCTAAACAAAAAGTTTCTCTTAGTCTTAATTAATTATTGCCCCTCACAAGTGTTTACTACTACAATTAAACGATATTAAGTGAAGAGAGTATGTACATTAAATAAACAAGAGATACAGAGTAAGTAAAGAGAGTAAGAAAAGTGTATACATTAAATATAGAAAGAGGTACAGAGTGTAAGAGATAATAACGTATACACATTAGACATTACAATAGAAGGAGATACAGAGCGTATGAGATAAAATAAAGTGTATACACATTACATTGCCCCCTCTTTAGGATTGATCGTCCCGAACAAATCCATCATCTTCATCACCACTGTAGCGATGTAGTCGGTCGCGATGTACGACTTTAAGTTTACCTCTGACTCCTTTTTGTATCCGGTACACGACGTCGTTGATTTTGCTAATCACTGTATATGGACCTTCCCAGTCCCGTTGAAGTTTCGGTGACAACCCTTTTTGTCGATGGGGATTGTAAAGCCACACTCGATCTCCTGCTTGGAACTCTGTTGTTGTCGCTCGTATATCGTAGCGTGTCTTCATTCGGTCACTGAACATCTTTATTTTTGACCTGGTGTCGTCGTGGATCTGAAGGAGTCTTTCTCTGAGGTCATCCAAGTAGTCATCCTCGGCTTGCGGTTCCGACGTGGGACATCCAAATTTTATTTCGCTTGGCAATCTGATGTTCCTTCCCATCAAAATCTCAGACGGTGTATGGCCAGTTGAGCTATGTCTTGCACTTCCATACGCCATCAAAAACAGTGGAATGTGTCCATCCCAATCTCGCTGGTTGTCGTCCACAACTTTGCAAAGATGTTCCTTAAAAGTTCGGTTGAACCGTTTGACCATGCCATCAGATTGTGGGTGGAGTGGTGTTGTTCTTGTCTTCTTGATGTGAAGAAGCCCACAAACTTCATGGAATATGTTTGATTCAAAGTTCCTTCCCTGGTCGGAATGCAGTTCTAATGGAACACCGAATCTGCTCACCCAGTTGAACACAATTTGGTCTGCGACTGTTTTGGCTTCTTGATTCGGTATGGCGTATGCTTCAGGCCACTTGCTGAAGTAATCCCTGGCGACCAGAATATAACGATTTCCATTATTTGTTTCCGGAAATGGACCCGCCACGTCTATTGCAATCCTTTCAAAGGGTGATCCGACATTATACTGCTGCATTTGGCTGTGATTCTTTTTGTTTGGGCCTTTAGTGGCAGCACAGGTATCACATTTTCGGCACCACTTCTCGACATCCTCTCTTGCATGTAGCCAATAGAATCGTTGTCGAACCTTTTCTAGCGTCTTGTTTACTCCTAGATGGCCTCCCGAAACTCCATCATGCATCTCTCGCAGAACGTCCATAATCTTCGATCTCGGTAAGACTAGCTGCATTACATAGGACTTTCCATCTGCTGATTCCCACTTACGTCGAAGGACACCTTCTTGGACATGCAACGAATCCCACTGTGCCCAATAGGCCTTCAGAGCCGGACTTCTGTCGGAGATATCAGCCCATTCTGGTTTTTCCTGGTGTTCCTTGCATGCGAGGATGGGTTCAATATCTGGGTCCTCTTGTTGAGCCTTCCTCATCTCGTCGTTGCTCCAGCCATAAATGGGATCGGTTCTGGTTCGTTGGACAGTAACCACTTCTTTTTCTTCTTGGCGTCTGCAATGCTTACAGTCTTGCTTACATGGTCTCCGAGACAATGCATCAGCATTTGAGTGAAGCTTCCCCTTCCGATGTTGAATTTCATAATCGTACGTCTGCAGCCTCTCAATCCATCTCGCCACTTGACCCTCTGGATTCTTGAAATTCAAAAGCCAGTTTCGTGCTCCATGGTCGGTTCGGAGAAGAAACTTCTGTCCATAGAGATACTTATGGAAGTGCTTTGTTGCCAAAATCAGTGCAAGAAGTTCTCTTCTGGTCACACAATAGTTTCTTTCCGACTTCGAGAGTACCTTGCTGTAATAGGCAACCACCTTTTCTTCGCCATCATGTACCTGTGACAATACAGCACCAATCCCGACATTGCTGGCATCAGCATCAATGATGAACGGTTTTCCGGGAGTCGGGTAGGTCAGCACTGGTGCATTACACAAGTGTTGCTTGAGCTCTTGAAAGCTGCGCTCGCACTCACCTGACCATTTAAACTGCTTTCCCTTTTCCGTTAGCTGATGTAGACTCTTGGCGATCTCAGCAAAGTTTTTGACAAAGCGCCTATAGTAGGTGGCTAGACCCAGAAAGCTTCGGAGTTGGTGTTTGTCCTGTGGTGTTGGCCAATTCTTCACGGTGTCAACCTTATCAGGATCCGTCTTAACTCCTTGGGATGAGATGATATGTCCCAGGTATTTCACTTCGGTTTTGAAGAGTGAACACTTTTCTGGATTGAGCTTGAGGTGGGCTTCTCGAAGTCTTTGAAACACGGCTCTCAGATTTGTGCAATGTTCGTCAAATGTTTTCCCGTATACGATGACGTCATCCAAATAGACCAGGCAAGACTTCCATGTGAGTCCTTGCAGGACACATTCCATAAGGCGCTCAAAAGTCGCTGGAGCGTTGCACAGTCCAAAAGGCATCACTTTGAACTGCCACAGTCCGTTTCCTGTCGAGAACGCTGTCTTCTCTTTGTCTTCAGGATGGATTTCTACTTGCCAGTATCCACTTTTCAGGTCCAACGTTGAGAACCATTGTGCTCCTTCCATAGCGTCCAGAGTATCACTGATCCTAGGCAGAGACTAGCTATCCTTCTTGGTCACATCATTTAACCTTCGATAGTCTACGCAAAAGCGGGTTGATCCGTCTTTCTTCTTTACCAGGACCACTGGAGACGCCCAAGGGCTTTTAGAGTTTTCGATCAGACCCTCTTCTTTCATGGTGGTTATCAGTTCTTCAACCTCACCTTGTTTGGCTAGTGGAAGGCGTCTTGCAGGTTGACGGATCGGCTTTGCATCCCCGGTGTTGATTCGATGTTGAACCAGTTGTGTTCTGCCATATTTCCCTTGCGATGACGAAAAGATGTCTGCAAATTCTTCGAGGAGACCTTCTGCAGTTCTTCGTTGTTGGTGACCAAGATTAGAGGACTTGAGAATGTTCGTCTTTATGGAGTTCAGCTCTTTGGACTTCAATGTTTGCCTTGGCTCTTCTTCGCTGATCCTTGTTATCGCTGATACAGATTCGCATTGTCCGACAATCTCACCTTTTCTAAGCTTAACTTCGTACGGCTTGATGTTCAGTATTCGTACGGGAACCATGTTCTTTACAGGTCTAACAAGAGTCTTCCCGATGGTGACGTTTTGGGAGGACTTTACAGATGCTGGTTCGACCATGAGATATCGATGGCTTCCAGGCTTACCCTTCAATTTCGTCCACACGAATACTTCTGAAGAAGCAGGCAAAGTCAGATCTTCTTTGATGACGGTTTTCACAGATAGCGAGGTCTCATATGAGTGAATCCCATAGATCATCGGAATCTCGATGTTTCGATATTTCAGGACTTGGTTCCCGATGTCCAATATCAATCCGTGATCTTTCATGAAATCGACGCCGACAATGCACTCGTCGCATATATCTGCTACCAGGAACAGGTGAGAGAATTCCAGCTCTTCCATCCGGATCTTAAGACGTACCTCACCATAGACTTTTGCGGCTTCTCCAGTTGCAGTCCTTAGACGATAGCTATTGGTGTTGTGGAGCCATGTCTTCTTAACGAGGTCCTGCCGTACAATGGACGCCGTGGCGCCGGTGTCGATGGTAGCCACACATTTGTTGCCGTTTATACTTGCTTCCACGGTCAGGCTCTTGTTGTCACGTTTCGTTTGAGAAACCTGGATGGTGTTTCTGTAGCTATCGGTACTAGAAGCCAGCTTCTGTCCCTCGAAGTTGGTGGGATGGGAAACAACTTGGGAAGCAACATTGTTGTAGGTGTAACCTTGACCAGTTGACATATTTCTGTGTTCACAGTGTTGGCATGCGGTTCCTCTTCGCGGTAATCTGCACTGTCGTTGAAGATGCCCGGTCTTGTTGCAGTTCCAGCATCGTGCTCGTCCGTCTCGCTGACTCCTTTCCAGAGTAGCCTTCTGACAAGAGCATTCTTGGACTTCCAATTCTCTCACGCGATGCACGTTTTGGGAAGCTTGTTCTGCGGCTTCCATTGTTAGCGCGAAAGCCAATGCTTCTGGTAGTGTTTGCTTTCCGGCAGTGCGAATAGCCCTTTGGAGATTTATATCGCCCACAGCTCTCACAAAGGCTTCAACAGCAAGTTGATTTATAATCTCGTTGCCAGCTGTTGGGTATGCCAGGTGAACTAATCCCTCGATATCTGCCTGAAGCTGCTGCAGAGTTTCACCTCTTTTCTGTGCTCTATTGTTAAGCTGAACTCGGAAGACTTCTGTCATGTGGCTATCCCCAAACCGCTGTTCGATTGCGTTTACCAGAACTTTGAAGTCACCGTTCTTCTCTGCTGGGATGGTTTGTAGCAGTTCAGCAGCTGCTCCTCTCAAGGCAAGTGTAAGAGCAATGTATTTTTCGTCATCGTCCCAGCCGTTTGTTAACGCTGCTGCTTCAAACTGTTTCTTGTAGATTGACCACGGTATCTGACCATCAAAGCTTGGAGGATTCACTTCTCTCTTCCTTGAGCACTCACCAGAAGGTTCTCGAGCTTTCATCTTTCGCACTTTTTCCAGTTCCTTTGTGATGGTATCGATTTGTTCGTCGATTTTTTTGATACGTGCATTTTGTTTTCCGACGCACTCGTCGAGAGTATTGATTTTCTCTTCGAAGTCCGCAAACCTGCCTTCTAGAAGATTTTTCTGTTCGTCAAACCGCCCTTGAACATTCTTGTTTTGAGTTTCTAGTTGCTCCCGAACATCATTTCTTTGAGCTTCTAGTTGTTTGAGGACATTCTCTTGCTCGTTCTTCTGCTCGCTTCTTTGAGTTTCTAGTTGCTCCAGAACATTCTTGTTTTGAGTTTCTAGTTGCTCCCGAACGTTATCTTGTTCTTTCTTCTGTGCGTCAAACCGCTCTAGCACATTCTTTTGATTCTCTTCAAATTTGGCTAGAAGAAGTGTCATCATGTTAGATAAGTCGGCAGTTGCATTAACCTCTTCCGATTTTGCTTCCACTTCGAAAGCAAATGTATCTGGGTTTTCATTTTGTTGTTCAAGATATTCCTGTAGCCGTTTTACGAGTTCGATTTTAATTCCTGCCCCACTTAAGCCACGTTTGCTTAATTCGGCCTTTAGCGCAGCGACAGTTAGGTCTTTCAAAACTTTACTCATTTTTTTTTTGTTTTTTTTTTTTTGTTTTTTTTTTTTTAACTTCAATATTTCACACAAAATAGTTTAATAACTGTTCACTGTTTTATTCTCAATAAGTTTTAATCCCACTTCTGACACCAATGTAATATTCGGCTTGGTCCGACAATTAAAACTTATTCCTTTTTTAAATAAAACACAAATTCACTTTATTCCAATTACTCACAAACTTATTTATTCAACACTTCCAATTATCACTTTGCAAACACAGTACCTTTACTTTATCTCAGTTCACAATCAACTGACTCATCTCGCCACTAAACGGCTATTTATATAACAGAAATTATGGGTTCTAGAAACTACTATTGGTTCCTATTGGTTCTTGGAGAAGCTGAAAGTTCGAGAAGCTCTCTTATTTACAAATAAAAAATACTGGGATTTTTTGTAGGGGCTAACGTTCTTAATGCTAAACAAAAAGTTTCTCTTAATCTTAATTAATTATTGCCCCTCACAAGTGTTTACTACTACGATATTAAGTGAAGAGAGTATGTACATTAAATAAACAAGAGATACACAGTAAGTAAAGAGAGTAAGAAAAGTGTATACATTAAATATAGAAAGAGGTACAGAGTGTAAGAGATAATAACGTATACACATTAGACATTACAATAGAAGGAGATACAGAGCGTATGAGATAAAATAAAGTGTATACACATTACAGTATTAACAAACCTTTTTTCAAAAACTGTTTCTTTCTAAATAAAAGACAACATACAACAAATAATTAATTAAAAACAATCCTATATTTCAGTCAAATATGTATATTATTCCAAATAATCCAAGATCATTTCCAACACTTTAAAAAAGTACATCAATTCGTAACTTTGTTTGAAATTTTGTGAATTTTTTTTCTAATCGATTTTTCAGTTCTTTAAATGCGCCCATGGGCTATTATTACACAGTCTGTGGGCGTGTTGTATTGCGTAAAAGAGCGTACAAGATGATTCCGTTAATACGCAGAAGTCGCTTGGTTCCAATGAAAGGAGGGATTTGTGGCCATCGACTTAAGCAGTCCTGAGCTTTTTATATTAATTTCCATAATCCGTTCGTTGAAACTATATTGGCCACATATTAGAAAAACGTCTCGAATTGTATCAGATCTGCCTAAGAGGTAACCAACCTCTTGGCGACTCCTGTTTTTAGAGATAGGCTGAATAATGTTTCATCTCCATTAAGAAGATCCCCTTCTTCTAAAATACCGGCTACGTCAATCTCTTCTAAATACTCATACTTCCCAATCGCTCGAGGTTCTGAGTCCCTCAGTTCATAATGTAATGTGACATCTTGAGAAGGCCTAGTAATACGTTTTCCCTTGTAGGCTATCTTTGAAAGCAGACCTACGTTTGTCCTCACAGAAGTTTGTCACAAAGAGGTGTGTGGGCTCCTGAGGAAAGCCACACTTGGCAAGGTATGTGAGTCACTTAACAAGCTTGTGTTCTTCGGATAAACTAAAGACAGTTTCCGGTACCATTTTCTTATAGTCTACCTCGAGGGACCCCGTATGCTTCTCTGATTGGCTAATTGTGCTGATATTTTTACTAATACGTTCGAGGTACTTGTGGAATTCGCGTTTTGCTTTCTGTTAGGAACTACCCATTTTCAGAGTGCTGGAAGTTAAGATAGGTATTTTTTGAAACTAAGTTTTTTTATTATTTGCCTACACTACCTATTTATGTTTTTAAATAAACAAATCATTTGCTAATCTACTAATCATAAAAGGCTGACATAAGAGTACTTGTCTTCTAAAGTCGGCCCTTACGTTTATATAAGCGGCTGACTACTGAAAATACATTTAAAAAAAAAACTTTTTTCTTGGGCCAATCAAGAGATAATACAATCTCCATTTAAACTGCATTTTCAGCTTAAACAAAATTAAGAAATAGAAGGTTTCAGCCTTGTAGGGCAACGACGCGACGCAACATGCTCGTTTGCATTATTCCCTACACGGCGAATACAAAAGTGGCGAACATCATTTCGTAATTCGTACTTGTTGATTCTTTAAGGTGTGTGTGAGGATGTGTCAAAAAGTGAAGCTAAGTCACTGCGCTTGCGACTATCTCCCTACATGTGAACTGAACAACGAAACCTACGAAAATAAGAAAATCGAAAATGTTTGGCAACAGCGAACCATCTACCTATTATGACGAATTTAAGGCGAGCACGAGCATGTTCGTAGTTTAGGGATTCCTTTAAGTATGTGTGATTTGGTGTGGCTATGATGAAGGTCTTTTTTTCGTAGATTTTATTTTTCGTAGATGTATTTGCAAGCAGATAAGTGAATTTTTGTATATTTTCATCGCAGCTCCCGTTATTTGGGACCCACCAATCGTAACACATTCATTAAAATTTCTCGTTTTACATAGTTTGAGAATTTGAGTTGGAAATTTATTTTGTACCATTTCTGTATTTTTGTTTTCTTTTGAAGAATAACGGATATTTGTCTACTGTACATATTTTCATATTTCGGAGGGGGTTTTAACCCCCAAAACCCCTACCTGCGTTCGCCCCCCTGAGGGGGATTCATACTCAGCCTTACAGTTTCACGTGAACAGCATTCCACCCGAGAAAATCCCTTTTTTCGTTTCCCCTATTGTGAGTTTCGGGCATAAAAAAGTTCCTAAGACGAAATTTTTCAATAAAGTGAAACTCAAGTATTAAAAAGTTGATACGCGGCCGATAATTTTTGTTTTTAAGGCCGTGTGCGAAGTCAGTTAAAAATGGGTTTAAACTTGACGTTTGGTGAAATTTTGACACTTCGCATTGAATAAAATTATTAGACTAGCTGCGGAGGAGGTTAAAATATGACATTAGTGGTTAAAAATTCATCAATTTTTTTTTACCACAATTCATCCAATTCGCACACGGCCTAACTATCAAAATTTCATCACTTTGGCTGCTATCATTGCTGCTATGTAAGCCATTTTAATGAGAATTGAAGAAAATACAAACTTGTAGGAAAAATCACAGGTGAACTTTCGCCTGTAGAAAATTTATTTAAATTAATTAATTTTCCTACGAATTTCCCTTTATAAAATACGACGACAAATCAGAACCGGCATTTTGGTCTAGGAACCAATAACGACATCGTATACATATAGGTATCCCTTGAAAGGTTTTTTTTTGTGTATATGTACCTACTTTAACTTTTGTTACGGCAAAAAGTCCCAAATCACTGTGGGGAAAAAGTTATTGCACAATTAAGTCATTCACTTAAAAAGAAGTTTTGTTTTGTTTGCTTTTGTGAAGCTTTTGTATTATGGTGAAAACAAGAAAACACTTTTTTTTGTGAATGACTTAATTGTGCAATAACTTTCTCCCCACAGTGATTTGGGACTTTTTGCCGTAACAAAAGTTAAAGTAGAGAAGAACACCTTTCCTTTGACATTATGTCATGTCGTTATAGGTTCCTAGGCCAGCTTCCATACATTTTTGCCCGTTCTCCTTTGTAATCAACAAATCAAAAAATCACAAACTCCGTTGAAAAACGCTTGTAATTACAAAATTGTAGCTTGTAGGTTGGTGAAAAAGGCCACAGGCCAATTATATAGGTACTATAAACAATTGAAAATTGGTACGCCGATCATATAGTTTAGCAACATAGATATAGTTCAAAGGCGAAAACATTTTACTCCCACGCGTACCAATGCAATGCAATAGGATATGACTTTTGAATTCAAGCGGTTACACTTTTTAATAATATTAGACTCGCTTTTGTACTGGCAATCAACAAAACACAGGAACAATAGTTAAAAGTTTCTGGATTAAATCTAGAAAATCCACCCTTTTCGAATGGACAATGATTGTATGTAGCCTGTTCCCGTATGGAAAAATCATCTGATTTGCAAGGACGAGTCGTTAGTGATTTGTATGATTAAACATCAGACCTCCTGCACTTCTAAACATCATGACTTTTACTTTTTCAAGAAATGTAATTGTAGAAATGTTATAACTTATAAGCAATCAACAGCATGGCTTTAAGCAAAAACGATCTACTGTCACAAATCTGGTTATTTTTTTAATAAATGTTTACAGGCTTTGGAATGTGGCCACGAAGTCGATTGTGTTTACACGGACTTCTCGAAGGCTTTTTTTGATTACGTGGATTGTCTCTTACCTTGAAAATAGTTCTTATCAGGTTAAATTTAGAAATAGTTACTCTAAATCATACTTTGCTAAATCAGGTGTTCCGCAGGGTAGCCATCTGGGGCCCTTTCTATTTATATTAGCTATCAATGATGCACCGTTATGTGTAAATAATAGTGAAATTCTCATCTTCGCGGATGATATGAAGATATATAAAAATATAACTTCTGCATATGATCGTATTTTACTACAAAATGATATTAACCGTTCCACATTATGGTGTGAAAATAACAGTTTATATCTAAACCCGACAAAATGCCAAACAATGACTTTCACAAAAAAACGTTTACCGTCATCTCATGACTTTGTCATTTTTCTGAGCACATTAACGGCATCGTTAATAAAGCTAATTCCATGTAAGGTTTTATCAAACGATGGTCAAAAGAATTCCGAGATCCCAATGTCACCAGTGTTCTATACAACAGCTTGGTTCGTCCACATCACTATGCATCGCAGGTGTGGTCACCTCTCTATAATATTGTAATATTCGGCTTGGTCCGACAATTAAAACTTATTCACTTTTTAAATAAAACACAAATTCACTTTATTCAAATCACTCACAAACTTATTTATTCAACACTTTCAATTATAACTTTGCAAACACAGTGTCTTTACTTTATCGCAGTTCACAATTAACTATCCAGCTTTGCTTCCGAATCGGGTATTTATAGTTCTAAGATGGTTCTAGAAACTACTAAGCTGATTGTTCCAGAAGTTCTCCTCTTAACCACTAGATGTCAAAAAATACTGGGATTTTTTTGTAAGAGCTGAATGTGCTTAATGCTAAACAAAAGTTTTTTCTTAGGTCTTAGTCACTAGGTGTTGCCCCTCATTTTTATCTGCCCTACACAAGTGTTTTCTACTACAATTAAACTTATTGCTACATACTTATCTCTACTATATAAAAATAAGTCGGGTTTTCCTTCCTGACGCTATAACTCCAGAACGCACGAACCGATTTCCACGGTTTTGCATTCGTTGGAAAGGTCTTGGGCTCCGTGAGGTTTATAGCAAAGAAAATGTATACTTTTCAAATCACAAATGGTGCCAATGTTAAAAATAATGATTTTTCTCACTACAGCAAAATAAAAACAAAACTGATCAATTTAAAATATTGAAAATTGTGTAGGCATATGTATGTGTGTCAGAAAATTATTTTTATTCAAATTTATTATTTTATAAATTAAGGCAACATGTGTGTGCATATAAAGGTTGAGATTTGTGTTGGTATTGGTATTGTAGATGCGGGATATTGGTGTTGATGATGGAGTTGGTGTGGAAATTGATATTTGCGATGGTGATGGTGTTGGTATTGTTGTTGATGTTGTTGTTGTTGTTCATGTTGATGTTGGTGTTGGAGTAGATGTTGTCAGGGGCGATTTCTCATAGTTGGCTAGTTTAGCGGCGCTAAACCAATAATTTCAGAATACATATTAATTTTATTTCTAATATATATAAACATTATTCTTATGTAAAAGTCAATAAACGACAACGAATACGTTAATACTTACGTTAATAACTTAACAGCAACTTAAACGCAACAAAACCAATATGTATTTTTCATTGCATGCTAACAAAACTCTCATGCAAAAATCTATCATGAAACTATGTTTAGCTCAAAAGTTAGCGCTAACAGATTTCATACAATCTTCATAAACAGAAAATGATATGAACACATTTGAATATATGAATTCAAAAATGAACAGGAGCGTTAGCGCGAAAATCACAGCTAACTATTAAACGAGAACAAAACAACGAAACGACAGGCAAGAGCCAACACATACAGTTACAGATCTCGTTATCGTTTCGTTACTCGTGTAATCGAATCGTGTTCGTGTATCGTGTACGAATCGACTCGCATCTCTTGCCTTTCGTTGTTGTGTTCTCGTTTCATAGTTAGCTGTGATTTTTGCGCTAACCCTCCTGTTCATTTTTGAAGGCATATATTCAAATGTGTTCATTTTCTGTTTATGAAGATTGTTTGAAATCTGTTAGCGCTAACTTTTGAGCTAAACATAGTTTCAGTGGCGTAGATAGGGGGGGGGGGATCAGGGGGATATATCCCCCCCCCCCATTGGGATCCATAATTGTTCAACATACCAGTCATGCCAAATAAGTTAAGGAAACGCACTCTGAAATTTAGTACCTACTTCCTACGTGAATCAAGTCTTATTTGTACTCACAGGATTCCTAGAGGCTTTTATAAACTGTACATTCTATATCTACAGCCTACACAAAGTCAATTTCATATGAAAGAAATTATTAATTCGGCAAATCACCTACTATTTTGAATTTCTTTATATCGATTTTTAAAAAGTATTTTTTTAACGTCTCTCACCAACTGATAATAGGTAAACGTGCAAGAAAAAGAGCTTCTATCCAGTTTTCCACAAAAGCCCACACCGACACAAAATTTGAAAGTTATTTAGATTTCTTCTCAACGTGTGTCACATTGTAAATTTAGAGTAAGAAACCGGCCCAAACACGCAACACACTCATCCACACGAACACAAATGTTCAAACAACTGCGGTGAAGTTAACGCGAATCCTAACGGTAACTATAACTCACACTAATTCATTTTAACCAGAAAGCAAAATGCACTAATACCCATTAAATAAAGCATGCCTTACACAAGCGGCAGATTGACAATCATTCGTCGTAATTTTGCGAGTTATTTGTGCAAGTTATTTGGAGTGGCTTTTTTTAAATTAATTTCTTATATATAAAATTTTTCGAAAATTTACTAAAATTAATTTGGGTATTTAGTATTCAAGAATATGTAAATTTACATTTTATTAGTGATTTTCGATTTTAACTATTGATCCGATTTCGAGATATAGAATTTTGAAAAAAAGTTTAAAAAGGTTTTTAAAAAATACAAAAAAAAATTTAAAATTTGTTTAAAAACAAAATTTTATTTGGGCAATTTATACGTAGTTTCAGAAAAAAAAGTACGCTGATCAGGCTTTTGTTTTTCGAAAAAATCTTATAAGAAAAAAAAACGATTCTATGAGAGGTACCGTTTTGGAGGAAGTTTAAAAAAAAAAACGTTTTTGAACAAAAAAATTTTATGGTGGCTTCCCTAAATTTTGATCTTAAAAAATAAAATAAAAATAAAAGACCAACACGAATTCACTCAAACCTCGAATTTTCAATTTTTAAGTCAATCGGGCCAGTGGTTTAGGCTGCAGGTGCGTTTACAGAAAGACAGATAAACATTCAAAACTTTTCATATATTCTATACTAGCAGTTGCCCGCGACTTCGTCCGTCTCTCACTCGTGCTCCGGCCAGAGATGCGTCTTGACTTGTGCATCATGCGCGTGAATTTGGTTGCGAAGTTATTTTAAATTTTAATTTATTTGATCGATAAATGGACTTTTCAACACAAAAAGAATTTTTAATTTGATTCAACTGTTCCTACGATTAGCGCGTTCAAACAATCCAAAAATTAACCTTCCTCAATTAATGGAGAATGGACTATGAAACTCAATTACAATTCGAACTAGTAGTTTCTGAGATAAGCGCGTTCAAGGAAACAAACAAACTCGTCAGCTTTATAATATATTAGTATAGATGTCGGAAGTAAAAATGAGCGAACTAGATCCATCCCCCCCCCCCATAGCGAAGAGCTATCTACGCCACTGCATAGTTTCATGATAGATTTTTGCATGAGAGTTTTGTTTCGTGTACGAAACGACTCGTAAGTCGTAACTGTATTAAGGGTATGAAGAACAATGAAGGTTTAGCGAAAAACTTGCGCTTCAGCCAGCAGCTTATTGATTTTTTGTATTTTGTGGGGTAAGAGGTTTGTTGTTATTAATGTTAATTTTTATCTTATTGTTGTGAAATTTTATAAAATTTATTAAATAAATATTTATTTTGAAATGTTTTACAAGTGTATTTAAATTGAGATTCCAATCAAAAATAAACGATGATAGAAGAGACGAAAAAACTGCTCCAACGATTCCGTCTGTCCGTCTGTCTGTCTATAATTGCATCAATAGATTTAACCACTGCTTCCGTTGACTTGAAATTAATTTTAAATATAGTAGTTTGAGCGAATTTGGATGGGTCGTTTTTTATTTATTTATTTTTTTTTTTATCAAAATTTAGCCACCATACAATTTTTTCGGCCAAAGCTTCAATTTTCTCAAAAACAGCTACTCCGATTTTTCTTAAACATCCTCGTAAATTTTTTTTCGGAACACTGGTGTTTTTAATGTAAAAATTTATTTTTTGTATTGCTCCAAAACGGTACCTCTCATAGAACCGTTTTTTTTTTTTTGTCAAAAGATTTCCTCTAAAAATAATAGTCCGATTAAAAATATTAAATAACAAAGAGTGGCACGACAGCCAACGCCTAAGTGACTTACTCTCATCAAAAATTCTCTGGGTGCATGAGAAGAACTGAGGGGACCTACAATTTAACGCCGATTCCGAACGGCAAAGTTGAGAAGCACTTTTTTATGACAGATTGACACTCTTGGAAGATTTGTCAGGTCTTTGCGAAAGGCAGTACCCGTGAAAGATAAACTAAAAACTTTATGGACACGTATAGGCAGGGCTACCTTCCTAAATTTTAAGAAAGTGGCACAAAAAAGAGGATTTTCAAAAAATAAGTGGAACCGCTAAAAAATGTTCCGTATTAAAAAAAAAATATGTGCACAACTGGCCACTGGGTACGAACTTGCTCCTGTATTCCAAATTATAACTCACAAGAAACATTAAAAAATAAAAACATGTAATTAAAATTCATAACTAAATATTTCAACTGAAATATGACCTCAAAAACACATTTTATATGGAAAAAATTGATGCAATAACATTTCTTTAGAAATCTAAGAACGGTTTTTGTTTTAGATTGAATTTTTATGCATAATATTTTTCAAAAATGTTTTAAAATTAATTTGGATATGCAGGGGTGGAATCGTGTAAGCTGATTTTTGATAGTTGACAGTCAAATTCAAGAAAATTCGTCTGTTTAAGCTGATAGTCAAAAGTGACAGTCATCTTTTATTGCCTTTTTCAGCTGACACCTATTTAGGTGTCAATTTGATACAACTGCATATTTTTGGTTATGTTTTTCTTGGTGTTTTTTCTATTTTTTGGGAAAAATGAATATTTTTTGGTTGGTGCAAATGTATTTGCGATTGCAAAACAATGAAAATCAAAACCAAGATGAAATTAAGTTCACACCTTTATTTTGGTCACAAGAGAAAAAGAAATTATTTTTCAAGAAACAAGTAGATATAGGTATTGTACCAACACTTTATTTATCCTCGGAAAAACATTCACTTCACATTACACTCCTCTCCAATATTTTCCCAAAAGACATAAATATAGTTTTTGTGTTATTAATAGCGTTTTTTTTTTGGTAATCCGGAATTGTACACAGAACTTTCCGATTCCGGATTCCAAACGAACAGGCAAACACATTTTTTTGCTTCTAAGGGTTGAATGGTTGTGTATTTGTGAAACCTCATATGCAGAATTGCAGATAACATGACATTGGCGCAAAATTATAGTTCGCTAATGAACAACTTTAGTGTGATACTAGCTTAAAATGACGTTTGGGTCATAACTGAAACGTCATTTTAAGCTAGTATCACACTAAAATTGTTCATTAGCGGACTATAATTTTGCGCCATTGTTTTTAATTTCTTTATTTGTAAACATGGCAGCGAGTACGTATATGCGAGTGTGTGCATGTATGCGTGATTCTGTTTTTGATTCTGACTTCAAATTCGGAATCGTTTTTCTGTTCTATTCAGAACAAGAACTGTCATCTTGTGCCAAGTGAACGAGTACAGAACTGTTCGGAACAGATCCGGACGACAAAAAAAAACGCTATAACTCTCTCTAACAAAATTTTCATCGCTCCCAGTTAAAGAAAAAAAAATTGATTGTTTACAAAACAAACTTCTTGACACACAGTCAGCTGAATGGATAAGAATCAAAAAAGGACACAAAGATACAATATTCATATTCCCGTCTCTTTTTTTATTTCCTTGTTTGTGTCTCTAAAAATTTGAAAGCATGTAAAACAACAATAACAATTGGGTTTAAACATGAACTAAACAGAGTGATGCCAAGAATCCAAGAAAAAAATTTGATTTCAGAATAATCACCTTACACAGATGGAAAGTTGTTAACAATCACATTTGATAGTCAAAAATTTGATAGTCAACTATCACCTTATACGATTCCACCCCAGTATTCAAGAATATGTAAATATACATTTTATAATGGAATTTGGATTTTTAATATTAATCCGTTTTCGAGATAGAGAATTAAAAAAAAAAGTTTAGAAATATTTTTTATAAATACAAACAAAATTTTGTAATTTTTGTGAATACCAAATATTATTTGAGCAATATATACGTACTTTCAAAAAAAAAAATGCGCTCACCGGACTTTTATCTTTCGAAAAAATCTTATAAAAAAAAACCGGTTCAATGAGAGGTACCCTTTTGGAGCAGTACAAAAATATTTTTTACATAAAATACATCAGTGTTTCGAAAAAAAAATTCAAGGAAGTTTAAAAAAAATCGTAATAGCCGTTTTTGAGCAAATTGAAACATTTATGGTGGCTTCCCTAAATTTTGATCTTACTAAAAATTTTCAGTCAGTTTTAAGTCAATCGGACCAGTAGTTAAGGCTGTAGGTGCGTATACAGACAGACAGACAGAAAGACAGACGGAATCGCCCGACCCACTTTAAGACTGCTCTATCATCGTAATGTCATATCTCATATTTGATCAAAATCTCTCAAACTTTTCTCTTAATTTCAATCAACATTTAAAATGTATAAAATGCACACGTTCAGCTTTAAAGAATTTTGTTTATTGAGAAAAGTATTCAGCACAAACAAACAATAAAAATATGTAAGTGCAAATAAATTAATTATTAGAATATAATACGAAAAAGAAGAAAAAGTGGGAGGAAAAAATCAAAAAGTGGGACTATTTATGAAAAGTGGAGGGCCTGAAAAATAACTTCAAAAAAGAGGAAAAAGCCCACTTTAGTGGCGCAAAGGTAGCCCTGCGTATAGGACTCGAACCCACGACGTGAAGTTCTGCTTAGCAACCAACACATCTAACCACTAAGCCACGGGCAGCTGCAGTCCGATGTCCGATTAACGTCTTTTTACTTGCGACATATAGAATATATTGCAAGTATTGAATTCGTAAAAAAAAATTTGAGGTAATGATGAGATATCACATTACGATGATAATATTGAATATTTTCTTCAGAGAAACAAGAGGTCTGAACGATATGAATATAATTTATTAAGAGTAATGAAAAATATTAAAACATAGAAAATATTGCTATGGAAAATATTATGATGAAAAAAGTTTTCATCACAAAGTGATAAGGCGCTGAGTTGTTTTTATGTTTCAACACGCCTTCCTTAAACAATGCGCCTTAACATGTTGTAACACCAATTTCCTTTAAACAACGGTAATGCACTGGCCCAGGTAATGGTTTTGTTAATAGCTGTGTTCACCCAGCTACACTGGACTGTTTGGTTTAGTCCAGTGTAACTTTTTTGGTGTTCATTAAGAAAATTTCTGCACTAACTTACACTAACTTACACTGGTTTCGTGTTCATTATGCTGCACTGGTGTACACTAGTGTACACTAGTGCAGAAAATTCTACACTACCTTTTGAGCCAGTGTAGCTTTGTGAAAACTGTCAAATTAAGTCAGCTGGTATAGTTTATTCAATTTATTGTGCAAAGTGAGATAAGTATGTTTTGGAATTGTTGCTTAAATTTTTTTAATAATTATAAAAATGCATCGCATTGAATTGACTTCAAGTGAAGGACAATCGCTAATCATTCATTGCTCTCCCAAGACAAAATTGAATTTAGAAGAAAGTAAGTAAAAATTGGAAAAACAAAACAAACAAAAAACAATTATATGTATTTCTATTGTAGATGAAGAATTCAGAACACAAATTTTTGAAGATTCCATGAGGAGAAAAGAAGAAGAAGATTTTGTGCCAATTCCGCCTCCATGTTCGTCACAGACACCGACAACAGACTTCGCCTCATTACCATCAACTTCGGCCCAGGCACAAGAACAGGCACTTGAAAAGGCTGTTTGGCTTGACAGAGATGTGCGCCTGCTCATTTCTCTTTTCAAGGAATCATTCCCTGACCTGGGGAAAAATGTTTTATTAAAAACGAAAAAAAAATGTGGGAGCACATTACGAATAAAATAAATTCCTTTGGCAAGAATTTTTCAACTTGCCAAGTTGAAAACAAATGGAAAACTCTTGAAAGGGCTTTCAAAATTAAATTAAAGAAAAACAAGCAAACGGGAAGTGAAAGAACAACATGTCCTTATGAAAAGTATGTTGCTATTGTTAATTTTTTCTTTATAATTTATAGCATTTTTTTTCACAGTGAGTTGGCAGAAATCCTATTAGACCGGCCATCTATTTTGCCAAAATTTGTGTTGGGATCAAAATTGGATTCAGGAAAATCCAATTTGGAACTTCTTTCGGAGTCAGGTTTTTCCGCAGAACCGATTACGAGTTCAGAAGCTGTGGTTGAATGTAAATATTACAAATTTTTGAGTAGACCGTACATAACATAAACATAATTATCTATATTTAGCTCCTGTAATACAATCTGGGCACGATGAACCGGAAGAAGTGGAAGAAGCAGTCGGTTCTCCTCCAAAAAAGAAGAAACGACCCAGCACAATTGCGGGTGAGTTGATGCAGTGGAGAAAACAGGCCGAGGGTTTCAATAACGAAAAAAAGGAAGCCAGGCAAGCTAGGCTAGATGCGTATAACAAAAGGACTGATGCATATAACCGAAGAACGGACATTTTAAATAACTTATTAAGCGCTTTACAAAATAAGGATTGAAATATGTAGTACTCAATAGTCAAAGATGTTTTTTTTTTTTATTAACTTAAGTTATTTACAGTACAATGTGATATAAATCCAATTAATAAATATAAAAGAAAAGAATTTTTTATAGAAAATTATGTTTCAGTTAGTTTTATTCGTTAAAGTAGTTAAAAACTTCTTCACAAAGCTGTTCCCTGAAGGTAAAACCCTCTTCATGGCTTCTATCAGTATTTTCAGCATGAACTTCGCTAGGTTCTTCCTCATCATTGAAGACAAACTCGTCGTCACTGCATAGGTTGTGCAATACAACGCAAGCACGCACAAAGTGGCATAACTTCTCCATGCCTCGCAGCTTACAATAATAAAGTTGCCTAAATCGCTGCTTGAGAATGCCAAAAGAATGCTCAATAACTATTCGTCCGGAACTAAGTTTTCTGTTGAAATTTTTTTGCCTTGACGTCAAGTGTCCATTGTCTCGAAAGGGTGTTATGCAAAATTTTGAACAAGCATATGCCGAATCACCCAAAAGGAAAAAATTGTTGCATAAGCTTGGCAATTGGGAATAAATGCAACTGTTTTCATAGACCCTGTTGTCGTGAACCGAGCCTGGATACCCAACGAAGATATCTATGAATTTTTTGTTCTCGTCGCATATTCCCTGCAAGCAGATGCTGACGACGCACAGTGGCCCGTTTAGGCTAAAGTCATTCCAAAATTCATTTTTTTCGTTGTTCCAGAATTCAAAATTTGTTGTTTCGCTGAATTAACAAATATTTGAAGTTCTTGAAACCGAAGTTTTTTTTTAATTTTCCCAACGGTTTGGTTTTGAGAGGGGGTCAAAGTTGAACTTTTTTTTCAGTTTTAATAACAAACAATTTTTTTTTTCTTTTTCTTGACTTTGAGAAGCTATATTACGAACGTGGGGAAAGAATTTTTGTTTTTTCTTTCTGAAATTAACAAATACGGTAAAATATATGTTTGGAAAAAATATTACAAAAAAAAAAAAAATGTCTATATATATATTTTTTTTTTTTTTGGACACCACTTTTTGTACCTTTTTCTGACTTTACATTGCATGGAAAAAAAAGCTTCAAAAAGCATTAAGCAAAACTCAACGCATAATGAAAGCTGAAGTATTTCTTAATATAATCCTGAAGAAATAATTTGCGCCAACTTGCGCCCAACTGAGCTAGAGCGATTTTATTAATCGATGGCAGGCACTTTTTTTCAATTTTCTGGGTTTTCAATGGCAAATTAATAAAATGTTTAATACTGTAACTTTTGAACTAG
Organism: Sphaerophoria taeniata; assembly: GCA_943590905.1. Taxonomy (NCBI): domain Eukaryota; kingdom Metazoa; phylum Arthropoda; class Insecta; order Diptera; family Syrphidae; genus Sphaerophoria; species Sphaerophoria taeniata. The sequence goes on from OX016540.1 coordinate 132,766,429, forward strand.
TTGAGATATCACCACAATTTTTTTTTTAATTCGAAGAAAATGTTCACGGCTAACAATATGATGAGTTTTAAATTTATTACATTTGCAGGGTGTTCCAGAATTTTCGAACAAAAAAATTTTTTTTTTCAAATTCAAAAAATTATCTGAAATGGGGAATGAATTCACCACAATTTTGTTTTTGATGACGGAAATATTTTAAAATACGATATGTCATAAATATTACATAAATCGGAGGCAATAAAAAAATTAAATTGAAGGGTTTATATTATATCCATAATAAAATATTAGCAGTTACTTTTGACTTAAGGAGATTAAATGTTCAGTGATTATTTATGTAGGTATTAATTTTTAATCGGATTAAATGTTTATTTTTATTGCTCGATGTCATAAAATTTTAGATTGACGGAAAAGTTTTAAATGAACTTACAGAAACAAAATCAACGCGGTCATGCCCAATATGCAAAAGGACACAAAAAAGTTTCAATAGCCAAGATGAATCCAATGCAAACATTGACGAACATAACTACCAATATGGAATATCTCCACTGCATGGTAGAATCAGATGCATGGAATTTATATTAAAACTTGCATATACACTTCGACAGGATGGAGAGGATTTCGGTGAATCGATTGGGATCAAAGAAGCACAAAAAAGAAGAAAGGAAAGGATACAAACGTGTTTCCGTGATCAGCTTGGACTCGATGTAGACAAACCAAAGCAGGGATTCGGAAATACTAATGATGGGAACACTTCGAGAAGATTTTTCGAGCAATCGGAGATAACAGCTCAAATAACTGGAGTAAACATAGAGGTTATTTCCAGGCTGAAAATAATACTTGATGTTTTGAACTGCAGGGAAGTTGTGAACGCAGTTAAATTTGGGGAGTATACTAAAGCAACAGCAGCTCTGTTGACTCAAAAGTATCCTGAAAAACAACTGACACCTACTCTTCACAAAATTTTGGCTCACAGTCAAGATATTATAGAGTATCAATCACTTCCCCTAGGAGAATTATCTGAAGAAGCCCAGGAATCCAAAAATAAGGACTACAAAAGGTATAGATATCAAAATACCTGCAAAGTTTCGAGAATAAGGCAGAATGAAGACTTATGCAACATGCTTGCAGCCTCATCTGATCCGCTTATTTCTTCTCTGAGGCACGTAAGGACCCAAAACGATATGAAAGCACTTTATTCTCCGGAAATGTTGAGTTTATTGAATATTACCACGGACCAAGATGATAGTTTTCAAGAAATCTAATGTTTATACGTACATTTGAACTGTTTTTATTGTATAATTTGCTGTTCAATTTGTTATTTATTATTATTCTAATGTCAATTTACAAAAAAAAAAAAAAAAATTAAAAAAACTTTTTTCGCCACTGTTCCTCTAAAATCGGTGTTTTACTTTTTGCGCTACTGTTAAACGTCAATTCCTTTTGTTTTACGCCAGAAAATGAATTTTCTTGTTTGTTTAATTCACATTTAATCATTTTTATCTCACTTAATATAACTAAGCTTTTTGACAGCTATTTCCGAAACACCCTGTAATGTTTTTATTTTGAAATTCACCAATTTCATAGCGTTGGGTGTAACCTTCAAAATAAAAAAAAAATTGTGGAAATATCTCAACTCGTTTAGGAGCTATGATTTTTGGAACCAAAAAAGCCGAAACGGGCCACTGTGCGACGTTCTTTCGATCGATGTAATCATTTTTGCCGTGTTTAGGTGGATCAATCCTTATACGAGTGCCATCAATGACTCCTAAAATTGGAACAGTTAAAAAATTAAAAGTTAGTCATTTTCATCTTGTATGTAAAAAAAGAAACATTACCAATAACACCATACATTCCGGTTTTTTCCTGCATTATACGAGCAGTCTCCACTTTTTTTTCATCATCTGGCCATTTTATGGTTGCTTCGCAAACATTACTCAAAAAGTAAATCACCCTTTTGATCATAGAACAAACTGTTCCCAAGGCCACATTAAAGCGGTCGGCAATATCTCTGTAAGAGCATGCTTCATGGCCTGCAAACCAGAGAAAAAGAGCCATATGGCTTTCTGCTGAGTACGTTCTAACAGGATCCAGTTTTTTGAACTCCTCTGAGGCCGATAATTTTTGCACTAACTGATTAAACAGCTCGCTACTAATTCGAAAGTGAGTTACAAATTCCTTTTCCGAGTAATGTGGAACTACATCCTTTAGATATTTCTCAATACACGTCCTTTTTATTTTAAACAAGGAAAACAAAATCACATTTTTTTTTCTGCTTCAGATTCTGAAGACGAATCACTTTCTAATTCCACTTCGCTTTCACTGCTAATTAATTCTTCCAAAATTATATTTTTGATTGTTGCTTCCATTTTAATACTTGCTGATTTTTAATTTTTGATAGATTTCTTTAACATCTGATTTTGACGTTTTTGCTTGAACTTACACTGACAGTTTTCATGAAATTACACTACACTACACTACACTACACTACACTGAATTTTTTGTGGATGAACACGGCTATACGTCAGCGGGCATCTGATTTGTTGGAATGTGAACAACATCTATTTTTCCATCTTGTAATAGCTGTCGTACGAAGTGATATCTGGTCGCAATATGTTTTGTTCGAGAGTGACATACTGCATTTTCTGCTATGTGTTTTGCTCCCCTATTGTCTGTTCCAATTACGATTTTTGTTAATTCCGGTAAATTCATTTCAGTCACTAGGTTCTTGAGATACACCGCCTCTCTTGATGATTCGGATAATGCGACATACTCCGCCTCTGTTGTTGAAATAGCTACAGATTTTTGTTTTTGAGAACGCCAAGTAATTGCAGCTCCACTTAGTATGAAGACATATCCCGTATACGATATTCTATCTACTTCATCATTTGCATGATCAGCATCAGAAAAGCCTCTCAATCCAAATTCATCTTTTGTGTATGCCAACCCGTGATTCTCTGTACACCGCAAGTACCGCAAAATTCGCTTCGCAGCGGACCAATGTAAATCTTGATAGCATTCATTGAATTGTGCTAGTCGATTGACAGTAAAAGCAATGTCCGGCCTAGTAGCAATCGCCAGATACATAATTGACCCAATCAGCTGTCGGTATGGTCTTTTTATTTGCAGTTCTGTAGCACAATGTTCTCCTCTAGGTAATTTTGCTCTTGAATCGCTTGGGGTACTAATTGGATTTGATTCGTCCATATTGAATTTCTTCAATAACTCTTTTATGTATCCTTGTTGCTTAAGTCTTATTTCACCACTGTTTTGTAGTATTTCGACTCCTAAACAGTAACGTGCCAATCCGAGATCTTTTATCTCAAAGGCAGCAGCAAGTCCTTTCCGGATTATGTCCAACATCTACTTACTTTTTGAAGCGTACAATATGTCATCGACATAAATGGCAACCACTGTAAAATCTTCTTTTCTTGAACTATAGTAAAGACATGTGTCGTTTGAAGCAGGTTTCAAGCCAAAAGTACGAAGTGTTTCATCAATCTTCTTATACCACTGACGTCCTGCTTGTCGAAGACCATAAAGCGCCTTCCTCAATCGACACACTTTGTTGCCTTTGTTGAACTCTTGAAGCATTTGTTTCGCTCTTTCCCTTACTTCATCCTGCTGGCCATTTTCGTCAACTATCAACTGCAGTGCCTGTTGGAAGTATTTGGGAGGTTCCATATAGATTTCTTCTTCCAGGTCCCCGTTGAGATATGCCGATACGACGTCCATTTGGAAAATTTCAAGACTCTCACGAACAGCCAATGCCATAAGAAGTCTAATGGACTCAAGACGAGCTACGGGTGCAAATGTTTCTTCAAAGTCAATTCCATGACGCTGCGAAAAACCTCTGGCAACAACTCGAGCTTTTCAACGTTCTAAGGTTCCATCTGCCTTAAATTTGTTTCTTAGGACAATTTTGCTGGTCACAACAGATCTTTCTGTTGGACGCTCGACAAGATCCCAGGTGTTTTTCGTTATCAAACTTAGAATCTCGTCTTTAATCGTAGCCAACCATTCATTCGCTTCAGTTCCAGTCATCGCATCTTCAAGAAGTAGTTCACCGATATTGGCCATTTCTACACTTGCAAGTCCATCCTGTGAATCGAAAAAGACATCTTCATCTGCATTTTCTCTTTCCTTATCTTCCATTTGCTGCAATGTTCGTGTTAGGTCTTCTCTGTCGTTACGTGTTCTAGATCTGGTTTGATATACTTTCTTCGGTTTCTTGGAATCCATGAGCGAATTTTGATCTTCTGTAGATTTTCCAGCTAATGTTCCAACTTTAAGCTCTAGATTTGTTTCCGTTTGTTGCACCGGTACATGTTCAGAATATAATTCAGGCACGCTCTTTGACTTTTCACCCTCGATTACTATGTATTCGTCTTGTCCTCTTTCGAAGATTTCGTTTTCAATAAATTTGACGTCCCTAGCTACGACAACTTTCTCTGTCTCAGGAATCCACACTCGATAACCTTTGGATGCTTCCGAATATCCAACCAATATTCCCTCACTTGAACGAGCCTCGAACTTTGATTTTCCAGAAGATTTGTCCAGCACAAATGCTTTTGCTCCAAAAACCTTAAGATGGCTCAGATTAGGTAGTTCTTTGTTCCAAAGTTCAAAAGGGGTATGGCCATCTAAACTAACCGTCGGACATCTATTTCGCAAATAATTTGATGTTGCGAGAGCTTCTGCCCAAAAATGATTTCCTAGTCCAGACTGAATAAGTAAGCATCTTGTCATTTCCATGAGTGTTCGATTCTTACGTTCAGCCACTCCATTTTGCTGTGGAGTATGGGGAACCGTCAGTCTTCGTTTTATTCCATTAGCTTTCAGGTACTCCTCAAATTCATTATTACGGAACTCTCGTCCATTATCGACATCAAACATTTTATTTTATAGCCTGTTTGTAGCTCCACGCGAGCTTTGTACTCTTTAAACGCACGAAAAATTTCACTCTTCTGTTTCAGAAAAAAGACTTCACACCATCGACTGCTGTCATCGATGAAAGTGACAAAATATCGTGACTGAGCCAGTGAATTCGTCCTGGATGGCCCCCAGACATCAGTGTGAACCAGATCCAAGATCTGAGTAGATTTCTGTGAACTTTTAGGAAAAGGCAATGACGTCATTTTTCCGCGAAGACAAACTTCACATGACTCTTTATAGTTCCCATCTACACTTATCTCTAGTCCAGATGCTATTCCATTTCGAGACAGATTCAACAAATCTTTTGTGTTGAGATGACCAAGCCTAAGATGCCATAGTTTAAGGCTAGCTGGTTTTTCTTTGAGTACACCTACACATGCCTGTTCAGTACTTTCTTGAACATAGTACAACTGCCCGACTCGATTCGCAATCATTTTGACCTCACCATCATCTCCACGAACAGTTGCTTTCATCTTGTCAAATGTTATGGTACAACCATGGTCCGTTATCCTCGAAACAGAAAGGAGATTAGTCCTTAAGTTCTTGACTAAAAGTGTATTTTGAAGTTTTACTGACCTTTCAGACTTCCCGTCTGTAGTGATAATTCCAGCTGTTCCTCTCCCATCAACTTTCGCCAAAGAATCATTTGCCAAAAGAAGTTTCTCCTGCACAACTTAAGGTTCAGACAAAAACAATCGTTCATCGTTGCACATATGTGATGTGCAGCCACGGTCCAAGCACCAACGCCCATCATTCGAAAACTTCGTTACCCCAAAAGCTTGATCTACTAATTCCATTGTATGAAAAGTACTTTCTGCTTTCGCAGAAGATTCGGCTCTTGGATAACACTTTGACTGTTGTTTCTTGACCTCTGGACATTCAGATGCTTTGTGACCAACTTGATGACACCTGTAGCATTTGAATTTAAACATCTTATCACCTTCCCTTCCGTTGGTATTGATGTTCTTCTTGTAGTGTTGTGGTTCTCGTTCAAATTTGGTCTTCCTTTGATTACTTCCACGGCGAACAAACATAGCTTCTGTATCCGTATCAATTTTTCGTTGATTTTGTGCTTCATTCTTTTCAAGAATCTTCTCTCGAAGAATCTCAGGTTTTGGTAAATTGTCATGAGATTCCATAGCACATCGGAACAACTCGAAACTTGGTGGTAGTCCGTTTAACAACAGTATAGACAACAATTCTTCGTGTATATCAAAACCGATACATTTCAATTGTGAAACGGCATCAAAGAACTCCATTAAATTGTTACGAAGATTATCGCCTTCTTGCATCTTGTAAGTAGCAACACGCTTAAGCAACGTGGGCTTTTTGACTGGTCCTGTTGCACAGAGCGATGCAATAAAGAAGTTTTGTGCAAAACTCAGTCCCAAATTTATCAAAATGAAGGTTTCTAAAGTTCTCGGTAACTGTTGCTATGAACTCGAAGACCTTAACGGCAAAAAGGTTGGAGTATTTCACGCTAAGGATATAAAAAAAATGAAAAAGACAAATGCCCGGCAGCTAGCGTGAGCATGAGACTGTGAGGATCTGAAAGAAAAATAAAATAAAAACAAAACAAAACTCACACATACAGTACATAATAATACGATCCATAGAATACACACACATACTTACCACTTCAACATTATTCATACAACATACCTTACACACATACACTATACTTACACACTGAGAAAAAAAAAGCTTTGAAAATTTTGATTTTGAAAATTCAAAAAAAAAAAAAATAATATTCATTCATTCAATAAGATCAGAAACGATCAGTTCTGTATATTTATTTTAATCAAAGAATGTAATCGAGTCGGCACAAAATTTTTTTAAAAACGTAATTGTCTTAATAAAAAAAAAGAAAAAAAAGAGACTATCAATAAAGACACATGATATAAATAAATGTGAAGAAAAAAAATATGCAAATTTACAAAATAAAAAGAAGTAACAAAATAAATAAATGAAAAATTAGTGAAAAAGGGAATTGCCTATTGTGAATTGAACCCAAAATAATAAAATCAAAAAAAAAACAGTTATCTAACAATATAGATAAAAACAAAACATTAAATAAAAATATACCTGATCAAAAAAAAAGAAAAAAAAATTAAGACAGAAGAGGAAAAAAATCAAGAGATTCAAGAGTTATTATTTATAATTAATATTCAGTGTTTTTTTTTGTTGTTCAAATTTTTTTTTTATCGTTTAGTGATTTTTTTTTTGTTTAATATATGTTTAAATCATCATGGTGCACCATAAAGGATGAAGGTAATTTTTTTTTTTTTTAAGAATTATTAAAATCAATTTAATTTTTTTTTTGAATTATTACAATAATTAAAAAAAAAATATTAATTATAATACTTGTAATAAATTTAAGTTTTTTTTTTGTTTCATTTTCATTTCATTTTTTTTGTTCAAATCATTATTAAATTTTACTTCTTTGTATTGTAAATTTACGTGCATATATATTTAATTTTATCAATGTTTATGATTTCTATGATTATTGAATGAAGATTTTTTTTTTTATTTGATATGAGTGTATAATTTGGTTATATTGGTCATGGTGAGTATGATATGAGGACGGGTAGAGAGAGGAGACTTCCCGCGCTCTCCCTTCAGTAACACGCCCTTCCCCTCTACAAATTTATCTTCGGGTCCCATAATTTTGGAACCTTATTGATGAAATGGCATGTTAGAAGTAACAGTAACAACATCCACGCTACGGCTACAAGAACCCCCCCCCCCCTCCCGTCGAGCAAGCCTTTGGCAAAGCAAGCATGCCGCGTAGCCGTAGCCTGGATACCTTCTCCATCCTGCTGCCTGGACCGGCCTTAGGGTCCTGTAGTCCTAGGGTCGTAAAGGTGGTATAGGATGGAGAGGGGGAACACGGGTTCCATTACACTGTTGATGCAAATTCGGATTTAAATCGATCCCAGACGCTTTTAGCAGTGTCTAATCCTTTCACCAGGCGCAACAGGCTCGGATCAATGGCGATTATCAGATCCGATTTGGCTTTTGCGTCAGCTTCTAACCAATTTTCGAATTCCATTCTTGAATTTTCGTCATTTGGCTTCAATTCAGGTCTTCGTATTCTTCCGTTTACGTGCTTCCATGTCCCACATTTGATCATCACCGCCTCGATTTGCATTACCCATGTATCGTAATTTTCGCTCGTCAACGGTCTGATTGAATTCATGTTCGACGACATCTTGCACCAGAATCTATAGCTCTTAATTGTATTTATGCATATACAATCTCTTGAATTTCTTCTATTCGATTATGGACTGGGCCCATAACCTATTGAATATTTTCTTCAGAGAAACAAGAGGTCTGAACGATATGAATATAATTTATTAAGAGTAATGAAAAATATTAAAACATAGAAAATATTGCTATGGAAAATATTATGATGAAAAAAAGTTTTCAGCACAAAGTGATAAGGCGCTGAGTTGTTTTTATGTTTCACCAGATAAAGAAGTCGAAAAAAGTCGGTCCGGCGATTCCGTCCGTCTGTCTGTCTGTCTGTAAACGCACAGCCTTAACCACTGGTCCGATTGACTTCAAACGTGAAAATTAAAGGTTTGAGCAAATTCGCGTGGGTCGCTTTTTTCATTTTTTTTTTTAAGATCAAAATTTAGGGTAGCCACCATACGATTTTTTTGACCAAAAACCAAAAGTTTCAATTTTCTCAAAAACGATTCCTACGATTTTTTTTTCAAACTTCCTCGAAAATTCTTGCTTAAAACTCTGATATATTTTATGTAAAAAAAATATTTTTGTATTGCTCCAAAACAGTACCGCCTATAGAACCAGTAGGAATAGGGTCGCTTGGGACCGTGGTTTGTGTCTTTGCTAATTTCCGTTACAATTTGAATATTTGAAATGCATGAATGAAAAGTATATGAATGAGTGTGTCATGGTTTGTGTATTTGCTAAGTTTGGATCTTTAGAAATATTTGATAGGTATTAGTGTCGCCATTTAGTTAGAGGCAGAGAAATCAGTTTTTTTTTATTGTTCATGCAATTGTTTGGATTATTTGAGTTTCATGGATGCTACAGTTCGGCACTTGTAACAATATTATTGTGTGTGCGAGCTAAAAGGCAATGTCAATTTGTAGTGAGTCAAATGCATCGGTTAGGTTGACAATTAGGTTGAGCAATCAAATTTTATGTTTGTAAGATCAAGACTTGTGTGAGCATGTTTTTTAACGATGGGCACTTGTAACAATATTATTGTGTGTGCGAGCTTAAAGGCAATGTCAAATGGCAGTGAGTCGGTAGTTTATGCTATGGTTGGATGATAAGAATTTTTTTTATTTGATGATGATGATGATGATGATGATGAAAAGAAGAATTGCTGCGTGAGGATTTTGAGTTAAAAGTGTGTTTATGGATAGCTATATAGATATTGTTGCGCTTCCGCGTAACTGAAATGAGATTGAATAATAAAAAAAAAGCTGTTGGGTTTTTAAAATGTATACCTACAAGATTTTTTTATTTCCTTACTTTTGGAATAGGTATCCAGGAGTTATGATCGGAAGAAAATCCCAACCACTTTACAAATATTTTATCTTTTTTCTTTTGAAGTATTTTTTCAATTAAATATGTATCAGGAAATTTTGTTTTTTGCAGTTCCAGTTCATAAAATCCTCCTTTAATAGGGTTTCCTTGATAGTCTTCTAGCAAATAAGTAACTGGATTAGTGAGTTTTACATTTACAATTTTAAAGATCTCTGTTGTCCAATTAGGAGTGTACCCTTTTTCAAATACATGTTTGTATTTACTTATTCTGACCAAGTCTCCAACCTTGAATTTAGGTTTAACACGTATTTTAATGTAATCATAGACGTTGGTGAGTAGTTGTTTTTCGTTTTCAGCATTAACTCCAGATAGCTTAGTTTTTATGGTACGATGTTTGGTATTATTATATTTTTCAATAAGTTGTGCTATTATATCTATCCACCTATAATTACCATAAAAAGCGAATTCCTTCCACATATGAGTTTTCAAGGTTCGATTAAATCGTTCAACAATGGAAGCCTTAAGATGAGTATACGTTGAATAATGATTGATTTTATATTTATCCATTAGGTTTTGAAACGATCGATTGAAGAATTCTTTTCCATCATCTGTTTGTAGATTCATTGGCCAACGGCCTTTATTGAATATGTTCTGTAAGGCTGTAGTGACTTCGTAACCTGTTTTATTTTTAATAGGAGCAGCCCAAGCAAATTTAGAAAAAGAATCTATAACTGTGAGAAGGTACTTAAAATTTCTATTTTCTGATGAATATGGAATCATTTCCACTAGATCTGCTTGCCACAATTCGTCTAACTCCTTTATAATTACTCTTCTCTTTGGAAAATTTTTCCGAGTAGGCTTATGAAGTTCTTCGACAACTTCTCGTTTATTCATTTTTATTTGAAATGAAAGAAACTAATAATGCATTTGTTTTAAGTATGTTTTTATTTTTTTCAATCTTTTTTTTATTTTTATATAATGCTAATGCCAGCATCATGATCGTACTAAAGAATTATTATCGAAACAGGATGTAGCAAGTTTTAGCATGCATATGCCCTCAACATAATAAACATTTTGGTTTCGAGATTAAAACATTTGAATTTATTTTGAGGCATACAAAAAAAAAAAATACTAAAACCATAAAAACTGATCATGGTAGTTTGTGTGGGCAATGAATTAAAGTTCGGCTCTTGTGACAATTTTTTTTTGTGTGCGAGCTAAGGCAATGTCAAATGGTAGTGAGTCGGTAGTTTATGCTATGGTTGGATGATAAGAATGTTTTTTATTTGTATGGTGAAGACCAAAAGAATTGTTGCGTGAGGATTTTGAGTTAAAAGTGTGTTTATGGATAGCTATATAGATATTGTTGCGCTTCTGCGTAACTGAAATGAGATTGAATTATAGAAAAAGCTATTGGGTTTTTAAAATGTATACAAGATTTTTTTATTTCTTCACTTTTGGAATAGGTATCCAGGAGTTGTTGTTGTGGTTTTTATTTTTGTTTATTACAAACGAATCAATGTATGGTTTCTTTTCTTTTTGTATGTTATTTGGGGGAAAATTAGCTATGAATTAGTAAGATCGGTTCTTGTGACAATTTTTTTGTGTATGCGAGCTAAGGCAATGTCAACTGGTAGTAAGTCAAATGCATCGGTTAGGGAGGCTTATAATAACATATAATTATTGTTGAGCAACCAAATTTTATGTCTGTAAGATCAACACTTGTGTGAGCATGTTTTTAACGTATCTTGCGGCATTTTTGGCGACATCACATGTTTGTGCAAGAACTCCTCAAAACTGGTATACAGGTTCAAAATACACTGACGAGGTGAGACTGCTGTAACCAAGAGTGTGAGGCTCAAAGCTCAATATCCAAATATCATCTCGATATCAATCTCTAGAGACAGAAGCTTTCAAGGCTCTTTAAATCCAAAAATCTTACAATTACTTCGAAACAACTGCTGTATTAGACGCTAGTCTTACTAGAATTCACTGACGGGTCCGAGACTTGAGTGATTAGCCAAAAGCCCAAAAGTACTCTGAACTCTTAGCTGTGTTCAAGAGAAATGCTTACGGAGAATAGGATACCCTCGTTTGTGAGGAAGGACGTTTCCGGAGACGATATAACCACGAACAAATCTACCACGTAACAGACTTGATGACAAAAATTAAGGTTGGTAGACTTCGGTTGGCTGGACACTTAGCTTGTATGGTCGAGGAAGAACTGGGCCCCCGGAAAGTATCTTCTAAATTTGCCTCTCAGACTAAATTTGCCTTGTGTTTGTCCGCTTCGGTGTATGTTGGTCCAGGCGTGGCCCCTGTTTCCCCTCTTCTCCAGGAGCAATGAATTAAATATCGGCTCTTGTGACATTTTTTTTTTTAACAGGAGCTTGCCTAAAATTTATCATAAATAAATAAATAAAGTTGATAATGTTGAACCATTTTTAGAAGCCATAACTATTGCCTCAGCATGTAATATTGTATTCAGACTGAACTTCCTGCAACCGAACACTATTGGTTTTGATATCTAAGTTTGGATACAGATGTGTAGATAACCAATCTTTTGAAGCAATTCAGTGGATGATTTTGGAAGAAAAAAAGAGAAATATTAATATCAAACATGCATATAAAGGCAGAGAAGAAGAAGTTAACGGGGTAAAAGTAGATGGGTTTTATAAAGAAACAAATCAAATTTTCGACTTTCGTGGTCATCCTCTTTGTTTGAAACACCAACGCGATGAACCTTTACATGAAATTGAAACAGATACATTAAATCTAAGATGTGAGAGAACAGTAGCTAAGACTGAGCGTTTGAGAAAGTTTAATTACGAAGTAATCGAAATATGGTCTTGTGAATTTCAACATCTTCTTAAGAAATTGAATAAAGAAGAATTAAACTTTGTTAATACATATCAATTAATAGAAAACACCCCCGCGGCCAAATTTGTACTCATTCCAATGAGCAAAGAGCATTTATTGGAACCTGGGTAATCCTTGTAGTTTTGAAAGCAGTCCAAAAGGGGTATGTAATACTCTGCGGTTTTGAAATATGGGAATATGAAGTAACGGAAAAAAATTCTGAAGGTCTTTTCACTTCCATGATGAACAAATTTCTGAAAATCAAACAAGAAGCATCAGGATGGCCAAGTGAATGTTTAACTCACCAAGAAAAGGAAAAATATTCAACTGGAATATTCTGAAATTTGCAACAATCCTGGCAAAAGGTCACTGGCTAAGTTGATTTTGAATTCATTTTGGGCAAAAATTTGGACAGCGTGAAAATCAAGTTCAAACATTAATTTTGAACGATTCTTCAACATTATTTCACCTACTTACACATCCATCGACAGAGGTAACACACATTCTGCCAGTAAATGAAGAAAATGTTGTTGTCAACTTTGAAATGAAGGAAGAAGCAGTTGACTCCTTATCAACAGTCAATGTTTGCATTGCTGCGTTTACAACTGCACAAGCTCGTCTTAAACTCTACAGTTATCTTGAGAGCCTTGAGGAAAGAGTTCTCTACTACGACACAGATTCTGTAATATATGTATGTAAGCTGTCCTGGACAATATCAACCTCCAACTGGTACATTTATCGGAGATATGACAGATGAACTAGAAAGCTATGGTGTTGGAAGCTATATAACAGTTAACAGAGTTCGTAAGTGGAGGCCCAAAAACTTATGCCTATAGGTGGTCTGCAAGGTCAAGGGGATATTTCTAAATTATGAATCATCACTATAAGTCAACTTTGATTCAATTAAAAATGTAGTATTGAATTCTTCTTCACTAGAAAATGAAAACAGTATAATAATCAAGACAAACAACATTCGGAGAACTGAAGGACATGGAGTTATTACCATACCAGAAACAAAAACATACAAGCCCAGAGCAGATAAACGTCGATTTTTGGAAGACCATAGCTCTCTACCGTACGGATATAAGAGGCAATTTTCAAATCTATAAGTAATTTCTTAAACAATTTATTGAAATAAAAACAATACTTATGTACAATGTACATACATATTAAAAAAAAAATATTTGTTTGTTTGTTTTTATTTTTGTATCTTACTTTGCTTTTGATTCGGTTAAGAATTTACTTAATAGGTAAACATTTTGAAGTGCACAACAATTTGAATAGTTTTGACATTTTATTTGGATAGGATAATTTCTTTTCAGTTCCCTTAAATTTGGACAGTTAAAAATATCTTCAACGTTTTGGATTTGTACATTTTCATTGCTAAGTAATTCCATTAACCATTGCGCTTTTTATATTCCTTTAACGTAGACAGTTCCATTTTTGGATTTTGTTTCGAAGAAATATTTTAACCTTTGTAAAATTAATCCATCCTCCATTCCAACTCAGTCTATGATAATTATTGTATAACCAACAAACTTGCCTTTGAAGTGATGTGGGCAATTGACTCAAATTACACGGGGGTGTTACAACTTACAATGAAATGGTAATGATACCCATCATACAGTATAGCTAGTTCTTTTCAAAATAAAGTCTTTATTGAATACTCCAAAGCCTTGGAAGTCTACAATAAAAATACATGCAAGGAACCGTTCCGATTTAAAACTGTTGGGTCTCAGGCAGAGATCCTTCATGGATGGGGTGAGCCGGTTTAGTAAGTAAGTTTCAGCTGTTGTCAATTTTGTCTGATTTGAGTTATGAAAAACCTGAAGGACTTCCCCAGCCATCACAATATGGTCCGGATGAGACCAGAATTTGTTCAATTACTGTCTCCACCCAGCTCTATCCCTAGATAGCTGTGTCCAGTGTAAGTTTTTTTAGTTCATTTGCTGAATTCCCCACCTTCTTAGGCAAACTTGTAGGTTCTTAATGACTTCATTGCGCTGCGCTTGAGCGTCTCCTATCATACAAAATACTTTCAGTCTTGGCTCATACGAATTGAATGTCCAGCCCATCGGAGTCATTTTATCAACTTCGCAGTAGAATTGATATGATGACATAATTATGTCGTCTCTGGAATTGTCTTTTCTCGCTAAATGTTCAAAATATTCTTTGAAGAAAAGACAAGAGTCCAGATTGCCTTTGGCTAAACATGCAAGTCTTGGATGCGTGGTGGTCCAATTAGTCCAGGTGGCCCCCCTGTTTCTCCTCTTCTCCAGGTGGTCCTTTTTTCCCCTGAGCCCCTTGGTGCGGTCCTATTTTGAAACCGCTTTTAAACCGCTATAAACCGCTTTTAAACCACTTTTAACCGCTATAAACCGCTTTTGAACTGCTTTTAAACCGCTTTTAAACCGATAAGAAAATAAAAATACTAATCAGTTTCAAAACAGTAAAAAACGGTTTAAAAGCGGTTTAAAAGCGGTTTATAGCGGTTTAAAAGTGGTTTAAAAGCGGTTTATAGCGGTTTAAAAGCGGTTTCAAAATAGGACCGCACCAAGGGGGCTCAGGGGAGAAAAATGACCACCTGGAGAAGAGGGGAAACAGGGGGGCCACCTGGACTAATTGGACCACCACGCATCCAAGACTTGCATGTTTAGCCAAAGGCAATCTGGACTCTTGTCTTTTCTTCAAAGAATATTTTGAACATTTAGCGAGAAAAGACAATTCTAGAGACGACATAATTATGCCATCATATCAATTCTACTGCGAAGTTGATATAATGACTCCGATGGGCTGGACATTCAATTCGTATGAGCCAAGACTGAAAGTATTTTGTATGATAGGAGACGCTCAAGCGCAGCGCAATGAAGTCATTAAGAACCTACAAGTTTGCCTAAGAAGGTGGGGAATTCAGCATTTGAACTAAAAAAACTTACACTGGACACAGCTATCAAGGGATTGAGCTGGGTGGAGACAGTAATTGAACAAATTCTGGTCTCATCCGGACCATATTGTGATGGCTGGGGAAGTCCTTCAGGTTTTTCATAACTCAAATCAGACAAAATTGACAACAGCTGAAACTTACTTACTAAACCGGCTCACCCCATCCATGAAGGATCTCTGCCTGAGACCCAACAGTTTTAGATCGGAACGGTTCCTTGCATGTATTTTTATTGTAGACTTCCAAGGCTTTGGAGTATTCAATAAAGACTTTATTTTGAAAAGAACTAGCTATACTGTATGATGGGTATCATTACCATTTCATTGTAACACCCCCGTGTAATTTGAGTCAATTGCCCACATCACTTCAAAGGCAAGTTTGTTGGTTATACAATAATTATCATAGACTGAGTTGGAATGGAGGATGGATTAATTTTACAAAGGTTAAAATATTTCTTCGAAACAAAATCCAAAAATGGAACTGTCTATACGTTAAAGGAATATAAAAAGCGCAATGGTTAATGGAATTACTTAGCAATGAAAATGTACAAATCCAAAACGTTGAAGATATTTTTAACTGTCCAAATTTAAGGGAACTGAAAAGAAATTATCCTATCCAAATAAAATGTCAAAACTATTCAAATTGTTGTGCACTTCAAAATGTTTACCTATTAAGTAAATTCTTAACCGAATCAAAAGCAAAGTAAGATACAAAAATAAAAATAAACAAACAATTTTTTTTTTTTTAATATGTATGTACATTGTACATAAGTATTGTTTTTATTTCAATAAATTGTTTAAGAAATTACTTATAGATTTGAAAATTGCCTCTTATATCCGTACGGTAGAGAGCTATGGTCTTCCAAAAATCGACGTTTATCTGCTCTGGGCTTGTATGTTTTTGTTTCTGGTATGGTAATAACTCCATGTCCTTCAGTTCTCCGAATGTTGTTTGTCTTGATTATTATACTGTTTTCATTTTCTAGTGAAGAAGAATTCAATACTACATTTTTAATTGAATCAAAGTTGACTTTTAGTGATGATTCATAATTTAGAAATATCCCCTTGACCTTGCAGACCACCTATAGGCATAAGTTTTTGGGCCTCCACTTACGAACTCTGTTAACTGTTATATAGCTTCCAACACCATAGCTTTCTAGTTCATCTGTCATATCTCCGATAAATGTACCAGTTGGAGGTTGATATTGTCCAGGACAGCTTACATACATATATTACAGAATCTGTGTCGTAGTAGAGAACTCTTTCCTCAAGGCTCTCAAGATAACTGTAGAGTTTAAGACGAGCTTGTGCAGTTGTAAACGCAGCAATGCAAACATTGACTGTTGATAAGGAGTCAACTGCTTCTTCCTTCATTTCAAAGTTGACAACAACATTTTCTTCATTTACTGGCAGAATGTGTGTTACCTCTGTCGATGGATGTGTAAGTAGGTGAAATAATGTTGAAGAATCGTTCAAAATTAATGTTTGAACTTGATTTTCACGCTGTCCAAATTTTTGCCCAAAATGAATTCAAAATCAACTTAGCCAGTGACCTTTTGCCAGGATTGTTGCAAATTTCAGAATATTCCAGTTGAATATTTTTCCTTTTCTTGGTGAGTTAAACATTCACTTGGCCATCCTGATGCTTCTTGTTTGATTTTCAGAAATTTGTTCATCATGGAAGTGAAAAGACCTTCAGAATTTTTTTCCGTTACTTCATATTCCCATATTTCAAAACCGCAGAGTATTACATACCTCTTTTGGACTGCTTTCAAAACTACAAGGATTACCCAGGTTCCAATAAATGCTCTTTGCTCATTGGAATGAGTACAAATTTGGCCGCGGGGGTGTTTTCTATTAATTGATGTGTATTAACAAAGTTTAATTCTTCTTTATTCAATTTCTTAAGAAGATGTTGAAATTCACAAGACCATATTTCGATTACTTCGTAATTAAACTTTCTCAAACGCTCAGTCTTAGCTACTGTTCTCTCACATCTTAGATTTAATGTATCTGTTTCAATTTCATGTAAAGGTTCATCGCGTTGGTGTTTCAAACAAAGAGGATGACCACGAAAGTCGAAAATTTGATTTGTTTCTTTATAAAACCCATCTACTTTTACCCCGTTAACTTCTTCTTCTCTGCCTTTATATGCATGTTTGATATTAATATTTCTCTTTTTTTCTTCCAAAATCATCCACTGAATTGCTTCAAAAGATTGGTTATCTACACATCTGTATCCAAACTTAGATATCAAAACCAATAGTGTTCGGTTGCAGGAAGTTCAGTCTGAATACAATATTACATGCTGAGGCAATAGTTATGGCTTCTAAAAATGGTTCAACATTATCAACTTTATTTATTTATTTATGATAAATTTTAGGCAAGCTCCTGTTAAAAAAAAAAAAATTGTCACAACAGCCGATCTTTAATTCATTGCTCCTGGAGAAGAGGGGAAACAGGGGCCACGCCTGGACCAACATACACCGAAGCGGACAAACACAAGGCAAATTTAGTCTGAGACGCAAATTTAGAAGATACTTTCCGGGGGCCCAGTTCTTCCTCGACCATACAAGCTAAGTGTCCAGCCAACCGAAGTCTACCAACCTTAATTTTTGTCATCAAGTCTGTTACGTGGTAGATTTGTTCGTGGTTATATCGTCTCCGGAAACGTCCTTCCTCACAAACGAGGGTATCCTATTCTCCGTAAGCATTTCTCTTGAACACAGCTAAGA
The DNA here is from genome assembly GCA_943590905.1 of Sphaerophoria taeniata. Lineage (NCBI taxonomy): Eukaryota > Metazoa > Arthropoda > Insecta > Diptera > Syrphidae > Sphaerophoria > Sphaerophoria taeniata. Next base: position 132,784,419 of record OX016540.1, read on the forward strand.
GTTCAGAGTACTTTTGGGCTTTTGGCTAATCACTCAAGTCTCGGATCCGTCAGTGAATTCTAGTAAGACTAGCGTCTAATACAGCAGTTGTTTCGAAGTAATTGTAAGATTTTTGGATTTAAAGAGCCTTGAAAGCTTCTGTTTCTAGAGATTGATATCGAGATGATATTTGGATATTGAGCTTTGAGCCTCACACTCTTGGTTACAGCAGTCTCACCTCGTCAGTGTATTTTGAACCTGTATACCAGTTTTGAGGAGTTCTTGCACAAACATGTGATGTCGCCAAAAATGCCGCAAGATACGTTAAAAACATGCTCACACAAGTGTTGATCTTACAGACATAAAATTTGGTTGCTCAACAATAATTATATGTTATTATAAGCCTCCCTAACCGATGCATTTGACTTACTACCAGTTGACATTGCCTTAGCTCGCATACACAAAAAAATTGTCACAAGAACCGATCTTACTAATTCATAGCTAATTTTCCCCCAAATAACATACAAAAAGAAAAGAAACCATACATTGATTCGTTTGTAATAAACAAAAATAAAAACCACAACAACAACTCCTGGATACCTATTCCAAAAGTGAAGAAATAAAAAAATCTTGTATACATTTTAAAAACCCAATAGCTTTTTCTATAATTCAATCTCATTTCAGTTACGCAGAAGCGCAACAATATCGATACAGGGTGATTCACGAGCGTTGTGCCAAAAAGCTGGAGCGTGTAGTTTGAGTTGAGACAAGAAAAAAATCGTATGGGAGGGGGGGGGGGTCTATTCCCCCCCGTTTAGCCGGGAGGGGCAATTTTCTGAAAAATTGACTTATTTTGTTTAAAAAAATATTAAAAATTAACGGCTACGTTTACAACACCGTGCTATACCTTTCTGAAAAGCCAAAAACTTCTTCTTTCATTTTGTTTTTAAATTAAATTCTTTTAACGAATAGTTTAAAAAAAAAAAATTTCAAACTCAAAATTTTCAAAAAAAAAGCAAAAAAAAAACATTTTTGAACTAATTTTTTTCAAAATTTTATGTAATTAAGTACTAATTTTGTTTTCAAAATTCAATGTGTTTGTTAATTTTTAGTCGAAAACAGAAAACCGGATGCAAAAATCTCTTTTCGTTTTTGAGAAGTTAAGAAAAAACCGAAAATCTTTGTTTTTATTTTTACCTATCTGGACTTCTAGTTTAATTTATTAGTTTAATTTATAAATTTAATTTTTTGTGATTGGAGTTTTATGAGGACTCAATAAAGTAGAAAAGTATTGGATTTTCCCTGGATTAATCATTTTTTTCATTGATAACGTCTGCCATTGACCTTTCACTTCCAGCGAGAGCACTGAGACTCTCGTCGGCGGATTCTTGAAAACATGCTACGACTTGGGCGCCATCTATTGGGATATCTTTCAGCGTAGAGTCTTTCAGCGTAGAGTCTTTCAGCTTCCCGATCTCGACAATAAGTTAAACCGTAGCAGAAGTTCCTGTCCGCTAACTCTTCTCGAGCGTATGAGTTTGTTATTGTTATGTGTTGATGAGTTAATATTTTAATTGTAAATGGTTGTTTAGTAAATATGCGATGCCTTTTATTTACCTTTAGGTTGTTAATTGTTTTTTCATTCAAGAAAAAATGCGGTTTAATTATCTTAAGCCCCTAGCAGGTAGAACTCTTCGCCGGCGAGTGGCCGCGGCCCCAGGTATAGTAAGAAAAAATTACAGGTCAGTTTTCATACGTTATCAATGAACAAAATGGTTAATCCAGGGATAATGTAATACTTTTCTACTTTATTGAGTCCTCATAAAACTCCAATCACAAAAAATTAAATTTATAAATTAAACTAATAAATTAAACTAAAAGTCCAGATAGGTAAAAATAAAAACAAAGATTTTTTTAGAACAAAGTGGTTTCGGTTTTTTCTTAATTTCTCAAAAACGAAAAGAGATTTTTGCATCCGGTTTTCTGTTTTCGACTAAAAATTAACAAACACATTGAATTTTGAAAACAAAATTAGTACTTAATTACATAAAATTTTGAAAAAAATTAGTTCAAAAATGTTTTTTTTGCTTTTTTTTTGAAAATTTTGAGTTTGGAATTTTTTTTTTTAACTATTCGTTAAAACAATTTAATTTAAAAACAAAATGAAAGAAGAAGTTTTTGGCTTTTCAGAAAGGTATAGCACGGTGTTGTAAACGTAGCCGTTAATTTTTAATATTTTTTTAAACAAAATAAGTCAATTTTTCAGAAAATTGCCCCTCCCGGCTAAACGGGGGGGAATAGACCCCCCCCCCCCTCCCATACGATTTTTTCTTGTCTCAACTCAACCTACACGCTCTAGCTTTTTGGCACAACGCTCGTGAATCACCCTGTATAGCTATCCATAAACACACTTTTAACTCAAAATCCTCACGCAACAATTCTTTTGGTCATCACCATACAAATAAAAAACATTCTTATCATCCAACCATAGCATAAACTACCGACTCACTACCATTTGACATTGCCTTAGCTCGCACACAAAAAAAAAATTGTCACAAGAGCCGAACTTTAATTCATTGCCCACACAAACTACCATGATCAGTTTTTATGGTTTTAGTATATTTTTTTTTGTATGCCTCAAAATAAATTCAAATGTTTTAATCTCGAAACCAAAATGTTTATTATGTTGAGGGCATATGCATGCTAAAACTTGCTACATCCTGTTTCGATAATAATTCTTTAGTACGATCATGATGCTGGCATTAGCATTATATAAAAATAAAAAAAAAGATTGAAAAAAATAAAAACATACTTAAAACAAATGCATTATTAGTTTCTTTCATTTCAAATAAAAATGAATAAACGAGAAGTTGTCGAAGAACTTCATAAGCCTACTCGGAAAAATTTTCCAAAGAGAAGAGTAATTATAAAGTGGTTAGACGAATTGTGGCAAGCAGATCTAGTGGAAATGATTCCATATTCATCAGAAAATAGAAATTTTAAGTACCTTCTCACAGTTATAGATTCTTTTTCTAAATTTGCTTGGGCTGCTCCTATTAAAAATAAAACAGGTTACGAAGTCACTACAGCCTTACAGAACATATTCAATAAAGGCCGTTGGCCAAAGAATCTACAAACAGATGATGGAAAAGAATTCTTCAATCGATCGTTTCAAAACCTAATGGATAAATATAAAATCAATCATTATTCAACGTATACTCATCTTAAGGCTTCCATTGTAGAACGATTTAATCGAACCTTGAAAACTCATATGTGGAAGGAATTCGCTTTTTATGGTAATTATAGGTGGATAGATATAATAGCACAACTTATTGAAAAATATAATAATACCAAACATCGTACCATAAAAACTAAGCCATCTGTAGTTAATGCTGAAAACGAAAAACAACTACTCACCAACGTCTATGATTACATTAAAATACGTGTTAAACCTAAATTCAAGGTTGGAGACTTGGTCAGAATAAGTAAATACAAACATGTATTTGAAAAAGGGTACACTCCTAATTGGACAACAGAGATCTTTAAAATTGTAAATGTAAAACTCACTAATCCAGTTACTTATTTGCTAGAAGACTATCAAGGAAACCCTATTAAAGGAGGATTTTATGAACTGGAACTGCAAAAAACAAAATTTCCTGATACATATTTAATTGAAAAAATACTTCAAAAGAAAAAAGATAAAATATTTGTAAAGTGGTTGGGATTTTCTTCCGATCATAACTCCTGGATACCTATTCCAAAAGTAAAGAAATAAAAAAATCTTGTAGGTATACATTTTAAAAACCCAACAGCTTTTTTTTTTATTATTCAATCTCATTTCAGTTACGCGGAAGCGCAACAATATCTATATAGCCATCCATAAACACACTTTAAACTCAAAATCCTCACGCAGCAATTCTTCTTTTCATCATCATCATCATCATCAAATAAAAAAAATTCTTATCATCCAACCATAGCATAAACTACCGACCCACTGCCATTTGACATTGCCTTTTAGCTCGCACACACAATAATATTGTTACAAGTGCCCATCGTTAAAAAACATGCTCACACAAGTCTTGATCTTACAAACATAAAATTTGATTGCTCAACCTAATTGTCAACCTAACCGATGCATTTGACTCACTACAAATTGACATTGCCTTTTAGCTCGCACACACAATAATATTGTTACAAGTGCCGAACTGTAGCATCCATGAAACTCAAATAATCCAAACAATTGCATGAACAATAAAAAAAACTGATTTCTCTGCCTCTAACTAAATGGCGACACTAATACCTATCAAATATTTCTAAAGATCCAAACTTAGCAAAGACACAAACCATGACACACTCATTCATATACTTTTCATTCATTTCAAATATTCAAATTGTAACAGAAATTAGCAAATACACAAACCACGGTCCCAAGCGACCCTATTCCTACTAGAACCGTTTTTTTGTTATCAGAGTTTCTCGAAAATTAAAAGTCCGATCAGGGTAATTTTTTTCGAAAGTACGTTTATATTGTTTAAATAATATGTATTTTTTTTTTTAATTTCAAAAATCAGCAATTTCTTAAGAAATCATATGACATCATATTTTTTCAGATTGAATCTTTTTTTGAGGTAGATATTTCAATTTAAATTTTTATTTACGAATTAAATTTTTCTTATGAGTTATAATTTGGAATACAGGAGCAAGTTCGTACGACCGAGTTGTGCAAATTTTTTTTAAGGAGTATTTATGTATTGCTCAAATAATATTTTGTTTTCTAAAAACATGTAAATTTTTTTAGTTTAAAAAAAAATTGTTATTAACTTTTTCTTCAATACTGCATATCCAGTTTAATTTTAGGACATTCTAGAAAAATTGTATACATAAAAAAATATTTTAAGGAAAACCTCTCCATGTTAGTTTAAAAAAAAAAAATAAACAACTTTTAAAGAAATCTTATGGCATAATTTTTTTCAAATAAAATGTGTTTTTTATGTACCTACACATATTTCAATTTAAGTTTTTATTTATGAATTTAAAATACTTATTTTTATTTTTGATGTTTTTTTGTGTGTTAAGTTTGGAGTACTGGAGCAAAGTGCGTGCGACCCAAATTTTTTTAGTTGTATTTTAAACTTTCCCGAAGAACGTTGATATAGCTAACCCACAAAACTTGACCAGGAATCGGAATGTTGTAGGTAATGATGGTGTTGGTATTGTTATTGGTGTTGATTTCACCTTTATGGAATAACGCAAAAACATTATCGCATACCACTAATATGAGAGTTCAACTTCAAAATGATCAAAGTGCTGCACAATTTTCCAAACAATTGTTAGCTGTTGGAAATGGAAAAGTCCCAGTTGATGCGACATCTGGATTAATTACTCTTACCAACGACTTTTGCCGATTTGTAGACTCTCATTTAGCTCTTATTGAAAATGTTTTCCCAAACATTAGTGAGAATTATCAGAATTATGCTTGGTTGAGTCAACGAGCAATTCTTGCCGCAAAGAATAATGATGTACACGCACTGAATTTCACCATTCAATCAAAAATTGCTGGCGATTTTTCCTTTCCTTTTCAAATATAAAACAAACAAAAAATTGTCTTCTTCTTTTAATCACCAAACAAAATGTTACATAAAACGAAGCCATCTGGTGGCGAAACGGAGTTCGCCGGGTTTGCTAGTACAACAATATCAAAAGAAAATAGAAAACAGTTTGGATGAAAATTTACAAGTTCACTGTTCAAGTTTTAAAATGTTAGTAATCACACGCATCAAAAGAAAACTTGCCAAGTGAACTTGTAAATTTTCATCCAAACTATTTTCATTTAATATTGTTGTATTATCTTCTATTATTTAAAATATTCAATTTAACACTTCTGCATGTAAGAACTTGGCGTTCTTTTAGATCTCATTACTTTTGGTGGCTGACTTTTTACACAGTGTTGTTCGCACATATGAGAACTTGGCACTTTTTTTTACATTTTATGTTTTTGTTCTGATTTCATATGTTTTTGCAAAGTTTTTTTTTATGGAAGCATGAACCTCGAAATACACTAAATAAGGTAACAGAACGTCGCATCGTGGGTTCGACTCCTTTTCGTGCCCATAGTTTTTATTTCATCTTTCACGGGCACTGCCTCTTGCGAAGAACTGACAAATCTTCCAAGAGTATCAATCTGTCATGAAAAAGTGCTTCTCAACTTTGCCATTCGGAATTGGCGTTAAATTGTAGGTCCCCTCAATTCTTCACACGCACCCAGAGAATTGTTGATGAGAGTAAGTTACTTAGGCCTTGGCTCTTTTAGAGCTTTCGCGCCACTCTATTTTTATTTTTAAGGTAGCAATTCCCAACTTTAACAATATTATTGCTCTGCCAATTTATAAACAAATAATCAAGTGAGCTGAGCTATTGTACATAGCTCAAAAGTGAGCTAGCTCAAAATTTGAGCTGAGCTGTGAGCTGAGCTAAGCTCACTTTTGAGCTGTTAAGTAACCATGGGTTAGAGTGGCTGTCTAGATGTTATTAACTCATTTAGACCCAATTGGTCCACTGGTCCCTACTCTGTAATGCGTTTCGAAAGCAAATATTTTCGAAAACGAATATTTTGTACTCTCTATTTCTAATTCGGATAAGAAATCTAGTACTTACGGATTGACAAATCCGCATTCGGATTTTTCGTACCTGGCAATCCGTTTCCGAAAGTCATTAGCGTTCGAAAACGGAAATTTTCTTTCTACACCAAGAGAGGTAACGGAGCAATTCGAATGCCGTTTTTAAAGGACACAAAAGGAAAATTGTGTTTAGTTGTGTGAAATAGATAAAATGTAAGTAAGGAAATAATCATTTTATTCAAAATTTAAGCAAATAAATTTCATTACAGGGAATCATCAGCCAAAAATTTGCTCATCCCGATCTGACCAAGGGGCATTTGAACGCCTCGGACGCGAGAAACACTTCCAACAATTTGGGACAGGCTATCGCCATCTTTTAATGCAGAAGGACCACCAATGAGAGACGGTGTTCTTCTCTATTTTCTTCATCCATTCAAAGAGCAACCGAGGCCATTTTATTAAGTTTTTATGGAATTATATATTTTTTCTTTAAAAATTAATTTGAACATTCTCGCCTTGTTTGTGTTTTGTTTTGTTTTGATTTTTTTTTCCTTTTGATTTTTTTTGACAAATCTAATAAGAGTTACTTCGAGACTCAGCAAATCTAATAAGAAATACTTCGAGACTCCGCAAATCTAATAAGAAATACTTCGAGACTCCGCAAATCTATTCTATAAATAGAAATAGTACTAGATGATTTTTTTATTCGATTCGAACTTTTTACAGAGTACGAATTCATAAACGAATCGAATATCAGATTCGAATCGGATTGGCTTTCGAAACGCATTACAGAGTAGGGCCCCTGAATAATACATTTCAAGATCCTATGACAATTTTAAGAAAGTGGGCGGAAACCACGCCCCTTAAATGAAACTGCAATTTCATACTTATATTTTCTCTTATATTAATCCGAAATCCTATCAGAATCTCGAATTTAAACGTTTTCGACCATTTTGACAAAGTGAGCGGATACCACGCCCCTAAATGGAACTAGATTTTTTCTCTTTTTTTAGTTCATTCAACCAAAACCGCACAAGTATTCCGAATTTCAACATCCTACGACCGTTTTAAGATAGTGGGCGGAAACCACGCCCCTAAATGAAACTAAAATATTCTACCTATATATTCCTTATATTCAACCAAAACCCAATAAGAATTCCGAATTTCAACACCCTACGACAATTTTAAGAAAGTGGGCGGATACCACGCCCCCTGAATGAGATAATTAAATTTTTCGATTTTTTCCTTTGTATACACCCGAAAACCTACCATTGTACTAAATTTCAAGATTCTGCTGTTGTTAAAAGTGCTTCATAATTTTGATGATCAGTGAGTCAGTGAGTCAATTACGGTTTTAGAAATTTTTACAGGGGCCCTACTCTGTAATGCGTTTCGAAAGCCAATCCGATTCGAATCTGATATTCGATTCGTTTATGAATTCGTACTCTGTAAAAAGTTCGAATCGAATAAAAAAATCATCTAGTACTATTTCTATTTATAGAATAGATTTGCGGAGTCTCGAAGTATTTCTTATTAGATTTGTCAAAAAAAAAATCAAAAGGAAAAAAATCAAAACAAAACAAAACACAAACAAGGCGAGAATGTTCAAATTAATTTTTAAAGAAAAAATATATAATTCCATAAAAACTTAATAAAATGGCCTCGGTTGCTCTATGAATGGATGAAGAAAATAGAGAAGAACACCGTCTCTCATTGGTGGTCCTTCTGCATTAAAAGATGCCGATAGCCTGTCCCAAATTGCTGGAAGTGTTTCTCGCGTCCGAGGCGTTCAAACGTCCCTTTGCCAGATCGGGATGAGCAAATTTTTGGCTGATGATTTCCTGTAATGAAATTTATTTGCTTAAATTTTGAATAAAATTATTATTTCCTTACTTACATTTTATCTATTTCACACAACTAAACACAATTTTCCTTTTGTGTCCTTTAAAAACGGCATTCGAATTGCAATCCGTTACCTCTCTTGGTGTAGAAAGAAAATTTCCGTTTTCGAACGCTAATGACTTTCGGAAACGGATTGCCAGGTACGAAAAATCCGAATGCGGATTTGTCAATCCGTAAGTACTAGATTTCTTATCCGAATTAGAAATAGAGAGTACCAAATATTCGTTTTCGAAAATATTTGCTTTCGAAACGCATTACAGAGTAGGGCCCCAGTTCAATATCTCAGGAAGTAGTAGTTCTACGAATGCAAAACCGTGGAAATCGGTTCGTGCGTTCTGGAGTTATAGCGTCAGGAAGGAAAACCCGACTTATTTTTATATATGTAGTAGATAAAAATAAAAAGTAGTGCACTTAAGATTCAGCCCTGTTAAACGCCCATTGACGTGTACTCTGAGATTAAATCTCCATCCTAAACGTATGCAATATTATTCTCATACAAAGCTCGCAATTTTTGAATAATTTTGTATGATACACCGATTTTGGTTAGCTTATAAGAGTGCTTAACGTTCGCATGGTAAGTATCAAAAGCTAATCGAAAATCTACAAAGAATATGTTCAACTTTTTCTTCTTGCCCCTGTAGTGTTCGGGAATGTTGGTTAAGCAGAATATCTGGTCGATTGGATGAAAAGATTCTGGGCATTGGACACCTGTGAACAACGCGCAACATATAGCTATCCATGGGGAGAAGCACATTAATTGTTGTTTAATTCAAATTGTTTAAATATTACCGCTCTCGCCTACCGGATTAAAGATTACTTCCACAAAAACTCATCTTCATTTGAAATGGATTCAAGAACTTAATTGAATGTTCCTGAAAATAGTCCACGGCTGTCGATCATCTCTAAATGAGATGACATAACAGCTTAACATTCTCCTCATATGGGTGCCGGGCCACAGAAACATTCCGAAAAATTGCAAAGCTGATGAGCTCGCCAAAAACGGAACACTTCTGCTCACTGTTAGACAACATTGGAAGACCACTTGCAACATGCAAACATCTTCTCAAACAATATGCTCTAGAATCAACAAATGCTTGATGGTCATAGGGTACTATCTGCCTAGCAACCAAACAAATATGGCAAAGCATAGACCCGAAACGGTCAACAGGCATGGTTTCCCTGAGCAAACAAAGTATAAGCTCCACAATTGGAGTCATAGCAGGTCACTGACTCATAGGTAGACATGCTTTGAGGCTAGGGGTTACACAAATGACTTCTGTAGAAGCTGCCTGGATCAGGAGGAAGAAGAAACAGTCCAACACCTTCTATGTACATGTCCGGTACTCTCCAATAGAAGGAATAACTATCTCTTCGATAATACCAATGAACTGGCAACGATGGCACGCACTCAAGGGGTTTCTATTCCCTTTTTATGCCAAAGCACAGTGCGGGCGTTAGGAAAAGTAGGATAGATGGAGAGGGTTTAGGATGAGGTGTCGGTTAGCATTGGTCTTGAATTCTTGAATATTGCAACGACTGGGGAACACAGAGTGTGGAAGAGAGTTCCACATTCGCGTAGTACGGCTAATAAATGATTCCCTGAACATGACTGTACGTCCGAAGGTGGGCTCGAGGGTGAACTGATGGGCATTCCTGGAGGCGCGGGTATTACGGTTGAATATCTTAAGGGGAGGAATGCAACTGGCTATTTCACTAGTGCATAAACCATTGAAGTAACGGTAAAAGAGGGTGAGGCATGAGACATTACGTCGATGTTCAAGTGACATAAATGTCTCAACGATGGTATGGTCACCAATCATCTAAAATGCTCTGCTCTGGATACTGTCCAAAAGACCTAAGTACGTTACTGGAGCACCCAGCCCAGAATTTACCCTTAGGCCAATTAGGCCCAGGCCTAGGGCATCACGAAAAAAGGGGCCACAAAAGTAAGTAGAAGCAACTGAATCTTTATTGCTCATACGAGCAAAATGGATAATAGATTTGCAAAAATCTTCAAATTCGGCAAACGGCAACTCTCAATTATTTTCATATATGTATGTATGTACCTACAAATAAATACATTTCATTTTCAAGCAAACACATAGCACCACATGTATTTGTTTTCTTAAATAACATAATCTGTTTTTACTTTTCATAACTTGCTTGCAGTTTTCGTTGTTTCTCTTTTGGTTGTCTTACTATACAAATACAACACGCATATATTGTATGCGGCTATGCGTCATACATCATACCATATATACACTATAATAAAGGGTAGATTTTTTAAAACTGTAATTTCATAGTAGCTGTTTGTTCATTTGAAACCACTGGCTAGTTGCAACTGTTTCATCCTTTTAAGGGCCCATACCCATAGACAGAGTATATCTAAATAGATATACTTGTCCACTCATATTTCAAAATTCGGACATCCTGGTTCAGGAGCAACTTCATATCTATCTAAAACTATATATGAAGAATTGATTGAAATAATGGCCCAAAGAGTTCGCGAGGAAATCATTAAACAAATAAAAATATTTCTGGGTATTTAGCTTGTCTGTAGATTCTGCGCCAGATTTGTCTCATGTGGATCAATTGAGTATTGTTATGCGGTATGTTAAAGATGGCCAGCCTATTGAACGCTTCTTAACGTTTTTGGAGATGCATTCTCATACTGGAAATCACTCTCAGATACACGGTGGGAAGCTCATGCTGCAGCTACTTTTGCCATCATTAAATCATATAATAAATTATTAGATACTTTAAACGACATTTCTGAAGATAATACATTAAAAGGAGATGCTATAGGAGGGAAGCTGGTGATCTACTAAACAAAATGAATAAACTAGAATTTGCCTTAATGCTTGTGATTTGGAACGATATTTTACAAAGTTTTCAAAAAGTCAGTAAGGTTTTGCAAAGCGAAGACGTAACACTACTGACATGCGCGAATTTGTATAGATCATTGTCCGATCAACTGGAGAAAATGCGTGATAATTTCGACACTATTGAAATGCGCTCTAAAGAACTTCTACCTGATGGCAGCTACATGACTACACGAAAACGAATTCGCAAAAAAATGGCTAACGATGGTAATGCTCCCGATGTAGATTTAAGCCCGAAGCATAAGTTTCGAATAAACGCTTTTTATAATTATTATCGATAAGTTAAGAATACAAATGGATTCCAGAGGTCAAATATATAAAGAAATTTCTGAACGATTTGATTTTCTTTGCACAAGCAATGAAAAAGTCAACGTTTTAGCCTGTGCCTAGCATTTGGTGTCAAATTATCCGGAAGATTTAAATTCAGAACTTGCTGACGAGTTAATACAATTCCATCGTTATGTGATGCATAAAAATGGCAATTATTTTAAATTTTTTAATCAAGCTAATTTATATAAGATTATTTGGGAAGATAAAATTACATCAGCGTTTCCGAACGTAGACACGGCATTACGTTTATTTTTAAGTCTGTTGGTGACAAATTGTTCTGCGGAAAGATCATTTAGTCAATTAAAACGCTTAAAAAGTCCTTGTCGAACAATGATAACGCAGGAAAGACTTGATGCACTATCTTTGATCTGTATAGAGAGTGATTTGCTTCATGAAATAGATTTCGATGAACTTATAAAAGACTTCGCTGCTAAAAAATCGAGAAAACAATATTTCAAAAATTAAGTAAAAATCTGTTAAAAAAAAGTCGTATACATTATGTACATATTCTTGTAACTTCCATTAAAAATAAAATTAATTTTAGGTTTATGGAATTCGTGGTAATTTGTTTTCTTAAGTAGGTATTTAATTTTGTTGTGAAGTAAACCATACAATATAAGAGAATTTATGCAAAGGGGGCACCATTTACTCTTTAGGCCTAGGGCCCAAAAAAGCTAAATCCGGCGCTGGGAGCACCAGCCCAAACGTGGGAGTTGTACTCAAGCTTTGGACGTATGTAAGTTTTGTAGATGGTAGCCAGATCAGAAGGGGAAAACAATTTCTTGCATCGCCTTAAGAAACCTAAACATCTTGCGGCATTTTTGGCGACATCGCATATGTGCTCGTTCCACAAGAGGTGGTCAGTGATGCACATACCGAGAATCTCGAGATGTTCGGTCTCATTGATGCAAGTACAACTCATGTATAGTGGCAAGGGGGTATATCTCGCTTCGACGATACAAGACAGCATTGAGTTTTCGAAGCATTAAACTCTACGCGATTTTGTATTCCCCATTGTACAATGCTGTTTAAGTCAGAGTTTAATGAGCTTATCATATTATCCCGTTGCAGTTCCACATCCGAAGAAAGGATGTGAGTCTGGAAACGAATATGAAAAGCTAAGGGTACTACCATCAGCGAAACAATTTATTGGATTAGAGATCATTAATCAAAATGAGAAAGAGGGTAAGAGACAAAACGGAGCCCTGGGTCACACCAGCATTTATATTGTGAGTTTCAGACTTGAACCCATCCAATACAAATTGTATAGAACGATTCGAAAGAAAGTTTCTAATCCAACGAAGGAGGGACTCATCAATACCGAATGCACGCATTTTCGATAAGAGAGCCTGGTGCCAAATTCTTTCAAATGCCTTTGAAATATCAAGTGCAACAATTTTACTTTCTTCAAAACGATGTATAGATTTGTTCCACTGTTCGGTGAGATAAACCATCAGATCACCAGTGGACCTGTTGCTGCGAAAGCCGTACTGCCGGTCATTAAGAAGCTTTCGGTCTTCGATATTTCTTAAGCTGATAATTTATCAGCGTTTCCATGACCTAAGAAAGAAGGGACGTAAGTGCAATCGGACGATAATTGGATTGAGAGGAGGATTCGCCTTTTTTGGATATAGGCTGGACAAATGCTGTTTTCCAAGTACTCGGAACGAGCCCAGAATAATAGGATAGATGGAAAAGCTTACGCAAGGGTTTTGCCAGCGATGAAGAACACCTCTTCAGAACAATAGCGGGGATACCATCCGGGCCAGCGGATTTGTGTGTGTTGAGATCTTTTAGGACTCTTGCCACAGCACGAGTCCGAAAGAAGATTTGTCCCATGGAATTATTGACACGCTCAAGAACAGGAGGAGTCATGACACTCTCTGGCAGCGAAGAGTTGGAGGCGAACTGCCTAGCAACGATCGACACAAGATGTCTCTCTAACTTCATTACTTACTTACTTACTTAAGGTGGCGCTACAGTCCGGTGTGGACTTGGGCCTCAACCAACAGTCTCCGCCAGCCAGCTCGGTCCCTAGCTAGCTGTCTCCAGTTTTGCACTCCAAGTTGATTAAGGTCCTTTTCCACTTGTGTGCGCCACCTGAGTCTCGGTCTTCCTCTCCTTCTGCGTCCCTCGGGAATAGTGTCGAAGGGTTTCCGGGCCGGAGCATTGGTGTGGATGCGCTCTAAATGACCGAGCCATCTGAGTCTCTGGACCTTGACCCTTCTGGCTAGGTCCACGTTGTTGTACAACCCGTAAAGTTCGCTGTTGTATCTCCTTCTCCATTCCCCATCAATGCACACGGGCCAAAGATGACCCGAAGAACTTTACTCTCGAAACAGCCTAAGGAATATTCATCCGATTTTGTCAGGGTCCATGCTTCTGCACCATATAGCAGGACATGGATGATGAGGGTGTTGTACAGTTTTACCTTAGTTGCTCGAGAGAGGGCTTTTTCACCCAATTTTTTTTCGTCGCTGATCTCGGCGCTGGTGTTATTGCTCATGTTAATAGCGGCGCCTAGGTAGACAAAGAACTCTACTACCTCGAAGTTGTATGCGTCTACTGTGACGTTCTGTCCGAGCCGTCGCCGTCGGTCAGTGTTGGGTGTCCTTTCTCGAAGACAGCATATTGTAATGTGTATACACTTTATTTATCTCATACGCTCTGTTTCTCCTTCTATTGTAATGTCTAATGTGTATACTTTATTATCTCTTACGCTCTGTATCTCTTTCTATATTTAATGTACACACTTTTCTTACTCTCTTTACTTACTCTGTATCTCTTGTTTATTTAATGTAGGTACATACTCTCTTTACTTAATATCGTTAATTGTAGTAGTAAACACTTGTGAGGGGCAATAATTAATTAAGACTAAGAGAAACTTTTTGTTTAGCATTAAGAACGTTAGCCCCTACAAAAAAATCCCAGTATTTTTTTATTTGTAAATAGAGAGCTTCTCGAACTTTCAGCTTCTCCAAGAACCAATAGGAACCAATAGTAGTTTCTAGAACCCATCATTTTTGTTATATAAATAGCCGTTTGGTAGCGAGATGAGTTAGTTGATTGTGAACTGCGATAAAGTAAGATACTGTGTTCGAAAAGTAATAATTGAAAGTGTTGAATAAATAAGTTTGTGAGTGATTTGAACAAAGTGAATTTGTGTTTTATTTGAAAAGTGAATAAGTTTTAATTGTCGGACCAAGCCGAATATTACATTGGTGTCAGAAGTGGGATTAAAACTTATTGAGAATAAAACAGTGAACAGTGATTAAACTATTTTGTGTGAAATAGTGAAGTTAAAAAAAAAAAATGAGTAAAGTTTTGAAAGACCTAACTGTCGCTGAGCTAAAAGCCGAATTAAGCAAATATGGCTTAAGTGGGGCAGGAATTAAAATCGAACTCGTAAAACGGCTACAGGAATATCTTGAACAACAAAATGAAAACCCAGATACATTTGCTTTCGAAGTGGAAGCAAAATCGGAAGAGGTAAATGCAACTGCCGACTTATCTAACATGATGTCACTCCTTCTAGCCAAATTCAAGAAGAATGTTCTAGAGCAACTGGAAACTCAAAGAAATGATGTTCGGGAGCAACTGGAAACTCAAAGAAATGATGTTCGGGAGCAACTGGAAACTCAAAGAAACGAGCAGAAGAACGAGCAAGGGAACGTACTCAAACAACTAGAAGCTCAAAGAAATGATGTTCGGGAGCAACTAGAAACTCAAAACAAGAATGTTCTAGAGCGGTTTGACGAACAGAAAAATCTTCTAGAAGGCAGGTTTGCGGACTTCGAAGAGAAAATCAATACTCTCGACGAGTGCGTCGGAAAACAAAATGCACATATCGAGAAAATCGACGAACAAATCGATACCATCACAAAGGAACTGGAAAAAGTGCGAAAGATGAAAGCTCGAGAACCTTCTGGTGAGTGTTCAAGGAAGAGAGAAGTGAATCCTCCAAGCTTTGATGGTCAGATACCGTGGTCAATCTACAAGAAACAGTTTGAAGCAGCAGCGTTAACAAACGGCTGGGACGATGACGAAAAATACATTGCTCTTACGCTTGCCTTGAGAGGAGCAGCTGCTGAACTGCTACAAACCATCCCAGCAGAGAAGAACGGTGACTTCAAAGTTCTAGTAAACGCCATTGAACAGCGGTTTGGGGATAGCCACATGACAGAAGTCTTCCGAGTTCAGCTTAACAATAGAACACAGAAAAGAGGTGAAACTCTGCAGCAGCTTCAGGCAGATATTGAGCGACTGGTTCACCTGGCATATCCAACAGCTGGCAACGAGATAACTAATCAACTTGCTGTTGAAGCCTTTGTGAGAGCTGTGGGCGATATAAATCTCCAAAGGGCTATTCGCACTGCCGGAAAGCAAACACTACCAGAAGCATTGGCTTTCGCTCTTACAATGGAAGCCGCAGAACAAGCTTCCCAAAACGTGCATCGCGTGAGAGAATTAGAAGTCCAAGAATGCCCTTGTCAGAAGGCTACTCTGGAAAGGAGTCAGCGAGACGGACGAGCACAATGCTGGAACTGCAACAAGACCGGGCATCTTCAACGACAGTGCAGATTACCGCGAAGAGGAACCGCATGTCAACACTGTGAACACAGAAATATGTCAACTGGTCAAAGTTACACCTACAACAATGTTGCTTCTCAAGTTGTTTCCCACCCCACCAACTTCGAGGGACAGAAGCTGGCTTCTAGTACCGATAGTTACAGAAACACCATCCAGGTATCTCAAACGAAACGTGACAACAAGAGCCTGACCGTGGAAGCAAGTATAAACGGCAACAAATGTGTGGCTACCATCGACACCGGTGCCACGGCGTCCATTGTACGGCAGGACCTCGTTAAGAAGACATGGCTCCACAACACCAACAGCTATCGTCTAAGAACGGCAACTGGAGAAGCCGCAAAAGTCTATGGTGAGGTACGTCTTAAGATCCGGATGGAAGAGCTGGAATTCTCTCACCTGTTCCTGGTAGCAGATATATGCGACGAGTGCATTGTCGGCGTCGATTTCATGAAAGATCATGGATTGATATTGGACATCGGGAACCAAGTCCTGAAATATCGAAACATCGAGATTCCGATGATCTATGGGATTCACTCATATGAGACCTCGCTATCTGTGAAAACCGTCATCAAAGAAGATCTGACTTTGCCTGCTTCTTCAGAAGTATTCGTGTGGACGAAATTGAAGGGTAAGCCTGGAAGCCATCGATACCTCATGGTCGAACCAGCATCTGTAAAGTCCTCCCAAAACGTCGCCATTGGGAAGGCTCTTGTTAGACCTGTAAAGAACATGGTTCCCGTACGAATACTGAACATCAAGCCGTACGAAGTTAAGCTTAGAAAAGGTGAGATTGTCGGACAATGCGAATCTGTATCAGCGATAACAAGGATCATCGAAGAAGAGCCAAGGCAAAGATTGAAGTCCAAAGAGCTGAACTCCATAAAGACGAACATTCTCAAGTCCTCTAATCTTGGCCACCAACAACGAAGAACTGCAGAAGGTCTCCTCGAAGAATTTGCAGACATCTTTTCGTCATCGCAAGGGAAATATGGCAGAACACAACTGGTTCAACATCGAATCAACACCGGGGATGCAAAGCCGATCCGTCAACCTGCAAGACGCCTTCCACTAGCCAAACAAGGTGAGGTTGAAGAACTGATAACCACCATGAAAGAAGAGGGTCTGATCGAAAACTCTAAAACCCCTTGGGCGTCTCCAGTGGTCCTGGTAAAGAAGAAAGACGGATCAACCCGCTTTTGCGTAGACTATCGAAGGTTGAATGATGTGACCAAGAAGGATAGCTACCCTCTGCCTAGGATCAGTGATACTCTGGACGCAATGGAAGGAGCACAATGGTTCTCAACGTTGGACCTGACAAGTGGACACTGGCAAGTAGAAATCCATCCTGAAGACAAAGAGAAGACAGCGTTCTCGACAGGAAACGGATTGTGGCAGTTCAAAGTGATGCCTTTTGGACTGTGCAATGCTCCAGCGACTTTTGAGCGCCTTATGGAATGCGTCCTGCAAGGACTCACATGGAAATCTTGCCTGGTCTATTTGGATGACGTCATCGTGTACGGGAAAACATTTGACGAACATTGTACAAATCTGAGAGCCGTGTTTCAAAGACTTCGAGAAGCCCACCTCAAGCTCAATCCAGAAAAGTGTTCACTCTTCAAAACCGAAGTGAAATACCTGGGACATATCATCTCATCCCAAGGAGTTAAGACGATCCTGATAAGGTTGACACCGTGAAGAATTGGCCAACACCACAGGACAAACATCAACTCCGAAGCTTTCTGGGTCTAGCCACCTACTATAGGCGCTTCGTCAAGAATTTTGCTGAGATCGCCAAGAGTCTACATCAGCTAACGGAAAAGGGAAAGCAGTTTAAATGGTCAGGTGAGTGCGAGCGCAGCTTTCAAGAGCTCAAGCAACGCTTGTGTAATGCACCAGTGCTGACCTACCCGACTCCAGGAAAACCGTTCATCATTGATGCTGATGCCAGCAATGTCGGGATTGCTGCTGTATTGTCACAGGTACATGATGGCGAAGAAAAGGTACAGCAAGGTACTCTCGAAGTCGGAAAGAAACTATTGTGTGACCAGAAAAGAACTTCTTGCACTGATTTTGGCAACAAAGCACTTCCATAAGTATCTCTATGTACAGAAGTTTCTTCTCCGAACCGACCATGGAGCACTAAACTGGCTTTTGAATTTCAAGAATCCAGAGGGTCAAGTGGCGAGATGGATTGAGAGGCTACAGACGTATGATTATGAAATTCAACATCGGAAGGGGAAGCTTCACTCAAATGCTGATGCACTGTCTCGGAGACCATGTAAGCAAGACTGTAAGCATTGCAGACGCCAAGAAGAAAAAGAAGTGGTCACTGTCCAACGAACCAGAACCGATCCCATTTACGGCTGGAGCAACGACGAGCTGAGGAAGGCCCAACAAGAGGACCCAGATGGCAGATATTGAACCCATCCTCGCATGCAAGGAACACCAGAAAAAACCAGAATGGGCTGATATCTCCGACAGAAGTCCGGCTCTGAAGGCCTATTGGGCACAGTGGGACTCGTTGCATGTCCAAGAAGGTGTCCTTCGACGTAAGTGGGAATAAGCAGATGGAAAGTCCTATGTAATGCAGCTAGTCTTACCGAGATCGAAGATTATGGACGTTCTGCGAGAGATGCATGATGGAGTTTCGGGAGGCCATCGAGGAGTAAACAAGACGCTAGAAGAGGTTCGACAACGATTCTATTGGCTACATGCAAGGGAAGATGTCGAGAAGTGGTGCCGAAAATGTGATACCTGTGCTGCCACCAAAGGCCCAAACAAAAAGAATCACAGCCAAATGCAGCAGTATAATGTCGGATCACCCTTTGAAAGGATTGCAATAGACGTGGCGGGTCCATTTCCGGAAACAAATAATGGAAATCGTTATATTCTGGTCGTCATGGATTACTTCAGCAAGTGGCCTGAAGCATACGCCATTCCGAATCAAGAAGCCAAAACAGTCGCAGACCAAATTGTGTTCAACTGGGTGAGCAGATTCGGTGTTCCATTAGAACTGCATTCCGACCAGGGAAGGAATTTTGAATCAAACATATTCCAGGAAGTTTGTGGGCTTCTTCACATCAAGAAGACAAGAACAACACCACTCCACCCACAATCTGATGGCATGGTCGAACGGTTCAACCGAACCCTTAAGGAACATCTTTGCAAAGTTGTGGATGACAACCAGCGAGATTGTGATCGACATATTCCACTGTTTTTGATGGCATATCGAAGTGCAAGACATAGCTCAACTGGCCATACACCGTCCGAGATTTTGATGGGAAGGAACATCAGATTGCCGAGCGAAATAAAATTTGGATGTCCCACGTCGGAACCGCAAGCCGAGGATGACTACTTGGATGACCTCAGAGAAAGACTCCTTCAGATCCACGACGATACTAGGTCAAAAATAAAGATGTTCAGTGACCGAATGAAGACACGCTACGATATACGAGCGACAACAACAGAGTTCCAAGCAGGAGATCGAGTGTGGCTTTACAATCCCCATCGACAAAAGGGGTTGTCACCGAAACTTCAACGGGGCTGGGAAGGTCCATATACAGTGATTAGCAAAATCAACGACTTCGTGTACCGGATACAAAAAGGAGTCAGAGGTAAACTTAAAGTCGTACATCGCGACCGACTACATCGCTACAGTGGTGATGAAGATGATGGATTTGTTCGGGACGATCAATCCTAAGGAGGGGGCAATGTAATGTGTATACACTTTATTTTATCTCATACGCTCTGTATCTCCTTCTATTGTAATGTCTAATGTGTATACTTTATTATCTCTTACGCTCTGTATCTCTTTCTATATTTAATGTACACACTTTTCTTACTCTCTTTACTTACTCTGTATCTCTTGTTTATTTAATGTAGGTACATACTCTCTTTACTTAATATCGTTAATTGTAGTAGTAAACACTTGTGAGGGGCAATAATTAATTAAGACTAAGAGAAACTTTTTGTTTAGCATTAAGAACGTTAGCCCCTACAGAAAATCCCAGTATTTTTTATTTGTAAATAGAGAGCTTCTCGAACTTTCAGCTTCTCCAAGAACCAATAGGAACCAATAGTAGTTTCTAGAACCCATCATTTTTGATATAAATAGCCGTTTGGTGGCGAGGCGAATTAATTAATTGTGAACTGCGATAAAGTAAAGATACTGTGTTTGCAAAGTTATAATTGAAAGTGTTGAATAAATAAGTTTGTGAGTGATTTGAATAAAGTGAATTTGTGTTTTAGGCCGTGTGCGAATTCAGTTAAAAATGGGTTAAAAATTGACGTTTGGTTAAATTTTGACACTTCGCATTATTTGACTAGCTGCTGAGCAGGTTAAAAAATGACAGTAGTGGTTAAAAATTCATCCATTTTTATTTTTTAACCACAATTCATCCAATTCGCACACGGCCTTATTTAAAAAGTGAATAAGTTTTAATTGACGGACCAAGCCGAATATTACAATAGCATCCTTGAAACCTTTGACTAATATGAAAACACCTTATAATTCAATTTGCAGGAAACTTACACTTTTAACTACGCATACTTTTTTAGAGAACATACTGCATCAGAGCAAAAGTGATATGAGAACTTTGAGTTGTTGAGTGAAAGTTGTAAGTAATTTGTGGTACTTTGAATTTGGTCGTCATATGGAAACTAAAAACATACTTCCAAAATATTAATCACCAATGTAAAGAGTGTTATCCAGTATTAAAGAATTTATATTTGGCTAAGTAATTATAAGAAAAAAAGCTTAATAGAGTAAGTGCGTAAAAAAGTACTTTTTTTTTGTGAGAAAGGGTTCTTAATTATATATATAATTAAAGGTGAGATATAAACATTTAAAATGATGCAAAAAAATTGTATGTCACCGTTGATCTTTTAAAGATATCGTTGTTCAAAAAGTACGTGAAAAAAACTTGATATTCAAAAAGTAATTACTAAATATTTGAAAATGCAGTTCAGGTGGACAAATAATTTTGAATATATTTAAAAGACAAAATAAATACCTTTCATTTGATTTCAAAATCGTTTTCCTACGTGCCTTAGATCACACGATATAAGCTGTTTTCTAAAAAAAAAAAATGGGTTAAATTCACATTCAGAGTGCACCAACTTTAAACCCAAATATCTCGAAAACCCCACCAATGACGAACAATGTGAATTCAACCGAAAAAAACATCATGTCACCCTTTTGACCGTCTGTATCTCCTGAAGTATACGGCCCTGGCCTCTGAAAGTTGGACAGCATATGCGTACGTTTATATCCCACACTGGGCTAAATTATTGGATGAATCCATAGACAGGATTCTTCACAATGTGAATTCAACCGAAAAAATCATCATGTCACCCCTTTGACTGTCTGTATCTCCTAAAGTATACGGCCCTGGGCTCTGAAAGTTGGACAGCATATGCGTACGTTCATATCCCACACTGGGGTAAATTATTGGACGAATCCATTGACAGGATTCTATTACAATATGAATATGAATTCAACCAAAAAAATCCCTGTTTACTTCGGTACTTCAATAGTATTGACTCAATAGTATTGACTCAATAATGTTGACTCAAACTCAATTTATTACTTTTTAGTCAAAAAGACTAAAAAAAAGTCAATTGACTTAAAGTTAATTGACTGCAGTCAAAAGACTTAATGACTAAAACCAAACTCGCTTAAGTTAAAAGACTTTTTAGTGACTTAACTGACTAAAGCCAGTTAAAAAGTACTGCAGTTAATTAACTTTTAGTCAATTGACTTTTTCAATTGACTGCAAGTTAAAAAATAAGTACTGACTGGTGACTGCTCCTTTCCAGTTAAAGTACTTTTGTAAGTTAATTAACTATAAGTCTTTTTGTAAGTTAATTAACTGCGACTTTACTGACTGCATTACCAAAGTACTGCAGTCTTTTAAATCTCTAATAAGGACCAATCAGGTTGTTGGCGAAAGGCTTCAGACGTTCACATATTACGGCAGAGAGGATCTTGTAGGCGATGTTAAGCAGACTGATTCCTCTGCAGTTGGCGCAGTTTAGAGGATCTCCCTTTTTCAGGATCGGGCAAACAATGCTGAGGTTCCATTCATCGGGCATGCATTCCTCCGACCATATCTTACAGATGATTTGGTGCATGCTCCTATCTAGATATCGTCGCCTGCGGCTTTGAACAGCTCGGCAGCTAGACCATCTGCTCCAGCGGCTTTGTTGGATTTCAGCCGTGATATTGCTGTTTTCACTTCTTCTAGGTCGGGTTCACGGAATTGTTGGCTGTCATCGTGCATGATAGAAGGCTCCTGTCTGACGGCGGGGTTTTGTACGTCGTCGCCGTTATACAGTCTACAGAAGTGGTCTTTCCAAATCCCCAGCATTGACTGCGATTCTACTATGATGTTCCCTTGTTTATCTCTGCAGGCATCGGTTCTTGCTCGATGACCTTGAGCCAGCTGTTTTACCTTGTGATAAAACCTCCGAACTTCATTCCTGCTGTTAGCTCTCTCAACATCTTCGATCTGACGCTTCTCATGCTCTCTCTTTTTTCTCCTGAGAAGCCGGCGTTCCTCTCTCCTCTTTTGCTCGTAGAGCTCACGAGCAGCTCTTGTCCTTCTATGCAGCGCCGCTTTGTATGCCTCCTGCTTGGCTGCATGGGCCTGCCTGCATTCTTCGTCAAACCAGGGGTCTCGTTTTGGTGGCTGTGTGAAACCCAGCACATTAGAGGCGGCATCTCTAACTGCATTCTGGCAATGTTGCCACTGGTCTTCGACTTCGATACTTGATGTTGGCGGCATAGGACTCCTTAAGAGGTTACTTGACACTCGATCAGAGAAGGATCTGGCGATCTCTTGCGATTGTAGCCGTCTGACGTCGAATTTTCTTGCAGCATTTCCTTGTTTTGGCCGTTGTCAGGATATTCTTAGATAGGACTACCTTGGTTACGACGAGGTAGTGGTCCGAGTCGATGTTGGCTCTTCGGAAAGTTCGAACATCTAGAATGCTGGACAAGTGCCTCCCGTCGATCGCAATATGATCAATCTGGTTGACGGTTGATTGGTCAGGAGAGCTCCATGGACCTTTATGGATGTTGAGATGTGGGAACCAGGTGCTTGCTACCACAACATTTCGCCCTGCAGCAAAATCGATCAGCCTGAATCCGTTGTCGGAAGTGGTGTCGTGCAGGCTGTGCTTTCCGACAGTTCTTCCAAAGATGCCTTCTTTTCCCAACTTTGCGTTAAAATCGCCGAGGACAATTTTCAAATCATAGCTAGGACATTGCTCATATGTTTTGTCGAGGAGCTCGTAGAATTCGTCTTTGGTGTCGTCCTTTTTCTCTTCTGTGGGGGCATGCGCGCATATTAAGCTAATGTTGCCGAAGGCAACTTGATTCGGATCGTCGTGATGCGTTCGCTTACGCATTTGATGCCCAAGACTTTTTGCCTGAGTCTGCTTTCCACGACGAATCCGCATCCAAAGAGTCGCTGTTGTTGCTCCCGGTAGCAATCACCATAGTAGATGTCGCAGTTTTTCATCCTCCTTTTGCCCCGTCCATCCCATCGCATTTCCTGGATAGCGGTAAAATCTGCTTTGTAACAGTTGAGGGTCTCCGCTAGTTGTTCGGCAGCACGCGGTCTATTAAGGAACCTAACATTCTACGTGCATATCCGAAATTCGTTGATCTTTATACGTTTGCTTGGGTCGTCATCAGTGTATCCGACCGTTTCCGAGGCCTGTTGTTGCTTCGCAACTAACTTTTTCTACGTAGTCGAGAAGTCACCCTGACGTACAACCCCCAACCTGGAGTACCAGGTACTTGATGTGACTCCAAGTACAAAAGCCGGAAAACCGCTCCTTTTACGGCCTGGGCTTCAAATATGTCGAAGTAGCCCGTAAAGGTGTTCACCAAGTAGTTCGGCCTTACTGGAACTGAGGACGCCACCGTTGATTCCAAAAAGAAATTCATCCGCTGCCGTCCCTCGTGGGAAGTGCCTTGGTGGGAACACTCCTTCGTTGTTGGGTAATTAGTAGTAACAGCCTACTCCGCTTCGACCTGTCGACCATGGGAGGCCCTGCTGCGAAAACAAGTTTCGCGATAGCATAGCTCTAAGCATCGCAGTAGTAGTTACCGTAAGCCGCTCCGCCACGTCAAGGCTTACCCCATGGAGGGAGGGGAGCGAAAGAAGATTTGTCCCATGGAATCATTGACACGCTCAAGAACTGGAGGAGTTATGAGACTCTCTGGCAGCGAAGAGTTGGAAGCGAACTGCCTAGCAACGATCGACACAAGATGTCTCTCTAACTTCATTAAAAGTACAAAATGGTTTGTTTAAGTTCATTACTCTCCCATGAGTAACTTCTTTAGTGGTATCACAATTGACCCTTGAGGTCTAAGTGAGTCAACAACATCTAGATAGCCACTCTAACCTAACCTTCCTATCGGTTTTGTTTTATTTATCGGTTCTAAAGAGTTATTTGTTATTAAAGGAGTACAACGCGCCAAATGCAAAATAAAAAAAAATTGCCTGGTCTAGAGTTTAGTCTTTAGTTTAGTTTATTTAGCACACACACGCACCATAAATGATAAAGCTGATCGCACTCGAATTCAATTTAATAGAAGCAAACATGTAAGAATATAATTACTGCTGTACATTGATTTTGGAATGTGTATACGACTATCATTAGTTAAGTATAGGTATATATATGTAATACACGATGTATATTATATAAAGAGAGTGAACGAGTAAACAGTGTGCTCTCCATTGTCTTTTTTGGGTTAAATTAAATAAATAGTTTGTTTCGCTTATCATTTTAAATCTTAAGTACTAAAGCTGGTCTCTGGTAATTCTACATTTTGTCTATGCTGAATCCTTCCAGTGTAATCTTATAAGAGGGATTGTTCAATCATTATTTTATCGAACCCAGGAGGGGGTCCAAAGGTAAAATTATCCAAGATTAAATCTAAAATCGCTCCGTTTCCAACTGCAAGAAGAAAACGGTTTGAGCTGGTTTTGTGTATAGGCGGTATTTATCGCAATAATCTTACCATATAGAACAGGATAGACGCTTCCTTTGACATTTCGAAAAGGTACCTCAAGACTTTTTCCGTTAAAGAAAAAATTCAATTCTATATGATCAAACGTAACCCCGATGATGTCACCATCGCCAGGAAATTCTCTGCCTTCTTGTTCTTGTGACGTGACTGCTATCGCTTGGTTAACAGTCAGCAAGACATCGTCAGCATCTTCATCGATGCCAATAAGACCACCACAAGTATTGCCATTTAGTTGGGGTTGTGTTGTGACTACGGCAGGACGAAAAACCTCGTCATTGAAACGAGTGGAATTGTCTGAACAGAGGCACCACGATTCTCTGTCGGTTCCACCAACTTTTTTCGAGAGATCAGTTTGTCTGGTGGCCAGACCCACCGACCATGTTCCATTTTGTTGAATTTTCACTTCGAAATATGATTTTGATTGTACAAGAGGTGCAGTTGCCAGAGCTCCACCGGTTCCAGTAATACGCAAATGATTCGATAGTAAAATCACTTCGGGACCTTTGTATTATATTGAACAAAAGTTATTTATCATATCGTATTTATTGCTTAAATGAAGTACCCATATATGCAGCATCTAGATGGATATCTGGTTCACGGGATCTGTGGCTGGTTGACCTGGGCGATCGAAGATTTCCATTGAGACAAGTCCTCAAACAACAAAACATATTTTCAAGAACTTGGAATACAGTAAACTTAATAATACAAAAATACTATGAGAGATTTTTCACGAGACTAGATGGACATATGCTTGATCCTTTTTTCATAAAATTATCCCATTGATTTATGCAAAAACAATAAATATGTTACACAGAAGAAAGACGAGCGCAGTTTTTGTTTCTACAACACAATTTTTATTTCGTTTGACATAAGTGACATATGGGATTTGTTTGACAGTGGATGTGTTCGTATTAAATTCTTAAATGCTGAACAGAATGCGTCGCTCGACGCGCGGCGACATAAAAGTTAAATTTGATACGAGCCACAGCGCTCGCCGGCCGACGAGCAAGCCATTCTTCAGCTTTTTTTTCGACTTTGTTGCGCGTCTAGTTTGACGGTTTTTTTTTTATCCGGCGGCCACACGAGCAAGTTCTGGCTAGCAAGTTGGCATACAATCAAATGTTTTACCCGGCGGCCACACGAGCAAGTTCTGGCTAGCAAGTTGGCATACAATCAAATGTTTTACTCACACATTCAAACTTTTAGTACTTGCTTTAGTACTGGCTGGTCAACTGGCTAGCAAATTTTCCAGCCAGTAAAACGAGCAAGTAAATCGGCAAGTAATTTGACAGGTTTTGCCAAATATATCAAAATTAACAAAATTAAATTAGAAAATTAGTTGAAACGAAGATTTTTATTTCTATTTTTGCTGGCGACATCTTAGAAATTCAAAATTGGATGTTAAAAGCAGGTAAGCTTGTAAAAAATATGTGAACTTGCTGGCAAGTTGACTAGCAAGTTTTTTGCCGCCTACGTCACACCAAGTACACCGATAGAGATTTGACAAATTATATATGTACGCTACTTGCTGACCAGAACTTGCTCGTGTGGCCGCAGGGTTACTCACACATTCAAACTTTTAGTACTGGCTTTAGTACTGGCCAGTCAACTGGCTTGCGAATTTTCGAGCCAGTAAACGAGCAAGTAAAACGGGCAAGTAATTTGACAGGTTTTGCCAAATTTATCAAAATGAACAAAATTAAATTAGAATATAAGTTGAAGCGAGGATTTTAATTTCTTTTATTGTTGGCGACATCTTCGAAATTCAAAATTGGATGTTAAAAGCAGGTAATAGCCTTTTCACCTCAGACGCAAAACGGTGTTTTCAGCTGTCAGTTTTCAAAAACTCGAAATCTGGGCTGGAATCACGTAACGCGATAAGCGATAGTTCATAATCAAAATCAAGGTTTTTGCTCTATGTAAGCTGATTATCAAATTGATAGTCAGTTATTTGCGATAATTTCATTCGACACTCCTATTTAGGTGTCGTTTTCAAATATTTATGTCGATTTAATAAAAAATCAAATAAATATTGACATTGTATATGCTTATAATATATATTTAAACAATATCTGACAAGTTTGAAGCAAAAACAAATCAAATAAAAAACAAAATTAATAGGGGTACTTACAATCCGGTGCAACAAAAAGGTGTAAGATTGCAAGATTTTATTTTTGTCTGTAAGGCCGTGTGTGAATTGCGTTAAAATGTGTATTAAAACTTGACGTTTGGTTAAAATTTGACGTTT
Source organism: Sphaerophoria taeniata (assembly GCA_943590905.1). Taxonomy (NCBI): domain Eukaryota; kingdom Metazoa; phylum Arthropoda; class Insecta; order Diptera; family Syrphidae; genus Sphaerophoria; species Sphaerophoria taeniata. Next base: position 132,812,010 of record OX016540.1, read on the forward strand.
GGTTAAAAATGGGATCAAATTTAGCCATTTGCTGTATGATTTGCCTTAAAAGGGATTTTTTTAATCAAAATTTCTGCGTAGAACTAAGAAATGTTAACTACACCAGACAAATTTTACACCATTGTATTTTTCTGTAGCAAGGTTAGGGTGTAGCAAAAGTGCAAAAAAGGATAGGAAGGATTTGTATATGCATTTACCTAGTACTATCAAGAATGGTTTTCTGTCAAAGCAAGCAGAGAACACACATTACAAACTTATGTAAAAAACTGTCAAAAAACTGTCAAACCAAGCAGAAAACCAGTCTTGATATTACCTGGTAAATCCATATACAAAGAGTCTTTTATACTTTTGCAACGATAAAAGACCATTTGCACCGAATCGTGAATACCCCTAATATTATTATTGGACTTTGTGTACTTATATTAGTGAACAGTGTGACCTGGACCTTAGAAAATATTTCAATCCCAGTCCGAATCGGGGTTAAGACAAATGTCAAATCAAACAAAATTTGTTTCGTTAAAAACAGTAATGCCAATAAATCAAAGTTTATTTTGATCAGCTTACATAGACCAAACAAAAGTTGATAATCAAAAACGATAAATAATTTTTGATAATCAACAATCGCGTTACATGATTCCGGCCCTGTTCACACCTAAATTTCAGGATTTTGATGTTCTTCTTTAAGATGATTGTTACCTTTTTTCACACACATTCCCTGTTTGTATCCCGTTGCAAGTATGTTTCCCGTCAATATAAGATATTAAAACATCAAAACTACACTGTATGAAAAAGTTTTCCTTATTCATACTTCAAAAGTAAATATATTTGTTTACTGTATTTTCTAATAAATTTCAGTTAAAAAATTTAATTATGACCAGACTGTCAATCTACTCCTGCTATTGGAGAGAGGGAGAAATATATACGATCTTATGACGATGTTCACATTGGATTCTTTCCTCCGACTTATCTTGACGTCTATATGTTTTTTCTCTTTCGCACTTGCTAGTAAGAAAAAGACAACAAAGTGAGGCAGGATTTTCAAACCAAACTAAAAATTTATGGATTTTTTTTTGACATTTGGCATATGGCGTCAAATTAATTAGGCCAGTTCCACCTTACAACATCTCACTGAGATCTCAGAGATTTTTTAAGTGAAACAAAAAAATGAGAAATGAGATTTTTTTCTGAGATCTCTGAGATGAAAATATTTTGGATTCGATTTCTCACTCAGCTATTTCGACGTGACTGACATAATGTACAATAACAATTTGTAAGGTAACTATTTTATCTCAATGAGAATTGAGAACTATGTTCCACCAAATGATTTTACCTCAGTCAAAATGACATTGAGATCTCATGTGGACTTTCTTACAACCCAAGAATTGATCAGTGACGTAAAGTGTTAATTTTTTTCCCTTAAACGCATTTCTTTCACAAGGAAATTGAATTTTTTTCTCGAAGGATTGATTTTTCTTGAATCTCTTTTTGGAGACGGATTTACACATGATTGTACACGGATTTTACATATATATACTACGTGTTTGACATTTCTGAGTTTTCTCAGACAACAAAGACATTCAAAACAGGGATTGATTCGTTTTTGCAGATTTTTTTACACGCCAAAAAACATTGAATTTCAGTAGCAATTCTTCATTGTTCTATGAAAAGCCACATCAGTGAAATGTTGTTAGGTGGAACTGGCCTATTGTCAATAGGGCTTTTTCCCTTTTGACAGCGCATAAATTTCGATCAATTTCAACTGTCAAATATTAGGTCGTGGAGGGCAAACAATGGCGGGATTTCATACAATTTGAATTTTTTTTTGTTATTTTTCTAAATATTTCAATAATTAATGCATGTAAAAAAGATTTTTTATTCAGGAAATGAAGATTTAAGTATACGCAAGGGATTGGATGCAAAAAGAAGGAAGTTGGACACCAAAAACTAAAAACACAGCACTAAGGAGGCAATGTTTTGTACATTTTAACACAAACAACAAACAAAGAAGATAAAATAGTAAACTTTCAACTTAAATAAATTATAAATTTTCATTAATTTTACAGGAAAAGGTATGTTTTATGTTCCTTGTTTCATCAATTTCGACCCAATTGAAGTTGTGTGCCCTCCACGACGACAAGACGTCATCTCGTTTGACGTTTCCCGCCGGTACTCTATAGGGCTTTTTCCCTTTTGACAGCTGTCAAATACCAAATGTCATTTTTCGGTCGTGGAGGGCAAACAGAGCGCAATTTGTATTGAATTTGGACAAAATTTGGTAATTTTCCTTGATATTTAATAAAATAAGTTTTCTAACACAGTTTTTTTTTTTGAGAAAATGGAAATTTCAGGGTACGCGAAGGGATTGGACCAACAACGGAGGAAGGAGCACATTGAAAAGTCGCCAGGATTGCCGCCAAAGATCGCTACCTCCTCAGGTGCACGGAGCAGTGTCTGGAATAAGGAACGTCTCGAGAGGCAGGAACGAGAAGACGAAGAATTTATTAAGTGAGTTTCCTTTCGTTCTCAAACAAGATCATAATCAGATTTAAGATCTATCGTTCCAGGAGTGTAAATTTCAAAAACAAATCAGTTGAGGGAAAGAACATTGTCGTTGAAGAAATTATCAAGCAAGTTTCGCTGCAAAGAGCAGCTCATCACTGAAAGGTCTGGTAGTCAAGCGAAAACAGCCCCTTGTGCTAGTCAAGCCTCGCGAGAAGGAAGCCCCACCTGCAAAAGCCGAAGACACAATGTACCTCAACGTCGACCAAAACTCCAGGAGGTCTATCACTTCTTTCAGCTTACTCAGACAGCTCCGAAGAGTCGGAATAGCATTTATTACAAATTCTTTTATTAAAAACAAATTTTATGTACACAAAGTGGTCACTCTCTCGATACCGTCTATTTATTCGTAAAATTCCACCGCAGGTCAAAACAGCCCGTTCCGTTTTTAACCGGTAATCCGACAATAATTTGACTGGAAGGTGAATTAAAATCATCCGATCGTCCAGCTACGGTGGCTGCTTTCAAGAACTGCAGGCACGATTCGAATGATATCTGCTGCAGTGGTGACGAAGATAAATCCATTCCCTTGCGACTCAACGGTCTGAAGGTTCCATCAAAGGTCATGTAATCAGCGATTAGCAACAAATGCCGCGGATCCACCGTGATGCCGTAGACTTTGAACACATTTTGAACTTCTTCTGCAAGAAATAGATAAAAAAAAGTAACTGATTTTTATAGAATTCTTGGCAACCTACTCCATTATCATCGCCTGAAGAATCATCATCGACGTTTTGGGTTTTATCTGCTTTCGATTGTTTTGCTCGACTAACCTTCTCATCATCGTCCTCGGCTTCCTCGAATCTATTTGCTTTTCCCGGTCCTCTTTTCTTGGGCTTGTCTTCATCGATGTCGATTCTAAAACAAAAAAATACATAAGAATTTGCTTTGCGGAAATCTTTCGGCCCATTTCTACAACGTGAACGAGTTGCATGTTGGTTGGGTGTTGTAGATTGAAATATAAATACCAACTTACCTGTGACAAAGTGTTGGGAACATATTCTCGTGTAAGGAAGTGAGTGTTCCTTGAGATCCTTCCTCTTAATAGCATGAAGCCATGCTCTCCTCCTTTCCTTAGAGGTTTTGATTTTGGCTGGGTTTTGGTGAATGGCCGGGAAGCGAAAAAACTTTAACGTGTGGTCTCGGTTTCCTCTTGTGGAACAACCAAAAACACAGCACGTAGAAGGCATTTTACACAATTTTTTACACAAAAACTTAAAAAAGTATTAATTAACACAAAACAACACACTAAACTTTTTGTTTGAACAATTTAAACTTTATATTTATTGAATAAAAACAGCAATTTACAATCTTTCTTGGCGCTTTTTAATAGAAATTGCAGTTGTTTGCCCTCCACGAGTAAATGACAGCTAAGACGTCAGCTCGTTTGACGTTTCCCGCCGGTGGTCTAATGCTGTCACTTTTTTTGTTTTGACTGGTTTTCACAAAAACAAGTTGTTTTGCAAAACAGGGCTTTCAACAAATTTGTATGGGAAAACACGTGATTTCCTTCAAGTTTTTGAAAAGTTTTGCAAAACCGTGTTTTGCGTCTGGTGTGAAAAGGCTATAAGCTGGTAAAAAATCGTTGAAATGGAAAAAAAATGTGAACTTGCTGGCAAGTTGAGTAGCAAGTTTTTTGCCACGTCACACCAAGTACACCGATAGAGATTTGACAAATAATATGTGTACTATGTAGGCTACTGGCAACCCAGAACTTGCTCGTGTGGCCGCAGGGTTACCAATAAGAAATTTAACCGCTCCTTGTCCTTTCTTAGGCCATGTGTGAATTGCGTTAAAATGTGTATTAAAACTTGACGTTTGGTTAAAACTTGACACTAGCGTGGTGAATAAAATGGGTTAAAATTTATCCTGCTGTGGAGCAGGATAAATGGGTTAAAATTTTGACGTGTCTTTTTTTGCTCATGAATGTTAGCGAACATTGGGTGCTTTCATAAATGCATGGTTGCTTTGTTTACATGCGATCAATTGCAATCATATTAACGTCAAACAAAATACTTGCGCATGTGTTTTACGCTGCATTTATGAACACTTTTTTATGATTTGCGTCATGTGTCAAAAGACACCCTGGGAAATCCTTTTTACTATATACCTGTCTCTTTCATTGAGAAAGAAATTCAGATTGCACATTTGGACGATGTTCACATTGGACTATTTCCGCCGACTTATTTTGAAGTAAGGCCAATCCGTCGTGTTCAGAGACGCTATTGGACTATTTCCGCCGACTTATTTTGAAGTAAGTCCAATCTGTCGTGTTCAAACACAAAAGTAGTGTGAACACTCCAGACTCACTTCGACGTCTTATAGTTGTCATAAATTGACAATAGGCCAGTTCCACCTAACATCATCTCACTGATGTGGCTTTTCTTAGAACTAAGAAGAATTGCTACTGAAATTCAATTTTTTTTTTTTGGCGTGAAAGAAATGTGCAAAAACGAATCGATCCCTTTTTTGAATGTGTTTGTCTGGTCAGCTGTTAATTCGTTTTGTACAGAAAACTCAGAAATGTCAAACACGTAGTCCATTATGTGTAAAATCCGTGTACAATTCGTCTCCAAAAAGAGATTCAAGAGAAATCAATACTTCAAGAAAAAAAATAAATTTCTTTGTGAAAGAAATGCGTTTAAGGGAAAAAAATTACCACTTTTACATCACGGATCAATTCTTGGGTTGTAAGAAAAGCCACATGAGATCTCAATGTCATTTTGACCAAGGCAAAATCATTTGGTGGAACATAATTCTCAATTCTCATTGAGATAAAATGGTTACCTTACAAATTTTTGTTGTACATATGTCAGTCACGTCAAAATAGCTGAGTGAGAAATCGAATCAAAAATATTTTCATCTCAGAGATCTCAAAAACAAATCTCATTTTTCATTTTTGTTCCACTTAAAAAATCTCTGAGATCTCAATGAGATGTCGTTAGGTGGAACTGGCCTAATTAATTTGACGGCGTATGCCAAATGTCAAAAAAAAATCCATAAATTTTTAGTTTGGTTTGAAAATCCTGCCTCACTTTGTTGTCTTTTTCTCACTAGCAAGTGCGAAAGAGAAAAAACATATAGACGTCAAGATAAGTCGGAGGAAAGAATCCAATGTGAACATCGTCAAACACAAAAGTAGTGTGAACGCTCCAGACTCACTTTGACGTCTTATAGTTGTCATAAATTGACAATAGGCCAGTTCAACCTAACAACATCTCACTGATGTGGCTTTTCTTATAACCAAGAAGAATTGCTACTGAAATTCAATGGCGCAAATTTTGAAACATTTAAACTCTACTTTAAATCCACTTTAAAATAGGAGTAGACTCTAAAAACAAATTTTAGATCCAGGGTCGACTTTATCTCATTTTTGAACGACTTAAAGTATACTTTATCGTTAAAGTGGTCGTTTAACTTTAAAAGGGAGAAATCATTCGCTTAACTCTTTAAAGTGTAGTTTTGAGGAAGCAGATTTTGAGATTTTCGAAGATTTTGAAATTATAAGAAAGAAAAGAGTTTATCAAATTCGTGCATGCTCTTATTTAAATTCAAATATTCATTTATCATTTTTGTAAAAAAAAAAATATATGAACCACGTGACTACCAAGCTGGATTTGCTGCTTGTTTTTTTACACCCCTTGCAGTTGTGTGTGTACGTTGTTTGCTTTTAATTTTATTACCTATGTGCCTTTTTTGAAAGTTCTTATAAAAAAATTACACTTGTAGGGAAATTTATTCCTGTTTTAAAGGAATATTTTATACCCATTTCAGAGGACACTATTCCACCTTCACTATGACAAATAAAAACAAAACAAATTGCAATATCATTTGGATATTTATTTAAACACATTTTTTCACAAAGAAAAACATAACATTTAATAGAACTAAATATACAAACACTAAATAATCACATTTTTTCCTGTTTTGGGGAGATAAATGCAATAAAAACTGCTAAAAACTGCAAGCGTAAAATGACAGTTCACTAATTCAATTTATCAATCAGTCACATTTAGGCGAGTTCACACAACGTTATGTTTAAAGTCCAATCTAATTAGAAGACTTGTTTAAAGTGTTTAAAAATAAGAAAAAGTTAGAGGTGCTTTAAGTAGAGTAGACTTTATTGCTTAAACGAGGGCTGGTGTGTAAGAAATGTGCAAAAACGAATCAATATTGAATGTCTTTGTTGTCTGGTCAGCTGTTAAATCGTTTTGTACAGAAAACTCAGAAATGTCAAACACGTAGTATGTATATATATGTAAAATCTGTGCACAATTATGTGTAAATCCGTCTCCAAAAAGAGATTCAAGAGAAATCAATCCTTCGAGAAAAAAATTAAATTTCTTTGTGAAAGAAATGCGTTTAAGGGAAAAAAATTACCACTTTTACGTCACGGATCAATTCTTGGGTTGTAAGAAAAGCCACATGAGATCTCAATGTCATTTTGACTGAGGCAAAATCATTTGGTGGAACATAGTTCTCAATTCTCATCGAGATAAAATGGTTACCTTACAAATTGTTGTTGTACAAATGTCAGTCACGTCGAAATAGCTGAGTGAGAAATCGAATCCAAAATATTTTCATTTCAGAGATCTCAGAAAAAATCTCATTTCTCATCTTTGTTCCACTTAAATAATCTCTGAGATCTCAGTGAGGTGTTGTTAGGTGGAACTGGCCTAATTAATTTGACGGCCGGCCGTGTCATATGCCAAATGTCAAAAAAAAATCCACAAATTTTTAGTTTGGTTTGAAAATCCTGCCTCACTTTGTTGTCTTTTTCTTACTAGCAAGTGCGAAAGAGAAAAAACATATAGACGTCAAGATAAGTCGGAGGAAAGAATCCAATGTGAACATCGTCTTGCGCTGCAAATATTTGCTTTTTGCTTTTATGAACATCCATAGCCGTAGCTAGGATTTTGTTTCAGGGGGGGTTAATATATAAATGATAATTTTTTTCAATTTTTTATAAAAAAGGAAACATATTTATCAAATTTATCACATTTTTTCAATTCGTCGAAGCCAATTCATTTGTTCACGAAACAATGTTTGATGGAAAGTTTAAAAATAATTCTTGAGTGTATCTATTACCCTTTATTAATGGAAAGGGATTGTAAAGGAGGTGCCGGACAGCCGGTGTACATTGGTCTTAAATACCTGAACATTGCATTGAATTGGAAAGTCAGAGTGTGGAAGGGAGTTCCACATTCTTGAAGTTCGGTTAAAGAACGATTCTCTATACTTGAGAGTACGTCCGAAGTTGGACTCGAGGGTAAACTGATGACCATTCCTAGAAGCACGAGTATTACGGGCGAATTGTTTAAGGGGAGGAATGCAACTGGCTATTTCACAATAGCATATACAGTAAAAGTAACGATAGAACAGGGAGAAACACGAAACGTTACGACGGTGGTCTAACGGTCTCTGTCTCTGTCACCAATCAATCTTAGAGCTCTTTTTTGTATACTGTCCAAGACGCTTTAGTAAGTAACTGGAGAACCAGCCCAAAGATGGGAATTGTACTCAAGCTTTGGACGGATATAAGTCTTAAAGATAAGAGCCAGATCAGACGGGGAGAAAAATTTCTTGCACTGTCTTTAGAAAGGGAAACATTTTGCGGCATTTTTGGCGACATCGCACATATGTCATTCCACAAAAGGTGGTCAGTGATGCACATACCGAGAATCTCGAGATGTTCGGTTTCATTGATGCAAGTGCCACTCATGGACAGTGGCAGGGGAAGTATATCTCGCTTTAACGATACAAGACAGCATTGAGTTTTCGAAGCATTAAATTCTACGCGATTTTGTATTCTCCATTGTACAATGCTGTTTAATGAGCTTATCATATTTTGCCGTTGCAGTTCCACATCCACATCGGACAAATGCTGTTTTCTACCTGCTCGGAATGAGCCCATAAGAAGGATAGATGGAAAAGCTTACGCAAGGGTTTTGCCAACGTGGAAGAACACCTCTTTAGATTTATAGCAGGGATACCATCCGGACCAGCAGATTAATGTATGTTAAGAACTTCTAGGACTCTCGTAACAGCACGAGTGCGGAAGAAGATTTTTCCCATGGAATCATTGACGCGCTCAGGAACTGGGGTTATCATGACACTCTCTAGCAGCTTTCGCGAGAGAGCTAGCAACTATTTATTGCCAACGAGCATAGGGACCGAAAAGAAGAAAAATTCTTCATATTTTTTACAAAAGACCGAAAATTCTTACGCCTTTGGGACATTGCAGTATTTTTTGCCTTAATTTTTGGTCATTTAACGACTTATGTAAAAGAAATATGGTTATCTCTGCTTGTTGGTAACTAGATGGCGAGAGTAGTAAATGATATCTTGATTATACCAAACCAAATAAATATACAAAGGGTTCTGGAAGAAAATAGAAAAATACCCTAAAGCTTCAATGAAAAAGTTATAAATTCAATGTTAGCAAGACAAAAAAAAAATCATCAAGTTATTAATCAATAGTCATTTGATTTTGCCTTACAAAACTATTTCGGGGAGGGTTAAACCCCGTAACCCTCCCCCTAAATACGGCTATGTGAACATCTGACATTTGTCATTTGCATTTATGAAAAATATGCATTCGTCAGACTTTCGCAACCATGCATTTATGAAAGCACCCTATTTATATAGATTATTAGATTAAAATTAAAGTGTACGCAAGGTACTGAAAAACAAAGTTGTTAAGAGGATAATGAATTGCCAAAGTCCAACACCTCCTCTCAATTCGTTGTCCTTAGATGATGTAGTCCAAGTCCGATTAAGCATCTCTCGTGATTTGCCTTGGTCAAAGGTTTGGTCAAGATGTCTGCGACCATTTCCTCCGTCGGTCGGTCGGCATGTAATCGAGTGTTATAGGCGAATTTCTGATCACTTCACGGACATAATGGTATCTAATGTCGATGTGTTTAGATCGAGAGTGATACACAGGATTTTTGGCCAGCTTTCCATCTCCTTGATTGTCATTGTACATTTTTATTTGGCTGAGATGTATGTACCCTAGCTCCTTTAAAAATGTTGAAAAGTATACTGCTTCTCTACTTGCATCACTGATAGCCATGTACTCGGCTTCAGTCGAAGATAGAGCCACTGTACGTTGCTTACGTGATTCCCAAGATGCTGAAGCCTTTCCGAATACAAAAGTTGAACCGGTATAGGATCGGCGATCAAGTGTACAATTTCCCCAATCTGCGTCGACGAAGCAAATGGGTGCTTTATCATCCTTTTGAAATTCAAGTCCCAGTTGAGTTGTACCTCTTAGATAGCGCAATACTCGTTTCGCTGCGACCCAATGTTCTTCTCTGTAACAGTTGTTATATTGACTAAGTGCACTTACCGAGAATGCAATATCTGGGCGTGTCGCTAGGGCAAGATACATCAATGCTCCCAGAAGCTCCCGATATGGTTTCTCACAGTGGTCAACCTCAGATTGTGTGCTGTCCTTTAAAAGTTTGCGATCAGTAACCATTGATTGCGTGCCGTCAATCTCTTTGTTCCATTGACGTCCTGACTGTCGGAGTCCATGTAATGCTTTTTCGAGCTTACAAGCCTTGTTGGAGCCGCCTTGAAGTTCTATCAGCATTTTATGAGCAAGACCTCTAAGATTCTCATCGCCATCGCTAGTGGACATTCTCTGCAACATGACTTCCAAAAACTGTGGTATGTCCATGAAGATATCTTCGTCAACTTTGCCATTCAAATAAGCTGATGTAATGTCCAATTGAGAAATCTTAAAATTTTTCTTAGCAGCCAGAGCAATCAGTAATCTCAACGAACTTAGCCTTGCGACTGGGGCGAATGTTTCATTGAAATCAACACGAGGTTTCTGTGAGAACCCTTTTGCTACTAACCTGGCTTTTCTTCTATCGAGTGTACCATCTGCTGCCCATTTATTTCGCAAAACTATTCTACAGCCAATTGTTTTCTTTTTCTCGGGCTTATTTACAATTTTCCATGTGTTGTTTTTCACTAAATGTCGAAATTCTGTGTAAATGGCTTCTTCCCAATCGGATTTGTCTTCGCGGATATGGCTTACGAGATAGGAACTTCAGAAGCGCTCATTTCGAAATCTACATTAACTGATTGTGCTTCATCTTCTTCACTTATTTGTTCACAATCTATCTCTTCTGTGACTTCGACTATATGAAAGATTTTTCTTGGTCGTCCTCGTCGTCCTGTTTTCAGTTTTGAAGGTCTTCCAGGAGCGTTGCTGTAGGTTTAAGCTACTTCGGGTGTACCATCCTCATTTATATTTGTTCTTTCAAAGCTCTCCGGGGTCGAAAAATCTTCAAACTCGACACTTTCATTTTTCTTGGCTTTGGTTATCAATAAATCGTATGTCTCTCGAAACAAAAACTTTTTGTTGAGATGGAACCCACACTCTAAAACCCTTCTGTGTGTCAGGATAACCAACGAAAATTCCTTCTAAGCCTCTATCATCAAATTTTCCTTTTCCGATTGTCTTGTCTAGAATATAAACTTTATTGCCAAATGTGTGCAAGTAACTCAAATTCGGTAATTTTCCGGTCCACAACTTATAAGGCAATTCTCCATCTAGACTTTTGGTAACACATCGATTTCTAATTTGATTTGCTGTGGCTATAGCTTCAGCCCAAAAAGATGTTGTCCATTAATTTGTTGCAGTATTCGGTGCCGTTGTCTGACTGTAATGCTTTTATTCTCCGGCCGGTTTGAGCTTCTGCGAAATTTTTGTATTCTTTGAACTTTGATACAACTTCATCTTTGCTATGTATGAAGTATACCATACAAAATCGACTATAGTCATCGATGAATGTTAGGAAATAGCGAGATCTGCCGTGAGACTCAGTGCGCATGGGTCCACATACGTCACTGTGTATAATTTCCAAAAAATTCACCAGAGTGTTCACTTCGATTTTGAAAAGGCAATCGGGTTAACTTTGAAGCTATGCATATTTCGCAAGTTTTCGGACCTTCTTTTAATTCAGGAATGAGTTGTTTTTTCGAAATTAGTAATAGATCATGTGAATTCAAATGGCCAAGTTTTCTGTGCCATGAACATGCTGTGAACAAACGTAAAACGGCCGGCGCGCCTTCGCGTTCGGCTATGATTTTGGTGTCTTTATCTTTACCTTGTATGAAAGCTCTGTCCTTGGTAAATGTAACTGTATCACCTTTATCTACAAACAGATATCAGGTTGGTGCGTAAGTCAGGGACAAATAGCGTATAATTAAGCTTTACATGCACGTTCTCTTTTCCATTCCATGTCGATAATTCCACGTCTCCCTTAGCAGTGATGAAAGATGACGCGGATGTTGCAAGCTTCAAATTCGATCGTGTGGGTGTTTGGTTTTGAAGAAGTGATGCATCCTTACAAACATGTGAAGTGCATCCGCTGTCTAAACACCATCTAGCTTGGGAAATTTCATTGGAAGTGTGAAATAAATATGATTTGTGGGAATGTTCTGCGCTGTTTTGCTTTTCTTTTTTCTTGAAACAATCCGCTGCCTTGTGTCCTTTCTTGCCACAGTACTTACAGCTGTACTTGAATGGTTGATGGTTTGCTTTTTCATTGTGATTATCTTTGGATTGACGGTTATTGTTGTTAAACTTAGTGAGGAGTGCCCCAGATGGTCGATCATTATTTTCGCGAATTCTGGCATCGTGTTCTTCGATGATTTTGACTTTCAGTGATTCAATGTCAGGAAGATTATCTCTTGACTCGATGGCACACCTAAAATTTTCAAAGGAGTTAGGCAGACTGTACAACAACATAACAGATAGTAACTCATCATTTATGTTGACTTCCATGTTTTGGAGTCTGTCAACTACCTCGAAGAATTTGGATAAATACTCCCTTATGTCGTCTCCTTATTTTGTGTCAGCTGCTTAAACAAATTCGCCTTTCTTGCAGGCCCTTTGCATGCGTATATGGCTTCGAGTTGGAGCCAGATATCCCTAGAAGTTGAGTATCCTCTGATTTGACTCAGTTCAGATGGACTTATGACCAGGATAAGATCCGATTTGGCCTTACGATCTTCTAGTTTCCATGCATCTACGAGATGTTGTGATTCGGCCTGTGCTGCTGCATCAGCTCCCGTTACTTCCGGTTTTGGCTTTTCTCCGCTGACATAAATCCAAGTCTCATTTTTAATGAGAACAGCTTCCATTTGTATTTTACATGTCTCAAAATTACTTTTGGACAAGGTTTCGATACGTACGGCGTTTGCCATTATAAAGAAATAAAGTTTAATTTATTTTTCTTTTATGTATGTTTTGGGTCTGGGCCCATAACCTATTAGAGTTAAAGCAAAAATATGTTTGATATGTTTGAAAATACAAAGTGAAGTGAAAAATTTATTTGACAACAAAAGATTCTGAATAGAATATTTATATAGATTATTAGATTAAAAAAGTAAAGTGTACGCAAGGTACTGAAAAACAAAGTTGTTAAGAGGATAATGAATTGCCAAAGTCCAACATTATTTCTGTTCTCTTTCGTTTTATTTTGTTCGTTGTTATGATTAATTAATTATTGCATAGATATTCCAAAAGATTTAAATGAATTTATCATATTATTAAATAGAAAAACGAAATTATTGTTCTTTCTTTTGAGAATAGGTTCGTTCGATGTTACCAGCCCCGGGGCGCTCCGGTTCTTGTCACTACCCTGAACGGAGCTGTCAAAAACCTGAAAAATTTCTCTGGGTTTGGTTTCACATCGAACGCATTAGTAGTGCTCTGTTTTTCTTTTCTCTTTGTTGTATAGCAACAGCTGATTCGTACAGCTCCGAAATTCTCGCCCCGAAAAAAACTTGGGGCGATTCAGAGCGCTCCCGGTTCCGGTGCGAGCACTGAATACACATCGAACACGGTGGAAGTGCACCGGGGCCATTGAATAAGAAGTACAGGAAGGAGTCTTATGAAAAAGAAGTGAAGCATTTTTCTAAGTAGTGTGAGTTTCACAAATACAAACGCATTACAACAGGGCTGGTCGGCAGTTGAATGGTTAATCTCAGGGGCGCCAAGCGAAATATGATTGAATCAAAATTATATCGATTATGCATCAATTTTATTTTTCAATTTCAATTCTTTTTTTTGGACTACATGGTGTTTTAACGTTTTATTATTTTTTTTTTATTTTTCGTTACATTTTCTTCATTTTTCATCCTTAATTCGTCATATTTATTGTCCTTCTTCAGGTCGTTTTAGAGAGCGCATTCTATGAACAAACTGATCAAGTGTTAAAAAGCACAAGAAATTGTGTAGCGCCTAACGATCACCACCAAAAATAAATGCGCCCCTGAACTCGATTTTGTTTTTTTTGACAGATGAAAATACAAAACAACATTTGACCAATTACAGCTCAGCAAAATGACAGCACATGCCCAGTTTGACAGATGAGGTCCCCGTATTTTGACAGATGAGTTCCCCCTATTTTACATCATCAGAAATTTTTGTTGCTTCGCTCACGTACACTGTGCGTGTAGCTGTACCTGTACTTCTTATTCAATGACCGAGGCTAAAAGCAGTGATCACTTCATTGAATAAGAAGTACAGGAAGGGGTCTTATGAAAAAGAAGTGAAGCATTTTTCTAAGTAGTGTGAGTTTCACAAACACAAACGCATTACAACAGGCAGGCCCGGATTTACCATGCAGGCACAGTAGGCAGTTGCCTCGGGCGGCAAGAATTGGAGGGCGGCAAATTTTGAGAGAAAATTTCAAAACTTGTTATATTCGTGGGAATTGAATTTCCCGCCTATTTCGTCAGCACTCGTACCAACATTATGAGTGTAAAATGCTCGAATCGAAAAAAATCGATTCGGACAATTCTCGACATTGGCCTAATATCGAATATTCGATAAGTTTCTGTATCGAAAATCAACTTGTTCAGACTTGTTCTATATCCATCCTACAGTATTCTGATAAACATAACCTTTTGTCTGTCGTTATTACTGAAAATTGGTGAACGATCATCAACGTCATTGTTTATGTCAACAGTACGTGTCACAAGTTTCAACGGCACCAATTTCAGGTTTGTTATCTTTACAAATATTTTTCTTACATGCTAATTACAACGAAATGACGAAAAATTCTACGAAATATTGTATGGTCAATATGCAGTTCAATCGATTATGAGAACCAAAAATAGAAAGTTCAAATTGCGTAAAAATTATTTTGATTTGCTTATGTCTTTAGATTTCGATTCCATTATCGATGAGTTTGCCGTCCGAAAATCGAGACGTAAAAACTTCAACCAATAATCAATAATCGCATACACAATGCTAATTGTTAAATGATTATAATAAACTGACTATAATAAAATGAAAAATCTGCTCTCAGAAAGGTGCATTTAATTTATTGAAAAACTTTCCGAACCAAACTTATTACACCATTGAAAAAGTTTCGTAAGGCGGGGGGCGGCAATTTTCGCAACTGCCTAGGGGCGGCAAATTTCTAAATCCGGGCCTGACAACAGGGCTGGTCTGCAGTTGAATGGTTAATCTCAGGGGCGCCAAGCGAAATATGATTGAATCAAGATTATATCGATTGTGCATCAATTTTATTTTTCAATTTCAATTCTTTTTTTTTAGACTACGTGGTGTTTTAACGTTCAGGTGTACATGCACGATTTGTATTTTTTTTTATTTTTACATTTACATTTACATTTTCTTCATTTTTCATCATATTTATTGTCCTTTTTCGGGTCGTTTTAGAAAGCGCATTCTATGAAGTATGAACAACTTGATCTTGTGTTAAAAAGCACAAGAAATTGTGTAGCGCCTAACGATCACCAACAACAGTAAAGGCGCCCCTGAACTCGAGTTTTTTTTTACAGATGAAACTACAAAACAACATCACAGCTCAGCAAAATTACAGCACATGCCAGCAAGAGTATGTGTGCATGAAAAAAAATAACTTTTGCGGTATTTGGAGGGTAAAACGTAGGTAGGTTTCCAATCTTGTTATAAAGTGATCACTGGCTAAAAGAGCGACATCGAACAGAGCGACCCAGAGCGCACATCGAACAAACCTATTGATAACAGATATCAGCTGTGAAAACATGTTTTGCAGTGTTACCACATAGAAAGAAAAAAAATCATCCAAGAAGGGAAATTTTGGTTTGAAGATTTCTTACTGTTGCTTCAAAATATCAAATTACCTACCACTGCAAAATCTAGAAAAATAAATAAAACAGAGTTTGTTTGTTATTCTTAGTGACTTTTCATGGAATTTATTGCTTAAAGTTTGGTATTGTACACAAAATTATTTCTTAAATCATGAGGGAAATTTCTTAGTTCTCCGCAGAAATGTTGGTTAAAAAAATCCTTTTACGCAATTCACACATAGTGCAGTCATTGAAGCGAAAAATTAGGTCTTACCTCCGAATTTTTTTTACTGTGAACCGATTTGCATGAAATTTTGGAATTAGGCTCGTCTTACCCTTAACTTCAAAAGTGAAAATGATTTGAACTCCGCCACCACCCTGGGGGTGGTTGCCACCCCTTCTCGGGGGTGAATTTTTTTTTTTCAAAATAACCTCGGGTATTGATAGAAGGCCTAATTTTAAGCAAAAAATCATTTATAAAGTTTTTTAGAAAAATTTTTTTTATAAGTTTTTGGACCATAACTCCTTCAATTTTCAAGCTATCACATCAAATATCAGCAACAACATCTTTCATTGCAATATATAGTTTTTTTTCAAAACGGTGAAGGGTTAAAGGGGCTTAAGAGAGGTTTTTTTTTAATTTTGAAATTTTGTTTTTTTTTTAATCGTGACTTTTTTGAAAAATATGTGTCCTGAAGCAGCCAAACTGATACTATCTATCAAACTCTTCATAATAAAGTTAATTTTAGGCGGAATACAATTAACTTTAATTTTGGTGGAAATGGCAGTTAAGAAACAGATTGATTTAAAAGAAAAAACATTAGATGCTCCCCTTATTTGCAATACAGCTCACTTATCTTACGTGCAAAAGACTTTTAATAGTGCTCATTTTAAAGCTTATTTCAAGCACTATAAAACCCTTTTGTATTAGAATGCATAAAATGCATCTCCTCGCCGCTAGATGGCATTGACCACATCGATTAAATCTCAGACAAAATAAAAAACGGCTTTGATCTTTAATATCTAGCTTAGTATTGCACTTAGAATACTTTATAAAAAACTAAATTGTTCATTGTTTTACCTGCTACAATTTTGTTCTTAATCAAATTTTCGATAAAACGTATATTTTGGAGATATGTATTTGCAAAAAAACGATGAAAAACCTGAAAAAATTGCGAATTTTCAATTACCAATAACTTGAAAAGTATTGGATTTTTTGAAAAACTTTATAGATGATTTTTTGCTTAAAATTAGGCCTTCTATCGATATCCGAGGTTATTTTGAAAAAAAAAATTCACCCCCTAGAAGGGGTGGCAAGGGGTGGCAACCACCCCAGGTAAAGGTTTGCCTGTTTGACGTACTACTATAGAGATAAGATAATAGAGCACGGAAGGTGCTTTTCTTTTTTACATCTGAACAGAGCTTGAACTGTCAAACGAAAAATTGTGTTTCTTTTTTAGTTCAGAGTGTTCAGAGCATCTAAGTTGTGTTACTTTTTTCGTTTAGAGCACTGATTCTGAGTGTTCAGAGTTTGACGACGCGCTCAGAAAAAAGAGACCGAGCATAATGAACGAAATGCTGAGCGCAAGCGTGTTTTTCTCAAAACAATAGAAATGGCGGAGGAAACACGTCGCTCAGGCAAAGATGGTAAGTTTAATTTTGAATAATTAATTAAATATTTTATTTTTTAATAAAAAAATGTTGATTTCAGCTTTCAAAAATACGAAGTGTCGATGTCTGAACTAAGAATGCTCCATTGCAATTCAAAATGGAATCCGAGCGTTCAGAAAATGTTCAGAGCTTCATTTGTTCAGAGCGTGTTCAGAAAGCTCTGAACACTCAGAGTTCGGAGCTCTGAACTAAAAAAGAAAAACGCTTTAGTGTCACATCGGACAAGAAAGAAAGAAAATAAACGAGTTCACTCGTTCTCTCTGAGATCTTTTGTAAGACGAAAACAATTTTGATTTTGACTTTTCCTTTTTTTTTTTCTCTGTCCATTCCACCTTAAGGCCAATCAGCCAGAGAGAGAAAGGCAGAACTCGTACTCGTAGATCTTCTTTCTCCCTCGTTCTGATGTGACAATACCACTCGTACGAAGTGCTATCTCTCCGTGCTCTACAAGGATTGGCAGTAGCCAATTACCAACTTCACGTTGATTCCACTTGTAACGGATAAAATACTAGCTCCGAGTAGATAAACTAATGGGGTCTTACATGCAGCCAAAAAATTGATTCTTTACGGATCTGCGGACATTTGTTTTCCCTTAAATGAATAACATTGGGAAAAGAATTGATTCTTTTTCTGGAAGAACTGATTTCTCTCGAATCCCTATTTAAAGGCAAATTCACACGGGTTTTCACACGAATTTTAATCAATATTTTGCCATTTTCTCCTAAAACCGAAAATTACCTCTACAGCATTAATAACGAGCTGAGCAGAATGCGTTGCCTTCGCCATTCGCCTGGTTACTTAAATGAAAGCTGTCAAAATTTCGGCTCTCAGTTTCTCAAATCGCTGAGAAATATACAAAGGTCGCGCGACGATTTCAATTTTCTCTGCTTCATCAAAAAACTTGCTTAATACAAACTTATGCAAAAAAAATGACTATCTCGGCTTGTAACAAGGTGGCACTATAGAGTCGAATGCCAGGTCGATTATACCTGTCAAATTTATATACAAAGGCGCGACCGACAATCAAAAGGTCTGTTTAGGAAGAAATTGTAGCTGCTTGTTTCAAATCTGTCAAAACAGAGTAAAATTCTCTCCGAAAGAGAGAAGCTTGTTACAGAAGAAACAAACACTTTGAATTATTTTGTTGCAGTTTGTTTTAATTTTTCAAAAGCGTTTGACAATACAGTCTACAATATTGTAGAATGTAGACTACTGTAGGTATATGATATCTTATTCGAGTCAAAAATTTCTAAGCATTTTACTTAGATATAACTTTTTTTTTTCTAAAACTAATCATTCAAGAGTTTTCTCAAATTAGAACTTTTTGTTGCCTACCGGGAACTCTATTCAGAACACCTTGATTTTATTTTTTTTTTGATTTTTCAAAATTTTGCTGGGATTCAATGGAAACCTAAGGTATAACCACAGATAATAAATTTATACAGATGTCTCATCCCTGCAGAAAAAAATGAAACATATTTTGCTCTTAACAGACAACGCCGTAACAGACAAGGAGCTTTTTGAAGCTTTTTTCCTTGCCTAAGTATTCATTTATGGGCAATTAGGCGAGCGAAAATAGATTTTTAATACATTAAGTGAATGCGTTAAAGATTTTGGAAAAAGCTTTTTTTTTGGTAGCTTTCAGTTTCATATATCATTTCTCGCCATAAGGGTGAGACATCTGTATAAATTTATTATCTGTGGTATAACCCTATCCTTTCCACTTTTGCAGAACTCGTTCTAAAACTCACCAGGAATCCTAGAACGGGTTGGGGTCGACTTTCTGTATGGGGCAAAATTCGGATTCCAAAATTCTGTATTCCAAAATTCTGTATTTTAAAATTCTGTAAATTCAAGATTCTGTATTCTAAAATTCTATTCTAAAAAAGTGCGCACTTTTTTTCATTATCAAAACAATTTTTCGTTTATCATTTACAGAATTTAGGAGTACAGATTTTTGATGTTTTCTATGCAGAACCTTGAAGCATAGATTATAATTCTAACGTAACGGATCTCTCTCCAACTAATTTGCATATTATAATGTAACGGACCTCTCTCCAACTAATTTGCATATGGTTTACATGAATCACATACCTTGATAACACATTTTGCGTTCGACAGCTTGAGTTAAGCAACATTGCCAGAATGAAGTTAGAGATGCCGCCTCTAATGTGCTGGGTTTCACACAGCCGCCAAAACGAAACCCCTGGTTTGACGAAGAATGCAGGCAGGCCCATGCAGCCAAGCAGGAGACATACAAAGCGGCGCTGCAAAGAAGGACAAGAGTTGCTCGCGAGCTCTGCGAGCAAAAGAGGAGAGAAGAACGCCGGCTTCTCAGGAGAAAAAAGAGAGAGCATGAGAAGCGTCAGATCGAAGATGTTGAGAGAGCTAACAGCAGGAATGAAGTTCGGAAGTTTTATCGGAAGGTGAAACAGCTGGCTCAAGGTCATCGAGCAAGAACCGATGCCTGCAGAGATCAACATGGGAACATCATAGTAGAACCGCAGTCAGTGCTGGGGATTTGGAAAGACCACTTCTGTAGACTGTATAACGGCGACGACGAACAGAACCCCGCCATCAGACAGGAGCCTTCTATCATGCACGATGACAGCCAACAATTTCGTGAACCCGACCTAGAAGAAGTGAAAACAGCAATATCACGGCTGAAATCCAACAAAGTCGCTGAAGCAGATGGTCTAGCTGCCGAGCTGTTCAAAGCCACAGGTGACGATCTAGGTAGGAGCATGCACCAAATCATCTGTAAGATATGGTCGGAGGAATGCATGCCCGATGAATGGAACCTCAGCATTGTTTGCCCGATCCTGAAAAAGGGAGATCCTCTAAACTGCGCCAACTA
This sequence comes from Sphaerophoria taeniata, assembly GCA_943590905.1. NCBI lineage: Eukaryota > Metazoa > Arthropoda > Insecta > Diptera > Syrphidae > Sphaerophoria > Sphaerophoria taeniata. Next base: position 132,832,201 of record OX016540.1, read on the forward strand.
CAGAGGAATCAGTCTGCTTAACATCGCCTACAAGATCCTCTCTACCGTAATATGTGAACGTCTGAAGCCTTTCGTCAACAATCTGATTGGTCCTTATCAATGTGGCTTCAGGCCAGGAAAGTCAACCATCGACCAAATTTTCACGTTGCGGCAGATCCTGGAAAAAACCTATGAACTCCAAATCGATACCCACCACCTCTTTATCGATTTTAAGGCCGCGTATGACAGCATCTACAGAGACGAACTGTATAAAGCTATGCCTAGTTTTGGCATCCCTGCCAAGCACGTTCGCTTGTGAAAAATGACGATGGAGAACTCACGCTGCTCCATCAAGGTTGGAAATGAGCTTACGGAATCATTCGACGTCAAAAAAGGATTCAGGCAAGGCGATGCACTGTCGTGCGATTTCTTTAACATCGTTCTTGAGAAGATAGTCCAAAACTCCACCGTCAACACCAGACACTATCTTCTATAAATCTGTTCAACTTCTCGCGTACGCCGATGATATTGATATTTTGGGAGAATTGAGACAGAAGCGGCAAAAATGGGTTTTGCGGTAAATGAGGGAAAAACGAAGTAGGTACATGCTGTCTTCGAGTAAGGACACCCAACCAAGGCCGTCTTTACCCTTTTGGGGGCCCTGGGCACTTTTCAAAAATGGGGCCCCTGTATGATTATATAAAAATGTTATGTTGTGTAATAAAGGTAAAGGTACCTATACAGAAAAAATCACAAAACTTTGAATTGATATTTATTCTTTTAACTTTTTAAATAAATATTTTTTTTTAATTCATTAAAAAGATAAATAGTTATTGCAGCATTTAAAACATAAACATAAACAATGTAAAAATAAAAACAAAAAATAAATATTTCATATAAAAATTTAAAAATAAACAAAATTTAAATAACAGACAATTCAAGAAGTTATTGAGAATGTAATTTAAAGAACAATATAGTGACACAGACTATATTTTTTCAGGTAAAAGAAAGGAATATTTATTGAACGGGTCTTTTTCTTGATTTGAGATTAGCAAAATCATTGATCACATCTTCAAAATCGATGCCTCTGAGGATGTCGCTTTCGATTGACATCAGCGACAATCATGTCAATCTTTTTTGAATCATTGTAGTTCTGAGTTCGTTTTTGATTCTTTTTATCTTAGAGAAGGAACGTTCCCCACTGCAATTGGTCACCCTCACCATCATACTTAAGAAAATTCTTAGTGCAATTTCAACATTTGGAAACTCATTTTCAATTTTATTAGTTTTTAAAAAATTATAAAGCTCTAGAATGTTGTCAGTTGTTTCATTTTCGTGTCGACTAATTTTCAAGTAGTCTTTTAAATTCAGGCATTCAGCATGTAGTTCATCTCCGTTCACATCTTCGGTGTAAAATTCAGCAAAAGATTTGCAGTTCTCTTTTAAGTCTTCTGAATTCAGATTTTTAATCGAAAAAAAAAATCAAAACGTTGGCCAATCTTCGTATACGAACCTATAGTCGCTGTTTCAAATGAACGCTTAGTGTGTCGTCAATGGGAAGAAAGGTTTCAATTTTAAATCTTTCTTTTCCAGTCAGAATTACTGAGGGTCCAGATCCAGAGCCGTAAAAAAAAGTCTGGCGTGAGCTTCTACACCTTATCCTTTCAGAAAGGTCCTCATATTCGGAATTCGTTTTTTTTTGTCTGGCCGATAAATCAAAGTTATCAAAATTGTCCCTGAGCCCAATTAAAAATTCATCTATTGCACTCAGCAAATTTATTGCAACATCCAGGGTAATATTTTGTTTTTGGAAGTTAAGTACTTGTTTTATTAATTCTTTGCAATACAGAGTTTCAAAGTTCTGTATTCTTCTTCTTCAATTTCTTGATGACCATAAGGCGCTTAGTGCATCAGCTCGCGCCGACCATCTTGTTTGAGAAAGACTTTTTAAAACTTTTTTTGAACCTAAATGAGCAGTCAACACACTCCATCGATGAGAAGATACTGAAAAAAAGTTAAACAATTTTTGAATAATGTCAAAGAATTTGGTTGCTTCTAAGACACACCCAGTGGCATGCACTCCTACCAAGTCAGAAAGCAAACTGCATTGCCACTCAGTTAGTTATTCATTTTTCTGTTTTAATTTGAATATAATTTCGCAGGGAATGTGGTTTAAATTGTTCAGCAGGGAAAGTACGAATTTTGATCATGCATCTAAATTTGTATCGAAATATTTTTTTTTTTTTTTTGAAAATAGACCAATAGAGGTTAAGTGATGTTTCAGCAATTTGGGGGCCCCTGGTGATTGCGGGGCCCTGGGCCTGGGCCCAGTGGTAAAGAGGGGTCTGCACCCAACATCGACGGCTCGGACAGAACGTCACAATAGACGCATACAACTTCGAGGTAGTTAAGGAGTTTGTCTACCTAGGCTCCGCTATTAACACGGGCAATAACACCAGCGCTGAGATAAGACGAAGAATTACTCTTGCTAATCGCTGTTTCTTTGGGCTTTGGAGTGGAAAAGCCTCATCTCGAGCAACTAAGGTAAAACTGTACAACACCCTCATCATCCCTGTCCTGCTATATGGTGCAGAAGCATGGACCCTAACAAAATCGGATGAATGTGCCTTAGGCTGTTTCGAGAGGAAAATTCTTCGGGTCATCTTTGGCCCCGTGTGCATTGATGGGGAATGGAGAAGGAGATACAACAGCGAACTTTACGGGTTGTACAACGACGTGAACCTAGCCAGAAGGGTCAAGGTCCAGAGACTCAGATGGCTCGGTCATTTAGAGCGCATGAACACCAATGCTCCGGCCTGGACTCAGGTGGCGCACACAAGTGGAAGAGGACCTCAATCAACTTGGAGTGCAAAACTGGAGATAGCTAGCTAGGGACCGAGCTGACTGGCGGAGACTGTTGTTGAAGGCCCAAGTCCACACCGGATTGTAGCGCCACCTTAAGTAAGTAAGTAAGTAAGCTTGAGTTAAGTGTTATAAGTTAATCGTGATAAATTGAATTAAAAAAAATGGCAGATATTAAATTATTAAAATCTAATAAAGAAAAGGATAAATTGTGTGTCGATGGTTTTATGGTTTTTTTTTCGTTATTTGTTTTTCGTTTGTTTTTTTTTTTTTATAAAACGTTACTTAATTTGTTAATTGAATAAAAATTGTTCTACAGGCAATTAAAAAACCTGTTCATAACTGTGAGTTTTAATGTAGAGATTTGGAATTACAGAATTTCTAAAAGCAGAATAATGGATTTGCAGAATTTTCTGCTAGCATAGTATTACACTTTCAGAACCGCGTTTTTCCAAGATGTTGGTCAACAAAGCAACAATTTAGCAACAAAATACTGAATACTTAGATACTTTTATGTACCGGCTTATGAAATGGTTCTGCTAGGCAGCTAGGGTATTAGAAGTGTCTTTTCGTTATGTTGACTTAAATTTCTGTCTTCAGTATAATTTCTTCACTCCGAAGATACTTATTCTCGCTAACTCGGCGGCCACACAAGCAAGTTCTGGCTAGCAAGTTGGCATACAATCAAATATTTTACTCACACATTCAAACTTTTAGTACTTGCTTTATAGTCCAAGAGACGGCTGCTCGATCCCACTCTACATGTCGTCCCGAAACGAAATGTTGAAAAACCATTTGTTGGTGTCTGGGGTTACTCCGAACCACCAATTTGCCTGATTTTAAGTGGTGCGATATGATAGTATTTAATGAAAATGCACAAATCGACAAAAATATGTTCCATATCATCCTGCAATAAAATTTACAGTTTTGGAAAGCTTTTTAACTGCCCATTCCAAAAACATGGACTTGCCACCCCTTATTCGATGCAAAGCCCTTGGCAAGTCGCTTTGAATGGCGCGGGCGATATTCGTGGAAAATATGTCACATCGCGTCCCGCCTTGAAATTTTGCGAGAAGGTTTATCATATCACAATGTTTGTAAACTAATGGCGTGAACTTGCCAGCGCTAATCTGTTGCAAATCTATCTAAACTTGTCAGCATACAAAGAATAAATAAATTAATTAATTTTGAATTAAGATCCACATAGCTTATGTTGGTGACTTCTTATTATATGTTTTATGACCACATGTTTTCCAACAACTTATTCGGCAACTCCATTGATACCCCTTGGCAATAACATATCTAGGCCTTTATAAATTTATTTTTAAAAACACAGAAATCGTCTATTCAGGTTTACAAGCAAGAAACAATTCCAGTGGTCTTGCTAAAGAATGTTATGAATTATGTTGGTAAGTTTAAATATGAACGTAACTTATTGTTGAAAACATTGCTTTTATGTTCAATTTTTCATATTTTATTTCAGATGCAATAAAATGTACACTGGGGCGTATACGTGTTTTTTGTATAGATTTTTTAATTGTATACAATTAATTTAATTATTTGGCTTTCGTTTGTCTCGTTATTCGCGAGCTAACTTTGAATGTTGACAAGTTTAGATTTGCAACAGATTAGCGCTGGCAAGTTCACGCCATTAGTTTACAAACATTGTGATATGACAAACATTCTAGCAAAATTTCAAGGCGGGACGCGATGTGACATATTTTCCACGATTATCGCGCCATTCAAAGCGACTTGCCACGGGCTCGGCACGGAATAAGGGGTGGCAAGTTCATGTTTTTGGAATGGGCAGTTAAAAAGCTTTCCAAAACTGTAAATTTTATTGCCGGACGATATGGAACATATTTTTGTCGATTTGTGCATTTTCATTAGTTAAATACTATGATATCGCACCACTTAAAATCAGGCAAGTCGGTGGTTCGGAGTAACCCCAGACACCAACAGATGGTTTTTGAACATTTCGTTTCGGGACGACCTTTAGAGTGGGGTCGAGCAGCCGGCTCTCCTACTATTAGTACTGGCCAGTCAACTGGCTTGCGAAGCCAGTAAACGAGCAAGTAGAAAGGCAAGTAATTTGACAGGTTTTGGCAAATTTATCAAAATGAACAAAATTAAATAAGAATATTAGTTGAAGCGAGTTTGAATTTTTTTTTTTTTGATTTATTGGATTATAAAAGCCGGTTAGCTTATAAAAAATCGTACAAAATGAAAAAAAGGTGAACTTGCAATTTGACTAGCAAGTGGTTTGACACCTATGTCACACCAAGTACACCGATAGAGATTTGACAAATAATATACATATGTAGGCTACTGGCAAGCCAGAACTTGCCCGTGTGGCCGCAGGGTAAGTTGTTAATCACTCCGAAGACACACATTCAAACCTAAACATTCGTTCTAAAAAAAATTAATTGAATCATTAACAAAGAATCGTCTTCACAAAACGGAGGAGGTTCGCAATAATTGTATTTTTATTTGACAATTAAAACAAATATATACCAAATACCAACCTATATTTTCAAAATGCCAGGAAACAAGAAAACAACAAACTCTTTTTTTAATCTCTGAGACCCGAGGGAACGGATTTCCCCAATGCTGCTCAACAGAAAGCCTTTTATAAAACTCCTATGTAAAAAAAAACCCAAATTTTAATAATATTTTGCTTTCCTTATTGCTGTTTTAATTTTTGTTTATACACTATCAGATAAAGTCGAAAGAAAGCTTATTGCAAGCAACATCTAACGACCAATAGTCTAAACTCAGAAAACTGTGTTATAGATCAGCTCATCACTTAGTGCAGTGTTAGTTGTTCTTTTTAGTAGGCAATCTAAAACGAACACTTACACATAAAATTACAAAATTATACAAATACATAAAAACAAATAAAAAATAATACAAAATTAGACAAACAAAAAAGCTTTTATTGGCGTGCCTCGCTGGTTTTAAGTATAGTCTTAAGTTTATTCTTAATTAAAGTACAGGTCAATGAGATCTGAATTACAATTCAAAAGCTTACTCATCCGTGTCAAGGGTTCATGCATTCCATAATTGGTCCTATGTCTTGGGACATTGATAAGACCAATGCAAAGAAGGTGATAGCCTCCTCACCGATAATTAAAAAGTATAGCACTGAGAAGGTCTGGTGCATCTGTAACGCCAGTAATAAGTTGATGATGGAAAAAAATATAATTGTTAGTCCTTCTTTGAGACAACGTTTGCATTTGGAGGAGCGATACTCGATCCTCATAAGATGGAATATTTTGAGGATCATGCCATTGAATACCTTTTAATGCGAAACGAGTAAAATTACGTTGCACTGAGTCTAACCTGTCAATATAAGTCTCATAATAAGGAGTCCAAATCTGTGAAGCATATTCAAGATGAAGACGAACTAGACAATTATAAAGAGCAAGGATCAAGAAATTCTTTCGACCAACAACAATGTTGTTAATGTGCTCAGTGAAATCAAGGTTCGGTGTAAAAAGAACTCCAAGGTCCCTTACTTTAAAAACACGAGATAGAATTTGCTGAGATATAAAATATGTACTCATAAGTCGAAGTTGCTCGTTTCTTTGAGAATGTCATTGTCTGGCATTAAGACGGGTTAAGATATAAACTGTTTATATTACACCATACAGAAAAATTATTTATATCATTTTGCAGAAGATGAAATTTTCTTAAAGATCTTCATGTCATCTGAAAAAATAAGAATTTCACTGCTTCTTACACAAAAAGGAGCATCATTAATAGATAAAATAAATAAAAGTGGTCCTAAATGACTACCCTGTGGAACACCCGATTTTGCAATAAAAGTCTTCGAAAACATTTCTCTAAACTTAACTTGGTAAGTTCTATTTTCAAGGTTAGAAGAAACCCATGAAACAAGCCCAAGAGGAAAGCCTAATGAATTTAATTTTAACTTGATACCTGAATGAGATAGTTGATCGCAAGCTTTTGAAAAATCAATGTATACACAGTCAATTTCCTGTCCATTTTCCAAGCTGTTCAAACATTAATGCGTAAACGCAAGAAGGTTTGTGACCGTTGGTCTTCTTTGCATAAATCCATGTTGCTCACTGCCTATGATGTTTTTGCAGTAAAAGGATAAACTACTGTCACACACTATTTGTTCGAACAGTTTAGGAATACAAGAAAGCTTAGAAATTAGCCAATAGTTTACAATATGCGATTTATCTCCATTTTTAAAGAAAGGCGTGATGTAAGCAATCTTCCAGAGACATGGAAATTTTCCGAGTTGCAATGATAGTTCGAATATTTTACTAAGAGGCCTAGCTAAAACTGTTTTGCATTTTTCCAATAAAACAGGTGGAATACCAGAAGAATAATCCTCTTTGAGAAGGGACAAAAAACTTAAGTCTTGATCAACCTCAATCGGGACATTATTAAATGTGACTTGTTTGCTATTTTTCAAATAATTGAAAAAATCAACATCCACAACGATGGGAGAATCAATGAACGATTGACTGAAATTATTGGCAAATGCAGCACAGCACTCAGTAGTAGAACTCAAAATTAAATTGTTGGAAATTGTCAACATATTCCTACAAAAAATAATATAAAGAATTAGTTTTAACCAAAAAAGTTGTTATCCTTAAATGCCTTTCCTCTATGAAAACGAAAAGACGGAATGTAATGTACTTACCTTTGTGATGTACCTTGTACCTACCTATTGCTTTTTCGAAAACATAATCGACCTATTCCTGTTTGATCATAAATAGTGCATTGTTGGGTAAAGCTAAGCATTCTTGAATCCGTCAAACCAATAGAAACAATATTATTACAATTACACAAAACAATTTTAAAATTTCATTTATTTAATCCTTCCTTTTATGTTTATATTATAATATTAATAATTATTTTCATTTATTTTTTTTTATTCATAATTGATATCATAACGTCATTATGTATCTCTGTTTCACACAAGGGTTTAATCAATTTTGTTGCTGATGTAACACTGATATCCTTTTTTTTCTATTTTCTGTATTTCAATTTAATTGATTTTATACATTTTACATTTTATAAAAAACTTGGTAAATAATAGCATTTCATAGACTGGTCATTATTAGATACTACTTGTCTAAGGGAAAAAATTGCTTGAATTTTCTTTTCTTTTTTTTGTTTCCCCCCTGAATTGAAGTCTAATCTGTCTACTAGAGTATTTCCGATTAATAAATGTATATAATTAACATTTCACGTTCTTAATGTAAGGTATTTTATTTTGCAATAATATTATATTTTCATCATAATTTGCCTCTGCAATATTGTTAAGGTTATTATGTTTTAAGAACAAGGCTAAAATACAATATTATTTCATTTTAACTGTCATATTCCATTTGAAATTACTTATTATTGTGTTTACTATTTTTTTAATATTTCATGAAGGTTTATCCTCACCAATATATTGAAATTAGTATCTAAAGGTATGCTTTGTTTCTGCTTGTATAAATAATATTTCGTTATAAAACAAAACAAAAATGTTTAAAATATAAATATATTTGTTTTTATAATTTAATTTTTTCTTGTAAATATTTTTTTTAATTAAAAGTTCTTAGAGTTTTTTTTTGTTTAAATACGTTTCATTAAGTTTACTCTTAAATATCAGTTGCTTAAATATTTGTCAATATTAATATGATTTAATATGTTTTAATATGTTTTTCGTAATAAGTTAAATCGGGCACGAGTTTGATATGTTTTGAATGTTTCTTCACCTTTTAGCTTTATTATTTGTTTTTCATGTTTAAACTTTTCCTACTCTTATTTTTTTTTTCGTTAAAACCTCTCCAATTAAGTTGGTTATAAAATATCGTATTTTTGAAATTATATTTGTCGATAAGATAAGTTTAAGTTGTAAGGGTATTTTTAATATATGTATTAATATATTAATTTTTCAATTGCACTACTTACATTAAACATGAATTAATTTTACATTTTGTTATGTTTTTTTATTGTATAAATAGCTTAGATAATTTGACCCTCAAGAAATGGTTTTTTTTTAGATATTTATTTAAAGATATGAATTTTTTTTTTGTTTATTTCGATTTTCTAATTAAAAATTCGTTTTGTATATATTTGTTTCAACAAAAAATTTCATAAACAAATAATAGTATCAAATTAAACAGCTAAAATAGGTTTTGGAGAATATTAATGTGAATGAGTTGCAAGTTAAAAACAAAGACCGTATTTACTGAAGGTTGCGAACCGATTGTCAAAATAAAGAAATAATATGCTTTATACATGTCGCATAAAGTGTCTGAGAACATAATAAGGGATTGTTCATCATTTCGCATAAAGTGTCTGAGAACATATAACGGATTGTTCTTCATTTTTGAAGATCTAACTTAGTTTCCAAGACGGAATGTATCTTCATGGGAGAAAACATTACATTTGTAGTTCTGGGTACATTCATTTATCCATCCATTTTTGTAAGGCAATGTACATTTATTTAAAAACAAAGAACTTATTTCTGATCAGAATCTGCGGGTATACAAATGAAAGAGGAAAAGAGACGACACGACAAAGGCATGATTGTTAAATGTAAATGAGGTCATTGAGAAGCTTTTGCTTCAATTGTCGTATTAAATTGACCAAAGACTTTTGGATTCCATAAATTTCAAAAGAACATAAAATAAAAAGAAACAATAAGTAGTTTGATGAATAAAATTTTATTTTTTTTTTGCATTTATATATTTTAATAAAATTATTATAATTTTTTAAATTAATCGACATCCAAAAAAACAATTCTTAGTAAAATTAAATTAATAGAACAAAGTTATTAGTATGAGATTAAATATACAAAAATAAAATGTAACTTAAAAGACAAGAATCTTGTTCATCTGTAAGTAATAAATTATATAGTCAATTTAATTGAAAAGAAAATAATAATTAGTAAGTCAATATAAATATTTGCTTCTTAAATTTTCTTTTTTTTTTGTAAAAGGTTAAGCAGTTTTAAATATTTCCCTATTTCTTTTCCTTAATATTATGTTATACATCTTAATTTTTTATGTATATTCTTCAACACTTCCATGTTTATTTATTTTAAAATATTTTTTTTTTCCTAAAGCTAATTTATATTTGGTTTTTGCTTCACTATATTTTTTTGTTTTCTTCTAATTAAGAATAATAACGTTTTCAAAGATTATTTATTTTTTGTTTATCTTTCGATTTTTGTTTGTATTGATATGTTAAGATTTTTGTGTAATGTTCCCATACTTAATGCTGTCAAATATGTTTTGTATAGTTATTTCCAGCATATTGTTAAATGTTAATATTGGAATGTGTACATCGAGTACACTACAAACACTTTTTTTTTTAACTTTCATATTAAACATCTAAATTTGTCTTTTAATGCTTTTTTTGTCTGTTCATAAATGTTTATTTTAAGCTTAATACATTATGTATGCATGATTTTTTTCTATTTAGGCTTTAAACATGCAGAACATTGTTCTTACATTCATATATTGAAAGCCTCGCAAACGATAAATTTGTCTTTTTTCTTTTTTAAATCTCTTTTCTTGAGATGCATATGCATTGCAGTCCTTAAAATGAAAAAAATTAAAATCAATATGCATATTTTTGTGTTTAATTTTGTGAAGCAAATGCTCAACTTGTTCAATAAAGATGAAAATTGAGTTTGCTTTCAGAGGATCAAGCTTACAAGGAAGTTCATAAACATAATCATCTATTTAAAGAAAGAAATTTATCAATTAATAGAAATGACTTTTCTTTAGATATCATTCAAACAAAGCCTGAGACACCTAGAATGGTTTGTTATACGTTAAAAGATTGCTTTCACGGACAGTACTTTTCTTTTATCTATAGCTTAATAAATATATTTTTTACACTTATTTTCTAAGAAAGAAAAAAAGGCGCATTTAATGATATGCATTAGTATTTTAATTTTATTTAAACAGGAAATCCGGTTGCTCTGTTGAATGATTTTTTAAAAAGTTTCATTTATTTGTTTTAGTTTTTCTGAAAAAGAACAGGAATTCAAAGTGGTCTGCAATGCATATCTTGAAAATTTATTCTACCGCTTATGTTAACTAGGGAAATGTTTTTTCTTTTTTCATTTACTTTCTTACATCTCTTGGACGGAATATATAATATATAAATAAACTTGTTTTTAATAAATTGCTAAACATAATACAAATGTTTTTGTTTTTTTAATAAATAAGGAATGAAAATAAACGTAAAGGATCCAATATAATTTTTTTTTTCACATAAGTATACTTAAAACGTAATCAGATAAAAATATTTCAATGAAAACTTTGGAGTTAATATAAATTATGCCTTTGGTATAAAGTATTTTTTTTTCATTAAGTTAAATACTAGTACAAGAAAATAAAGACAGCTTTGGTAATTGCTTTATTAAAAAAATAAAAGGATATTTCTGCATTAAGATAATTTTCGTATATTGATGTTACTTACAAAAAGAACATAGTTAAAAATGAAATCAAATAACATTTTTTGACAGTTTTTTTGCTACTAACATGGAATTTGGTTCTTTAGTACCTACTTTCATTTGAAATACAAATTCAGAAAAGCTCACTGATGTAAATAGGGACTGCACATTATTGTTTTCGTTTAACGTTTTTACATGTTTTCGAACAATTTTACAGTTCAAGTGCACAGGCACAATGCAGTTGGCGAACTAAAACGAAAAAAAGGTCAAATAGACCTTTTATTGCAAAATTGGAAATTGAAATGAATTGCGTTAACAAATTAAGCTTCGATAACAATCGGTTATCTTGTTTGGGTTCAAAAGCAAATGTCCAAAAGGATTTATTTGTAATGCAAGTCGAGTTCCCATAACGGTAAAAAGTCGTAACCAGCAAAAAGTTAATTGTTCCTAATGCAGAAATACTTAACATACACTTTAGGTTAGGTTATTTACTTCAATTCAATAATTTTCTATAATTTTTACCTTAATGTAAATCTCTAGGTTTAATATAATTATATTACGTTTTGTTCTGTTTCTGTCCACGAAATTCTACGAAATATGATATGTAAACGATTTGTTTGTTTTCATTTTTACTCTTTGATTTGTGAGTTTCAGTTTCACTTTAACTTTAGTATGTTTCTCCAAGTACAAAATTGATTGTTCTTGCATTTTTTTTTGAGATGTTTCATTGGTTTAGTCTGTTGTTGTTTTTGTATCATTGTATTTTTGTTTTTATATTTTTTTTTAGTGTCTTGCCATTTGAATTAATTTTATTTTTACTGTGGGCGGAAAACAGTTTATGTAGTTGTTCAATCAAGAGGAGGAATATAGTTTCTGTTCCTATAGCATTTTTACTCTATATTGTTATAATTTCTATTTTTAAGCCAAGGATAGAACTAACTATTACTTGTTTTCTTAACTTTAATGCAAATATTTGATTTTTTTTTATAATTATAATCGTGAAACCCTTTATATTTTCTTTTTCTTCCAATCACTTAAACCTTAACAGTTAAATAAACAAAACAAAATATATCCTTTCTGCGTTGCGTTACTTCTGTTATAATTTATATGTTTTCTTTTATTTGGATTTTTAAAACATCCCTTTTCTTATTACACACTTTAAAAAAATCAAAACTTTATCGTTGTTTATCCAGAATTTGTTTGTTATCGTCTTAATTATATGTGATTTATATTTTATACAAGAAACATTTTGCGATTATATGGAAACAATAAAAGTTTGATTCTAATAATATTTTAGTCATATTTTTTTCATATGATATTTTTGTTCGTATTAATAAATTTTTGTATTTTCATAAATCTAGAAAGAGAGCTATGTAAAGGGCACATTCGGTTAAGCTATATTTATATATATTTTATTTAAATATTTGTTTAAAATATATATATATATATATATATATATTTGTATATATAATTTTATATATGAAATAGTTTTGTTACAAAAAACAAACAAAAATTGTGTATAAATATACAATTCAGCTCACGAAATAATAAAATAAAACAATTCTCAATTTACTGGAGCTGAACTTGAAATAATTATGCCGATTGATTAACAAATGCACATAGAATAAACCAATTGACTTATTCAGCTCAAGTTATTTAAAACAAATTTAAATTTTTGGTCAAAATGTTGTATAAATGAAATAAAAATCAAACATTCAAAGCTGAATTGCACTTAAACTTGTAAATTATTTGAATACTAGAAAAAGTTCCTGTAAGATATTTTTTTTTTAGGATTCATAATTATTTTCTTTAATATTTATTTGTTAAATTTAATATCAGCGTAAGATTTTCTAATACCCATATATATTTTTTGTAATATTATGTCAATATTTTTCACAATAATATTCACAGTCATAAGAACTATGCTTTTAATTTTTAATTTTGTTTTTCTTTGAATATTATAACTATTTCTTATGTTTCTGTTAAAAATAATATTATTTTCACTTAAGCTGAATAGGTTTTTCCTTTTGCTATATTTTGCAAGCCGTAATCCTCTTGTTATACATTTCATATGAAATGTTCGGTAGCCGCAGATGAAGTCGTAGTTTGTAGGTATGTATATTTTGAATTTGAAAATCTGAAGTCTTAGAGTGTTAATTTAAAATTTTGCAAGAACTAAGCAATACAAAAAAAAAATTGATTTTGAATTGTTTGTAAAATGCGAAATTAAAAACAAATATGCTATGCCGCTACGTGTGATGCTGTTGGTAGTACATAAGAGTACAATCCTCCTCCTGGTCCCGCCGATCCTGGATATATTGTTGTTGATGTATTTGACGACGTTGAAACGGGTCAAGTTGGTGCTGTCATTAAAAACTGGTGATGAAGTTCACGTTCTGCCTTCTTACTTAGCAAATCATGCCTTGATTCCATACCCGCTCCCCTATTAATTAAGAATTGAAGAAAAAGAAATATATATGTAATGTTTAATATTTTATGTAGATATGATAATTTTACATAAAGAATAAAAATAAAAAAATCAGCATCAAGAAAATTAAAAAGCTTGTATTTTAGAAACAATAATTTCCTATAAGGAAGAGATTTCGGTTATTTATAGTAAATGTGGCAGTTGAAATTGAATATTTAATAAAATAATGATGATGTTAAGTTTAATAACTATTTGAAAGACCAAAATAGTTAAACACATATAAAGTTGCTGCGTGAGTTTGAAAACAATACTAAATAAATACAAGTAAACAAGTTTCGTTAACCTTTCTATACTCGCGCGTTTTGACAGTACACGTATACTCGCGCACGGTCTCTCAGACCGAAATCTTATCTCGTCTACAATTTCGTGAACATGTATTTTCCAAATTGTTTTTGCGGTTCATTTTAAAGAAAGTAATATATTTAAATGAAACAAATAGAAAAACATAGCAACTTTGAACTCTATTCGGTAGCAATTACATTTTATGCAAGCCTCTCAAAAAATTCAGTTTTTTTTGGACCTTAACTTAAAAAATAAAAATAAATATTTGTCTCAATAAAAAATAAAAAAAATTATTAATTCATTGAAAACAAATAACAATAATTATAAAAAAGTATAAAAAGAGATTTAGTTTTCATAATTGTTCAAATCGTAACAATTTGAACATACCATTAGTGCATGGTCAAAACAATTCAAAACGGTTCCTAGAAATGTTGTATATGTAAAATATATAATATACACATATATAAAGTATATACATACACATAAGCATATGCAAAATATAAACACCCCTAACGTAATACAAAATTTACCACCCACTGTTTCTTCTAAAATTTGAAAATTACTTAACCAAAAACTCTAACACCTGTACTCGTGTCGGTCTGACAGACCGAAAACTAACAAAATATGCAACAAGTCTACCTAACAGGTGCGCTTGCGCCCATCTAATCGAAAGAAAATACTTATTTAGGAAGCTAGCGTAACGGGTACAATGGTTGGCACCCCCATTTTTTGTACTAATTATTGGCACCCTTCATGCAATAAGGGATTTCTCAAAAACTACGTTGTCCAGGAATTAAAAATTGTGTTTTTTCATAATCTTTATCAATTCTCCAGAATTCTACATTTTTATTAAGGTTTATTTAATTCTCAGTTCCTTTTTGTCAATGAAAGAGTGAGGTCGTTTCCAATAAGTGAAAAAAGTGTTAAAAATACAGTGTTCCTGCTAAGAAGACTAGATTTGGTAAGTGTCCGTTTTTGATAATTTTTTGAGTTTTAAGATGAAATATTTAACTTTAAATATAAAAATATAATAAATTAAATATTTTTATAAGTGTTTTCGCAAAAAAAGTTGTTTAAATTATTAAAAAAGGGGGTGCCAATAATTGGTCCCATATTAAGAAGTGGTTAAATTATTGGCAGGGGGATGCCAATAATCCATGCACTGTGACTACAATTATTGGCACTGCCAATAATTGTACTTTTAAGACTGCCAATATTTATACCCGTCGTCCTTTACAAATTAAAAAAAGGGTGCCAATAATTGGTTCCATATTAAGAAGAAGTGGTTTAATTATTGGCAGGGGGGTGCCAATAATTCATGCACTGTGACTACAATTATTGGCACTGCCAATAATTGTACTTTTAAGACTGACAATATTTATACCCCTCATCCGTTACAAATTTGTATTTATGATCCTACTTCTAATTTATATTATTTACAATTCCATGAACAATGAACTGTTTTAAAGCCCGTATGATACTACATTTTTTTCTTTATTTTTTCATCATTAAAAATGGAACAAGAAAGATTAAGCATTTCCTTACCTGATTTCTCTATAAGTGCGAGTGTGTACTCACTACTGTAATTAATGGGAAATTATCAAAAAAATTCATTAAAAATGTAACCCGAACTACATTTTTAATGAGCTAGTCTCTATTTTTTTGACACTTTTACATTAAAGTGTGCTTAAGAAATTTTTTTTTGACGAATGTCTCCCTGTTTGTCATTGTTCAGACATAATCAAATGACGACTATCAAATTGAAGTTGTTGGAGACGAAAATGTGTGGTTGGAGGCTTGACTGCAGTCGAATGGTTGAATCTGTTTTCTCGGCTAAACTTTTTCAAACGGATAGCATTTAAGTTTTAGCACAAATTTTCACAATTCAAACAATATTTTCGACGGAATAAAAAAAAAACAAAGAAATTTGACAAATAAAATATTGAAATTTGAATTTTGAAAATGTGATTTCTTTCTCTGTCTGTATAAAATTATGTTTTCTCTCTTTATTGAAGCTGACATTTTCATGTTATTAATGCTTGAATAATGAAGAAAAAAATGTAGTATCATATGGGCTTAAGCAATTTAAACAATCAATTAAGAAAAATATGATTTTTAAAATGTACCTACATACATTATGTAAGAGATCTTCAAATTAATTTTTTTTATTTACGTTTTGTTTTTTATGTAACTATATTTGCCTGCGTTGAATTAAGGTTTTCTTGCAATAAAATGTTTGCTTTTTAACTAAATTTGATAAAAAATATCACGAAAAGACAGTTTTTCTTTTAAATTTAAATTTGGTGTTTTTATAAAATTCTTTTTTTTTAGAAAACTTTTATTCTCATAATATTCAAATTTAAAATTTCTTAAATTTTAATTTGACATATAAAACATATTGCAAACTCTTTTATATCGAGAGTTATTCGCAATTAAAAGTGAAAAAATGCTTAGGGGTGCCAACCATTGTACCCGTTACGCTACTCAGAATTTCAAAAAGACTGCGATTTTATTTTTCAAGAAAACTAAGAATTAATGATTTGTCGGTCTGAGAGACCAATGCGCGAGTATAGGAAGGTTAAGTGATAAGTGACGGTCATATATGGTCATATATATATAAAATAATGGTTGAAATTAATGTTTTTATAAAGAAACCATTATTTCATTTTAACCCTGATTATTGATCATTGGAATTTTCAACGATTTTCCTGGTTGAAATCCAAGCGAAAATTCAATTATGAGATTGAAACATAACGGTATATTTCGTCTGCATTTGAATGTCCGATGGAAAGGGGCCTGTGAAAATGTGTGTTTCAGAGAAAAGGTGGAATAACAAATCGACGATTGTACTAAAGACCAACTTAGCACAACTTTGTCACATTAGACTCCGCTATTTAGGAAAATTAAGACAATAAAATCAGGTCATAAAATATACTATGAATTGATTTAAAATTTTCATTTTCGAAGTGTCTTATTCCTATGTCATATGAGTTGTGACGGATTTTTCTACAGTGTTTTTACTTTTAATTCTTGTAAGTTGAATTCACGCTTTTGTAAAAAAAATATTCATCTTTTTGTAAGACAAATTCGTCCAGTACCTACCTATAATAAAGACAGCATTTTTAAAAATAAAATAACATTTAACCAATTTCAAGATTAAAAAAAAACAAGTTTTATTAAATTCTAGGAATTTACCGTTTCAAATGAAGTGTTTATTATCTTAACGATGTATTTGACATACCTACATACTAAATCGTTAGATATGAAAAAATCAAACCAAACCATAAGAAGAAGAATACATACATACTTAACTAACTAAGTATGTATGTACATATGTACAATTGTGCAAATATGTGATTATTTGTGATTTTATTTTAAAATACATAATGTCTTTATTATATTGGGCTAATTTGATTTCCAAAAATATGAATTTGTAACCATGAATTATTTTATACTTTTCAAATTAAAAATGGTGGAAAAAAAAACAAGAATTTTTTGTTGTTGTTTAAGTGGAAAACAATTTTTTATTGTAAAAAGTCCAAACAACAACAAATATTTCTTGTTTTTTTTCCCACCATTTCTCATCTTAGCCAGACTCAAGCAAACATTTTTTAGTTTTATGAATTTGGAAAAATTCTTCTAATTCACAACACATTGAACTATAAGTCATTTTTTCAAATTGATTTCAATTGTTGACAAATTTCAAAAATGAAAATATTTTAAGGTATACTTTTGTCATGAAATATCTTAGAGCCTACTTTTTGGATAATTGATTATTTTAAAATTTACATTCAGTCTCTCTAAGAAATGTAACAAGAGGACCATAAAAATAAATAAATAAATATAGTGGCGCGACAGTTCTTGAAGAGCCAAGGCCTAAGTGGCTTACTCCCATCAACAATTCTCTGGATGCGTATGAAGAATTGAGGGGACCTTCAATTTAACGCCGATTCCGAACGCCAAAGTTGAGAAGCACTTTTTCATGACAGACTGATACTCTTGGAAGTTTTGTCAGTTCTTCGGAAGAGGCAGTTTCCGATGAAATTAAAACTATATATGGGCACGAGTAGGACTCGAATCCACGACGCGACGTTTTGCTGAGCAGCCAACGCACCTAACCACTAAGCCACGGATACTACACTACTACTAATAAGAGGACCATACTTAAAAAAAAAAAACAGAGTTTTTTAATGAAACACTTATAATTTCTTTTTCATTCTTGTTAACTTATTTTTGGGTACTTTGACAGGATAAAGTTTGTGTACGGTTCCCGCACCAAACATTTTATTGATTTTTTTCTTTGTAGTGCTTGAAAACAAGTATGTACTACAAATCTGTTTTGCAAACGGGTGAATTTGTTTTTCAAAAGGTTGAGTTTATTTTGCAAAAGGGTGAATTCAACTTGCAGAAGGTTGAAATTGAAGTAATAAGCATGAAAATATTCAATCACATTTGTCAAAATTTTTCATAAATTAAATAATCGTGAAAAATTGTGGATTTTTAATAAGATTTTTTCTTCCTTACTGCCTGGCGTAATATGTTGAAATTTTAAATTGCTGCCCCGCCTATCTAATTTCTTTAGGCAATGCATTCGAAATCATCCCTAAAATGTCTTCAATTCTTCTAAAAATGAAACACGATAGGTAATGATGTTTTTTTTTTACCTTAACCTTGATTTCCTGGAAAAAATATTTTAACAGAAAGAAAACATCAATTTTTTAAACAATTAATCCTTTATGCCATAAGGCTGTTGAAAATTAAAGTAAAGTAAGTAGTGAGAGCTACCTTGATGTAGTCCTTTAACCTTTTTATTTCAACATTGTCGTTACTTTTTTTTTAAGCTTTAAGTTAAGTTGTATCTTATATGGTAGGTATATCAACTCTGCCCTTATTTTAAACCCGATTAAAATAAAGCAATGGAAAAGGTTAACCTTTTTCAATTACATTATAATTATAATGGCCGACTGGTAATAGACTGGTTTGTTGGTTACGGTCGGTATTTTTGGTTGGGTTACTAAATAAGACAGTATTCTGATTGAGGTAAAATAAGGGTCGAAAAAAGAATCAGAAAAAAAACACACTAGCAAAAATTATGTTTGAGAAAGGTGTATAAAGGTATGTGTGTACAATGTATAGCACGTTCATACACATAATGTACGTATTTTAATAATTTCTAATGACATATTTAATAAATTAATTGAAAATCGATTTCTTTGTTGTTCATCTTGTATAGATTAGTCGAAAGATCTGGCTATGAAAATTTACTCTTAAATACTACAGTGCAGTCCTTTTAGGAAAAATGAAAAATTTCTAGTGGGCTGAATTTTTTTATTAACCTTTATTACGGTGCTGTTATGAAGATGTGAACAATCGACGTTGATATCGTGCCAGCTTAAAAAGCTATTACGATCATAAGGTCCCGAAATTCAGTTTTTCGCTAATATTTTGCGACCCGGAGGTCAGTAGAGGTCAAGTAGAAATTGTTCGTCTTGAAAGTATCTTACAAAAATTTCCAAGGCATTTTTTCTGTAAAATTAACCTTTCTTGGAGTGAAGGGACGAGCTGTATCTTTAGTGAGCCAACTATTGATTCTTCTTTCTTCATACGGATTGATATTAATATCTTCAAAGTACAGAGTGTAGTGCCTAATCCGTGTATTTTACTTGTATCGTTTTCAAAGTCAAGGCATACTAACGGTGTTTTCGTACATTAAGATTCGACAAAAAAAAATGTCTTGTCTTAACAGCACCAAATCCCGTTGTGTATACGTTGTATGCGTTTTTATGCTTTTGACAAAAAAAAAACAATTTGTCGTATCTTTAGTTTTCAGCCTTAACCCTTAAATGGTATAAAAATACGCAGGTCATTCGTGTTTTTCTTTTCTTGAAACATCAAGAATATTAAATTAAAATATGTATAACAGGTAAATTTGTTATAATAGCAAAGAAAATAAAAAAAACAGGTATAATACATTAAACGTCAATTGTTTAGGTAAACATTTTCCAAACAGTGAAATTTTGTGCGGTTAAACCAAAATATATTCACACTCATTCTAAAAGCACAATTTCGTAAGTAACAATAAATAAATAGCATGAAAAAAAAACACAACAAGGCCTTATATTCAGTCGCAATTAAATATTTGTTACAGTTATTTTTCCACAATTTTTTGAAAGCTTTAGTTTAATAGGGCCTTATTACAACAAAATTAAAATAAACATAGAAATACATACGTCTCTAAAAAGATGATTTTGGTGCTGATGGTTTTGATGGTGCTGGAGTGAGTTTACAACAACTGGTTGTAGTGCGTTACGATTATTGGTAAAATTGTTATTATTGTTAAAATTCGTGGATGTGGTATTAGTTAAGATTGTTGGCAAAGTGCTGCAACTGACCGGGACCCCTGCACCCATCATAAAAATATCATAATTCTGATTATTGATATATGAACGATGACACTCATTGGTGTTAAATACCGCCATTGTTGGATTAGCAGTTACATTGTTTAAGCTTGAGGTTATTCCATTATGGTTGAGAGCTGAAGTTGCTGTTGCAACTGTATGTCCTTGTAATGCTGCTGCAGCCATTTCGTTAAGCATTTTTGTTTTTGCATATTCAATACGAATGGAGCCACGATCTGATGATAGAAGATATTTACCTTGTAGCTGATTCATAGCAGCACTTGCACTAGCTGCGTCATTGAATTCAATAAACGCTACCGGGTTATTTGGAGCATTAATTGCATTGTTATTGCTTGATAATTGTTGATTCACATTATTCTGACTGTTGTTTATATTTTTATTGATGATATTATTGTTTGAACTATGGCTGCCGCCGTTGACGACGTTACCACCTGTGCCAAGATTTGCAGTTGTAGTAGCAGAAGAAGAAGAAGAAGTTGTGCTTGTAGAAGTAGAAGTGAGAGTGTGCGAACCTTTTGTGTGCATTCGTAGGCGACAAAAGCCAGGCATACTGTGCAATTTTTTATTTAATATAATGTTTTAATTTATATCATTTTTTCAAAATAAAATATTATGTAATTCATATAAATTCTTTAAGTTAAATGAAAACCTAAATAACAAATTAAAAAGGCAATATTTGTTAGTTGGGTTAGTGGAAAAGGGTTATGTAGGAAACAAAAATTGTTTAACCCAGCGTGGAACATTTGTTATTTTATTAAGGGGTACGGGGATCTAATTTTGTAGTTACTTAAGTTTACTTTCTAAAACGTTATATTTTCCATTTAACTAGGGGAGATACATTCAAGAGCCGTTTTTTTCACTATTGTTCAACTTGATGCAAACTGTCGAGTTGATAAACTCTAGAGTTGACATCAACTTGAGAGTTGAGCGAGAAGCTGAGAATTGTTTTTCTTCACTACTTTAATTTTTAAATCGAACATTGAAGCTTTTTCGAAATTTCTCTGGGAAATTTGAGAGAAGTGTCAGTTTCAACTTTACGTTTTAATTATTTGTGTACGGTTGTGACGCCCGAATTAGCAATTTTCGTATTTTTTTAAAGTCAAATTATGGCATCAAAAATTCAAAATACAACAAATTGCCAAAAGTACTTTATTCCTCCGAAGAGGAAGATTGGTTGGTTTCCCATGCCTTGGCTTATAAGCAAATAATTGAAAAAAAAACTGATGGTGCGACTAAACGCGATAAGGACAAGACATGGGAAGTAATTGCAAACTAATTCCATATCGCACCCCCAGGTCAGGTAAATGTTAAATGTTATCGGTCGTTTTATCCGTAATTTCAATTGTGAAGTCCCTTCGGGAAAAATACCAAAAATATTAAGCAAAATTTGAAAAATCACGCTTTATTTTTCAAATGATGCGAAGCAAACTGGTGGAGGTCCACCAAAAAAAGAACTTCCTGCATTTAGCGAGACCATGCGAGAATTATTTAAAATTTTGTTTCCTGGAACATATGGCCTTGCTGCAACGAGCGGTGATAGCGACAGTTTGGAATGCGAAAGAGAGAGGTACAAGCTGGAGCGTGAAAGAGCTGTCATGGAACGAGAATGATCGGAATTCGATCGCGAACGTTCGCTTGTGGAACTACAAAGGGCTAAGTAAGACCCAGTTTGAATTTGACATTGAAATCCACAACATTCGCTTGGTAGCTACGATTTCGGTATAGTTCTTTGTCATTTCCACCAGGAGATTGGATGCGAACATGCGTGCAATCTATTGCCCCGATCGTAAAATTGACGTGCTGCTTCTAGGCGTTCAATTCGTGTTTCCGGTATTTTAATAAATTGTTGACAGAGGTTTGCAATTGCTTTCGACTAATCGTTTAATCATTCGATGCACGGTTGATATGCTGACACCAATGAAATCAGCAATGGCCAATTGTGTTGACCCCAGTGCATAAAATCTCAAGACAATAAGCAATTGGGTAATTGGTCGTAATTCCCATGATCTATTAATTGATTTTAAATAATATTTAACAATTTTCAAATAAATACCTCGTTTCAGTGCAAGGCAGATCATTGAAGGATGATTTTCCCAAGAATAATTAAAAAAATTGAGTAACTTGAGAGTTGAGCATCGTAAGGTGAAGTGTTCAACTTTGAGTGAAGAAATATAAAATCAGAATTTGAGAAAAGAAATCCTCAAGTTGACTTCAACTTCGAGTGAAGAATACATCAGTGTACCGTGTACTGTACACACTTTCTCTTTCTGACAATTGATAGGCAAATATTAATTTGACGATGATCATTGTGAGGACTTCGGTTAAAAGCGGGAAAGAAAATCAAATAATAAAATATGAACATTAAATAATAAAATGTTGAAATGAAATATCAACAGCTCTAAGAGAGCCAAAGGTCAAGTTGTTTCTCTTATTAATATTTCTCTGAATGTGTGTGAAGAATTGAGGGGACCTATAATTAAACGCTGGATCCGTACTGCTTGAGGAACCCTTTTTTTCTTGATAGATTCTCTTGAAAAAATATGGGGCAATGTCAAGTTAACCCAAAAAAATATCCAATTTAATTGGCTTTCGATTTTAACAAGACATAAAGTCTTAACTGATTTTTGAAAATATAAACAAAAGATATGACCAGATTTTTTATAGAGGGTGCAGCTCCTTAGTCTTCCTTGGAGATTTTTTGACAGATATATGAAGGGTTAGTGGTAATATGACAGTTTTTAAATTTGTAAATCCGTAATGTATATGTTTATGGATAACAAAACGCCCCTTATGTGATCAGTTGAGCCCTGATCATGGGAACTGAAGTTTGTAAACTGTGCGAGGCTGTGAGAGAAAGAGAAAGAATGAACAATAAATGAATAAAGATGAGCGGAGTATCTGTTTCCTTTGTAGATATATTCTTGGTTAGTAGAGGCAAGATGGCACTCGATTGTAGCGCCATATTGAGACAGCAGAAAAGCAGAGCAAATTGAAAACACCGATCTTAATAATACTAGTTATTCCATATTTCTTTCGGTTAGAACTTTCGATAAATTGCACTTTATTCCTTATTACCGATTATTATTTTTTCTTTCAAAATTAAATTACGTATTTTTAATAGAGGTTGTTCATTTTAAGATGTAAGGAAATATAAATACAAAAACATTCTACGCTGAATTCAACATAACCCACTTTTATTTTAAAATCATTCTTAACCCAAACTCAAGTAATAAGAAACAATAAATAAAATTATGTGTTTTAAATAATAAAATATAAGAAAATATTTTATTGCTGACACTTAGTGTATTGGTGAATAAATCAGGTGCTAATAACAAAGTGCGTTTTTTATTGTTAATGCATTAAAATTCTACAATGTAAATGTATTTGTTTAATTTGGTAAACTACAGCTGTTTTGTATGCTTTTATAATCAATTTTTACGTGGATGGCACAATGGGAAAATAAAACTTATGATTTTTTGTTCTGGTTAGTAAGATTGTTTTAAAATGCATAAGTTTTGAGTTTTGTTAACGTTAAGGTAATATCTTGAAAGTAAAAGTTGAAACCGTAGAAAAATAATGAAATGAAATTATAATTTCGAAATGTAAATATATCTACATATGTATATACATTATTGAGATATGGTTACGAAAAATTACAGTATTAATTATCTTACCTTGAAAAGACCTCTTTGAGTTCGTGTTCGGAGACAAATTGTCCAAGATTAGCAACAAATAACGTTGAACATGGAGCATTTGCTGCCATGGGAGGATTAGATGAATGATTGTTGCCGCCCGAGCCAACAGGGCTGGCCAAAGCGGGGCTGGATAAAAAATGATGTCCTGTAGCAGTGGCACCATGTGGTAGACCAGCTGACATGTGCATCGATGCTGGATGTATTGCAGTTGTATGATGAGGCGGCATAGCCATTTGGGTCTTAAAAAAAATTCATCTAATTATTCATAAAGCAATGCTTAGTCAGTGGATTGGCTGTTTAAGTTAAACTATAGCTAAAGTTTTTCTACAAATTTTGAATAATAAGTGCATGCAACAATTAAATTACAAACATCATATTTTGTTTGTTTTATTTTAAGGAACTTGTTTAAAATCATTTATGAATTTTTCTGAATATAGTGGACGTTAGAAGATTGGACATTGTCATAAAATAAGTAGATAAATATCCTAGGTAGTACTCGTACCATAATGGTATAGTGGGAAGTTTGAAACATCTATTCCATCTGTGTAGGTAACACATTTTATAACGTCAAATAAACGAACATATACTAACAAAAGAGTCGGCAGTCTTAAACAGAATGTTTTGTATTTTATAACTACACAGAATTATTTGAAAACCCTTTGTTGAAATAAACTTTGCATACAACCTAGTATAAACATAAATACGGTAACATGTTGTAGTAAAGAAACGATAAGATTTATGAATATTAAAAGAAAAAATTTCTTAGTTTTTAAGGTTTTCCAGAAATTTGAAATCAAACGCGATTCATTTGTGGCATGTAAAAAAAAAACCAATGGGTGTGGTTGATTTATCTTCTTAGACCTTCCTCGTATTCTTAGTTGGTTATTTAAAAGTATTTCAAACAAGTTCTTCGAAGTTGACATTTTTGAAAATATAGTTTTCTTTATTTTGATACATAAGGTTCAAGCAATGACATTCATATTCAAAACATGCATTATTATTGATACATTTATAATAGTTACTTACTTGATGCATAGGTTGTTCTAATACTTTATCTGTATTTAGTCAGAGATAAGATCTCACCGGCACTTGCGGGTGCAGGGCCGGATGGACTAGAGTAGCATGCTGCAATGCTGCAGCTCCAGGCAAATCAGCTGCTGCAGCTGAATACGCTAATGGGTGATGCCATAGCTCCGGTCCACCGGGAAAGAATGGTCCACCCAAGTCTAAATTCCAACATAAACATACATTTATTGTTTTTTCTTTTATTCTAAATACCAATTTTTTTTTAATGTATGTTTAAATAAACAAAACTAGTTATTGACAAAAAAGCGCAGAAATTATTTAAAGTATACTTCTTTCAACACATCAACAGCAAAGGATATTCTGATGGGTGTATGAATTATTGTTTGTTTTTCTGTTTTTTTTTCCTTAACTGCAACATGCGCCTATACCACATAGCCTAATGTTCTTTAAACCGATTTTTTTTTATAATAATTTACTTTTTACAAGAAAACATTAAAATAAACACACTTTGTTTACGAAACATAACAAAAAAATCTTACAAATGTATTAATTTGTATATAAATATTCAATTAAGTGAAGGACTTTGGGTGACTTGAACACATAATTTTTATAATATCGCTTTCCATTTGGTGTGACAGTGTATGTGATATAGTGCGGCATACTGCTGTTTGACCGAGGAAGTGGATGTGGGTGATGGGGTGTGTTGGTTTTTGTGCTGTATAAAAGCTTAACATTTGCCGGGAAAAGTAGGATACATTTCTTTTGTTACAATAATCAATATTATTACAAGATACATACTGTGCGCTGTTTTGGTTTTACTAATTTACAATTTAATTTTCTTTCTATATTTTTTTTTCGTTTACTTAAACTACTTTTTGAAAAATAAATATAAAACAAAAAAGTTAACATTTTTCCGATTTTTTGTTCTTGGGTTTGGTTTATACTTTATATCGTTTACTTACGTCCAGTGAGTGGGTGCATCAATGCAGGATGTGAGGCTGTTGTCGCTGTATTGGGCTGTGGTTTGGGTTTGCTCACTTTTGTGTTACTCTTGGCGAATTCCAAGCGAATTGTTTGGGGCATATCGGGATCGAAGCGTACACCCTGCTGCAAATGAGCGGTAGGTATACAGCGGATTGTTTTTTTTTTTATTTAGATTGGACATTAGATTTTCAAAAATGTTTTGGTAATAATAACTATTTTTGAGCAATTTTCTTTTATAAGAGAAGCAGTCGCTTAAAGGATTGATTAAGAAAAGAAACGGTTTGAGTTTGTTCGATTGACATGGATTCATTTTGAAAACAATTGATCTAAAAATCACAATGTAGGGAACATTGAAAAGTTTAACAACAAAATGTAAATTGTTGTCACCGAAAACTATTTAAAGTTATCAATGGTTAAAAACCTAATGGTAAAATATTTTCTAAGTCGGCCTGATGTAATATTTTCTTATATAATATGCAGTTTGTTGAAAATCTTTCAAGTAGATAAAAAGAAACCATTAGGTATGCCTACTACACACAAACAAAACGTTAAGAAGAAAACATTTATTTTGACAAAATTTCAATAACATGAATGAGATAAGTTTCGTTCTTAACAACTCGTGTGTTTTTTTTTCTGTTCAGTTATCTCTAAAAGAGTATTTCTCAAATAATTCCATAGACCGATTCTTTTATGTCGTTTTTTTTTGCATTTCGTGATTCACCTTAATTTGTACCATTATTTTCCTTGGATTTGTAACATTTTTATTTATTCACTCTTTTTTAAGGTTTGGTTGGAACTCGACCTAAATTCATAGTTGTATCATTCATTTTTTTATAGTTCTTAAGCATGCAACCATGAAAATAAAAGTAAGAGAAATGTAAGAGGTTTTCATTTACTAATTCTTTTGTGGCAGAAAAAAGAAGAATTTCAGTGTTCGATTGAAGCGACTGCCTTTCTTATAACTCCGTATATAAAGGTTTTGAAAAATATAAATGGAATGAAGAAACAACATTACTCAGTCATTATTCTTTTATTTAAATCCGCAGTTTTTATGCATATCTACATTCAATTATTACAAAACTAATAACACTTTATAGGGTTTAAAACCAGAGAGTAGGAAAACTTCTTTCATAAATGTTTATTATTTCTCATAACCAAAGACAAAAAAAAAACTTTCTGAGGAAGCCATGTCCTATTATTTTATTGTGTTTTATTGATGTGAAAAAAATAGAAAAGCCACAAAACTTAGCTTAAGGTTTGTGCTATCTTCTTTTAAGTAATTTGTTTTGTGATATTTCGTGTAGATTTTTCTATTTTGGCGGTACTTATTTGGTTTTTGTATTCTGTGATAGTTGTGTTTCATACATAAGAAGTATGTTTGCTCTTTTCTTTTTTCTTTTTTGTAATATATGCAAAATTGTCTACGAAAAGGGGAAATAAATACCACTGACTAGGATTGCATTTACATGTTTGGTCAAATTTCCTTTGCTTTAGGGGATTTTGAAATATAAATTTGTGGATGTTTGTGAACATGTGCAAATGCAATTTTTTGCTGATTTTCTTATATTTTGAAGTAACGAAAATGCAGAAATATATATAATAATAATATTTATAAATCGGTATTTTTTAATGTCGGTAAATATAAACAAAGGGTTGTGCTCATGCAATTTTTATGAAAAATTATATTCAGCTACAATGGTATGGTATGATGTAAAAACAAATTACGGATGCAGATGATGATAAAGAAGAAAAACTTAATGGTGCTTCTGAAAAATTTACAATTTAAAGAAATAATAAAACTAAATGGATATGTATATTAAATCTTTTAATTACTTTAAGTTAAAATGTGTTGATTCAATATTAATATGAATTTGTCAATATGAAAGATTACTATTATTCTTCAGGTTTTTTTAATTTTTATTCGTATTTTGGGTTTTCATTAAAAAAAAATCAAATACTTTTGATTTTATAAATAAAGTAGATATATCTTAATTTTCAAATGTTGACTTTTTCAAGAAGTAAGTTCCATTTATATCTTGGGCATCCTTCTTAAATGCAAGTTTTGGGTCACCGGACTGACAAGAAACCCAGTGGTTTGATGAAGCTTTGATAAGTTGGTATTGAACCCAGAGATACTGATTTTATTTACAAATTTATATTGAAACCAAAGTTGATGCCACAATTGGTATTATAGTAAATACTATGATTATATAGTGGACTTACAAGATTCTTTTTAATTTTTTTTTTATATGTAGAATAGCTCCACAACAATAAAGTATAATCTTTAACAAGATGCAGATTGAAAATGAATTATGATATATAGCCATATACAAAACAATAAAATAATACATTCAGTTTCTTTCGTTGGTGCAATAAAAAAAATAAATAAAAAAAGTTCACTGATAATAGTAGTAAAAATGGCTGCAACGAGCAGTCTAGCTCGGTGACCCAATTAGCGCCGTTTGGGTACCAACAAAATTCGTTTGAGCTGTAAATTAAAGGGGATTCTATAAAGCTCTGAGCTTAATTGCAGTTTTAAAAGTTCATTTCGGTCATTGAAGAAGGTCTCTTCTTTTCTCATTTTCTGCTTGAAAGGCACTAGCAAAGTCAGGAAGCCGAAAAGACATTTAAAGACGCTTATAGAAAATTCCTGAAGCAACTCACACTCCGTATTTGAACCGCCAGCCCAGTAAAAATTGTTGTTACGAAGCCTCTCGTCACTAAGTCATCTTCCCACTCCTTTCGGAATGGAATGACAACTTGAAAGCCTTACTGAACCTGCAGGAGGAGTGGAGTTTTTATCGAAAAAATGTCCACTCAGACAATTCACTGCAACAAGTTCCTGTTTACTATTTCAAATGTAAACAACAATATTGGCACATCAAAATGAAAATAAACAAAATATAGATAATAATAATAAAGCGAAATGGAAAACTAAAAAAAAGCCGTCAGCTTGATGATTTAGATAATTCAAATAACTTAAAAAAATATAATATATATACTCTGAATTTAGACCAAATATTGGATGTAAACGTTTTCCTTTCAATCATAGCATAAAAACTGCACTTGCACATTTCCAAAATAAAACAAAACTGAAATATAATTGTGTCATATCGTGTGCCTGTTGGAATATATAATATATTTATAAAAAATGATCATTCCTTTTCTAATGATATTTTTTCCAAATTAAATATTTTTATATAATTATTTGTATGGATACGCTATGCGGTTTTGCTAATAAAAAAAATTGTTTGCATTAATTTATTTCAAAACATTTTTTCCAATAAACATCAAATATGTAAATAAGAACTTATATTTATAATGCATGTATGTATATAATAATATAAATAAAGTATTAAAAAGAAATAGTTTATAACTTCAGTTTTACCTGCAAATCCTGTTTAGCTGCTTCGGCTCCGGCTCTTGTGTGGAATGTTACAAATCCAACAGGCTGTTTTTGAGAAAGAAAAAGGAACAATATGGAATTCTTAGTCGTAAATTGTTAGATTTTAAAATTTAAATGGTAACAACAATACATATTCAGAATTTTGTTAAAATTGTATTATACAGGAGTTTTGTAATTTAAGGTTTTTCAATTTGGTCATATTGTTAAGAACTAAGAAAAATTAATATTTAGGTATTGTTATATGAATTTTAAATCTTACCGAAGCGGTTTTTCCATTTTTACTTGTCACCTTAAGCAAGGATCCTTCATAACCCTAAAAGAAAATAATATTTAATAAAACTTTAAATAAACTTTATGTTTAACTTCTTGAAACTCACCTCATAAGCTCTGAATAGAAGATATAACTCTCGTGGTTTAGCGTCCATTGGTAAACCACTAACAAAAAGCGTCCGAACCTAAAATAAGAAGAAAATATAATTTAAGTTCAAGTCAAGATAACAAAATTTCAAGTATATATAAAAATATATGCATCACTGGGATAAAAAATACTTGTATCTAGGTACCCATAAAATCATGAATCATGCAATTGTTTGCATTGTCATAAAGGACAACAGCAAGCTCTACACTTTTTTCTTAAAACTTGCTTTCCTCTTTGATATAGGCTTATCGACATCTCTATGCTCTCCCTACGAATCTAACAAACATAAACATCTTAACTATCTTTATAAAAGCAACATTATTTTCCATTATTATTCACACATTAAATAATAAGAGGTATACTCTCCACTGCTAATATTTTTTTACTTGAACATACATAGAACATAGATATTGGATTTTATGTCTTGAGTCTTCACACTTATCTGTGACCTGCGATGAGAGCTGGATTAACTATGAGTGAAGTCGCGCTGTAGCTGAGTTCAGTGAAACGACAGAACCGAGAAAAATTGAAAAACTAAAAACGAGTAAGAAGTTTAAAGACCAAACACGGTGACACCAGAGGATCATAATCGAAAAGAATATATATTAATTTCCAACAATAATTTGCTACTTCCGATATATAATGGTGTACCGCGCTCAAAGGAAATTTGAAAGCAAATAAATCCTGGTATGAGAAAATTGGTAACAGAGTAGATACATGTATGCAAATGTTATTATCAAATTCTCTTATGTTCATATTTAACATAATACTTTAACGTTCAAAGTATGAAGATAACAACGTGCTCTATCAGAACATCAGAAATTTGAGTAGGAAGGTAGGTATATCTAAATAAGTACCCATTTTGAGTGCAAAAATATAATATGTAAAATGAAATGAATAATAAATATGATATAAAGAAAACAAGAGAGGATTTATTAAGGTGTAGTGGCTAAAATAAAGGCTATAACTTTTTTCGTGTGATGTCTTGCCACATGACATTTTTGTCAGGAAACAACGCTTGTCTGTGATCTGTTACGATATAGCTATTTATTGGTGTGTGTGAGAAAATGGGTAGGTTCTTACAAATTTGTTAGATTTCAGTTAAAGCTAGCAGTAAATTGCATAAGTTGAAACATGAAACTGGAAGAATGCAGACGATCAAGAAACGCAGCGTTTTAATTTGCTTCACACTTGTTTGCAATTGCTTTTTTTTTCATTTTATTGACGAATAGAACATTATTATGCTCCGCAGCTTAATTTTGCCCTCAAATTCAAAATTTTGAAAAATTGAACACCATTTGAAATTGAATATTTGGCAACCCTAAAAACATATCAGATCAATTTAAAAGTTGTGTCGGAGGTTAGTACTTCAACTAAAAAAAAGTCCAAAATGAGATCCCAAACATTGATCGCAACATGGGTAAGGGTGCACCAAAGTTAGCGGTTTTCAAAGTTCAAAATCAGACTTTACCAAAAATCACGTCAAAATTTGGCTAACGAATAACCGGAAAACCTATATTACTACATACAATAAGCATGTTTTTTGAACTGCACTCTACAGAGAATAGCTTCAAAACTTATTGCGCCCAACATGACAAGTGACACTCGTTTCAAGTTTCTATTAAAAGAAAAAAAAATTGTCAACACTGTTTGATTTGTACACATAGCTCCTGATAGCATTCCAACTATTCTGATATTTCGCACATTTTCATGACAAAGTTCTGTGAACGAATTAATTTTCCTGAAATACTATGTTCATCTCTTTGGTATCTAGCAAAATCAAAAATCACCAGGCAACCAATGTTATACCATACAACGTTGAAATGGTTTACAAAGGATGTTGGCCAAAATAATATATAAAACTAAAAGTTGGTGTCAAAAGATTATTACCATTGAGATTATAACCTAGGTTTTGGTTAAATTGGTCTATATTCTTTTCTGAATTGAATAAGAAATTAATGATTTTTGCATGCCTGTTCGTCTGATTTTGGCACATAAGAGATTATCTTTTTGCATATAACAGCATTTTCTTAAAAATAATTTAAAAAAAACATTAAAACAATTAATATGAAAACGTTTTATGTCTATTATTTCTGCATGTTAACCTACTGTTGTTCGTTTTGTGCATGAAATCCATATGAAACAAAATGAACTTATATGTAGGTATTTCAATCAATAATTTGGTGAATTTTCTATTTTCACTCTACTTTTGTAGCGAACTCAAAGAGATGACTTGCTACGTGAGACGGCGACGACACCGCTGCTAAGTGCGATGAAATTTTTGAATTATTTTCCACCCGTCAACGAAGCCATGCAGAAAAGGATTAATAATACAAGCAGTGCCCTCTATGCGTCATCCATATATAATAACACACAATATTTTCGGCATCAAATCACATCACGAGGCACATGCAACGAATATTTGGGCGAGGAGAGTTCATGAAGTACCTATAGTTAATTGCATTGTACAAGTGTTCGTTCAAATAAAGTATGCTCTGGGCCTCTGGCTGCTGGTTGGTGATTACTGGGCGTAGAGCTAAGTATAATGGAGGGATATGTGCAGTTTGCACAAACTTTGCTGGCGAATAATCTCATTATCATTGCATCATGGCAAAGTTGGAACACTGTTACTAACAATTTTACAGTTTTTGAATGCTTTTTCTTTAATATTAATAAAATTATTTTTTTTTTCAACTAACTTTTTAATACCTATACCATAACGTCTTAGTAAGTATTTAAAAATAACGAAATTGATATAACATATTCCTACATCTCTTGGTAAATTTCTTTAAAAATATTGAAGTTATTGATTTTTCTTTTTTGAAAACCTTTGGAGCGGTATTTTTTTAAATATGGTTTTTCTGTATACACTGAGCCATATGCATAAACAGTAGTAAATGCTTTTACTAGTCAATTTTGATAGTATTTACTTTTTTTCGTATGCATAAACTTCAAGTAAATACTTGAATAAAAGCTTTTACTAGAAGTAAAAGTATTTACTAGGTATGGATGAATTTTGGTAGTAGATACTTAAAGTGATATGCATAAAAACCTTTTACTACTAGTATTTACTTCAATTTTTACAAGTTGCTAAAGAGCAACTTGAACATTTGCTAGTAAAATACTTTTGGGTGTTTGAAACGAACATTTTCATTTGCAAATCAACATTCAAGGCGATCGGTTCAATATTCTTGTCAAATGGCCGCGTTTTTGCACATTGATACTGAACAAGTTTACAAGGAACAAAGATCTCCAGCAACAAATAATTTCAAAATGCTTTACCGTTTTGAAAAAGTAAATGTTGGTTGGCTTTCTAAATACAGCTTTCCTTCTTGTATTGGAGCCTTGGATTGCACACATGTGGAGACACCTGTGATGTAAAAGAATGTTTTACAAGTGTTGTTTGTGAATGGCCAGGTTCAGTTCATGACTCCAGGATTTGGAAAAACAGTTTTCTCTAACCAATTTTAAGAAATTCAGTTAAAACAGTTCTTTTGGCAGATGAGGGATATGGAATCGCCACTTGGTTAATAACACCATTCATAGAAACCCAATCACGAGCAAGGTGAAATCTTACAACAAATTACATACAAAAGAGAGAGGCATCATAGAACGATGTTTTGGTCAGCTTAAAAGTCGATTCCCAATATCCCAATATGACAAAACTGTGTACGGGTGCAATTAAAAAACGTGGCAACTCTAATAATGGCATGTTTTGTTTTGCAGAATGTTGCAAAGTATTTAAATGAAAACCGACGACTTTGAAGAAGAGGACAGAGGAATTAAAAGCGAAACTATCAACGACCACGGACACAGTTCTGGTGCACCTGAAGTCATGAGATTGGGACAGCTGCGGAGAAATGAAATAGACTTGATCAAAAGAACCGAATGCACCTCAAGCATTTTGACAAAATCTAACGTACAATTATTTTCGTTTTTTGTCAAGATTATGAAACAACCACGCCACGCGCTGTACGAAAATTTATAATTAAAAAATCAACAACAAATACTTCAGCTCAAAGTGATAAAATCTAAATACCTAATTAAGGCAAAGTTAAGGTTTTTCTTGTTACTTTTTAAGTCTACTATTCCATTTTACTTTATTTTTCAATTGCTTTAAGTAAATGCCTGAGTTTTCCGATTAATATGTAGTTTTTACTTGGATGAATCTAGTATTTACTACTAGTAAAAGCTTGCTAGCATTTACTTTTTTTTTATGCATACCAAATGAAGTAAATACTACAAATCTGACCTTTTACTTGTTGATGTAGTACTTACTTGAAGTATTTACTACTAGTAAATACTTGATTTTTATGCATATGCCCCAATGTATAGGTAAGGTACATTTATACATTTTTTCATAAAGGTTATAAAATTATTCTGGGTATGCATGAGTTTGTGCGCTCTGGCTCTGGTAATTCGATATTTGCTTAATTAATTCCTTTTGGCTTATTAAGTTTATTTTTTTTTAGCCGCCGGTTTCATTTCATCATAATCATAATCTTTGAAATTTCGTCGAAAATTTAAATTGAATGCATACGGCTGCCCCCTTTTTCATTAAATGGATATCTACACACTAACTTATCTTACCTAAAAGTTCTGTTAAGTGTCCAAAACAGCGATTTTCTTACCTTGCAAGACGCTTTTCACTGCGGGCTCAGAAATAGAGGGATCACTAAATGTAAAATAATGTTTTTTTTTAAAGAAGCAAACATCGATTTCTTATGGCTATGAGTATACTATTTGACAGCACATTTTTTAACTATAGTGTTGTCACTGTAAGTAGATCTTAAAGTTTTGTTTACTTCTTGTTAGGGCGTTTATAGCGTTGGCCTAAGGAATGCCTTTATCCGGATATCACGCGGTGCTCTATGTCTACATATATAATTATTTTTCTTCCTCCCCTTGAGTACGCTTACCAGGTGTGGACGCCCCTGTACGATATCCATATTAAGGGATATTCTGTTCAACGGAATTTTACCCGGTTAGCCCCACAAGGAATTCATTCGAGTGATCCATTGAATGTTTGCTATCAACTCTTCTGATTTAAAAACTTCCACAAAAAGAAGAACTAATAATTTTTAATAATTGAACTTGTCTATCGGATTATTGAAGGTGAAACATCACTCTTAACTATGTAGTCAGTTTTCCTTAAACCATCAGCGGGATTTTATATTTTTGCGTCATCGGTACTTACAAACAAATATAGTGGTACACACACACTTGCGATGACGATGGAATATCGCAGTAGTATTTTTCTCATATTTTGAAACGATAAATAAAATAGTCCTCTTGTAAGCCGATGGCCATTAAAAGGATGCACCCACTATCGTCTTTTCTTTTATTAAGAACATTATTTTTATGCACTAGTTACGCGGAAATAATTCTTTTATTATTTTTACAATAATTATTATAAAAATAATTATAATTTATAAATGTAACTGTGCCTACTCCAATGAGTTGTACTAATGAGCTATTTATTCATACATACATCATAAACAAAGCTGATTTTTCAAAACATTTTTCCAGTAAGTATTAGTTTTAGATGATTAAGCTGTGTATTTTATTTATATTTATGTTGACTTTCAATTATTGGTGTTCACCATTTTTGTAAGAAATATATGAACATATATTTAGCTTATGAAAAGTTTAAACACATTTCACATAATTTTCTAAGCAAATTATCGCCCATTATTCATAAACCACAAAATCTGATGTTAATTGAGCGCGAAGAAAGTGAAACGTTGGCTTTCGGAGACCAATATCTTATAGGGGGAGAATATTTAATTGGAGAAAATGAAACACTCACTTTTGTGGCATACCTATCGACCAAGAGGTTTTCATTACTTTATAAGTAAAATTATTTGTTCTATTTTTGGACCGTTTTGCTTTTGACATACATTTTCCTAATGAATACTCCTAAGAGATTCCAAGTTTGCGTTCTTTTTATGTCGTTATAGTTCTTACCTTGCGCTCTTGTCGTATTTGTTTTAAGTTGTATTTGCATTTGGTACTTCAAGCTGTTTGTATATTTTAGATTCTTAATTAGTTAGTAATTAAAGATTTTACTTTATTACATATTTTATTACATATAACATACATACCTATTAAACATAATGTTATTGTCAAGAGTTGATGACTTTGATGACTATGTACATAAATATGTTTAAATGACAGTGTTGTTAGTGCTCTATTATTTTTATATTTTTTCTTTCAGTTTGTACAAGAAGTGATGTAAAAATGTTCAGAATAAAATAATTTTATTAAAAATAAAATAAATAGAGTGGCGCGACAGCTCTTGAAGAGCCAAGGCCTAAGGGGCTTACTCTCATCAACAATTCTCAGAGTGCGTGTGAAGAATTGAGGGGACCTACAATTTAACGCCGATTCCGAACGGCTAAGTTGAGAAGCACTTTTTCATGACAGATTGATACTCTTGGAAGATTTGTCAGGTCTTCGCAAGAGGCAGTACCCGTGAAAGATGAAATAAAAACTTGGCCTGAGTAGGACTCGAACCAACGACGTTCTGCTTAGCAGCCAACGCACTTACCAACTAAGCTACGGGCAACTGCAAAAAATAATCATAAAATAATTTTATTATTATTTATTAATTGATTGATACAGTCCTTTATATTTGCTTCAATGGGTAAGGAAATATGTAGATATATCCATTAATAATAATTGAGATGCATACAAAAAGAGATAATTAACAACCTACCTAGTTATTCTTATTACCCTTGACAACACGATTCCAGTTCACTTTCGCTTTCGAAGATTTATTTCATTTTTCACTTGCATCGAATTTCCAGGACCATCGTACGCTCTAATGCAATTTGTTGCTCATAAACCGTTTAGATTGCATAAAAAACAACGCCATAAACCATCCAACACCCATCACCCTAATTTCTCTCGTAAATTAAGCGTCAAAAGATAAACTACAACCATAAGACAATTTTTATGATGCACCAGTCAGGGAGGTTATTTTAGGGCACATAGCAAATTTGTATTCCAGTTTCAGTTTGCTGCCGAAATTTCGTCCAACAAAACACTTGCCATATTCGACATGATTAAAGATTCATTCATGAATGTATGGGAAGTCATAGCCTCAAGGAATGTACACATACACTCCCTGTACTTTGAATAAAACCTCAACATTTTATTTGTTGAGTTTATCAGAGAACTGCGAAGACGACGCACGAGTTCTTCCCGCTTAATTTCTAGTGAGGTTGTATGTACTGACAATAAGATACAAGTTAATACGGGTTGGTAGATACTCCATACTTTTGATTCGATGCTAACTACAAGGTAGTATTGAATTAATTTTTCGATACTTATCGGTATCGAAACAAAAGTACTTGGTATCGAATCAAAAAAAATCAGTCTAACTTCTTATACGTATTCAAATGTTATGAGTCTCTTTTTCATCTGTTAAATGTAGTGTGGTACATGTATGATTTTTTTTATCAAATTTTCTCTGATCTCTATTCTGAATAGTGCAAAGTCTGCGTCTGCCTCTATATTATTCAGCTTCAGAAGAAAGTGATAGTTTACGAAAGCGACAATACGATTTTACGACGAATAATTTTTGAATTTATTGTAGTCGTCGATAAATCGGTTTGTCAATAGGATGGGCACAACGATACAATGCTAGTTGGTGAAGAAGTGTGAAATACGTCGAATTCATTTGGATAAAGACAAATTGAAAAAAAAAATTAATGTTCGTTGGTTTATTATTTTAAGAAATTATAAAAGTATCAATACTTTTGGAGTAATGATATGAGTAGTATCGAAAAATGATTGGAGTAGGACCTACTCAAATGAGTAGGTATCGATACTATAATGGTATCGCAACATCACAAGTTGTATGGTGTAAAATAATTGTAAAAGAATAAAACAGTTAGAAGCTGTTTAATCAAATGAAGCAGAGTGTAAAAAAGAGAGCCTGGGAGACAACAAGACACTCTTGTCTTTTATCTTGAGTCTTTTGGGTTTTGTGGTACAATTTACGGTACCACATGTTGATTTTTTACCTTTTGACATAAAGTGCAGTCCATAAAGGTCCCAATCTATTCAAGAATGAATTATGTATGCCTTTGCACACATAGATACAGGAATTGTATAGGTGTTACCTAAGCCAAATTGTTTCAGTACATTTGGCATCCAATCGGATGAATGAATTTTGAACCACACCACCACATTTCGTTCTGGCTATGCTTCTTTAAGTATCTCCAGGGTGGTGTGGATGCGGCAGAGTAGGTTCTTCGTGTTCGTACACCCATTTATGTCTGTCGTTAGATGGTTTGTATAATAATTTCCTGCGACGAAAGATACATTCTCTGAAATTCCATCAATAAAACATCACATTCCATGGACTTAACTTGACTCCAAGTCAAATCGCATGTGGAATTTTTGAGATCCATAGAATATGACATGACAAACGAATGATGCAATTTGGTCATGAAGAACGATCAATTTAGTCTGTGTTGTTGCTGTTGAACGCGGCAAATCTATGACGACACGTGTTGTCATCATTTCCTCAATGCCGCTGCTGCCTGTAGTATCAGTATTTCGTGTGTTAAAGTCACTCATTTCGAGAAAAGCAAACCATTGAAGCATATTTTGACAGTGTAAAGTAGAATTTTGTGGCCTATAGCACCGGCAGGACAGAAGTTGTACATGTTGTACATGGATGCCAATTGGAACTTCTACATCCCCGGCATCAACACAATTATTCCTCTTCATTAAAATTTGACTGTAAGTGAGTGAATCGCTGTGGACTTTGATGGTTTTTCTTAAACTGGAGACCAGTTGCCGTACCGGAACTGAGTATAGTGGATTTGAGTAAAGTCATATACATACTTTTGTTTATTTGTAATAGCTGAGCTGATAGTTTTCGTGATGACTAAACTATTTAAAGCATTTATCTATTTTGAATTAAAATTTACTAAATCTTTGAGTAAGTGTTAGCCGCTGCCCAGCAAACATTTTTGTGAATGTTCAGATTTTGTTCACGAAAAGTGAAGAACAATATTCATAAAACCTTCAGTTTTGCGAATGAATTATTAATGTACAGAAAGATCCTACACATTTTTACGGGGGACATGGAGAGAGATTTGATAAATAAGGGCGAACAAAAACTTCTTGATAGTTGGTACCAAAACGAAAAAAACAATATTCATTTTTCATTGTTTTTTCATTACAAATATGTATGAGTGTACACAAGGAAATGTTAAAAAAGATCTATTTGCAGTTTTTTTGTCCTTTATTTATTCTTCTTACATAGGCAAACGTTTTTTGTGTATCCTTATGTTATGAGGATTTTTTTGTTCGCCCTTATTTATTCTCCTTACAAAGCGGTAAGGATAACTCGCGACAATAGTTTCGTTTTGATCATGAATTATCATTTCGAAAATATTTTTGATGTGTTCAGACAAAAAGTGGCTATTATAAATAAAAAAGTGTAAATAAAAGTAAATTGAATGAAAAGCTAAAAGTAATTATTAATATTAAAGAAAGTGCAAATCTAACAGATTATCTATATATATAAAACAAAGTCGTGTTTGTTACAATTACAACACTTATAACTCGAGATCTGCTGGACCAATTTTCATGGTTTTTATTTCGTTTGATTTGTCTCCGCTCCGAATAGCAGAATACATCCTCATTAAATCACAAATGGTGCCAATGTTAAAAAATAATACTTTTTACTCGAAAATAACGTCAGAACGAAAATAATTTTAGATGAAAATGTATTATTTTCTATTCAAGAAAGAAGGCATCACAGACGAGGGTGAAGAAGGCAAGAAATCATCATGATTTCGTATTGAGCTGTTCAACGTCACTTTTTGTTCGCCCCGCGCGCGTGGCGCATTATCACCGTGTCCCATGTGTATTGATTGCTCGCACCGGGAGTGCCCTGAGCTGACTGCCTCAGTGCCGACCCAATTTTTTGTTCGGCGCTAGAACTTCGGTTCTGTTCGAATCAGCTGATTCTATACAACGAAGAGAAAAGAAAGGCATTACTAATGCGTCAAATTAGGTTTGTTCGATGTGCGCTCTGGGTCGGTCTGTGGCGCTCTAATTACGCACTGAACTATTCGGTGTCGCTCTTTTTTCGCCCCGTTGTATTTTCACCGTGTTCGATGTGAATTTAGTGCTTGCACCCGCAACGCCCTGAACTACGCCAAGTAATTTTCGGGCGATAATTTCGGAGCTATTCGAATCAGCTGTTGCTATATAACACAAAAAGAAGAAAAAAAAGAGCACTACTAATGCGTTCGATGTGAAACCAAAAAATTTTCAGTTTTTTGACAGCTCCGTTCAGGGCAGTGACAAACACCGGAGCGGCCCAGGGCTGGTTACTTCGAACGAACCTATTGTTTAACAAAACCCAGGTCAGTGATCAGCAGCGGATCGCGCCGGGCCTGGAAACATAGAGTAAACCTATAGCTTTTAAATAAAATTGGATTAACCTAACTGGATTTTATTTACATAACCTTTAATAATATAGAAGAAAGAATTCTTTATCTCTTCCGTGAGAATGGGTTTAAAGTTTTTTTGATCCCAAAATCATTATTTTGTCCCTTATAGGATCGTAAACTATGCATTCGTTTATTTGTTTATGTTTAGCAAAGTCATTTCATATGAGCCCACGATAGTTTTTGAAAAGCGGGCAACAATAAGAAACCAAATAAAAATAATTGAAGGTCAGAGCAGAAATATATGTACGTATATGTGTGTACATTGTACTAAAGGCTACTACGTTATTCCATATTATCATTTCTAAGTCCTGCGAACAAACAACATTGGAATGCGGGTACAACGTCCCGCGGGTCAGCTAGTTAATAATAAAAAAAAGTGAAAAACAAACCTATCTACAAGTGAGAGTTATAAATGTTTGTATATGTTTATTAAAAAAAATAATGAATGTATTAATAAGTTTTCCATGTAAATAAAACATCTTTCAATAACTATCCCAATGTGTATAATCTTTTTATTTGATTGTTTAAACGAGGACTGTTTAAAATGTCGGGTTCTTCAAATCGCCAGCAAAAATTTTAGTTCTGAAATCAGTCATATATGGATTAGAAAAAAAGAACTCATTTATGATTTATTTTGAATTCTTTTACCTGGGCTCTTGGACATCGATTTGAATCATTAAAAAATCATTTATGATTTTAAAATTCTTCATTTAAATGAACGTATACAATGTTCTATATATTCATTTAAATGATAACTTCATGAACCTTTTCTGAATCATTAAAATGATTCCAATATGAATAATTAAAATGAAGGTATATACTCAGAATTCCCTCACTTAAATGAATTATATTGGAATCATTTTTATGATTAAGAAAAGGTTCCTGAAGTAATCATTTAAATGAATATATAGAACATTATATACGTTCATTTATATGAAGAACTTTAAAATCATAAATGATTCCCTTTAATGATTCAAATCGGTGTCCAAGAGCCCAGATAAAAGAATTCAAAATGATT
Source organism: Sphaerophoria taeniata (assembly GCA_943590905.1). Lineage (NCBI taxonomy): Eukaryota > Metazoa > Arthropoda > Insecta > Diptera > Syrphidae > Sphaerophoria > Sphaerophoria taeniata. The sequence goes on from OX016540.1 coordinate 132,873,699, forward strand.
TTTTTCTGAATTCTTTTTCGGTCGAGTTGTTCACTTTTTGTATTTAATTATGGTTCATTTCTGAATGAAAATGTTTGCTGGGTGGTCGCACTGGGACACCATGCACCCCATACCTACATGCTCAATTGTTTTGTATACACTGTAACTCACACCATCCTTTAATGAGAGGAAGCCGGGGACGGGGTTACATGGGCGTTAGCTATGTATACTCAACTGCTTAAACATAATTATAAAGGTAGTTGAATTGCCCTCATCAGAATATATTTGCCGGAATATGGACAAGACCCACTTTCTATGAATTAACAACTCACTTTCTTTTAAACAAATGAGAATGACAATAAATTTATGAACTTTTAACCCATAGTCAATACCGTACATATGCAGGTTAGACCAAGAATAAACGAATCGGAGCGAGTCAACCCTACTTACAGCCTGCTAAGCCGGATCTATATGTGCAACAAAACAAAATCCTCATATCAAAAGAATAGTAATTATTCAGATTCCCGATACATGGGGTACTTCGCAAAAAATTAAGCAATAAAAAAAAAACTTTATTTTCGCTCCGCGCAACTTGAAGAAAAAAAATTTTCGCTACTCTTTTGTCGTGTCGTGGGTCCGAGTCCTACTCGTGCCCATAAAGTTTTATTTCATCTTTCACGGGCACTACCTCTTCAGAAGAACTGACAAAACTTCCAAGAGTAAAACCAAACTATCTTAATCCAACATTGCCCTCCAGAATTCAATTTATACATATATAAAGGTATTGGTCCATTACGAACCACATTTAAGCTTGTACTGCAATAATCATGCATTACCATTATCATTGACACCAATATTATTCACACGATCAATAAAGGTTCAAAGAACCTTAAACCACAAGCCATCTGTGTCAATGTCGTCGACCGCTGTCATAGTTTGGCAACGATATAAACTACAACAATATTGCCAAAAGTATTAAATCTGGATGAAATGATACATTAATACACTATACATAAAGAAGCCAACAAACAACAGACGCACAAGTGTTAAAGATGACAATAGGTCGATAACTTCACTATGACTTCTGGGACAGCCTAGAAACCCTTTTCGTTTTCCTCTCTTTGTTTGGTAGTGTGGTAATGGTGATGCTGGCTGATGCTAATATACCTTGTTACGTATCTGTTTATAGTCACGTCAGAAGGAGAACCACAATACCCTGCGGCTACTTCCTTCATTGACGAGGTCTGTGTGTTTTCGTTGTTGTTGCTGTTTTATTACACTTGTTGTTGTCGTTGTTAGACTTCGAGTGCTCATGTACATGTACATGTTTGGTGAAGTTGACAGTTTTTGGGTCTTGCAATCAGACTTCTCGTACTTGCCAAGGTGTATTATTAATAATAACATTGTGTAACATTAATCATAACATTTTATCCTTAAGGCCTTTTTACACGTATATAAAAATCGTGACTGTGCTGCGGTCGGTTTTTGTTTTTGTGTTTTTCAATAGAAGTTGTCTATAATTCTTTTTTTCCGCTATCTACATTATCTTTGAAAGCCATGTTCAAAATGAATTTCCTTCGATATCTTCAACAACACAATTTTCGCCTGTCATCGATTTTTAAGCGGCCGGCAGCGGGCGTGGCGTCCAACGAAATGCTATCGAACTCAGGTTTAAAGATTGAATAGTTAAGATTTTAATGTTTATAAAAAGTATAAAAAACCTCCACATAATGAAGATTTCCAAAGTTCATGGGACTTTGTGCTTTTCGACGTTCAAAAATGTTCCTTTGCTGTATATATTGGGACAGTTGGTTCAAAAGTTTGAAAGGGGCAGATAATTTATGAAAATATTCACTTACCGAAAAAATGTTGAAAGAAATGCTATTAACAAAAACTTATCGATTGGTATGTAACTTTATATCCATTCATATCAAATCAAATATTCAATTGGTACCTACACAGAAACGGAAGGTTGGACCGACCGACGACACGGTCATGACAAATTTGTAAGAGTTCCCTTTTGATCATTGTGGCTATACGGAACCAACAAAAAAAAAAAAAAATAAATAAATAGAGCGGCGCGACAGCTCTTGAAGTGCCAAGGCCTAAGTGGCCTACTCTCATCAACAATTCTCTGAGTGCGTGTGAAGAATTGGGGGGACCTACGATTTAACGCCGATTCCGAACGGCAAAGTTGAGAAGCACTTTTTCATGACAGATTGATACTCTTGGAACTTTTGTCAATTTTTCGCAAGAGGCAATACCCGTGAAAGATGAAATAACAACTTTTATGGGCAGGAGTAGGACTCGAACCCACGACGTTCTGCTTAGCAGCCAACGCACCTAACCACAAATTACGGAAAAAAACAAGGTTTAAATAAGAAGTAATCATAATATACAGTCAAAATATGACTTCGTGAGTTTTAGGCATTAAGCAAAACTAGTTGTGGTGACCATGGCGTGGTAGTTATGTGCGTTGGCAGTTACGTGTTCGAATCCGAATCGTGCCTGTAATTGTTTATTTTAAGTTTTACGGGTACTGCCTCTTACGAAGAACTGACTATACTTCCAAGATCATTAATCTGTCAAGAAAAAAGTTTGGTTTGGCGTTAAATTGTAGGCGCCCTCATTTCTTTACACCCACTCAGAGATTTTTTATGAGTGTAAGTAGTAAGCCATTAAGGCCTTGGCTCTCGGAGAACTGTCGCACCACTGTATTTTTTGATTAAGGTTTAAAAAGTAAGTCTGGCAGGATAGACTCAATAAAGTCCTATACCGAAATAATTGTCTGTACCTGTCTGGATTAGTGCTTTAGCTTCTGGAAATCTATAATGCAGAATTTATTGATAGCTATACAGGGTGATTCACGAGCGTTGTGCCAAAAAGCTAGAGCGTGTAGGTTGAGTTGAGACAAGAAAAAAATCGTATGGGAGGGGGGGTCTATTCCCCCCCGTTTAGCCGGGAGGGGCAATTTTCTGAAAAATTGACTTATTTTGTAAAAAAAAATATTAAAAATCAACGGCTTAGTTTACAACACCGTGCTATACCTTTCTGAAAAGCTTAAAACTTCTTCTTTCACTTTGTTTTTAAAATAAATGGTTTTAACGAATAGTTTAAAAAAAATAAATTTTCAAACTCAAAATTTTCAAAAAAAAAGCCAAAAAAAAATTTTTGAACTAATTTTTTTCAAAATTTTATGTAATTAAGTACTAATTTTGTTTTAAAATTTCAATATCTTTGTTAATTTTTAGTTGAAAACAGAAAACCGGATGCAAAAATGTCTTTTCGTTTTTGAGAAATTAAAAAAAACCAAAACCACTTTTTTCTAAGAAAATCTTTGTTTTTATTTTTACCTATCTGGACTTTTAGTTTAATTTATTAGTTTAATTTACAAATTTAATTTTTTGTAATTGGAGTTTTATGAGGACTCAATAAAGTAGAAAAGTATTGGATTTTCAAAGGATTAACCATTTTATTCATTGATAACGTCTGAAAACTGACCTGCAATTCTTTCTTACTATACCTGGGGCCGCGGCCACTCGCCGGCGAAGGGTTCTACCTGCTGGGGGCTTAAGATAATTAAACCGCAATTTTTCTTGAATGAAAAAACAATTAACAACCTAAAGGTTAATAAAAGGCATCGCATATTTACTTAACAACCATTTACAATTAAAATATTAATTCATCAACACATAACAATAACAAACTCATATGTTCGAGAAGAGTTAGCGGACAGGAACTTCTGCTACGGTTTAACTTTTTGTCGACATCGGGAAGCCGAAAGACTCTACGCTGAAAGAAATCCCAATAGATGGCGCCCAAGTCGTAGCATGTTTTCAAGAATCCGCCGACGAGAGCACGGAGAGCTAGAAGTGAAAGGTCAATGGCAGACGTTTTCAATGAACAAAATGATTAATCCAGGGAAAATCCAATACTTTTCTACTTTATTGAGTCCTCATAAAACTCCAATTACAAAAAATTAAATTTATAAATTAAACTAGTAAATTATACTAAAAGTCCAGATAGGTAAAAATAAAAACAAAGATTTTCTTAGAAAAAAGTGGTTTTGGTTTTTTTTTAATTTCTCAAAAACGAAAAGACATTTTTGCATCCGGTTTTCTGTTTTTGACTAAAAATTAACAAAGACATTGAAAGTTTAAAACAAAATTAGTACTTAATTACATAAAATTTTGAAAAAAATTAGTTCAAAAAATTTTTTTTGGCTTTTTTTTTGAAAATTTTGAGTTTGAAAATTTATTTTTTTTAAACTATTCGTTAAAACCATTTATTTTAAAAACAAAGTGAAAGAAGAAGTTTTTAGCTTTTCAGAAAGGTATAGCACGGTGTTGTAAACTAAGCCGTTGATTTTTAATATTTTTTTTTACAAAATAAGTCAATTTTTCAGAAAATTGCCCCTCCCGGCTAAACGGGGGGGAATAGACCCCCCCCCTCCCATACGATTTTTTTCTTGTCTCAACTCAACCTACACGCTCTAGCTTTTTGGCACAACGCTCGTGAATCACCCTGTATATTATATTACTAGAAAACAGTTGGTAATGCACTGAGATTTGTTAGTTTTTCTTATGGTTGTGGTAATTAACCCCCATACTATTTATCAGATAATGAGTATAGCATTCCTGTATGTGGTCGACTAATTAAATTATATGAATCACAATATTATGTGCCTGTACAAAAAACAAACGACCCGCAACTGAAATGGAAAATAGAAGTTAGTAAGGTAAACAGTGTTGACATTTAATCCATGTGTCCATAATGTTTCCTACGTTGACGAATTGTTGGCAGACAGTCAAATCATGTCACCGTCACTTGCGTTTAGGGTTTTTTTTTTTAGTGAAGGACGTTTCATTCCAATCTAAGAGTGGCATCCTCAGTCTCTAATATTAACTTTTTGAGTCCTTGACATTTACATCTAATGTGAATGGAAGTGGATGTGGACCTAAACGTGAAAGTAATTTAAAGTGTAAGGTGTAAATGCAAAAAATTAATAAAGCCTTAGAGCTTTTTGTTTTAAGGACGGAAAACTGATGGAGTTTAATTTCAAAATTATTCAACAATAATATAATATACAGGGTGATTCACGAGCGTTGTGCCAAAAAGCTAGAGCGTGTAGGTTGAGTTGAGACAAGAAAAAAATCGTATGGGAGGGGGGGGGGGTCTATTCCCCCCCGTTTAGCCGGGAGGGGCAATTTTCTGAAAAATTGACTTATTTTGTAAAAAAAAATATTAAAAATTAACGGCTACGTTTACAACACCGTGCTATACCTTTCTGAAAAGCAAAAAACTTCTTCTTTCATTTTGTTTTTAAATTAAATTGTTTTAACGAATAGTTTAAAAAAAATAAATTTTCAAACTCAAAATTTTCAAAAAAAAGCAAAAAAAAACATTTTTGAACTAATTTTTTTCAAAATTTTATGTAATTAAGTACTAATTTTGTAAAAATTCAATGTGTTTGTTAATTTTTAGTCGAAAACAGAAAACCGGATGCAAAAATGTCTTTTCGTTTTTGAGAAATTAAGAAAAAACCGAAAGCACTTTGTTCTAAAAAAATCTTTGTTTTTATTTTTACCTATCTGGACTTTTAGTTTAATTTATTAGTTTAATTTATAAATTTAATTTTTTGTGATTGGAGTTTTATGAGGACTCAATAAAGTAGAAAAGTATTACATTATCCCTGGATTAACCATTTTGTTCATTGATAACGTCTGAAAACTGACCTGTAATTTTTTCTTACTATACCTGGAGCCGCGGCCACTCGCCGGCGAAGAGTTCTACCTGCTAGGGGCTTAAGATAATTAAACCGCATTTTTTCTTGAATGAAAAAACAATTAACAACCTAAAGGTAAATAAAAGGCATCGCATATTTACTAAACAACCATTTACAATTAAAATATTAACTCATCAACACATAACAATAACAAACTCATTCGCTCGAGAAGAGTTAGCGGACAGGAACTTCTGCTACGGTTTAACTTATTGTCGAGATTGGGAAGCTGAAAGACCCTACGCTGAAAGATATCCCAATAGATGGTGCCCAAGTCGTAGCATGTTTTCAAGAATCCGCCGACGAGAGCACTGAGAGTTAGAAGTGAAAGGTCAATGGCAGACGTTATCAATGAAAAAAATGATTAATCCAGGGAAAATCCAATACTTTTCTACTTTATTGAGTCCTCATAAAACTCCAATCACAAAAAATTAAATTTATAAATTAAACTAATAAATTAAACTAAAAGTCCAGATAGTTAAAAATAAAAACAAAGATTTTTTTAGAAAAAAGTGGTTTTGATTTTTTCTTAATTTCTCAAAAACGAAAAGACATTTTTGCATCCGGTTTTCTGTTTTTGACTAAAAATTAACAAACACATTGAATTTTGAAAACAAAATTAGTACTTAATTACATACAATTTTTAAAAAAATTAGTTCAAAAATGTTTTTTTTGCTTTTTTTTAAAATTTTGAGTTTGAAAATTTATTTATTTTTAAACTATTCGTTAAAACAATTTAATTTAAAAACAAAATGAAAGAAGAAGTTTTTGGCTTTTCAGAAAGGTATAGCACGGTGTTGTAAACGTAGCCGTTAGTTTTTAATATTATTTTAAACAAAATAAGTCAATTTTTCAGAAAATTGCCCCTCCCGGCTAAACGGGGGGGAATAGACCCCCCCCTCCCATACGATTTTTTTCTTGTCTCAACTCAACCTACACGCTCCAGCTTTTTGGCACAACGCTCGTGAATCACCCTGTATAATAATAAATATATAAATTCCTGTATCCATGTTCTGTAACTTGGTCGAAAAGTTTCCCATTCGATTTAAGGTGGAACACAATATTCCACCGTTTCTCTATCTAAGAAAATAAACTGTATCTATAACATGATGCGAAAACAGCCTGTGTGAAAATTTAAATTTCCAGTTTTCAATGGAAGAAATATTTACTTTCGATTCACAGCGACAGTTTAAGTGTGATTTTGTTCATTCAAATTTGAATTCAATTTTGTGATTTTATTTTCAACTTTTTAAAACATAGAGAAAATTCTTGTTTTTCTCTCTCAGCTTCTTCTATTTTTTGAAAAATTGAGAAAATCTCAAGTTGATTAGCGAAAGAGTTTAAAATTTAAAGTTGAAAATTAAAACTTTAACTGAATTCAAAAGTCCCAAAGTTGACTTCAACTTGGAATGAATGAAACCGCCCTAAAAAATAAAAACTGATGATTATAATTTTATCCTCAAACCACACAGGCAACAAAAATGTATGCAAACAAGAAGGAAAAGTAAAAAGAATTTGCTGCATGTACCAATTTTTGTTGCACATTTGTTTCGAGGATAAAAGTTAAATCAAGTCAACTTTTGTTGGCGTCGAGCTCAAAACCGTACCAGCATCATCATTGTAAGAGAAAATTACAAATTTATGATTCCAACATTTACGCAGTGCAATTAATCCTTAAAAAGTTTATTTACTCCACAAAAAATAAATAAATCATTTATTGTTCGAGTAAAAACAATAAACGAGCTTGAATTCAGCTTTAAAATATTATCTCACTTGCTTGAGAGTCGTCGAGTTATTTTGGCAGATAAATCGAATAAAAATTTCGACTTTAGAGTTATAGACACAGTTTTACTCACATTTTTCCAGTATTTCCAATAATTTCATTTCAAGTTATTCCTGATCGAGTGAAAAAAAGTTACAGAAACAGTTGAATGCGAAAAACAGATTTCTGACCCATTTCATCGTAGTTTTGTTCTGATTCGCACTGTTTATGCGAAAACTTATTCGATGTGAGAGTTACAGAACATGGACCCTGGTTCCAAACATAATCTATATAATTATTATAAATCTGGAATGTGTGTTTTTTTTGTTAAGTTTGGTTTCTAAAATATGAACTTGCATTGGATTTCATCGTACTTTGCTATGAAAACTGAAAGACTTCATCATTAGCCTTCAACTTCAACCGCATGTCATAAATACCAATCAATTTTTCGGGAATTTCCCAGAGGAAAACCTAAATTTCTACTTCTACATTCTGAAATACAAAGAATTTTCCACTTCAGAAGATTCATAATTCATTCAAGAGTAAGAAAGCGTCAAGGAAACATTAAGAATAGTATGACATGGCTTTTTTGTAAGGAAAAAAAACTTTCCTGCAAATAAAATGAGTTTAACATTGAAATTATTCTGGGTAAGCATTTGGCGTCAAATTTAATGCCAACTTAGTCTTTGAAAATTAAGAAGAAACCTGTTAAGTAGAGCTTTTTCACCATATCTGTTACCATAAACCATATAAGTTTATATCATATAGTAACAGTATGCATACTTTTAAGGACCTAGCCTTTTCTCTATGTTCTCCTAAAAATCCTCAGCAAGAGTACATGCAAGCGCGAGGGTTTCCATCTTTTATGATGTTACTCCCTTTAATTACAAGACGAAAAGGGTTTTCACCGACATCTTGCATGGCTCTGCTTTTGAAGCAGTATCATTTACATAAATAAAATATATAATCTTCAAAATTTTCCGTCGAGAGAATAATGTACATGTTGGGAGCTTTGTATATTTTATATATAGATGCATCATTCTTGCTGCAATGACTCAAAGCCAGAAAAAGAAAAAAAGAAAATGTTTTACTCTGTTGCAAGCTTTATCCATGTCAATAATTAAGACTCATTAACACTTGCGCTAGAGAGTGCTCTAATTAGCTCGTCATCTCATCTGACACTAAATAGACGGGATCCTTTCTTCATGTTTTGGGTTATGTTTTTTGTATTATTCCCTCCTTCCAGAGGTGGTGATACCAGTCATGGATGTAAGCATGTTAATACTTAAAACAACTAATCTGGTATATATCGTTAATCAGTTGAATTTGCAAGGACATTACAAATAAAATCATTATTTTGTGGTTCATTGCATTTAATTAAATTTTCCCAATGCATTTTCTAAGAAAAGTAACTTAGGAATTAATCGTTTTTACTTTTAAATATACATTATATCACAGGTAATACAGGTACATCATATGCGAATATATGTATATGTATATATTTTGGCGGTCGAAATTGAGCTATTTAGATCAAGTTTATGACTTAACGCATACTTAAGATCAAGAACATGACTATGATTTATTGTCCGTTAGTTTATTCACTGATTAAGGACTGGGGACTCCCTTACTAGTATGACACGATTTTTATGTAAGTAGGACATTTTCCAGCTATGGACCATCCTTTCATTGTATTCACGGTTACGCGTTTCATTGTTTACTTACACAAAAATTTGCTTATGTTGAGTAACAATAATGTATATCCTTGTCCTACATTAACCATGTTGTCTTAATAATCTCATTATACAAAAAAAGAAAATATAACATACGCTGCAAAAGCAAAACATTCTTGAGCATTGGAGCAGTGAGACACTGTAAAAAAGAAAAAAAAAACAAAAAACAAAGCGCAAAAAACTGTACAGATCAAATAAAGGAAACACCTGAAGTACAACGAAATGTAGAAGTAGTTGTCTGCAGAAGGAGGACACTAGTGCCGTCGGAACTTCTATGTTTATTTTTGAGAATAAGTATGTACACTGTACATGGTAGCGCTAAGACAAACTACAACAGCAAGGTACTTGTCCTAATCCTTGGAACGATTCTCTAATTAGTCATTGTTATATTTCAGTTTGTTTTGTTCTGTGTACGGGTATGTCCACAACGAATTATTTATGTTATCCTTCACTCTGAACATGCTATATGCGCTTAAATAGAAGACGTTTAATGACAAGAATTGTGACGGATTAGGAAGAACAGAACGGTCGGTTGTGTAAACATTTCCATATTGGTGTATAATAACATATTGATTTTGAAATGAAGTCATCAAACAACATATTGATGAAAGGGGCAATTTTTTGTTTCAATTTTGCTACATACAAATAAAAACGTTACATAAAAAATTTAAGTATTTTCTGCCAACATTTGTTTGTTAGTTCACTAATAACAATTATATGAGGGCTTGGACCAACTGATCTTGTTTTCCTCAATAAAAGAAAATGTGAAACAAAATGTTATCATGAATCTTATAGCACCTGACATTTCAAAATTTCAAGACAATTCACCAAATGGCTAGTTTGGGTTGGACGTATTTTGTAAACCTATGTAGGTACAACAAACATTATATCTAATAGGTACAGATGAGACTCCATTCAAAAAAAAAAAAAAGTCTAGGGGAGAGTGGGGTTAAAATTAACACGGGTAAGAAGTAATAGCTAAAAAATGGGGTTCTTCTAGAAAAGTGTTAATTTTTTCCTTATTTACCGGCACATTTTCTTCAGATATATAGATTGGACGTCAAAAATAGTAGGTTTGTAACTTTTTTTTTTTAAATTTTATTTTTGGTCTACCTCCTTACCTACACGAAACAGATAATGTGCTTAGTACTTTTTTTTGTTTCCATTAGTGTTTTTGCCAAAATTGGGTGTAAATTTTAATTGTATGTGAATTTCTGTGTCTCTTAAATTTTTGTTTCTTTATTAAGACCAGTACGCAGACCGCGCTAAACTAAATTTTATCTCAACAATTTTTATCTCTACCCTTTTTTAAAAACTAAAAACGGCTTCGTTGCTAGGTCTCAAGATGGCGCCACAATCGATTGTCAGCTTGCTTAATCTACGCAAGAATATACAAAGTCGAAGGAAACCCAAATGTCATATTTAAGCTGCGAAAAAATGTACTAAGTACACATTATTTAGCGTGCTAAATTGAGTGGAGACTTTGGTTTGTACAGTTTACAGTATTAGGAGAAAGGTTGAATTTAGCGCGTGAACTGCGTACCACCTAACTAAAAATCTTAGCTAAAATTTATCTTTGGAGGAAATATATATGGAAGATAAATGTTAGCAAGATCTGCGCACCGGCCTTTAAATTTCATGCTGGGGAAAGTTGTAACATTTTTCTGTTCAAGTTGTGACATATAAAAACCTTAAAATCTATTGCGCAAATGCACAACCAAGCCCAATTCAAGTTTTTTTTTCATTTTATATGTAAATGCGGCCTTACTATACCATGTAAAATGCGCCTTTATTGACATATCGAATTCAAATAAAGCCCGTTGGGTGTAATTTCAATTATTTCATGGGAATAAAGCCGCATTTAAGGTGGGGCCTTTTTTCGCGTCACCATGGGACAACCCAGGAAAAGTTATGTCAATCCATAACATCCCATCAATCGATAGTTAGGCTCTGCCTTCAGCACTTAAGCTAGCTCATATCGATAAGAAATGGTTAAAAAAAGGAAATTGCTCCACTAAACGAAAACATATTTTAAGAGCACGATTTCCTATCAGCTCTTTTCACCGATCCTCCGAATTTATATGATCATGATCCGCGTGTAGAAAATTTTGTCGACGAGACACTAGTTCTGATGCCATTGCTTTTGGAGGAAACAACACCAACAGAAGAAAACGAAATAATTCCACCTCAAGTTAAAAATAAGCTATTTCAACATTTTATTCCGTTAGCTGGTTGTTCGACGAGTGTTCAGTAAACACAATAAATGATCATTCATTTTTCGGTTTCGAAAGTAAGGATAAATAAAACACACATATCAAACAATATATTTTCAATGAAAAGTTTACTTCATTATGTATAAAGTTTGGACTTTGCTAAAGTGTAAAAAAAATATTATTCAAATAGCCGCCTCGAAAGTTTTTACAGCATGCGGTTATTTTGAAGTAATTTTTAACCACTTTTTCGCACATATCGGACGGTATCTCTGTCAAAACTTCAGTATGAATGTATGTATCTAGACTTAGAGTTCGGGGACTTATCGTGTACGCACGGTTTTTTTTGGCGATATATTATCTACTACTTTCAACTTGTTACTGCGTCAAACATACGTACATATTTGGTTCTCGAAGAAGGAAGCACTTTTATAGCGACAATTTTCCTAATCGTTCCTACATAAATGTAATATATGTACATTATGTATGTATATTTAAACAATTTATCTATTTGCTTAAGAAAATAAACATGACTCTTTATAACTCATAAACGTTTGAAGTTTCGGATGAAAGCGAGACAAAGACTTTTTTTAATCATAAAATAAGCAAATTAAATCAGTTGTGAAATGTACAGACAAAAATTACAGAACATAAACTTAAGTTGCCAATCAGCTGACAATCACTCAATCATTAAGCGTATTCAAAATGAACAAGACAGCACATCAATCAGTTAAGCAAACAGTCAGTGTAATTAAATTTTAATTGTTTAATGTGAAAGGACAATAACATTATGCAAAAATCTTCCGTTATCCTAGAAGGAATAAGAAATGCAAATGTTTCCGAATTTCCTCCTGAGCATTATAAGGGATTATTCTTAATTAAGTTTATTTTTTCCTAATTGGACTTGGAAACTTAATTGCTTTTTTTTTAATCTGAGGTTTTTGCAAAAAAAGCAATCTTAAGAACAACCAGTTTGTGAAACTTTCAAAGAAATTTTAAATGAAAACTTTGGGTCGATGTTTATAACAAAAACATGGATTTATTATTTTCCGGTATCACAATATTTGCTTATGGTTATCTTTTTGTTTGTTCTTTTATTTTATTAGGATTTTTTTTTACTTAAGCTTGCAATGTTATTTTTGTGTGTAAGCTTGAAAAGACCTTAATTATACCATTCATTTTTATTATATTTTAGTTTTTTTACTGAACGTGACGAAAATCGAAGGGAGGATTAGTCAAAGCAAGAAAAAAACGTTTAAGCCGGGTCATTTTCTGCCATTCCAAGTACCTACCTAAAGTTTTAAAAAAGATTTATTAAAAATCCTTGAATGTGAAAAGAATATTGAAGCCGTAAGAGTATACATAGGTATAAGCTTTAACTCGAAGGAAGTAGATAATATTATGACTATAATGTATGAATAATTAAATTCCACAAAAATTGCCTCACTTGACTATTCTTCCCATTGTTTATCTTAATGTTTGATTTAATGTTTGATGAACACACAACTAAACTATCAACTCTTCGTCTACGATCCACCGATAAGAAGTAAAGAGGTTATGCTGTCCAATTCATATCAATGTCATACTTTACCTTGATTACATACATGACAACTTTTTCTTTCTCGTTTGCGAGCCCTTTTTATCTTTAGGAAGGCCAAATAATGACAATGACAATGACAATAATGCAGAAGTTTTTTTTCATCAGAACCATTTAACCTAACAAAAACCCTTCTTTTCATATGAGTATCATAAAAAGGTGTGCCTTTTTCTAACGTATTAAGCTCATAGAGGATAACAGCTTGTTGACAGATTCTATGGTTTTCTTTGTCAATGTTTTTTTTTTTTTCATTCTATGAAAGCTAAATGAATGGAAAAAGCACACAAAAATGATGATTCTACATTTCCTTGTCCAAATAAACTGACTGACCTTCTGTCTTCCTGTTATCACCTCTGCTAGTGTGTTCCGTTTTTATGATACCAAATATGGTATTCGCCAACCCAGCAAACGGTGATTTCTTTGTTTGAACGGTAAAATTGCATCAGACAACACGACCCTTACGATGCCCACGACTGAATTCCTATAGAGGAAGAAATTTTAAAATGTGGGGATAGACATTTTCTGACTTCAGATTATAATTTGTCGTTGTCCGCACTATCTGCATCTGGCACACATACGAAATGGACACGTTTTGGGCTTCTATGCTGAAAATCATTCAGTTTTCTTCATTTTTTGTTTCATGTACAATGTACATCCAGATTTTGGATTTAAAATAGTTGGAAACTGGAGTGAAAAGGATTTGATTTGGCTGATGAAGCTCATAGAATACAAAAAAACAGTGGTTGACACTTATCAGTTATCACCTTTGAACCTGCAGAGCTGCAAACACAACATAAATGAAACCCGTATGTTCTCTAGAGCGTATTAGTACTTTTTTACTTGGTACTTATAGAAAGTTTATGGGAAGTTTTGCATACGTACAAATATTCGCATTTTTCGCACCTTGCCAACTGGTTTTAAATTAAGAGTTGAGTGGTTTAAGCCAATTTAAATTGGCCATTATTTTTATTCTAAAGTTAAAAACTATTGATTCCCCAGAAGCTTAGACAATGCAAAGGTATCATAGAAATTAATTTTGATTAAAGAAAAAATATAAAAAAAAACAATTCCTCAAAATAAAATTACTCAAAAACGAACCAAAATTTGATTTACAAAATCAAATATAAATCAGGTAAATTAATTTGGTCTTAAACATTCAAGATTGAATACTGCTATATGACAAAATTAAATTTAAGAGTTAAGAGATAGTGCTCCAAGGGTTTCCAAAAAAAATTGAAGAAGTTTATTCGAATTAAGTTTGAGGAGATCTGTTACGAAGGTAAGATATTCAATTAAAAAATATTTTGTATTTATCAATTTTTTTTTTAATTTCTGACTTATGAGTAAGTTCATGCGACCCAGGCGTGCACATTTTTAATTTTCATTTTTTTTCCGGGAACAATTGGTATACAAGGATTAACTTTTTATCTCGTTTGCTATCCCTTAATGAATTCGGAGCGATGACTTTCATGAAGCAAAGTTACCGAATTGCAAAGCTCGACGTAGTGTTTTTATTATTTTCAGTTAACGATGATTGTTATGTGATGAATCTATGTTGATTTTGCGACACTGTTGACATTTGATGTGTTAGCTTATGTCACTTTAGTCTCATTTGATTGGATTTTATTCCTGTTAAATGTTGTTTTTCGTAAGTCAACGCCTCTAATTTTCATACTGGTTGGGCAAAAGTTCACACATATAAATTCTATACACATTCTATACATTAACGTGGTTAAACTTTAGAAAAATATTTAATTGAGATAGATTTATTAAGGCTAATATACTCACTTCTTACTCTTACTTACTTACTTATTCATAATGTTTGTTATATTTTACATACCTGCAAAAAAAAAAAAAATAAGATTAGTAAGTGGTTAACATTCAAATTTAAAAATAATTAAATATTTGTTATGGAATTCTTACGCCTACGAATAATCTTTACTTTTAACCCGTATTAAATTCATTTTGCAAGTCCTCTTACATTTGTAATTGTAAGTCATCTGACTTGGTTAAGCGAATTGTTTGTAAGCTTTCTTATAACATATCCTTTTATAAAATGTATTGCAATGAGAAAATAATATTTATTTTCATTTTATAACTTCCCCAAAAATAGACCTAAGCGCGATTAAAAAATGAGCAAATCGCTGAGGATATTAAAATAATTTATTTTATAGTGCTAAAATATTACCATTTTCCCTCATTCGTGATGGTTTAAATTTAAGAGCAGGTTAAAATTGAAATGATATAGAAACAATCTTTTTCAAAATGTAAGACTGTTACAAGGCTAAAGTCAACATGGTGGACTGTCTTCATCGTAAAATCAAGGTGTTCCAATAATAAAGAAGGAGGAAACATAACAGATTTTCATTGATGCATATTATGAAAAAATTGTTTTAATTTTTCATACATTCATGGTACCTAGTACCTACTCATAACTTCATTTTCGTTGCGTGGATGTGAAACAAGAATTAAAAGCGAATTCTTACGACTAAGTTGTGACCTCAAATCTCAGACCTCTCCTCCAGTGATGTAAAAAGTTAGACTACATAAAAAGAGTTACATAAATATCCCGGTGAAGTGTTTTGAATACTTTTCTTCGCTTCTTTTTTTGTATTAACTCCGCGGAAGTCCTTGTTTGGCTTTGATCTACTTTCCTTCGTTTTGTTTTCTTTTCCATCACCCAGCGTCAGCACCCTCAAGGTAAAAGGAAGAAAGTGATATCCTTTTTTGAACTTTCACTTCCTCTAAGTAAAATTCAGAATGTGGTGAGGATTATTGTGTTAGAGACAGGTTGATTGTTTAAAATTGGAATTGTTTAAGAGGCAATTCAAAAAGGTCTCCTTTAAATAAAAAGTGGAACTAAAGAGAATATATATGCGTTCATTGTAGGTGAAAAGGAAGTGAAAACAAGCGAAAGAATTGTGATTTTTAAATTGGATCAACGAAGGAGTTGAAGTGTTTTAAATTGAAAGTAAAATCAAAAGACGAGCAGAACGTGTCTAGTTGGGCTTTCTGCATTTGTGAGCTTAAATGTGTCAAGTGATCAACAAAATATTTGTGTCTACATGTAGATGTACATTGTACATGTTCAATGTACATATGTATATACAAATTTCTTTATATTTCTCTCAGGTTTTATCGTTTGATTTAATGATTTCATTACGTAACACATACATTTTTTATTGTCAGTTATGTATGTATGTACACTTTACACATTACTGAGGCAATTAGGTTAAAACACAACCATTCCGCCTAAGTTTTTCCTTTACTACCTAAGTGGAAAGGTCAAGTTACAAAGCTAATATGCAAGTATGTGTTGTGCTTATACACATATGAAAATTCTTGAAGTATAGATATATTTTTATTTCAGGGAAACATATAAATCATTGTGTATTATAGAGAACGCTCTTTCTTATCTTTCAATCTCCCCAAAGAATTTTAAAACTTTATTTGGAAATGTAAATTACTTCACAAAAAGCCAATCTAACAGAAATATCATGACATAATCAAAAAGAATACCCACAGCCCAAAAGTCCAAAGTCTCGAACATTTGAAAACACATTTTACCAATCAGACAGAAGTACATTTCTCTGTGAGAATACCTACATTTGGCAGCTTGCCCACATCATTGAATATCCTCTATGTCTATGAAAAATAAAAAAACTAACCAGCTTGGGGTTCTTTAAACGAGAATGTAATGTCGATACAGAAATAAAATTTCACCAAAAAAGAAAGAATAACTATATAAGTACTTTATTTTTCGACTCAATCGACAACGGACATTTTGTGCACGAGACCAGTGTGCCTCTGCGCTATGTTTAAATTTATGACAGGATAACAACTCGAAAAACCAACACTCAATACGGTTTAAACACACAACATAAATTTAAAGTTTAATGCAGCCTTTATACATATAAATGTCAAATCCATGTGGTGGTTGTTTTTTTTTTTCATGCGTTCCCTCCGGTACATTTTATTTTGTCTACTTTATCTTCTTTCTCGCATCAGCAATGACATCCTGGCCAATTTTGAGTAATTTGCGGAACCAAAATCGATATGTCGGTCAATTTTATGCCCTCCGGTTTTTTTTTTTTTTAGAAAGGGTTAACAAGGCAAAAACATTACCAAAACAAAGGTGCAGGTTTTTGAAAACCCATTTGCTATTGTGGTAAATTGAATTGCATGGCCGTAGGATCAATGGACTTGTCTTTGTTCGGGTTGGCTGATAGATTTTTGTTTTTGTCCATACAAAACAATTTCAATTTATTTTGCTTTATTCTTTGAGTATATGGAAGAAACATCCTAAAGAGAATAAGTTAGTCATGCAGGACACGTACTTGGCTTGCCACGGGAATAAAAACGAAATATAGGACATCCTTATTGAAGAAGAACAACAAATTTGGAAACCAGTCAAGTTGAAAGAAAACTCGGAAAATCACGACTTTTCCTTAAGGAAGATATCCCATCTTCATGCACCAATAGTGAAAATGTATGCCAACTCCAAAGAGTTGTGCTGACTGTCAATAAAATGATTTTCTACATTTCTGCTTTTTTATGGCAGTGAAATGCCTAAAATGGTGCATAGCCAGGACTACGTGTTCAGAAAATAGGTTCACAACGTACATACCAAACTCGTGCAACTAAGTTGGCGTTAGTTTATGTACATTTACCTTCTGCAAGAAAAAAGATCATTGAGTCATGTGCTCCTAGAGTTTTTTTTTTTTTTTTGAAATATACCTACGTTTTTACGACAGCAAGATATGGGTCACACTTTGTACTGAAGGATTCGTGAAAGTGAATCCAAGCCTCAATATTTCTTGAGGTGGTTTGCCACTTGAAATCCTTAATTTGTAGTTTAATCATAAGAAAATGAAATAAAAAGAACATTGAACAAGCAAATTGGGAACAACCTAGAGTAAATCATTTCACAAAAACTATAAGTTATCCTTACACGTTTTCAGTCTACTAAGAGGGTACGAGCTTAAGTTGAGTTACCTTCAAAGTGCTTGAGGCAAACAAAAATTCCAGTTTTTGTGAGGTGCTTCAAATGAAAAACAAGAAAAAACTAAAAAGCATGGTTAGTATGATTGTATGAGGTAAATGTGCTCTAATGCCTGCCTCTTTTGCAGATTGGCATGGCACGTAATTCAGGATGCTATAGAATGATTAAAGTTGGAACAAAAGAAACGAAAGAAAGTTTTAAGGTACATACTTTAACAGTTTGAAATGATATTTTCACGTCGTTTCTTGAAGAAATTTAAGGTTTTGATTAGTTTTTGTGTTAAAAAAATGAAGACAACAAGCTTTTGGGTTAAAATGAAAAGTTTTAAATTGCACAACGTTAGTTCTTGAAAATGTGCTCCACTTCTGGAACGTAATAAGAGTTGTTTAAACCGAAGCTATGCCTTTTCTTCATATTCCGTTTCATTTCAGTCAATCAATATTTACTATTAAGGAGACTATAATTAGATGAAATGTTAATACGGAAATAATCAATTTCATCCTTATTGATGACTGACTTGCTTTTTTAATTGGGTGCTTTAAAAGTCTCTTCATAAGCTAACTTTAATTAATACTACCTGCTCATCTACACTTTCCCGATAGCATTTTAACCGAACCTACCAACTTTAATTCTCTTCCATACGTTCACCGCTCCGCATAATGAGACATACTTGTGATTCTTATGGTTCGTCTTCCTTGTTATAGAGTTGAACCTCTTAACCTCCAAGCCTTGGGAGTTTCTTACCTCTAAACTAATAGGCATCTTTTATACTTCTTGTATACACTTTATGCTATACTTTATGCTTTATGCTATACATCTTATATGATTCAGGTTCAAAAGACTTGTAGGGTTGTTTTGACATCGGGAAATTCTCTTTGAACCTCGAAAATAACACTCTGTATAGCAAAAGTGTTAAGGAATATTATAAATATTCAATTAATTAGTGGAATCCATGGCTATGGCTATGATGCTTTTTAGATAGAAAATTATGTTTTTATTTCTCAAACTGTAGCTACGAATAGCATTACATAGATAATAATTAGTATAAACCTTCAATACTCACAGACACGCAAACTTCACAGGGTATTGTAGAAGTTATGACCTCATGTGTCATGTTTTTCCATAATTGCATGAAGATTACGACAGCTAGCTATCCGTATTTCAATCGGAACCAAACGATTAGATTTAAAAAAATTGTACCTAGAACCTCTGAGCTGTATTTAAGTTCATAACGTACGTTTATTTTGAATGTTTCGTCTCTCATTATCTTTTTTTTTTGTCACTTCCGTTTTAATATAGGTATGTGTGTTTTCTTTTGTGTGCAAGTAAGGCAATCAAAATTAAATATATGCTTGAGCGACCAAGCGAATCGGATACAAGATACCATCAAACACGAAAACACTATAGAAAATCAGAGCTTTGGTAATGAGTTTAATGGAATTTGTTCGTTAAAACATTGTTGTAGTTGTAAAACTACACTCAAAGACAATCGATTGAGGTTGGTTTTTGATATTTAAATAAATAAACTAGTCGTTTTATTTTCTGAAACCTACAATAAGGACATCAGTCACATCAGTCTTTGGAATTGTTCCTAACTTATATAAAGGCTTGAACATCGGTCTGGTGCGTAGGAGGCATTATTATTAGCGCTCCGCTCAGTCATATTTTTTTTCATTTGTTATTTTGGAGGATAATAGTTGTGGCCTTGTTCACCTTGTGTCTTGTGAAAGTAAAAAGAACAAAATTCGGTGACATGAACAAAAAGTCATCAGGTCAACATGGAATAATTCATGATATCATCGGTGCTTTTTTTGAGCTCGAAGATATGAATCATGAACCGAAAATAAAAACAACGGTGTGTGTAGGTTTTGAGTTACGCCAGGTGAGCTTTTGCGTGTTAAGAATGGAAATGTATGTTTCATGTTAAACTATATTTCGAACAGCAAAGTTATTTACTATTTATGGCTGTGAGAAATGTTGCGTGTTTTATTTTTTTGTATGTTTGAATGCAACACACACAAACTTTAGTATAATAATGCTATGGAACATCAAATATACTGAAGTTCAAAAACTTCAGTCCCAAATTTTAATGCTAACTTTGACTTGCTCTGAGCACCAAAGCTTTACTACTACGTTTTAAAAATTTCTATTTACGTGTCGATTAAATTCTTAAATTTCAGATTTCTTTAAAATTACCTGAAATTATGAAACTATTCCTTTCTCACATCTACAAGGACCAGATTTGTGTTCTATTGTTGGCATACAGGGTGTCTCTGTTAAATTTTTACGTAATCCAATGATAAAGTGGGACTGCAAAATGTTTGAAACAAAGATTTACCTTTGCCACTGTAGGGTCTGTAGGTGTTGGTTTACAATAAAAAATAAGTTACTACACACGGACTCTTCACTTGATTTCAACAATAAGTGAATAAAGTTTGTTTCTTACAAATCTTGGGTTAAACTTACCAGAATTTTAATCAGATTCTTGACCAGACCTTCAAAAAGACTGAAAATTGTACCATCTAGGCTACCAACAAATAAATGATTGCTCAGATTATCTTTAAAACAAAAATGTTGGTTTTATGTTTCTATTTGAATTTTACGAAGGAGTTCGATTTGAATATTAAATAAAAAATGAAGGGATATTAAAATATTTAATGGTAACAAAACTAAGACGTTAACCAATTACTTGTAAAAGTTAACAATCGCTTTCTGCCAAATCATTAAAACTATACAATCCAAGTCCTGAAAATCAACTCCGAACATTCCAATTCAAACAGAAATTGGTATCAAGCAAGTTGCCGCTTCAATTTGCACAGATGACAAGTCAATCGTGTTATTGGGTTACAAAACAAACAGATTCTTCATTTCAATTTCCTCAATGGTTCTGCAGATTATTGAATTTGCTAGATGAGAACACAATGATATATGTAAGTAGGTACATGCTCAACACCACCGTTTCATCAATCGTCAGAGTAATCATCAATCAAGCGTGCCCAGCAACCACAATTCAATTGATTCAAGCCTTGATGCATCATCTGCTCATGGGATAATACCTTTGGGAGGCAGCTTTTCTCCTAATAACCTCTGAGGAATAATCGAATGTATCCAAACGAAAATACCACCGTTGTTTGATAAAAATGATGTTTTTTATAGAACACCGCTGTTGTTGTTTGCATTCTTAATGCGTTGCGCAAATTTTCGAATTTCATATGTAAATTAAATCAATTGAATCTTCTATAAGGCAGTTGTACCGAGTAATGATGATGTTGATGGTTATGCTGATGATGGCCAGAGATCCACAGCCTGCAACCGCCAGGTCAAAAGTGGTGCCATATTTTTATTGGACCAAATTTGGCAATTGCACCATTTTGTCGGAGATTAAAGTAAGTTTTAATAATACAGCAAGAGCAATTATTGTAAATCAATTAGAATTTGTTTATTTACGATGAAATTGGTGCAATTTATGGTGAGGTAATGTCAATGTTCGAGAAAATAGTGTATATATAGTTGCGACTATATGCATTAAGCCCTTTAACATTTGATATCCTTTATAAATAAGAATTTTAATTTTAAAGACAACCCATTCGAAAGCTGTTACTTAAATCTACTAAGAGTGTTGCAAACATGCCTCTTTGATTGTTGTCCCATAAAAGGAGCGATTGTAAGTTTGTAAAAAGGAGATAATCCTTTTTAATATAATCAATATTGAACCGAGCAATTCGTCAAAACAATTTTGTTTATTTTCTTTCCACTCCAAATGTTTCTAGGCCTTTCAACTGAGATAACAAACTTATACCCAAGTGAGGCATTATTTTTACTTTCATCGTGTCCATAATTAAGTTCAGAGACAACATTACACCCCGCTGGCGCATGTCAAATTACATAGTGAACATAAATTTAAACAGTATTTATGGATGTATTTTATTATTCGCCGTACGATCGAATTCAATTCACCCCAATGGGGATAAGAGTCGGCAAAATAAGAGAGTACGAGTATACTCAACAATGAATTAACGACTTTCTTTTTGTTTATTATGCATCACCAAAAAGGCATGCAAGGGTTGATTGGTCGATGCTATAAAAAACTATGAGATATATTTTACACAAAATATTATCCACTTCCTCAGATATATTCATAAGTATTAAGTTTTATTTAATTTTGGCTTATTATCTTGCTAATGTGTCAAGTTTCCATCTTATACACTCTATTTTATGTTTTGACATTAGAAAGCCCATCTTACGTCAACCTAACGGCTTTGCATTTTTATGTAACGTTGTTTAATCTATTTAGACCTAATTTGTTTTTAATCTGTTTGTGTAAACGTGCAGCATGAAAAATGATTTAACATCAGGATCGTGAAATGAAAACAAATACATAATGTTTTCATCAATTTCAATTTCAACTTTCATTTCTTCTTTTTTTTCTACAAGCATATCTGATGATACATTTATCTTCGTTTCACCCTCTCCATCTCTCTGTAAAAACGATGAGGTAATATATTTAGCAGTCATAGCACATAGGTATATATTTATATTTGTCCTCATCATCTTTGGTATAATTTCATGCCCGTTTGAGCTAATGCAATATTATGGGATGATTAAGAAAGGTCCTTGTGAGTTAATTAAATTCATTTATGGAAACCTTTATTTAGAAAGGCACTTTTACCTAATGAGATCATTAAAAGTGTTGAGGTTTATGAAATTATAAGGACAGTACACACATCATATGGGTTCTAGACTATGCGGGGAGTTGGAAATATGTAATAATACTGACATCTTTAATGTTAATACATGTCTATGTACAAACAATTAGATATAGTTTATTTTGAAGGTAATTCTAAAAAAAAAAACAAACCAGAGAACGAGGTACAAGAATAATAATAATAATAATACAATTTTGTCCTTTAAAAACTTAACAACAATAAAAACGTTTATTTTATATTAATGATCGCCTTCTATATTTGTTAAGTTCTCCATTTGTGGTATTTGTCAATTTTACATTCTTTATCCTAAACTTTCTCATACTTTGTGAATATTTAAATACTTTTAATAAATCAGCTAAATATATTTTATTACCTAGTAACAAATCTAAGAATTGAGTCTTCAAGTACTCTAAACGAACTATTTAATAAGCCGGCTAAGAAAAGTATTCAATATTTTGTTGCTAATTTAATGCAGCAAGAATTGATTTTGTTGCTCAAATAGTTTACAGAAAAAAACGCGGTTACGCTTGTTCTTTTCGCTTCTCAAAAATAAACAGTAAGTATACGCCCGAGTGAACTTTCTGTTGGAACGTTAATCCCAATATCTGTATAAATCATCAAAACAGTTTATTAAAAACAAAAAACATAAAAAATAAAAGTTTCAGATTATTTATTTGAAAATAAATCGAAAAAATATATTCACAGCATTTATTTAATCTATTCAACTGTTATTGCGCAGAAAGTAGAGCAGTCAAACAAGAGTACGTGAAGTAAGCCCCACTTTTTTCAAAATTCCAATTTTTTAAAGTTGTTCCTGCTTTCAAAATGAAGGTTTAAGAACCCAAAAACCTAGCTCTCCTTTCTTTTCAAAATTCAAAGTTTTGAAAATTGTTCCAGGTTTTAAAAGTTGTCCCCAACATTTCTCCAAATTTTGTTTGTTGTTTTTAATAAACCTTGATAAGGATTTATCCAGATATTGGGATTAACGTTCTATGAGAGAGTTCACTCAGGCGTTTACTGGTTATTTTTCAGAAACGAAAAGAAGAAACGTAACCGCGTTTTTTTCGAGAACTATTCGAGCAATAAAATCAATTCTTGCGGCACAAACTATAAATTTTCTTAGCCGGCATATGAAATGATTCTGCTAACGTATTCATCATTTTTCAGGAAAGACGGTTGAAGTTTTTACAAAAAGTCTAAAATAACAAATTGGAATGAAAGGCGTTGGAAGAAAATTAAACATTTGAGAATGATGTACAAAATCGACTTAAGTTGTATTGTTTTTGGGTAATTGTGGTTTGTGGGTCTAATTTTTATGACACAGAGTTGAAAAAAAAGAAAACTCAAAATAGAATCGGACACTCTAAATTTAATGATATCAAAATCTTAATTTTGTCTAAACTCGACTTTAGAGGTTTTAAATTGTAAGCACAGTTTGTTTCATAAATAGTCTGAAACACAAATTTATGTAAAAATTAATAGCTTCAATAAGATTTTTTATAATATACACTCAACCATACTGGAACTTTGTCTTAAAATCTTGAAGTTCGCCTATTGAAACAAAACACTAGACTGTTAAAATTTTCACAAACCCAATATATTACCTTAAGAGTAGCAAAAATAAAAGTGACAAAATTAGAATGTCATCTCATTGGACAAATCGACCACAAGTGCGTAGGGCGTCATGTATTTAAGTGTTTATATTCCTTAGGGGAAAAGCAATACCTACATGTGCAACCTCGTGTTGTCTAAGAGGAGACTTTTGAGCACGTGCCCGTAGGATAAAACGAAGCAGACGCATTAATAACAATATGTTTTGTTCAACTTAAGAACACAGAAAATAAATATGGCAGTATTTGATGGCCTCCTAGAGATTTTTGGCACAGCCACGGGCATGGTGTTCTATTTGACAGGTGATTGTATACGTGTGACGGAAATTATGTTATCAAGCATAATCCAAACAACGTGATCGGAGACACAAACATTTTATAAAATAAAAAAAAAAAATCGCAAAAGAAAATTACTAAAGAGAATAAGGGATTGAAATTAAATCCTTTCGCAGTTTAATTTTGTTATTTAGTTATATTATCTATATATATAAAAGAAAGTCGTGTTTGTTACAACACTTATAACTCGAGATCTGCTGGACCAATTTTCATGGTTTTTGATTCGTTGGATTTGTCTCCGCCCCGAATAGCAGAATACATCTTAAAAACAATGAAAACCATTTGAAATCACAAATGGCGCAAATGTAAAAAATAAATAACGCTTCTCTCACTACAACAAAATAAAAACAAATCTGATCAATTTCAAATATTGAATTATTATTTGTCAAATCGAAAAAATATTTTAATTGAAAATTCATTATTATGTACAAGCTTCATCTTCGTATCCGATAAAAAAGTATCGTAAAGTCGTTTTAGGAATAGAGATTACTTGACATTTTGTCGGATTTAAGACTAAGCCGTTAAGCAGAGCCCATCTATAGATATGGCAGATACATAAATCTTCGTTTAAGTTAGAGACATGGGGCCTTACTAATAATCAAATTTAGTAAATAGTTAAATGAAAATCTCCAGATTTCATCATCAACATCACATACCAATAACGAATTTAGTCTCCAGTTTAGTCACTAGCAAAACGTCAAAATTTAATACACGGAAATCCATCTCTAAGCTGTGCACTAAAATCACATCTGAAGGCAAGTGTTTCTGTGGTGCCATTTTATGGTACACAAATAAGTATTAAATGAACTGAAATTGTTCATAGTATTTTTTCGATTTCTATTGGTATTTTTATTACGTCTCACTTTTTTTGTTTTTTTGTGCCTTTTTGTCCGCTTCCACATCTTCTAAAAAATAATTTCCTTGTTAAATACCACAAAAATTTCTTTATTGTTAAAATTGTTGTTGTATCTCACATAGAAATTTTATCTTAGCAGAGATAGAAGCGAAGATAAAGCACAAAAACACGGTTATTAAAAAATGAAGAAAAGAAAAAAGCTTTTCAACACTTTTAATCAATTGATGTACTATAAGTGCTGACAATAAAGTAGTGTTGAAAAAGGATACGGCAATACTTAACAATAAGTAAGGTAGTGAACAAATTATGACAGTTCCTTATTGTTTTTTGTTTTTTATTTGTCTTGTGTCTGCACATTGTCAATTATTTGACATTTATTTGACAATTACTTGATGGAAATTGTAGTAAACTTAAAGAAAATGTGAAGATTTGTTAACGAGAAGGTTAAATAGTTTATTGGTAGGATTCTGTTAAAGCTCTACACTTTATTTTAACCTTACGTTTTACTAATAGTCGACATTAGTGTCTGATTATTAGTAAGGTCCATGGTCATTCAAGTTTCTAAATGGCTTAGAGCATAAAAGTTTGAACCTCATCAGCGTATATGTATGTATGCAAGTGTATAGATGGATGATGGCATACTGTAGGTAAGTCATTAATATTAAGGCAAACAAAGAAAAGGGTCCAGAATTGAGTGCTCCCATTTGTACAAGTGACATAAATTCAGAACATTTATTTCCTACTACCACTCTTTGAACCCTATTGCTCAAGAAGCTTGAACAAAATTTTAAATCTCTATTTACAAATCCAAAATAATTCCGGAACTTCCAAGAAAGCCTTTGAAAAGTCTAAAAGACAGAGTAAAGTAATACATCCTCTGTCAAAATCACTTCTTATTTCATCAAAAATTTGCACGATTGCGGTCGAACAACTATGGTGGTGCGGCATTAAGAAATACATTCAATCCTTATTTTTCAACTTCCTGTTCCTACCACTTACCCCTACTTTTTAAGAGCCACTTCTTACTCAGTTTTCATGAAAAATTCGTCGATTATTATTATTGTTTGTACATTGATCGCATTAGTGACAATGACATTAAAGCTTATTATTGTGAAAGGTAGGATAAATTATTATAAAAGATAAATAAATATGTTCATACACTACTGTTTGTCATCATTAAAACAGCAAACAATGCCATATCACTGCCTTTAATCACATACCTACTTGCAAATATATTTGATGCTCTTCGCTGAACTACAAAACTATACATTAATATGAGCTTGGAATGTTTTGCTCAGTAGAGGTGAATAAGGCACCGCCTAACAATTATCAATGTCAATATTGACGTTTTTGATACTTTTCGTAAATTATTTTCCGCCATTATCGGAATTCCTTCGACGATATATTGGATTTTCCATCTGCCATACACGGCGATAAATAATTGAAATTACCGCATGGGCCATGAATCATGTTAGTTGTAAAATGTAACCGACCCCTATGTTTTGAAAGCATTTTATATTTTTCAACTCTATTCAAATCCGTTGAGAACTCACTACTTTTGTACCAGTGGCACCAAATGCTTAGGGCCAGGGTACCGGGTAGTGGGAAGCGGGGTAGTTGGTAGCGGGTAGTAATAACTGGTGTATCGGGTAGCGTTTCGAAGTATTGGGTAACGGGAAGTGGGGTAGCGGGTAACAGGGTAGCTGGGTATAACGGGATAGCGTGCAGAGAGTAGTGGGGTAGCGGGTAGTAGGTAGTGATTACCGGTTAAGCGGGTAGAGTGTGTAAGTATTGGGTAGCGGATAGCAGGGTAGCGGGAAGTGGGGTAGAACAGGGTAACTGGGTATAACGGGGTAGCGGGTAGACGGAAGCGGGTTGTATGGTAGCGGGCTACAAAAGTCTAGGTCTTTTTTATATCGATTGAGGCAGTACGAAGTTTGTCGGGTCAGCTAGTTTTATTATATACAGGGTGATTCACGAGCGTTGTGCCAAAAAGCTAGAGCGTGTAGGTTGAGTTGAGACAAGAAAAAAATCGTATGGGAGGGGGGGTCTATTCCCCCCCGTTTAGCCGGGAGGGGCAATTTTCTGAAAAATTGACTTATTTTGTTTAAAAAAATATTAAAAATCAACGGCTTCGTTTACAACACCGTGCTATACCTTTCTGAAAAGCCAAAAACTTCTTCTTTCACTTTGTTTTTAAATTAAATTGTTTTAAGGAATAGTTTAAAAAAAATAAATTTTCAAACTCAAAATTTTCAAAAAAAAAAGCAAAAAAAAAACATTTTTGAACAAATTTTTTTTCAAAATTTTATGTAATTAAGTACTAATTTTGTTTTTAAAATTCAATGTGTTTGTTAATTTTTAGTCGAAAACAGAAAACCGGATGCAAAAATGTCTTTTCGTTTTTGAGAAATTAAGAAAAAACCGAAACCTAAAAAAAATCTAAAAAAATCTTTGTTTTTATTTTTACCTATCTGGACTTTTAGTTTAATTTATTAGTTTAATTTATAAATTTATTTTTTTGTAATTGGAGTTTTATGAGGACTCAATAAAGTAGAAAAGTATTACATTATCCCTGGATTAACCATTTTGTTCATTGATAACGTCTGAAAACTGGCCTGTAATTTTTTCTTACTATACCTGGGGCCGCGGCCACTCACTGGCGAAGAGTTCTACCTGCTAGGGGCTTAAGATAATTAAACCGCATTTTTTCTTGAATGAAAAAACAATTAACAACCTATAGGTAAATAAAAGGCATCGCATATTTACTAAACAACCATTTACAATTAAAATATTAACTCATCAACACATAACAATAACAAACTCATACGCTCGAGAAGAGTTAGCGGACAGGAACTTCTGCTACGGTTTAACTTATTGTCGAGATCGGGAAGCTGAAAGACTCTACGCTGAAAGATATCCCAATAGATGGCGCCCAAGTCGTAGCATGTTTTCAAGAATCCGCCGACGAGAGCACTGAGAAGTGAAAGGTCAACGGCAGACGTTATCAATGAAAAAAATGATTAATCCAGGGAAAATCCAATACTTTTCTACTTTATTGAGTCCTCATAAAACTCCAATCACAAAAAATTAAATTTATAAATTAAACTAAAAGTCCAGATAGGTAAAAATAAAAACAAAGATTTTTTTAGAAAAAAGTGGTTTTGATTTTTTCTTAATTTCTCAAAAACGAAAAGACATTTTTGCATCCGGTTTTCTGTTTTTGACTAAAAATTAACAAACACACTGAATTTTTAAAACAAAATTAGAACTTAATTACATAAAATTTTGAAAAAAATTAGTTCAAAAATGTTTTTTTTTGCTTTTTTTTTTGAAAATTTTGAGTTTGAAAATTTTTTTTTTTTTAAACTATTCGTTAAAACAATTTAATTTAAAAACAAAGGGCCTTACTAATAATCAGACACTAATGTCGACTATTAGTAAAACGTAAGGTTAAAATAAAGTGTAGAGCTTAAACAGAATCCTACCAATAAACTATTTAACCTTCTCGTTAACAAATCTTCACATTTTCTTTAAGTCTACTACAATTTCCATCAAGTAATTGTCAAATAAATGTCAAATGAATGACAACTATTTTGTTCACTACCTTACTTATTGTTAAGTATTGCCGTATCCTTTTTCAACACTACTTAATTGTCAGCACTTTTAGTACATCAATTGATTTAAAGTGTTGAAAAGCTTTTTTCTTTTCTTCATTTTTTAATAGCCGTGTATTTGTATTGTATTGTTTTCATGTTTGGTTTACATGCATAAGTCCAATTTTGAATGTTTTTCTTGCTGATTTCATTTGAAAATACAACTTAATAACGTATACCAATATTAAACATTAGACTTGTCTAATTGTCCCTTTATGATCTGACCTTCTCTATCTTGCTTATTTTTGTGTATCGTGCATATGTCTATTGTCTCTTTTCCTTACACTACTTTCTCCTTATCGGCTATGAGAGATCCTCCTGCCCGCCAGAGTAAAAACTAGTTTTTTGGTCATTAAAAGTATTACCGATAAATAGGAGGATCTCGTGTAGTTATTGTAAATCATTTTTTGATGAACCACATAGATAAGTACGGGTTAAGCCAAATTTAACAAACGGCCGGCCGGGCCGGCGCGCGGGCGGCACAAATCCATTAAAAAATAAATAAATAAATACAATTTTTACTTCTTTTGAACCAAAAAAAGTGAGACGAAATGAAAATAGCAATAGAAATCGAAAAAATACTATGAACAATTTCAGTACATTTAATACTTATTTGTGTACCATAAAATGGCACCACAGAAACACTTGCCTTCAGATGTGATTTTAGTGCACAGCTTAGAGATGGATTTCCGTGTATTAAATTTTGACGTTTTGCTAGTGACTAAACTGGAGACTAAATTCGTTATTGGTATGTGATGTTTCTGAAATCTGGAGATTTTCATTTAACTATTTACTAAATTTGATTATTGGTAAGGCCCAAAGTGAAAGAAGAAGTTTTTGGCTTTTCAGAAAGGTATAGCACGGTGTTGTAAACGAAGCCGTTGATTTTTAATATTTTTTTAAACAAAATAAGTCAATTTTTCAGAAAATTGCCCCTCCCGGCTAAACGGGGGGGGGGGGGAATAGACCCCCCACCTCCCATACGATTTTTTTCTTGTCTCAACTCAACCTACACGCTCTTGCTTTTTGGCACAACGCTCGTGAATCACCCTGTATATGAAGTCAAAAAGTAAATAAAGTAAATACATAACTGTGTTCGTATGGTTTTTAGAAAATAAAAAATAATAATTAATAAATAATAATAGGTATTAATAATTTTTAGGATTCCCCATGAGTTTACTCTCGAGCCCAACTGCGGACGTACTCTGAAGTATATGTAAGTATTAGGGTGCGACTAATTAAAAACAAATTGTTTTTCACCAAACATTTTTAAATGCTGTTCTCAATTCAAGATATTTAGAGAGTGTATGAATTATTAAAGGAGGAAAGTCCGTTATGGACAAGGGTGATGTATATGACAAAACGTCTCGGAATTGCTACCTGACAACTGAATGGTAACTGGGTTCACAAATCACAACTGACAACTTTCGTCATTTCGTTTGTGGAAGCGAAATTATAGAATTTCGTGAAATACAGCCGATTTTTTTTAATTTGTTCCTTTTAAATTAAATTTGACAGCAAGTAAAAAATGAATTGTTTTTACTTTTAAAAGAAATAAAAAAGGTTAATAAATGAAAACAAAATACAAAATAACTCCGATAGCGCTGTTTGCTTGAAGTTAACTGAACGTAGCGACATAATAATTTATAGCAGTCCTCCTACATCTCTGAATTAAATTTCAAGCTCACAACACAAATCACTACACAACTACAAAGTTAAGCAGAACATATATACCTACTATACATGCACACATAATACAAACATTCTTCAACATTCAACTCCCAAAGCGGGAAATTGTGATAACGATATTATTATTATTATTATTATAACATTCTTTATTAGAAATATAAGATTAGTATAAAACAGGGCATAACAAAAGAAAATAGAACAATGGCATAGGATGCCGTCTGTCGAAAAAAATTGACATATTCTTACATTTAATAAACGCATAAAAAAGTAAAAAGAATAATCGCAGGTACAAGAGAGTACTTACATAGGATTAAGATATTATACATATACAAAGTTAAATAATATATTACAAACATAAAAAATAAAGAGATTTTGTGTATATTTTATTTTTCACTTGACCACAACAATTTATAAATATCTACAAAATAACAATAAAATGAAATTCGAAGAAGAAAACAATGCAAAATAAATAACAAATGGGAATTTTTTAAAGCTCCAAGTTATTGCGATATTTTAAGGCATGATCGCAGTATGTAAAAAGGACCATCCATCCATATTTACCATTTAAGACATCTTTAGCTTCTGTTTGAGAGAAATAACTCTTTGAGAAATATAATCTACGTAATTCTTGAAGAATTGGACACACAGCTAAAAAGTGGTAGATATCTTCTTTTTCATGTCTATTACATAGACTACAGTTAACTAAATCAGTTTGCCTGTGTGGAATATAGTTTAGTCCCAATATTTCAACTCTCGCCTTGAATATTAAACCGATTTGATGAGGTGAAAATACATTAGTAAAATAATTGTTAGCTCCCAAGGTATGGTTCAATTCTCTATATATAAGTCGACTTGATGACATCTGGGCACTATGAATACACTGCAGATGAAATGATTCATCTACTTTAGCAATACATTGGTAGAATTCATCGCACCAGTTATCAGTCGAGTGCAAAGACAGTTCCAAAACCACCCCGTGGATTCTTGCGATACCAAACCATTCCTTAAAGGGCGTAAGATTATTAACACGAGCATATTTCATTATTTGCTGTTGTAAACTGTCAGTAGATCTTCTTATCACCTTAACAATATAATCGGCATTTGCTTTCAAATTTTTAAGATAAATTTGCGAGATTCCAGACTCTACATGTAAAGCGTATGTGGGTGTTGATAATGGTAATCTAAAGATTCGCTTGAAGAAGAAACGTTGAACTATTTCGAACTCTTCGATAAATTGAAAACCAAAAACTTGATTAGCATAACACAAACAGGTATTTATTGTTGCGTCTAGTACTCTGAATTTGGAAGAGGTGTCAACCTTTTGGTTACAGAAAAATCTGCTCCACATAAGATTGATAGCCGTTTTAGCAACTGAGCATTTATCTTTAATGTGAGGACGTAAATCCATATTTTTTGAAATTAAAAAGCCAAGATATTTATAGTCTTTAACAACTTCAATAGGACTAGAACCTATTATTATTATTAACGATAAGTAAGCCAAAAGCAACAAAATCAATTGGGTTTGATAGTAGGAAAATAAGGTACGTAGATATTAAAGGAAATCACGTTGAAAATGAACGGATGCTATTGAACTGAAAGAAGTAGTAATGGGTCCAATGTATCAAACAGAATTTTGTATGTTATAAATAAAACTAATAAACTGGTAATGGATGTAAAGAGTTATCAGCTTGTTGGTTATAATTATAACATAGTGTTTAAGGAACATTTAAATCGCTATTGTATTGAAAAAAACAGTTACATGTATGTTTGTTTGTATTATGTGTTCCTACTGCATAGGTTAGGTATAATGCCTAAAGAAAAGTCATTTGTCATTTTGCTTTACCTATTCAATTAAACTATTTTTACTTTACTGCACATCTTTAAGAATATAGAATACACTATCTACTTATTTCATGATTTTTATTATTTCTCATGGGTATAGGTAAAAACTAAAAAGTCACTTAAAATTGGAAAACTATAAATCTCATGCAATATAATTGACAGCTCATATCATGGGAACAGTCAGTTAAGATAAATGAAAGAAACAGTTAGGTGTTTAAAATATTCCGAAATCAATAAAATAGTCCAACACGGACATCCTTGTCAAACTTCCATTTGGGTTTTACAGAATAAGTGTTTTCCAAACAGCTAACGTCCACCCAAGAGGAATACATCGATTATCTTGGTGATTACGACGCCAGTTTCTAGGAGCTAACCTGCTCCTCTATTGCTATAAACTCAACGTCGCTCGGGAACACCCCTGTTTCACTAGCTTTCGTGTCACAGGATAAATATTGAGAAACGTTTCTCGAATACTAAATGAATATTTGAAATCGACCATAAGCATCTAAACACACATACAAATGTATTTTGAGCCGAAAACAAGAAATGATGTGAGCAACGTCGTTAGTAAAACAAACTTTTTTGTTATCGTAATGTGGTATCCACTTCGTTGGAAACAACTTGCGGAACATGACTCCTGCCACCGAATAAAAAAAAACAGGAACTACAAGATAAGAAAGAAGAAAAATTATTTAAAAAAAAAATAGAAGCGTCCTCTCACGCAAACAGGACATTTTTTGGATCGAACTGTCCATGTGACAGCGCTATGTACGAAGTTTTTTCCGTTTACAATTCATGTTGGCAAGAAAGATAGATGATGTTAGCGTTCAAACTCCTGAAGTTCAAAACCTGAAGTGCCTTAGGAATCTGAAACATGAAGACGACAAATCTTTCTCATGAAAAGGGCGAAAATGACAAAGAAACGGGCATGATATGGCAAACTATTCGTATATGTACCTTATATTCTTATACCTCTCCGTATCCATGTCTTCAGCATGTAAAAAAACAAACTAAAAAAGGAGTGGAAGAATTCTTTTAGACCATGCCAATCATATGAAAGTCACCATAAATGATGGGGGAGTTTTCTTCTACACATTCTTTATATATACATAGGTTTTAAGGTATAAGACATGGTGAAAAGTGAGCAGATCATTTAAGCCCTGAGGTAGTCTTTTTGAAAATTGCAAATCCCTTCTGTTTTCACTTTTGCTTGCCTGAACTGTCGTTCACTTATATCGTCTTTGGCCATTTTTTTATCGTCTGCTTTTTGAACAATGTTAAAGTAATTGTGAGACATAAGAGGTAAAACACAGCAGAATAAAAAAGAAACAAATAAGGAAATCAGAAAAAAAAAATATCTTATAACTTAGTTTCAATAAGCTACAGCTGCCAAAATAATTTAAATAGTTTTTTTACTTTGTTTCATCAAAAAGAATGCAAAGTAAGAACAGGGTGTTTTTTTGTTTTTAAGTTAGAAAAAAAAAATTATTTGGATGCTCAAAAATTCTAAGAATTACATGTTTTTTTGTCTTCTAACCGAACCTTTTCCGGTATTTTAACGCCTCAATAAGACACCCGATACCCGAATGGCATTCGAACAATGTGGTGCCCATTCATATACACGCTTAAATGGATTCATAGATTGCACCGAAAACTGGGCTTGGCATTGTATTTAATAGTTCGAAAATTAAATTTCGTAAAACTACCCTTGCATGACAATCAAAATGTAAAAAGAAATTAAATTATTCGGTATTCCTGACTACCAAAAGCGGCCGCTAAAAAATTGACCTGATTGTGATGTATTGTATTGTGTTTACTCTGATGAGGCTTTAAAACTGACTGCACCTTATTGCTCTATCACTTTAGGGGATCACATCTAAAGCAAATTTGTTTTTGGTTACGATTACGACATTTATTGAACGGAAACTCATTTAGAGGAAATTTCGAGGTGTGCGACAGCAAAGAAATAGCAGCTCGTAGATAATGTTGATTGGCTTCGGTGAGTTTGAATTTGATTTTAATGTTCTCTATAAATAATGAGGCAAATTATGTCATTCTCACGGCCATAGCTAAAAAGAACTACTTATGTAGGTATATGGTATATACACATTTTATTCTGGTTGAAAAT
Source organism: Sphaerophoria taeniata (assembly GCA_943590905.1). Taxonomy (NCBI): domain Eukaryota; kingdom Metazoa; phylum Arthropoda; class Insecta; order Diptera; family Syrphidae; genus Sphaerophoria; species Sphaerophoria taeniata. The sequence goes on from OX016540.1 coordinate 132,908,584, forward strand.
AAAATCAGGATAAAAAGACTTCATTCTGCTGTTATGATATTTTCGCAAATATTCTTATAAAAATTAGGAGGTTATCATTGCAGCCGGCTAGATCCATTGAAAAAAAAAAACAATAATAATATTATTCAGACACTGATTTAGAAATTTTGTAGGTATGATCCGAAAAGTTTTCCCAGTTACTGGTTTGAAAGTACACATACATAGGTATTGGTAAGTGTTTGTGTATTTCAAAATTTTCCGATTTAAGAAAAATGCGAAGTTGTGATAACAAATTTGTAACAGTTTTTCATATTTATTTGCGCCAAACCAAAAGCTATAAGTTTTCAAGGGAGCCTGTCAAATTTATTTTTTTGTTTGTTTGCAGACAACTTTTATATTTTACTTCCAATCTAATTTAAAAATATTAGTTTGTTGTCTTTAAGAAGTTTGAAAGTTTTTTGCTTTCTTGAAGGATAATCAGATATAAGTTTAAAATTCAATTTAATTTTCAATTTTCTTTTTAAAAAATAGCAATAATGCCAAAAACCCTTCAAAGATCCTTGAACATTCAAAAGCTTTTGTATGTATTTGAAAAAGAACTTTCTGATTTTTATGCTTCAATCATTTTTTGATTCCATATACATACAAATACCTATCATAAACATTTTCAAATTTTGCAGTGAATTTTTTTAGAAAAAAATTTATAATTTCAAAACAAATTTGACCTAAAGCAAAGAAAAAAAAATGAAAAACTTATACCTCTATAAGCCCGTTCGCTCGAACATCACTCAGAAACAACACTTCGCTCTCATATTGAAAAGATGGTATTCCTTTTGAATTTGCCAATTCAGGTATAAATTTCAGCCAGGATTTTCGAAACGATGATGGTTATATGTAGTGCAAAAATCCTTGAACGTCGTACGTATGCACTCCATTAATAACTGATGAAGGAGAAATATAAAAAGCCAAACGAAATTGTTAAAAAAGAAATCCAAAGCCAAAAATGTCTGCTCGTGATTTTTTTTGATTTTTTCGTCCGTTAAAAGTATCGCATTCAATATAATGAATGAAATCGGGGTGGGGTTTCGTGGAAAAGGGATATATGAGGGTATGCCGCAGGAATTAAGTTGACGTGGTTCATGCTGCATGAAAATGTGAGTTTTGTGTTTTCTTTTTTTCACGAGGCAAAGAGAATCCGATTCATACAATTTTTGCAAGGTTGGTGAGGTTGGTGGAGGTGCAGATTTCTTTTGTTGTTTTTATTCAATTTTATAATACAGGATATTGTTAAACTTTGCATTAAAGTGAACCGGAAAGAGTGGATGGCTGAAGAAGTGGCTGCGGATGATTTGATATCTTTGCGTGTGTACTTATGTTCTATCGTGTATCAGGCTTTATTTTTCTGAAACAAAAATTCTTTTCAAATCAAAAGCGATTATATTTTTCTTTCTATCTATAGGTACTCTTTGTTTTTCCACATTATGCTATGAGAAGACATTTGTACGTTTATCAGGTGGTGTAAGAACTTGACGGTATTGAAATGGGTTTTGAACTACGGCGGCCTACCAATTTTTACTACTGCTTTCTGTCTTAACACCCCTTTTAGATAAGTTAAAAGTCGTATAAGAAAAGGAAAAAAATTAAGCACTGGCAGTTTACTTATCTAATAATATAACACCCCCCCCCCCCCCTCTTGACTATAATACAAACATTCGTTTGATCATATACATATGTACATTTTCATATACATAATTTCATTCTTATAGTCGATGGAGGAACTAAGAAACAAAGGAATACTACAGATACTGGTTGCAGCTAAAAAATTGGATGTATTTATTAAAAAGCTACATTAGTATTAAAAATATAAATCTACAAACCAGAATTTACCAAATTTAAACAATATTCGTTTTTGTTGACTTTATTTCAAAAGAGGATATTGTTGTTTTGTGTAGCATTGAGCTGATTTTTAAATGAAAACGTATGCTTAGCTTTCTTTATTAGTCAATCAAAATCAGTATTATTATCAAACTATCTACCGTAACCGTATTATGTGACAAATCATAGATCATAAGTTTTGGATTCTAAAACCTTTCTAAAGTTGAAATTGCACGTCCAGTCTATGGAAAATACCTACTAAAAAGCAAAAAAAAACTTTCGAAATTGAGTTCTGTTGTTGGTCAAAGAGACGTGTTCATTTCTCTGCCGTTGAATTATTTACTCTTTTCGTGAGTGTGTGTGTTCATATTTCAGTGTTTTATTTTCATTTTATTTTATTTCCACCATTTTGATTCCACTACGCTTTTCTGTAGGTACGCATTGTCACAGAAAATTATAGGCCCTTGCACAGGACAACGACTGACCGACCGACGACGGACGCGATTACTACGGAACACATAAATTTGTTGTTGGTATGTTGATTTATTTAAATGCACCTTGTTTAATGGCAATTGCAGTGGCTGTTTGTTTTGTGTTGATTACCCCATTGATGTCATTTTAAAAAGGACGCACAAGGCTGGAATTACAACGTTGACTCATGAGTTCGTAGAACGTAGAACATTCCTATGCATAAGGTAGTACCTGCTCCGTAATGAAAGAAGTTAATTCCCGGCAGCAAATTGGAAAGCTTCCTTTCTTCTTAAACCTCTGCTGGCTCACAAAGAACCAGGCTGCCGTAATTAACAAAGTTCTACATAGTTATGTCAAGGGTGAATTGTATTCATTATGATTTAACTAGAAAAGCAAGTGACGAAAAAGCTTATTACTTTGGTACTATTAAAAGCCAAAACTATATTCGTTTTTCATCCCTTAAATCCGTTCAACAAAAAAAAACAACAAAAAACTGGTTGTCGAAAATTTGAGGCTAATTTGACATGAGTCTCCAACATTTTTCACTGTCAATAATAAACAATACTAAAAATGCCTCAACCAAGGCTTGGTTAGATAAGATTAGTCCCATGGACTTGATTTTGTTTAATTATAACTTATTAATGATTTAGTCTAAATTTCAAATTTATTCGAAAAATAGACTCTGTTTCGATGTATTGATTAAAAAGTCAATTAATTTTGAAGTATTCAAAAGATCTAGTATCTCTAGTTCTTTTAGAAGTAGGGAATCAGAGATATGTTTTTTGTTCACTCTATTCCTTTCTATCCAATAAGTTGCTGTTGTACTTTTAATAGCTTTAAAAGAACCCTTATCTACAGCTTGAAGTTTCTCTTCATTAAGTTTTAGTTTCTAAGATCCCTTTCCAAACATACATTATTATTATTATTATTATTATTATTATTATTATTATTTTTTTTTTTCTATTAAAATTGAGACATAGATACTTACAAGCAATAAAATTTGATGAGTTGTTTTTCAACTTACCTAAAAAAAAGAAAATGTATTTATTATTATATTTTCTGGTATTAAGTCACTAAAGTTTTTGCTTTAGTATGTACTATGATTTATACAAAAATATAATATATTTTATATATTATGTCCATATTATGGACATTCAAGGATAAAGTCTCTTCATTCTATTTCAGAGAAAAACTTTTGAACAATAGCTTCAAAATATACATCAATTTTTAACAGCTGTCATTTGGTTCTCATTCATAAATAATAAGTTCCTGGCAACTATTAACATTTCTGTGTCTGTTGTCTGCCATGTTATACCCACTATCTAACGCAGCGTTACTTCATTATTAGAAACACAAAATTTTTTTTTAAATAGTCTGTATGAAGATATAAATTGTTTTCATTTCTTTTTCTTACTTCTAAATTTCGTTTATCTAAGATTGTAATGCTGTCCCTCTTCTTTTACCTCTACGCAGCAAACGAAAGATTATTTTCTTTTCCCTGAACTAATATCCAAATTGACAGAAAACCGACTGGATATGGCTCGCTGAGCGGAACCAACTATTCTAGAGACTAAAATACATTTCTTATAGAGAAAAGGAGTTAATTCAGATGGAACCATCACAATAACCTAAAAATAACAACAAAGAACGTACAAGCGACTTGATTATTTAATTCATACAAAGTTTTAAAAAATAATTCAAAGTCTGGAACAGTAGTTGGTGATGCCCCGATTAGTCAATTGGATCGTATCGTATCACAAAAACGTTTTCAATTGAAACAAACGAATTAAAACAAAACTTTCAGCATTTTCCAGAAAAAGTTAGGTAATAAAATTTCAACAAAAAGGTAGGTTTATAGAACTTATTACAAATAATTTATTTTTTAAATTAAAAACTCAAAGTGAAAGAAAAGCTACATTTAAAATTTTATTTTTTTCAAAAACGAAAGAGGTCTTTTGCCGAAATGGACAAAAGCAGAACAATTTTCAACGTTCGTCAGACCCGTTTATCCATTCATAACTCGTTATATCCAGACATTGATAAAAATTAAATAGAAAGTTTGCTACTTTGCTTTGCAGAATAATTTATAAAATAAATACATATTTAAGTCAATATAAAAATCAGCCAACATCATCCAATCTAAAATAAAATATTTCGCTCAATTCAATAGTAGGTATAATAAGAGTAAAAAATAAACCCTAAAAACTTAAAATTGCTCCCCAACTATCCACAAAATTACGCACAAAACTGAATAGTTTCATCTTTTAATAAACCTTCAACGAAGATTATTTTGAACAATAGCGGGGCACGCTTTTAATTATCAAAAAATGTCTTTCTAAAAACAAACTATGGGTTGTTTTTTTTACTTAGGACGAGCGTGACGTATAGAGTATATGGCAAGTATTGAATTTGTAAAAAAAAATCGATTTTGATGAATTATAACATTACGATGATAGAGGAGTCGCAAAAAGTAGGTCCGGCAATCCCGTTCGTCTGCATCTGCAGCCTTAACCACTGGTTTGATTGACTTTAATTTTGGAATGCGTTTAAATAAAGCCGCCCAGAAAAATGTTTCAACAACGAATCTGAATTTCTGGTCAAGAATGTGGTTCCGTTTGCATGTTCATCCGAAAAAATGTGATAGTCGAACCCTAAAATCAGATACAATGTTAGATTTCTATCGCCCTTCTGAAAATTAATATTAATTCTTCATTTGAACTTGGATAAGAAATTTCCAGTTTTCCAGTTTCTGAATTCAAATTTTGGCGAACATCATTTGCAAATTTTTTATTAAGCACTTATGACTTATGCACGCTAATATAATATGAACTGGTACTCACAAGTCACAACATATGAGCTTCTTATGAGATGGAACATGAAAACAAAAGAAGTTTCATCGCTCGTTTTAAAGGCATTAGAGAATCTTCACATAGTATTATACCGACCCTCGGAAACATAATAAAAATCAATATATTTCCAATAATGCCTTATAAGTCGCCATGTTGTGTGTTAATAGTTTGTTTTCCTTGTTTTCCAAATAGGCATTAATTTTTGTACCAAGCATGCCTTCGTTCTTTTATTAATAACAATGTGTGAACATCTGCGCGGTACATCATTTCAGATACAAAAAGTGTTTTATGAGCAAGCAAAGTAGAGTGAGACATTTATTGATGTCATAAATTGTTATTCTTGACCACTCATAAATTATTGTGATTAAACTAGGAACTATCTTATATTTGTAAGATTTAGAAATAAGATAGTAAAACACGCATAAAATTGAATATTAACTATGCACGTAATATATATATATATATTATATACTCTATATTAAATACTAATCCTGTTTTGATTACCATGATTAAATGGAATAGGTTCCTGATTTTTAAAATCTCTTCTCACATCCCATTCCCAATTTTAATAAAACAAAAATTATTCTGTTTGATTCAACGAGCATTAGAGAATTAGAAGGTAACAACACAAAATTCTTTGTGCAGGTATCGAGGCAATTTGTCATGTATATCAATATAATTATTGCAAGTGTTATTTTTTGCATTGATTAAATAACAAAAAAATGAATCCATATGGCGGCGATATAAAAGTTAATAGTAGATATCTATACATAAATAAAAACAAAATTATTTTACCCTAAAATAATGTTTCATAACTGGGTCTAGCCCAGATTGTCTGCAAATTTCTGTTTTAGCGTAGACGGTAACTATTCTCCCTACGTCATTGTCTACAAGAAAGAATAAAAACCGCTTATTTATTAATTTAAAAACCTTATCTTCTAAATGAACCAACATCCAATCAATAAATCTCTACGTTATCTAATAAGATTTTAAACATTACTGCAAATTCAACCTCAAGTCTAAGACAATAGAAGCATAAAAACAATAGATGGTTTTCTCAATATTTAACATTCATGTCAGTGAATTAAATGTCTAGTCTAGTAAAGCTTATCAATTATTATTTTCCTCTTTTATAATTGCGTACAATTGCAAACTTGATAAACATATACTAATTCAATTAGTAAGAAGTAGCTCCGTTATAATTAATAATAACACTGGTCAACAAAATTTCATTTTTTGATTGCCACAAGGATGAGACACATCATTTCTATAGTAAATTTTTTGATACTGAAACTGAATCCGGACACAAAATTGTTCTAGCACGTCAGGTTTTCGAGATATGCTTATCTCAAAGTGCAAAAAACACGGTTTTTGAAGTAATTTTTTGAGGACAGAAAATTTTTATAGACATTTGTTACTACAGCATTCATTAGAACTAATCTTTATCTTTCAAATCCATTTTAGTTTGTTTCGTTACGATTTTTTTTTCTCAAGATATACCATTTTATTTTCATAACGCAGTTGGCTAGTACAAAATTGCAAAATATAACATAGGTAATATCGAAGTACCGTAGCTAAAATTTAATTTCTTGAGAAAAAAGACTAGTAGCGAAACAAACTAAAATGGGTTTGAAAGATAAAGAGTATTTCTAAAGAATGCTGTAGTTAGAAATGTCTACACAAATTTTCTGTCCTCAAAAAATTGCTTCAAACATCGCCAAAAACCGTGTTTTTTGCACTTTGAGATAAGCATATCTCGAAAACCTGACGTGCTAGAACAATTCTGTGTCCGGATTCAGTTTCAGCATCAAAAAATCTACTAGAAATGATGTGTCTCATCCTTGTGACAAAAATGCTGTTGACCAGTGTAATTACATGATGTAGTATAATCCATTTAGTTGCCCTATTCAAAACTCTGTAGTGTCTTCTCATACGCTTGTTATATGTTATGTAGGAATGTATATTTCAGGGTTGTATTCATTCGCTAAGAACACAATAATGTTCACGCCGCCGTTTCAAAAGTGTTTTTCTTTTTCACTTACTTTTCCGGCCCATTTATTTTGTAATATATTGCATTCATTTGCAAATTCCTTTTATTTTTTCATATATGGATGCAATTTTAAGGTCAAAATCGCAAAATGAAATGAGTTTTATGTTCAAGTTCCTAAGTTCCCACATTAAAATGAAAACTTAGCAACAAACTTTTACTCATTTCAAACTTTCAGAAAACTTAAATCTTTTAAATATTTATACATCAAAACAAAAATTATTTAAACTATCGAAGAAAAAGTAAAATGTATAATGTTTTTCTAACAACTTAATATAATATCAATGTGGACATCACTAACTAGCAATTAATAAAGTCCTGCATTTATATTAAGATAACCATTATTTTACATTCACTCAAAGGCATCTTACAATCTAGTCCGGCACTGGATTTTCTGTGTACCCCGAAGCAAACACATATTTGTACCTACATGCTTACATATGTTGTTATTTCTATTACGTTCTGTTTTTCATACATACTTTTAAATGTATTTAAAGAAGTATCTTGATCTTAATTGAACTAATTGTAATTACCAAATGTAGACTGAAAACCTCCCAACTATATAACCCCAGTCGTTGTTCAGAGACAAATACATCGTTTTTTATACATTTAATTATACCTAATTATATAATTAAGAATTTGATGGATATTATATTGTATAAAGTTAACAAAAAAAAAAACACGTAGACAACTGGTCGCTTCATATACAGCATAGTATATGATTTTAAATTAAACTATATATCTAAGCACAGATACTAAATTGATACAAGTATCTCATCCTTGTGGCGAGACAAGATTTATGAGAATGAAATCAACCAAAGAAAAACCGACATATCCACTAAATGCACACAAAATATCATAAAGATTCCAAAATAACAATATTTAATAAAAAAGTGATATTTGTTTTTTTAAAGCATTTTAATTTTTAATTACAAAGTTAGCAGACATTCAACTAGAGATCTGCGCATTACCTTAACATCACGAAAAATAAAGTGATGCTATAAGATTGCAAACAATTGAATCATACATGGCTCTTCACTGTTTTTATTTTCTAAGCATTCAGAAAAATTTATAGACATAGTATTTCATAAAACGACACAACCATAAATTAGTTTTTACCCTCCCACACTCGAATGGTTATACTACTTATATATATATTTCTTGCTGGAAAGAAGAGAAAAATGATAATTAGAGAAAATTACTGAAAGCGAATGTGTTTGTTAGAACCTCAAATTATGTCATCGTTTTAAGCTGCTTCTTCCGCTTAGGAAAAATTAAAGAACTGCAAGAGGGCACATTAAGACTCTATACCTAATCATTAACTCAAATTAAAATTAAATTCTTAATGAAAAACTTAATATAGGAAAAGTAGTGAGTATTTTAATTTTTACGTGAAGTTTTAGTTACGCACATGCAGTTTACCTAAAGACTGCTAGATATGTGGCCTTACAAAAAATGAGGTTATAGACATGTTCTGATGGATTCAAATAGATTTAGTCACTAGGTCGTATAATAAGTCATACTTTGATAGATACAAAACATGTGTGAGCAAAATACCACCAAACAAAATATATTTTTTTGGAAATCAAAATTTACAATGCTTTAATTAACAAAAATATAATATTTCTAAGAGTTCCTTTTTACGCTAAAATGAATCCCCAAGAATTTTGATTAATGCAGCTTCATTTAATAAAGCAAAAATATGGTATTTTATGAACAGCTTCTTCCCACATTTTCCAAAACAATAGAAAAGCGACATTTCAGTTAATCAACTTAACAAGCTTTAAATTAAATTGAATGGGTTGTACGGATTATTCGACACACCTTACATGGCACTCCTGAGTTCATGGCATTTTCGGGGACGCGCCCTTTGCTGAAAGGGATGTATCAGGTCACTAAAGGAAGATTAAGATAGTCTGTTGTTTATATTGTAGTGCCTAAGCCCGCGATTTAAAATTCTTCACAACACATATATCCAAGAAGAGACGTCAAACTTACGTACAGTAAACATCATTAACTTAGCAAACTATATCAATAAAAAACAAAAAGGTAAGGTTAACGGATCTTACAGGATGTGTTGAGGCTTGAAAGTTGATAAAGGGGGCAGCAGGGATTCAATTACCAGGGAAAAAGAAGAAGCAAAACGTGATGTGCTCTGCGGGAAAAATAGTGTTTACTTTAAACAAACAAAAACGCTTATTAAAATCTTCAACAAGTATGCAGGTATCCGCTATAATAATGTTCGAGATTGATGATGTCGTATTTCACTCATATAAGCTTAAAGTGTATTGTGCTCGCAAGGATTGCCACAAGCTCATACAAAGTTCTTCCCTAATTGGTAGAGAAAGTGCTCAAACAGCAAGAAATCCACCGGAACATGAACAAAATAATAAAACGGGATGTGTCACCTTTTCAATATAAGGAATAAGGTTCTTTTTTACAGCACATCTCATCTAAATATATATGTATACACAATAAGCAAACTCTTCCATGTATACAACCTAATATTGGAAGATGCATTGTGAGCTGGTACTGGTTTCTGCTGTTGAACATGATGAAAGTTTTCTTAACAGAATGCAAAAGCATGTGAAACTGATGTGCAAAGTTATACAGCAATATCAGGATCCATTTAAAGTTGACGCAGGAAAAGCAAACAAGAGATCCAAAGACATATGTTTTAACTATAAATACATGCATAAGTTTTGAATTATTCCTGCAGAGTGAAATTTAGTTCCTACATGATTTACACTCGGTTAATAGGAGCGACAGTGCAAAATTGTTCGCGAATGACGGTTAGCTGAACATTGGAGGAGCAGCAGCCGCAGCCGCAAGAAACCGACAAGTCCTTTTCTTTTGAATTGTTTTCCTTTAAAAACAAAAGGCTCTCATAGCAGCTAAAATGTATGCTTTGCTAGATAAAATAGAGGGAAGGACCAGAAGACCCTGGCAAATAGCTAGCAGAACATTTATATTTTTAATGCTCAACTAGTATTCTGCTTGTGACTAGGATTTTCTATTTTGTGGTGGGCTGTGGTAAAAAGGCTATGCCGTCATCTTTTGTCGCACCTGTGTGTCTTTCCGTGTTGATGTTCCCAAAGGAGAAAAGACGGGAAACATGAGCACGTCACCTTCTGCAGATGACTTGTGTGCCCTTTGTTTCTTTTCATTGCTCTAACGAGATGAATGCGAAACGTTAAATGTTTGCTTAAATGCTCCATTTGATTGGTGGCTTCTCCATCTATAAAACATGACAAAAAGGTATATAGAAAAATGATAGGCTGAAGCTAGAAAAACTACAAAAAAAAAAAAAATTGTTAAAGTTGATGTTGATGGTAGAAGATGGTGCAGTATTTGTACCAATTCCCTGTTGAAAAGAGACAGCTTGCAGGTGGGAACTGGGAAAAGAAATACCTACATTTTAAGAAATAACACGTTTAATGAGCCTTAAATTCTGAACAATAAGATAATATTTCGACTGGTATTAGTATCGGGAATCTTTGATTCGAGTTTGAAAATTTTCAAAATATTAAATCTATCTAATGCTTACCCATACAAAACAATAGTACTTGCATATCCGTTTAAACAAATGTCTCTGGTTTTATGTATGTTTTCTGCTTGAATTCGGTTTTGCAGAATAGTCTTGTGAAATTCTCAGATAAAAAATAAATGTTTACCTGGTGTTTTAGCACAAATTTTCAAGTTAGGATTAAAGAGCCAAGGTCCGTGCAACATTTTGTCGTGTTTTTCCGTGTTTAAATATTTACAAGAAATAAACAACTGTGTCCAATCAAGTATTTTCAAGTCGTCAAGTAACCTATTTCACAAAACATTTTCCCACCATTGTTTCAAGGAATTGTGATTTCCTCAACAACATTGCTTTTGATTTACTGCCCTACTGAACTAGAGAATTTTCGCTCATTACATTACAATGATAAGATAACAACAAGCTGAGAAATTTCTTAAACTAAAAACATACAATGCGCCTGCAATCATAAGGTTTTCTATTGTGAATTGTTTTGCATGTTTTGCAATCCAGTCAGCTACGCTCTGAAATAGATTTAATCGCACATGAATGAAACTTCAACTTAGAGAATAATAATGATAAGTAATGTAACATAATTTTCTTTTCTTAACGCAACGCAGTCTGAACGTGTGAGACTGGTATTTTTTTGTTTTGAAACCTGAAAAATATTGGTTCAATACTCATTAGAGAACGAAATCAGTGCAGCTATGCATAAGGAAATTTATTTTCTGCCTTTCTCTTGTGTGAAATCAATTATCTCACAATATCGCAAGCTTTCGGTATCCGTTAGAGTAATACATAATATCCGGACATCTTAATGAACGGAATTGGTTAGTTTGGATGTAAGCTATTGATTTTCTTTATGGCTTTGCTCTAAGCTCTACTCTTTGCTTTTTTGTCGCTTTCCATTGATGATCTCTAAATGCATTACCTAGCTGAGGTTGGTTTAAGGTGACCATATTTTTAAGTAACAAGTAATGAACATAGAAAAAAATAAATTTAATTCAGTTTTAAATGATTAAGTTTTTGTTATTAATATTTTTCAAACATTACAAAAAAGCAAAAGCCTTGCTTGGAAGAAATTTTAATTTCAGTATACCTAAACTTCTTTTTCTAAACTCCAAACAGGTAATTTCAAAGTTGAATTTGGTAATTGAAATTGATTTCATAGTTTCAACTTTCATTTGGCTTTTTTTCATCTGTCCAGACATTATTTAAGACTGAAAAAAGACTTTCTGCACAAGTCAAATTCTATAAATACTCAATTTTTTAAAGGTATTTTGTTTTCCCTAAAATGTTTAAAATTTTGTATCCATATTTCTCCTGCATTGTTTTGACTTTCATCCCAAGTATATAATTATGTTCAAAGATAAATAATTTTTAACACACAAAAATTCGTCAAAAGCTTTAGTATTGCCAATATTAAATCGCTCCTTTTTATCATTGAACTTGCTTAGACAGGGTCCCACGAAGGAACTGCATTAGAACTTTAGAAAAATGTGTTCCGAATACAGAAAAGAATTTCTTTTCGTTTTGACATTTTTAATTTGGGTATAGTTAAACAATGATGTTGAAGACTCTGTTCAAAATTTTTGCACTTTATTACCATTGTGGCACAATGGCACTACGGCAAATCAGCATTTTTTGTTTTTCTAAGAAACTATGTTTGGGTATACAAGAAACGGAACAAATAATAAACAGCTCTTGAAATAATAAACAAATTAACTTTTCCTCCAAATAGTGAACGGATGGTCACCTTAGCTATTACCCATTATCAATGAACACTTCTTTCTTTTGGACTAAAACAACTGCAAAATCATGTTACTATTATTTATTATCATTCTGTGAATGGGAAATGATATTGCTTGACCGCTGTTGAGCTATTTCACATCTAATGAATTTAATTAATTATGATGGCCTTGTGTCTTAATCTTAACTGAAGTAAACTTTTTAGTTTGTTTTTGTGTGCACATTTCAGCAATTCTTTCAAAAACATATTTTTATGAAAATTGTGTATGGAAACAAATATATCAATTGCACTTAATATCATCACAACGAATGAGTGCAAACGATTTTCATTTATGTGATTAAGGAATTTCAGTTTAGTTCTCGCTCAGCCAATGTATGTTTATAAAAACTGTATGGTGAATTTCTCAAGTGTTCCTATTTAAAATATTAAACATTAACAACGAAAACATGAGAAAGGACAAAGAAATCATTGCTTTACCTAAAGATAAAAGTCTTAATCTAAACTTGGCAGAATGCCAAAATCTTTTCTCAACTGAGTGATGAATTTAGTTACAAAGAAGTAAAATATCATCCAGCATCAAGAGTGTTTAGAAAATTAAAGAAAAATGTTAACGATTGTAAATCATGCCTTGAAAATATGAACTTTAAACCTTCATGACCGCAAGCAGCTAGAATAATAATGTATCTACCGTTTAGACCTATAGTCAGCCAAAGAGTTTCACCAACTTATTTTTCAACTCTTTGAAAACTCAAGCTCAGTTGTCAAAAACTCAGAAAACTTCGTATTCCAACAGGATATTTCCTATTTTTGAACAGAAAACATTTTTTTACAATTTGATGGTGTTGTAAAGGGTTCACCTAATATTGCACCAATAATAATTGCAGACAAATTGAAAAAGCTACGTATATGACACGCTTTGCGTGGTGAAAGAGGATCTAGTGGAAAGTTATTAATTAATGCCATCCATGAAAAAGTTTTAAAACAGTAGTGATACGCAGACGGTTCGGTTGGTCACACAGTGTTCCAAAAAGGCACTTATACAAAAAGGTATTTAAACGTAAGACGCCATCACCACCCATGGTAAAAAAATGTGTGATCTCCAACACATTATTCAAGAGTTCAAGCATGCTCTTAAAAAGAATAGCTATCGCTCCAGACAAAAATCTGGCGACCAAACCCAACACACGAAAACTGGGACTTTTTTGAATTTCATAAGTGGCTTAAGTGATGCAATTTGGCGAATCCTACGAAAATATGATATCAAAACCATATTTAAACCAACTTAAGTGTGTCAACTTTTAAAATCGCCTCAGGACAAAATGTCAAAATTTCATTCCAGAATTCTGGTGTGTACGTGGTCGCCTGTAGCTGTGAGTGTCTTCCTATAATAAAGAATCGACAAAAAGGGGTAAAAACACGTCCAAGCGAGCATCTCAAGGCTATTCAAAACAACGCTTTCATGTTATCGGAAATATGTCAACATTTATGGCCTACAACGAGGATCACTTTATCCGGTTTGATCTAGACAGATCAATCTCAAATGAAAACTTGAATGTGCCGAGAATAGTTTGAGAAGCAATTGAAATTGAAAAAAAAAATAACATAAATATTTCAAATGAAATTCTAGTTTAAAACAATACCCAATCAGAGTGCAGAAAATAAATAAACCTGTAGTCGTGTGAGTGTAGCACCCACAAACAACCCAAATGCAACAACATCTACGCACTGGTAACCCTAATTTGAAGAAGTATTTTCTTCACAACTCAACTTGAAAATATCTCACGTTCAGAAGATCAATTAACATTTGCAAGCCGTGTCATCAATTGTCAGTGCTTAAAGTCGATGCGTCATAGAATTTCTTTTGATTTAGTTTCCACTTTAAATTGAACTATCGACATTTCTAGATGGACAGAAATGTAATTACATTTCAATTCGCTTCTCTAGACAATTTGTAAGTTGTCAACTCTGCCAAAAAGCACGATGAGAACTGAGTAAGATACCGTTAACTGTGGTTGTAATCGGATTTAGTCACCCTCGAGCTGGAAAAATCACCCGGCGTACAATTAACAGGTTCTTTTGGCACGTGATTCGAATCTTATTAGCTCGACCATACTTGTACACCACAGCTATTTCCACTAACTGAGAAGATTACTATGTATATGAATATGTACATTTTTGTCCGGCTACCTTGTTTTCGTTGAGTTGAATGAAGCGAACAAGCTTAAGTTTAATTGCCCATCTCAATTGGAATGTCAAAAGCTGAGGTGAACAAAATACTTGTTAAGTTTATGGGATCCTAGAACCTAGCGAAATGTTAGATTTTCTTTCACATTACGTGAGCCAATGAGCGCTACACAATGGGATTTGTTGAAACGATTAAGATGTCTTATGTAGTTAAAACGCACAGCGATTGTGTTTTATTTATAATTAAGCATTCATTCGATGTTATTTAAGTAGTAGAAGAACTGACCAAACTAATATAAGAAAGTGACGTCGTCCTTGAAAAAGGATAAAAACAACTAGAAGTGGTAGTTGGTAAAAAATTAAGGTTCACTTCATAGAGAAATTTACTCGAAATTGGAATACAATTAAGGCCCTTCAAACTTTTTTAAAGACGAACTTAGCTTAGAAAAAATATCTTTGGTATTCCGAGCAAGAGGTGAACTACTTCCGCTTAATTTCATCCCGCATAGAGATAAGAGATGACTTACCTATCATCTGTTCGATGTGCATTACCCAGGAAAGAGAAAATATAGTTCACTTTCTCGCGAAATGTCATATGTTGGTAGAAGCTCGTCGACTGATATGGCACAAGAACTATCTTGATCTCACCGAAGTCTTCGAAATCCTCAATGGCAGCGACTGGAACAAACTAGCAAACTACATTAAAATATCGCTTTCTTATAGAACAAAAATTATAAGTGAAGAGTTTTAATTTAATTTAAATTCCTAACTATCTATACGTACATATATTTTCTTTGTTAAGTTATTTTTTTCTAAATACTCTTGTTTATATCCTTTTTTTAATGTTTTTGATATTAAATGTTTGTAAATCAAGAGAAATCTGGCTGACGGCTTACTAAGCCATGCTATCAAATAGTAATAACTTTGCTGTAATATTAATCAATTCCTGATATCTTATTGTGAAATAAATAAATTAAAAAAAAAAAAAATTAAGAAAGAAACTCATACTCGCCATCTGGATAGTCGATCGAAGTAGAAAGAGAAAGATTGGTACCTATATGACGTGATTATTACATTTTGTAAATAATTATTTATAACAAGGTCTCTTTAAATGTCAAGGTGATTGACTGTATTCAAAATGTATTATGGAATTACCGGAAGACCCTTAACTAAGGGAAGAGATGTCATACTCAAGTTTTAACAAAGGTTATAATTAATATCAGCTCATGGACATATTGACTGGCGAGTTTAAGGCTATATCACGCAAGCTTGAAATGAAATACAAAACACTTTGTTTCTCATGAAGCCTTGATCGTGAAGTGTAAGCCTAAATAAAACATAGCCCCCAATCCCCAAACAAAGCTAAACAAAATATTCCAAGTTTTCCAACACATGAAATTATAAATTCAACGTCAATTTTGTACGTTTACAAAACAAACAAGCAAGTCGATTTCATCAACCAACATCAAATTTTCCGCTTTTTCTTGTGTACTCGAAATCAGTCAAGCAGAGAGCAATTAAATGATAAATATAAATAAATATTTTTTCTTTACTCAATTAAAACTTTTTGTGTGCGAAGCAAATACTTCAGTGATATGTAGAGGGAACTTTTCATCTCGCGTATATTTCCGACCACAACCATAGTTCTAGATATATTTGGAAAAGCGAAAAAAAAATTAAAAAAAAAATTAACAAACTTTTCTAAGTTCAGCTCTATTAGTAGTAGTAATGATGATTTTGCTGGAGCTTGAGGATGATGAAGCCCAATTAAGCATAAGTTCGAAGAATGGAAATGCCTACAAAATTGTTGGCATGTTGGTATATGAACCAGTAGCTAGGAACGTTCTCTAGAAAAGTCTAGGATCAATAAAACGAAAAATGCTTTGCAAGAGATTTTTTCATAAAAAAAAATAATAATAATAAAAATCTCTCAATTGAGCACTGCACATTTTCCATGGTATTCTTTTCAAATTAATTGATGTGAATATTCCCTTTTATTTTATTATAAAAGTATTTCCTCTGTGTCAAGGATAGTTTGGCAAAAAAAAATATTATAACTATACATTGCAGTAGCTCAAACAAACAGAGTCTAGGTTGGTTTTACATTTTTATAATAGTTTAATGCAGCTCATGAAACTTAGTGTTTTGGGTCAGCGCTTTTATCTGTTATTCATTCATTATAACTACAAATAAATCTTTGAATATATTTTATATTCATAGTAGACGCAAAAGGTTTTGCTAGATACCTACTTCATTTTATAATTCAAAACTTACAAAAACTAAAGCGCTCGTAAAGAGGTAAATAGAAGAGTTTTTAAAAGTATACTTATTTGTTTCAAAGCGTAAAAGGAAATTATAATTTATCTATAGAATCTAAACAAAAAGGAATGTGTTAAGTTCACTTGTGCCTTTATGATCATTTTATATCATTGAGGCGATTCTTTCATGAAAGAATATTGTAATCGGGCAAGGCATTCTTTCATTACTATACGCATGTTCGAATTTTCCCAAAAACTATTATTTCCTTGTACCAACGTGCGCCGTCACCGGAAGTATTCAATATTTTTTTGCTTATTTGTTTCTTATTTGCGCCGCAAGAATTGATTTTGTTGCTCAAATTTTTCTTGGACAAAAGCGCGGTTACGCTAGAAATGTGTGTAATATGCATATTTTTCATACCGACTACATTTGCCCGTAACTGAAAGCCTAACCGAGTATATTAGCTTTTGAAAAGAGTTAAAAATACTTAAGTAATTCAATTTAGTTGTTAAAATTTGAAACAAATTCAAGAAGGAATTAAATTCGTGAGCTTAAGACAAAAAGGGACTTAAAGATATTTTTTACAAAATTAAAAAAAAAAAAAACACGAAAACAGTTGTCCAAGATAAAAACTTGGAAGTGAAATGTAAAATAGAGGGCACATCCGGCAGGACAGGCATATTAAGTCTAAAAACAACAAAACTTAATTGTTTGACTGCAATAAGTGAAATAAATGCTGTGAATATATCTTTTTTTTATGAAATAAATCTGCAACTTTTTTTTTAATAATTATGGATGAAGAAGAGGCATGTTTTCATTTCGTTCATGTTTTCTCTTAGAATAAACTTCTATGAGGATTTGCCAGATATTGTAATAAACATCCAATGAGAAAATTTACTCGGGCGTATACTTGTTATTTTTCAGAAAAGAAAAGAAGAAGCATAATCGCGATTTTTTCCAAGAACAATCTGAGTAACAAAATCAATTCTTGTAGCAAAAATTAGCAACAAAGTACTGAAAACTTTTCAGAGCGAGCTTATGAAATGTTCTGTTAGGGTAATAGACGTCGTTTACCTCCATCGGATAGAGTGAAGCACCACAAGTCACCAGTTATTTGGAGCCTGAACCGAGTTCAGCGTACCAATGCAATGGTATCACCGCTGAAAAGCAATCACAATGAAAATCCTGATACAATAATTTAACCTTTGTGAGGAGCACGATGCTGAGGTTTAAGAGGGACCATTTCTGATTTCCGATTGCTTTAGCAAACGCTCCTACGAGCGAATGGATAGCAGTTGGTCAGGTTTTCGACAAACCTAACTCACTTCGTAGTAGAGTACGGCCGAGGTTGCCAAACCTTGCTGGATGAAACCCAATTACAACGGACTGGCAACCTAATGTCTTCAAATTTCATTGTCATTATCCCAAACAAATATCGAGTTCATCTGCGGTCAAATGTGTTTAAAATATAGGCCCACTTTGAAATGTTTAAAAATTCATTTCATCATTCAAAATTGAAATACAAGGATCATAAAAAAACTCGCCAGTCGCCACATCACTGCACAACAATTCAAAACAGAAAAACCATTAAATCTATTTTCCTTACAGTCTGTAATTGTGCTTAATTGAATGAATGTTAAATAGAAAACCTTATACTCAGTAGCCTGCCTTTGAAAATCTTTTTCTTTAGACTTTTTTTCAAGTTGGACTTCCTCTTTTGAATTTGTTTTTTTCGAAACTCAATGTCTCTCCTTGTTCGTGCTATCCTTTACAACTTTTGAATAACTATTAGCAAATCAACTGAATGGAAAAGGAGGGCATTACCCGTAAAGGATTTGGATATCTCAGGGCCCAGGTGCATATAATAACGACTCTATAAACATATTAATGGAAACTACTTTTCCCTTGCCAAACTCTTTATTAAGTGTCTCACTTAATAGCCTATTCCCACCGACTTGATTTAGCTTATTTGATTTATAAATCAAGAAAGGCGTCCCCACTGAACTTTTTACTCAATTTAGCTTGACATTTATCACAATCTTGACATTTTTTTGATTTTTTCAATAAAATACATATATCAATATATGACACAAAATTTGAATTTTGACTGTCAAAAAGAAAAAAAAATGAATTTAAAATGAATTTTATTCATTACTTGAGCATGAAATCATTCAGCCTGGAATCATCGAGGTGATTAATACCTAATTAAAAAATAAACAAGCTAAATCAGGTAATTTCAAAACATCGAAAATGTATGGCAAATCATGTAATTAATTATGTGATTTAGCTAAATCAAGTCGATTTAGCTAAATCACGTTGGTGGGAACAGGCTATAAGGCTTACATACATTTCCTGAGACTAGGAATTTGCCGAGAACAAAAACTTGGTACTTCCGATCGTTCGATCAAACGAACCCTTCGAAACATGCGTAGATCTTTGCTTCGTGAAAAAGAAATACTCAGGGTTATTGAACGAGTTTAATATTTTTTTAGGTAAGAGTTGTTAGCTCATGTTAACGTGCAAGTCTCAAAATGTGGACACTTGATACACTAAAATGAATGCATCTAGATAGTGAAACTAGGCACATTTTAATGATATCTTCAACACTATTTCAACAAGACATTACTCGAATAGAATGTAATAACTTTCAAACATGCAGTTTTTTTTCTGCTAACAATTATTCTAGTTAAATTCGTTTTCAATGTTAAAAAATCGTATGGCTTATCTTGGTGAAAAGGCCCTTATATTACTATAGTTCCAACACTGATCATTACCAGTTATTTCTGATTCATTCATTTCTTGCTGCGACCATCATCCATAACCAAAATTCACTTCAAGCAACTCCTACCACAGCAATGAGGTTTTTTCCATTCTATAAATAAAAAGGTAAAGGGCCCTTAGCTTCTCTTCATATTCTGAATTAATTCAAGGATGGGCTCAACTCTCCTTTTATACTTGTTTATATTTCGATTTCTACAGATTTTTTTTTTATTAATTTTTGTTTCGTTTTTTTTTTTATATAAGAAAATATGAAAGCATTCACCACATAAAAGAAAATGAAGCTTAAAAGCAAAAGAGAACTTCTAAAGAGCAAAGCAATTTTTTTGTTTTTTTTACCTGCCATTTAAAGAATTCATTCAACCGATTTTTTTCCGAAGAAACTGCACATCTTTGAAAATGAGTTAACTGAAATTTTCGTATAAGATTTAAACATGAACGAGTTCATATCCTGATGGTACTTAGGCCGTGTGCGAATTGGATGAATTGTGGTTAAAAAATAAAAATGGTAAATTTTTAACCACTACTGTCATAACCTGCTCAGCAGCTAGTCAAATAATGCGAAGTGTCAAAATTTAACCAAACGTCAAGTTTTAACCACTTTTTATCTCAATTCGCACACGGCCTTAATAAAGTTTATTCGAAGTAAAGTACTCTTATATCATTAGTTTAAATTTAAATGTTAACAAACTTAACCTCAGACTTCAAACGTCATCTGCATAGTTACGTGTGTAGGGGATACAGGGGATAGTTGGCCTCAGGGGCAAGTAGACTAAATGCCAATAACTTCAAAAGAAAACACTTTCTTTCAAGTTCTTGTTATTACATTAAGCACAGCAGCCTGGTTGGTTACATACTGTCTCTTAGTAAAGTCTAGAGCCGTTCAAGAGTTATTGCGAAAAAAACACATTTTTCCTTTCGTGAGTAATTTTTTTTCTTTCTTTTTTTTTGCGTTCGTGAAGGTGTTTGCTTTTAAAGTCAATTTTTTTTAAAGAGTAAGAGCAAGTGAGTGTTTTTGTATTCACAACACCTAGCAGTTATATATTTATTTGATTTTTTAGTACCGAAAAAAAATCATTAAATATTGAAAGACCGATCGGGGTAAGTTGACTTTTTTTGTTTGGGTGTTTGAAATAAAATTAATTTCAGTGCTTTTTTCTTATAGTTTTAGTATCAAAAAGCTGGAAAAATGATATAGTCAACTGACCCCAAAGTCATAGTCAACTTACCCCGGTTTTGAGGTTAGTTGACCGGTGACGTGAAATAACGCCCAACGAAATAAGACCAAAATTCGAAAATTGGGTCTTATTTCGTTTTCGAAAACGTAATAAAACCAAATTTGAAATTTGGCTTTATTTCATTTGATAAAACGAAACTAGACCATTATTTCGTTTTTAAATTTATATAAACTCCTGTTATAATATATATAATTTGCTTATAGAAAAATTCGCGCAAATTTTCTGATTCGCCAAACTGGCCCAAATTGACATCTGATCGGGAGCTTGCAAAGTTTTGTTTCCTTCATCCTTTTTCTTTTGTTATGTAGGAACAATAATTTCATATGCAATGTATGTCAATTGAAAAACCTTGTTTACTTATGTGTTTAATTGGTACCGTGTTATATGTGAAACAGTCATATTTCCATATATATGGCCATTTTTAACTTTTCTAAAGTGTCAATCTACCATATGATGGCAATAATTAACATTGTAATAGTCAGGTGGCCATATTTACTTGCTACTTTTTGGAATAAATGGTCAATATAGAAAACATTTTGAATTTACAAGAATAGACTTTAATTTATTAAGGTACTTGATAAAAAATTTGAATTGAAAGAAAGATAATTATCACTCGCGCAAGTACCGAGTGGAAAAAATGTTTTGCCCTAGAGAGAATTAATTTGGTGTGTGAATTTTTTATTTTCACACCCCAAATTGATTCTCTCTGGGGCAAAAAAATCATGTAAAAATAACAACGCAATTCTCTGCAAAATATGCAGAGGAATTGTATAAAATATCAAATGTGTTTAGAGTTGAAATACATGTTAATGTACTTATACATATATACTTTATTAATGTTGATAACATGAACGTTTGTTTAGTTTAATTTCTTTTTTTTATCATTTTTTTCGTTATATAGGAATCTCTTTTCACTTAAAAAAGAATATTTGAAGTTCTTTTTTTTTAGGAAAAAAAAAATTATTTGAAGGTGTCATTTGGCCATATGTCCTTGGGTGTACAAAAAATTTTTACAAAGAATTCAGCTGTTTTTTCAAAGAATTATTCGGCTTGAATTCTTTTTTAACATTGCAAAAAAGCTGGAAAACTTGTTTTGAAAATTTTGGCCTTATTTCCAATTTTTTTTTGGCGCAATTTCCAACTGACCTAAGAATTAAAGCCAAATTGGGGTAGTTTCATTTTTGAAATGGAAATAAGGCTGAATTTCAAGTTCGGTTTTATTTCGTTGGGCGTTATTTCACGTCACCTAGTTGACCAACCTGAGGTCGTCTTATAAATTTAGGAAAAAAAGGTCTTAAATTCAACTAATTTCAGAAGATATACATATTTTTTTATAAAGCACAAGAAAATCGTTATTAAAGACGCATTTAATTGGTGTTGATACCTTCTTTAGTTATTTAAAAAAAAAGTAAGTAAATTTTAAGTTTACTGTCCCCGGTCTCCCCTACATTATTTGCATTTGTTTTAATGCAAGTGTTTTCCAAAAAAATATCATTATTCTCGTCGTCTCAAAAACGAATACGAATCAAAAAATGGTTCCATCATATGAATTTTGATACATACTTATTTGAAAACGTATAACTTGTTACCTACATGTTTTTGATTTTTGTGACGCATATGTTATTAAATTCGGTTACCTGACCTTGCCAAACTGAGAACTAATGCCTTGCCTGCTTGACTCCTCAAGGTGTCTATGGTGCAATGTGAACGTTTGTAGCAATTTCTCTACAGCCCTTGTGGCTGCAGATACGGAAAGCCCAATAAACATTTTTTTTTTTTAATTTCAAGACATCGAGTCTTATAATAGCGGCTGTCGAAACGAGCTTTGTCTTATTTAGCCGTCTCAGCGCAAGCGTTTTGAAAGCTAACGGTAGAGACCTTCCGATTTTCCATGATGTTTATAAAAAAAAACAAGAAAGAAAAATGTTTAAGATGAGGTGATACGCTGTGATCTGAATCTTGCTGTCCTGAAACATCGTTCTTGAAAATAACTGTCAGAAACTCCCTGGTCAATACTACTGACACATCTTTCAAAAATCCGCCCAACACTAAGTTGAAAAAATAAAGCTAGCTACCGGGAAACGAGCTTAATGGAGTAGCGTGTGCCTTAAATTAGCATAATATTAGAGGTTATTATAAGGGAAAATTTGTTCGGTAACAGTATCTTAAATTCATGTAAAAACAATCAAAAAAGTAACGAATATTTTACACGATCTTAAGATTCCGTTTTCCACAGTGATTTTTCTTGTCTCATAAAAGCATTGTGGATTGTGGTACATAAGTGTTTACTTTTGCTTTTCTAAATTATATTCCGTACAACTTACCACCACCGGAATTTATGTGAGGTGAGCGAGCTCATTATAAATATCACAGTTTTCTGAAGCAAAGCACTATCTGAGATACAGCAACACGAAATGTATAAAAAGTACAACACATAGTAATGGGATATAACGTTCAACCTACGAGTGCTTATTACATGCCAGTTTACATTTCTCTGCTTTTCGCTACATCCAACCCCTATAGATACCTACATGTGATTACAAAATAACAGTTCTCAAACGGCTAACCATCCCCATATTGGTACCACTATTATATTTAGAGCAAAGTGTCTCCCCATGTCGTATAATGGAACGTAACACAACCTCAATGTTATGACTTGAAAGTGAGCTGGTAAGACATAATGTATCTACGCATACCAACATATTATTTACATGCTATGCTTAAAGTTACAACACAGTTTCTGGTTTATGGTTTGGTTCAAACCAAGAGGCTGCAAACGCCGCGCCGAAAAGAGCTTGCAAATGTTGCGGTTGATAGTTTGCGTACTTAGAAGTTACCTGACTCTTTGAAGCTTTTTACTTATTAGGTGCGCTGTAAGAGTGAATTTGCCTAAAAGCCATGAGGAAGAAAGATTTTTGGTTCAAAAATGCACCTTTATGCAGTTTTATATAATTTGATGTGAACACATTTGTATGTAGAAATAAACAAACTTTAGTTTCTGATTTAAGATTTAACGAAGGTTTTTTGATTGAAATGAGATGAATAAATCCTAGCTTATGTACTTGCCGAATGTTTAAGTCATCACTTATACACATTTTTTTCATAGAACTTGTTACAAGACGCTTTTTGCGGTATTTTTACTTAATTTACTTTAAAAAGTCAAGTGCAAGATTTGCTCCAGTGAACTATACCACTGGTTGGATATAAACTTAAAATCGGTTTACCACACCTCCGAGCATAATCTTTTATCAACTTTATTTTCCACATAATTAAATTAGAAGAGTTTTAAAAGTTTTTAAATTTTCACCTCTTTCACTAACCAAAATCTGATTGGGTAAGGAAAAAGAAGCTTAGTTATCTCGAATCCTTTTCTTATATTGCGAGTCGAAAATGACAGAAAGGTAGGTGGCAAATGAATTAATTCTGGTTTTTCTTCTTTTTTTTTCTAGAAGTTTGACTTTCCGTATGTTTGTTCACCCTCGATGTTATTTTCATATATATACTTTTTTCTTTCCAAAATTTGTTAGCCTTTCAAAGTTTGTTTTCCTCCTTTTTTGAAGATAAAAATCTTGCATTTTTTTTCAAGTATCATAATTTAAATTTAAGTAGGTAGGTATGCAGCCTAAGGTTTTTTTCAAATGAATCTTCTGGAATAAGTCTTCTGCAATAATTGTCGTCTTTGCAGGAATTGTCTATTAGATTTAGAGCTGTTTTTTTTTTTACAGTTGGGTGAAATTAAAACTCTTAATTTAGTTGAAAATATTTATACTTCGTTGAACTAATTGAATTTAATTAGAAGGAATTTAAATGAGCTTAATTTAGAGGAAAAAAAATGTAGAAGTAGGTACATTTTTTGGATATCAAGAATAATTGTTTACATCAAGGACAATGGAGGAAAAACCATTAAAATTCGAGGCTAAATTATTTCAAAAATGAAGAAAATTAAATGTAGAAAATTGAAGAATCTTGCAAGTTTAATAAAAAAAAAACCTAAGGTTTACCTAGAAGGTTTGTATATGTTATATGTATCACTAACTAGATTTATGTATACAAGCAATCACATAGAAAAACATTGTTGAAGAAACAATTTTGAGGGTTTGAAGTAACAGTTCTCATAGTTCAGGATTTAATCAAAATGTTTGTTTATTTTTTGAGGAATTACTTAGTTGATATTGGCTTGATTTCATTATAGGTCGCAAATGAACGTTACGAACTACAGACAAATAACAGCAATTAACAGCATTAATTAGGAGAAGATTTGCTGCGAAGCAATTTTTTCATGACAGACTGATACTCCTTGAAATTTCCACGGCAGTGTCAATTAAAGATGAAATAAAAATACTAAGGCTAAGAATTGGATTCGAACCCACACGTTCAATGAACGTAGTACGTTATCAAAATCGTCTTGGTTTGGAACTAAGTACTGGAAGAGGGACCAACACCGATGTATAATTAAATATAAACCAATCAAAAATTTAGACGGCTCCTTTCTTCGTTTTATTATTCATTTATTAATTCTTAACTCTTTAAATTTCCAATAGAAGCTCAAAACCGGAAAAAAGTCCTCTATAAAAAGATAATATTGTGCACGCTAACCTAAAAAATTCTAATTTGAACTTTTATGGTACCTAGATACTTCAGTGAATTGGTGGAAGGTAAATATAATATGTATTTGTATACATAGTGAGGACAACGACTTTTTCATTCTACATAAGTCAGTCCTCTTATAAAACATCCAAATAGTTTCCTGCCTACATAACCACCATCTTCTCTTGAATTTTTTCTTGCCTTATAGCAAGCTAGAGTTGGTTAAGTGAAAGATTATCCTGGTGTTGTTTATAAAATAGCAAAATCCAATGAATATCTAAGTGCATTTAACCGTCCGTCCGCTTCTCTATTAAACCCTCTAGGGAAATATATAACCAGTTAGACCCAGCATATTTCATGCTGCATGAAGCATGAATAGTCGAAGTCAGACGGCCATTTCCCCTTAATCAGCTATTCACTCATAAAAAAAATACTTAAAATATAAACTTAAGGATGTACCGTTTCTTGCCTTCCTTTTCATAGGTTCATAAAATGTACGTGTGCTTATATACTTTGACTATGTATAAAATATGTACTGTACACATACATTGTATATATAGATTTTTAAGAAAGATTCTGTTTTATTCCATTGAATAGCTTGGAAGTTTTTAAATGTTATGCTTCATTTTTACACAAATTCATTTTCTTTTCAGTTTCGATCTGATCTAATTTACTACTTCTAAGCCAAATTTTCAAAACACTTTTCTATTTAACTATGGTTTTTTTATTTTTAACAAAAGAAACATTCGTTTGAATTTAACAACGTAAAATGCATTCAAAGGAAATTTGAAATCTTTGCTGTCAGTACCTTTAAACTCAAAAACGGAATATCGCCGGTATCAGTACTTTATAAAAGCCAACAAATCCCAAGTAGATAAGTTCAATATATAGCAAATTAAATTAATTGAATCGGGTTTATCTTTTACTCATCTTAAATAATAAATAAGTTCAGAAAATAAAATATGTAAGATATGTAGAGGAGATATGTTAGAATTATGAAAAACATAAACTAATATCCTGCAAGATTATTTTTATCTTCCTGACAGAGCGAAAAAATTCTTCACAAAATTATAAGAACCAACCCAAGAAAATAGTGTAGTTCAGGAAGATGCTCATAATTCATTCCTGGACAGTTAAAACGATTTTTATACTACATAAATCATTCTTTTGTTTGAGAGGCTAAACTTTGTATATTTATGAAAGTTTATAGTGTTAGTTGAGTGAATAAATGTTGAGTTTCTTTTTGAATAAAATTCAATTTAACATAACCATGTATTTGGGTGTGCGAAAGAAATAAAGGTTTTACACCGTGTATAAACAGTTCCAATCACCTTATAAGAATGTGTTATGAATTGGTTGTTTATATTTTTGCGAAAGAAAAACAAAAGACATATACAGAATTTCTCAGGAACATAATATGGTAGTTTTCATGAGAACCTACTTCAATCTACAGTTGGATCAAAAAATGATCGTCTTTTGTGTTAGAGTAAAAAAACTAAAGGTCTGCAAACGTTTACATAAATTGAATTACAGTTCACATTAAACATTAACATTATGTTCAATATCAAACAATAAGAAAAATTCTATATTAACGTTTATCCAACGACTACATATGTATACGAACGAGGACCAGCATGTATGGCAATTTAACTTCAAGAAGAAATTTATATTCCGATTAACAGTAAAGGAGGGTTACCCCCTCTAAGCAACAAAATTGTTAAGTTGGAAGCAATCCGTAAATGAAGCATGTGCTTGGGAAACTCGATCGTCAAAAAAGTAAATTATGAAGTACATAAGTAATTGAATGTGAAAGGATATTTTCTTGTTGGGATTCCGGATTAAACTTTCATTGAATTTAAAAATTAGAATATGTTTGGCTTAAGACTATGGATTAAATGTTTTGAATATCTGGCAAATTATTTTTTGGTTTCACACAATTTAATAGAAATATCTGTTCGTACGTTTATCTTTTTTTTTAATGAAAATGCTAATGTTTCAATATTAATATTGCTGTATAGGTATGCACATACATTGCTGAAAAGAGGCCAGCAAAAGTTCTACGGTTTTACGACACCACTCTTAACCATCTGCTTTGGTCAAAATCTTTGGCGGAAACAAAAAAATTAAGTTTCATTACATTTTTTTATTAGAAACTTTCGTGCCGCACATGCATTGACTATTATCGAAGGAGTAAGAAAAATTCTTGCCTCACATACCAATAAAAACAAAGGAGCCAACTTTTTGACAGAATTTCAAGACATTTTTTGTTATGGTTAGTGTTCAGTTTTCCTTCTTTCCTTTTTTTTTGCCATACAAAATTGGCAGAGTAATTTTTGATATCGTGGTTAATATTCAAGAAACATGCTGCTGAGTTGAAAAAACAAAAATGTTGTACCAGATGGCAGTCTGAAAATGAAAACCTTCTTTGATTTGAAAACTATTATATCATCAGAAAACCTATTGAACGTAAACAGTCTTCCGTCACAAAATTAATAAAATTGTGTTTGGTTGGTCCCATGTTTGAGGGAACAAGGTTTAAGGACAGGAAAATTTTAAAATTTTGAGCAAAATATTGTCAAATCTTTAAACTCAGTCTAATGGTCTGGTTATGCAGTTAATTGACTTCAAGCACACAGAATGCATAGTTTATGTCCTTAGTTCACATTTAAATCAGCATCATGAGAAAAAGGAGTGATTGATTCATTTTTAATAACTTAATGTTGAAACCATTTCTATTTTGCACACGGAACAAACGAGGTGAAACATTGAATCATATAGCACTTTATATTATGCGGTCGCTATAGCAAGATACTGAAAATGCTGTAGTAGCAATTCAAGTGTCAACGTCAGGAAGGAACGAAATCCCTTGTATGTATAGGTAAATGCAATTACCTGTCTTTGTATGTATGTAACTGAATATATGGCATATCCTATTCTGTCTTTTCCCATTTGTTTGTTCTGATTCTCTTTGGTCAATTAAGATGACCGTTTATACAATTTTTTTAGGATTTAGTTTTTAGTTTTAAATCTAACGGACTTGCACCACCCACGAGGGTGGTCCGATTAATGCTCCCCCTAAAGGCGCTAGTATCACAAGAGCAATTTATCATCGCGAAGTACATATGCTTAGACGGCTCCAATTTCTAGCTAATTGAAAGTCCGTGAGACAGGTGAGATAGTAAACATTTCGTCGCCCTAGTATTGAAGTGCCGTATACGCCAAAACTCATATTTTGAACTGGGTATGCAGTCTTATGTTTTCGAGGGCGCTCTTTTCAAATCTGTTGTCCGTTTTTTTCTATCTCTTTTCGTTGCTGAGATATTCAGAATGGTTTTGACGTATATCCATCAAAATCAACAAGTTCAAGTATTGTTTTGACGTAAACGCCAAATTTTGGCATTTACGGCAAATTTTTCATGCAATTTACGAAAAAAAAAATTTGAGAATTATTTTGACGTACGTCTTATTGTCTAAGAACATAAGTCATCGAAAATCAAATGATCGTTCAGCATTGATTTGACGTATGTGCATACAAATTTCAGTATAATGCTTAGAAATCGTATATAGGTACATACGTCACAGTCACGAAAAATATTTTATTTTTCATTTGCCGATGTGAATACTGGACTACTGGACGAAAAATATTTATCAGTCTGCTAAGCCTCGTGAAGAGAGGACGTGAAATGCATTCTCCAGTGACTGAACTTCTTTTGTAAGAATTACATAAATTCATATGGAATGAAGTTTTATTCAAATTTTTCACATGTTGACAAAGGTCCATTGTGAAACCACACTCATTGGAATGGGAATTTCGAACTTAAACGTTTTCAACCATTTTGATAAAGTGGGCGGATACCACGCCCCTAAATGGAAATAGATTTTTTCTCATTTTTTCCATGTCGTTCAACCAAAACCCTATTAGAATTCCGAATTTCAACATCCTACGACCATTTTTAGAAAGTGGGCAGATACCACGCTCCCTGAATGAG
The DNA here is from genome assembly GCA_943590905.1 of Sphaerophoria taeniata. Taxonomy (NCBI): domain Eukaryota; kingdom Metazoa; phylum Arthropoda; class Insecta; order Diptera; family Syrphidae; genus Sphaerophoria; species Sphaerophoria taeniata. Next base: position 132,938,113 of record OX016540.1, read on the forward strand.
CAAATTGAAATTTTCGATTTTTTCCTTTGTAAAGACCCAAAAACCTACCATTGTACCAAATTTCAAGACTCTGCTGTTGTTAGAAGTGCTTCATAATTTTGATGATCAGTGAGTCAGAGAGTGAGTCAAGTACGGTTTTTGAAATTTTTACTGTTCAATATCTCAGGAACTAGTGGTTCTGAGAAATTATTTTTTTTACAGGGACTCTCTGCCCATGAAGTTATTACGTAATTCAAATTTGAAACTTCTAGCTCTATGGGTTCAAAAGTTATGGGGGGTTAAAAATGTGCTTGAGTTCGATCCTGTACAAAGTGAGAATACAGAATCTTATTTTAATTTTTTTGACGTATGTGTATGAAAAGGAAAATAACTTCTGATTTTGATGGCGTATACGGCAAACTCATTTTAGACAAATATTTAAATATTTTAAAAACTAAAAGACAAACAGATGATAAATAACATGTATATGAAAGAGAATTCTTAACTGTATATCATACAAAAATATCAAAAAATGTCAGCGGTTAGTTTTTTCGTAATAGACTTCCAAACATTCAAAAGCGATTTCCCAAAAATGTAAAAATGGCGTATACGGCACTTCAATACTAGGGCGACGATTTCAAAAGATTGTGTGGGTCACATTGCATGACATTTTGGATTTTCGGGCATGAGAAAGCTGCGCTAAAAATCATTTTCAATAATTATTGTTTACGCACAAATGAAATAAAATGAACAAAACTCTGCAATATCACATCTCACATTTTCTTCTAAATGAAAAAAAAACAATAAAATTACTCAAAATGAATTTATTGAATAATTGTGCAATGAATTTCAAACTTATTTTAGTTGGTGGCGTAGCAACGCGCGCGGTGCCGTGAACGAAGGCCATATGAACTAACGCCATAATGGCTTTAATTCTCATTCAAATGTGAACTAACGCCATAAACTGATTATGGCCTAAATACACATTGGAATGAGAACTAAAGTTATATGGCGTTAGTTCATTTTAAGAAGTGGCCCAAGTACTCATTTCAATGTGAATAAAAACTCGCAGCAATCAAAATAAGTTTAATATGATATTGGAACATAATGTAGGTAGGAGATATATGGTTTAACAAAAAAAGGATGAACGCTCTATTAGTTAAGGGGGCATAAACACAAATATTTTAAACACGGGTTACTATAAATCAAATATAAGATCCAATAGTCCCACATTTGCCTTATTCTTAACTTTTTTCGTCCCGCTCATAACTTAAAAATTTTGGAAAAATTTCTTTGTTATTTATACTTTCGCGGTCCCCTCAGTTTTTGGCTCCAGAATCGAAAATAATCCGTTTTCGATGATATTTTTTAAATCTTCGTTTTTTCGGCGGAGTTATGCACAAATTTACGAGGATGGAAAACAAATGAAATCGTTTAACTGTTGATAATGTTTTGCAAAGTAATCAAATGAAGTTGCTTTCTTAACGAATAAAAAAATCAATACAAAAATAATGATTTTTCATATTTGTATTGAATTTCAGAATGAGTACCTAAGTTTCTCAATATTTTCAAATTAGTTTTCCAGAATTTGAAAGTAATAAAAAAATCGCGTACTGCAGTACTACTAGAAAGCGAGCGGAGCGAGCCGATTTTTTTTTTGGCAAACAGAGAAACAATTTGGGGTGTGAAAATAAAAAAATTCGCGCGATTTTTTTTATTTTCACACCCCAAATTGTTTCTATGTTTGCCAAAAAAAAATCGGCTCTTAGAACGCGATTTTTTTTATTACTTCAGAGTTTAGAAAACTAGTTTTCCGAACGAAGCACCTACGATCACCTAATTATTAGGTGTAGCACAATTTTCAAATTTCAGTGAGATTCCTTGAAATTAATATTGTTAACTCATGATTACGTTCAAATGGCTGACCAAGAAAACGGATCAACACATTTTTTTCTTTCAGAAACACTCGCTGAGAGTGAGATCTCTTGTTCCATTTTAGAAATATCTGAGGTCCCTGAGATCTCGATGAGATTTTGTTAGGTAATTACCTACTTGCTATGCTAACTTTCTTCAAAGCTCAAAGCATGTTATGGCATCAGTTCTCTGTGAACCGATTTGCATGAAATTTTGGAATTAGGCTCGTCTTACCCTTAACTTCAAAAGTGAAAATGATTTGAACTGCGGTACCACACTGGGGGTGGTTGCCACCTCTTCTCGGGGGTGAATTTTTTTTTTTTTCAAAATAACCTCGGATATCGATAGAAGGCCTAATTTTAGGCAAAAAATCTTCTATAAAGTTTTCCAAAAAATCAAATACTTTTCAAGTTATTGGCAATTGAAAATTCGAAATTTTTTTCACGTTTTTCATCGTTTTTTTTGCAAATATCTCCAAAAATGTACGTTTTATCGAAAATTTTATTGAGAGCAAAACTGTAGCAGGTAAGACAATGAACAATTTGGTTTCTTATAAAGTATTCTAAGTGCAGTATTAAGCTAGATATTAAAGATCAAAGCCGTTTTTTACTTTGTCTGAAATTTAATCGATATGGTCAATGCCATCTAGCGGTGAGCAGATGCATTTTATGCATTCTAATACAAAAGGGTTTCATAGTGCTTGAAATAAGCTTTAAGATGAGCACTATTAAAAGTCTTTTGCACGTAAGATAAGTGAGCTGTATTGCAAATAAGGGGAGCATCTAATGTTTTTTTCTTTCAAATCAATGGGTTTCTTAAGTGCCATTTCCACCAAAATTAAAGTTAATTGTATTCCGCCTAGAATTAACTTTATTATGAAGAGTTTGATAGATAGTATCAGTTTGGCTGCTTCAGGACACATATTTTTTAAAAAACTCACGATTAAAAAAAAGCAAAATTTCAAATTAAAAAAAAAAACAATTTTTTTTCATAATATCTCAAAAATTACGACAGATACGTATAAAAGTGTTATGATTAAAAATTTAGGTATTTTTCTGACTAACAATTTGTTTTTTTTTCTGTCAAACAAAAATTGACGGAGATATGATTGTTTAAAGAACGCGTGACAGCGCAATCACAGCCTCTCTTAAGCCCTTTAACCCTTCACCGTTTTGAATTTTTTTTTTACTATATATTGCAATGAAGGATGTTGTAGCTCTCTTAAATACCTTTACAATGGTTTTTTATAAATTGTGAAATAGCATGAAAATTGAAGGAGTTATGGTCTAAAAACTTATCATATTTTTTTTCTACTTAGTAACTGAAAATTTCGGAGCGTTATTACTGCGAATTTCCAATAACTTGAAAAGTATTGGATTTTTTGAAAAACTTTATAGAAGATTTTTTGCTTAAAATTAGGCCTTCTATCGATATCCGAGGTTATTTGAAAAAAAAAAAAATCACCCCCGAGAAGGGGTGGCAGCCACCCCCAGGGTGGTTCCGCAGTTCAAATCATTTTCACTTTTAAAGTTAAGGGTAAGATGAGCCTAATTCCAAAATTTCATGCAAATCGGTTCACAGTAAAAAAACTCTGAGGTCAGGCAGTATTTTTCGCTTCATTGACTCCCCTAATATGGGGTAAGTTCACATTCAAATGAGAACTGATGCGATAAAATGCTTTGAGCTTTGGAGCAAAGTTAGCACTAAGTTATTACCTAACAAAATCTCATCGAGATCTCAGGGACCTCAGATATTTCTAAAATGGAACAAGAGATCTCACCCTCAGCGAGCGCTGATATTTTCTTTTAACATTTCTGAATTAAAAAAAAAGGTGTGGATCTTGGTCAGCCATTTGAACGTAATCTAATATATGATTACGTTCAAACGATATTAATTTCAAAGAATCTCACTGAGTTTTGAAAATTGTGTTCCACCAAACAATTTTCGTAGATGCTTCAGTAGGAAAACTAGTTTTCTAGACTCCGAAGTAATACAAAAATTACATACTAAGAGCCGAATTTTTTTTTGGCAAACAGAGAAACAATTTGGGGTGTGAAAATAAAAAAATTCGCGCGAATTTTTTATTTTCACACCCCAAATTCTTTCTCTGTTTGCCAAAAAAAATTTCGGCTCGCTTCGCTCGCTTTCCAGTACTGCAGTACGCGGTTTTTTGATTACTTTCAAAGTCTGGAAAACTAACTTTGAGAATGAAACATCTACGAAAATATTAAGAAACTTACTCATTCTGAAATTTAATAGAAATATCAAAAATCAACATTTTTGTATTGATTTTTGTATTTGTTTATAAAGTAACTGCATTCGATTACTTTGCAAAACATTATCAACAATCAAACGTTTTCATTTTTTGTTAATCCTTGTAAATTTGTTCATAACTCCGCCGTAAAAACGAAGATTAAAAAAATAACATCGAAATCGGATGATTTTCGATTCTGGGGCCAAAAAAAACGAGACCGCGAAAGTATAAAATAACAACAAAATTTTTCCAAAATTTGCAAGTTATAAGCGTGATGAAAAAAGTTAAGAATAAAGCAAATGTGTGACCATTGGTTTTTCAATATGATTTATAGTAAACCGTGTTTAAAATATATGTGTTAACGCCCGCTTAACTTATAGAGCGTTCGTTCATCCTTTTTTCCTTTTTTTTCGTTAAACCATATATTTCCTACATAATGTTCCTATATCATATTAAAATTATTTGGATTGCTGCGAGTGGCTTTAATTCATATTGAAATGAGTACTTGGGCCACTTCTTAAAATGAACTAACGCCATATATGACTTTAGTTCTCATTCCAATGTGAATTTAGGTCATAATCGGATTATGGCCTTCGTTCACGGCACCGAAATAACGCCCTACGAAATAAGGCCCTACCTTAAATGCGGCTTTATTTCCATGAATAAATCGACATGCCTTATTTCAATTGAATTGTGGAAATAAGGCCACATTTTACATGGAAATAAGGCCGCATTTCCAGAAGATAAAAATAATGGCCCACTAGTGTGGGTGATAAGTGCCGAATTTCATTTTGCGACTACTAACTAACCCACTATGCTGGTTTATTTGTCCAGAAATCTAATTCAGGTTTTCTGACCTTCGCGATTAATTTTAACATTTTGTAAAACAGTAAAATAAGTTTATTACATTTTCAAGGTTTTTTCTGTGCATAAAGCTAAAACATACCGTATGCTTTAAGTCTATGCGACGTAAAGAAAATATTATCCAATGTAAACGTTCTTCTGCACTCTGGGATGTCAAAGTTCTGTGAGGGTACGGCATTCTACAAGTACACTATAAGCACTTGAAGCCAATTTCATCTTATTACAATTATCTATCACCTAAAATAACCAAGCTGTTTCAATTACATTAAAAGCTGTATCAGAAAGATGGATGGACACAAGCGGAAAAAAACGCGAATTTTTTTTATTTTCACACCCCAAATTTATTCTCTTTTGGGTAAAATTTTTTCCGCTCGCTTCGCTCGCAATTCAATCAAATCGATCTTGAATTTTTCGTATCGGCCTCATGAATAATTGAAATTCTTACAAAAATCTTTCTTTGCATTACAGGCTGTGTAGTGGTTGCTTTTCCAAATAAAAGGAAACAGCTTTGAAAAATGAATTGCTCTGACCATTTTGTCAACTGCTAATAAAGAAGCGTGGTTCTAATTATTTGTAAGATTTTTTTGTAGTGTAGTATACATACAGGAATTTACGATTTTTATTTATTTTTTTAGCATGAACATTCGTTGTTTCACTTTTTTTTTATTTGGTCTTCTGTCCCATTAAAGGAAAACCTAATTGGGACTATTGACCCACCATAGTGGATTAATATAATCCCTTAATCGAAGTCGGCACTTATGACCCTTTATAGTAGACCAGAAGTTCCGAAAACAATTTTCGGAAGTTCTGATCTCGGGACGAGTTTCCCTGCGCCAACTTTCTTATCAAAACAGAAAAACCGAAATAAGACCCCACGGGCATTATTTCTAAATTGCAATGGAAATAAGACCCCTACAAGGGTTGCGGATGGGAATAAAGCCCTATGGGGCCTATTCTTAAAAACCTTTCAGTATATTTTGAGGAACAATTTAAATGAAAAATACTTTCGAACGAGTTTTGCCTACAAACCAAAGAAATAAAAACAGCTATAGGAGTTAAGCGATCAACAGAGATGTACCATACATTATGTAAAAATGTATTTTCTTTTAAACTCACCTCTTCTTCATTGCTGGCCGTATTCACAGAATCCATGCTTTGTGATAGTCCAAGTGGTGCCAATGCCATAGAATTTTCCATGTTGTTGCTGGTGTTGTTGAAATTACTGTTGTTATTCAAATTCGTATTTATAGGTGTTGTACTTTCTGTTGGTGAGTTGCTAATATCACTGTTACTTGAATTCCCTTCTTGCGAAATTGATGAATCGCTTACAGTTGTTGTTCCCACCGAAGTTGTAACAAGACAATTATTTGAATTGTTGTTGTTGTTGTTAGTTATATTTGTTGTTGATGATACAGTTACTGAGTTTTGTTTACTTATGCTGTTGGTGTTATTGTTATTGGTGATGTTATTGGAGTTGTTGTTGATATTTGTAGCAAACTTGAGAGCTGTCGAAACTGAAGTCTGTGCTGCTTGGTGTGACAATTGCTGTTGATGTTGATGAAGCTGTTGTTGGTGGTGATGATGTTGTTGTTGTTGCTGTTGTTGATGTTGTTGCTGTTGTAAGTGATGATGATGACGTAACGCTGCCTGCTGTATTTGTTGCTGGACAGCAGCTGCTGCTGCAACAGCTACTGCTTGTTGTTGCTGTTGCTGTTGATGATGATGATGTTGTTGGAATTGATGATGCAGTGATTGATTCAAAATTGGATGTAATTGCTGGGCAGCAGCAGCGGCAGCAACGGCGGCAGCGGCTCTCTGTTGTTGTTGGTGATGATGTGTCGCAGCCGAAGGATGATGAGGGTGGTGATGTTGTGGATGTGGGTGGTGAGCGGCCACGGCAGCCGGGTTAAATAATTGATGACCACCACCGGCGGCGGCTACTTTGGCAGCAGAACTAAGTGCTACGGCTGCGGCAGCGGCTGCTGCTGATGCTGGTGAAGCGAATTGAACTTGTGGAGGCAGTTGTGGTATGACAGAAACTGCTGCACACTGTCGCTTTGGAGACAACACCTGAGGGGCACTCGCTGGCGTTTGCGGCAGCGTTGGCCTGCGTTTAATCGCAATCGACGAAATGGTGATGGCTTTTTCGAACGTTTTTCTAGAGTTCTCTTACTTGATCTATACACACCACTCTACAGCAACACACTCCCAGTTTCTTGCCGTTCGAATTTACGTTGATAATTTGTTATTGAACAGATTTGGCGTTTGGCGCCTGTTTTAAATATAATTTAGGATTCGGGTAGTAAAATGTATTTATCAATAGCATTTATATTGATTTATCTGAAAGAAGAAAAAAAAAACTATATGTGAGAAAATAGTGTCCATTCATTGAATTCGAATATATACAAATTTAAAAGTTTTGATGTTATTTATTTCCTAGTGCCACTAACGTAACGGTTATATACATTTATCAGTAAAGCAGATGTTGGTTTTGGTACTGTCTCTGGTTCTGACGTAGAAACATTGCAAGGGTAATGTAAGTCTTAGCCTCTAGGACCTTATTATTTATCATTGTTAGTTCTCACAATGATAAATAATACATTGAGATGTGAATATTGAAAGAAAATGCTGACGATTATGAGTTGTTTAAATATTGAATAAAGAAATTCAAGAAATACATACAAATATCATTTCAATTGGTCTAAATTTCCCGAGCCAATGACAGACAAGTAGGCATGCATTTCGCTGCGATATGCAAGAAGTGAAGATACCAAAATTATTTAATAACGTTCTTTTTTTCAAAACTAAAACGAACAATCGAATTTCCCCTTTTAAAATGGCTACTAACTTTAAAAGATTTATACGTCCAAAAATTGAGTACAACTATCACCTCTGACCTGGTGCTCTAGTAACGTACTCAAGCCTCCTGGAGGGTAGGTATTCAAAATCGAGCGTTCATGATAATGGGTGACAATACAATCGTTGAGTCGTTACTTCGCTTGAACACCGACGCACGTAATGCCTCACCCTCCGAGATTTTCTTTTCCTAAACATATTTATCTATACGTTAAACCTCCGCCTCCGGAAATGTTCATCAGTTTACCCTCGAGCTATCGAGCCCAACTTCGGTCGTACTGTCAAGTACAGCGATTCGATCTTTAGCCATACAACACGAGTTTGGAACTGTTCACCTTACTCAGTCTTTCCAGTTCATTGCAATATTGCGAAGCTCAAAACAAATGGTAAACGACTATTTTCTATTTTCCCAAATGCTCGCACTATGCTTTGGCATCAAAAGGGTATCATAAGCCCCTTGAGTTCATGTTTATTGTTTAAAAAAAAAATACATAAATGATTGATACCAAAAAACAAACGTAGTTTTCTCAGTTTTGGCTATAACAAAACACCGGCTCAACCAACAATATCGAAAATTCACATTATATTTTTTGCACCATTACAAACAGAACACAAAAATGCTTTCCCCTTAAACGGCAAAAATTATCACCTGTCTGGGTATATTGCGTAATACCTTATGCCGGTGAACTCTGAACTGGCAGACGCACATTACCACTGTTGTACTTTTGTAATACTTTTTTCCACCGAGTGAAATAGCAAGCTCCACAATAACAAAAGAAAAAAAAAACATAATAAACCAGTAAAATGTCTGTCGGCAAAGAGAAAATAAATGATCAACAAAATGACAGTGAAGCGGTCATGAACTAGTGACGCGGGTTAGTTCAATGCAATGCGAATGTGCAACTCACCCTATGACCAGGTGAGTCTCATGGCAATGACATTACCTGCTTCAGTGCCAAAGTTTTTGTAGAGCAGACCGGATACCTGTCTCAGGCGCATTGATAAAGTCGGTACTGCGAGTTGGAATTCTTAAACCAGAAGAAAAGTGGTACACCTAAGAACTAATTTAGCAGGCTCTTGTGGGCCAATGGGTAAATTACTGCAAAATTAATTCTGACATATAGTTTTACTCTATATTCTATTTGAAGTTCAATATAAACTATTATGATTAATTGAATACAACATTTACTTTTAGTGTTTTGCAGAATAACTCTGTACCTGGTAGCGTTCCTGGCATGGAGTCATAATAGATCAATGTCTGATTACGAACATTGTGTTTGCCAGCTATGCTCAGTGAACTTTTATGACATAATATTCTATAACTATTCATAGGACATTTCGGGATGTTACGGCAAGAATATTTTTAGGCAGTATGACGAACTCTCGTATCAAGAAGTGAAATCTAAATGCCGAATGTAATGTTGTTGTTCATAAATATAATTTTTAAAGGGTTGAAAATGTAAAAAAACAATGTAGGCAAAGGATGAGACGTGAATGTGTCCCCGGAGATGTGTCCCTTGTAAACTTAAAACATTTTTGTACTTACACACAACGTCTAGGCTAAATGGAATTTATGTGTCAAAATGGAAACTGTCCTATTATGGTAGAGAGGTGACAATGTGGTTTTGAAATAATTTTAATGTTGGTATCCATATTTAACATATTATGTTTTGCTTTTTTGACTACCCATATATTAAATCTAATTTCAGAAATGTTCTCAATGTACCTCATGAATTTTTAATTTTTTTTATTTTTAATTTATATTTTATATTTGCTTATTAATTCGTTATTTTGCCAGAGCTTTGGAAATGACCAGTGAAATTGTTGTTCCGCTTATGTCTTTGTTTATCGTAGCCACTTATCTTACTACAAATATTCAGAACTGTTTTATTTTTTCTTTTTTTTTTAATCATATGCATAACTTTTCTATTTTCCAACATTTGACACCTACTTACTTGACATAAACGTAAGGTACTTGCTAAGTAATTTAGCATATAGGATAGTTAAGAAATTTTTCAATTTCGTGCAGAAGCTTACAGATAAGAGATGAGTGGCCCTATTCAGAACAAGTGGAAGACGATTATCGCCTTTTTTGAATTAATATTTAAGAACTGTTGACAATTTGAACAAATCTTACAATTACAAGTTATCTGAAAAAAAAACAAAAAAAAATATTTAAATTTACACTCATCTACGAAAAAACGCTGGAAAAATCAAGAGTTTGAACTAATTTATACTCGTAAATAAACTTTCTATCTAAGCCAAACGTCAGGAGAATATTAAGTAAAAATAGATAACAACACCACACCGAGAAGAACATATCTTATAACGCAATTTCAACATTGAAGTAAAACGTCTCCACTAGAATTTGCGAATGAGAAATTTAAGCCGTTCAAGCCACTTACCCCCTGAAACAATGCAATCACTACAATGTGTTGTTGTTGATAATTACATAACTGTATTCTTCTTGAGACGTAGATATTCCTATATTATTCGCAAACAACCGACATCATAGCGCATAGTGTTTCATTCCCATTGTCATTTAAAATTGTCTTGCCTCTTGCCACGCCATGCCATTGCCACACTTCCACAATCTATCCGACACTTGGAAAAATACAGTTAAAACTGTGGAAATATCTCAACCGAATTTCCCAGTTGAATACTCATCGCTTTTCCTTTTAAGCATCATCACCGGCATCATCATGGCAATGATAATCACCATTGCTATCCTATATCGCATAGCCTTTACCGTGTCGTCGTTCTTAAGTGGCTTCAGAGAAACATTAGCAACTTTCCGAAGCGAAGTGCGAAAAACGGAGCGTTAATGGGAGGACGTAGACATGAAACATGGTTCAGCCATTTGGAGTGAAAATAAAAATTAATAATAATGCAATGAAACAGAAGAATGCAGAATGTATGTTATATCATCACGAGGTACGATATTTGATATTTTATGTATAGAGCTACCATAATATTTTTTTCATTTCAAAAGTACCTAGAATGATTCCTATAATGTTTTTATTTTTGTATTGAAAATTACTATTGGGTTCAGTAGTTCCAACTAATTGAAAGCACATCTCAAATTAAACCTCGAATGGTTACCACACAATGATTGTCATTTTGGTTTGTTAATTGGTTTGGGTACCTAGAATTTTCACCAAACTCTTTTGGTGAATTTCAATTATTATTCCTTCCTTATCTAGTTGAATGCAAGGAAAAATTTAAATTCGCTCAGAAAAGGTTTTGAGGGAGTTGAATGTTCAACTAAGATATGAGGGGGAGGGCTTTCATTTGCGGGTTCAAGTCCCATTTTTTGTCAGCTTAACGAAAACCACAGTTGTACGTTACTTCATTTATTCTTCTCTATTATTTTTCTCTTTCTTCTCTAGGGACTGATCCCGATGGAAAACTGCTGTGTATCAGGCTGAAATCCTACATGGATTGAGAGCCAGCTAAGTAAGAAAGTAAGTTTTTTTTCTCTCGTATTACCTAACTAAACTCAGAGATCTTAGCCGATAGCCAAAGGCCAACGTGCCGTGTATGTGTGTCTCTACTTTGAACATGTACCGTATTTATAGTCTTTGAGTTAACAATCATTAGGTATTTGGTACCCCTGAAGCGTTTTTTAAACGGTTTTATCTTTGTTTTCAATACTTGCGAAATTTGCAAACATTTCTCGACTTAAAACAATAAAACTTCCTGAGCAACTAGCAAAATACTGTAACTCGTTTGAAATTTCATTATAGTAAAGTTAACAGCAGCAACTTGTTAAGCTCTTGTCTTCGCGGTTAAGGCTTTGCTAGAAGGTTGAAATGATAAACCAAAAAAAAGTTTCATAAAATTGTCGGCTAGTTATTTTAAAACAAACTTAGTTGGTCTACCGTAATTTATCCTATTAACCATCATTTAATGTTAGTAAATGCCTTGCCTCACCCATGTGGTAGAGTCATAATTCAATACAAACACAACTTTAATGATTGCAAATGCAATATAGCACCGACATGCTGAGCAAACCCAAAATGGAATGGAAATGATTGAAAGCAGCGATAGGGAGTTAGAGGTTGATGATGATGGCAAGGCAATAAGTTTATACTTTAGTTCAGAAATCCAGCAGCGTCAGGGCGGCAACTAGATTGTCGCGACAACACGCGAGACGTGAACCTGCACACGAAAAGGTTATAATTATTCTTTTTTATGCTACCTTCGCGTGCTTGCATGTCGTTAGCTGACTTTTTTTTCTATTAATTTAATGGAGTTACTATCACGGATGATGATCATAATGATGATGATGTGTGTGGTGCATGGGTAGTACAAGTTGGAAGTGGAAGGGACCGGAAGTAGTCAATGCTGTGCATTTATTCGGTAGGTACATGTATAAAGGTAATTTTCAAAGCGAACTGGGGAAGTTTATAGACGTAAGCAGTGTTTTGATGACCTCAGTAAATAAGAACTTTGAACTCGAAAAAAAATAGCTAAAATTTTATAGATGGACCAATTAAATGTTTTGGCACTATTATTAATCAATGCATTGGATAAAATAAGTCTTCAGAGATTAAACTGAGAAGGAAAACAAAGTAACTATCGTGGAATCACCAAACAAAATAATACGTATACGCCACAGTAAACCTCAACCCAAAATGCAAATAAATGGCTCTTCGATTTTTAGAATTCTCTAGCCTGTCATGCACCACTCCGTCAAAATGTTTAACATATTGCTGATTCTTTGTGTTACGTTTAAAATAAGTTGTGTACCAGCATTTAGAAAAATTAGTTGTCCTAGTTTCATTATTTATGTATTATGATCTTTCGAATTAAGTGTCCAGGATTGTGACCATATACGAATTCTTAAAATGCACATTTTTATACTGCTCGGCGCACTGGTAAGTGTAACGTTCTTTAAAATGTTTTTAAATATTATCCTTTAGTTTTTGAAAGTTTTGAATTATCAAATGTTCATTTTCTGAATAAGCATAATATTACTATTCTGCTTCTGGAGTATGAAAACTAGCTCATGCGGCTAAGTTGCAGCTTATATTTTAGAGGAAAAAAGTAAAGGCCAAAACTGGAAACTGGACAAGATCTTGAATCTTATTGATAGATTGCTTTTTATTAATTTGATTAGCATTTTCAGTTACATATACCTAATATGATGAAAAAAACACTTGGGTAGAAGATTATTATTTGACACTCCTTATAAAATGGGGATCACTAAAAGCAAAAGTTACATGGACAATTTCCACCCACTACGAAACTCACTGCTTATATAGAGGGAAGATAACAGATGATGACAAATGCTTGAAGAAGACAAATATGCTATTTTGTTTACATAAATATGCTAAAGATGAAAACAAATGTAAAGTTCGTTTCAAGAAACCCAGGTCAAGTTTGAGAGCCTTATTTGAACAGCTTAAGGGGCAATTTACATAAAAGATACTACGAATTATATGTTTTGACTATATTAACCTACCTTTTTAATGTGGAAACAACACGACAACACACAATAAACAAAAACAAACAAAAAAACCATGCTCTCGTTTAAGTTCATCAAAATTTGAAACAACGGCAAATAAAAGTTCTACTTAGTCATCAGTATGTTTCAACTTCATTTCAATATACCTAAGTTCGCCTATCAACCTTTTAAGCACTTAAATTACCGCTTTGATCAGTTAAATTCTACAGAGGTACCTAGATACATTTTCTCTCTGATTACTTTCGGTATGAAGAAAAAAAAATTAAAATAGAGCGGAATAATATTGGCCCTCATCCATCATATCACTGTCAGAAGTTCAAAGTCAGTTTTAAAATATGCATTGAATTACTTTAGCTCTTCCACTACAGACTTTATCTGAATAAGCTGTACTGCACTATTGACCTAAAAAAAAGTCTAAACAGAACCAGCATAAGAAAGAAAAGCATAAAACAGAAAGTACAAAAAGTCTTAACAACAAGAAAAAGAAAAATTGGTTGGGAAAAAAGAACTTGGACATAATCCATGTATTTTTTCATTCACACATACAAACACTTCTGTCATTTGAAATGTCAGAGCACGCGAATTGTTCCTTTTAGAAAAAAGAGAAAGGTGATGCGGGAGGTCGGCTTGAGGGATGTTAATACAAACAGAGTGGTTATATGTATACGTTTAGGCCAGCATCAAAGATACTTTATGTGTTGAATTTCATTTTCTTGATGTTTTTGTCATTCTTTTGAAGTTAACTTGAGAAACGTGTGTTCTTGACTGTGGTAAGTTACAAGAGAGATTTCAATTCAGAATGTTGTGGGCCTAGCGTTCTCTGCAGGATTTTTTTGTGTTTTGTTTTAATTTCGAATTTAGAGGAAATAGCTTTGATTTTATGTTTCTTTTCAATTCTGATAAGTACTTTCGGCACGATCTATACGTTATTGGGTTATTGTGTGCATTTAAGTTCCCTACACGAAGCGATTCTGCATTGAAAATTTGGTACATGCAAATAGACATCTTTGTTCATAGAAGCGAAACGTAGATTATACAAGTACCTTTTGTGAAGTTCACGATTATCAAACCAGCGAAAGCTCACTCTGTGTTGAAGCAATATTTTCTATGTGATATTAGAGTTATTATGTTTTATATAACCTAAGAGTGAATTGACGCAAAATTTTATTTCTTAAATTACTTATTCACCGATAGTTTTGAAGAACAAAATTATCTAATGCCAAAATTTTACTTTCTGAGTCTATATTGAGTTTGGACGTAATTGAATAAGATAATTCAGTGAAGCAAATTTAACTGAACTGAAAATAACGAAAACATAATAAAAGTTCAGAGGCCGAGGTCGATACCTCTATCTTTCCTTAAAAAATAATATTAAATGCAACTCAACTTCCAATATTGCTTTTGAAATTAGTAGACAAATTTATAATTCCCAAACAGATCAGGAAATACATTTAAGGCTTTACCTACTTATGATTTGCTAATCAACATTATCAAACTACACCCATCTTCCATCTCGATAATGGTTGAACGAACTATGAAACACTTTTTGAGTGATTCCAACTGCCTTTGTTCAAGTGCCGAGAACTCTTTCATTTTGGTTTGTTATTTTGTACCTAAATATCTATGTACGTATCTGGTTTCTTGCATCTTTCGACTGTGCAATCGAATCTTCTATAAATGAGATCATTTTACATTTACTTGTATCAATTTCGAGGAGGATTCGCTATAAAAATATGTAAGTATGTTTATATATAGTAAGACTAAACAGAGAGCACATGTTGCCTAGTTTGCATTCACGTAACCGTTTCGAATCGGTCATACTCTATAGCCAATGTGCAATGTGCATTGTTATGACTTCGAAAGGGCCGCATTAAAACACAACCGCGCCTGAAGTCTTTAAGATTTCCTACGTTTACAATTTTTTGAAAAAGTTTTTAAAAGAATGGCTTCATGAACTTGTTCGAAACATAAATATAAGTCCTGTAATAACCAAATGCTAACCTAAAACAAGTGATTTTCTTCTCATCCTTATCCTCTTAATCTCTTAGACTCATGATTGACGACCCTGTCTTCCAAAGGCTATAATCTTTGTGTGCGGGTCAACCCAGTTTGGTCTAAACTATGAGATATTTGTTTTGCTATTTTCTTGGTGTGTCTCTTTTTCTGCAGCTGATAGATAAGCCCGCAAACCGAGTGTTTCGATTTATTTATTTTTTTTCCTTTGAAGCTATAGCTATTCAATACATTCCTTTGTCTTGTTGTTTGGCTTTGTTGCAGAGCTTACTTTTTGTCTTTGTATTTTGACGTATAAATGTGATTTGCGGTTAACCGTCCCAAAAGTAGTCATAACATGCAACATCTCAACAGAAACTGTTACGACAATGACGGCGACATTATTTTGTAGATTTGTTCTTAAAGGTTTGTGCATTCCAGCAGCGCACCTCTTGATCTCAGTAAGTATTAAGCCACAGATATGTCATTATTCACATTTCACAGCGGTTAAAGGTTTAAAGCATTTGCATTCGAGTTCCAGTTACATATATATTTGGTTTTGTTACGATCAAACGTAAAAAAAAATAAAAAATAAAAGGTAGATATCCTTTTTCAATTGCGAAATATTTTGTTTGAGGTCTGTCGCAGTTAGAAATGAAAAAGTATCAACTGATATTACGACATATTGTTCTGTGGTTCTGAATTTGCGGAGTTGTTTTCCAGCTTTACTTTTAAGGAAAAATATTAAAGTGAGAAACAACCGTATAAACTACAAAACGTTCATATTAACTAATGTTTTTGAAATACAAGAAATCTTTTTATATTTTCCCTGCTTTTTAATCCAAAAGTCAGATAAGTCATTCTAGTTTCGATTGCAACATCACTTCATACCGCAAATATTTTTTTCATTTTCGAACTGGTTAATGCGAAACCGCAAATCCACTGTTTTATCGGTTTCCGATATAATAAAAAATCGATCGACTTTCTCACACCAATTGATTTTACGTAATCATCGACTGACTGAGAATAAAATAAGAAATCAATCTAGCATTTGCAACTTATCTCGATTCTGACGACAATACTCAATAGTGTTAAAGTAGAAGTTGTTGAGATATAATATACCTACAAATGGGATGCTGGCAGAGTTTGTACGAGTCATCAAAAAATGTAAACGAGCAATATATATCCATCGTCTCCGATAAATGACCTTCTACGGTGAAATACGAAATTAGTTTAAGCCTCTTGTTGGGAGACAGTGTTACCGAAGATTAATTCATTAGATGTTTTAGATAAGGTAACTTTGAAATTAAAAAAAAAAAAACCTTCAAACTTTGTTTCGCAACAACTCTGAGTTCTCTTCTTTTCAATATATTTTTTCAATATTCGTTTTGTCAATATTAAGGAGTTTTTGTTCTTGCTGTTGATGTTATATTTTTGCATATCTGATTTATTTCAACAATCTGAATAGATTGTCCTTGAAAAATTAATAAAATGTTAAGAATTTATGTATCTTTGTACATATTTAAAAACTGCCTTTAAAATGAAAATATGCATAAAGCAAAACAGTGGTAACACTGATTCGCACTTTGACTTTGATGATGATCTGTGGGGATTAAGTAAAATTGGAATAAAAATTAAATAAATTTGTATTTGATTATGGCTTAGTAAACGTGGGGGTATCACTTTACCGGAAAAGGCATTCCATGTAGGAAGACGTTGTCGCTTCTTCGTCACGCAAAAATTTAGTTCGTATTCAAATTCAAAAATTATGTATATGACGGCTTAACTTGGATGCGCGCGATAATTTCGTGGGCGCAAAGAGAAAAATGAATCTTACCGTCTTTCTGTCGCCATCACTTGTTTGCAAGTTGATCTTTTTCATCCACAATAGGTATTTATGTTGGATGAATGCAAGTTAGGCTCCTAAATGTGAATTTTGCTCTCTTAACGACAAAGCAATTGTCTATTTTGTTGTCTTCAGCTTGAGTTGTGGTACCTATCTCATACTTTGTATCGCAAATTGCATTTCGTGATCGGAATCGAACATTTTAGCATGCATGCATCGGCATATAATTAGTTTAAAATGGATAGTAATTAGATGGATGAACACGTGCAGTTTATCAAATGCTTTTAATCTGGCCTTCTGATTTTTTTTTTTTTGTATGGGTGGAGACTTGATTTGGGTATTTTCTAATAGAGATAGATGTATTGCATAACGAATCAATAAATCATACTAAAAATACGTTTAATGAGTTATAACATTTTTTTAGATTTTTATTGTAAACATATCTAAAAAGGTTGGCTCAAAATTAAAACCCACTAAAATAATAGCATAATATGTTGCAATTTCAAACCACATACCACAGCTGTCAAAATATGTAAATAAACATACCTACAGAAATAAAAAAAAAAAACATGAAAAAACTACTACCTGATTCAATGATAATATATTTATATTTTCAATAGCTCTATGAGCGAATAACAACATTTTAAATAATTGAGATACGTAAACGTTCTTTTCTTCTTAAAAATACTAAACTGCATGAAAGAAAGAAAAAAAAAAGAAGTACTAAGTAGGTATTTTGAATGATTTTAAATAAAAAACAAGTTTGAGATGGGATTTGAATGTCTTCATGACTCGTCTAGAAAGCATCATCTTGCACTTTAGATTATAGTTTACAAGAAACTGAGAAAAAAATCAACTTAAGGGGGAAGTTTTTTTTATTTATGTAGGCGAGTTGACTAACAATCAGGCTAATTACATTAAAATAGAATTTTTGAGGGAGAAAGATGAACCTTTTATAACGAGTTTAGAAAGTATGAAATTAAAGTATGGTTAGATAGCAAAGTCGTAGCTAGGGAGGGTTAGAACCTCTGTTAAAAAATTTCGAAGCGAATTCGCAAAATTTTCGGAGTAGATTTGAAACAAGAAGAAGATATTTATTTTTCAAGGAAATTTCTTCTATAAAATATTTATTTAATTATATTCCTCATTATGACTTCTCTTGTAGAATGCAAGTTGCTGAGATACGAACAATACTCACGACCCTGGTCACATCGTAGTTAGCAGTGCTGTCACAAGTGCTTCGTATTTTTGAAATTTTTCCCAAAGCTTCAGGCTTCTTTCTTTTTAGATAAATAACTGCGAAGTAAGTGCATTCATCTTTTACAGACACAAGGTACTTATAACCGTCGTAAGTAGCTGATATTTTTGACGTAGTCCAAATAGTCGTAATATATGCAACTTACCATGAACTTTGCTTTATTATTTTATTTCATTGTATTTTTGTATAATAGAAGCGTCTTCACTTTCTGGAGCTAAAATTTTCACAGTTTTCAAAACATCGACCGAGTCCAAAACATTTCGACTCTAAAACTCCAGTTCTCGTAGTTCTACCCTAATTCTATCAGGAACCTCATGTCGCTGGTTGCCCATAAGCCATCGTAGGATAGCTCTTCAATGTTTAATAAAAGGGAAACAACGTCTTGATTTGATTAATATGGTGTTTCCACTGACGCCATTCACAAGATTAAGGGAAGTAGATTAAGAACAAATCTTGATTTTTCTGGGGTTTAGGGTACACATAAGTAGATAAGACGTTGAATAATAATACGTTGAATAATACTACTTTTTCATCTACCCAAAATCCGAGAAAAACCGACATATATTCTAAATCTTATTTGCTCAATCTCGTGATCAGTGCAGTGGAAACAAGCACATGAAATAAGTTGAGGATAAACAATTTTATTTAATTAAATTTTCTTCAGCCGAAGAAAACAGGTAGATTATAGGTAAACGAAATTGTCCTTGTGGAAAAAGTGGAGTAAATCTCCGATCGGAGCAAGGTTCTTACGCTGAGCTAGGGTCTATCTAGTCAAGAGGCCTCTCTTTTTTTTAAATTATCTCTCCATGTTTTCAAGTGAGCGTGCAATACGTTGATTAACAGACATCAGTTGAGTACCTATAGCAGAGACAAAAGGAGATCGGAAACTGACTTACGTTTCACTCCCTAGATCCCGCAATTTTCATTTTCTTTCATTTTATTTTCTTCCTTGTACATGAAAAATACAAAAACAAAGAGATGAGGTGGGATTTTTATATTTTTACAGTTCTCTTTTGTTTGTTTTCGCAATTTCAAATTTAGCGTAGATTGCTAGATTGAATTTTCAAATTGGCAAACACGTTTTTCTTAAACTCACCACGAAAATACTAGAATCCATGATTGGGGATGAGTTCCGAAACTTTTGGCCGAAAACCTACTCGTGCCTTACATTGGCCCTGTTCCCATGTGAAGAACGATTGTGTTAGATTTTTTGTAGATTTTGCTTACTCCTTAATTTTTTTTTTAGTTTCTTTAAGATGACGCAGAAACAGAAAAAAAAAGAAAAGAAGAAAAGAAAAATGAATTAAAGCCGTTGATATAAACAGTTTACTTGTGTTCGACAAACAAATATTTTGGATATGCGGGCCGAAGAGAAGAACACAAGGAAAAGCCTCAAATTTCTACACTCAATATTTTTAATTTTTTCCTTCCCCTTACGTTTTCTGCAAGCAACCCCATTTGCCATCACTAATCAAAAAAAAATTTCGATTTCCTTCACGTGTGAATAAGGGTATAAGGCCATTAAGATTTGTTTGAAGCAAAAACACACACAAATAGTTAAACTAACTCTTTAAATTTTATATCAGGTAGAGGTCAAATAACACGTTTATACCTTTATAAGTCTTACTGCCGATTTCATAGAACATGGATTAAGTATAAATTGAAACCCGATTTGCTTGCATTTCGTTACTGATAAAGCCAGGTATTTATATAAAAAAATAAGATTTCAAACAAAACAAAAGCTTTTCACATGTTCAGCACTGAACATTTGTTTTTATTTTCTTTTTTATTCATTTTTGATGTCGGAAATCCTACTGCTTGATACATTTGATGCCATTTCCTGCTTTTATGCAATTTTACTTGTTTGCTATCTTTTTGAACATATCCCTCTTCTGCTCACTTTTACTCACCTTTCGTACGTTAAAACTACAAATTTTCAAATTTTCCGGGTAATTTACTCCCCATGTGGGGTGTCACACTTTGCTGAGATTGTATTGGTAAAAACACGCATACTCTTGCAGTAAATGTTGACCGCAGCTTGTAGGCATTGTCATTTTGACAGCTCAGTTTCCCATCTCCCTTTTAAACTAATCTGTGACCTATAGCCTATACCTACGCTTGACGTTTGCACGCTCTTAAAATGTTTGTAGTATTTTTTTCCGATCGCCTTCGTATTCAGTCGATTATGCCCAGGACCATCACTGCAAATGACAGCTGAGTTGGATGGATTTCAAATGGCCACAAACAAACTTGAAAGTGTAATACGTAATTAAATTATTTGAACTGCATTTTCAAGTTTTGTTTCCATATGCAAAACATAATTTTAATTTTTTTTTTGTATGTGAAAATATAATTGCGTTTAGGTACCGCAGACCTGAACAACCCACAGTGAAATATACTATCTCTGATAAAACATCCAACAGACAAAAAATCTGACTATACAAGGATTGAAAACAATTTACCTATAAACTAAAATTTAATGTTTTTTTCGTTTGAAATTATTTAAATTTATAATATCATAATGCTTTTGGCCAACATTTATTAAGTTTGATATTTATAGCCTATTTTCTTGTCAAAAATATATCAAGCTGAAACCAAAACACTATTTTTTTTTTCTTCAAAAATAGTGTCAAATAGAAGGTAATTGTATTTTATCTGCTATAAAACTGTGTCCCCATAAAGCATCTCGTGATAGATTTTTCAAATACATAAATTAATTTGATGTAAGCTTACTAAAAAAACACAAAAAACAAACAATCTGATGCCCTATATAAATGCAAACTGCAGTTATTTACCTACTAAATTAAAATTTAATTAAACCACAAAACTGGATAAACCTTAAAAACTTTGTCGTAATATAATATAAAAATTTTCACACATATGTGGGTTCTACAATCGACTTTCATACACAATGAGAATAATTAGAAACAGAAGGGAAAACTTTCTAATTTTCAATGTAATCGCTTCGTATGTGCTTCTTCTCACACCCTGGACAAATTATACGAATAAATAATGTTTAACAAACTGTTTAATATATTTTTATTAACTTTGGGATATCATCCCTTAAAATAATGCACATTTTTGTGAGTAAGGCTAAAAACACACCAAATCAGACAAAACGTTTGTTCTGCATCATTCATCGGACACAAGTCCATTGCTCTTATACTTATGAGACAAAACACACCGAAAAAGACACGACAGACGACACGATAAAAAGTCTTGTCCGCTCGTCGATTGCAGTAAATACAAGGGGTTGTATAGGAGTAAAACACACCAAGTAAGACAAAAAGTCTGGGACAAAATGTCAACACACCCACCGCCTTATGAAGTAACACAAACCACGGTGAACAAGCCAAGCAAACAGAAATCGACAAAAAAATGTGTCAGTTGTATAGGTTGTATAGGAGCACATCGAAGTCGAAGCGAAAAAAACAAGACATTTTGTCTTTGTCGGCCTCGGTGCTCGGTGTGGGTTTGGGTTGGAATCCGACACGATTTTTTGTCGCAAGACAAAAAGACATCTTGTCTGATTGTTGTGTGTTTAGCGTAAGTATGTATGTATCTTTCAAAAACATCAAACCTTACGGAAATCTTTTGTGTTAAATCATTAAATTATACATGTATTTCGTTTCTTAAAGATGTTAAGACCATCGATGGCAAGCCAATGTTGTTTTATAATATTTGATTGTAAAGATGTAAATATTGATTAGAAAATAAATCCCCAGCGAACAAAGTTTCAAACTTTACTTTCATATTTATTAGCATGTTCAAAATGTGCACTTCCTTTTTTTGTTTGGGGAATGGCACACAATCTCTGTGCAAGAATGGAAGGATGAAAGATGAGAGTATGTTGATATTCATTTTGTGAAGAAAAAACTGACAATTGAAACAGAAGAACGAACAAAAACCGAGTAGGACAGCTGATGTTTGCACAAGATTATTTAATTTATACATATTTTTGTTTTTGAGGCAGATACCGTGTCTGTCGTCTCAGGCAGAGTTTATTGCACCACCTGTTTTAGCTGAACAAATATTTATTTTAAATATGTATGTTTGTAGGTACCTACGTACCGATGTATTTATTCCTTCTACAGCATGTGTTTTGTTTTTTTGCTCTTGATGTAATCAAGTAGACAGCAAAACCAAGCGCATTAATGCAACCGAAAGCAAAAAAGGAAATTTTTCAACTGCACAAGCAGGTTACTACACTGCACCGGTTCAAAGTTGGAAGGTATTGTGTTCTAATTTTTATATTTATATTTTTTTGTGATAAAAATAAGAAATTGTATTAACCTAAAGCTAGCAAAAAAAAAAAAAATGATGATGAGATGAGTAGGTAAATAATATGTTTGGGTTGAACGAAGACAATGGGATATATGACCCATTCAACTTTTTACTCATTTTTCTGCACTATGTATTGTAAAGCAAGGGTTTTCTCGTAATCGTTTCATATAAACAATTATTATCACAATGGCCTAGTTTCAGAATAACTTTTGAAACAAATCGTAGATATTTCTACAAACAGGAGATTTTCCAAGATTATATAAATTTAGTGAGTCATCGAGTCAAAACTGAAAAGAGCTTGCTTTTTTTGCATAATATGAAATAGAGTATGAATTCCATACGGCTAGATCGATCTCACTTGCATGTTCAAGCCCGTCAGCTCTGACTATGCGAACTTTCTCATCTTACACTAATTTAAATTAGAAAAAAAAAATATTCTTACGCTGAACGTCTCTGTGAATTCACCATACTAGAACGCATACCTGGAACAAAAAGAATAGGTTATATATTAGTAATCGTGTGAGACTTCGTTTTTGAATAATTAAAAACTTAGTACATAATACCAATTTAATTATGTTGTAAGATTTTGCTTCCATTCTATGTTTTTTTTTTCTTGTTTACACTTAGGTACATTAAAAATAATCATACATACTTTTTTTATATGGTCTATTCAAGATGATTTACAGTAAAGGATAAGAAGCCGGGAGGAATACTTGGAGAATTGGATTTAAGATAGAATTAGCTTTTTTACAAGACACTTTGCTCTTTCTAATCATGTCTTTGTTTTTTTACTCAGTATCAGTAGGCTTAACAAATTGTTTTTGTTAGGTTTAATCTTAATATGCACTTTTTTTTCTCAACTTTGCCGTTCGGAATCGGCGTTAAATTGTAGGTCCCCACAATTCTTCACATGCACTCAGAGAATTGTTGATGAAAGTAAGCCACTTAGGCCTTGGCTCTTCAAGAGCTGTCGCGCCACTCTATTTACATATTTTTATTTTTATTTAATCTTAATATGCAGTAAGCGTTTGGTATAGTGCATGCTTTTTTATATTAACTTCTTTTTACGACAGGAGGACTCGCTCCAGCTTATATTTCAGTTTGTGTGTGGACTTTATACAAGACGCCTTCTATATTAATCTTAATTTCAGTAAATACCATCTTCAATGCAAACGCTGTTCTTTTTCTTGGACTTCATATTGATTGGAAATCATCATCCACTTAATTGTTCATATTACATCTGAAATTAAACGTCCATAGCTATACATAGCCAACAGAACATTTTATATAACTCCATTAAGTTAATTTAATTTTTCTTGTCGCTTCATACGTATCTATTTCTTCAATATGAAGTTGAAGAGAGAGTTGTAAGAAGCATTTCAAAAGGATAACCGAATTTCAAATAAATGAAAAAGAATTTTCTGTGATCAAAAAGCAGTAAATACGCACAAGAACTAAGAAGACTACTACAATAATTGTACTAAAACATCCCAGAATGCAAATCTCATAAATGCATACCTTTGCATACATCTCCTAACAAATCTAAACCAGAAACTGAAGCAGGAACTGAACACGAAGTTAAAAAGGATTCTCTTGACGCTAGCCTCCTAAAACGTCGGTTTTCAGCTTTTGTGAGCATCGTTGAGCAAACGAAAGCAGTGGCAGGGGTTAGTTTAACATTCCTGACTTCTGAGCATGATTTCCAGTGCAATATGTATTCATATTCTTGTAGAGCTATGTTGTGCAGTAGGCTTTCAGGCTGTACCTACCTATATTTTCAGAGTTTTGATTTTCGAATACTATTCCATAGACACAAATATGCCAGAGTTCACGATTTCAAATGGAGTCGAATAAGATTTAAGATGCTGGGATTGCTATGTTAAATTGGTAGATATTGAATTCCAGATGAAAGCGAACCAAGGCGTCCCAAATTCACAACTGAGCATGAATTCTATTTTGAGAGATCCTTTCAATAATAATAATTCAATGGATTTATGGGAGTTATGGATTTTTTGGGTGGATGCTAGTGATGCTTGAAATAAAAGTAGTTCTATACAGTCCAGCAAAAGATATGACTTGCGTAGGCAAAGCGCTTTCACGTTCATACATTTGATAGGATATGAATGTTAGTGAAGAGTGAAGACTAATTTCCTCATACGTCAGAAACACTCATAGATTTTCAGTTTTGCTTATTGAATGAAAACTTTTGATTTGCGTTCCTTACATTCCTTTTTGATATTGAAATAACTCCAGAATTACTATGTATCAGCTTCAAGGTCAATATAACAATGTGATAAGATAGCTATAATACCTAACATACCGAAATAAAAACTTAAAAGCAAATTTAAAATGTTATCTATCAAAAACAAAGAAAATAATTTTTAAATCGGTTTCAAAGGATTCTTTTAATTTTGAACCTTGAAAGCATTAAGTTCCTATTCGTTTTGAATTATCCTTCTAATAAAACATATAGTTATGGTAGATATAAAAATATGCAATAAAATTCCATATATGTATATATGGGATACGGGGTAGGTCTATGTGATTACACGTTTGAGCGAAGGAAGTACATGGCTGCAACGCACAAGTATTATTATCGTTGTAGACGCATGATTCGCACAAATTATTTATTATGAATTCTAGATTCACTCCTTTTGTGAAATAAAATCATAAATCTTAAAATTGTTTAGACACGTGTCGCTTCTCGCGTATGCTTCCAGTAAAACAAGGTATTTCAATTAAAAATAAGCAATAATCACGCGTAGGTTTTTTTCTTTTATGAATGTCGATTTTAATGTTAATGAGAATTACAGAAATCAAAGCCAACGAAAAAAGACAAAGGTATATCTGCTATGATCGCTTATTTCAGGGAACGGGAAGCTTCCTTTTCTAGCTAATATAATGTAGGTAATGTCGCTAATGTGTATTCATATTTACTTCGACTTAAGTGAAGGTATAGAGTTTTTCTAAATTTTAAAAGAAATATTTTGTAATATGTATTACCGTTATTATTTTTAAGCATTTAAATTGGTACAGAAATGTGCAACCAAAACAAGGGACATACTTTTAAATAAAAAAAACTGTATTTAAAAGAACGGCTATATGCTTGCAACTGCAAGAGTTCTGTTCATATATCACCACACGGCGAATAAGAAATCCCTGCGACGATGATGATGATGACAACGCGCAAAGTGGCCCTCGAATCGAAATGCCCTCATTTTTCTTTTTATCCTGTAACCTGAAGCACAATATCACGCTCAATTTATTTAGCAATTCATTCTTTCTGTTTTTTTTTGCTTATTTCATCGTCCTTTTCATCCTCGTTCTTATGTGTCAACCCGTTAATTGTATGTTTTTTTTTGTAACCATTGTCTTATTTCTTCCCGTGTATTACACTCTTCCTACACTGAATACTGATAGCAATTGACATACCAAACGTGCGGGACTGGTCGGAAAGATCCTGCTTGGTTTTGCTTTGCGTCGAAGAACAAAACGGGGGAGGAAGTCTCTCTATGGTTTTGTTTTGCACCGTGCACATATAAAGAGAATAACTTCTCATAAGGATACAAACATGTGCAGAAAAAACAGCGGTGGTGAACTTTATTGTTCTAAGAAAAAGGAACCAGCATTGAAAAGGATTTAAAGCTGGTGATTTGTTGTTTGTGTGACATTGTAAACAAGTCATACTCGCAAACAAAAATATAAGCGAAAATGCAAGACGGAAACCAAAAAGCAAGTAATTTAAGACCACCGGGATGCGGTTTTACAAAAAGATTTTAGAAAAAGATTGAATGAACTTCTTCAGACTTGAAAAAAAGAAAAACGCACCAAATCGAAAGAAACATAGCAGCTGAGAAACATGTTATGTTTTATACAAAAAGCTTTTGATGACTTCTAGAAGGTTACGACGATGTGCATTTGTATGTAAGCCTATATGTAATGATTGTGCGATGGTATCGAAAGTATTGTCGTTTAAACGTTAATTCAAGCGTAGAAATGCACATATCCTAATTTGTACCTCTGACTATTTTTAAAGTTTGAAAAAGATTACGCTGCCTCAAAAACATCGCAGTCAATGAAAAATTTATATTTTATACCATCTACCTGTTACACTTTGCATACATACATATATGCAGTTATACCTATTCTAGAATAGAATCATTAACAGATAATGAAACTATCCTAAGTGTTTCAGTTATAATTAGTTTAGATCTCACTGCAGTCGTTCTGTGATAAGAACAGATGATGCAGTTGCCGTTACAATATAAATCCCTAAACATGTGATTGCAATGTTCCTTCCCCATTTCTAGTCCTCTTAAAAATTTTGTTCAAACCTTTCTTGAAACCAAAATAATTCCCTCGTCAACCATATGCTTTCAAATTTCTGATTTATTACATTACTTCCACGACACACTCTGATAACGAAACCAAACTGCTGCTAAGTCCCCTGAAACCAAATATCTACTATTCAATTTACAAGTGACTTGAACAGGTGCATGACTGCAGCCAAATTATAAAAAAAAATCTTTATGAGGATAACAACTGCAAATGCTACTCACAGTCGCACTCAACGCAACTATGTAGGTGTAAATTCTCCAAAGGTATTCAGGTAAAAACAAAAACAATGCTTAGTATCCTTATTCGAACAAAAAACAAATAAAAGACTTAAAATGATACTTCCACTTCTCTCTTTATTGAAAAAGTGACTTTTTCTCAATATGAATTGAATAAATATACATATGCTATGCATGCAGTATGCGGTTATATCGTTATATGCTACACAGACACAAAGCCACTGGCAAAGCACACAAGTAGTTTTTTCAATGTGCATTCAGGAAATGTTAAAAAAAAAACTGGATAAAGATAAAATGAATAAAGTCAGAAATAACCGCAGTGTATGCTTTTGTTCCTCTTTCCAGACAACGATGTTGAATCGGATTGACAGGTACCTTAGGTATCCAACCAAACTGAACGTTTCTTCTTTTTTTTTAAACTGTTTATCCAATGCAAGTAAAATAACGATATAAAATTCTCGAGGAAGTGACCGAAAGCTTCAATTCACTAAAGTTTATATGTGTAATTGAGAAAATCCTTAGCTGGATTGATTTATCACTATGAAATGGCAATAAATTTATCAAAAGTTGTACATTCTCTAAGCTAAATAAGGGTTATCTCTGGGAAAGAAAGAAATGCATGCAAAATTGTGATGTTCATCTTCACTTGCTGTTTTATTTTTCTTCCTATTTCGGAAGTGTATATTGCCGCCGCTGCCGCCACAGCAGCAGGACTTAAGGCAGGTGTGCTCCAATTAGCCAGAACAATTGTTGGTCTACATTTCGCAAAACTACAAGTACCTACACTGAAAACTGAAGTGAGTTAGGTGTGTCACTATCCAGTTTGTTTGAGTCAATGACGTCCTCTTGTTCTCGTCATCGTTGGTATTTTAAATATTCAAGCTCCCTTTGTAGACATTTTAAATTCTGTAATTTTTTACTTTGATCTAAATTTCAGATTGCACTTTTTCTTAATAAATCACATTCATTGTCTTAGTAAACAAAAAGTCGATTGCCAGTATAAACTCTTAGGAGAAATAATATTTTGGAATGTTGTCTTTATAATTTCGTTGTGTGCAATAAGAGATGTTATTACCTAAGATAATCGCAAGAACGTAGGTATTCAGTGATTGTGAAGATTCATGATACTGGGTAAAGTTTTTGGTATAAAAGAAATAAACCGAACTAAGGAATTGAAATCTGGTGAGTAAATATTCTGTTTTTGGTTCAAATACCTTTCAGAGGGTCATTTTCATTTTGGGGGCACTGGGGCATTTAAAAAAAGGACCAAAATAGCCAGATCGGGCCACTTCGGCAACGCTGCTGGCCTTGGCCTACGTACCTGGATAACTACGGCCAACACTAAGGATAGGTGGAGAGATATGAACTAGACCCCGAGACCAAAAAATTCATCAGCCATGGCCGAACAATGATGGTGATGATGATGATGATACGAAGAGTCAATAAAAAACCATCAAAAACAAAACCTTTCTGACAATTGATTTTGCTTAAAATTTCTGTTTTGTAGGTACCTACTTGTTTTGCTTTGTTTGAAATAATAAAAACATATTTCTTTACATACAAAAAATCCGTATTCGAAATTGAATATTCTATGTTATGGTGCTTTTTTTTTGTCATTAACTTTGTGTGACAGTCAAATCACAATTCTATTTTAGAATAATTCGCCTTTGCCATTATTGTTGTGTACATTGCTTATAGCTTATTTATTATTCATTGTCAAAGTCAACTTCCTGTGTTATTGACTTTTAAATTGAGAAATTGTGTCTACCTATTTGAAGTAGTAGCAGTAGATCTTCTTCAACAAAGAAGTAAACACTTTTGATAGACCATGCATTGTTCTACAAAACGTGAGATGTCATTTAACCAATAAAGAAAACCAAAGCACATGCTTGTGTGTCATTGCCTTGTTTTCATACATATTTAGAAACTTTTTGTTTAAACCACGTGATTTGCACGAATAGATAGAATGACATACAGAATTGAAAAGGACAATAAATGGTTAATTTGATTATGAGTATGCTTTTTTCATGAAAGCGTTCAACGAGACCCAATTCAAAATTATAGTTTTTTTTTCTTATTTCTATATATATTGTAATATTCGGCTTGGTCCGACAATTAAAACTTATTCACTTTTTTAATAAAACACAAATTCACTTTATTCAAATCACTCACAAACTTATTTATTCAACACTTTCAATTATAACTTTTCAAACACAGTGTACTTTACTTATCGCAGTTCACAATCAACTATCCCGCTTCGCTTTCGAATCGGGTATTTATAGTTCTGATAATGGTTCTAGAAACTACTAAACCGAATGTTCCAGAAGTTCTCTTTTTAACCACTAGATGTTGCCCCTCATTTTTAACTGTCATACACATAAGTGTTTACTATTACAATTAAACTTATTGCTACAAACTTATTTCCTATAAAATGATATTAGAGTTATAGTAAGTAAAGAGAGTAAGAGTAGTATGTACATTAAATATAAAAAGAGACACGGAGTAAGTAAAGAGAGTAAGAAAAGTGTATACATAGAAAGAGGTACAGAGCGTAAGAGATAATAACGTATACACATTAGACATTACAATAGAAGGAGATACAGAGCGTATGAGATAAAATAAAGTGTATACACATTACATTGCCCCCTCCTTAGGATTGATCGTCCCGAACAAATCCATCATCTTCATCACCACTGTAGCGATGTAGTCAGTCGCGATGTACGACTTTAAGTTTACCTCTGACTCCTTTTTGTATCCGGTACACGACGTCGTTGATTTTGCTAATCACTGTATATGGACCTTCCCAGTCCCGTTGAAGTTTCGGTGACAACCCTTTTTGTCGATGGGGATTGTAAAGCCACACTCGATCTCCTGCTTGGAACTCTGTTGTTGTCGCTCGTATATCGTAGCGTGTCTTCATTCGGTCACTGAACATCTTCATTTTTGACCTGGTATCGTTGTGGATCTGAAGGAGAAGGAGACATCCTCGGCTTGCGGTTCCGACGTGGGACATCCAAATTTGATTTCGCTCGGCAGTCTGATGTTCCTTCCCATCAAAATCTCAGACGGTGTATGGCCAGTTGAGCTATGTCTTGCACTTCGATACGCCATCAAAAACAGTGGAATGTGTCGATCCCAATCTCGCTGGTTGTCGTCCACAACTTTGCAAAGATGTTCCTTAAGGGTTCGGTTGAACCGTTCGACCATGCCATCAGATTGTGGGTGGAGTGGTGTTGTTCTTGTCTTCTTGATGTGAAGAAGCCCACAAACTTCCTGGAATATGTTTGATTCAAAGTTCCTTCCCTGGTCGGAATGCAGTTCTAATGGAACACCGAATCTGCTCACCCAGTTGAACACAATTTGGTCTGCGACTGTTTTGGCTTCTTGATTCGGTATGGCGTATGCTTCAGGCCACTTGCTGAAGTAATCCATGACGACCAGAATATAACGATTTCCATTATTTGTTTCCGGAAATGGACCCGCCACGTCTATTACAATCCTTTCAAAGGGTGATCCGACATTATACTGCTGCATTTGGCTGTGATTCTTTTTGTTCGGGCCTTTGGTGGCAGCACAGGTATCACATTTTCGGCACCACTTCTCGACATCTTCCCTTGCATGTAGCCAATAGAATCGTTGTCGAACCTTTTCTAGCGTCTTGTTTACTCCTAGATGGCCTCCCGAAACTCCATCATGCATCTCTCGCAGAACGTCCATAATCTTCGATCTCGGTAAGACTAGCTGCATTACATAGGACTTTCCATCTGCTGATTCCCATTTACGTCGAAGGACACCCTCTTGGACATGCAATGAGTCCCACTGTGCCCAACAGGCCTTTAGAGCCGGGCGTCGGTCGGAGATATCAGCCCATTCTGGTTTTTCCTGGTGTTCCTTGCATGCGAGGATGGGTTCAATATCTGGGTCCTCTTGTTGAGCCTTCCTCAACTCGTCGTTGCTCCAGCCATAAATGGGATCGGTTCTGGTTCGTAGGACAGTGACCACTTCTTTTTCTTCTTGGCGTCTGCAATGCTTACAGTCTTGCTTACATGGTCTCCGAGACAGTGCATCAGCATTTGAGTGAAGCTTCCCCTTCCGATGTTGAATTTCATAATCGTACGTCTGCAGCCTCTCAATCCATCTCGCCACTTGACCCTCTGGATTCTTGAAATTCAAAAGCCAGTTTAGTGCTCCATGGTCGGTTCGGAGAAGAAACTTCTGTGCATAGAGATACTTATGGAAGTGCTTTGTTGCCAAAATCAGTGCAAGAAGTTCTCTTCTGGTCACACAATAGTTTCTGTCCGACTTCGAGAGTACCTTGCTGTAATAGGCAACCACCTTTTCTTCGCCATCATATACCTGTGACAATACAGCACCAATCCCGACATTGCTGGCATCAGCATCAATGATGAACGGTTTTCCTGGAGTCGGGTAGGTCAGCACTGGTGCATTACACAAGCGTTGCTTGAGCTCTTGAAAGCTGCGCTCGCACTCACCTGACCATTTAAACTGCTTTCCCTTTTCCGTTAGCTGATGTAGACTCTTGGCGATCTCAGCAAAGTTTTTGACAAAGCGCCTATAGTAGGTGCCTAGACCCAGAAAGCTTCGGAGTTGGTGTTTGTCCTGTGGTGTTGGCCAATTCTTCACGGTGTCAACCTTATCAGGATCCGTCTTAACTCCTTGGGATGAGATGATATGTCCCAGGTATTTCACTTCGGTTTTGAAGAGTGAACACTTTTCTGGATTGAGCTTGAGGTGGGCTTCTCGAAGTCTTTGAAACACGGCTCTCAGATTTGTGCAATGTTCGTCAAATGTTTTCACGTATACGATGACGTCATCCAAATAGACCAGGCAAGACTTCCATGTGAGTCCTTGCAGGACACATTCCATAAGGCGCTCAAAAGTCGCTGGAGCATTGCACAGTCCAAAAGGCATCACTTTGAACTGCCACAGTCCATTTCCTGTCGAGAACGCTGTCTTCTCTTTGTCTTCAGGATGGATTTCTACTTGCCAGTATCCACTTTTCAGGTCCAACGTTGAGAACCATTGTGCTCCTCCCATTGCGTTCAGAGTATCACTGATCCTAGGCAGAGGGTAGCTATCCTTCTTGGTCACATCATTCAACCTTCGATAGTCTACGCAAAAGCGGGTTGATCCGTCTTTCTTCTTTACCAGGACCACTGGAGACGCCCAAGGGCTTTTAGAGTTTTCGATCAGACCCTCTTCTTTCATGGTGGTTATCAATTCTTCAACCTCACCTTGTTTGGCTAGTGGAAGGCGTCTTGCAGGTTGACGGATCGGCTTTGCATCCCCGGTGTTGATTCGATGTTGAACGAGTTGTGTTCTGCCATATTTCCCTTGCGATGACGAAAAGATGTCTGCAAATTCTTCGAGGAGACCTTCTGCAGTTCTTCGTTGTTGGTGGCCAAGATTAGAGGACTTGAGAATGTTCGTCTTTATGGAGTTTAGCTCTTTGGACTTCAATGTTTGCCTTGGCTCTTCTTCGCTGATCCTTGTTATCGCTGATACAGATTCGCATTGTCCGACAATCTCACCTTTTCTAAGCTTAACTTCGTACGGCTTGATGTTCAGTATTCGTACGGGAACCATGTTCTTTACAGGTCTAACAAGAGTCTTCCCAATGGTGACGTTTTGGGAGGACTTTACAGATGCTGGTTCGACCATGAGATATCGATGGCTTCCAGGCTTACCCTTCAATTTCGTCCACAGGAATACTTCTGAAGAAGCAGGCAAAGTCAGATCTTCTTTGATGACGGTTTTCACAGATAGCGAGGTCTCATATGAGTGAATCCCATAGATCATCGGAATCTCGATGTTTCGATATTTCAGGACTTGGTTCCCGATGTCCAATATCAATCCGTGATCTTTCATGAAATCGACGCCGACAATGCACTCGTCGCATATATCTGCTACCAGGAACAGGTGAGAGAATTCCAGCTCTGCCATCCGGATCTTAAGACGTACCTTACCATAGACTTTTGCGGCTTCTCCAGTTGCAGTCCTTAGACGATAGCTATTGGTGTTGTGGAGCCATGTCTTCTTAACGAGGTCCTGCCGTACAATGGACGCCGTGGCACCGGTGTCGATGGTAGCCACACATTTGTTGCCGTTTATACTTGCTTCCACGGTCAGGCTCTTGTTGTCACGTTTCGTTTGGGAGACCTGGATGGTGTTTCTGTAGCTATCGGTACTAGAAGCCAGCTTCTGTCCCTCGAAGTTGGTGGCGTGGGAAACAACTTGGGAAGCAACGTTGTTGTAGGTGTAACTTTGACCAGTTGACATATTTCTGTGTTCACAGTGTTGGCATGCGGTTCCTCTTCGCGGTAATCTGCACTGTCGTTGAAGATGCCCGGTCTTGTTGCAGTTCCAGCATCGTGCTCGTCCGTCTCGCTGACTCCTTTCCAGAGTAGCCTTCTGACAAGAGCATTCTTGGACTTCCAATTCTCTCACGCGATGCACGTTTTGGGAAGCTTGTTCTGCGGCTTCCATTGTCAGAGCGAAAGCCAATGCTTCTGGTAGTTTTTGTTTTCCGGCAGTGCGAATAGCCCTTTGGAGATTTATATCGCTCACAGCTCTCACAAAGGCTTCAACAGCAAGTTGATTTATTATCTCGTTGCCAGCTGTTGGATATGCCAGGTGAACCAATCGCTCGATATCTGCCTGAAGCTGCTGCAGAGTTTCACCTCTTTTCTGTGCTCTATTGTTAAGCTGAACTCGGAAGACTTCTGTCATGTGGCTATCCCCAAACCGCTGTTCAATGGCGTTTACCAGAACTTTGAAGTCACCATTCTTCTCTGCTGGGATGGTTTGTAGCAGTTCAGCAGCTGCTCCTCTTAAGGCAAGCGTAAGAGCAATGTATTTTTCGTCATCGTCCCAGCCGTTTGTTAATGCTGCTGCTTCAAACTGTTTCTTGTAGATTGACCACGGTATCTGACCATCAAAGCTTGGAGGATTCACTTCTCTCTTCCTTGAGCACTCACCAGAAGGTTCTCGAGCTTTCATCTTTCGCACTTTTTCCAGTTCCTTTGTGATGGTATCGATTTGTTCGTCGATTTTCTCGATACGTGCATTTTGTTTTCCGACGCACTCGTCGAGAGTATTGATTTTCTCTTCGAAGTCCGCAAACCTGCCTTCTAGAAGATTTTTCTGTTCATCAAAACGCTCTAGAACATCATTCCTTTGTGTTTCCAATTGTTTGAGGACATTCTCCTGCTCGTTCTTCTGCTCGCTTCTTTGAGTTTCTAGTTGCTCCAGAACATTCTTGTTTTGAGTTTCTAGTTGCTCCCGAACATTCTTTTGATTCTCTTCAAATTTGGCTAGGAGAAGTGTCATCATGGTAGATAAGTCGGCAGTTGCATTTACCTCTTCCGATTTTGCTTCCACTTCGAAAGCAAACGTATCTGGGTTTTCATTTTGTTGTTTTTAACTCCTGCCCCACTTAAGCCACGTTTGCTTAGTTCGGCCTTTAGCTCAAGGACAGTTAAGTCTTTGACAACTTTACTCATTTTTTTTTTAACTTCACTATTTCACACAATATAATTTAATCACTGTCCACTGTTTTATTCTCAATAAGATTTAATCCCACTTCTGACACCAATGTAATATTCGGCTTGGTCCGACAATTAAAACTTATTCACTTTTTTAATAAAACACAAATTCACTTTATTCAAATCACTCACAAACTTATTTATTCAACACTTTCAATTATAACTTTTCAAACACAGTGTACTTTACTTATCGCAGTTCACAATCAACTATCCCGCTTCGCTTTCGAATCGGGTATTTATAGTTCTGATAATGGTTCTAGAAACTACTAAACCGAATGTTCCAGAAGTTCTCTTTTTAACCACTAGATGTTGCCCCTCATTTTTAACTGTCATACACATAAGTGTTTACTATTACAATTAAACTTATTGCTACATACTTATTTCCTATAAAATGATATTAGAGTTATAGTAAGTAAAGAGAGTAAGAGTAGTATGTACATTAAATATAAAAAGAGATACGGAGTAAGTAAAGAGAGTAAGAAAAGTGTATACATAGAAAGAGGTACAGAGCGTAAGAGATAATAACGTATACACATTAGACATTACAATAGAAGGAGATACAGAGCGTATGAGATAAAATAAAGTGTATACACATTACAATATTTTAATATTCATAAAATATACCTTTTTTTCTCTAACCGTTAATTTGGTCTTGTTAAGAATAATTTGATACTCATCAACAAAAGTTTGAAAACTTCCATTAAGCACTTAAAAGCTTATAAAAACCCCGTCTGGCAATTTTTAAATGATAATAAAAGAGCACTCTACTGTTAATTTTTTTCCCTATAGCAATGTTAAGAATATATCTAAAATATGACTTTTCTTTGTGTTAATGGTGATTGTGTTATTAAGAAAATTGTCTTAAGCACTCAACCAAAAAGAAAACATCTGCTCGTTGGCATTGCATAATAACTGATCTCAAGCCTATCGAAATAAATAAATAATTTTTAACATTCTTAAACAAAACGGAGCTCCTACTTTCTTGTTATCCACAGTAAAACTCGGCAATTATGTATGAAGATTTTTTCTTTTTCCCTTAGGATTTTTTTTAAAATCGCTTATTTAAAATAAGAAAAAAAACTGTTTCCACGTATAAATGAATAACTAAAAAATAAATCAAAACCTTGATTGTCGTCATTGGAAAACAGCTCGAATGGATTACCTACTTAACAAATAACAAATTGAAAGGTCGAAAAATCATAGGAAAATAAATCCACCCTTCAACTACATGAAAGTAAATCTCGAAGAGTAACACCATTAATTATACGGATCTCTCGCGAAGTTGTGGTTCTTACCAAAATACCACAAGAATCGATTTCACTTTGCAATTGCAAGAGAAGGTACAACTGAATTGGGTAGATAATAACTTGTTGTTCCTTAACAAAAAATCTTTGGAATTTGTGAAATCTCGAAATCCCTTCAAACTTTATGAAGCTAGTTAAGTCAATGCCACGAAGGGTCACCGAAAAATATTAGTTTTAATACAAGTAGATATTATTGATATATGGAACTGAAGCCATCGTTTTGTCCGTCTTGAATTTTAGTATCAAAGAATGGATTTTCTGGTTGTTTGTTTTGAATAAATTTAATAAAACGATTCCAAAAAAAATCCCTGCATGTACTGAAATTTTTTTGTTTAAATACTTGGTAGAACTTGATTTTTTAATTAAATCAAAAGGCATAGGTACTGTGTCGTCTATTTTTTTCCGAAACATTATAAATTTATACAAAACAGTGAATCGGTAGGTACATCTGATAAAAGCAACCTTTACTTAATACGCACGTTTAATGTTCACCTTTTTTTTTGTTTTTAACATTGAACTGCCCCACTGCATTGAACTGCAGAATACAATACATACATTTGTATAGTAAAGAAAGAGCATGCAACTAAAAATCTTCTCTTTCTTACATTTTTTTGAACAGGAACATGTGGCATTTAGCACTTGATACAATCCAATCATGTATTTATCAACACAAGAGGGACGTTAAAAATATGAACCAGGAACCTGATGGACGGACATTGTGCCTGTTATTTTCCTTTTGTAACTTTACCGCCTTCTACCTGCTATATAGTCTATCTATTGTGCAACCTGAACCCGGTTATTGTGTTAAAGATACACCTGTCCGAATCAGATGTCTAGTCGTTTAAAGCATACACACAGTTCAAGATAATACCTATAGCAAAGTATACAAGGTTGAATTAATTTCGCAACGAAAACAACAAAATTATCTATGACAATAAAAAAAGCCAAGGAGTAAATTCACTTTAAAAAGTTTTGTTGGCAAACTTTGGTGAAAAGTGGTTAAATAGTTCTGTTAACTCAATATCAGTGTATATGTGTACTGCAAGGTGACTCAAACATTTTTCAATTTTGTTTTGTTTTGTTAGGTAGGTATAGGTAGTATTAGGTATTTATTTATTTGTGTGTTTAAATTATATATTTTTTAATGATATATGTAGATTTCCATACCATCAAAACAAGCTGATTGTCTGTAATTGTTTCTGCGAAGTAGATTTCGGAAATAATTTGCAAGAGAACAAGCTTTTTTCAACGGTTTGAAATTTTAGATCAATCGCATGCAGAGTAAAGAGAAAAAATAAATCACTTTTTCAATACATGATATTAATTGAAACGAGTATTCTTTTAATTGGTTTTTAAAATATTTCTATCTATATATCTATATCTATATCTATATCTATATCTATATCTATATCTATATCTATATCTATACATATTATAAAAATCTAGCTCCGTTCGTTTGCGGCATAGGCATAAAAACCGGTTGGCCGATTTTCTTAATTTTTGTCTTAAACTAAAGAGGATTAAGCGTAGATGGTTTAAGACAAACAAATTTAGTACTTTTTAAATCACAAACGGTTCAAATGTTAAAAATAACAAAATATATCAATATACCTGAGATTAATCAATTTCATTAAAAATTTCGTCAAATATTTTTATTTTCATCACAAAAAAAAAAAAAAAATGTCAGTGAAGAAAATATTTGTCAAAAATAGTTTTTCATCATCTATACATATTATAAAAATCTAGCTCCGTTCGTTTGCGGCATATAGGCATAAAAACCGGTTGGCCGATTTTCTTAATTTTTGTCTTAAACTAAAGAGGATTAAGCGTAGATGGTTTAAGACAAACAATGTGATTTTTAAATCACAAACGGTTCAAATGTTAAAAATAATGCTTTTCACACTACAACAAAATATATCAATATACCTACGATTAATCAATTTCATTTCAAATTTCGTCAAATATTTTTATTTTCATCACACAAAAAAAAAATGTCAGTGAAGAAAATATTTGTCAAAAATTGTTTTTCATCAAAAAAAAACCATTACTTGACATATTTTTGCTGTCGATATTTTTCCATTTTTAGATTTGTTTCTTTTGAGATATGGCCTTGGAAGCCGGAAGTGGAGTAGCGGGGTAGTGGGGTAGCGAGGAGCGGGTAAGGAGGTAGCGGGTAGCAAGTAGAAATAGCGGGTAGTGGGTAGCAGGTAGCTTTGGGGGGTAGGAGGGTAATGGGCAGTGTACTAGGAGGGTACCAAAGTTAAGTTATTTTTCTTATCAGATTTTTTTTGATGAAATACTCGGAAAACTCATTGGTTTTCAAGGGGAGAATTGCATGTAATTGTAGTAAAGTGGTTCTCAAATGGAAAACTGGAAAATTTCAAAATGGGTTTCCGAAAGGAACTCGGAAAACTCATTGGTTTTAAAATGGAAAATTGCATATTATTGCAGGTGCATTGGTTTTCAAATGGAAAATTTCAAAGTGGGTTTTCGAATAGAAAATAGAAATTTCTTGATGAAAAACTCGGAAAATTCATTGGGAAAGGGAAAATTGCATGTTATTGCAGGTGCAGTGGTTTTCAAATGGAAAACTGGAACATTTGTGATGGGGAACTAGAATGCAAGAAAAAGTAAAAAAAAATGGAAAATTTGAAATGCAAAAAAAATTTGATTGAACAAAATCTCAAAAACACTCTTTCAAATGAAATGCGTTACTTTTGAAATGGTAAAACGGAAAGTTCGTAAAATGGAAAGTTCGTGCCGTTTGTCATCAAATTTTGACAAAATGTTAGAGTATTATCTATTACAGTAGGGTTTTTAAGAAAATTGTACAAAATCGGCCAAGCCGTTCATAAGATAGGTATACCAAAAAATGTGGACACACAATTTTCCCTATAGAACGTTAACTATGCACTTGACCATATCCTTAACAAAGTTGTTGTGCATGAGGCAACGAAGATTTCTGAGTTGTCACGACCTTACTAGCTGACAAAGTAAACGTTGTTTTCTTAGATATATAAAAATCTCATACAAATTCGCTGAGAACTCACTGATTTTATACCAGTGGAGTGTTAAGAACCAAATGTTGAGGGAATGTTCGATTAGTGGCGTAGATGGGTTCTTAGTATTTTGTACAAAATCCGACTTAGCCGTTTTCATGAGAAATGGCCAGGGTAGTGGTTGATGGGGTAGCGGGGTAAAGGGAAGCGGGTAGCGGGTTGACGGATAGTGAGTAGTTAGAAGCAGTGTAAGGGGAAGCGGGATAACAGGTAACGGGGTAGCGTGTAGCGCGTAGAAATACTGGGTAGCCGGCAGTGTTTAGTGGGGTGATGGGTAGCGGGGTAACTGGGTAACAGAGTAGTAGGGTAGCAGGGTAGCGGGTTGTGTAGTGGGCTACAAAAGTTTAGATCTTTTATTTATCGATTTAGGCAGTGCGAAGTCTGCCGGGTCACCTAGTTTTCTAATAAAAATTTAAGATTTTGCTTAAGTTCGTAATAATATTTAAAAATATTGTAGTTGACATTCATCGTCCTCCATTTCCCTGTTCCGTCAGAATCTACAGACAGTAATTTCTTGCGGTTTTAAAGATTGCTTATATACCTAAAACATCATATTATTTGTACTAATAAGTAATAGGTATAATGTATAATGCTAAATTTAGTATATTATAAATTAGCGATTATTACAACACATAATACATACTTCAAAATAATCCATATTATAGGTACTCTGTGTTAACTATTCAAAGAAGAGTAAATAGGTAAATGGAGGTATGTTTCTTTATAAAATAAAATTTCACGAGGCATATAGAATTTCACTATGAGTACCATAAAGACGTGATGCGAAACCTATTCCACAAGAATTCGAATCTTGGTTAACAGTTATGTGGTGTGAAAAAGCGCAAAAACAAAACACAACAACAATGACTAGCTTTGAAACTTTATATCCGAATCCAAGTTACCTACCACAAATTCTATATCTAAAGTCTTCTATACCCAACCAACCTATATTATAACTTTGCATGCAGTTTGCAATGTAAGTCGCGAATAGTGAGAACTGAGAAGAAGACGATGATGATGCAACAATCAAACATATTCATGCAAATGAGATACCCACATTTGTATCTTATATCACTGTAGGTTGCCAGTTAAGGAGTTGTGAAGCCACGTGAGAAATTTTTGTTTGTTCTGTTGTTATTGTTTTCTGATGTGCTAGATCTGGGATGATGCTTGAAGAGGTGAGGGGGCTTTGGTCTCGCCATTATATCTCGAGGGTTGATATTTTGATAACTCGTATTATAACACTTAACTTAGTTTTTGTTTCAGTATTGAGAAATATGGAGTCAAGTGTGTGCTGCGCTTATTTCTTCTATTTCCATGTATAGCGTGCAGCATACGGTAAGGCGTAAGGTGGAAAGCTTCCTTCCAGGCATCTGTAGATGAAGATATATGCAGGTATTTTCTCTTCGGGAAACTTTGGATACATGATACTTGTTCATTTATGTACAATCGTAGGATGTAGGCATTCGGAGCAAATTCTTCTTCATATAATATGGATTGTGACACAAGGTATTACAGGTGTTATTGATTTAAAGTTTACTGATAGATATAATACGCCTTGCACCTATCAACGGGTCCGGGTGATTTTGTGGAAGATTTATTGCATATGAATTTGAACTATATATCATTGCATTTGAAATTGACATATAACTTCGTTTGTTTGATTATAGATTTTGTAATCGAATGATCTTACAGATAATTCTTTTTGTTTAACTATAAAGAAGAGTGATTTATAACAAACGGTTCAAATGTTAAAAATAATGCTTTTCACACTACAACAAAATATATCAATATACCTACGATTAATCAATTTCATTTCAAATTTCGTCAAATATTTTTATTGTCATCACACAAAAAAAAAAAATGTCAGTGAAGAAAATATTTGTCAAAAATTGTTTTTCATCAAAAAAAAAACTTTACTTGACATTTTTTTGTTGTCGATATTTTTCCTTTTTAAGATTTGTTTCTTTTGAGATATGGCCTTGGAAGCGGGAAGTGGAGTAGCGGGGTAGTGGGGTAGCGAGGACCGGGTAAGGGGGTAGCGGGTAGCAGGTAGAAGTAGCGGATAGTGGGTAGCAGGTAGTTATGGAGGGTAGGAGGATAGTGGGCAGTGTACTAGCAGGGTACCAAAGTTAAGGTCTTGTTTTTATGAGATTTTTTTTATGAAAAACTCGGAAAACTCATTGGTTTTCAAGGGGAGAATTGCATGTAATTGTAATTGTCTCAAATGGAAAACTGGAAAATTTCAAAATGGGTTTCCGAAAGGAACTCGGAAAACTCATTGATTTTAAAATGGAAAATTGCATATTATTGCAGGTGCATTGGTTTTCAAATGGAAAATTTCAAAGTGGGTTTTCGAATAGAAAATAGAAATTTCTTGATGAAAAACTCGGAAAATTCATTGGGAAAGGGAAAATTGCATGTTATTGCAGGTGCAGTGGTTTTCAAATGGAAAACTGGAACATTTGTGATGGGGAACTAGAATGCAAGAAAAAGTAAAAAAAATGGAAAATTTGAAATGCAAAAAAAATTTGATTGAACAAAATCTCAAAAACACTCTTTCAAATGAAATGCGTTACTTTTGAAATGGTAAAACGGAAAGTTCGTAAAATGGAAAGTTCGTGCCGTTTGTCATCAAATTTTGACAAAATGTTAGAGTATTATCTATTACAGTAGGGTTTTTAAGAAAATTGTACAAAATCGGCCAAGCCGTTCATAAGATAGGTATACCAAAAAATGTGGACACACAATTTTCCCTATAGAACGTTAACTATGCACTTGACCATATCCTTAACAAAGTTGTTGTGCATGAGGCAACGAAGATTTCTGAGTTGTCACGACCTTACTAGCTGACAAAGTAAACGTTGTTTTCTTAGATATATAAAAATCTCATACAAATTCGCTGAGAACTCACTGATTTTATACCAGTGGAGTGTTAAGAACCAAATGTTGAGGGAATGTTCGATTAGTGGCGTAGATGGGTTCTTAGTATTTTGTACAAAATCCGACTTAGCCGTTTTCATGAGAAATGGCCAGGGTAGTGGTTGATGGGGTAGCGGGGTAAAGGGAAGCGGGTAGCGGGTTGACGGATAGTGAGTAGTTAGAAGCAGTGTAAGGGGAAGCGGGATAACAGGTAACGGGGTAGCGTGTAGCGCGTAGAAATACTGGGTAGCCGGCAGTGTTTAGTGAGGTGATGGGTAGCGGAGTAACTGGGAAACAGAGTAGTGGGGTAGCAGGGTAGCGGGTTGTGTAGTGGGCTACAAAATTTTAGATCTTTTATTTATCGATTTAGGCAGTGCGAAGTCTGCCGGGTCAGCTAGTAATACATACAATACATACATTTGATATTGTCGAACATATAAATAACTAAATCAATAACATAGTTTCAAAAACAAAAACCTCAATGTGGCACTGGAGACACTCATTTCCTATTAATTTGCTCCCGAACCTTGGCACACATGTAAAATATAAAAACAATCTTAAACCAATTTAAAAATGTTTTTTTCAAACACCGAGATTCGGAAACAAAATTCGAATTTTTCAACCTTGTTTTGGATAGAAACTTTGGCAATTTGTACTAAAACGTTAACCTTCGATTCTAGAAAAAATTCTATAAACAAAACAACAAAACTTCTGTACTATTTTGACGTGTTTAAAGCAACTACTTTACTTGACTTGGTAGTAACGAAAACACGCCTGATAACACTGAAAACATCGATTTATAATAATTTCGTAATTTATTTTTATCTTAAGAACTCAATTAACCCTCAGGATTTTATCCACTGTTCTCATAGTAGAAATGTCGAAAGTGCATTTTCAGACTTTTAATTGTTTAATTGAAAAATCTTGCTCTCAAATGTAGCCGATAAGCACTAAATATGGAAGCAATGTCATACGAATTACGAATACCACATCTACATAATGTATGGACAGTTCTCATAGTCAAATTTGTATATATAAAAAAGAAAAATACTCACGATCACAATACCAATAATATCGGACAGTTCAATTAAATTGACATTTATAAAACTATTGTATTTACTTTGTATCAGGGCCGGACTTACTCCAACCAAAATATGTAAATACTAATGCGCGGTAACATTTATTTTATTTTCGTATTTCGTTAAGAAATACACATTATTATTATTCTCTACTTACTAACAATTTGGATTCTTTGGTTTTTCGACGAAACATTTACTGATATATTCCTGGATTTGAAATATCATAACCAGCCCTGAATCGAAAGTACCTAGGGTTATAATGATGAACAAATATGAAACAAGCAATGGCACAAATTAAAGCATAAAATTAACTTAGATACACACAGATATAAGCGGAGAATCTAGATACGTAGGTACTTCCATTCAAAGTCCCCTTTCCCCGCTTTGATATAACTGTTGATACATTTTTATTGATTAGAGGGTGTGGACTAGTGCGGAACAACCTATATGCCTAGTTATACATTCTACTTTTTTTCTATTGAGAAAAATCCAATTTACCAGCATGACTGTTCGATACATGGTTGTGGCTCATTCAAATGGACTTAATTAAAATTAATGTGCAAACAGAATGCAATTAAATAATTTATCCAAAGCACCTACGAGTATAATAAGACTCCATTCATCATTATTGTATCTAAGATTTGTGATAACATTTGGTAATTTATCTCGAGAAATTTAGAACAACAAAAATAATAATCAGTCAAAATATTAACAACAAAAAATGTTAGAAAAAGACTGTACTTTCAATAATAAATGAGAATGACGGTTGCTCCTCTGCTGGCACCGATATACACAATAGAGTTTGTCAGGTATGTAGGTACATATAATATGTGAGACTTTTGTTGATAAAAGCTTGTGCCGGCAATAAAAGAACATAGTTACTTTATTTGCGACGATATTTGAAAAAAAGAAAAAACTTTCAATATAAACAATGCACGTGCATAACATCGATATAAACAATACATCTTTAAAGTATGTTAGGAAAAAATACGGGCTTGTGAAAACAAAACAATTGAATTACAATTATTCAATTTCGATTTGCTTAAATAAATTTTTAAGAGATAAATAATTTTATTTTAATCGCAAAATGGTTTTCTCTCAACAATACTCCATTTAGACAATTATTTGCAACTTTGACACATTTTTTTTATTTGTAAGAAAATTAAAATTTTACTAATAATATAATTATTAGACGGTTAACGAACAAACTTTTTGTGGTTGTGA
This sequence comes from Sphaerophoria taeniata, assembly GCA_943590905.1. Classification (NCBI taxonomy): domain Eukaryota; kingdom Metazoa; phylum Arthropoda; class Insecta; order Diptera; family Syrphidae; genus Sphaerophoria; species Sphaerophoria taeniata. The sequence goes on from OX016540.1 coordinate 132,982,557, forward strand.
ACGTTTGGGATTTTTTCACAGCATTTCGCTTATCGTTTTAAGATTATAAGTAGAAATTTTGAAATTTTGAATTTTACAACTGAGTTATTGCTTGAATGTTCTTCACACAAGTAAATAACAACAATATATTTATACTTTTTAACTGGAATAAGTTTTTATTTTCGTGTGAATCACCGAATATAATTAATGTGATTTTGTATACCTCCTTTTTTGTATCATTGTCTATTAAACTGCGCTATTACTTGTATTCCAACTAGACTGTGATGTTAAGAACTTACATATTTATAGTTAAGTCATTGTTTTTAAACGGCTAGTGGAAAGATTTATTTAAACAATTTTCAACGAATTATATAGGGTAAAATGCTTTGTTTCATTTTTAGTTTGTTAATTTGGTAAACAATGCTGCAAAATTACTAAAATAATTCACTTTTGATGAGATCGGAATCTATGAGAATTGAAAAACATTTAAATCACACCAGGCCCGTCAAATAAAATAAAAAAAAAGTTATTTTCCATGGTTCTAAGAACTTGATTTTTTTATTTTTTATAGCATATGCATATATATTCAAACATTTCAATTCTTGTGTTTTAAGTTATACGCTTACCTTGTTAATGTTTTTATTGAAACAATTTTTAATTCGAAAGTAGTATTCGAAACGGGTTAAACATAAACATTTAGTTTACGAAAATAATGTGTTTCATCAGGTAATTAAAATAACCTGAAGAAATTTGAAAACTTCAGGCAAACACAGGAAGTTACTTGAGTAGACCTATCTAGAAAAATGTTTCTCTCTTTTTTAATTTTATTGATCCTTTCCTTTACAGCCCAGCTGTAAAATAGCTGAAATGAACTTTGTGCTTGAGACTCTGAATTTTTTATATACTAAAATGTCATTACTTTTGTTTTACTATTATTCCTAACAATAGAATTCTATATTGCTTTACTCGATTATTGTGATTGATTTGATCTCTAATTTTTCTTAAATAATATTACAGCTACCGATAATAATTAAAAAAAAAAAAACATTACAAAGGGCTTTACTTATATTCGTATTAAGATTTAAACATTGTAACTTACCATTTATTAGGATGATCCTATTTTTTTACTTTTTGAAGTATTAAAAATCCAAAGGCAAGAAATGAACTTTTATCCAAGTTGATTTAACTATTTTTATTTGATTTCTAATGAACAATAATTGAATAATTATTTAAAAGAAATTGTTGTGTTTATTTGATCACTTTTTCACTTTTTTGTATACAAAATATTTTTTCCTTATTTCTATTGAACTTTTTTATATATATTTTGAATATCTGTTATCACAAATTTTAAATTTTTAAAATCCAGAACTCTATCACTTTGCTGGAACAACTTTAAATTTTTATTTAATTTTTCAATTCTTATCTAGAAAAAAACATACATATTGTTATTGATTGAAATAATTGTTTCCACCAGATTCTTAGAGACGAAAAGTTTTAAATCCAGGAGTAAAGACTTTATAAGCAAAAACAATAAACCTTAAGTTTTCATTTTTGATGGCTATGAACCAAGTTAAAATTACATCCGTGAGATCTTTTTCAAAGGCCTGCACTTAAAATACTTTATTAAAGCTATATACCGCCTATAAAAGGCAACAAAACAAATCGCAAAAAAATCTTTGTTTAATCCGAACAATTTATTATACCGAGCTTTATTTGAACTGTAGTAAAGTGTAGGTGAAAACTGTCTGACCAAGTCCAGGTAAAACGCGCTCTGACTCGACGTACGACTATGCTTCAGCTATTCGCCTTAAAGAGCCCAAAGGCCAAAAACCAACTGAAACAGAAAAACATACTGTGACGATGACGACGAACCGAAGAAAAACCCAAAAACAAAATATAAGAACCAAACTCCAATCTCCAAAGCTACTACAACAGTAGAGCGGAGTTAGGAAAAACTAAAACAGTTTTTCTCGTTGTTATTGTTGGTACTGCTCATGGATAATGAAAAAATTGTTTTTGCTTTTGGGTTTGCATTTAAGTGAGAGGTTGGTCGTTAGGTTGGTGGGTCGCTTGTCGTTTCGGTCGGTGATCTAGAGGTCTCGTTGCAGGACTTTGGTATGGGATTTTGGGTTTGGTATTTCGACTAATAGAACAACTTAGAAGGCAGTATGGTTAAATCGTGCTGGTTTGAACTCAATTATATTTAGCGTTCTTGTTTTGTAGTACCTAAAGTAACAGAAAATTATGCCGAAAGGTGGAGGAAGTACAGAAAATAGGCGCCGAAAATGAAACGCAGAAACATTATACATCACGCGATCGAACTTTTATTTTTCTTCTGAAGAAATTACAACAATAACTTTTTGTAATCAAGGTATACCTTGCAGAGACTGTGAGAAATATTTTTTAAGAATCCAACGGTAGCCACAAACAAATTTTAAAAGCAAAACGGAAACAATAACATAAGTAGGTAAACGGAAAGCCGTAAATAGGAGTCGGATGTTAGGATTTCAAATATTATCATACTTATGCGACCGATTGAAGTAAATTGTTTTATTAATTTATGGATTTTATTATTTCTAGTTTAATTTTATAGAACTCTTTTAAAGGCTTTTTTTTTGCTTATCCGTGGATGAATTTAAAAATTAGTAAGACAACCGTAGAAACAGATTTTGCTATTCACCGCACGAGCTAAACGACTTCGTATCTGGCATAAGACTGACACACGACAGCCGGGCTCTGATGTTATTCCTCGCGCGTATCTTTTTTTCCACTCACTCATGCTCACGATTTTCTGCCCCCCATCATCATCAAAATCTGACGATGAAAAACTGTTGGCGATTGTGGAGAACAGAGGGATAAGAGAGTTTTGGTAGTTGCGATGAATTTTATAGAAAAAACGAATGTAATGTCATAGTCATGTGGTGTAAAGTAGAGAAGTTCGACAACGTCATTGTGGTAGCCTGGTAGGTAGGTAGGTACATGCAAATGCTGGTAAGCTGGTATTGGATTTTGGATAGAGTGTTTGTATCTTGCTCAATTTTGGGGGTGAGTCGTGTTTGGAAGAGTCGTTTACGTTTTGTTAACGTCTGCCTCTGCAGTCTGCAACTGCAACTGCAGCTCTGGCTGTAGTGCATGGCAGCAAAATAATAACAAACCATATTTTGAGTGGACTTTATGAGTGGACTGGACAGATGAATTATTTTTTTGAGTGAATGTTAAATGTGAGCCTTTTCTTTAGGTGGATTTAGACTTGGATTGATTGAGAGCAGAAGCGACAAAGATACAAGATTTTGAGTGAGATTGAGTTTATTTCAATGTGGATGGTAATTTTGAATAAGGGTGATTCATAAGGGTATCAGGTATGACGACAACCAACTTGGTAGACATGCGATGGTAAGAAGATTTAAAAACACAAGTAGGTTCAATAAAATATACGGTTGAAAAAAAAAGATTGTTAACAAATAAAACTTCATCCTAGCTTCCGATTAACTGGTTCTGGAGTAGAATTGTCATGTTTTGAAAACTACGCTGAAAACGATCAACCTCCATTCTTAGGGGCAAGTTAAAGTGACCAGAAAAATAGTATAGTACCTTACCTACCTAGTTCTTGATACACTTTTTTTAAATTGTTGATAAACATGGAATTACAGGCAACTCTTTTTGTACTACAAATTATTGTTTTATCCTCAACATGAATACCCTAGAGTTCGAAAAATGCGTCAATAAAAGCATTAAGTGCGCATTTTACGGAAACATTCGAATGCATGAACAAAATTCTTGAAGTAATTTTTCATAAAATCAAGCAAACTTAGAACTGCAATCAAAGTTCATTCTTATTGGTTTTCTTGACAGCTACAAGAACTTCTTAATTAAGCTTTGAAATTAAATTTTGAGATTCGAAAAGCGATTTGGTAATTTTATGAACAAAAACAAAATGCTCTTTTAGATTTTTAATTTTGTGTTTTTCTATTTAAGGTAAAACATCTATTTAATCCAGAATATCACTCACAATTAAGAATACAGGAATCACCTTAGTTAAAGTTCTCCGTCTCTTCCGAACTTCATGTACCTAGTAAGTTACTAGATATGTCTATTTACAGTGGAATAAACCCTAAAGGGAACCTAAATAAAATTGCTTTAAATATCTACATAATGTATATTGTATATAGCATCAAACACGAAACATCATTATCGTGTTTAATTTCAATTTCAATGCGGGCAATTACGTCATCATGATTATAATGTTATTGGGTCATATACATTATGTTCGGACAGTTCGCGGCGGGCAAAATATTTCTTAATTTTGTTATTCTTTTCTTGAAAAAAAGCGAAACTTTAACATTTCTTTCACCTAACTTTAACGAGGACAATTATTTTATATGGTTCTTCCCAGATCGTGAATACGAGTGAGGACGAACAGTTGAAATACAATTTCCCAAACTCCCCACTAGAACGCAGAAACCAAATCATCTTCCTTCTGATTTTCATTCGCATAATGTACCTAACGGAAAAATGTACGAAGCCAAGATGAAAATCTCTTAAGCACTTCACCAGCTTTCTATAGCATCGTCTACGTCTCCGGTTTTCTTCCTCTTCGTATCGCCGCTAACAAAGTCATTACAATCGCCATGATACACATTAAAAAGGCAAAATAAGAATCCACGGACTCGCCGCAGAAAAGCGATTTGTTTTCATCCCAAACATTGTCGGTTTAACTTTTCGCTAGGATGGATTTTGTACTTTCAATTCAGGGGAAAGAAGAGTTGGGGGAGGCTGGTGCTCCATCTCCATCTCAATGTATAATAAAATGTGATAACTATAACACGATATAAAAGTAGAATATATATTAATAACAGGAAAGGGAACTATACACAATAAGAGAGCGAAATCACAACCCACAAGCACTACTTGGATAGGATTCTTCGGTCCACGCTATTTACAGTTTAAGGAATTCTGTGTTCCTCTGGGAAGGCATATACCACACACCATGTCGTCATTACTATACTTGGACTTTGTTTACAGCCATTGTTGTCGCATCATGGCTGAGGGGATCCTTACCTAGTTAAAGTTTTTCTAATGTGCTCCTCGGTGTTAGAGAAAGGTAACCTACCTCAAGATTTGCTAAGGAACAAAGGACAGATGAATCTTTCTTTTTCTATTCAAGTAAAGCCGCTTTAACCACGAGGGAACAGATGCTATAACACCTATTCTTCATCTGCACCATTTCACAAATATAAGAAGTGTTTAGCGTAAGCAACATTTATCTACATACATACTTGTTTGCAGTGCTCTGGTGTCTATGAAGGACGACTGTGATTTTTGTTTATCTCTGATTTAATAATTCTAAAGAAAAAACAATATTTATATAGTCGTATTCTAATGTGCCACTTTGACTTTGGTTAAGTTTATCAACCTGTTCTTATTATATTCTATTATGGAGAAATTTCACTTCTTGTTTTCGAAAGGTATACATGATTTGACATAAGATTTTGAGATTCTATATAATACTAGCTGACCCGCGAACCTCATCTCGCCGCTCTTCAGATCAACCCCCATAGCAATAATGTAACACAGATTTTGTTAGAATGCAATGTAAGTAGGTGAGTAAGTAATTGATGATAAGGACACACTGTGGCGTATGAGCACTATTTTTTAATATGTGGTTTGAGAAAAAATCTTTTGACATTTTTATCTCCTTCTCATTGGTATTGTGAGTTTTTAAATTTAATATCCTTGTTTTCAGCTTCATTCCATACCAATTTTAAGCCAAATCGGTTTAGCCGCTCATAGATATTACGTATATGGCAAAACAACGTTAACTGGGTCAGTTAGAAGGATGTAAAGCATATTGTAGCCGTCTCCTGGTTCTAAGCCAATTTTGATCCAAACTGGTTCTGCCGTTCTTAGAAATTATTTATATGGCGAAACAACGAAAAAATCACTTAGCCATCTTCTAGTTCTAATTTACTCCCCATCATTTTTGAGCAAATCGGTTTAACCGTTTTTAGAAATGACTTATATGCCAAAACAACATTTGTCGGGTCAGTTAGTAGGATAAAAAAGTATCGTATAGCTGTCGTCTGCTTCTTACTACCTGCCCAACAGCCTTTCTTAGAAATTATTTATGTGGCAAATAACGTTTACCTGGGCTACACCCATAAATCGTTTAAATCGGTCCAGCCGTTTAGGAGAAGTTCATTGACAGACAGCCGTTCTTAGAAATTACTTACATATATGGCAAAATAGAGTTTGCTAGGTGGGCTAAAAAGTGATTCATGAGCGTTGTGCCAAAAAGCTAGAGCGTGTAGGTTGACAAGAAAAAAATCAAATGGGAGGGGGGGGGGGTCTATTCGCCCCCGTTTAGCCGGGAGGGGCAATTATCTGAAAAATTTACTTATTTTGTAAAAAAAAATATTAAAAATCAACGGCTTCGTTTACAACACCGTGCTATACGATTTGGAAAGCCAAAAACTTCTTCTTTCACTATGTTTTTAAATTAAATTGTTTTAACGAATAGTTTAAAAAAAAATAAATTTTCAAACTCAAAATTTTCAAAGGAAAAGCAAAAAAAACATTTTTGAACTAATTTTTTTCAAAATTTTATGTAATTAAGTACTAATTTTGTTTTATAAATTCAATATCTTTGTTAATTTTTAGTGGAAAACAGAAAACCGGATGCAAAAATGTCGTTTCGTTTTTGAGAAATTAAAAAAAAATTGGAGTTTTATGAGGACTCAATAAAGTAGAAAAGTATCGGATTTTCCCTGGATTAATCATTTTGTTCATTGATAACGTCTGCCATTGACCTTTCACTTCTAGCTCTCCGTGCTCTATGCTACGACTTGGGCGCCATCTATTGGGATATCTTTCAGCGTAGAGTCTTTCGGCTTCCCGATCTCGACAACAAGTTAAACCGTAGCAGAAGTTCCTGTCCGCTAACTCTTCTCGAGCGTATGAGTTTGTTATTGTTTTTTTGTTGATGAGTTAATATTTTAATTGTAAATGGTTGTAGTAAATATGCGATGCCTTTTATTTACCTTTAGGTTGTTAATTGTTTTGTTTATTCAAGAGAAATTGCGGTTTAATTATCATAAGCCCCTAGCAAGTAGATTCCTTCGCCAGCGAGTGGCCGCGGCCCCAGGTATAGTAAGAAAGAATTGCAGGTCAGTTTTCAGACGTTATCAATGAACAAAATGGTTAGTCCAGGGAAAATCCGATACTTTTCTACTTTATCTAGTCCTCATAAAACTCCAATCACAAAAAATTAAATTTATAAATTAAACTAATAAACTAAACTAAAAGTCCAGATAGGTAAAAATAAAAACAAAGATTTTCTTAGAAAAAAGTGGTTTTGGTTTTTTTTTTAATTTCTCAAAAACGAAAAGACATTTTTGCATCCGGTTTTCTGTTTTCGACTAAAAATTAACAAAGATATTGAATTTATAAAACAAAATTAGTACTTAATTACATAAAATTTTGAAAAAAATTAGTTCAAAAATGTTTTTTTTGCTTTTTTTTTTTTGAAAATTTTGAGTTTGAAAATTTATTTTTTTTAAATTATTCGTTAAAACAATTTAATTTAAAAACAAAGTAAAAAAAAGAAGTTTTTGGCTTTCCAAAAAGGTATAGCACGGTGTTGTAAACGAAGCCGTTGATTTTTAATATTTTTTTTTACAAAATAAGTCAATTTTTCAGAAAATTGTCCCTCCTGGCTAAACGGGGGGGAATAGACCCCCCATCCAAAACGATTTTTTTCTTGTCTCAACTCAACCTACACGCTCTAGCTTTTTGGCACAACGTTCGTGAATCACCCTGTATATTATATGTACCTACATTTGAACGTATTGTAAAATAGTAATGGCATGGAAAAAGAAACCACCCTTTTAAGCTTATATTGATGTTACATTTGGTATGTAGATTATAACAGGTACGAACAAAACTTCAAAGGGTATTACTAATATTGAAGAAGTGCTTCTCAACTCATCAGTTTGGAGTCAAAAAAAATTTAACGCACGCAAGTAGAAAATTTTTGAAGAGTGTAAGCCACTTAGGCCTTGGGTTTTCGGAACTGTGCGAGCCACCCTATTATGATTAATTGTAGTTATAAAATAATTTTCGGTCCATGTTGCTTAACAATTTAAATTCAAATTGTCTATAAGAGTGGTTCTTCTTCCTATAATGCGGCTTATTGTTCATTTGTGAACATTACATTTTTCACAAATTGTATTTAGGCGGGTACTGAAAACTCCTTTTCTAATTCTGATAAACAAAATTTCACTTCTTTTTTCATAAAAAAAACTAGCTGACTCCCCTTCAGAGCAACTCCAATAACTGTTTTCCCTTTGAAAACCAATGAGTTTTCCGAGTTTTTCATCAAGAAATTTCGTTTTTCCATTTTGAAAACCCATTTTGAAACAAAAAAATTTTCCAAACAAAAAAAATCTTATTCCCGACCTTTATTTGGTTTTTCCAGTTTTCCCACTCTTCCATGAGGTTTTTCCAATTTTTTTTTTGTTTCACAGAAATCATCACTGAATACAACAGTATTAACGATGAAAATTTCAAAAATCCATTTACAGAACAATATCTGTGCAGCGAAGCGTACCGGGTCCACTAGTAATTTAAAAAAAATTTCCTTAAGTTTCATCTACAGACTAACACGAACAAAATAAAAAAAAATTAGCCAAATCCGTCCAGCCGTTTGTGGGTTATTAGGTTACACACGAACAGGATTTCATTTTTATATATACACTAGACAGCCACTACAACCTAACCTAACCTAACGTGTAGTAAAATTTTACCAGATTCTCCTACTTTTGCCAATATAAAATTTCCGAAAAATGTTTTCCAAATTACTCCTGGTTGTAGATGTCATCATTGTCAGAAATTCAATTGTCTAATGGAAGTATAAAATGCAAACCGAAAACTGCGTATTTTTTTTTTAGTGTTCAGAGCTTTCAAAGCTGTGTTCCATTTTTGCTTGTTTGCAGGACTCAGAAATGATATATTTAATTGGGAATAGTAGTATGATTAATTGTTATTGTTTTTCATAAGATACCTCTGATAGCAAAATTATATGCTTTTAGGATATTAGTGAAGTATTACTCAATGTTGTCACAAAAGAAATAAAAGTTACTAATTACTTTTCATTTTCCTTTCTTTAACTATTTGTATTTCAATTTCTGGTCCCACTTTTAACCCTGTCAGCAACCAATATGCCCTAATAGCCACCTAAATTAATAGGAAAAAAAACTAAATTCATGGTGGTCCTGTCTGCAGAACAACTATTAGGAGGAGTACGAGCTCGAAGTAGTGCGATCCTTCAATTAGATACATTATTAGCAGCCGATAACAATATGAAGGTAGAAATACGTGGGCGGTTGCAAGTGTGGAGAAACCCAAATGAAGCCTTAAATTCAAAATGTACAATTAAGACCGTCAAGCATGTTTCAAGCAATATGTTTAAATTGCTATTATTAAAAAAAATTTAAGATGCGGTACATTTGGGCATTGCTAACGTTTTTTTTTCCAACAGGATATGTAATGATCCTTAGTATACCGAACATAACACTGGTATTGTGGCTTCTTGTATAAGACACCTCACCTCCTTAAAACTCCAACACAAAGCCCAGACATCAACCCCATTGAGCATGCCTGGGATGCACTTGAAAAAAAAAATTAGAAACCATGATATCCACAATAAAGAGCAATTAAAAGACGCCTTATTACGCGAATGGAATAATATTAGCGTTGAATATACCGAAAATATTGTTATGTTTGCCTGGAAGGATAGCGTACACCACGACGACGCTCAAAGCCTGTGGGTGCGAAACTGGATCTGGCCGGAATACATAGAAGAATTTGCTGATCACGGTTGTGGCGACAATGATGATCCAACTTTTTTGTATTTCTTCTCTTCTTTGACCATGTGTGTACCTACATATGTATGTACTCATATGTTTGTATAGCAAATACTAAATGTTCATTTACAATTTTTACGATTTGACAATTTTCGAAAATTGAAATCGATCAGATTTGTTTTGTTTTTTTTTTTTTTGAAGTGAAAAATATATATTTTTTTAACATTAGCACCGTTTTTCATTTCATTGCATTTGAAAAATATACATTTTAGTTTTACTAAACCTTCTACCCTAAAACCTCTTGCATTTAGAGAAAAAATTAGGAAAATCGGTCATCCAGTGTGCCCGGTTAGCGAACGAACACAAAAATTAAGCTGTTCTTTTATATATATAGATATATAGATTTGATTTAACAACAAATTAATTAACGAAGAAGGTTTAGGCTTTAGGAAAAACACAGCCGTATGAATGGGGGGGGGGACAAGTTCTCCTCCTATACGAAAGTTCTCTTGTCCCACCCTTAGATACACTATAGCTTTATGGCACAACGTGAATCACCCTGTTTGAATGTCAATATGCGTGTAAATATTAGAAATTATATTATGCATAACACTTACATAGGTCCTTTTTTGGTAACAAAGTATATTACTAAAATACTCTTTTTTCACAAGGAATCGATCAAACAATGCCTACGTTTATTCGTACAAAATGTAAGGGAATTTTTGCCTGAATTATTTCTACCTTCCAAACAAAATACCATCGCACTTAAATCAATTTTATTTTATATCCTTTTTTTCAGAAATTCTAACATTTTTTATTCATGTTGTATCTACCATCGTACTAACACACACCACACATATATAATGTTCTTCCACAGTATACAAGTGTACAATGATATAAAAGGAATAGTTTATTATTTATTAATAACAAACAAACATTTCTACGGCAACGACTTTGGTGCCACAACAAAAAAAGAAAAAAACGGAATGGGTTATAAAAAGAGCAGGGGTGGGGAGATGAGACACGAATTTTGAATAAGGTAAGGATAAAATTCTACCCTGTCGGTTTTGGTGTGGCTAAGAGGTGGTTGGATTGGAATTTCGAATTGGATAAGGTAATATGAAAGAAAACAACTCAGAGAAAGAGCGCAAAGCATATTTTTCTCAACACAAACTGCGCAAGACCTTTTATTCGAAATAACTCAAGCAATATTGCGCTCAAAATAATGTGTTTCACTCAATTTAGATTTTTTTCTCATCAAACTGTAGCAGGTGTATCAAATCAATTAATTTATATGACGTCATCATGGAGAAAAGAATATTCCTCGGATAGCGTTGGAATGTATTTGTGGTTTGTGGAATGTAGTCGTTATCAGCCAGACTGGCTAATTTTCCTGGATTTATGTGAAGCAACCTAACCTACAAGGAATTGTTTCTACTGATTCAATTCTGTACATGGATATCATTTATTATTTATTTAAAAAGATATGTATTTTGTTATTAATATGCATATGTTTATGTACCTATATATGACGTTTATTATGCTCATTATATTGAAGATCACTTCAATATTCTTCATTTAATTTATTCAGTTTTTTAAACAAAGATAGCCATACACCACACATGTGTTTTGGTATATAAACGGACAACATTTTGTCACACCTCAGTTACCGTCTCGACTGGCTGCCCATTTATTTACTTATAATTGTATGAAAAGTGTTCTTTATTTTTTAGTAAACGCTTACTAATGTACGAGCGTACCTACTTACATTTTCCAGAGACAGCGGGAATATAGCATTTGGAAAGTTTTCTCTTGCATTGGAAGTTAGGCTGGGTAAGTTATTTTTTTTTGTTTTTGAGTTAATGTAGGCATACATTCTACGAACATAAATTAAAGTCGAAACAGTACTGAGGGATGTATGGTCCGATTTTCACTTACTCATCAAAGGCATAAAAGGTAAGCAGAAACATATTTTCTTTCGAGCATGACATTTGAAAAAAAAATCAAACCTGCAATTTTAAGACTATATTATAGGTCTCAAATTAGAGGTTCCGTAATTTCAGCCGAAAACCCAAAATCTTTGTTTTCGAAATGGCTACCGGAAAATATACTTTATAAAATTAAGAACCATAAAGAAACAAAATAAGTATTAAAACAGCAGGACGTCAACGTATTTGGCTGGCCATTATTTCTTTATCGATGAATTGTAGGTACTATTACTGTTCAAAAACATAAATAAGGAGTGGATTGGGGAAGAGGTTTGCAAATCAAAATGAGCCAAGATGATGTTAAAGATAATTCAATGAGCTTTGGAACTCACTAGATGTCAATCATTATCCGATTCCATAATCTTAACTTAAGCCGAATGGGAGGTCGAAATGGTCTAAGATATTAGCTGGCATTGCAATGTCTTGACAAATTTTCATTGAAAAGAAAACGTCGGATTAATAACAAACTAATTACCAACCATTACTAAATGAAAACTTTTTTAAGATCTAATAGATCAAAGGAATGAAATGGATTAAAACCTCTGGAACACAATTCTTAGCTCGTGAGTTTGTTTGGTCAAAACCAAGCCGCAATTACCTTTATGTTATTTTAGAAATGTTTACTTATGCACAAAATAAATTCTCCGCAATATATAAATTATGTAGGTATAGAAGTATAGGAATACACGTAAGAAGATATATTTACGTCTATACTTTCTTTTCCAAAAAAAATGCATAGTTTCTTCTATTTGAAATAGTTTACGGATAATTTTAAGTGAAAGGTAAGATAGATGTGGACATGTAGTTACTTCAAGATTTCCACAATGTATCTTTTAAAATGTTTATAAGATCAAACAAAAATTTTAAGTACACAAAAATGAAGCTTCTAGAATTTGTTTAGTAAAAAACTTTTAATTTGTTTGATATAGTAATAAATTGTACGTAGTAACAACACACTTAAAGTTATTCATATTTCATAACTATAAATGTTACTCACATTGTCAGAAAAAGTAAATCTTAAAGTTATTTTTGCGCACCCACCCTAATGGTCTAACTTTTATATACACATGTACAATTAGTATGAACTTGTATGGACCTTTGTCTTTACTCCGGAATGGTAAGTAAGGGAACAATATAACACTCGCAAAACTAAATTTAAAAGCAAAAGAATCGCGCAGTGAACGAAGAAAGGTAAATCAATTAGATGACCATGTCAGTTGTTAGGCACTAGGCTGCCATACGAACAACAGAAAAACGATTAAAGCAAGAAACTGCAATGAAATTATCGTATAAAAAGGGGATACCTAACGCTCTGAGTTTTTTGAAGCGGAAGTAGGAAGTTGTGGGTACGCACAGTCAATTAAATGCATACACAAGAAAACTCACACAACCTCAAGGGAAACGCACATGCAATGGTCAGCATACTGACAATTAGGAGATGCATATCAATATATCACTTATGCGTTATGCGTGCGGTGTTATTGAGGTAGGGCCATACGCCCTTTGCATAAGAAAGTGTGTTATATTACTTTTGTTAGAAATGTGATGTAAATGTGGGTTCTTTGGGAGTGCACGTTTTATGGAGCACAATTCCGTTAGATCTTATTGTTATTTTGGTATGGTTAACTGAGTAAGAATATTGAGAAAACGTAAAAAACCTTACGTAGGGAAACTTAAGTATGTATAGAAGGAATGATATTAATTGTTACTAGTAGTACTGTATGAGTTACTATCTACACAAATTAGTTTTTTCGCAATATATATGTTTCTTATATTCTACAATATTTGTAAAGAAATAAAAATGACATTAGTTGAACAAAATTCTAAAGTCGGCAGGTACACATAAAAGGATCACTTGGTATCTTCGAGGCAAAGGTTCTACGTACGATCTATTGAACGATTTCTGTCGGAAGGCAAAGTAACAGCTGTCGGTAAAGATTGCTCGAGCATGCTGAGCGAATGAACAACGAAGCTCCAGCCCGTTAGGTGTTCAACGCTAAACCTGGGGGAACCAAAAGCAGTGGTAGACGTCATCTCAGGTCTAGTGATCAAGTCGACTCACAGCCAGATAGAGATTGAGTCTTTTTATATTTATTTGTCTAGTATTGTCAAGATGGCATCTTCGACTATCGCCATCTAGTAATCGGGCCGATTCTGTAAATCCTAAGTTATTGCATACCTCCATGTTTCAAGGTCATTAGAATTCGAATCAACCCTTTTTATCTTCATGTTCATCTCGAGAACCACTCATGGTATTGACATGACATTCAATGCTGCTAATATGTAACAGCATTGAATTCTGAAAACAAAATAATTAAAAAAAAAATAGTGCGCTTTTTATAAATTTTTTTTTCTCTTAATTAATTTTAAGTTTGAAAATAACTTTTTTTAAAACTTTTCCTTAAAACAATTGAATAAAGAAAGAAGTTTTTGGCTTTGCAGAAAGGCATAGCACGCTTCTGTGAACAAAGCCAGTTGTACCGATTCAAAATCAGTCATTTTTTCAGAAAATTGCCTCTCCCGGCTGAATGTCTTAACCAACTCTATACGCTCGGGCTCTGTCGCACAACGTTCCTGAATCACCCTGTACCTCTAGGTACTAATCCTTGCAAAGCTTAAATTTAAATTAACCTTACCAGATACTCACAAAAACATTAAAACTACTCCAAGATCTTAAAAAAACCATTCATATACACCCAATCGCTTTTACCATACCAGATACCACCCAAATTGTTATAGTTTACGGAAATTGTTTCCACTTCGTTCAGTTTATTTTGTTCCAGTTTCCAACAATTTATTCATTGACTGAACCGCTACCGCAGTCATTGAGAGTTCTCCTTAAAAAAAACAAACAGAAATGACAATGATGCCCACTTGTAGTTTTCTAATTGAGATAAAATAATGTATAAATGCCTTCAACGACAAAGATGATCGTCTCACAGAAAAAAAAAACTTCTGATGAAAAAAAAAATAAAAAAAAAGAAAATAATTAAAACTAACAATGACTTCGTGCAAGAAGAACAAAAATGTCCAACGGGTTAACAAAACAGCTCGACAGCGGGTCGGCCTGGCACAGCTCAATTTAAAGAGATAACAAGTGAAACTATCAAATGAAAAGACATACACAGAAAAAAATATCAAATGAGACAGAAGTTATAAGTGTATTAACAGTCCATTCAGCAATTGAACTCCCACTTGAGAGGGAAAATCCGCAATAGTAATATAAAAGATAAAAAAAAGAACAAAAATAAAATGACAAGCACAACTCATCTAAAACTTGAACATCCAACAACTGGCAAAGGACGAGCAGAACAGAACAGAACAGTACAGAGCACTATCTACATCGAGTGGGATAGTTACATTCTGAATGCGATGCAACTGGGCAGCTCGCGGGGAGCTGATGCCAAACATTATATCCGTCTGTCCTTCATTGCCAGTGAAGTGGCTTTTATCAGCACACCGCCCGCGGTGGCAATGTTGAATATGTTTTATAATACAATATTCCAACTGGAGGCTGTATTGCAACAATGGTTTTTAATTTTAATCCAGGGCTGTACTTGTCAGATAATTATAAGTCACATAAGTTGTTACGATACATTTAGTGATGATCTTTTTCCTTTTGATCCATTTTAAGATATTGCCAATAACTCTGTTTTTCAACCTAGCACTTTCAGTACAAGTTTTTATTTTTTAAAAATTTAACTTTTGCTTTGTAGTACTAGAAAAATGTCTAATGCGACCCTGAATGAAGAACCGTTGTTGCATGCCAAAAGTCCGACGCAAAGAAGATTGCGTTACAATCGCGTCTACTGTTGTCGTTAAAGCGGAAGGAAAAAAATGTCAAACAAGGAATTAATTAGATCCAAAGTGCTTGTCGTCACTTGATTGACTGGCTACTTGTCTACAATTAATCTGCACATAGCTTTATTCTTGTTTACTTGGTGATATGTACCTTTATAAATTTATACGTGAAAACATAATCTCTGGTGCTTATCTTTTGCCTCGATACTCCTCAATTAATAGCAGATATTGCTCCTTCGTACATGCAGTGGGCAGTAGCTGAAAATCCATCGAACTTTGACAGCAATTGAGTGAATCAATACACATAGATTACTACGTTGGATTAGATACTTGCAATTTCATTAGACAGGCTATATTAAGCGCAAACATGTTATTTGAGGATTACTAGTTTATTTTGTTTACAGATTGGAAACAAAACTTCAAGTCGAATAAGATTTTACACATTCGTAATTGCCATTAATTCAGTATATCTCGTCAATTATTCAATTATTCCCATTTTAATGTACTAATCATTTGAAATTTATTATTCTCAGATGTTCGCAGGAAGAAATCAATTTCAATTTTTCTCAGGCTTTTATGATTTTGCTAACATAAAATTGTCAACGCCTCGCTTGAAATTTTATTTATTATAGTTGCCTGATAAAATACCACAGCTGCCGCACTGACAACACCTTTAACTCAACATAATAATTTGATATAAATTTGCTTGTCTTTAAGAAACATTTAATATGTAGTATATACACAGTAAGAAATTAAGCAAAATTATGATTAAAGTTAAACATTGAAATTTCTCAACTGCTCTCTTCTGTCTGCAAAATCATTCAGTATATTTATACTGTACCCAATTCAGAAATAATTGTAAGAACCGGACCCATTTTATCAGTGGCGGAGACTCATTTAAGGTTTTACCTGTGGTAACACTAGTATTTTGTATATTTAGTATCTAGTCTGTTTTTTTTTTTTTTTGGTGTTAGGAGTAAGTATGAAGCATTATTTTCTACTTGCTCTTGTCATTCAAGTCTTTGGTTTTTTAGCTCAGCTCAGTTGACTATTTCCTTTATTTTATTATTAGATTTGTTTAATTTTTCGTGTCAAATTTATTTATTTGCTAATTGTAGGTATAGTGTATAGTGGGGTTCACATTATCAAATATGTTTGACAAGCATGGTTTGACGAATGCTTGATGGACTGCGTTCACATTTTCAAACATGTTGTCAAGCCTCAGTTCTCTTTAGAATTTCAACGATATCGGACGCTTTAGTTGCAGCTCTGGTTATTGACCAAATAATGGCAAATATGACATTAATTTTTATTTAATGTGTCTATATTTGCACAAGGCTCAAATTCTTTAAATTTGTCCAAAAGAACAATATATGCTTCATGGTTTTTATTATTGTTTTTATACTCTTCACTTTTAATTTTCCAAGTCTCTGGTAGATTCTTATACAATTCAAAAAACTCTTTCAAGAACTCATAATTTCCACTTATTACCACCGATCAGTTATAACAAGATTGGAAACCTACCTACGTTTTACCTTCCAAATACCTCAAATTTAATTTTTTTATAACGCATACTCTTGCAGCTAACCTGCTTTTTAGTTCGTAGGCAAATGTCATTTGTACAGCAAGCTTTCACATCTTGTTAAAACTGCAGTGCTTATTAAAGCCATTTACTTTTTTTGTGATGAGATACGATCTGCTCATCTTGAAGTTTTTTATTTTATGAATTTTCTTCCCGGTTTGATCATTTTGCGTTCACATTATCAAATATGATTGTCAAGCAAGCAAAATTTCAAAAAAAATTGAAATTCATCAAGCATGTTTGACAAGCCGTTTGATGGAGCGTTCACACTGTCAAATTTGAGTCCATCAAACCATGCTTGTCAAACATATTTGATAATGTGAACCCCCCTTATTGCAAAGTCGGAAAAATATTTTTTGTTTTTATCAAAAATCTCTTTTCAATTTACTTCGCATGCCTGAATAGGTGCGGGACAATGTTAATCTTAAAGTCAAACTGTGTTTTCAACCATACAATAGAGATGAAACCAATTAAATACTTAGTCTTTGTTTCAAAACATGGAAAAACAAAAGTATGAAAATACAGTGGAGCGACAGCTCTTGAAGAGCCAAGGCCTAAGTGGCTTTACTCATCAACAATTCTCTGAGTGCGTGTGAAGAATTGAGGGGACCTACAATTTAACGCCGATTCCGAACGGCAAAGTTGAGAAGCACGTTTTCATGACAGATTGATACTCTTGGAAGTTTTGTCAATTCTTCGCAAGAGGCAGTACCCGTGAAAGATGAAATAAAAACTTTTATGGGCACGAGTAGGACTCGCACCCACGACCGACGTTCTGTTTAGCCGCCAACACACCTAACCACTAAACGGCAACGGCAAAAGAAAAGTATAGTAAGCGGAAATATGTTGAAAAAATTCATTAATTTAGTAAAAAAAAAAAAACAATCTGCATTCCAAAAACTAAGAAATGAGAATGACTAGTAAAGGTTACAAGTTGCTGCTGTAGTCGAAATAACGATACTTATAATAGTCATCATTCATTAGGTCTTACTGGTAAGAATATAAGAAAACAACTGGACAAATATGATACAGTATTATAAAATATTGGAATTAAAAACTCAAAGAATATACATAACATTAGAGCTGGGTCTCAGTTCCTTATTTGCATTTTCTCAGTGTTTATGGGGAAAGCACGAAAGCAGAGATTTTTAACGATGACATAGTGTTGTTTAAAATGTAAACTCTCAATATATCTCTTTATACCCTCCGATATCAAAGAATATCATCAATTTCTTCAACAATTCAATTTTCTTTGAAATAAATAAAATCAATTTTGTTGCTCCCGTCCCATACGTCCTTATATTGTGCTTCTCCTGTCTTCTCATCCTTCTTTTCATGAATAAATCAGAATGGTTTTTAAATCTGTTTGTGTTTAAGTTTAGAATTATATCAAGGGAACGTTGTGATGACAACGTGATGGTGCCTTAGTTTCTTGCTTTGGGACAAAATGCTTCATGTATAAGTATGAAGATGGCGAATCCATAAATAATAATTTGTATATTCGCAATGCACTTTAAATCAAATACAATCATTTATAATGTTTATGAACATATTTTTGTATACCTAAAATATTATGAGTTCAGAAGCATTTATTGCTACAAAAACGTCAAAGCCACCTGCCATTAAGTAAGTAAGTAAGAAATTCATTTATTTACAATTCATAATTTACAGTGAAAGTTTTCTTAGAATTTAAAAGCTTTGGCTTTGCCGTCAGCTCGATTAGCAACTTTAATTTGTCTTATTGATTTATAATACATATGCACATATATAATTACTTTATAAATGAAACTCAGTTTTCACTTAATATTTTCGATTTTTTGATTTTTTGATTTTTAACAAAGATTAATCATATTCCGAAATAAGTAATTTTCTAAATCTGATAATTTCCTTCAGGTAATTGCTAAGTTTTGTCCAGTTTGGTCCATTCAATATTTGTACTGTCTCTTGCATTGTCAGAGAGAATTTTCCAAAATACCCGAATCTGGTATGTCTAAAAATTGGACATACACTTATAAAGTGGAAGCAATCTTCCTTGGCTCTAGTGTTGCATACAGAACAGAATTGATTGAAGCTCCCATTGTACGGTCGACCGTTGAGACATAATACTTCGCACCTCGCTTTGAATATCAGAGAAATGTCTTTGGGACATAGAGAATCATGGAAATAATTATTGTTAAAAAAAAAAATAGAGTGGCGCGACAGCTCTTGAAGAGCCAAGGCCTAAGTGGCTTTACTCATCAACAATTCTCTGAGTGCGTGTGAAGAATTGAGGGGACCTACAATTTAACGCCGATTCCGAACGGCAAAGTTGAGAAGCACTTTTTCATGACAGATTGGTACTCTTGGAAGATTTGTCAAGTCTTCGCAAGAGGCAGTGCCCGTGAAAGATGAAATAAAAACTTGGCCTGAGTAGGATTCGAACCAACGATGTTCAGCTTAGCAGCCAACGCACTTACCAACTAAGCTACGGGCAACTGCCTCAACTGCGGCAACTGTTACTCAGATTAAATTTCAACTGACTATATAGAATTCGGCTTTCTGATTCAGTAGCCGATGTTACGAATGTTACCTGCCATTATTTCTTTTTGAACACATGCTTGGAATTAACGTTGGAGACATTAGCTTGGTTTTCCAATAGATCAACGATATGTTTTTATTCTATCCTTTCGATGCAATCTATTTATTGTGCAACATGAGGGTGAGGGACATTTATTTTAACCTTCCAATGTTTAAGTGATCATGCATAACATGGTGTATGGTGTGATTATGATCAAAGGAATGATACTTTAAAAGACACGGTATCTTAAATCCAACAAATTTGCTTGCAACACTTACGAGTCGATTCGAATCGAATGAAAGCAGTCGGATTTGTGTCAAAAAATATATTCAAACGATTTTTCTATAAAATTGTATGATTTAGTATTTATTTAGTATTTATTTATTATCGATATTCCAATTCACAGTAAGAGTACACTTATAAATTTGTGAAAATTAAAAAATAAATTATATTACAAAGCTTAACAAAATATAATTAAAAGATAACAAATGAAAAGAAAAGAAGAATAAAACATAAAACAAATTAATCATATGAACATTACGTTATTCCTAGCATGAAAAAAGTTAAAGGTTGAAGTTGCTTGATAAGGGTAAAGGGGAGCGGATTTGGGAGGTTAGCTAGTTGCTTTGGTCAGTTAGGTACAGTCTTAACTCGTCACTAAATTGTTGCTTGTCACTAAGTTCTCTTAAGTTGCGCGGAAGTGTATTCCAAAGGCGGATAGCTGATATAAAGAATTGTCTCTCGGATGTAAGGCAGGTGAAATGTGGTAAAATCAAACAAGCAGATCTGTTGGATGTCGAAAACCGGATTTTATCAAAAAGATATGACGGCTGCATGGTTTTTAAAATTGAAAATAACAAACACATGGTACGAAACTTTATATAATTGAAAAATGACATGCCTATACTCTGTCCGATAAAAATTGGCAGTACAGGGAAGATAGGGATATCTGCATCTCGTTTGTACTTTTTTAATACCCATAAGTACTTTTCTCAAAAAAGCTCTTACAGGGTTGCCGTTATGCGCATTTTGAATTCGAAAAAGCTAAATGAAATAACTGAAGGGTCGCTATTCTTCTTTTTAACATTGATTTTCATTTCGTTTTTTATTATATATGAAAATAAAATAAAATGTATCTTTTTCCACACCACCAAGAGGTAAGATAAAAGGCGCGTTTTTGAAGGGTATCCCCAGTAGGCCTAATCCCTTTTTAATAAAAAACAAACAAAAAATAAGAATTTATTCATAAATATCAAGATAACAAAAAAATAAAATAAACAAGCATAACAAAAATTAAAAAAAAAAATCATATTTCATAATATTTACATTTATACATTTTGATCTGAAGAGTAGTTACTGCTGCTGCTCTCTTCATCTAAATTAATGATGAGGCTTTCCACAGCATCTTCCGAAAAAACGTCCATTTCCCACATTTTTGGCTCAACCACCTGCTCAACGTGCTGGACACACCTATGCCATTTTTCAGCGTCAACGTTTTGTATTGCAGTTTCGAAATGGCCTTTTATTTCTGTCATCTTAAAAGACTTATTTTGACTTGCCACGAATCCTTTCACTTGAGCCCAAAGCAATTCTATTGGATTAAGCTCACAGTGGTAAGGAGGCAAGCGAAGCACTTTGTGTCCTGCGGCTTGGGCCATATCGTCAACGACGTAGGTTTCATAGTTGTTTTTATGGTGCCTTACGATGCTCAACAACTCTGCCTTAACCATATCATCCTCAAAAGAAATGTCGTTTGATCGGAGCCAAATCTTTATGTCGTTTTCTTTTGTTGCTGTAGTCGGAGCTTTGTTTTTCTTTCGTTAATGATATGATGCGTTATCCAGGACAAAAACTGAGTTGGGATCCAGGCACGTAAGCGTTTTCTTGAACCACTTTTCGTATACGTCGGCGTTCATGTCTTCGTGATAATCCCCACTGCTTCCAGAAACGAAGCATAGGAGTCCGCCGTCTACGAAACCTGTAGAGCTTCCTATGTGCGTTATTATCAGCCTCTTACCTTTTCCCGATGGTGAACGCAAACCTGTTGATAAACCCTCCGTGAACGCTTGCCGAGGTGTTAATATGGACGGATCTTGCCAAACTTTATCTTTTGTGTGCCCTTCGTTTAGCCAAGTTTCATCAGTGTAATAGATTTTGCGGTTTTGTTCTCTCAGTTTTTTTATTTCACGCAAGTATCGCCTTCTCCATGCGATGATGTCGTTTCTTTCTAGTAAAACACTTTTCCGCTGACGACTGGCAAATTTAAAGCCTAGATTTTTTGTCAAAATCGTATGCAAGTAAGACCTGCTGATTTTGTTGATGTTCACATTGAGTTTTACCTCATTCAATATTTTATCCAGCGTCGGTAATTCATTATTTGAAAAAAACTGGTGAACAATTTGCCTGATCGCACATTTATCAAAATCATCAATTTTTATTCTGCGACCAGATTGGTTTTTCTTTTTTGGTGGTGAGTTGTGGCCTTTGGTGCTATTTTCTTGTAGAAGTCTGTACACTGTTCGTTCAGATACAGAAAATATATCAACAACCTGCTTTACAGCCTCGGTTTTACTTTGCAGGTTCTTGCAAATTGATTTTGTCGCCTCAACTATCTCTTTTTTTTTCGGCACTCAAGTCCTTCGAGCATTTTGATGTTGAAGCCATTTTGCACAACACAACAAAAGCACAACAATAAAACACAAACAGCACAACAAAATCACAAAGATAATATACAAACAACACAACAAAAGCACAACAAGAAAAAACAAACCACACAACAATAGAACAACAAAAGCACAACAATATTATCACAATAATGCACAAAAATAACTCGCAAAATCAACAAACCTACCGCCCGGTACGAGAATCTACACAAATAATATTGTTCCTAAAAAAAATGGCTTTGATTTTTATAACTGCATTTTAACTGATTTGCAAAACTTTAAAAAAAATGCAAAAGTCAAACACAACTCGATAACTCTTTTCGTTAAGAAAGCTCTCAAAGCAAAAGCTCCTCAACAGAAATCCATTGAAAAAGTAAGAAAAAAAATACGAAGTGAGTTACGAAATAGAAAAAGGCAACTCTGAATATGTGTGATTTAATGAGGGTTGATGTTGATGTTGAAAAGCAGCAGAGAACGATCAGTGCATGCTGATGCTCGTGTGTGTGCCAGGCAGGTCGTTATGGGCTCTACGTCGGATGCCATCGAAAATTCATGGGTGTTTTATAAAACTTTTTAAAGGAGTTCCCTTCAATTGGGTATGGTGTAGAGAACAGCGCGCCACTGATTTTTTAAAAGCTCTCCCATAAGGCCTGTACTGCCAATTTTTATCGGACAGAGTATAATAAAAAAAATTCCAAATGTGAAATATGGTCGAATCTCCTGAGATTGTATATATAGCGCAGAGTACTATTGAATGCTACTTGAAGTTTTCTTTTGCTTTCAGTATCACAGTTATAAAATATTTCACAACCATACACGAGAACTGTACATGTAAATTTACATCATCTTGTAAAGATGCCAGACTTTCAGCTGAAATTTACCCACGATTATGGTCAAAATAAAAAAAAAACATTAAAAAGAAAACATATGTTCACAAGGTAAAGTATACTGTTCCTAAAGTCGTTATGGCTGCAGATCTGAGTATGGTGTCGACCTGCTGGCCACAGAAAGGCCATCGTTCCCAAGGAGCAGTTCCTTCCTGGACCTTTTGCTGTACGATACCAGATTGACTATAACAGACAAAGTGGGTAATCCTAATCACACTCGAAACTGTTTACAGACAGTCGAGTTTGACAGTGACCACTGTTTCTTGGCTGCTGTAATTCAGATTCCGAACGAGCTTGTAGAATTGGATGAATTCGTTCCAACGCATTCTTACAATTATAGTAAGATGCGATGGCCGCGTTTCACCCAAGTCCTAGCAAGAGAACTTCGTTCGAGTGACATAGCCCCACCAAACAACAGAAACTTGACAAACACAGAAATTGACCAACACCTTGAACAGATGGACAACATAATAAAACGGACAATACCGAAGTACAAGGAACGCGACCAAAACAACGTCTACAGTAACGCGACTATAGATGCACTACACAGACAGAAAAACGGACTACTGACAAGACTTAAAAACTTGTACAGACGATTTACAGACCCGAACGACTTGGAGATTAGGATAGTGAAGTCGTCGATTAAAAACGTCAACACCCTGATCAAGGAAAACTACAGGTTATCTATTAATTTGTACTGGGACAACAAAATTCGGGCCGTTAACTATAGCGACCCGAGTATGTTCCCTCAAATTAAATATTTAGGTCCAAGAAACCAGAACGACCTTCCGTGTCTTAAGCTCCAGAGGACAGTAGAGAACAGAGACGTACTTCTGACAGCGCAAATGGATCTTGAGGAAGCCGCCTTGGACGATGACTTCTTTGTGATTGAAGGTCCGCAGTAGAAAGTGGAGACAGTCGGTGCTGCTTTCCAGCAAGTGTGAATGCTTGCACTCGCCCGAACCACGACCTGGAGAACAGAGCTTTACTTCATCACTTCTACCTGAGGAATGATATTACGCATTGGCGATCCGAGAACCATAGTTTTACCCGGTTTGATGACGACTTCTTAGCAAACGCTTTAATCGCCGAACGAACGGGCCCAAGTCCCTTGCTCATCACAAAGGTAGAACTCCAGCTCATCTTTGATTCAATAAAGAATAAGAAGTCAGCAGGTGTCGACGGTATATCCAACATTGTACTAAGACACTTACCGATTGAAGCCATCGACATTTATACCACACTCCTAAATAACGCGCTGAATAATGCATATTATCCAGTGCGTTGGAAGACAGCTTTGGTTCATCCTCTCCCGAAAAAGGAAAAGGACAACTCCAATCCTTCAAAACTCCGGTCAATAAGTCTTCTTCCAAGCATCAGCAAGGTATTCGAAAATAAAATCAATAGGGCTCTGGCTGAGTGGGCTGCGGACAACAGTATTATTCCGGATAATCAGTTCAGGTTCAAGGCAGGACATGACACTATTCATGCCGCGTCTAAACTCGTTTCTGACATCCAATGGAACAAGTCCAAGAAACAATGCACGAGTGCTGTTCTGGTGGATTTAGAGAAGCCCTTTGACACCATATGGCTAGAAGGGTTGTGCCTTAAACTCACCAGACTAGGCATCAGTAAACCATTATTGTATATATGCTTTATGATGTGCTTAACGGTAGAAAGTTTGTTGTCAAAAGTGGCAATGTAACTTCTACCACCACCTTTCAAATTAAAAACGGTATTCAACAGGGAGCGGTGAATTCGCCGATCCTCTTCAGCATTTAGACCAGCGATCTGATTGGTAGCTTAACTAACGCGATTGCGTATGCCGACGACCGGATTACGTACAGAACGGCTCGAAAGGTTGAAGTTATTAGAATTATCTTGCAGCGTGACTGCGAGAAGATTTAGCGATACTGCGACGACTGGAAACTGAAAATAAATGCCCAAAAGTCGGAGACAATTTTGTTCCGGACTCCGTTGGCTTAGGCTTCGCGAGATACGTGTGAGAATTGGCGCAAGATGGTCATTGACGAACAAAAGTGTAGTGAAGTACCTGGGTATCTGGTTGAACCAGTATTTGTATTTCGACAGACATATAGATGCTGCTTTGACTAAGGCCAGCGGAGCTTTTGCTCTGACGAAACGGCTGTTTTATAGCAGTCGGCGTGACTCCAGAGTGAAGGTAATTTACTACATGGCCCTCATACGGCTAATGATTGTTTATGGTTCCAGTGTGGTTCAACATTGTCCCTTCCCAAATGGAGAAGTTTCGGGTGTTCGAGAGGCAGTGTCTTCGACGCTCGTGATGGAGCGGAGCTGCTTCGGTTCAGTAGGGCTGTATCCGAACAGGACCGCATTGATAGGGTGAAGCAGGAGGACCAGTGTTGGTGGCTTCAAACAGCATTAGATAATGGGTAGTCCGGGGTGAGGTATATTTGCTATGGCCGACTCACATACTTGTTTTAGTCCTAGGTTTTAGGTTTAAGTTGAGTAGGTATGGTGGCACTAAAAAAAATATATGTATATGAAATTAATTAAAAAAAAACAAAAAAAAATAATAAAAAAAACAGAAAAACAGAAAAATATATAAAGAACAAAAAAAAAAAAAACATTGAATATATATATATATATAAAAAAAAGACAATTACAAAACTACAACAGTAGAATTATAAATGGAAACAGTTTTCTTGTCGTTGTGGTTGTTCTAGTTTTAAGTAGTTTGTAGGTAGAATAGGTAATTTTAAGTTTTATTTTAAGGACCCTAGCATGTGCCTAAGTAAAAATTCTAAAAAAAAGAGATAATGACATTAGTTTTTTTTTTCTAATAGCACAAAAAAAAAGGAATGAAATCAAATTAAACAAACTTAGTTCGTAGGCCGAAAGGCATTAATTTAAAGAACAATGAATTACTTAGAGTGCCCGATTAGGGCCAGTAAGTCATATGTATATAAGTAGTAATAATTAGGCTAGTTTCCCATTTTTGTCTAGCATGTAAGTAGATTTAATCTTAAATGAACAAAAAAATGAATTTGAAAAAAAAACTGTTCCTCAAGTTAATAAAATAATTAGAAATATAAGTTATTTAACTAACTACCCACAAATGAAAATAATAAATGAATGAAACAAAATGTTGATTTGAAATTAGAATTTTAACTTGACGAACGATAAAAATGTATATGTGAAAAACAAGCATACACTCTCACCGTTCGTAAATTTGAGCTTTTAGTACACGCATACGAACTAGTCAATTTGAGATTGTGGGCAAATCCCATTTGATATTTCTTATCTCCTTTTATTTCTAGGTTTCAGGTTTGACTCAAATGCAGATTTCAGAAAAGTTAAAATGATCGCATTCACACAGGGAATCTGAATACATTCGTTTTAGGCTTTTATTTTTTAGTAATCATCCACTTAGTTTGTAGAATTAAAATATCCCTTTTTTTGTTACGAGGCACGAAAACACTCTTTTGCCCTTATAGCTATTTTTGAGACTAGAAATACCCACGAAATGGGTAATCATCCACGATCTGGCAACACTGCATCTTGTATAGACTCTCTTGCCTTTAATGCCGCATGGGAACGATTGGTGCTCAAAGAAAATCCGAAAACGGCGCTCTTTTTGTATTTCTTTTGTTTAGTAAGAGTGCAAGAAATTAAATAAAACTAATAGAACATTATACATTTTTAAGTAAAATAGCATTAAGTAGGTCTAGGTAAGGTACTTGTGTTTGTTTCAAGTTCACTGTCTTATTCTTAATTTCTAATTTATACTTTTTACAGGAACTTATTGGCGACTTTAACGATTTTCTTTTTCAAAAAAAGGCAAAATAAACGCAATGAATACTTACATTTAACATTATTTCAAATCTTGGAAATTTTTACACGTTTCAAAACTTTTCAACTCCACTTTAAGTGATTGCATTTCCTATGGACGGAAAATCTATGCCATTGGAACAGAATTCAGTTGTTGTCTTGAATTTTTCTCAAAGAGAGTATTCAATGCGCATTTAAACGTAATACATAACGTGGTTGTCTGTGGCAAGCAAAAAGATCAATATAATAGCGTAGACGAAGTACCTACAGGTTTTGGTTCACACGGAACCGGATTGTTTAATTTGCTTCTTGATGTTGTTTATGAATCGTTGATGGTGCTTTCAATCTCAACATCTTAGTAGCCTTTTATTAAACACTAGCTTCGCCAAACTCTCAACTCGAAGGTAGTTTACGAGTATAAAATGTTCGTATTAATTGACTTGGTAACTTAGAATAAGTATATACATTTATAATTGAGGTTGAGGGCGGTATGGAGTCTATGCACTTACACTTATCGTATTACCGCTGGCAATATTAGGTGTGCCAAAAATGTATGGCTTTGAGTGAAAAACCTGACGTCGACGTTGTACCCGAAACCCAACAATAATATTGCACAGATAGACAGTCTTAACTCTAAATGATTTCAAAGAAAATATCAGTTCACAGAGTTTTACAGTGCAGGTGCACTAGTTGGTACAATTAAATTTTTTTTTATCATTGAGTGGAACCTGTTTGCGAGTTATCCAAAGATTTCATGTTTGAAATTATTTGTCTGTATAATGAGTTCGAATATATGCAAAGAAAACTCTTTTAAGGTAGATACTTACAATTATTCGGTGAAACTTCTGCGGAAGTACCTGAAAGTAAAAAGAAAATTGTTTGACCAGTAAATAATTTTAGCAAGTCTTTTTTGATAAAATGTTGATACTGGTTGTCTCGTATCTATCCTCTTAACGTCAAGCAAAAACCCTGAGAAAATGTAGGCTATTGACTCTTACCTATATTTAGATTTTTTGGTAAGTTTATACTTTTGTGATCCTCCGATCTCATCCGATTTCAATTAATGTTTGTTTATAATATTCGCTCCGAAATGACTCACTTAGGCCCATTTGCTCAATCGGAACATAAATTTATGTTCTACTTAAAGTTCTCCTTTTGTATGGGGATTTTAAGTAGAACTTATCGAATTCCGGAACGTCCTATATAAAAATGAAACCTTTATGTAGAACATAAATGTATGTATGTTCCGATTGAGCAACTGGCCCTTAAAGTTTTAATATTATGATGGTCTTATGACTTTAAATAAGGTGATCATAAGCACATTTCCTTAGAAAATCTTGAATTTTCGAATAAAACATGTAGGCACGAAAATATTGAAAAACTTTGTGATAACGAAAATCATATTTCAAAACTATGAATATAAACAGTAATCTGCCTCCCCGCTTTAATGCACAACACATTTATTTTAACAACATGTTTCTACGCTTGTTATTTTGTTTCAAATTTCTAAAAAATTAACTACCTAAGTATGTTTAATGCCTCTCTGATATCTACCCAACCCGCCTTACAGCCTCTTTTTTTCAACACTTTCATCCAAAATACATTAATTTTTTCGCTGATAACTAACTACCTTTCCTAATTTAAAAATGGATTTTTTTTTTAAATTAACAACAATTTGTTTTTTACCCATTAAAGTGTTTTATTGTTTTCTGTTAAATTAAGCACGTTACCGGGTTCGCATAACTATCTTAAGAAACACTTATCCAGGGAGCACTGTGCATAAAACTGGATGTTTATTCGTATGAAATATGAATGTCCCGTATGGAGTGTTAAACGGCCCGACAAAATGTATGAAATGTTCATGGTTCATACAGTTCTAGTCAGAGATGGTTCCTAGCAAAAAAAAAACTTGGAAAAATCATATGGAAGAGTCGAAAAACTAGAAAAACCGAACACAGATCGAAAACTTGAATTTTCGAGGGAATTTTTTGTTCCAGAATGGCTTATCAAATAAAAAAATAGTATTTTCTTGATTGAAAACTCCCAAAACTCAAGAGAAGCTTAAAAAACAGAAATTATTTTTTTCATGCAATTTAAGGTGGCATTGATTTTCAATTGGAAACATGGAAATCTTTTGATGAAAAACTCCGGAAGAGCACACAGAATTCTGGGTGCAATTCTTCAGAAATTTCTTTTCGAACGGAACACTTTTTTGGGTGAAAAATTCGGAGAACCCCGGAAAACTGGGGTGCCAGCACGTAACTTAATACAATCGAGTTTACTCGATATAATCGAGCAGTGGCAGCACGTAATTTGTTTCAATAGAATAAACTCGATTGTATCGTCATATTTCACAGCATACAATTTTGAAATAGACGTTGGAAACAGAAAAAAATTCTCGATAGAAAATATGTTTCTTTTTGGAAAAAATATGGAACCCAAACCAAATCGGGCCATAAATAAAGAACAAAATGTATTTTTACTCATTTTATGACAATGTTTATTATTAAACCGTATTTCTGCACTTCTTTCTGCTGCATTCCCCATTATCACTCATTTCTAAGGGATTGCTTTTGTCCCTAGAATATCTTCTCTTTCATATTGCATTGGACTCTTCTTCATCCAGGATGAATCATCCTCACATTTAGAATCAAAAAATATCATTTTTGTGTTGACTTGAAAAATTACCTACAAATGTTAATTGAAAAATGTTTGACATTTTTTTGATTTAATGATAAACAATGAAAATTTTAAGCAAAAACTCGTTTCAAGTTACGTGCTGCCTAGAAATATTTATTTCGAGTTGATAGACGATGAACAATGCTCGATTGTAACAAGTTACGTGCTGGCACCCCTGTATTTTTTTAAAATTTTGCTCAAGCTACGAAACTTAAAAAATTGCATTTTGACAGAAAAATGTGTCTATAGTTCTCTAGTAAATCTAAAGACAGGGTTTGCGGGGTCAGCTAGTAAACTATAAAACTTAACAATCTTAAACTAGGAAACTTGGCTTCTGTACATATGAAAAATAAAATTATTTTCACAAGTGAATTGGCGATTAGATTTCAAAAACTGATGAAAAACTGTTGGAAAACTTTCCAAAATTGTAAAATCTTGAAAATTCCAATTTTTAATTATAAAAATATTTAGAAAAAGTGCTTTTAACTTTTAATCATGCTTTCGGAATCGATTCGAATACAGAAATGTTACCTAACATTTAAATTTAAACATTGGTCTGACTCATTATTTGAAAAATTGTAAATTGAAAAATAAAAGCATGTACAACGCAAGTACTCAAGATACTTGCGTTGTACAACTACTTAATGAGTTTTTATGGTAAATCTACCTCATTGCTTTTATTAAACAAAATTATACTTCAAATGCATGAGCCCTTGTATAAATATTTTAATTAATTAGCCAAGAGTATAGAAGTACATGTTTGTATAATGCATTGCTTTATAATGAGCTTGCCACATAATGAACCAATCCTGTCCATTGAAATTCCCTCGAGTGCAGGCCACCAAACACAACTTTTCTTTCAGTCCGAAGAGTACTATATGTATAATTTACGTATACATACGTATGTATGCACACAGTTTTGTTTTATCCTCAACGATGAACATAAATCCAAGGAAATGGCTCAAAAAATACAAAAAATTAAATTACAACATTGCGAATGTAACACGATACTACTAGTATAAAAATAGGGAATCCTTAAAATATCCTCACTGCAAAAGCAAGCCAATATAAATCCAACTGAGAAATAAGAAGAAGGACAACGTCGTCGTCGTCGTTGGCCGTCTACGAGCCCAAAAGACCGGAATGCAATTGGTAGGTAGGTATGTATTTTATGCAGTGCATTAAAAATGCAAACATCCTTGTGTCCCGTCCAGTCCATCCGAAAATACATGCAGCCATTTCGGCCGGCTGAACTGGACTTGACTGAGCCGGTTCGGAACTGTGTGTACTTTAGTGTGTTGTGGGGATTGTGATTTTTTCAACATGGCAACAAGACACTCAATCCAAAAGCAGCAGCAGCACCACCACCACCACCACCACAGCCACAATAAATAGTCTTAGTCTTTCGACCAAAGTGCACTTGTTAATTCTTAATGAAACTCAAATTGTCCAAGTGCACGTTTTGTTCAAGTCGACTTACCTTTATTCGCATTTATGTATGTTTGTAGATGTATTCACCTACTCCAAGTAATATGAAAAGCAGTTGGGAATAAAAGCAGTGAAGAAAAGCTTCTATTCGCAGATCACACAATTTCAAAATGCCAAATGAATTTTGATAAATAATAATGTAAGTGAGATCACAACAAAATTATGAAATGTTAAAAAAGAGCCAAGTTCTCTTATGTGCGAACAACACTGTGTACAAATTCAGCCACCAAAAGTAATGAGATCTAAAAGACCGCCAAATTCTTAACATGTTAAAGTGTTATATTGAATATTTAAAATCATAGAAGATAATACAACAATATTAAAAGAAAATAGAAAGTGAGCCCAAAGTTAGTTGGATTTTGAATGACAATTCACAAGTTAACTTGGCAAGTTTTCGTCTGATGCGTGATTAAAACTAACTTTGAGCCCAGCTCCAAGCTAAGCTCGATTTATCACGCCATCACGCTGCCGTCTTGTTGAAAAAAGAGCTCCTCACTAGACCATGGCCTTGAATTTCAGGAAGTATAATTCCGGGACAATTGTTACCATTGACGGTAAAATTTTGATCTGCCCCATTTCAACCTGCTCATAAGCTAACAGCTTAGCTTTTCGTAAGTGAAAAGAGAAATTTATAATCTTACTTTGTTTGAATACTTAACGCGAAAAGGTTTCATACCTCAAAATATCTTTCATATTAGGAAACATAAAATTAGATTAAAATTAGTGCAGCCATTTTTAAGGTGCAGTGTTCGTTTAGAAAGATTTAGATCGTGTTATTATAGAATTGAAGAACTGAAAATGCTAAAACACGAACATTACCTAAAAAATATCAATCGAAGGTATACATTTATTTTTCAAGGTAGGTAATAACTCTATATCATTTAAATATGTACAGAAACTATTATATGAAAAAGTAAATATCCTTACAAAGAAACAAACTCAGACAATCGATTTTCTATTAAAAGGACTTGAGACATTAATGGACGCATGTAAAATAAATAAGAAGAGAGTGAATATGGGAAAAATATTGAAAGCTTTATCCAGCACGAGATCCAAAGAAGAGTACTCAACTGTAATTTATTTGGAACAATTTCAAAAATTCCTTTTATCAGGTCATCCGATGGATGAATAAACGCTTAACATCTGAATCCAGCCTGCAGTGACGACATTCTTCATATTCCGAGAGTAAGTGTTGTCTAGTCGTAAATTTCATAGTGTAATACGTGCATTTGTTTCGATAAGTAATCATTACTGAAGTTGATCAGTTCAATACAATTTTGTCTATTAACATTTCTAAATGTTTCAAAAATTGTTCTTAAAATATTTTTTTTATGGCGTTGACCAGAAACACTGAAAGTAGGTGTTCGAATTCGATTCGTAACTGCCAATAATTTCTAGATTGTCAGTTTGTAGAAAATGTGCTTCTCAACTTAGCTGGAGAAGATAGGTATAAAAGTGTATAGAGCCATCCTCTTTTGACATTCATTCAGGAACTTTTGAATTTCTTGGTTCTTCGTAACTCTGCCACCCTTTCATAACTCGACTCGACAATTTTTTGGCTATAAGCTTATAAGATTTATTTAGTCATAAGAAACTCTACTTCTGTGACTATGGTATGCTGAGAGCTGATCCGTTGACTGGTATGTATTTAATGTAACTCAACATGGATAAAAACGCTGAAAGCGTATGAAACAATGTAAGCATGCAGGTAAAAATCGATTGGTTGATGGCGAATAAGGTATATGTACCTATTCGCTAGGCACAATCAATTTGTTTGAATGTCTTCAGGATAGGGGGCGCTGCCGATGCTAGTTAACCAGTATCTTTATTTATAGAACATCTTATTTTTAATCACATCGGTAAAAGCTTGGCGATGAAATCTGACGATATGTATATGACATAACCTACATTGCAAATGAGATAACAAATTTAAAAGGATTGTGGAAAGTGGCATGATAATAATAACATGTTTAAAGGTTGATTACTTCTAGTGAACTCAACCATTTAAACCATTGTTTTTGAAAAGTTACACACGGAAAAATTGGAATTTCATTTTTTTTTAGATATATGTATGTACATTCTTTTTTTTATTTCAATGACATTTTTTATAGTTCATACGATACAGAAATAAAAAATCCACAAGACTTACTTACGTATGTGTATGATAGTTAGTACGGTGACAAACCTCCTAGCGTTTTTGCATAAATGTCTGAATTCTGTAGAAAGTGGACAGGAAGTTGATTGTGTTTACACAGATTTTTCCAAAGCGTTTGATCAACTTTCGCATACTATGTATTATCAGGTTTAAATTGAATTCATATGGATTTCCTCCAGGATTCGTCAAATGGATTTCTTCTTATCTTGATAATAGATCTTACCAAGTTAAATTCAGAAACTCTTACTCAAAACCTTTCATCGCCAAATTGGGTGTACCACAAGGTAGTCACTTAGGACCCCTTTTATTTATTTTAGCTATTAACGATGCTCCGTTAAGTGTTCGAAGTAGTAAAATTCTTATCTTTGCAGATGATATGAAGATTTTCAAAAATATTTCATGCAATGAAGATCGCGTTCAACTGCAAGATGATATAAATAAGTTTGTTGTATGGTGTGAAAAGAATTATTTGAATCTTAACCCAAGAAAATGTCAGACAATGACAATTTCCAAAAAGCGTAATCCTACATCTTATGATTATGTTATATCCCAACACATATTATCCCGTGTCTTTAAAGTTAGGGACTTAGGAGTTCTTTTCACATCTAATTTAGATTTTTCAGAACACATTAATAACATCGTCAATAAAGCTAATTCAATGTTAGGGTTTATTAAGCGTTGGTCCAAGGAATTCCTTGACCCTAACGTTTCCTATGCCTTGTACAATAGTTTGGTTCGACCCCATCTCGAATATGCATCACAAGTTTGGTTTCCTCATTATGCGATACATATTGAGAGACTAGAATCAGTTCAACGCAATTTTACACGTTTTGCCTTTAAAGGGCTTCAATGGTTTGACCCCAATAATATCCCTTCTTACGATGATCGACTTGCATTTTTCCAGATGCAAAAACTGTGTCAAAGGAGAACAAATAATGATATAGTTTTCCTTCATCAAATTATTACTGGTGTCACTGATGCTCCAGATATTTTGAGTTCTATCTTCTTTAATTACAGAGGTGGAGACTATATTTTGCGTTCTCATAATTTGATTAAAGTCCCCCAACATAGAACTAACTACGGAATGCATGAGCCACTGACAAGAATAAGTAAGCTATTGAATGCGTATGAAGACTTATATGACTTTAATATCAATAAAAACAAGCTAAAACTAATTCTTAAAACCAGTGTTCCACGTTCTTAAATGTTTTGTGAATTGTTTGTCTCATTGTACTTTCACTTTTTTACTTACTTACTTACCTGACAAGTGTCTTCTGCATGCTTATTTATTGTTTTTTTTTCGTGTTTTTATAATTTTTTGACTTAAAAATTTTAAAATTTTTGATTTTAAATTTTGCATTTTTATTTTTTTTGCTTTTTGTAAGATTTTAATTTAAAACTTTGATTTATTTTGTTTTTCCTTTTTGTACCTGCTTGCATTAAGCAGTCCCTAACTCTTGCCTTCCTAACGTTCGAATCGCCATCGCTTTTTTTATTTTATTTATTTCAAATAATTTGTAACTAAGTGCCGATACGACTAGCAACCGTAATTGCAATCGTACTCGGTGAAAATGGACCCCAGCGCGTGCGGTATCTGGGGGTGAAAGAGGCGTGGGAATAAAAAAAAAATAACGAATGCCATTTTATATTTTTTATCTGAATGATAGTAAAACAAAATCTACTTTAATTTAATTATATATACATATAGAAAGATAAAATTGTGAAAGTATATTTGCCTTTTTTTTTTCTTAAAATGCATTTGAAGCAATTAGTGTCAAAAATTAAATTCGTAATGAAAAAAAAGAACTTGAGGGTTGAGAAAGTACTCATTCTATTTCTTCTTAAAAATCCTTTTAAATTTTTCAAAAATTAAACATCAATTTTTCGTTTCTAGGGCCAATGTTTGATTCATTATGCAAAATCAATTACGTGAGTGTTGTTTCAGGTTCCTATATTTTCTTCTTTTTCTTATTTGGCTCCTAGGAGTGTCTGTTTGAATTCAGATATTCAACTCCGGCAGAACCATTCAAAAGAAGTTCCTTTACAGCAGTTATTTCAGAGAAACTCTAGTCTTAAAAATGCAATATCCCTAGTCTATAAGTGCCAGTATTACCTTTTGCCTGACAGAGAAGAAAAAAATCAATTGGTTGTAGGATGGGAGACCGTCAGTGTAACCTACAAAATAATGCTGCAATATGTTTTCCCTTATGCGCCTTCCTGTTCTTCTTTTTTCTACTATATCTTAACCTCACTAATGACATTTTTTTTGTTTTTGTTTTGTATTTTTACTTTGCAGCAGAAGACAAGATTTTGAAATTTATTGCACAGGAATAACATAATTTTACAAAGGTAGAATCAAATTGAATCAAAAAAGTACATCGAATAACTAAAGTTTTCCGGACCATACAGTGACCTCAAACTTATTTGGAATTGGAAGTCGTTTGACCAAGCAGTGAAGTGGGGAACGATCCAATTAATGCATTGCCCAACATATGATGATAAATTCAAGGAAAACGAAGGTTAAGAAACGCCTTATTAAAAAAAAGAGTTAGGCTAGACATACTTTTCTACATATTTAAAACAGTAACGCCCGATTTCTTGACAAAGTTCTAGCCCTTAAAACTCGGTTTAGTGAAATTTTAGAACTCATTTGAGTTCTAAGTCATTTCTTCACCAAGTTCTAGTGCGTTAGAACTTCAATTTAGAACTTTGTTATAGTTAGAACTTCGATAAAATTAGACCCTCGAATTCGGGGGTTTAGTGCCTTAGAACTTCGATTTATTAGAATTTCGTTTTTTCAACGAATTTGCTGATTTCATATTGGACAACGGCGTCGAGCGTTCGTTGGGAAAAATTGGTATTTACTTTGTAGCATTTGTTGGTAATGAATTATTGTTGGTGTTGTCAGACGACCGCGACAAAGCTGTAGACACCTGAGCTGTCGGTGGAAAATTGACGGTTTGAGATGGCGTCATTAGGATTGTAGCTTTTTTTCAACCAGAGAGCATGGGATATGGGAATCGTCTGCAGGAGTCATATTTAAGACGTCGAAATCTGGTGGCATTGCATCAGAATCAAATGATGCTAATCTTGTTGGCAAATGGTCAGTGAAGTATACTTCGGCGATGGCGACAGCTTAACGAAAGCCAAAGCCTAAGTGTAAGCCACTTATCATTAACAATTCTCTGAGTGCATGTGATGCACAATTAAAGGCCGATCCTATATTCAGTTAGGGGACCACTCGTCCCGATTGGGGTACTCAAGAGGAAGATAGACCTTAAATTAAAAGAGAAAATCAATAACTCGTGGAAATCCAGGGACGATTGCGCAATCTCTAGAAGTTATGGCCTAACACAAATGAAAAGGAAACTCGGTATTTTCTATCGCTGAGTAAAAGGAACATTAAAATCCTGATAGGTGTACTAACGGGTCATTGCGCAATCCATTTGCACATGGCCAACAAGATAGGGGCATTTGCACCTGATTTCTGCAGGAGCTGTCAGGATGAGAAGAAAATAGAAACCATTAAACACCTGCTCTGTGACTGTCCGAACCTTCAAACTAGCCGACTCCGTCATTTCGGAAACAGGTTTGTTGGAGAACTGGATGATCTAGCACAGGTCTCAATGGCAAACATGAGGAAATTTATAGATAGTACAGGCTAGTTCGTTAACGAGCCAGTCTACGTTAATCGGCAGAATTGAGGAGCATCGATGTTAACTTTTATTTCTTTTATAGGGGATAACAATGGACCAGTAGGCCCCCGTGTACGCAACAGCTTCATGCTGTGAACACCCCTTATCACCTAACCTAATCTAACCTAAAGGCCGATCCTGAACGGCGAAGCACTTTTTTCTTGACAGTTTATGGGATATGGGCACGAGTAGGATTCGATTTTGCGTAACAGCTAACAGCCAACACACAAACTAATGGCGTTTTCAATTGGCAATCTGGAATCTGAAAAAAAACATTCTGGTTTTAAAATCACAACTGTCACTTTTGCAAATTGAGCGCATTCAGAATGCTTTTTTTCACTTACAGATTAACAATTAAAAACGCCATAACACGCCACGGACATCACCAAAATAAACATACACATAGCTACACCGTACACACATATGTACAAACACAAACAAAAAATTAGCGCAACTTCAAAAATTATATTTATTTTGTTTTGAAATGAATGAAATATGTGTCAAAAATTACTGCCGGGTGACTCAAAAATTTTAAAAACATGCTAGAACTAGGTTCTAAAAATGACAAGTTCTAAGAGCTTAGAACTCAGTTATGATTTTAGATCGAGTTCTAGAGAAGTGAAGAAATGCCCGAGTTCCAAATTTTCTAAAAACTAAGTTCTAACGTTAAACCGAGATTTACTAGATCGAGTTTTAAGGGAACTTTAGAACTTTGTGAAGAAATTGGGCGTAAGTATTCAATGATAAATTTGTATGAACTAATTTCGATGTCTCTTGTGGTTTCGTTTTGGCTACTATATTTCCATAGTTACTTATGTACTGTAACTATAGGTACATAAACAACACCGCTCTCGCCATTAACATGAAAAGCGAAGAAAATGGAAAATTGTATTTCCATGGAAATTTGGTGATGGGTCACAACGAACGAAAAAGTGTATTATTAGCGTATTGTGAACACCAAAGTACTGCTAGCAGAGTCGTACCGATCGATTAAGAGCCATTTTCTTCACAAGAAGTTGAACTCAACTTGAGGATTTTTATTCTCAACTTGTGATTTTGGTTTTCTTCACTCACATTTGACAGTTTCAACTTTTGATTCTCAACTCTCAAGTTAATCAACTCCCGATTTTCTCAACTTCCGAAAAAAGTAGAAGTTGAGAGGCAAACTGGAGAGTTTTCTCTCAAATTCAAATTTTAATTAAATAAAAAAAATATATTTGTTTTGAAAATAAAATACTTCGCGAAAAATCGTATTGGGAAATCGTCCATCGTGTGCTCAAGAAGTTTAGGAAGAAGAAAGTACCCGAAATATGGGATGACCACGATTTTATACACATACATACATACATACGGACAACGTATGTAACATAATGTAGCGTATGTTTTTAGGAATTGATAAGTGGACATTGCCTTGGAACTTGAAAAGCGTTTGCCACAAGCCAAGCCAGTCTTTCTCTTTTCGAAAAAAAACACTTTTGGAAAAAATTTTTCGGTCATGGAACTTAAATTCGTATGAATTTTTGTAATGAATTTTTTTATTGCAATTCTATATTTGTGAACTTGTGAAGCTCTCTATTATCTATTTGGCTTACCAAAACAATAAGAAAAAATCAAACCAGACACACCATTCGTTGGATTCATATTTTAATTAGGAGTTTAAACAATAACAATCAACAAAATTACAATACGATTCAAAACATTCGCGTACATTATGAATTTGTGATGTCCTCGTCTTCGAGCTAGGGCACGTGCATTATCTTGCAGGGAATGTCGTACAATGCGTGCGTCGGTCGGTTACATTGAATACCTCCATGGTACCAATCCATTGAGGCCGCTTTCGGGTATGATGATTTCATTTCCATCAACGGTGCTTAGCATTTGACCTTCCATTGGGTTGGCTTGTCGTCGTTGATGTTCAATCCAAATGTTCTTGCCCGAAATTGTTGGGTTGCGATTCGGGTATTTATTCAGATGTTTCACACACGAAATATTTGAAAAAACAAACACAATTCAAGAATTTCTTTTTTTTTTAATAAATTTGGTGCGTTTTTTGAATTAAAATAATTTTTCAGAAGATTTTTGGCTTCGTTGTCCAGCAAATTACACGAACGACTATAAAATCTACATCAAACAATTGGTTTGACATTTTGAATGACATAAAAGTCAAAGCTAAAGTTGAAACAAACGTAAATGTCAGAAATATCCCAGGGAAATTTTGAAATAATGAGAGAATTCAACTTTTGAATTGCAACTCTCGAGTTGAGATTTAAATTAGTGAAGAAAAACGATTTTCAACTTGTCCCTCAACTCTTAAGTTTTTCTCAACTCTAGAGTTGGCCAACTTGAGAGTTTCCTACAAGTTGAGCAATTGTGAAGAAAACGGCTCTAAATATCAAATAAAGGGTCACGGTGTCAGAAGTTTGTTCGTATTGCGATTTAATTCGATTCTTGTTGTTTACAATCTGCAATCAGCTTTAAGTTAAGAAGATGAAAATGTTAATTAATTTTTGTTTTGAATATAATTATGAACCCTTAAAAAATATAATACATTTTATAATATGCACATTTTTAACAAATTAAAACTACCAGCGCTAGGTGAAACATAGTCCTGCCTTAACAATTTGCGGCAGTTGCGAGGTTAAACGTATAAATAGTTTCTTTTGCATTCTTATACACACACTCATGTGCCACCTGCTTAGTCCAAATTACTTTTGTAATAAATTTGCTTTCATAAAATTAGATTCTCATTACCAAAACTCAGTAAAAACTATAAACATAGCAGAAACAATAAAAACCCTTCTTTTTACTATTGAATAAACACACAATAGGTGTCCGAGGCATTATGAAATCGAAAACAAATTGCATTGCTTTCTGCAAAAAAATTGGCAATGAACTTAAAATCGTTTCCGGGAAAATTCTTAGTCCAGACGAACATTATTAAACGTCAGGACTCAGCCTTTAGATTTTTTTTTAAATACCATTCATATACTGCTGTTTCGCATCGGTCAAATCACATATCTGTAATGTGTAAACTGTAAGCAGTGTGGACCACTGGCATTAGCAATGTCGGATCATGACGGAGCGTCTCCTTCCTCTCATTTTTTTTGAAAATATATACATATATGTAGGTTCAGGTTGGCTGGAGCCCTAAGGTCTAAAGTCTATATTTCTTGTGTATCTATATCTATCTATATTTGAACTTCACCGGCAGCAGTCTGGGTCTATCCATTCAAATTCTCTTTTCAATAAAAATTACTTTTCGAAATTGCCACCCAACTGCAGGTAACAACGGAAAACGCCAGGTATGATGCCAATACCATTCAAAATGTTTCTCTTAGAAAAAACGTCCTCTTTTTTATTCGCGACGACTTTTTCACTTCGCTTCGGTTAAGCTTGCCACATATATTTTTAACAATTTGCAAATATATACACACGCGGTCTGCATTTTTCAGAAATATCAAATGCGAAGAAGCGGAACAAAATCATACTCAAAGGTGCAACACTAAGAATGTGGATTATATTATATTTTCATAATTTTTCTTACACAAATAAATGACGATGTACATATAACCTAAGCATGGCGATGTGAAAAATCCACACTACTTTCGGAAAATTCAATCTTTTTCGTGCACACCTTCTTCGTAGTGTTAAAAACCAATTGAAAGGCACAAAAAAATTGTTTGGCCAATATTGCCAATATCCTGGATCCTGGATGTCAAAGGACTTAAACAAAAAATAACTTTATTTCTGGTTCAATAATAAGAGAAATAAGTACCTAAACATATGAGCAAACAAAGATAAATAAATAAACAAAATAAATAAATAGGTACATAAAACATAAATAGATAAATGAAAAAAAAACAAAACAAAAAACAAACAAATAAAAAAGTAAAAACAAAAAAAAATTGATAAATCATAATCATAATTATTATTTTTTATTCTCCCAACATATACAAATACAAAAGTACAACTATAGAAACTTAGGCTTTCAGCTGGAATGAAATAATTGTCTTGAAATTATTTTCAATGTTGAGACTTAATTTACTTGAAAAGAAGGAGCGGTAAATTTTGTACTGTAGATTTTTAAATAGCAGTCCATTAAAATGTGGACCTTTAAGCGAAATATTTTTGGAGCACTCGGGGTACTAACTGCAGTACCGATCAGTTTCATGGAAAGTATTCACTTTTACACTAGGTTTTTGAAGATTTAACATGCTCTGGTTAGAAACTTTTAGACACATTCAAATGCACTTGATCCCGTAGTCGATTGAACTAATAGGTTCTCACTTTCTACCACTCTACGACCAGGTAGAGCACGTGAGCCTTAGCAGAGCGTGAAAGAACTGCCGTTTATAAACAGAGTGAAAACTATTACTTAGTGCGTTATTTTTTTTAAATAAAGATAAACTGTGAAATCAATCTTTTCTACGAAAACATCGAATTAAAGTCTGAACTGTATGCTATTCGAAAAGCAGGTCAAATAAAGAAAGTACAAAAAAGAAAACCAAAGCTTTGGCAACAGTGTCTTTCGAAACGACAAACATAAGTTCGACAATCATGAAACCGGAAAATCGTACAAAAAAGAACAGGTTGAATGGAAAAAGATGACGATGCAGGACGTGGTTAGCAGAAAAAAAAACCAAACTCGGGTAACCTAAATGTTATTACAATCAGATGCGCACAGACAGAGATGGTGTGGGATAGACAAGCAAAAGGATGATCATGGAAATGGATGGCTGTGCAGAAATCCTGAAAAATTATCTCTTTTTTTTGTAATGCATCTCTAGAATCTTTTAAGCAAAGTAAACACACTCCATCTTTGTGGGTGTACGATATATTCAGCCAGTGTATTACTGAGTTGTTTTCTCAAATTTAAGTTGATCCATGTAGCGGGGATTCTTGGATGAGTTTGAAAATGAGGTGGTTATGCATGATATTCAACAACAAGTTGAAGTGTTGTTTTTGTGTTTACTCATGAAGAGAAAAGATGCCCTTCTTCCAGATAAATGAAAATATAAGAAGTGCATAGGAAAGTACTGTTCGTTCTGTTTTATTTTGTTCCATAGATACTCGTAGAACTCCCCATGTGTGAAATATAATATAAATTATAATAGAATCAATTAACTATAACGTAGACATCCGTATTTAATTTTTTTAAAATTTAGTTTAAGAAAAAACAAACTAACCATTAAAGACATTTTTCCATTAAAGTATAAAGTAGATATGTATAAAAAAAATGCAGAAAAGAAAGCATAACAAAACTTGTATCTATTTTTCTTCCATCTCAAACCAGTCTGTTCGACGTTCGTGCCTGTATCTGTGTCTGTGGTTTCAATTGAGAAAACACTAACAACCCTTTCGCCATAGGTTAGGTTAGGTTAAGGGGCTGACAGTTGATGTCTTTACCGTCACACTTAGATCAATACAGATCCCTTGTGATACCCGCGAGTATTTCTACTCAAGCTAGTAAGAAAAACCTATGTGTTCAGTTAGTCAAGCCATTTAGAGGCTTTGACGAAGTTCAGAATGTTAGTACCTGGCGTACTAGAGAGTTCTTCTAAGTCCCCGAAGAAATAGTTGCCAAGAAGTTTCTTCCATTGATGGGAGAGTACGGGACAGTGAAACAGAAAGTGCGAAGTGTCTTCATGCACCTCCTCGTCACCGCATCCTCTGCATAGATCATCTGAACTGATTCTCATCTTTTTCATATGATAACCTAACAGATTATGTCCAGTGATTATGCTTACAAGAGATCGAAGTGATCCCTTGTGTAGCTGCATAATTCTTTCCGTTCTTTGTTTGTTAAAACAGGGCCAGATCTTTCTTGTAGTGCCGCAGGTGTCAAGAAGGTTCCACTTTTCATCGGCCTTGATAGTTATTCTTTTTGAGATTTCCTGTTTTAAATAACAGGTAGGGGTGCTAACTAGCTGAGCTTGGCTTACGTCAATCATTGACCCTAATCCTGCTAATTCATCGGCTTTCTCGTTGCCTAGTATATCGCTGTGGCCTGGGACCCAGCACAGTCTAATGTTGTGCTGTACGCCAAGAACCTTAAGCTCTTCGCGGCAGCATGAAATAAGCTTTGATTTTACCTCAGTTGCAGTAATCGCTTTTATTGCCGCTTGGCTATCAATGTAAAAGGTGATATCAGCTCGTGGTATCGCCATCATTGATACCTTTTTAGCAGCTGTTGTCACTGCCAGAACCTCCGCTTGGAAGACGCTACTGTAGTCTGGAAGCCTAAGCGAGGCGGTAAACTTGAGAGATTCAGAATAGAAGCCTGCCCCTACACCAGTGTCCATTTTAGAGCCATCAGCATAGATAGCTAATGACGACTCACTGGAGTATGGTATATTATCTCTGCTCTCTGCTTGGGATGGCAGCCTGGAATGGTTTATGAAAATCAAGTTCGGGTATTTTATAGTCTGTTGTAGTACTATGACCCATAACTTTATGAAGGATCTATGGCCATGTCCTATGTGTTTTTCCAGACTTTAGTTTGACTAAGTCTCAGGGCACTTTTGGCCGCAGATTCTTGAACAAAGAGGTCTAGGGGAATAAGATTGAGTATAACTTCCAGTCCCGCAGTTGGAGTGGATCTCATTGCCCCCGTAATGCCAGTGCACGCAAGTCTTTGAACTTTTGTCAAAGTTTTCAGGTTCGTGCTCTTTTCTAAAGCTTTCCACCATACCAAATTACCATAGCTTAGTATTGGTCTAATTATTGCCGAATACATCCATCTGATAATTTTAGGGTTTGGTCCCCAGGTTTTCCCGAAAATTCTATTGCAGGAGTAAAAGGCAATCGATGCCTTTTTGAATCTATCTTTGGTGTTCAGGCCCCAGTTTAGTTTTTTATCTAAGATCACACCGAGATACTTTGCGTGATCAGAGATTTTAAGATATTTTGCGTTTGTTAGTAAATAGCACTAGTTCTCTTTTAGCTGGATTGACTGTCAGCCCACAGTTCTTAGTCCATTTGCTTACCAACGAGAGGGCGTATTCGGTTTGTTCACTGATAGTGGGTAGGAACTTGCCAGTCGCTAGTAATGCAAGATCATCAGCGTAGGATATTATCCTTACTCCACTTGATTTCAATTTAGAGAGTATGCCGTTCATGACAAGAACCCAAAGTAGCGGTGAGAGAACTCCACCCTGAGGGGTGCCCCTGGATGTGGTTACTCTCACCCTTTCCTCTGCTAGCTCAGAGTTAATTTGTCTCTTTCTGAGCATACACATTATTCCCTGCGTTATTGCCTTTTCGACTTTGTGGTCGTCCAAGTCTTGCTTCACTGTTTCGTTCTCAGGCTCCCTCAATATCCAAGAACGTTGCAAGGGTGTATTCCTTGTCATTGCTGACAACACTGTGCAATGCTGTTTCAACGCTTTTTCCTTTAATGTAGGCATTTACCAATATAGTTTAACAGTAACCCTTACCTCACATTGTTTTCTCATTTTTACTTTTTCCAAAATGTTCTTATTTTTCTTTCTTCGATCACCCGAAAAAATAGCATGTAA
Source organism: Sphaerophoria taeniata (assembly GCA_943590905.1). Lineage (NCBI taxonomy): Eukaryota > Metazoa > Arthropoda > Insecta > Diptera > Syrphidae > Sphaerophoria > Sphaerophoria taeniata. Next base: position 133,027,221 of record OX016540.1, read on the forward strand.
ACATAAAACCTCATAATATTTCAATACAATTTCATATTTTCTAACATCGAAAACCTATACCGAAGACGGTGGAAAAAAATAAACAGCCTGTCAACCTACCAAAATATAATGGATGTTGATTTAAAAGTTCCCCGTGTTACTTGTAGTCAGGGTGACAGTACCCGTTCTACGAACCAAAAGAAAAAAACCGTTCTTATTACAGATAACACATCGAGGGTGGAAACCTTGTAAGTTCAGTGCGTCATAAACTCAAATGACAAACATTTGAAAATTACCTAGTAACGTGATAAAAAATATGACGAAATCAAGACAGTAGGCAGTAAACAACAAAATTCCATTCATTTTTCAACACTCTCTGTCTCTAACGGTGACATAAAAGTGTGTAAAAATCTAATGGTGGCATCAGTTTAATAAGGGCATGCCACTATATTGAATATAATATATCTGATAGCTTTTGGCTACAATTTGTATTATACAAACACATATATGTACTTTTAGTCTACTGGATGGAACGCTTTGCGCAACGACTATCAAAAAATTACATCCAGTTATAGTTTTGATAACCCATCAAATATTTTCGTTGTTGATATATCCTGTTTTTCCTATAAATTTGTCGTGATAGTACCTAACCCAACAATAGTTCTGTGGGTCCTACTTTAGCAAAACTTTTTATGACCCACGAAAATATTGTCGTATAATAATTATCAAATATTACTTTTTTAGGATTATACATATGCAGATGCACATATCATATACAAAACATATTATCATAAATATGTTTTTTCAAAAAGGCTGTTATTATAAAGGTAGTAATTTTACTAAGACCCCGAATTGTTAGCAATGTCAAATTGCCAAGAAAATATTTAAGAAAAATTAATACGGTATCATTATTGCAGGAAAATAACTCCACGGGAACCAACTCTACTGAGGGATCTACTTCCCACTTAGTCCACTTTTGTAAAGTGTAGGTAATTCCCATGTACGTTAGTGGTTCTAGTTCCCTTCGATTGTTGACACTTTAACCGAGAAAAAAATAAAATCAGAACAAAAACATAAAATGTAAAAAAAGAGCCAAGTTCACTTAAATGCGAACAACTCTGTGTAACAAGTCAGTCACCAAAAGTAATGAGATTTAAAAGAACGCCAAGTTCTTACATTCAAAAGTGTTGTATTGAATATTTTAAATCATAGAAGATAATACAACAATAACTATTAAAAGAAAATAGAAAATAGTTTGGATGAATATTTGTTAGAAGTGCTTCATAATTTTGATGATCAATCAGTCAGTCAGTCAATTATGATTTTTGAAATTTTTACTGTTCAATATCTCAGGAAGTAGGAAAATTGACTTCAGGGCCTTTGTCTCCATGAAGTCAATACTTAATTCAAATTTGAAGCTTCTTACTCTATGGATTCAAAAGTTAAAGGGAGTAAGTAGTGCTAGAACTTGGCTGGGCACTACCGTGCCCTTTGGTAAAATTCAGTCAGCTGTAAAATTTTCGTGCGTATAAAAAGCGAAAGGGAGCGCAATTTACATCCGTAAGAAAAACTGATCGAAATCCGCCATTTAGGGCACAATATATGAATTTCTTGTTCTCGCTCATTTACGGCTCCGTCCACGCCACCGCCGGCCGTTCCGTTCATTATAGTTCTGGCTTAAGTAATTCAGAAATTCTGTTTCCAAGACTCTGAAAATAATTTAAAAAAATGGCATTCACGAAAATATTGAGAAACTAAGTTATTTGGAAAATCAATTTTCAAGACTGGAAATAATAAAAAAAAAAACGACCGAAAACTGATTTTCCGAATAAGTTTCTCAATATTTTCGTACATGCTTCATTCAGAAATTTAGTTTTCAAGACTGAAAAAAAACTGCTCGAATCGACTCATTAAGATAATTTTGAACAAGTTCAAGGATTCTATTATAAATAAAAAATAACTGTAGCGATAAAACCATGTGTCCGTTCCATCGTTTGGCCGGGATGGGCAATTTTCTGAAAAATTGTCTTGTTTTGTAAAAAAATATATTAAAAACCAACAGCTTTGTCCACGACACGGTGTTATGGCTTTCTACAAAGCCAAACATGTTTTTCTTTCATTTATTTTTTAATTTAATCTTTTTAAGGAATAGTTTTTGAAAAATTAATTTTCAAATTCAAAATTTTGAGATAAAATGCTAGAAAAATTCGAACTAATTTTCTTCAAAATTTTTTGTTCTAATTTTGTTTTTCAAAAATAATTTTTAAACGAACACAGAAAACCGGATGCAAAAATATCTTGTCGTTTTCTAGAAATTAACAAAAAAGCGCAAAATACTGTTTTTGAGAAATTTATTCGTCTAGGTAGAACATAACATAGCATTGACTATTCAGAGAGCGGACTTCGAATGTTATTGGAAATCAAATGGTCTTGTGTTGGTATCTGATATTTGATATTTAGGAAAACACTTAAGTAAAAATTTTGAATTATTGATCACATCGAAATCAATACGTAATTCCTGCCACAATTTTTATTTTACAAATAATGCATGAAAGGTTTCTTCCAATATCAAAAAGAAAGAACATTTTGTGATCTCTTTGGAAAATTGGATGACATCGTGGAGTCTTTTTTTTGCACGAAAGTAACTAAAATGAAACGCAGACTAAAATGAATCCGTTATGCGTTTTTTACGCAGACCGATCGATTATACTCTTGTTGCTTTTGAAAACAGAGGGACATTTCGCAACAAACGTGCAAGTTATGTTATCTGTTTTACGTAAGAAATTTACATTTCGGTTTTTGGTACTAAAAACACAGAAAGAATGACTGGCCTTAGCACATTCGATGTAGAAGTTTTAAATATTATTTCTCACTGAATTTCACATTCGGGATGTGTTCCAGTTTGAACAAAGGTTCTATTAGGATCTGGAACTGGATACCTATGGCAGGATTTGATTCTTGAATATAATGCAAGAAGTTATTTTTTATGTTTGAGTCTATCAGCTTTTGATACCTTCTAATAGATATAAAATTTGAATGGACTTCATGTTCATTCATTTCAACCAATCAACTACAGGGAAACAGATTTTAATTTGAAGCAGAAGAGGTAATTTCAATGATATATTTTTAAAAAGTATAATGTAGAAAATACAAACAAAAATGAAGAAATACGTATTTGACCATTTGATACATACCTCGATCTTAACAATTGCAAGAAGGCAATATTCTTACAGAACCAATTTTTTTTACAACTAAGAACTGCTTGCCGTCTTCTTCGACAAAACTTTACTGTGTTTATCAACCAACCAATTGTTTTAGGTCAGACGTTAAAGTATTGATTTTTTAATAATTCCTATAGGTATGTATCCTATTTCTTAGGACTTTTTTCCTTGTATCCTTTCTTGCGTTTGTACTGCCTAACAACGCCAGTTGTTTTACTAAGGTAAATGTGTATCTATGCGCCCCTTCTTTTTACCTCCCACTAGTATATAAAAATAAAATGGTATATCAAATTATTCACTTGAACAGAAAATCAATATGGATTTCTTCAGCCAGGACAGTCTGTGAGTGCAGAAGTAAATAGGGTGGCTTGAGTGTCCGACGTAAAATGTATATTTATCCAAACGTCCATTCTTAACGTTTATGAGCAACCATTCGACATGGTTGTCTTAACTATATGAATTTTTAATTTTTTTTCTCGTATGTAAGTAGGTTGTTTTGTGTTCAATTTAATGCGGCCTATTATTTTATGTGTCCTTTGTACTTGCCAAGCCCAGTTAAACATACATACATACATGTAACTTGGCTTTTGGGATGTATTTAAGCGTTAGCATTTTTTATTTTTCTTACTAAAGTGTATTTGTATGTGTTTGTGCCGCCTTTTAAGAAGAATAATATGCATATTTATTTTTTAATTATACCTCTACCATTAATTGACACAGTCATGCGTTTAATGAGTTAAGCGTTGATATTTATGTTTTCTACGTAAGTAAAATATTTTTTAAGCAAGTTCCCATGTTTTCATACTTGGATATACAATCATTTGCAGTTTTGATGGAATATGACATTATGATGCATACCTGTGAAGTAACTGATGTTGAAAGATTCTCTCAATGTCACACAGTAAACCATTGAAATATAATTTCCACAGTACCTATATAAAGAACATTTCTATTCTATTGGAATCAAAAGGTCGCATAAGCTTGCGATAGGATTTGGAAAATTTCCATATCTACAAAAAAATTTAGTTAGCAAAAATCGTGGGCAACTTTTTTCACTGATTTTCTTGGAATAGTTTTCTTATTAATTTGTGTTGTCAATCTTGCTCTTCAGCTGATTTATTTATATTTTTCAGGGGGTGCAATAAAAGGTTCTTGGAGAAGAAATGAAATTATTAACATGACGAAAAAACTAGCACTTTTTTGTTATTTTGTGTTAGTTGTACCTTTAACTTAAGAAAAAAAGAACTCTACTAATGTGTTGCTTTATCTATTAATGCCTCATAATTCTTTCTACCTGTATACTTATGACCTATGATCAAATAACGATGAAGTTCTTCCACCAACTAATTTCCAATTTTCAAGACACTCTAACAATATGTTTTCCACCTTCCTTGAGCCAAATAAGATTTATTATAATTATTCATGCAAAAAAAATGTATAAACTCATCTCAGGTCGAGAAAAAATCCTTTTCAACCTTCCATTCAGTTAGAACCGTCCGCACTTGTGTCAACTATTTAATTCATTTATTCAGTTGAGTTCAACTCTTAAGTTGGAATATAAAGCAGGAAAAGAGAATTCAAGCCTTCAATGCCTAATTGCCGAGGATAATTCAAGAGCATTCGGGTTACCCACTTATCATAATCCTTGCGGAAGGAAAAACAATCACCAACACCATCTAGATCCTAGATTCAAATGCTATCTTACTCCTGCGCACTTTACTTTTATATTCAGAGCAGATTCAGCGGAAAATCCTTTTTTAATATTAAACAAAAAAAAAATTTAAAAAAAAATGTTTTATTTTTTTTTCTCGGTCTCTTTTGAACTAATGTTGTGGCAACATGTTTTTTTTTACCACACAGGGTAATTTACATAAAAGAAACCATGGGAGGCAGGAATAAATATTTACGACGAGTAATGTCATACAATGCAAGCCTAAAAAATTAGTTTTTCATAGTTTGTGTTCGATTCCACCCTACAGTATTTACAACTTTCCAAGGTGTTTAGCGAAATGAAAACTCAAATCTAGAATGACACTTTTTTATTTGATAAATATCTTTAGTATTATTAGCGCAAAATTATAGTCCGCTAATGAACGATTTTAGTGTGATACTAGCTTAAAATGACGTTTCAGACATGACTCAAACGTCATTTTAAGCTAGTATCACACTAAAATTGTTCATTAGCGGACTATAATTTTGCGCCATTACGTTTAACAAATCAAAAAGAAAGAAAATAAGAAAAAAATTATGTTAGATACAGTTATGAGATTAGCGCGTTCAATCAAACCAACGAAACAAATTTTGCGTTAGACACCCAACTATCCAGTAAGGCTTGGAACCAGACTTAGTATACCCTCTTTATCAACACAATAAAACGACAGACTATCTACTTTAGAAAGCTATGTTAAATACGCTTATGGTAAAGTGTAAGTGATTGCATTATAGACACATGTGGCATTCCGTTGAACAAATTAAAACATCCTATTGTAATGTGTATACACTTTATTTATCTCATACGCTCTGTATCTCCTTCTATTGTAATGTCTAATGTGTATACTTTATTATCTCTTACGCTCTGTATTTCTTTCTATATTTAATGTACACAGTTTTCTTACTCTCTTTACTTACTCTGTATCTCTTTAACTCTAATATCGTTTAATTGTAGATGTAGTAGTAAACACTTGTGAGGGGCAATACCTAGTGATTAAGAGAAACTTTTTGTTTAGCATTAAGAACGTTAGCCCCTACAAAAAGTAATCCCAGTATTTTTATTTGTAAATGGAGAGCTTCTGGAACATTCAGCTTCTCCAAGAACCATAGTAGTTTCTAGAACCCATCATTTTTGTTACATAAATAGCCGTTTGGCGGCAAAGCGAATTAATTGTTTGTGAACTGCGATAAAGTAAAGATACTGTGTTTGCAAAGTTATAATTGAAAGTGTTGAATAAATAAGTTTGTGAGTAATTTGAATAAAGTGAATTTGTGTTTTATTTAAAAAGTGAATAAGTTTTGATTGTCGGACCAAGCCGAATATTACATTCGTGTCAGAAGTGGGATTAAAACTTATTGAGATAAAACAGTGAACAGTGATTAAACTATTTTGTGTGAAATAGTGAAGTTAAAAAAAAAATGAGTAAAGTTGTGAAAGACTTAACTGTCCTTGAGCTAAAGGCCGAACTAAGCAAACGTGGCTTAAGTGGGGCAGGATATAAAAACGAACTCGTAAAATGGCTACAGGAATATCTGGAAGAACAAAATGAAGACCCAGATACGTTTGCTTTCGAAGTGGAAGCAAAAGTGCAAGAGGTAAATACAACTGCCATATCTGACATGATGTCTCTTCTTTTAGCCAAATTTGAAGAGAATCAAAAGAATGTGCTAGAGCGGTTTGACGCACAGAAGAACGAGCAAGAGAACGTACTCAAATAACTGGAAGCTCAAAGAAATGATGTTCGGGAGCAACTGGAAACTCAAAGAAACGAGCAGAAGAACGAGCAAGAGAACGTACTCAAACAACTAGAAACTCAAAGAAATGATGTTCGGGAGCAACTAGAAACTCAAAACAAGAATGTTCTGGAGCAACTACAAACTCAAAGAAACGAGCAAAAGAACGAACAAGAGAATGTTCTCAAACAACTTGAAGCTCAAAGAAACCTATTAGAAGGCAAGTTTGCGGACTTTGAAGACAAAATCAGTACTCTCAATGAGCGCGTTGAAAAACAAAATTCAACGACTAATGCACGTTTAGAGAAAATGGACGAACAAATTGAAACCATCACAAATGAACTAGAAAAAGTGCGAAAGATGAAAGCTCGAGAATCTTCTGGCGAGTGCTCAAGGAAGAGAGAAGTGAATCCTCCAAGCTTTGATGGTCAGATACCGTGGTCAATCTACAAGAAACAGTTTGAAGCAGCAGCGTTAACAAACGGCTGGGACGATGACGAAAAATACATTGCTCTTACGCTTGCCTTGAGAGGAGCAGCTGCTGAACTGCTACAAACCATCCCAGCAGAGAAGAACGGTGACTTCAAAGTTCTGGTAAACGCAATCGAACAGCGGTTTGGGGATAGCCACATGACAGAAGTCTTCCGAGTTCAACTAAACAACAGGGCACAGAAAAGAGGTGAAACTCTGCAGCAGCTTCAGGCAGATATCGAGCGATTAGTTCACCTGGCATACCCAACAGCTGGCAACGAGATAATAAATCAACTTGCTGTTGAAGCCTTTGTGAGAGCTGTGGGCGATATAAATCTCCAAAGGGCTATTCGCACAGCCGGAAAGCAAACACTACCAGAAGCATTGGCTTTCGCTCTGACAATGGAAGCCGCAGAACAAGCTTCCCAAAACGTTCATCGCGTGAGAGAATTGGAAGGCCAAGAATGTTCTTGTCAGAAGGCTACTCTGAAAAGGAGTCAGCGAGACGGACCAGTATGATGCTGGAACTGCAACAAGACTGGGCATCTTCAACGACAGTGCAGGTTACCGCGAAGACGAACCTCATGTCAACACTGTGGAAACAGAACTTACTCAACAAGTCAAAGTAACACCAACAACGTTGCTTCCGAAGCTGTTTCCCACCCGGGAAACGAATAAGAACCAACTACGAGGGGCAGAAGCTGGTTTCTGGTATCGATGGCCCCAGAAACACCATCCAGGTTTCCCAAACGAAACGTGACAACAAGAGCCTGACCGTGGAAGCAAGTATAAACGGCAACAAATGTGTGGCTACCATCGACACCGGTGCCATGGCGTCCATTGTACGGCTGGACCTCGTTAAGAAGACATGGCTCCACAACACCAATAGCTATCGTCTAAGGACTGCAACTGGAGAAGCCGCAAAAGTCTATGGTGAGGTACGTCTTAAGATCCAGATGGCAGAGCTGGAGTTCTCTCACCTGTTCCTGGTAGCAGATATATGCGACGAGTGCATTGTCGGCGTCGATTTTATGAAAGATCACGGAGTGATATTGGACATCGGGAACCAAGTCCTGAAATATCGAAACATCGAGATTCCGATGATCTATGGGATCCACTCGTATGAAACCTCGTTATCTGTGAAAACCGTCATCAAAGAAGATCTCACTTTTCCTGCTTCTTCAGAAGTATTCGTGTGGACGAAGTTGAAGGGTAAGCCTGGCAGCCATCGATACCTCATAGTCGAACCAGCATCTGTAAAGTCCTCCCAAAACGTCACCATTGGGAAGACTCTTGTTAGACCTGTAAAGAACATGGTTCCCGTACGAATACTGAACATCAAGCCGTACGAAGTTAAGCTTAGAAAAGGTGAGATTGTCGGACAATGCAAATCTGTATCAGCGATAATAAGAATCAACGCTTTTGCGTAGACTATCGAAGGTTGAACGATGTGACCAAGAAGGATAGCTACCCTCTGCCTAGGATCAGTGATACTCTGGACGCAATGGAAGGAGCACAATGGTTCTCAACGTTGGACCTGAAAAGTGGATACTGGCAAGTAGAAATCCATCCTGAAGACAAAGAGAAGACAGCGTTCTCGACAGGAAACGGATTGTGGCAGTTCAAAGTGATGCCTTTTGGACTGTGCAATGCTTCAGCGACTTTTGAGCGCCTTATGGAATGCGTCCTGCAAGGACTCACTTGGAAATCTTGCCTGGTCTATTTGGATGACGTCATCGTATACGGGAAAACATTTGACGAACATTGTACAAATCTGAGAGCCGTGTTTCAAAGACTTCGAGAAGCCCACCTCAAGCTCAATCCAGAAAAGTGTTCACTCTTCAAAACCGAAGTGAAATACCTGGGACATATCATCTCATCCCAAGGAGTTAAGACGGATCCTGATAAGGTTGACACCGTGAAAAATTGGCCAACACCACAGGATAAACATCAACTCCGAAGCTTTCTGGGTCTAGCCACCTACTATAGGCGCTTTGTCAAGAATTTTGCTGAGATCGCCAAGAGTCTACATCAGCTAACGGAAAAGGGAAAGCAGTTTAAATGGTCAGGTGAGTGCGAGCGCAGCTTTCAAGAGCTCAAGCAACGCTTGTGTAATGCACCAGTGCTGACCTACCCGACTCCAGGAAAACCGTTCATCATTGATGCTGATGCCAGCAATGTCGGGATTGGTGCTGTATTGTCACAGGTACATGATGGCGAAGAAAAGGTGGTTGCCTATTACAGCAAGGTACTCTCGAAGTCGGAAAGAAACTATTGTGTGACCAGAAGAGAACTTCTTGCACTGATTTTGGCAACAAAGCACTTCCATAAGTATCTCTATGGACAGAAGTTTCTTCTCCGAACCGACCATGGAGCACTAAACTGGCTTTTGAATTTCAAGAATCCAGAGGGTCATGTGGCGAGATGGATTGAGAGGCTGCAGACGTACGATTATGAAATTCAACATCGGAAGGGGAAGCTTCACTCAAATGCTGATGCACTGTCTCGGAGACCATGTAAGCAAGACTGTAAGCATTGCAGACGCCAAGAAGAAAAAGAAGTGGTCACTGTCCTACGAACCAGAACCGATCCTATTTATGGCTGGAGCAACGACGAGTTGAGGAAGACTCAATAAGAGGACCCAGATATTGAACCCATCCTCGCATGCAAGGAACACCAGGAAAAACCAGAATGGGCTGATATCTCCGACAGAAGTCCGGCTCTAAAGGCCTATTGGGCACAGTGGGACTCATTGCATGTCCAAGAGGGTGTCCTTCGACGTAAATGGGAATCAGCAGATGGAAAGTCCTATGTAATGCAGCTAGTCTTACCGAGATCGAAGATTATGGACGTTCTGCGAGAGGTGCATGATGGAGTTTCGGGAGGCCATCTAGGAGTAAACAAGACGCTAGAAAAGATTCGACAACGATTCTATTGGCTACATGCAAGGGAAGATGTCGAGAAGTGGTGCCGAAAATGTGATACCTGTGCTACCACCAAAGGCCCGAACAAAAAGAATCACAGCCAAATGCAGCAGTATAATGTCAGATCACCCTTTGAAAGGATTGCAGTAGACGTGGCGGGTCCATTTCCGGAAACAAATAATGGAAATCGTTATATTCGTTATATATATATTATAGTCGTCATGGATTACTTCAGCAAGTGGCCTGAAGCATACGCCATTCCGAATCAAGAAGCCAAAACAGTCGCAGACCAAATTGTGTTCAACTGGGTGAGCAGATTCGGTGTTCCATTAGAACTGCATTCCGACCAGGGAAGGAACTTTGAATCAAACATATTCCAGGAAGTTTGTGGGCTTCTTCACATCAAGAAGACAAGAACAACACCACTCCACCCACAATCTGATGGCATGGTCGAACGGTTCAACCGAACCCTTAAGGAACATCTTTGCAAAGTTGTGGACGACAACCAGCGAGATTGGGATCGACACATTCCACTGTTTTTGATGGCGTATCGAAGTGCAAGACATAGCTCAACTGGCCATATACCGTCTGAGATTTTGATGGGAAGGAACATCAGATTGCCGAGCGAAATAAAATTTTGATGTCCCACGTCGGAACCGCAAGCCGAGGATGACTACTTGGATGACCTCAGAGAAAGACTCCTTCAGATCCACGACGATACCAGGTCAAAAATAAAGATGTTCAGTGACCGAATGAAGACACGCTACGATATACGAGCGACAACAACAGAGTTCCAAGCAGGGTATCGAATGTGGCTTTACAATCCCCATCGACAAAAAGGGTTGTCACCGAAACTTCAACGGGACTGGGAAGGTCCATATACAGTGATTAGCAAAATCAACGACGTCGTGTACCGGATACAAAAAGGAGTCAGAGGTAAACTTAAAGTCGTACATCGCGACCGACTACATCGCTACAGTGGTGATGAGAATGATGGATTTGTTCGGGACGATCAATCCTAAGGAGGGGGCAATGTAATGTGTATACACTTTATTTATCTCATACGCTCTGTATCTCCTTCTATTGTAATGTCTAAAGTGTATACTTTACTATCTCTTACGCTCTGTATCTCTTTCTATATTTAATGTACACACTTTTCTTACTCTCTTTACATACTCTGTATCTCTTTAACTCTAATATCGTTTAATTGTAGATGTAGTAGTAAACACTTGTGAGGGGCAATACCTAGTGATTAAGAGAAACTTTTTGTTTAGCATTAAGAACGTTAGCCCCTACAAAAAGTAATCCCAGCATTTTTATTTGTAAATGGAGAGCTTCTGGAACATTCAGCTTCGCCAAGAACCATAGTAGTTTCTAGAACCCATCATTTTTGTTATATAAATAGCCGTTTGGCGGCGAAGCGAATTATTAATTGATTGTGAACTGCGATAAAGTAAAGATACTGTGTTTGCAAAGTTATAATTGAAAGTGTTGAATAAATAAGTTTGTGAGTGATTTGAATAAAGTGAACTTGTGTTTTATTTAAAAAGTGAATAAGTTTTAATTGTCGGACCAAGCCGAATATTACACTATGGAAGCTTACAATTTATAAGAAATCACATTTGTAAGGTGCTGTTTTTAAGAAATAGAGAGAGTGAGATACTGCTCATCAGTATATTCAGGCCGAGCACCTTAAGAATAATGAAACTGATCAGCCTCCGTTAAAGATGACAAGCAACTAAACTTTCTTAGACTATGTTTGTTTTTCGCTTACTTCCTAAAACTGGGTTCGATAAATTTATGATCCATATTCTTAAGTGTAAAGCTATAATATATCTTTCACAAGCCAAATACTTTAGATAAACAGACCCAACGGCTTTGCTTAGTCATTTAAAATTACTGCTTCTAGTTATCTTTTTGAACCAATTAATTACTATTGTTTTTGGCCCCCTCATACTCTCATTAAAGAGTTGGTTCGGAGTTCTATTTCTCTAAAAACTGCATGCATAGGTTCTCCTACGTTAAGGCTTTTCCAAGTTCATACCAAGTGGTGTAGTATATGTATCTGACGAAGAAAAATGTTATCATTCATAGAATCAATCCAATCCATATGTTTTATAGCTACTTAATACCTGCTTATGGATTTTCTTTCTTTTATTTTCACTGAACATAAAATTGCACTCAATTTAATAAAAATTAATAATAACATTATTATCATTATGGCTATGCTGCACACAAGCTACCTACGGGAGCTTTTGCCACTTTCAATCAAATGGCACGTTAACTTTGGTGTTAAATTTCAATCAATCAATCAAAAAAGATTCATCCAACAGAGGTTTAAAGCGTATTGTATTATTTCGTCTGAAATGCATTTTAGTGATGCGCTGAAATATCATATTCTGTACATATTCCCAAAAGCTTCAGTAGTCTGTTATGTCATTTAATGGATACGCGAACGATTAAAAAGATATTAATCTTCTGCATTAATATCCAGTCGACCATTAAAATTATCACTCAAATTGGCCAATTTTCATAATGGAAAACACCGCAATATAGTATGTGATGTGTGCCGCTTCACTGAATTTCATCAATGATGACGAGGTTTCGTGACTGGCCTATGTCTACGGCCTAGGTGAACAACGCCACTCCCTCCAATATGTTTTGAGCACAAAGAGGTCGAAGTTGTGACTGAAATTATGTCAGCCATCAGCCAATCCCCGTCAAATTAACAGACAATCAAAATAAAACACAAAAAACATTAATTTCAGTTTCAGTCCTGTTGTGGTACAAGGAAATTATAAAACTGTTTGCTTTAATTTTATTAAAATGATATTCAAACAAGCTGAGTCAATTCACCAGACACCATTGAAACGATATATCAAGGCTACAAACGACCTCTATTTCTTTTGGTACCATGGTGAGAATGAGTAGTATTTGGACAGAACTATTGCAACTAAATTCAGAGATTCGGACTGTATATTTCGTTGAGGATTTATTTGAATCCTTTGATTGGAACAATCAAAATTAAATATTCAAGTGCACTCTCGCAAAAATGCTTTCTATCTTCTTTTTTGTATATTGAAAGCTACAATTAATCTCAGATTTGAGAAGCAAGAATGATTAATATTATTTGTTGATGAATTTTCGAGCATAAAATGCCCCAAATTATACCCCAAGCCAAAGCCAACATTTCACAGCTGACCTGGCGATAGTTTCATAAGCTGAAAATTTGGTTTGTTGGTCGTTATTTTAATAAATTGTTTCAGTTCCGCTTGGATGTTTGTTTGTTTTTAATTTGAGCAAATCAAGCATGTTATCAAAAAACGTAAAATCGGTATAAGTGGAAAATATGGTTCATATTATTTTTATTTAACGTAAGAAAAAAATTAAATTGGCTTTTATATATTTGCATAGGTTGCAATTTGCAAATAGTTGCCCTTTCAAGAGTTACATTCTGAAGCTGTTGGCGAAAAGTCATTAATATTTATTACCTAGGTATTGAAAAACAAAAATTTAATTTTGTTGCATTGGGTTTTCAATATATGTATCATGATTTACAAGTGTAACAACAGAGCTTAGCATTATATATTTAATTTGTTTCTTTTTTTTCATTAAAGCAAGATATTAAATTTAATATTCTTTGTGGTTCTAAGGTATTGGAACTATCACAAAATAGTTTATTTTTTATTACCTATATTGTTAATTTAAAAAATAAAATAAAATAAAATAATATAGTATTATAGATGAACCATTGGATTATGATTATTTTCACAATGAATTGTATTAACGGGCACAATATTTGCTTAAAAATAAATTTAAAATTTATTTAAGATCCAACAGCAAAAGGTTAAGTTGTGCCAACAATTGAAGGCGTAAATTAGGTGCGGGGAACTAACTTCACTGAGAATTAACTTCACATGGGAAATAACTTCACCTCAAGTGGGAAATATCTTCACTTTATTCTAGTGAAGTAATATCCCAACTATGGTGGGATATTACTTCACTTTTCTGTGGGTAATAACTTCACTTTGATGTGAAGCTATTTCCCACAGAAGGTGGGAATTAATTTCACTTATGTTCATAAGATTTACACATTATTATCATGTTTTGTACTTTACTTTCACATCAAAATTAATGAAAATTTCCAGTGGTGGGGTGAAAGAAGGTTTCGTGGGGTCCCTGATACTTTTCTGTTTTAAAGTTTGCATTGAAAAATTTGCTTAGAAATGGAAGTTGGTCATGATTTTGTAAGACTACCTTCACAAATCACAAATGGTGCAAATGTTAAAAAATGATGCATTTCCTACTACAACAAAATATGAACTAAGCTGATCAATTCAAATACAAATAACCAATTTTGTTTAAAAATGTTGTAAAATACTTTTTTTAAATTATAATCTTAAAAAAAAAATTTAGTGCAAATTGTGCAAGAGAAATTAATTTATACTGTAGCACTGCAAAGCGAGCGAAGCGAGCCGAATTTTATTTTTTGCGAAACAGAGAAACAATTTGGGGTGTGAAAATAAAAAAAAAAATTATTTTCACACCCCAAATTGTTTCTCTGTTTGGCAAACAAAAAATTCGGCTCGCTTTGTACATTGTATTTCCCGAAGTAGACCTCAAAGGATGTTGGTTCCACGATACGATACTATACCAAAGCTGAGGACCAATCCCAATCCCAATTAAAAGCTCCTGGTTTTACCATTATTTGGTCCGAATAATATACAACAAGCGTTCGATTTATTAAAAGCTGAAGCTCAAATTATGAACTTAAGCCCTTTGTCTACTCTGGCTGCTTATTATAAGAAACATGGCATTTTTGAATTCATATGTTCATATTTTTTTTTATTTATAAGCTCAAATTATGAACTTAAGCCCTTTGTCTACTCTGGCTGCTTATTATAAGAAACATGGCATTTTTGAATTCATATGTTCATATTTTTTTTTATTCGGCTGGTTGTTTCCCTTAAAACCTATGAATAACGGGTGAGAAATAACTTGACACAAATTTCTGATGAAGTAATTTCCCACCATAGTTGGGATATAACTTCACCAAAAAAAAGGGAAGATATTTCCCACTTGAGGTGAAGTTAATTCCCATGTGAAGTTAATTCCCAGTGAAGTTAGTTCCCTGCACCGTAAATTAGGCTTAGAATTAATAAATAACAAAACGAAAGTTGGTCTAACTATTTAGTGCTTTTCAACCAACAAAAGACGACAGCAAACATCAACCAAAGATTCTGTAAAAAGTTTTCCTAACCTAGACATTTTCTTCTTACCTGGTGGTTCAGAAGAAACCATTATTTGAAGTTTGTTTTTTTCGGAACAGTTCAACTCAATGTTGAATAAGTGATTAAAAATAATTAAACACTAACGTTAGCCGTATTTTTTTCACTACTCAGTAGCCAGCACAGCAAAATTTCAAAAAAACAATTTGGATAACAGTCCATAAAAAGGCCAGTACAAAAATGACAGTTGTGTCGACGAAAGAACTTCAATTATTGGAATGAAGACAGCGCTGATTAGATTGCTACGCTAATCTAATGATCTGAGTTATGAACTCTTTAAGGTTGAAGTATTTGCTTTTTTTAACCCTCAGGTACATTTTATTTTGCTTTTCCACAAACAATTTGTTTTTGTTAATTATAATTGGATCCTATGGCTTTATTAAACCGTGGCTAAGAATGGAATACGTGTTATTTCTTATTAATATGAATAACCGATATTAATAAATATTTCTACAAACAATTCTTTGTCTGAAACTCGCCATCTATCCGTCATAATTATAACTAATTTTTGGGTTACAAAATAAACCTCGATAGGATAGGTTGTTGTTGTTTTGTGTGTAAAAAATTAACCCTTACCCCGATAATTGTAAAATAAAACACGCCTGTAATAAAAACCAACTAATATACATAACGCTTTGAAGGAAATTTTATTTACAGGCAGATATATAATTTATTATATTTAGCGTCTGTTTCACAATATACAAGTAAAGTCCCAGTTAAGCTACTTGCAAGATAACCAGCAGTTAAAATTCAAAATAGCGTTTCACAATATCTGAGATGAATGAAAAATCGGCTATAAGATTGTTTTAATTTTGAAATCTATCTTATAGGTGTTCGCTTGTTATCTCGCTAATTTAAATTAAAAAAAAAAAAAAAACAGATACATCTGTAATTAAATTATGTTCAGTTCTCACAAGATTTGCATTCGATTATTTCTATGTAGACAAATGTATCCACGTATATAAATGTGTTTGAGCGCTGGTTTTGCATAATTTTTTCAACAGAAAACACATCTATGGTTATAATTTATTAAATTAAATTACACTCGTTAGTCGTTACTCCCTTCTTCTTGTCGATAAGTGCCAAATTAGTTTAATTAAATTTGAACCAATTCGGATTTATTACTCACAGTGCAACCTTCACCTATGTTGGCTTTTAAATTAGCCTGGAGTCTTTTTAATTTATTCACTCACGCTATCAAAACAAAAGTCTGTATTAATTGAACCAAATCTTGCTTCTATGACAGATATTCATATATGGAGTATGGTGAGGATAGAATGCCTACTTGTAGGTATTCCCTCATGGCCAATTGAAATTTAATTTTAATATCCTAATCTGTAGAGAATGTAGAGTACATTATTCTGATATTAGAAAGTAGGTAAGGTACTTGCGGTGTGTCGTGTGTTTTTGTTGATCTTTTGACAATTAGGTTTATATCTCCAGGCTATACCTATATGATATGCATACCTCTATGACTTCGTCTACGACGATGACGTTTTGTCAACTTTTGTTCTGCGGTATAAATGACATAAAAGCTTTCTTCTTATACAAAGCAAATGACGGTACGATATTTGTTAACCTTATGTTAATGAAGGAGAAGAGGAGAATGAACCACCCGTTTACTGCTTCTTATGTTTAAATTATACATTATACTAAAATAACCCATCACTACCCTACCTATTGTCCTTGTCGGAATACCAGCTGACGTCAAGTAAAGTAAAACTGTGTAGTTTGTACACAATGTACACCTGTCCATGTCCGCCCGTGTGCTCCTAGCTTTAGTTTTGCTAACCTATTCTTTTATATAGAAGGTAAAAAGTTTTCTAACTTTTCTCTGGAAGGTTCATTACTTATTAATGACACGTCTACCTTCGTCCTGTCCTTACGCGCCACTAAATGCTAGAAGCTATTCAGTTTCAGATATATACTTCCACTTATATATTTATCCCTTAGCTTAGTAATCCCGATGTAGATTCACATACATGCTTGTGGATATGGTAAAATAAAGGATATTCGTGTTTACATGTAATGTAAGGTATGTATTATGTGCATATAAAAACAAACGAACGAACATGAATATGTTTTTTTTTTATTCTTATAGGCACACGCAGAACACATTGGCTCTCATAAAATAACAGGGGAAAGCGCAGCAGGGAAGCTTCTGGAAAGGAAAACTCACAAAGCCCTCGCTTTTCGTTTAAATCCACTTTCTACCTTCGTTAAATTATCCTTGAGTAAACAGAAAAAAAGGAAAAATCAATATTCGTTTTTTTTTTTCATTGCAACTTTGAATGCATTAATAAACTGCTCACTAAGTTACGTGCCCAGCTTGTTAGAATAGGTCTTTCTCCTAGAATGTTGAAAATTTTTCAAACAATACATATTAGATGAGCGTAGAATATGCAGTTTAATTTTAAAACATCTTGATAAACATGTTAAAATTATAGTTGCAATAGTTTATAATCTAATACACCTATAGAACATATTCGTGGGATGTAACATGTAAGAATTGCATTGTTTAGTTATGAATGGTTAATATTTAAACGAAATGTTTGATAAAAGCTATTGTTATTAGTCCTTAATTCAGAAATATAACTACTTCATTGCTAGTTTTGTTCATCAGTTCAAATCAAAAATCAAAAACCGAAAACAGGAAAATAAATATTCATGCATGTACATCTAATTTAACTTTAGAGAGACTAACTGTTATAGACTTAAAAGTTGTTTTCTGTTTTGCAGAATTTAAACTATTTTTATTCCGCCTGTATGGTAACCTTTGGACAGATATTCACATGTTCTCAGAGTTTTTCTGGATTATCCAAGGTATACGAGTATTTAAAACGATTTGTTATGTGTAGAAAGGTCAAGGAAACAATACGGACACGTGGATTGTGTTTCATAGATGCTAAAAATAAATAAAATTCGTCAAAATAAACAATAAACCCAGTCAAAATAGGTTAGGTAAAACTTCATAATATCTCGCTTCCCACTGGCTTGTAGCTGAAGTTGGAATATTCTCCTTAGCACAGAGTTGGTACAATAGGCAGAATAAGTTAACATGTGAAATGTGATACGTGTACATATGACTTGTATTTATTTTCCAACAGATAAATAGCTACCATAAGAAAAAGTCATAAAAAAGTTATTGTCACATGTGTGATAACTGCTTGCACAAAAACACTGTGTCCTTATTAATTTATAATAATTGGGTTAACTCTAATTTTATGGTTTTTTAAAGCTGTGGAATACGCGTTTTCTTTATTAATATGGTTTGTTTTATAAATCTATCAACAACAGTTGCAGTTGCAGTTGCCCGTAGCTTAGTTGGTAAGTGCGTTGGGTGCTAAGCAGAACGTCGTTGGTTCGAGTCCTACTCAGGCCATATTTTTATTTCATCTTTCACGGGCACTGCCTCTTGCGAAGACCTGACAAATCTTCCAAGAGTGTATCAATCTGTCATGAAAAAGTGGTTCTCAACTCTGCCGTTCGGAATCGGCGTTAAATTGTAGGTCCCCTCAATTCTTCACACGCACTCAGAGAATTGTTGATGAGAGTAAGCCACTTAGGCCTTGGCTCTTGAAGAGCAGTCGCGCCACTCTATTCTATTCTATCAACAACAAGTTCTTGTGTGTTTCAAACTTCCATTGACGTTTTATGTAACAATTTTCAGCAATTGAAGTATCCATTGAATTTCATTCATAGATCATAGATGAGTGAGTTGGTTTTACTATCCATTTTTTATCGGGGTTAGGGTTAATTTTATTTTTCACACAAAACAACAGCAACCTGAGACTTGGACCCACATACATATCTATCGGAAAATTAAAAAATTCCGTAACTTTGTTACCCGATAAATAAATAAATAAAATTATGAAAAATAGTATCCTTAAACACATTTTAGGTGTTGTGGTGTAGTCGGAAATTTCAAATTTGTTTTTGTTCATTGTTTTAACTTTTATCACAAATCGAATAGGTATGAAATCAGTAGGTATGGAGTCAACATTATAATTTGACACTTCATACTGTGGTCTCAAGGAAAAAACGCCAAAGTCGATTTTCAACATTTTTCACGAGAGACGTTTGAAGTTTTTATGAAAAGCCCAAAATTACAAATCGTTATAGAATGTTATTGGAGCATTTGAGCATTTAAAGCTAGTATAGAATTGAAGGTGTCCGCAATTAATATAAAATATAATATTTTACTAAACATTATAATGAAAATCGTGGGAAGAAAATTAAACACTTTAGCTGTTTTTCCTTGAAGAGACTCCAAGTTTTCATTGAATTAAGTTAAGTTTAGTTGTTCTTCCTTCTAGGTATACAGAATTTTGCTATGCCAAATTGGACTTTAGCGGCTATCCCCCCAAAAAAAATTGTGATTAAAGAAAAATATCACGGAGGAAGAACAACTTAATTTGACTTTAGTTGTTGTTCCTAAAGTAACGAAGAAAAAAGAATAGTCTTAAGTCAACTTAAGCTCAATTTTGATTGAGTTTAGTTGTTTTTCCTTGAGGAGGATGATAAAAATTGACTTTAGTTGTTATGTTTTTGGGAAACAGCATGTCCAATTTATACACTACACTACTACACTACTTATGCATGAAAAGCTTTTTATAAAAAGGCCGAATTTATCCAAACATTTATTACCTACACACTTGTTCTTTCAAAAAAAAAAAAATGCACGACTGGGTCCTGTATTCCAAAACTAAACTCACAAAAAAAAAAAACCATTAAGAAATAAAAATATGTAAATAATTAAAATTCATAAATTGAAATACCTACCTCAAAAACACACTTTATCTATAAAAAAAATTATGCCATAACATTTCTTAATACCTGTATAAAATTTTTCAAAAATGTCCTTAATTTAATATGAGTATGTAGTATTCAAGAACATATTAATATACGTCTTACATGTGAATTCAATTTTCAAACTTCAATTTTCAATATTGATCCGTTTTTGAGATACAGAATTTTGAAAAAAAAAGTTTTAAAATATGTATGTACGTATTTTCTAAAACTCCAAACAAATTTTTGAAATATTTTTGAAAACAAAATATGATTTGGGCAACATATACAGGGTGATTCACGAGCGTTGTGCCAAAAAGCTAGAGCGTGTAGGTTGAGTTGAGACAAGAAAAAAATCGTATGGGAGGGGGGGTCTATTCCCCCCGCCGACGAGAGCGCTGAGAGCTAGAAGTGAAAGGTCAATGGCAGACGTTATCAATGAACAAAATGGTTAATCCAGAGATAATGTAATACTTTTCTACTTTATTGAGTCCTCATAAAACTCCAATTACAAAAAATTAAATTTATAAATTAAACTAATAAATTAAACTAAAAGTCCAGATAGGTAAAAATAAAAACAAAGATTTTTTTAAAAAAGGGGTTTCAGTTTTTTCTTAATTTCTCAAAAACGAAAAGACATTTTTGCATCCGGTTTTCTGTTTTCGACTAAAAATTAACAAACACGTTAAACACGTTAAAACAAAATTAGTACTTAATTACATAAAATTTTGAAAAAAATGAGTTCAAAAATTTTTTTTTTGCTTTTTTTTTTTGAAAATTTTGAGTTTGAAAATTTATTTTTTTAAACTATTCGTTAAAACAATTAAATTTAAAAACAAAGTGAAAGAAGAAGTTTTTGACTTTTCAGAAAGGTATAGCACGGTGTTGTAAACGAAGCCGTTGATTTTTAATATTTTTTTAAACAAAATAAGTCAATTTTTCAGAAAATCGCCCCTCCCGGCTAAACGGGGGGGAATAGACCCCCCCCTCCCATACGATTTTTTTCTTGTCTCAACTCAACCTATACGCTCTAGCTTTTTGGCACAACGCTCGCGAATCACCCTGTATAATACCCCCACAAAGAAAATCACAGATGAGACTACCTATTATTTTTCGAGAAAATATTAAAAAAAAAAAAAAACGGTTCTATGAGAGGTACTGTTTTGGAGCAATACAAAAATAATGTTTGTTTATTAAAAATACCAGTGTTCCGAAAAAAAATACGAGGTTGTTTAAAAAATTCGTAGGAGCCGTTTTTGAGAAATGGTTTTTAGCCGAAAAAATTGTACGGTGGCTACCCTAATTATTGATCTTAAAAAAAGAAATAAAAGAAACGACCCACGCGAATTCGCTCAAACCTCTTATTTTGAAGTTTGAAGTCCTCCGGACCATTGGTAAGGGCTGTAGGTGCGTTTAAAAACAGACAGACGGACGGAATCGCCGGACCCACTTTTTTCTTCTTCTTCTTCTCTTTCATCGCAATGTCATATTTGATCATAATCTCAACTTATTTTTACGAATTCACTACCTTCTTGCCATATACTCTTGGTGTCACAAGTAAAAATATGATTGCTTTTTATTTTAAAAAAGGCCACAGTTTATTTTATGTATAAATGCCTTTGTATCCAAAATTTAACAGGTATGAGCGAAATGGTATTCGACTGTAGCGCCAACTGGTTACAAGCCGAGAAAGCCATTTTTTTTACATTAGTTTGTAAAGTGTGTTCTCTGCTTGCTCCTGCCAAAGAACTGTAAAACCAAGCAGAAAACCAATCTTGATAGTACCTGGTAGTTCCATATACAAAGATAAATGCATATAAATATTTTTGATTGATACACTGTGTTGCATGTAGATAAATTCACTAGAATACACTACTTCTACTTCACTATACTAGATAAGAGAGAACATACTGGTAAATAATAAGGATTGATTTGTAAATCTAAACAATGTTTTCCAAGCCTTATTCTACTTCCCAAAGGCCAGAATTATCCCTTCTATCATTTATTAAATGCAAAAATAGAACAATCCCCAATATCAACTTTGAATGAAGTACCTACGTAATGCAAAAGAAACAAAAAATATGAACGGAAAAATTCTTCTACGAACATTTTAATTTTGCACACTTACCTTTCAACTTATATCCTTAATCTCCAATCCGCCTTGAATGTTTTGGTTATATCTACCAAAACATAACACGCACATATACAAATGCACCTTTGCTAGTGTGGGAGCTCGCTGATTTATTTCCGTTTCAAAAGTGTGACACCAAAATAATTTTCCTTTAATCTTTCATAAATTCAATCTACGATAAAGAAATTGTAAATGAATGAAACCGAAAGTTTATGGCAAACACAAGTTCCTTTAAGTCGGTATGCTCGACGACGAAAATCGGTTCGGAATCCACAAAAACAAACACACGACGCAAATAACACGAAATGATGGACAACACTATGAATTATTCAATATGAATTATTTGGCAATCTTGAACGTTTAACTGTTTTTTCCATTGCTTACTTCCTTCTCTGTAGTAGTTGTTGTTGTGATTTGCTTTTATCCTTGATGAATATTAAAAATTGTGTTTCTTTTGTTTTCGTGATTTTGATTTATAACTTTTTCCTCTTTGGGTCACATAAACGCAAACTCGCTCTTATATTCTAATATCTGCGCTCTCTTTTCTTACATACCGGAACTGGGACTGCTCATAAACATTTCTGATGCCGTGAAGGTGTTTTCGTGAAAAGTGCGTGGAATTGAAAAAAGTAAAAAAAAACGACGAAACGAAGCAGTTTACGGTGTAGAGTCCGTAGATTTATCTTTGTTCATAGATTATTGAAACTTATCCTTTGAAAAGAATAATATCGCCACACCTGTCGTATGTACCTGTGCATTCACGACATTGAAATCTCTTACGATTTAGATTCACCAAAATGTTATTTTTCAGTTAATTAATGACGATTGTTTCATTTTTTTGATTTTTAATATTATAGATTTTCGTTTAGGCCAAAACAAACCAATGTAACAAATGAAACTATTATTTTCCTTAGTTCCTCTCTTAATGTTTACACACAGAATCAAAAGAGAGGTTTAATTCTCTTTTATATTTTGACTCGATTTT
This sequence comes from Sphaerophoria taeniata, assembly GCA_943590905.1. Lineage (NCBI taxonomy): Eukaryota > Metazoa > Arthropoda > Insecta > Diptera > Syrphidae > Sphaerophoria > Sphaerophoria taeniata. The sequence continues at coordinate 133,050,452 of OX016540.1, forward strand.
TCTGTTTAATCAAGGTGTTTTTGTTGGACGACAAGAACTTCACTACTGTGCTTAGTTTTTCTTTCTCTTTCACTCAATTTTTTTTATGTTTTTTTTACTCACACTCATATTTATTGGAAAATATCCTTTTTTTGCTGAGTAAATGCTACGAATTTTCTTATAAGCTACACAATTTTTAACTTTTGTTTATGTAATATGCCGCAAGGAAATTGATATTATTTCTTTACTTAATATTATTCAAAAATTTAATAAATAAAGGACACTATATTGATATGTATAGGTTGTATATTGATATAATGTTATTACGGAATCAAAGTTTTGTTCACTTAATAATATTTCCCTTAATGACTAATGATATGTATTTGATATATAATTATTCGTAAGCGTCCTTAACTACATTACTGCTGAATTCCCGACTCTACACCGTAGGAGACGATGAAATCGAAGTAAACGTTTAACTTAAATGGATTTTATTTCACATTATTATATAGGTACTGTTCTTTCATTTCTTTTTTTTTACTTTTACATTCGGTTATTCAATCTCCTGCTCCTTATTCTGGTTTTTCTAAGACAGATTTTTAATAATTGATATTATTTTATGTTGAAATGATCTGTAAGCAGATACCGTTCCAATAGCAACTATTCACTTATTTAATATAATTAGTTTTATTCTTTTAAAATATTTTTTTACAAGGCGGATCTGACGAAATGTTGAAAAGTCGAAGTGTTATCGTTTACTCGCGTATGCTACAGATTGAGAGAGATGAAAACCGTTCATGAATATTTTAAGATACAATTTTCATCTGGCTTTCAAAGGAGGAGGAGGCTTGAGGAGAAGAATGAGAGAGGGCGAAATGAGTTAAAGCGTCATTGAGTGCAGAGGTCCCCATAAAACAGGCATACATCCCACATTCACATACTTTTGACTCCCCAACCAAACCGACAAATTTTGCGAACCTTAGTTAGAGTGAGGGAGAAAGTGGTTAAATCAATATGAAATGGGCAATGGTATAAAGAGAAAGAAGGATGTGGTTTTAATGCGCACAGCTTTTTGTTATCACATCAGGATGTGGAGTTGATTTTATATTGAAGCGGTCTGATGCTCAAAATGGGTGTCTGCGGCTGTTGCTGAGGGTGAGTTGGTATTTTTATGTTTGTGAAATTTTAAATGGATGTTAGAACGGGAATACTTGTTAAACTCAAGTCATGCGCAGAAAAACAACTATGACATTGACAGTTATATCGCTCTAGTACTTTGCAAGACCAGTTCACTTATGCGAATGCAAACATTAAGGAGAAGGTAAATTTTTGGGAAAAGAAACAGGGCAAATGTAATTTTATTGCTCAGCGAATGTACACAATCCCTAAAATCAAAAACCCGAAAGCCCATAATCTTCAAAACCCAAAATCCCAAAAACTCACAATCCCCACAATCCCGAAAACTTAAGATCCAAAAAACCCACAATCACGAAAATCCGAAATCGCGAAAACCCAAAATTCCGAAATTTTATCATCTTTAGGTACAACTAAATATTTCAAAATAAGAAAAAAAAAATATAAATAAATATGTAGAATTTATTCATATTGTAAGAAAATAAACTTGACAAAAAAAAGTTTCAAACTTATTTTTACGATCGAAATTCCGAAAAATAATATAAAATGGAAAATTTGCGAAAATTCTTATTTTATATAATTTTTCGGGATTTCGCGTTTTCGAGATCTTGGGTTTATGTCCGTCGATTTTCCGGATTATGTCCGTCTCCCGTATCTCACTTTAGCTCACTTATGCACACTGAAGTGAATCAGCGCATCGATTAGCCTACTCACGTACTTTGTATTTGAAACACCTAGCACTATCGCTTTCGCTATATCTTAAACTTTAGATATTTCCCAGTAGTTTGGTGTTTGCTGTATGTATAAATTGAAAACAACTTAAAAGGATGTATTCTAAAAGGACGATAGTTCTAGTCTCTGGACGATCGAAAATCAGGTGTGCGGACATTGCCGCTTAAATACTTTATCATCCCTGTTCTGATTTTCGAAATTGATTTTCGCAAAGCTAAAAAAACTGTGTTCCTAAATCCGTAAGAATTCGCCTTCAATTTTTGACAAATATTTCTCTGAAATTACTTACATTTTTAAATTTACGATTTCAAATTCGGCCAGCAAAATAGAAACGAATTAAAAACGAAAAATTTAGAACACCTTTGCTTTAAAAACGAAAGTTTTTCTTTCGTAAACGAAAATCAGAACAGGGGTGTATATCGTTTTTTTTTTTTTAAGTTTTGTGTTTTGAGTTCATTACATATCAAACCATTAACTGTATCAGTAGTTATTTCCTGTTGGTTTGGCATCTTAAATATTTAAAAATAAGGCCTCGTTATTGTTAATTCAGACAAAATATGAAAAACCAAATTCGGGAACAGTCTCCGGACGATAAGAACCCAGTCTCCGGACGATTTTCAACCTACTTCCGTCGATTGAATCACGCACAACTTGTTTGGTATTTCCAAAAATGTATTTGTAAAATAATAAAGAATTATATTAAAATTTAAACATCGAAACTAAAATTCTGACCCTTGCCCTCTTGTTGCAACCCCCGTGATGATTAGGACCCAGATTTTAAATGACATGTAAAGACTTAGGCCGTGTGCGAATTGGATGAATTGTGGTTAAAAAATAAAAATGGATGAATTTTTAACCACTACTGTCATATTTTAACCTGCTCCGCAGCTAGTCTAATAATTTTATTCAATGCGAAGTGTCAAAATTTAACCAAACGTCACGTTTTAACCCATTTTTAACTGAATTTGCACACGGCCTTAGTTTTAAAGTTTTTTTTTTTTAATATTTATTTTCAGAATTATTCGCTTAATATATTTCTCACTCTAACCACACCTATAATCATTGAAAAAAAACTCCGTTTGATTATTACAAAATCAACTAAATTTTTCGAAGGGTTGAAAAAGTTGAAACTTCGTATGTGTAAAAAGTTTGCAAATGACGTTCTGTATCCGAAAATCCTAAAAAGAGAAAAGGTTCGAGCAAATGACTGCTATAAAAATAAAACAGCTTCAAAACAAAGTTTTATTTGGCTTAGGTATATAATGTTCAAATGTAAATCTTATTATGAAGACTAGATATTTACAATTTCTGATTGCTTTATACCTTCACAAATATTCGAATCAACAGCCTTATTTATTAAAGTTCCCTGGCCTATACTAGTACAATTATAGTTTTAATATGCATGACTTTATTGCTCAAACATAGCATAAATTGTTATATATAAAAAACTAGAAGACTGCGAACCTCGTCACAATACCGTTTATAGAAACTCCAGCATAATTATAAGTTGAAATGTAATGTGATTTGCTCGAATCCAATTGAAATAGAGAATTACATACCTGAATTTTTCCAAGCTTTACAACTAACTTTCTACTCTCATTTAAGCATGCAGTAAAATGCAAATTGCGTTGAAAAATTCAACAAATTCTCGTTCTTTCGGTGTGTTTTGACTATTTCACAAAAATCAGATTTGTATACAGCTTTCGATTGTCCCCCTTATTTGCTGACTTTCCCGTAAGATTGTCCAAAAATTTGTTTTTACAAGGCTATGTCTACAGTAAAAATTTTATAAAAATGCATTGAGAATTGAGCGGATTAAGAGTGTTCCGGACCAAAACTGTGTTTTTTTCAAACGGCATTGTGAAGCGATGAGATGTCGTATCGAAATGATTAAGATGTCATTGTGTAGACAAAAACTGTTTCTAAAAAACTGTTGGAGCACAATTTCAATTAAGTACTTCGTAAAGTTAAGGCTCAAAAACGGCAAAATGGCCAAAAATCGTACTTTTTCAAAGAGAATTCCATCAAAATAAAAACCTTTTTCGCTAACATTTCTTAATGAGCATAAAATTCGACATTTAAACTGTATAACTATTAAAAAAAATAATTTTTTAAACAAAAAGAATAAAAAATCATTAATAAAATTTGTATTATTGATAAGCAATTTTTCTTATGATGCGATATTTATTTTTTTTTAAATCTCTTTATTTATTTAGCACGAACTTGTTCTCAACACAAAGCAATCAAATCATTTTGAAAAAACTTTGATCAAACACATTTTATTTCAAAATTAAGAGATAGACAAATCTGCCAAAATTTGAAAATTCAAATCAGTAACGGCTGGCGGAAGTCACGATTCTCATAGGAAGGCGATTCTCTCTCTTTTAGCAAGATGCATTTAGTTCAAAATTTTTCGTCTGCAGTTGGGTGGCGCTTCAAACAGTAAGAAAAAGTAAGAATTTTCAGTTTCAGTCTGGAACTTTGTATATGAACTACCAGGTACTATCAAGAATGGTTTTCTGCTTGGTTTGATAGTAGCAAGCAGAGAACACACATTACAAACTTATGTAAAAAAAACTGCTGCTACTGTCAAAAAACTGTCAAAACAAGCAGAAAAACCATTCTTGATAGTACCTGGTAAATCCATATACAAAGGTCCGTAACACTTTTAAAGTTCATAAATACGACTGCAAGTGTATAGCAAGAAGCAACTTACTACTTAACGATTAGGACGCCAAACTTGTAATACTCTTACCTGGTTTGTGTCTCTGGTAAGATACAGCAGTGACATCTATTAGTTTATCCACTCATCAATACTTACTTGGTACCTTTGTATGTCAAATATACTTGAACTACGATAAGCTGAGTAAAGTGATGAGGATGACCACAACTGGAGACGCGAGTATTATGGTAGAATATCTTAAGGATAAATTGCAACTGTATATTTGATGAAAAATGTGTTTCTTATTTTTTGTCATATCGGTTGTGTATTCTCTTCAATACGTCTTTAAGAAGTTCCAACTTTCCTAATATTTGGAAAAGTTCATTTATAATTCCTGTACATAAAAAAGGTCCTAAGAATGAAATTATGAACTATCGACCTATTGCTAAATTACCTGTGATACCAAAATTGTTTGAGTCAATTGTAAGTAATGTCCTTTCTTTTCACTGTATAGTTCAATTGTATGTGATAACCAGCACGGATTTATTAAACAAAACTCCACAGTTACTAATTTATTTAACTTCGTGTCCTTTTGTTTAGATGTGTTTGACGAACGTGAACGTGAACGTGCATATTTACCGATTTTAGTAAGGCATTTGACAAGTGTTGTCATTATACATTTATACCTAAATTAACGCGTTTACGATTCAACAATCATTTTATAAATTGGATTGGTTAATATTTAAAAAATCGTAGTTGCTGTGTTTTGTTTCGTAATGAGTGTTCTAAACAATTTGTTGTGAACGCTGGCGTCCCTCAGGGGAGCCATTTAGGCCCTGTTTTATTTGTTTTTTATTTTATTTGTATTTTTATTGATGACTTGACTACTACATAAAAAAAAACTCTTCTGTTCTTATTTATGCGGACGACATTAAGATATTCAAAAGTATAAAATCGAAAACTGACTGACTACTACAAAAAGACTTGACAACTTTTAGGGAATGGTACAATAATAATCGTCTCATCTTAAATGTTGACCAATATTAAACTATGAGTTTTACACGCAAAAAAGTTCCGTTTTCGTACAGCTATACGTTAGGTGGCCATGGCTCAGAGGAATGAGTAGCAGCTTCGGCAGCATTCTTTTTCTACGAAAATCGCCAGCTTATCTGAGGCCACCTGCGCAAAATAAAATGAGATAATATCACATCAATGTCTCCTCCTCCGAGCCACGTAGGTTTCTGTCATGTGTTTTCCTTCCATGTATCTATCTATCCTTCTCTGTTGGATTAAGGTCTTATTCTGTCCCAGCCGATGCGATGGTCTTAGTCGCCAGTGCTACTATGTCTTCGTAGTTCGTCATATTCATGTGCGAAGTACTGTAATAAAACGCAAATAGGGTCCTCGGATTCATTAAAAGATTCGGTCGTGATGTCCACGAACCTTATGTTATCAAGCTTTTGTTTGTTTCATTTGTAAGACCGATTCTAGAATACGCATGCGTTGAATTGTCACCATATTACTCAATACATATAACAAGAATTGAGGCAATACAAAAAAAGTTCCTGTGTTACTGTCTTCGATCTCTTAGATAGTTTAGAGGGAATTTCCTCCCCCCTTATTCTGATGGACTAACTTTTATCAACTTTCCATCTTTGAGTTAAGCAGATCAAACTATGGTGTAAATAGCCCGCTTAATCAATTTATAATAAATTTTATATTTGTTTCGAATCCCCTGATAACTTAAACTGCAAAAAGCTTAAAGATTTATTCTTCAAAAGTTTTGTATATATTAGATTGTAAGAATTAGATTAATTACTGTTCACGTTAGATCTTTAAGGAATTGAATAAATAAATAAATAAATAGACTTATATAGATACCTATTTCTTTAGCATAGGTAAGCATACCTAATAGGTTATGTATTTATTATAAGCTTTAATTGTCTTAATTAGTTTCGAATACAATAAACCTTTTACCTAATTTGAATTCACTTACACAAATTTATATTAAAAACTAAGATTATTAATGAAAAATAAGAATTTAAGTTTAAAATTATGATGATTTATGATAACATAAATATCTTACGATTAATTATTTGCTGGCATAAAACTCGCATCAAACGTTCCGTACGTCACGATTTTTGCATCATTTCACCATTTTTACTTGCGACATATAGTATATATGCAAGTATTGAATTCGTAAAAAAAAGTTGAGATTTGATGTGATTATTACGTCAATTATTGGAGTCAGTAGCAGATTCATACATTTCTTAAATACCTATAAGCTTATCTATTTTTAACGCTCATACCTCTGAAATCGAAAACTCGTAGTTTATTGGAGTCTAATGGTTAAAGTGATAAACCTTAACTTATGATTTGTGAGGTCGAAAGTTTTTTCAATACATATTTTCACTGGGGCGTATACGTAATTAAAACTTCAATTGCAATAAAAAAAGCTCGTTACACGATTAGAATAAGATCCTCTAAAATATTTTAAACAATTTTTTACCAGTTTAACTAGCTTTAGTTGTAAGCGTTATTGTAAGTTCCGAAGACCTGTGGTCTATTTCACCAAATTACAATTGCAATAACAAATTTGTAACTGTGGATTACATTTACAAATCTGTACATTGATTTTCTGTTCCACAAACTACAAATTTAGATTTCACAAATTTGTTGGAAAAAGAAAAAAGTTAAGGGAAATTGTAATTGTTATTTACAAATGCAATAAAAAAACGTTTCCCCGTTTAACTTGCAAAGTTGTAAATGACAACTATTTTTCACAAATTTGTTAAACTCTAACGATAACAACAAACGGAAAATGAATACCTATACAGAACAAAGTGATTCGTGAATCGTGATATAGGTAATATAAATGTTTTATTCGCAAAATATAACGAAAGCATAACATAATGTCTTGGTAAGTAAGCCGATTGGCAAAAAATGTTTAAAAGTATAATCTTATAGACACAAGGATTTTAAATACCTAAGAGCTGTCATTTGACAAAATTTTAGGGACTATTTACATGAGAACGCCCAACAAGTGAATATTCGTCGATTTTGACATTTTTTTTAATTCGTCGCGAATAAACAACTTAAATCCAAACAAGAATTATTTTTGAGGTTATCTTAAAACGCGCGAATTTTTTTTTATCGTTGTGAGTGTGGATAATGTGGAATGCGGACAGAGTGACAGTAGCAACTAGAATTTCGCGACGAATAAATATGTTTACACAAATTTATTTATATCTGAAAATACGGCTTAAAACGTATTTCTGAAATCACTTTTTACATTCATTCCTCGTTCGTTAATCGTTTCCATGTAAATAGTCCTTAAGACGAAATACTTTGCTAAGTTAAGGTTATTACTTTTGGTGAATTCCACATATATCTTGCAAGATATAAAAAAGGCTGTTGAGTTTTTTTAAATTTTTCTCTCAACTTTTATGAATTTCATGCCCAATTTCATAAACAAACACTAAAAGCACTTATAGCAAAAATCTTTTTAAATTTTATCAGACCCTTAAAACTTTTGAGTTAAACCAACTTAAAATGGGAAATTTCAGGGAAATTTTTGACAAAATTGACATCATTATTAAAATTGTGTGAGAAAAAATGAAAAAACGTTATGTTCAGTTTTTAAAATATTCAATGACACTTTTAAAATTTAATGAGTCAAAAATGGGCATCTAGTTTTAAAAGGTGTTTACAAGCTTGTTTACTTAAAAAACGCTTGTTGAAACCAAAAAGTTTCATTTTACGGTTTAAAAGCTTGTTAAATGTTTAAAAGTTGTTTATGAAATTGGGCATCAGTCTTTAAAAGTTGCACATCAAGCCGCTTTTGAAATTTGTAAGTATTGTTTTCAAGGCCAAAGCTTACAACAGTAAGAAAGCAGTTGGTGGCTCGCAGCGTTAACCAATTTGCCTGTTTTTTCCTCTGCCTTAGTACATTTGAACCGAGACTTTTCGTTAAAAATAAAAAAAATTGATGTTCATAATTAATTCGCAGTTGATATTTTTTTTCTCCGACTTTTAAAATCTTCACTTATATCGCCATCGGTGCTCCTGTGCCCTCGACGTAAGGTAATTTTACGGTTTTAAATGCAATTTCTTTCGAAAATAACAATTTGTAAACAAATCTACACATGATCTTTCTACTGCAAGAATTTTTCAGTAACTGAACAAATTTTTAAAATTTTTTTATTTGCTGAAACACAAACTTACAAAAAAATATGAATTTTAACAAATTTGTTTATTTTACTGAAATAATTAAATTTCTACAAATTTCCCTTTGTAAGTAACAAATACAATTTTGTAATACAAATATTTTGTGAAACAGAAAAAAACGTTTTTTCCACAAACTTGTTAAGAAAATGCTTGTAATCTACAATTTGTAAGTTGGTGAAATAGACCACTGGTATGCATAGCAAACGGTAGGTTTAAGCTGACACACAATTTTAATAATTTAAATACATTGTATTATAACGTTTTCAACGCATGCATCATAAAAATAAAAATCTTTTTTTTTCGACTTGTGGGCAAAAGTTCATTGGATAAAGTGAACATATAATTATTAACGCTTCGTGGAAACTGCATATGTAATTTGTTCACCTTTACTTCGTCCAAAACAAATCTGCAGTACAGGGAAGATAGGACATTCATCTCTCACTCTATCTGTAGAGGAATTCCATTACGTTGTGTGAAAGAAAAAATTGGCAAGGGTTACCGTAGGTTATATACTAAAACTGTAAAAAGCTCTCCGAAAAATCGAAAGAGTTGCCTTCTATATTTTATTAGCATTGTCTTAAACAAAGATTTTTATTCAGAAAAAATATTTAATATGAACATGAAATAAATTTGAATTTCGTAATTTATAGAACCGAATTAGATAAATTATGAAATTCGAAATATTAACAATGAATATTTAGAAAGTGCCAAGATTTTATAATTGACAGTTTTTACATTTAAATTTAAATGAATTGTTCTTATCTTTTTTCACACCACCAAGAGGTAAGATTATAGGCGCATTTTTGGTGGGGAGATATGGCCTTTGGTCTTGTTTTCTTTGAGGACACTATAAACAGTTCGTTCTGAAACCGAAAAAATATCGTGCACTTGCCTTATAGCTTGGGTTTTGTTTTTTAAATGGTCATAAAATTTATTTGTTGCATCAACTATTTCTTTTTTTTTCTCAGCGCTTAAATCCTTAGAAGAACTTGAAGCCATTTTGATTAAAATCACTCTTTTTATAATTTATATTTCACACAGCACCAACAAAAAAATTATAATCGCACTAAACTTCAAATTAATAAATATTTGTCTGCATTGAATAAGCCTACTCTTTTTTTAACAAATTTCAAGTTTTTATTGCATACCATGAACAAAAAATGGGCTGGCAATGATTACCTAAGAAAAAGCTACTATTCTTGAAAGCTCCCTTACAGAATCGAAATAAAAGTAAGCATTATTATTTCCTGGCAAAGCTGATTTATATGTTTGTTTTGTCAAACAGAAAGAGCTTTGCAAAAACGAGCACAAAATCAGTATGGCGTTAGCCGAGCGAATAGCAGGTCATAGGGGGATGTACGCTTGCTTTTCAAAATAAATCAAAACAAATTGTATGAGGAAACAGTGTTGTAGTATATTTTTTTTAAAGGGGATTTTAGATTTTTTTCCTGGACAGGCACCCTTTGGAGTAAAAAAGCTCTCCCATAAGGCCTGTACTGCAGATTTGTTTTGGACGAAGTATAGGAGTGAACGCGTGTCTTACACAAGTGCGGACTCCAACCCAACAAGCTTTAGACTGTATAAGCTGATCCATTGAATTGCAAATAAAATTACTCAAAATGAATTTAATATATTTTTAATGTCTTTCCTACAAATTTATTTTATTGAATGGCGTAGCAAACGAGGGAAGGGCATAGCTCTACTAAATATGCGATATGCAAAATAGTTTTACACTATTTTGTTGTTTGTCGAATAAACACTATCTGCTTGTTTATCTGACGATTGAAAAATCGGCTCTAAGTCAAAACATTTTTGAAATTTTTGAAGATTTTTAATAAAATAACATCTAAACATGATCGTATTCGTCTGGAAAATTATATAAATAATTTTTCTGTAAGGTGTTATAAGAACAGTTTAAATCTTAACCCTTCAAAATGCCAGACAATGGAATTATCAAAGAAACGTGCAACTTCGACTAATGAGTATCTTATATCTAAGCAAATTCTATCTCGTGTTTTTAAAACAAGGAACCTTAGAGTTCTTTTTATACCGAATTTAGATTTCACTGAGCAGAATAAAAAAAATGTTAATTAAGCTAATTCTCTACGTTTGTTCATTAAGCGTTAGTTGAAAAAATTTCTTGATCCTAACGTGACCCTTGCTCTTTATAATTGCCTAGTTCGTCCCCACCTTGAATATGCTTCGCAGATTTGGACTCCTTACTATAAGGTTTACATTGACAGGTTAGAATCTGTGCAACGTAATTTAACTCGTTTCGCATTAAAAGGTACTTATTCAATGGCATGATCCTCAAAATATGCCATCTTATGAGGATCGAGTATCACTCCTCCAAATGCAAACGTTATCTCAAAGAATGGCCAACAATGATATTTTTACGTCTATTAAGTTGGCAAACCAATATGGGCACAAACGATAAGGTCCTGTACCATAATAATGTGTTCTTTATGTGTTAATTATGTGTGCAGTTCGCGATTTTTGTGCTGATAAATTTTTGTATGTATATAAAATTATGACACCTTAATATTAAGCTAGCACAACTTCTACATTTCCCAACAGAATTCAATGAAACCTAGACCATAATTATGTGTAATTTATGTGTTAATTATGTGTGCAGTTCGCGATTTTGGGGCTGATCAATTTTTGTGTATATATAAAATTATGCCATCTTCATATTAAGCTAGCACAACTTCTTCATTTTCCAGCAAAATTCAATGAAACCTAGACCATTATTATCTTCTATTTATGTGTTAATTATGTGTGCAATTCACGATTTTTATGCTGATCAAATTTTGTATATAAATAAAATTATGCCACCTTAACATTTAGCTAGCACAACTTCTTCATTTTCCAACAGAATTCAATGAAACCTAGACCATAATTATGTGTAATTTATGTGTTAATTATGTGTGCAGTTCGCGATTTTGGGGCTGATCAATTTTGTGTATATATAAAATTATGCCATCTTCATATTAAGCTAGCACAACTTCTTCATTTTCCAGCAGAATTCAATGAAACCTAGACCATTATTATCTTCTATTTATGTGTTAATTATGTGTACAATTCGCGACTTTTGTGCTGATCAATTTGTATGCATATATAAAATTATGTCAGCTCAATATGTACACTCGGGCGTATACGTGTTTTTTTTTATTTTGTTTTTTTTTACGCTTCTTGTTTATATCTTTGTACCGTAATTAATTTTAGCCATTCTTCTTTAGGAACCAATATCATAAATTTTGTATCTTCACTATGAACTGTCGAGAGTTGAGTCACTTTCTGTAGTAGATAGTCCATTTTTCATCATTATCTCCGCTCTGACATTGTATCTATTACAACAAACAAATCGCGAACTGCACACATAATTAACACATAAAGAACACATTATTATGGTAAAGGTCCCAATCGTTTGTGCCCATATTGGTTTGCCAGCTTAATAGACGTGATATTTTTATCCTTCATCAACTCATTACTGGCATTACAGATGCACCAGACCTTCTCTGTGATGTACTTTTAAATTATCGTGGAGGAGGCTATCACCTTTGTAGCATTGATCTTATCAATGTTCCAAGACAACCAATTATGGAATGCATGAACCCGTGACACGGATGAGTAGGCTTTTGAATTGTATACAGATCTCGTTAACCTGCACATAAATAAGAATAAACTTAAGACTAACTTAAAAGAAGAGCGTGCCACTCATAAATGTTTTGTATTATTTTTTATTTGTTTGTTGTTGTATACTTTTGTGATTTTATGTGTTCGTTATTATCTAAATTTTTTAAAATATCTCAAATAGGCTATTTTTTTTTAATGATCGAAAACTGTGTACCCCGGTTTTTGTTTTAAGGTTTTCTAAAATATTAACAGACCAATACAAATTTTTGTTTTACAAATTTTTAGTCTCGAAAACGGGTCAAAATTTTTGTATCAAATTCAAATGTTTACTCAAATATTTTTTGCATACCCGTAATTATTTTACATTTTTCAAAAAAAAAAAACATAACCAACGCATGAAAAAAAAAGATTCAATTAATTGAAAATTTATTAATTTAATTTATTGCATTCTGTGAACAAATGTATGCACTTCTCAGGTAAAATTTTTAATTTAAAAATAGGTTTGCAAAGCAATTGAAGATACAAAATATTATTTGGCGTTTTCATATTCTGCACCTGGCTTGCAAAAACAAAATCCATGATAATGCGGGTTTATAGAAACAACAACGCATTTGTCGTGCATCCCACACCAGACCATATCATTACGAATACCGATTCCAAAGGGATCTGTTTGCTCGGGCAGCCGGTACGACGCAAACAACCTCTTCTGATTGCCTACGTCACACACAAAATACAACACCGAAATATTGCCGCCCACTTTGAAATTATTATCTTGGATGTGGAATCAATGAAAAAGCTTACTGACGTCAACAAGCTGTAGTTTTATTCACTATTTATCATCAACTTTTTTTAGCTCGCGTATTTCCAACCTCAAACTTACACAAAATAAACGGTGATAACATACCGTTTTAATATATACAAACCAATACAAAGGAAATATTTGAGGGCGCACTCCAGTGAAAACAAGAATTTTGTATAACCATTTCAAATCTTAAATAAGCTCTCAAAGAAGGATACTGGGAACAAGTTTCAATTTGAAATTTATACTTTCGTCTTTCGCTTGGAAAAAAAAAAACGAAATCCAGATTCCAGAATAACGTAGGCAAGTGAAAAAGGGCCTATACAAGATACGTAAGGTTAAAAAAATGGTGAAAAGCTTATTCGTGGTAGATGTTGAAAATTCAAATTGTCAAATCTGTTTATAATGAAAAAAGAAGAACAAAACTCATGTATTGATAAAAGCAGGAGAGTTGAAGAAATTAGTAGTATAGGAAGTCTGGTGAAAAGCTTCTAAAATATTGGGAATAATTGGAAATAGTTCATTATTTCTAAAACATGCGTTCATGGTAAGTCTCGTACCGTTGTTGACCCAAAAAGAATTAAGTTATACTGTCTGCGGAATATTATTCAGAAGAAGTAACTAGTTGAGCACTTGAATCAATAAAATAATTATTTAAAAATCTAACGATATGGAAATGTTAAAATGTTATGGATTGGTAGAGGGAGAAAGAAGAGGAACGATATGTTAGACATGACAAATTGTTTGGGGAGGGGGTATAATATGCGTGCGTAAAGCAGATTTTTGGGAAAGTTTGGTAAAGTTCTTCAGTATCCTTGCTATCCACCACACATACTTCCGCACGCGCTTAACCACACATACAGCGTGAAAGAAGAACTCTTCCATTCTACCTATCTACAAAATGAGAAAATTTTCATCATGCATCGTCGTTGTCGCCATCGTCGTTGTCGAGTGTGTAGAGGTCGGTAAATTATTGCTCTAGTTTGATTTTTTTTTTCATTTTGCAATCAAGGTTTATATTTAATAACTATATATCCTACATGCAAGCATTATATTCCTTAATAGTTTTGTTTCTCAGACGTTTGTTTTATTAAAATGTAAAAGTTTTTGCCTGAATTTCATTTACATTCATAAATTCAATGGACAAAAGGTGCTTTAAAATTAAATATAGTTAAATAAACAAAAGTAAAACGTTTTCGATTCGGGAAAAGCTTCGTTAAACGATCGTTCGTTAAGGAATTATCAGTGAAAAATCGGAAGAAAATTTATGAAAAAATTTAAAATGAATATATTCTGATTTTTTTTGTACCTCTTATAAGATGTCTCTCTCCCGGGAGGGGGCACCAGTGAAAAAAGTATCCTAGTGTTTCAATTTCAACTTTTTTTGCTTTTTCGAACACTCTTTCTCTCTCTTTTCCTTTCTCATGTTTTGAATATCTTTAAGAATATATTCTCCCTGCTTTATTGTGTATGTATATAACTTTATTTTTTTTATGCATTTTCCTGGAATGTATTTTTCCGAAGGATATTATATCCCATGAATTTAATTTTTAAAATTTTTCTTTTGCGGTCTAATTTTTATTGAATGACCTACTGTGTTATGTATTTACCTATGGAAATATACTTATATTTTTTGAAATTAAAAAAATAGGTGTGGTGAATATGGTGCGACTACAAGAAACTTTTTTAAAGTCAACTTCCTAATTTGTGAAATGGTTCTCAAAAATTCCCCGCCCACCTCCTATCAAATATGCTCCATTTTTTTGTATATGTATGTATGTATATATTTATAAAGGTTTGTGGCTCATTCTACTTTGTGAAGTGAAATTCCTTCAGTTTTTGTTCCATCTCGTATCTCTTCTAATCAAAAAATGGTTAGTAGATTATAATACATTGAGTCTTGATTTATATTGTGCTACTGAGGGAATACAACAGTAAACATACTAGAAGTGTCCTTTTTTTCTAATTTTAGCTTAATTTCTCACGCTCGTTAAGAATTTTTTCTTTAATTAAAGTACAATGGACTCCATAGATACGTGTATGGAAATTTAAGTTAAACAATTTAGTTTTGATGAACAAGTCCCAAATAAATCACAATAAATACCCGAAATATACAACAAATATAAAAATATATACATATATAGGAATATCCTTGAAAATAAAGGACACACTGCGATAAAAAGTCTTTCCAGATGGCATCGTTTTCATGGACTCAATTGGATATTTCTTCTTGTTAAGGCAATAAGAAACTTGCAAGGATATACAAAAGAAGGTAATTATAACAAAAATAATTTAATTACTGTGTGTTCAACTTCTGTTGTTGTTGCAAGGTAAAATTTTAATTTTTAAATAATAATATCTGAGTGACTCCTCTTCTGTTTTTTTTAAATTACATCTAAAGTAAAAAAAATATGATTTTAGTATAGTAAATATTCTCAAAGTAGGTACTTCACAATTCACCAATACAAACGCAGATTATTATAAATCGAGAGAAGCTTTTTATGGTAAATACAAATACATTCCGACTATATTGAGTTGAGTACTTAGACTTGCTAGTGAATAGCTAAGGAACAAAAAAATGTAGTGTATGTATGTATACGTGTTTAAATTTGAACCATGTTCTTCCCACTCTTGATGAAGAAGAAGGTAGACATTAAATTTCATTCTATTCTCTCTGCCTTTCCTGTACAAATTGGCAAAATCAAATAATATGCTTTATAAACGATACACATGTGCGTATACATTCATGGTTTTAAATAGTTGCTTATCTGCAGATAGAGAGGAAATAACAAAGGCTTACACGTGCAATGAAAGTTTGTTAAAATCGAAGGTGGTGAATTCAAATCATATGTTCATATAGGTACTGCGAGTTTTTCTCTTTCTCAGACTTAAGACTTTTTAGTTCTGAGCTAAAGTTATAAAATTTATCATGATGTTCATAACTGAAATTATCTAAAGTTTATTATTTTCTTGCTGTTGGCTTGTTGGGCAAGCATATAATTAAAAATGTTCCACTAAAGGTTCTCTTATAATTACGAATATAGGTGATTGATAATCTTAAAGCCTGTCTTTTGGTTCCCGCAGTGAAGTAGTGAAGAGTTATTACCCTGGTGAGCCCTATTAGAGCAGGTGCAGAAATCGTTCCCGTGGCTCTGAAGTCACCTGGAACGCCTAGCGATATAATTTCGTTGTTCTTTAATTTTCTTCATCTAAATCCTCTTGAGGATTTCAAAATTTAATGCTTCATTATTGAATATTTGAGAGAATAACACAGGACATTGCATAAATTTCTACATTCTTAGCCATTTTGGAGAATATTTTATTTTAACGACATTGTGCTTCTCTGTGCATTTAACAGAATCTCAACACACTGATGTCGCACTCACAGCTTGAGATCGATCTCTGTCTCGGAATGTTTTACATTGCACTCTTCTATCAAAATGAGTAAAAGACTTGAACTCATCCTGTTTTGCATATGTCATATGAGTCTTTATTCTTTTCTACACCATTAAATTAAGTCGAAAAGAACTTAAAGCAAGCAATATCAGGGCTCATCAATTTTCCAGTAGGTACAAGCTGCTATTGGTTCTCATAAGCAGGTAATCTTTATCAGACAAAAAACTAACCATAAATATAAACATAGGCATAAAAAGTAACTGAAGTAACCTTTTCAGTTTATGTTTTTTAAAGTTAAAGTGATCAAAGTTTCCATTTTACAATTGAAATGCCTATGAATTGAATTCAACTCGATCCTTAATTCTTTATGTAGGTACCTACAATTTTTTCTTGTCACGCATTAAAATCGAACATCCGTAATTTCAAATTTGGTTTTCAAAAATGGAATGGATTGTTTTAATATTTTAAATTCCAGTGAAAAACTTTCTGGCTGGTTTTAAATCAGCTTTTACTTAATAACTTTGGTATTTTAAATATGTATTTAAAACGTTGGGTGAAATTGGAAGTAAAAATGAAACAAGAAAACCAAAATATTTGATGCTGTTTTATAGGTCAAAAGAAGTAGGTAAATCAATTTATTTTTCACTCCTCATATTTTTACTTGCGACATATAGATCAAATGACAAGTATTGTGTTCGTTAAAAAAAAAGAAAATGACATGACGATTCCGTCTGTCCGTCTGTAAACGCACCTACAGCCTTAACCACTGAATCGATTGGCTTGAAATTTGGAAATTAGTGGTTTGAGCGAATTTGGGTTGTTGTTGTTTTTTTTTTTTTAAGATCAAAACTAAAAGTTTAGATTTTCTCAAAACAGCTTTTTCGGTTTTTTTTTACATCCACGAACATTTTTGTTTTTAATGCAAACAAAATTATTTTTATATTGCTCCAAAACGGTACCTGCCATAGAGCGGTTTTTTTATAAGATTTTCTCGAAAAATAGTTGTCCGACCAGCGCAGCATACTTATTTTTTGGAGAGTATCTACGTATTTGTTGCTCAAATAATGTTTCGTGTTCAAGAAAATTTCAAATGTTTTTTGGATTTAAAAAACTATTTTTAAACTTTTTTTTTCAAAGTTCTGTATCTAGAAAAATGATCAATGTTAAAAATTGAAATTCAAATGTAAGACGTTTATTAACATTTGTGTGAATACTGTACACTCAGATTATTTTTAATACGTTTTTGAAAATTGTTATATTATATTGCCATAACCGCCGGCCGCCTTACCTAACCGCTTTAAGAGTGTTCCGGAGCAAAACTGCGTTTTTTCAAATAATAAAATTAAAAAAATTAAAATAAAATTCATAAAATTCGACATTTTAACTGAATAACTATTGGAAAAAAAATTAACTTTTTAAACAAAAAAGGATTAAAAAATTATTAATAAAATTTGTATTATTGATAAGCAATTTTTCTTATGATGCGATATTTATTTTTTTTCAAATCTCTTCATTTATTTAGCACGTACTTGTTCTCAACACAAAGCAATCAAAACATTTTGGAAAAACTTTGATCAAACACATTTTATTTCAAAAATAAGAGATAGCCAAATCTGCCTAAATTTGAAAATTCAAATCAGTAACGGCTGGCGGAAGTCACGATTCTCATAAGAAGGCGATTCTCTGTCTCTTAGAAAGATGCATTTAGTGCAAAATTTGTCGTCTGGCGCTTCAAGCAGTAAGAAGAAGTAGGAATTTTCAGTTTCAGTCCGGAACACTCTTAAGGAATTTTCTTAAACAAAATTTGAAAAATTAACAATTTATGTATTAAGAAATCTTATGGCATCAATTTTTCCAGATAAAAATAATGTGTTTTTGAGGTACCTACATATTTCAATTTAAAATAGTAATTGTGAATTTCAATTAGGTACATGTTTTTATTCTTAAATGTTTTTTTGAGAGTTAACTGTCGGAATACAGAAGCAAGTTCGTGTGAGCCAGTCGTTCACATTTTTTCGAAATTTACTTGAGAATGGCTAGACAGATCTGCATTATGCATGGTGTCCGTTAGTTCGTCTTCCATACTTTGGGTTATGATTCCAGGTCTGATTTCGAACTTTGACATCACTTTTTGACGATTTAAAAAAAAGGCTTACTTTGGTACCTATACCCTGATAACCTTGTTAAGATCAATTTCTCTGTCAGTACTAATGATAGAGACCTCATTTTGAACGTTTCTTTCATAAGAAATGCTAACCTTTAACACTACATTTATATTTAGCTTATAGGTTTTTAGGATTGCCAGATATTCAATTTGAAAAATAGTTACACTTTTCTTGCCTGAGCAAAAACTTGACTGATAGGTCAAATTTGCTTAGAAAATCAATTATAAACAAAGAGTTTTCTTGTTTTTACCTGATGAACCAGTCAATAACAAAAAAGGGAAACTCATTAATAAGAAGTGCATCCAAAATAAACCCATGAAAAAGAACTGTGACACGAGATTTTTATATACATATGTATGTATATATGTAGAGAAGATATATTTAGATGTTGACTGACTTTTTTTTTAAACTTTCAGATATACTTAGTCGAAAAAAAAACACTTTTGTTGAAATTTTGGGTTGCTATTTTCAAGTCTTTGTTTCATTTATGAAGGTTTTTTACTTGTTATAGTTTTTAGTAAGTGATGAACCAGACTCTTAAATCAATTCTGATAGTGTGAAAAAGAAAATGACAACACTCGCTTTAAAATACTGCGACATAAATAACATATACGTACCTTACCTATATGTAAATATGTTTGATTACAATCAAGGAGCAAGTGAGAAGTGATAAATCCAGCATTGCATTTATTCAATTAGCAAAACCTTATAATTGGATAAAAATTAACAGAGCTATTATTTTGGCTCTTTAACTACATTAATCTACCAACTTTACAAACCCAAAAATTTCTATAAGCGTATATCGCACCACTAGATTCGTTGTAGTTTTGATCCTCTGTCTATGTCACTCCTCGCACCCGATTTAACATTTATCACTTATCTCTCACTCTATTACATGCATTAAATTTTTTATCTAATGAAAGGTCATCAAAATTTACCGGAAACTTAAAGCACTCTGAAATATACTTGAAAAGGATAATGGATAATGCATGCAAAAAGTGGGTTTCACACAAACTGAAGTAGGTGCCTGCATGTGTTTATGCATTGAGTTCTCACCTTTTGACACCTTGAGGGCCAGTATTGCTTTTCTTTGAAAATTGTCTTCGAACTTTGAACCGTTTATTTCCAAAGGTATGGAAAATAGGGAAACAAAATATATTCTAAAGTCTAGTCTCACCTTTCAGTATTGTTGCTACGAATACTTGAATCTATGTTCCATGGTCCATATTGGGCCCACAAAAAAAAAAAAAACTAAAAATATCTATGTCTCTTCTAAATAAGGAAACCAATTTCGTCTTTAAAAGGTCTCGGTATAAGAAGTGCACTCTCCCATTTTCCAGTCTAGTGGCCGGCTGTGGTGGCAATGGCAACACATGGGCGCCCCAGCGAATCTTCGATTAAAACAGGTTCAGAACTTTCATAAGCCGATGTAAGCAAGGGCAGAGACAATACACAACAATAACTATTTCAAGGGTGTATTGCTGTGGGCGTTGAGAATTCTTTTTTGTAAGTTCCCGTCGTCATAGCGGTGTAGGTAATTTTTTTGCATATTGAGCATAATGTGAGTTACAGTAGATACAGGAAAGTCCGTTTGATGTGACATAATGGGGGAGGGAAAATGACGACTGACGAGACACATCGACAAGGAGTATTAATTTGTTCACTATAGGAATTTACACTCGACGCTGTTGAATAGAAAATCCACTTTTAATAGAATATGTGGGTTAATATGTTGAAACTACGTGACGCAGAAAGCGGTTAATGAATTAGGGTTAACTTTTTGTTGAATCATGTTCTCTTTAAACCCTTTTCCTTGACGTGGAAAGCGAAAATGACTCATTCAAAATTAAACGTGGTATTATTGATTTTTAGTCAACAGATTAAATTGGAGAATTGTATTTATTCATCCATTTGCAGGTTCTAAAGTTAATTTTTGGGTTCTGAACATCCAATCGGTTTTTCAGGAGGGCAACTTAAGTTTTTTTTTTTAAATTAAAAAGGTTAACTTTAAAGGACAAGGTCCTGGTTATGAGATTCATAAAAACTGTATAAGGTAGGTGACCCAAATAAGGCCCACCTTATTGTTTTTCCTTAATAACTTTCACACCTTGATAAAAATGAACGCAAACTTAATATATTATAAACAATAGTTATATTATGCATAGGAAAGCAGACTTTTAACTTTAAGATTCTGAAACTAAAATGTATTTTTCGATCATTTTGAAAAACCTTAAGTCGGGTTCCTAATAAGGCCCATACATTTTTCTTAAAAATTTCACTGTAGTTTTTGCTGAAATCAAATATTTAATAAAGTTAAATGAAAGAAAAAGGCAAAATCTGTAATTATAATAAATTTAAATTGATTTTATTCATAAAAAAAATATAACAGAAAAAAGTCTTTCTGACTTAAAAATCTTAAAACTTAATGAATTCCTTTTTAATTTAAAAAAACAGCCTTCATGACTTATGAATCTTAAAGCTAAATAAAAAAAATAAATTCATTTTTAATGGAAAATTAATTAAAAAAAGAAAAAAAACAGCCTTTTTGAATTAAATAAAAAAATTTAAACTTCACATCCCCTGGACATTCAAAAGATTCATCATCAGCCGTTAAACCTACACAAAGCTCGTGGTACCAAGCACCACAAACCTCACATTGTCGCATATCTTCCAACTTATCAATTTTGCAGACGTGGCAGACAAAATTGTTGGACGGCCCAGTTTCCTTTATGTCGATCCACTTTTTAAATGATTCCGAAGAGTTCTTCTTGGAATATTATACGGCTTGGAAGCCTCATGCTAGGATAATAAGCCTCTTTGAACTGATTTCAAGGCTGGTCCATTCGTTCTTCAGTCCAAGAAGCTCTTTTTTTCTCAGTAACCGTCTGTCTTGGCATATTAACTGAAATCCACCGAAATAAAAAAATGAAATTTTTCATATACTTAATAAGGCCCAGTCATATTTTGAATGGGCCTTGTTAGGAACACGAAAGACTTTTGTTTTTAAAATTATAAACAAAAATCTAGAAAATATATATAAACAAAACTTGCAATAAATAAGGCTACAGTTAATATATTCTACGAAAAAAATTAACGATTGTATTTACTTGATCAAATACGTGGAAACAGTAAAATTTTGTAAACTTTTTTTTTTATAAAAAGCACGTGCACGTCACTAAGAAATTTTCAATTGTCTGCCAATTTTAAACCGATCGAAGCAACTGGTTGCTTTCTTTTGTATGAGTTCGAATATAACGGCTGTACGAACACAAAGAACAAAAAGTCCCGTTACTTGTTGGCTATGTGTTTTTTTATGCACTGGGCCTTATTAGGGTCCGGGCCTTATTTGGGTCACCTACCTTACATAAGAATGCATGTTTGTCTGTCTGTCCCTTATAGAATCTATACTATGAAATTGATCATGTGATGATCTTTAGCAAAGTTGTTCTGTTTTACCATATAATTAAAATGAGGGAGTGGTACGAAATCCCCAAAAGACAAAATCACCATGGGGACAAAATCTCCAAAAAAAAATCCAACTTGCCAATATCTCCACGACAAAATCCCCACGGAAAAAATCCCCAAAGAAAAAATACTTTTTGCCAAAATCTCCTTGAAATCTCCAAATCTCCAATATTCAGGTACGTCTACTTACAACGTTCCTCTCACGACATGTGCATGACACTGTTATGACATGATAACAAATTATGAATGCACTTTCAGTTTGTCATTTAAAATTAATTACACGTTTATTTCTTAAACAACCTTAACTGAATACAATAATATCTCCAAAACAAATATGTTCAAGTAGTGAATCATGCGATTAAATCGCGCGATTTAATCGCATGATTCACTACTTGAACATATTTGTTTTGGAGATTTTGGCATGGAGATTTTGTCCATGGGGATTCTCTCTTTGGAGATTTCGCTGCTGGAGATTTCAGTTTGGGGATTTTGGGTTTGGGGATTTTCGTTTGGGGATTTTGGCTTGGGGAAAACGTCACCAACCCTTAAAATGACACAAAATTAATTAAATATTTGTGTAATGCCTTCATCAAATTTGTTCTAGTTGGTGGCTTAGTAACGCGCCCAGGTACATATAAAAAGAGGCATAGACTCCTAAATGACCCATTTAAATATGTGGTGAATTGAAGGATGTTTACTGTTAAAGAAAAAAATAGGAACAATCTTACGGAAAACTGGAAATTTAGAAAACAGATCCAAAGCTTGATTTTTCGTGTGGCATTTTTTGTGGTATTGTCTCATTATGGCTCTCCGAATGAACAAATAGAAAGTTCTTCGTGGAAAACTCCGAAAATATTGAATTAGCGCAAAAATTTCAAAACGGTAACATTGTAGTTTTGCATGCAATTTTATGGACAAGTATCCTGGAATAGGTACTCAAACACCTTATGGAAACCTCAGAATTTTCTGGAAAAATGATACAAAATTTAACATCGAAAAATTATTGGTCCAATTTAGAGTACTGTTCTGGAAAACTCCAAAAACTCTTAATGCAAATTTTAGCATTTTCATATCTGGAAACTGGAAATATCTGTTCGTGCATGCACGTTAAGACTTTTAGACCACCGAACGCTTTTTTATAAAAATTTTATGGTAGAAATAGGTCCAGGTACAGTTTTTATATAAGAAAAATGTTTTATAAAATCCTACGGGAAAGTCGGAACTAGGAAATATCGAAAACTGATCCCAAATTATTTCTTGCATGCGATTCTGAGTGCAGTAGCAATTGTTTTTTTTTAGCGAAAAATTCGGTAAATTCCAAAAAAAAACAAAAAAAATTTAATCCCTATCAACGAAATCTTGCATTTTTTTTGCATGACTAAATGATGCCCGACTAATTAAAGGAAAGTTGGAAAAACTCATATTTCTCTCTATTTCAATTGCATTCAAGTATATTCGTATCACATTGAATTTTTGTAAAATGCGAGTGAGACGGGAGAAGATACTAGTCGACCCAGGGTCCATGTTCTGTAACTCTCACATCGAATAAGTTTTCGCATAAACAGTGCGAATCAGAACAAAACTACGACGGAATGGGTCGAAAATCTCTTTTTCGCATTCAACTGTTTCTGTAACTTGTTTTCACTCGATCAGGAATATAATGAAATGAAATTATTGGAAATCCTGGAAAAATGTGAGTAAAACTGTGTCTATAACTCTGAAGTCGAAATAATTATTCGACTTATCAGTCAAAATAACTCGACCACTCTCAAGCAAGTGAGATAATATTTTGAAGCTGAATTCAAGCTCGTTTATTGTTTTTACTCGAGCTATAAATTCTTTATTTATTTTTTGAGGAGGAAATAAACTTTTTGAGAATTATAATTGCATTTTTTTTACTTTTCCGTCTTGTTTGCATAAATTTTTGTTGCCTGTGTGTTTTGAGGATAATTTTATAATCATCAATTTTGATTTTTTTAGGGCGGTTTAGTTCACTCAAAGTTGAAGTCAAGTTTGGGACTTTTGAATTTCTTTTTATTCAGTCAAAGGTTAGTTTTCGACTTTTAATTGTGAACTCTTGAGTTAATCAACTTTACATTTATTCAATTTTCAAAAATAGAAGAAGCTGAGAGAGAAAAACAAAGATTGTCTCTATTTTTTCAAAAGTAGAAAATGAAAGTCACAAAATTGAATTCAAATTTGAGTGAACAAAATCGCCCTTTAACTGTCACTGTGACTGGAAAACTGGAAATTGTAATTTTCACACAGGCTGTTTTCGCATCAAGTTATAGACACAGTTTATTTTCCAAAATAGAGAAACGTTGGAATATTGTGTTCCACCTTGAATCGAATGGGAAACTTTTCGACCAAGTTACAGAACATGGATACAGGTCTCGAAATTCTAGTGCGTTGATTCTTCATTTAAGAGGGTTCACATTCAACAACATGTTTATTAACTTGCCATGTTGACGAGTCTGTGTAATGTGAACCCACCTCAATTCTTATTGACATCTTCGCGCTTTGTGTCTGTTCGACACCACTGTGATTTGACATTTGTTGTTAATTCATGGGTTAACTTTTCTCATTCGTAAAAATGATATCTTCCCGTAATAAAATAAAATAGGGAAAATGTATCAAATATAACTTTTAATGAAACGCCACTTTATTTAAACGGGTTCAACAACTTCTGCCAGGCGTGTTTAGCGGAACACGTGTGATGTGAACATACCTTACTTCTTAATGATATTTCTGACACCCTGCATACAACAGCTATTTGGCAAGACTGTGGTTTGACATCTCCAATTGTTTTCTTTAATACCTTTATTGTTTTAAACAACATCGGTACCGAATTAAAGAAATGTGCAGTTGCTGCTCATTGGCACAAAAAATGCTTTAGTTTGTTATGTAAATTATGCCTTTTCGGACCACTAAACAAATGCCCGCCGTTTTATTATATGATTCATTTATCCCAGGGTTTGTAAAATATCGTTCGCGATCCGAAACTACTCACTTTTTTTCGATCTTCTGACGAAGCGAAAAAAAATTAAATTCTCATTCTGATACTAACTTTTCTCGGGAAAGGAATCTGAAAAATTTGTTTCTTATGCCCAAGACACAAATACCTACCTCTATGTATATCAACTTGTTTAAGATACATATAATAAAACATTTAAGGGACTAGATCAAATAATGATGTAAATGAGGAACCATGTCGGTAAGTAGAAGTTTTGCGTTTTCCGGGCTTAGAAAAGAAAAAGATATCTGTTTGCCTTGACATAAAAGAATGATTTCACCAAATGTTGTGCGGGACTTTTTATGTCAAAAATATTCAATTTCAAATTCTCGACGATAATTTTGTTTTTTAAATTTTAAACCGTACGAAAGTATTGATGACATCAACATGAAAAATATCGATACTTCTCATTTTTTCCGATCTTCGCAAGATCTTAAAAATAAAATAAAATTTTGAGATGGATACTCTTCTAGTATCAAGCTAAATAATAAAATTGTATTTCTACAACAGCCACTATAACCTGTTTAATTTTTGGGTATGTTGTGTGCGATTAAAAAAGTCAAGATTCTAATAAAACGCTATTTTCAAATAGGAATTTTAAAAAACAAAGAATGTTTTTTGTGGATTTTTTAAGCAAAACAGCAAAACATACACAGATATTGAAAAAGAAAAACATTTCACTTTATAACGATAGAAAATAATGTATCACATGAGTGGTTGTATAGCCGTATTCCACTGTAGTACATTATCTGATTACTTCGCTTAACTTGAGGTATAGACTCACAGTTTGGTATGGTTTAGTATCCCCACTTGCTGGTGTGGTTAGCATTGGAATTACATTTTACTATTTCGTTGTAGCTTATCAAGACTCAACAAAAGCTAAAAATAGAACAACGAACAATACCTAAAGCTATCAGTCGCGACCAACGCTTTAGTCATCACCCCCTCCTTTAAAGGGCACATACCGAACCTTTATAAAAGCCGACGACAACACTATCGGGAACACCGTCATGAGTTGTAGTGTCAAATTGCTGTTACGTTGAGACAGACAAGAATATTTGGTTCTCATTATGTTCCTCTCACTCTCAGCCGTTTTTAGAAATTTTATGTCACTGTTGTCGTTGATACGTTGATAGCGATGAACAGTGGCTATATCTTGAAAAACACGTACCAAATTGCAGAGCTTTCAATGTCCGTTGCCAAAGCATTCCATGAGCTAAAGTTCAAACAATTTGTAAGTGTGGTTACAACATACAAGTGCATGAGAAGAATAGAAAAGCTTTCTCTCATATTATGATAAAAATATGAGGACTATTGGAAGGTTTACTTGAAATATATTTGCTGTGGATGTTTTCATCCGAAACTTCTTTGTGCAGTGCATGATATCCTTGTGCACACATTATTTTATTTATTTTTAATCAAAAATATAAAAACAGTTTACAAAAGCTAGAAAGAAGAACAAAAACATGAAATTCGCCTCAATGTGGAAAAACTAGGACATTTCGTGGAGGTAGAAAAGTGGAGGTGGTAGATAGCTTATTCACTGAAAATGACTCTGGCTATGCAACTGCAAGTCCTTCACATACTTTCAAGTAATTGATAAAGAGAAATTCTCTTCATAATTCTCATACATACGGTATGAGAGGCTTGGGCGCCTTAGAATGGAATGTTTGATGAAGAGCTTTTAAGTGGTCAATGACGATTTTTGTTTATGTTCTTGATTGCTGCGTAAAATGTTAAATTCAATACCCATACCTCAATAAATTTGAACATCTATGTGATATATTTGTATGGTATGGAAATCAGTAGAAAATGATACTTTAAACAAAGTTTTTCATTCGGCGTAAAATAAGGAGTTTCGGGAGTAATCCTACACGCTTCCAACACAAGATTCACGACTATCTTTCAAAAGGGGGATAAGGCGCTTATTGTAAACTATAGGCCAATTTCTAAGCTTTCTTGTTTTCCCAAACTGTTCGAACAAATAGTATGTGACAGTTTATTCTTTTACTGCAAAAACATGATGTACACATGGCTTTGTGCAAAGGAGATCAAAGGTCACAAACCTTCTTGCGTTTACGCATAAATGTTTGAAAAGTTTGGAAAATGGGCAGGAAGTTGACTGTTTACATATTTTGTTTTTTCAAAAGCTTTTGATCAACTATCTCATTCAAGTTGAAATTAAATTCATTAGGCTTTCCTCCTGAGTTTGTTTCATGAATTTCTTCTTACCTTGAAAATAGAACTTATCAAGCTTAGTTCAGAGAAATGTTTTCTAAGACTTTTATTGCAAAATTGGGTGTTCCGCAGGGTAGTCATTTAGGACCACTTCATTTTAATTTATCTATTAATGATGCCTCTTTTTGTGTCAGAAGCAGTGAAATTCTTATTTTTGCAGATGACATGAAGATCTTTAAGAAAATTTCATCTAACAATGATCAATGCGATCATCTGCAAAATGATATAAATAATTTTTCTGTATGGTGTAATATGAACAGTTTAAATCTTAACCCGTCTAAATGCCAGACAATGACATTCTCAAAGAAACGAGCAACTTCAACTTATGAGTCGAGGAACCTTGGAGTTCCTTTTACGCCGAATCACGATTTCACTGAGCACATAACAAATAGTTAATCAAGCTAATTCTATGCTTGGGTTCAACTTCAATAAGCGTTGGTCGAAAGAATTTCTTGATCCTAAAGTGACTCTCGCTCTTTAACATGCTTCGCAGATTTGGACTCCTTATTATGAGGTTTGTGTTGACAAGTTAGAATCGCTGCAACGTAATTTAACTCGTTTTACATTTAAAGGTTTTCAAAGGCATGATCCTCAAAATATTCCATGTTATGAGGATCGAGTATCACTGCTCCAAATGCAAACGTTGTCTCAAAGAAGGACCAACAATGATAGTGTTTTCCTTCATTAACTTGTTACTGGCGTTACAGATGCACCAGACCTCCTCAGTGTTGTACTTTTTAATTATCGGGGAGGAGGCTATCATCTTCGTAGCATTGATCTTATCAATGTCCCAAGACATGAAACCAATTATGGAATGCATCATGCATGAACCCTTGACATGTAATACAGATCTCATTTACCTGCACATTAATATGAATAAACTTAAGACTTTACTTAAAACCAGTGTGGCACGTTCATAAATGTTTTTTGTCTAATTTTGTATTAATTTTTATTTGTTTGTATTTGTATAATTTGGTCATTTTATGTGAAAGTTTTCGTTTTTTATTGCCTACCAATACCAAGGTACAAGGAACGACCGAAGCTTCGAATTATGAATTATGAATTATGCAACACAATAATTTACAACTGAAGGGTGGATCTCCGTTATTTGAAGTTGTGTTGTACAATGTACAACAGCACGTGGTTAGTCAATTCAAAATTCTTCAATTTCCAGTAAGACTGGCATTTGCAATGACTATCACCAGTATAATACGTTGTTACACACTTACAATGATTAAATTATTATTTTCTAGGCCAGAAATTCCCTAGAAATTATTTATATGGCAAGACAACGTTTTCTGGGTCAGCCTTTATTACTCCTGAATATTATTGTTTTCTGTTTGTCAAAGTCAGTGTTACCACATGGACTCTATAGAGTCGAAATGGACTCGTTTTTTCTTCCTTGACTCGGGGACTCGTTTTTATCACGTTTGACTCGTTTTTTTGCAGAACAAAAATATGTACAATTACTAAGAATTTAATATTTTGAAATAAAAATCATATGTTTGAATCGTTATTTCTTGTCCTTAACACTTGTTTTTCGAACATTCAAACCACACAATTAATTTCTTGTATGTTAAATATTAAAAAAAAATTATTTCTGAAAGAATTTAATTTTTTTTACGTGGACTCACTTTTTTTTGTAAATGACTCGATTTTCAAGCTTCTTGGACTCGAAAATATTTTTCCCTGCGGTAACACTGGTCAAAGTATTTGTATAATCGGATTAGGATAAGATGAACCCCTCACATTAAAAAAAAAAGTTAGAATCTTTACCTCTTTATAATGTAGGGTAATTTTTCTGTTTCGAAAGTAAAGCTTAATAAAACACACAATATAACAATAAATTCTGTTGGTGAAAACAAAAAAGAAAAACATTTTTTTTTCTACGGCATTAATGTTGGTATAATAGTTATCGATATTAGTAATGTATCTTTGATCAATGAAATGACAATGGATGAAATGGAACCTCTTTGATCATATATGGGTTTTTTGAGCCCCATAGGCAATATTCGGTAGTTTTGTTTGTTTACATAACCACTTAATGAGAATAATATCATGACTTACTTGGTAATCTGATTAATAAATTTCTTTTTCAATTCTTTTATACCACTTATTCAGTTAATTTACCCATAAAACATTCATTCCCCAAATTTAACTCTCCCTAAAAAGAGGAGAGGTAGCTAGTGCCAGTGTTAAAGATTACATTAAAACTATCAATTCTTGGAACATTACGAAGTACTGCAATAAAAATACGTAAAAAATAGCCAACATTCGATTTTTACCTACCAAGCATCATAAAATGAATGCAATTTTGGGTGCGCTATTTCTCATTATTATTTTGTTCGTCATAATTATGAGAATACGAAAACCCTTACCCTTTTTTTGATAAAAATTGACTTCAAAATCAAAATTTTGAACACATATTAGCTTAAATTAAACTTAGTTTTAAAGCTTAGAATTTCTACTAAAAAAAATATCCAAAATGAGGTCCATGACTGGAGTACTAACAGTAAAATTGATCTTATCATGGATCAGGTTACACCAAAGTTAAGGCTCAATTTTGCTTACTTAAGTCACAACTATAATGCAATTTTGCTCACTTAAGATTTAAGAATGTTAAAGTGAACCTGCGAAGACACTCATGAACCCTATGAGCAAACCATAATGTAATTAAGCTACGTTCGTTTACTTTTCGTTCAAATTGTACTAATGCGGTTTCATATGCTCATTGTTTGAGTAAATTTGACAGCCAGCGTAAAGAAGAGACAAAAGCAGGCAAAAACTCTAGAATAAAATAATTGAATGTTTTGCTTGTACGTCGAAAAATATCCATGCCTGTACCAAAATAGCTAAACAAAAAATGTAAAGGCTTGGGATTCAATTCCAACTAAATTAATAGTAATGTGCGCGAAGTTACATTATGGATATGCCTAGTACTTAATGAAATGTTCGTTCAGTTTTTGACATTAGCTCAAGTAAGTTATTATAGTTGGGCCTTCCGCCTTTTTTAAAACCGTCAAAAAGTGATGTCAAAGTTCAAAATCTGAGTTTACTGTAGAACATTAATTTGTTTTTAGAATATGACCAAGAATCACATTCCAAAGAATGGCAGGCAAATAACCGGACACCCTGTATTCGAATGTCTTCAAATTTCCCAACTAAACCCTGTTTCTTCCTTGTAAACTGATCACCCAGTTGTCAGTTTAGTCAAAAAAACTGTGAAGGTTTATATTTTTCGACGTCAGTCCGGTGATCAGTTGAGCTTTCATATTATTTGCGAGCAGTCAGACGTAAATCTAATGACTGAACTGCAAACTGATGGAAATGCCATTAGTTTCAATTTCAGTTTCAGTTAAACGCTTCAATTTAAGCATTTGCACCTCAGTTTAACTGAAAGCTGAACTGATAACTCAACTGAAACGAATTGATATGGATGAAAAACTTAATAAAGGGAAGGTTAACAGAAAAAATTACATATTTCCGATTTTGATGAAACTTTGTGCAAGTGCTCAGTACCTTGTTAAAAAAACAAAAAGTCCTGAATAATGCCACTTGAGCTAAACCAGTTCAAACACTAGTGTATAACTTATAACTTATCGTTATCCTTTTCAGTATCATCTCATTAAACAAACTATTGTTGTTCAATGGACCCTCAAAAGCGTTTTCTATCTCACACTTTGACTATACGCTGGCGTTTACTCATCTAGACTGTCTTTATTCAGTGGCATTTATAATAATGTCTGAGTGTGTCGACTGCAAGTTTACAGTGACGTCCGCTGACACAGATTATTATCTTGATTGAAAAATATTTGTAATATAAGAACCATCAGTAAGAATAAAGACATATTTAAATGATAATCAAAACTTTTCGCAATGTAATTCTGAATCGTATGTTAAAAAATCGATGGACGCATTATAAACTAATATATGATATGATAGATATGTTCCTTGCTTACTTCTGATCGAAATTTCATCGTAATTCCTTCTTCAACCTAATCAGTACCTTCGAACAAATCAGACGTCTTCGTCTCTAGGGCATTTAAATCTTGTTTCTCAGAAAGTGGTAGGTACTCAACCATTTACGAACAAGAAACTAATTTTGACCCTAATATGAGTATAAAGAATCTATATTGGCAGGACAACATCTCCTCGTCTCACCTTTTCTCCTGTATCCTGTTGACTATCTTTTCGGTTCAAACAGTTTCTCACCCCTCAGCTTTATGACAAAGTGGGCCTTAAACAAATACTCTTTTTACAGGCCAATACAATTGCGTTCACACACTATGGCTGGAACATTATGGGAGCAACAACCACGTACAGAGCGAAATAAGTTGAAAGCTTTTGTTTTAGGCACCCTATTCTGCTTACTGTTCCTTGTTTTATGGTTTCTGTTTTGCCTTTTTAACCATTTAGAGTTTGCGTTGCGTAGCATTATTTAAACTTCATTCAAGTGAAAATGTACTTTCTTCAATTCGTTCTCCATTATGCCTAGCCTTCGAGCTAGGAATTTTCTCCTTTTTTATTTTATTTTTGTTGACTTTTGGACAACATGCGCATTTTCGCCTACATACGTTGCTTTCGTATTCATTAACAATGGAACACCGTAGAGAGAATTGAGTAGCAGGATGTTAACGTGAACGAAAAAAAAAACATATCTTTATTTTGCTCTCATTCGTTACACTTGACTTGAAAGGAGAACGGAACTCAACAATGAGAGCAACACAAATAATAAAATCAGATTTCAAAACGACCGACTGTCAGGAGATGCGGTTTGAATGGAAAGCAAATTCGTCAGTTATGAATATATAAAACATACTACTCGTAGATGCACACATGTCTTAGATCAAAATTATACAAAAAGCGTTCGTACGGTTTTAGTTGCTAAGCTTTTGATATATATGTATTTTTAAAATTAATAAAATATGCAGCCCTAGCGAATCCCTTTAAGATTGTTTTGCCTTAAACATCTAGACATAAGATCTCTAACTTATGAATGTAGGTAACTGTCAAATTATGCAAACAAACTAAGTTTGTTCAAGCGCTTTTTAAGAAATGTCAGTCAATAGACAATTTGTTTTTGTTTAATTGCTCATAAACAAAAATACAGCACAGAAATGCCTTTTAACAATGTGTTTAAAAAAAAAAAAATCTCGCGTTTTTTCTCAAAATGTTCTATTAACTTACGAAAAGTCAATTAAATTAATTAAAAAAAACTAAGAAAATTGTTATTTTTAATAAAAGTTACAAATTCTTCTCTCAAGAAACACACCCTTCCACCTCGAAAAACTATGTCAGAATTGATCATAAGCAAACCAGGAAACGGAACAATTATAACAAAAGCAGTCATTTTGACAGAGATTTAGAATTCAGACTACCAGTCATTAATTTAAAAATATCGCCGTTTTTTCTTTCTGTGACAGCGTTGAAACTCTTGTTTCGATTAGATTTAATCAGAACAAAAACATAAAATGTAAAAAAGAGCCAAGTTATCTTATGTGCGAACAACACTGTGAAAAAAGTTAGCCACCAAAAGTAATGAGATCTAAAAGAATGCCAAGTTCTTACATGTAAAAGTGTTATATTGAATATTTTAAATCATAGAAGACAATGCAACAATATTAAAAGAAAATAGAAAATAGTTTGGATGAAAAATAGGTCACAGGACCTTTGTGCCCATGAAGTTAATACGTGATTCAAATTTAAAGCTTCTAACTCTATGGGTTCAAAAGTTATGGGGGGTTAAAAATGTGCTTGAGTTCGATCCTGTAAAAAGGGAGTAGTGCTAGAACTTGGCTGGGCACTTTGATAGCGGTTTTCATTGTAACCTGAAAGAATTTCCCTTTAAACACTCCTCAATAATACATGTTTCTTCGGTTTTGTAATAGAATTTGTTGAGCAAGGACTCACACCCTTTCTTTATTTCACTTTTTTTTCTTGTTATTTTCAATTTGCTTTCGGTCGGTATAGCAATCTATATATATAAAAGAACAGCCTATTTTTTGTGTTCGTTCGCTAACCGGTCACATTGGTTGACCGATTTTAATATTTTTTTTTCTAAACTAAAGAGGAATATAGGTAGAAGGTTTAGGAAAAATAAAATGTATACATTTGAAATCACAAATGGTGTCAATGTTAAAAAATCATTTTCTTTTTCACTACAACTAAGCTGATCCAGTACTCAATTGCTTGGAAAATATGCCAAATTGGAAAAAATTATTAATTGAAAATGTTTTTTTTTTTTAATCATCGTGTCAACACAAGGTTTGTTATAACAACTGTTGAACTCCATAAAGTTGTCATCAACTACAGGCTCCACCTCGAGATAATCGATCAAAATTACACCACGTGCATCCCAAAAAACTGACGGTATGACCTTGCCTATTCATGGAACTTTCTGCTTACTTTGGAGCCAATTTTCCCCTGTTTCAACTATTTTCACCGTTCTTTCGTTGGAGATGTGAAGTGGATGAAGCATCTCCCGAGCGGCACACATTTGAATTGTGCAACCAGAAATTTAAAAAATTGGTTGCACATGCGTTGCTTAGAAGTTTTTGCAAATACATAAGCATAGTTTCTCATATGTTTCTAAGGGGTTTTTAAATCATTTTTAAAACCGATAAATTATTTCAGTTGTACTAATTATACATTAAGGTTACTGTGCAGATAATCTGCAACTGAAAATGTATGACCAATTTGCCTTCATGTTACTAACCAGACTCATTTTAGTTTCAATGCAACTCATTTCTCAAAAACAGTTTCCATAACCAAAATTGTAACAGTTCTGCAACTTTTGCCTTCTGCAACTTCTGTGCGTCTCTTTGGTAACGTAATATATAACGTTTCAGAAAACTGAGTTGCAACTCATATGAAACAAGTTACCAACGAGTTTTTGAGGCAACATTTGGAACAATTCTGCAACATTCTGCTTTTGTTTCTTATGTGTGACTCTTTAGTAACAAATAATAAATTGAGATTCTTTCAGAAAACAAAGCAACATTAGCAATTGTATTATAAACGTGTATGTGTCCCCATAGAAACTACTTTTCTCTTCTGTCAAAAAGCTGGACATTTTATTTCAGTTTTTATATTTCTACCCATAGATACAGTTTTGATTTCATTATGGCCTCTGTAAATATAAACGTAAATCATACAATCCGGAACATCCGGAACGGATTCAGGGTCTTTTGATTTTGTGACCCATTGATTTGGTGGCCAAAACACATGTTGTCCTAACACCCATTTACTAGGCACAACTTCTATAGTTGGCTTCGAATTTATAGTTTTCTTTATCAAAGGGCACGGTAGTGCCCAGCCAAGTTCTAGCACTACTCCCTTTTTACAGGATCGAACTCAAACACATTTTTTACCCTCCATAACTTTTGAACCCATGGAGTTAGAAGCTTTAAATTTGAATTACGTATTAACTTCATGGGCACAAAGGCCCTGTAAAAAAAATAATTTTGTAGAACCACTAGTTCCTGAGATATTGGCCAGTAAAAATTTCAAAAACCGTAATTGACTGACTGACTGACTCACTGACTGACTCACTGACTGACTGATCATCAAAATTATGAAGCACTTCTAACAATAGCAGAATCTTGAAATTTGGTACAATGGTAGGTTTTCAGCTGTATACAAAGGAAAAAATCGAAAATTTCAATTTTCTCATTCAGGGGGCGTGGTATCCGCCCACTTTCTAAAACTGGTCGTAGGATCTTGAAATTCGGAAGTTTAATAGGGTTTTGGTTGAATATATGGAAAAATATAAGTAAAATATTTTAGTTTCATTTAGGGGCGTGGTTTCCGCCCACTATCTTAAAACGGTCGTTGGATGTGGAAATTTAGAATTCTTGTAAGGTTTTGGTTCAATAACATGAAAAAAATGAGGAGAAAAAATCTATTTCCATTTAGGGGTGTGGTATCCGCCCACTTTGTTAAAATGTTCGAAAACGTTTAAATTCGAAATTCTGATAGGGTTTCGGTTGAGTAAAAGAGAAAATAGGTATATGTACAAAATTGGAGTTTCATAACAGGGGCGTGGCTGCCACCCACTTTCTTTAAATGGTCATAGGTTGAAATATAGAATTCTGATTTGTTTAACTTCATAAAACTCCATGAGTAACTTTCCTTAGTGGTTTCACAATGGATACTTGATATCTACATAAATGTGACATCTAGACAGCCACTCTAACCTAACCTACCTATTATTTATTTATAAATTATCAGAGAAATTATATTGTTAGTTTGCAAATTGTTAGCTTATTAAGTTATTTCGAAGTTCATGCTTTCATAACGAAAAAAAAACTTTGCAAAAAGATGTGAGATCAGAACAAAAACATAAAATGTAAAAAAAGAGCCAAGTTCTCTTATGTGCGAACAGCACTATGTAAAAAGTTAGCCACCAAAAGTAATGAGATCTAAAAGAACGCCAAGTTCTTACATGTAAAAGTGTTATATTGAATATTTTAAATCATAGAAGATAATACAACAATATTAAAAGAAAATAGAAAATAGTTGGGATGAAAATTTACAAGTTCACTTGGCAAGTTTTCTTTTGAAGCGTAATTAATAATATTTTAAAACTTGAACAGTGAACTTGTAAATTTTCATCCAAACTATTTTCTATTTTCTTTTAATATTGTTGTATTATCTTCTATGATTTAAAATATTCAATATAACACTTTTACATGTAAGAACTTGGCGTTCTTTTAGATCTCATTACTTTTGGTGGCTAACTTTTTACATGGTGCTGTTCGCACATAAGAGAACTTGGCTCTTTTTTTACATTTTATGTTTTTGTTCTGATTTGGATAACACAATACGACATCTTTTATTACGACGTGCTTCAGCCAACTAAGTAGTAAAATTGTCTTTATTGTGTTGCTGTGCGGTCACCGTCGCTGAGTGTAATCGAAAATATAAGTTAGAAACCGATAACGTAAAACCTGTGAGTGACATCTTCTCTTATAATTTTAGTTACTGCACGGTTATTAAGAGCATACTCACAAACTAATACTAGTTTTTATTTTATGGGTAAACAAGATATACGAAGAAGGATAAGGACAGAAAACTTAAAAAAAAACGGCGTTTTCTAAATTAAGTTACTAAGCAATAACAGAGAAGTTCCAACTATTTGAGTTACCAAACGATTCATGTGTAACATTTGTGTGATACTTATGTAACTGAACGATCAGAGATAGATGTATAGCACAGTACACAGAATACAAGGTATTATATTCCCGATTTTCTTCTTCTCAAGTTCGCGCATATTATGTCAAATTTCAGATCCAAAATGTCATAATAAAAGAAAAGTAAAAAGAAAAGAAGAAAACTTTAGATTTCTGTCTCTGTCTGTCTCATTTACTAAAAATATCAGCCATTTTTTTTCCCTTGACAAATTTGACATTGGATCTGAAATTTTTGGCATTTCTTTTTGTGCCTTTTCTCACTTCTGTCATTTTGGTTTCTGACAGATGCGCAATATAATACCTTGTATTCTGTGTACTGTGGATGTATAGAGCAAGACGAATATATGAAATGTTGATGGGATGGCAAATTTCAAAACAGACATTTCTTGTCAATACTAAGTTGCTAAAAGATCACAGAGTGGTTTCATTTATTTCAGTTTCTAAACGATATCAAAAAAACCTTTGCTTGATATTTCTTTTAAGTTTTTAGTTTCTGACGGGTTACTGAGAGATAACATTTAATGAAATCTCAGTACTCTATAAAATAATTGAAGAGGATGGCGACAATAAACGTATAAGTGTCTCGTAATGATAAGTTGCTGAAAGATTTCAAACAAGTTTTTGTTTTAATAAAATTGTTTGATACTTTCAGGAATAAGGATTTGCACGATTAGGATTGCCAACATTTCTTAATTAAGCACGTACAGAAACAAATTAAACCATTGGAATTTTTCGAAGGGGTTTTCAAATCGTCAACACCGTAGCCATCCTTTAAGGCATTTTGACATTAAGTGGTTTGACAGATAGAAGACAAACCATACTTGACAGCAGAGTAATATTTCTGTCCGAATGTCAACGGACTGCCAAAAAAAAACTACTCCTTACTAAAGCATTAAATAATAGCAATTTTTTTTTAATTTTTTAAGGTTTTTTTAATCCGTCAACATCGCAGCCATCCCTTAATAGAATTTAACATTAAATGGTTTGACAGATAGAAGTTAAATCATACTATGACGACAGAGTAATATTTCCGTCCAAATGTGAACGGATTGCCTAAAAAACCACTCCTTACTAAAGCATTAAATAATAGAATTTTTTTTGAATTTCTTTAGGTTTTTTTAATCCGTCAACATCGTAGCCATCCCTTAATAGAATTTGACAATAAGTGCGGTTTGACAGATAGAAGGCAAACCATACTATGACGACAGAGTAATTTTTCTGTCCAAATGTCAACAGATTGCCTAAAAAACCACTCCTTATTATATTATGAAACTAAGTTTTTAAGATTTGAATAAGACTTTGCTCGTGATAAACAGAACGAGCTGGCAACCCTTTTTACAAAAATGAGCAGTTGCTATGAGGTTACTTAAAAACCACATATCATCGGCCATATTTTCTAAGAAAAAAAAACCCACATTGAATATGATATTGAATAAACTTAATTCTTTAAAATAAGGACCAACACTTTTATTTAAAAACTCAAAAAGCCAAGTACGATATAGGAAATAAAATGGGAAAGATTATATAAGATTTGTAGGATATAATCCAAAATAAAAAAAATTACATAGTCAAAATTGGTTAAAAATATTTTAAATGGAAAGATTTTCTCGAGCGCGTTTATTTTATAAGGGGTAGCAAAGTATATTTCATGAACCAACTGCGAGCGTTTTAAAAATAAAACTGCAAAAACATCTAAGATCCATTATTAAAGTTAGCTATTTATTGCAACTGTAAGAGTTTGAGGTCTTCATTTTCTATTTACATATTTGGTTCCAAAAATTGATTATAGTAAACATTTTAAAACTAAGAAATACTGATTTGCAACAAAGAATAAGTACCTAATTATATTTGACATTAAGAAAAAAAAACTGAATTGTAACAATACCTTGGTTACAATTAAGTTATGAAATACTTCACTGGCACTATTCAATCAGTTGCAATTAAGTATTGCCTGACTGTAGTGTAACTTAAAATTCAGTTACAGTGCAGTTTTTTGAAACATTTCAAACAAAAGTTTGTTTAGGGAATTTTTTTCTTAAATTATTGCAGGTGCATTGGTTTTCAAATGGAAAACTGGAAAATTTCAAAATGGGTTTTCGAATGTAAAACAGAAAGTTCTTGATGAAAAACTAGGAAAACTCATTGGTTTTCAAAGTGAAAATTGCATATTATTGCATCAGGTGCATTGGTTTCCAAATGGAAAACTGGAAAATTTCGAAATGGAGTTGCTCTGAAGGGCGGCGAGACGAAGTTCGCGGGGTCAGCTAGTATAATATAAACAAATTAAAATCTTTAATTTGAGGTTTGACACGCTAGAATGTTTTTATGTGTGTTTTAAAAAGAGCAATTCTCTCAAATTTGGGAGATCAATTATCTCCTCTTCAGAACTGATCTAGAAGTATTCTTTTTGACAATGAAACATAAAAAAATTGAAAAAGGGCAATTCTTTTGTACAATAGGTATAAAACGCTTTAAGTGTTTAAGGAAATCAGAGTAAGTTTTTGTTTTCAGTCTAGATGTTTGTTAGTACAACTGTTGCACGTTTTTTAAAGTTTTGTGTTGACGAATTCATCTGTAAAAAATTGCATTATCTTTTTAAAGTAATAAATAAAAAAATAAAAGAATGGCGCGAAGTGGCTTACTCTCATCAACAATTCTCCGGGTGCGTGTGGAGAATTGAGGGGACCTACAATTTAACGCCGATTCCGAACGGCAAAGTTGAGAAGCACTTTTTCTTGACAGATTGATACTCTTGTTAGTTTTGTCAGTTCTCCGCAAGAGGCAGTGCCCGTGAGGCCGTGAGAGATGAAATAAAAACCTAACCACTAAGCCACGGACACTTAAAGTAATACAAATTTAATTATTACATTCCTTTAGAATTCAAGATATTCAGCAATATAATTGTACGCATTTACGTGCATGATTGCTTTTATTGTCTGATGCGATGGGAGAAATGAAAAATGACTTACCTTAATAATATAACGAATGAATATTAAAAACCAATTTTAGGTATCGTTCAAAATCTGTCATTGAACTTTTTTCATATCAAAATGATCCTTTTGGGTTCTTTTTTAAGCAAAATAATGGGACATAGAACTTGTGGTTTGAAAAAATGTTTCATAATAACAACTAGTGATAGTATCAGCAGTTGGTAGCAGTACTTAATCAGGCCAAGTATAGACATATAGAATTAATTATTTAAACAACAACAACATTAAACAACAACGTATTTATTCGTTTATCATAGCTCTAAAATGTAAAATTATTTTATTTATAAACACTTAAGAAGGAATAAACTGGACTGTTCAATAAGATTTTTTAGTAGACCTTAAAAAAAATTTCTAGCAAAATTTTTATCCTTCCGATCCTTGAACTTTGGAGAGCTTTCCGGCTAAAAAAAGAAGATGAATTTTTGGATTACATGTAGCAACACATATCCTTTTGATAGAGAAACTTGAAGTGCTGTATGCTTTTCATCGCACATACAACGTGTGAAAGATGTCCTTTTTGCACTTTGCTTCTTAAGCTTAGAAGTCTTAGGCGTAAATATATTAAGTGATACCCTTTCTCTTCTTTTAAAGTATACCTATAAAATTGCATCACAGTTTAAGTTGAAGCATTTTGTGTTCGTTTATCTATATTTTATGTCAAGATTATTGATGATGATGGTTTGACTTTACATGAAAGGTGCAGTGAATTTTATTTGTTAAATAAATAACATTATATAAGCTTTCTTGGTAAGAATATGAATCATTCGTATCGCATTATTATTATTATTTACCCCAAACAGACGAAAATGGAGTTTGAAAGAATCTATTCTAATATATAGGTATAAAGCTGAAGAGTTTATTTGTTTGAACGCGCTAATCTCAGGAACTACTGGTTCGAATTGTAAGATGTTTTTTGTGTTTGATAGTCCATTAATCTAGGAAGGCTTTAGGCTACACAATATTAAGCTTCGACCAGTGGCGGCGCAAGACCAAAATTTTATGTGGGCAAGACAGATTTTGTGAGGCCCTGTTATGTGGCGACCTGAAGACGGATTTTATAAAATAATAATAATAGCTGTGTTTTTTTATTCCTATGATCTGATCCGGATCAGATCAAGAAAATAAAACAGCTTCTATCATCAATTTACTTATTACTTCACATTTGGCAGCTGTTTGAAATTTATTCATTCTGTCAATACAAAGGAGTTGCCCTACGATAGTTTTGTTGAATGTGAAATATCATTTTTTCAAAAATATACAGCTTTTGCTATGTAATTGAAAAATATCTCATTCCCGGATAGTAAATGTGTGAAAGTGGCAGCACAGTTTTTATTGAAAATATACGCCAACATTTCAACTTGTGTGCGGAAGAAGAACTAATTTTTGGATCACAAAAATTGATCCAAGTAAAAAGTAGGATTTCGTTTTTTTGTTGTTTCACATATAAATCAATGATCTGATCTGGATTATTGTGATAATAAATCACAGCTAATAATAAAAAAAAAAACAATTAACACTGCAAAGTTTTTATTCATTGTCATCTCCACTTTATATAGATACATTTCTTAAAGTGTATATTTATAATATTTTTTTTTTTATTAAAGGAACAGCAATTTCCTGCTTTTAACTTTACTAAATTCTTTAATTATTATTGTTTCGTAATTCAGCCTAGATGCAATGTCTGGCTCATTGTGTTTCTTAAATAATTTTTTATTAATTTTAACTATAAAAGACTCCTTTCAGCAGAGGCTGTACCTACCTACTGGAATTGTTCACAGAGAGAACAGGGTAACTTTGGGTTAGGGAAACGAAATAAAATAAAAAGGCGTAGAATTTGCTCATAAAACTTCATTATTTGGCTTTTCCAAATCGTGACGGTGATTGTGCACATCCTTATCAATTTAAAATTAAGAGTAATTAAAGTAAGAAATAAACCTTAAATTGAAACAATGAATTTCTGTACCTATTTTCTCGAAAACTAAGAAATTTAAATTTTTTATTTTCATTCAAACTAACAATTAAATGTTAGTAGCTATTTAAAATTTCCAGAATGAAGATGAAAGATTTTAAACTTTTTTTTGAAACTTTTATGTAAGAAGCTTAGTATTATAAACACAGAGATGCTCTTTGCAAAAACAATGAAAAACTGAATTATACCACTTATGACACGTTCTTAGGAAAAATGAATTATAAAAACAATGTTTCGGTTCATGTTATCTTTTTTCTCTTTTTGAATTGTGAGACAAGAAGTTGTTTATGTAATGCAATTAAAGATGAATATTTTCACGTTTTGTCCAGGTTAAAACAAAAACAGCAACTCTGTTTTCTTTTTTTCATGTTTTTTCTATTTTTCAAGAACAAGAATCAAATTAACAATGAAACTTACCTGATAACTCCTAAATTCAATGGCGCAAAAGTATGGTCCGCTAATGAACAATTTTAGTGTGATACTAGCTTAAAATGACGTTTGAGTTAGACTGAAACGTTATTTTAAGCTAGTATCACACTAAAATTGTTCATTAGCAGACTATAAGCTTGCGCTAATATTTGTAAATATTTGAGTGCGTTCCTGCCTTCCAACATACCTTAATATAAGACCTAAGTATGTCATGGGCCTAAAGTTTCGGACCACATCCAAAATCTTTACTTCTAATGTTTTCGTGGTGAGTTTCAGAAAAACGTGTTATGACAATTTCAAAATTCAATCTAGTAACCTACTGTAAATTGAAAATGCTGTAGTAAACAAAAGAGAATTATTGTCAGTTTCGGATCTCCAATAAATAACCAACTCGCTTGACTGTCTTGCACCCGCACCGAATGATCTTACTTTATTAATGTTCTTCCCTTTTGACTTATATCCGTCAGTTAGAGTGCTGCCATATACTACAATCAGAATAGAAAAATCTCATATTATCTCTTTGTTTTTATAACGCGAGATCAAGTAAACGTAAGACAGTTTCCCATCTTATTATTTAGTTAATCTTTTCTAGTGGTATAGGGTGCAGCAAGAAAACTTGCTGATTTGCTTTTGGCACCAAGCGGGGGGGAGTGGTCGGATGTGGGTGGAGAGTGTCTCATTTTTTAGGGGACTTCCTGAAGTTTCATCTACGCTGCAGTCAGTCGACATCATGCATTGGTCGAAAGAGTAACGCGCATTTGCCTGCGAGGCTTACTTTTCCAACAGTCGTTCCATAATTTCCACTCAACGTGCAACAAAATCGCGTTCACGAAGCTCCTGCGCCAAAGCCGATTTGAAAGGATGGAATTGAAGATCCTGGTGAAGAATTCGTCTCACAGTGCGATCAGAAATGCCCAAAGCAACTGCATGTTTGCACGCCGAACGCCGCGCCGCGCCGGGGAGATCGCAAGACAGAAACTCTCACCCTGTCAATGTTTTCCTCTGTTCTGATTCTCCGGTATGCTGGATGGGATTTCGTCACGTTTCCGCTCTCCCTGAATGTTTTCACCCACGAAACAATCGACTGCCGGCCAGGAACGCGACCTGCGGGATGGATGTTGAAGCGAGTACGGAAAGCACGTTGAGTGAAAATTAGACTGTTGGAAAAGTAAGCCTCACAGGCAAATGCACGTTGGTCTTTCGTCCAATGCATGATGTCGACTGACTGCGGCGTAGATGAAACTTCAGGAAGTCCCCTAAAAAATGAGACACTCTCCACCCACATCCGACCACTCCCCCCCGCTTGGCGCCAAAAACAAATCAGCAAGTTTTCTTGCCGCACCCTGTACTTTGATTTGATTGGTAGGTTTCCTAGTAAAGAAAGTAAACGAATAAAAGAAGGGATTCCCCGCAATGGTCGGCGTGGCAAGGATTTACTCGCGATAGTTACGAGACGTAAACAAATGTTGATATTTATTTCTTTTTTTATTTTATTCTCACTGAAGCAATGCATACAAAATTTTGAGGCGCGAGGCCCCTTGTACCGCGAGGCCGTGGGCGATGGCCCACGTCGCCCACGTCTTACGCCGCCTCTGGCTGCGACCAATAAGAGCGGAGAATTAGTGGAAAATGTGGAAAAACGGCAAAAACTTATTAATTTTTTGTTAGTTTTAACGCACTGATCTCAAGAACTGCTTAATCAAATATAACAATTCTTTTTGTGTTGAATAGTTCATTTATTTAGGAAGGCTTTAAGCTATACAGCGTTACGCTGCGAATAATAAGAGCAAAGCATCATTGAAAAATGTTGCTTAAAATGGAAAACGTATCCATATTTGAAGGTTTTCGTTTGGAGTGCTTTATAAACGGTTCAAGTTACCCAAAAACCAGGAATAATTATATTCCTATTTATACGGTCTAAAAAATGTTCGCGGCAGTATATTTATTTATTTATTTATTCAAATCTACGATAGTTAATCCACAGATTTATGCTTAAAAACTAGGATAATGAGTTCAAGAATGAGAAAAAAAACATGTGTACATATTATGAAGAAAATTGAAGCAAATTCAAAACAGTATATTTAAAGTTATCTCTAGGCAAAAAA
Source organism: Sphaerophoria taeniata (assembly GCA_943590905.1). NCBI lineage: Eukaryota > Metazoa > Arthropoda > Insecta > Diptera > Syrphidae > Sphaerophoria > Sphaerophoria taeniata. Next base: position 133,094,582 of record OX016540.1, read on the forward strand.
GTATCTAAATCATCATAATATAAGTTAACATCTTATAAGATTGACTCACTATAACTATTTTTATAGTAATCAGATTTGGTCTAAATCATTTTTATCATTATTAAATTATGTTTCTTCAACATAATATTAATCCTTACCTTACGTGTTGTTGAACAAGAGTATTTAATTGGGAACAAAATGATCTTTGACATCAATTAAGATCTTTGCAGATATAGTCGAATCTCCCTAAGTCGAATTCTCAATGGAAATCAGAAATTGTTCGTCAATTTCTTTTTGTATTTTTTTTTATGTTTATTTGGTAAAATCCCATATAAGGGAAAGAGTGTTCCGGGGAGTGCCAAAATCTGATTTTTTCTTGATTCCCTTTTTAATTTCTCCAACTAACCGGAATTTCGTCCCCAAATCTAACATTTTTAATTTTCGGTTCGACATGTTGTAAAAGTTTATCTATGTCTCATTAATTCGAATTCATTTGTAAAAATCCTTCAAAAAATAAGTTGCTCATCCAGCGGTCCAGCCACAACTTTATGTTAAACCAACTATTGTGCTAATGTGAACTGCTCAGCAGTCAGCACCAACTGATTTTAGAATGTAAGCACCAGAATTCCAACAAAAAAACAATACGCGCGTGTATTGGTGGACATTGTCTTACTATTTTTGCTGGCTGTTCATAACCCGACCCTTTTCAATTCAAAAACAACATAGAAATATGAGAACGAAGAATGATGTTTTGGCTATTTCACTTTTTAGGCAGGTTGGCCAGGCAAATGACTGCTCAAATTAGAATTTTGGGAATTCATTTGATTTGTGAATGTGATGGATTGCACTATTTGAGCAGATTACTGTGTTAAAACAATATCATTTTTGCTTAAGTCTTAACTTCAAAATTTGCTCAGTTTAAAGAAGCAAGAGAAGAAAATATCGACTCAATGGGAGAAAAAAAAAACAATGCAGAATGAAAAATAAATAAGCGTTCGAGTTAGCCAGATATTCGAATTAGAGGGAATTCGACTCAGGGATTTAGTATAGAAAACTGAAGGGAATGATAAAAAACGCTCAAAATTTTCGGGTTAAGGAGAATTGCTACTTAGGGAGAGTCGACTGCAGTACAATTTTAAAATAACTTCGCAACGAAATTACTAAACGCGCAAGATTCACATTATCAAGACGCTCCTCGAGCCGGTAGACAAGGAAGAATCGGACCGTGGACGTAGTAGCACTGTAGCAGGCAACTGCTAGTTTATAATAAACTCGACGAGAAAAACGGCAGTTTTCTAGAAAAAATGTGCCGCTTTGAAACCGAACTGGCTATCCGGCATTATCGTGTTGTCCTCAGCCCACTTAATCACAGCCCTATTGATGATCTTTTCTAATACCTTGCTATTGCTCGACTTGTTTTCAAGACTGCGAAAAAAAATCATTAAATCGAACAATTTTTTTTAGTTATTTTAGGGGCTTGAAAACTGATTTCGAAAACTAAGGCCCTCCGCACACGAAGCAACTGTTTTGCAACTGTTTTGCGACTAGAATCGCAAATCAGTTGCTCAAGCAACTGATTTGCGACTTTGTATATGAAGCTCTATAGGAGAGCCCCCACAGTCGACTGAAATGAAACCAGTTTGCAATCGGTTTCCAACTAGTCGCACGCAACAACCTACAAAAGTAGGTCGAATTTGAGTTGCTTTTTTTTTGCTTTTGTAATTAAAATTATAATATAATATCTTCTTCTTCTATATATATAAAACAAAGTCGTGTTTGTTACAACACTTATAACTCGAGATCTGGTGGACCAATTTTCATGGTTTTTGATTCGTTGGATTTGTCTCCGCCCCGAATAGCAGAATACATCTTAAAAACAATGAATTCATATCCGCGGTCGCGGTCATAAACAACAAACAAAATTTATACTTTTCATATCAAAACAGCAAAATATATCAAACCGACCTTTGAACATTTCGTCAAATATTTTTATATTCATCTAAGAAATAAAAAAAATGTCAGTGAAGAAAATATTATATTCGTCAAATATTGTTTTCCTAAAAAAAACGTACACTTGATATTTTTTGCCGTCGATATATTTTCCTTTTTTGTTTGTTTATTTGTTGCTTTTAGGATATGGCGTGGGAACCGGGTAGTGGAGTAGCGGGAAAGGTAGCGCATAGCGTGCTGACGGGTAGTGGGAGTGAGTAGCGGGCAGCGTCGTAAAGGGGTAGCGGTTAGTTTGAAGGAAGCGGGTAGTGGGGAAGCGAGTAGCGGGTAACGGGGTATAGGTTTAGCGGGTAGTAGGTAGCTCTGGAGGGTGGCGGGTAGTGTGGTAACAAGGTAAAATAGTTAGGTTCATTTTTTTTATCGATTAAGGCAGTACGAAGACTGCAGTGTTGCACTCGTCATTGATGCATATGTTCCACTGTTGGTAATTTTCTAATAAGTTTAGGGCTTGACACGCACCACGGAAAGTGGAATGTGTGACGCCGTCAACTATTTTTAATTGCTGAAAAGATCTAGGACTAGGCACTGCGAAGCGTGGCAGGATACAGCTAGTTATATATAAAAACAGATGTGTTTGTTTGTTTCTATGTCTGGTATGGACTTCTTAACGGCCCAACAGATATTTATGGATTTTGCACGTTGTATTTTTGGAATTTTTTTGGCATTGGAAAAACCATACGGAAGAGTCGGAAAACTGGAAATATGAAATATGATATGATACATAGACGTGAAGGTTTCTTGCATGTTCTTTTTGTTCCAGAATCGCTTATCGAATAGAAAAATAGAAAGTTCTTAATGGAAAACCCGCAAAACTCATTAGAGTTGTAGGTGCTTTGGTTTTCAAATGACATATTGTTGATATAAGACCGCGAATTTTAGGTGCATTCGTTTTCAAATAGAAAAATAGAAAATTGTTGGAAAATTAAAAAAAAGAGTGAATCATTTGATGGTTGATAACATTTAGGATTTTGATTATGTAAAGGTAAAGGATGTGGTTTTTAATCATTCAAGGAGTTTATCTGAAGAAGTTTAATTGGGATGAAAAGGGCTTGGTTTGTTTGTATGTCTGGTATAGAGACCATCAGCAGATACACATTCTCTCATGTTTGTGTCCATCTTTTGGATGCTGGAAGCAACCAACTTTGGCATCCGTTTGGTTTAAATGTTCTGCTGCCATAAAGTGTAAAGCCTTCATTTCAAATGTTTCTGTATGTTTGGATGGGTCCAATATTCTCTTTGTACAAGTTTTCTTTGTCTACAGTACTGGTAATAGTCAATTAAATCGTCTTCATCAGTTCAACTGCTTGACATGTTGAATAGTTTCTTATAAAAATTGTGAACAAAAAATTAAAAAATCAAAATTCAAAGTCACAAATCGATCGCAAACTAGTTGTAAAACAATTGCTTGAGCAACTGATTTGCGACTCTAATTGCAAAACAGTTGCTTCGTGTGTAGTGAAGTACCTCGGTATCTGGTTGGACCAGTTTCTGTATTTCGACAGACATATAGATGCTGCTCTAACTAAGGCCAGAGGAGCCTTCGCTTTGACAAAACGGCTGTTTTTCAGCAGTCGGCTTGACCCCAGAGTGAAGGTAATTTGCTACATGGCCCTCATACGGCCAATGATCGTTTATGGTTGTCCAGTGTGGTTCAACATTGCCCCTTCCCAAATGGAGAAGTTTCGAGTGTTCGAGAGGCAGTGTCTTCGGCGCTGTCTCGGTTGGTATCGGACACCGGAATCTTCTTATCTGCATTATTATTCAAACGAGGTTCTATACAACGGGGCTCGAATTAATAGAATTGACAATTTCGTGATAAAACTTGTTCGGGGCCATATTGCGAGAGCTATGACTTCGACCAACAATTTGATTTTCGGGCCGTTCTATCCGAACGACAACTACTTTGACAATGCACGCTTGAGCGGCTTCATCCCACCAGAGGCATTCCTCTATCTAGACAAGTGCGGCATGATACAGGATAGACTGGCAGTACCGCTTATCTACCACGTCAGGTGAAGAACCGTAGACCGGCGGCTTCTGTATGAACGAGGCATCCTCGCTCGTGATGGAGCGGAGCTGCTTCGGTTCAGTAGGGCTGTGTCCGCACAGGACCGCATTGATAGGGTGAAGCAGGAGAACCAGTTTTGGTGGCTTCAAACTGCATCTGATAATGGGTAATCCGGGGTGGGGTATTTTTGCCTTGGCCGGCTTACATACTTGTTTTAGTCTTAGGTTTTAGGATTAAGTAGAGTAGGTGGTATGGTGGCACTATAAAATACATAAAAAAAAAAAAAAAAAAAAAAAAAAAAAAAAAAAAAAAAAAAAAAAAAAAAAAAAAAAAAAAAAAAAAAAAAAAAAAAAAAAAAAAAAAAAAAAATAGAAGAACAATTAATTGAATAAAGAACAAAAAAAAAAAAGATATTGAAAGTATGAAAAAAGAAAAGAAAAGACAATTACAAACAGGAGAAAGTAAATGGACATAGTTGTTTTGCCGCTGTGGTTGTTCTAGTTTTAAGTAGTTTGTAGGTAGATTAGGTAATTTTAAGTTTTATTTTAAGGACTTTAGTACGTAAGTAAAAAAAAACCAAAAATGATAAAAGAATTAGTTTTTATAATTTTCTAATAAAAAAAAAATAAAATGTATTAAAATTAAATAAACGTATTAAATATAAGTAGTAATAGTTAGGCTAGTTTCACATTTTTGTCTAGCATGTAAGTAGATTTAAGTTTGAATGAATAAAAAAAAAATGAATTAAAAAAAAAACAGTTGCTTCGTGTGCGGAGGGCCTAAGACATTCGGAAATTCAGTTTTCAAATTTCAAGACTGAAAATAATAGAAAAAAATCGAACCGAAGAAGCAAATGCCACCAAATGATAATTATTTCTAATTGTAATCAAAATATCCGATTTTATTTTCACACCCCAAATTGACTCTCTATGGGGCAAAAAAAAAAATTTGGGCTGCGCGAAAGACGATTATTTTTCCGCTCGCGCGTATTTTTTATTTTAACATCTCTTGGGCACCCCTCGTTTCGCTTTGCGCGAATATATGTTATTATTTTTCCTTTAATTTGAATTTAATATTAAGGAAATAAATTAAAATTTATTCTTAAAAAATCATAATGTTTTCTGTAGTGACCATATGCCAAAATGTCGCAAGTAAATATGGCAAAATAACGCTCTTGAAAAGTGACAAATAGCCATATAAGCCAATATGGCTATATGACAATTTCACAATGTGTCATATTTTATGACACATCGCCATATGACACGGCACCATATCCTTTTCTTTCTTCTATACTGAGTAGCAATTCAGAAGAAAAGTATGTACCTACATACGATTCAGATTATTGAAGCCAATCTATTCGTTTGAGATACAACAACTGTACCTATACATATAAAAATGTAATGTTGGTTTGTGTACGCTACAAAAACTCAAAAAGTTCTGCACCGATTGAGCTGAAATGTTAACATGATATAAATTCCGTATCAAGGATTGTTTTTATTTATTTTTTGCATCAGTCACTAATCACAAACAGTACCAATATTAAAAAATAATGCTTTTCCCACTACAACAAAATTAAAACAAAACTGATCAATTTACAAATACTCAATTTCAATTGAAATTGTCAAACTTTAATATTGAAAATTTATTTTTTTCAAATCATCGATCCCAGAAACTGACGCCCTGACTTTGCCTGCTGAAGGATCTGTTAGCAAATTCTCCCCTTCAGTCCATAAGGTCTTCTTCAACGAAATGAGTTCAATGTTTTTTTTTTGCAGCCGAGCAAATCGCAAGATTTCTAAATATTTATCGCTGGAAGTCAATATCTTATAAAGTCTGTGTTTTCTCTATCCGTCACTGAAAACTAAAACTAACCAGGCATCCTGGTCACTAAATTTTGATCTTTTTTCCTTGGCCCCCATTTCAACGCGTTTTCGTAAGGTGCGGTACAGGAATTTCGGTCAAACTATAGTTCGAGATATTTTTAATAATACATGTACTTATACATGTGTAAGGCCTTTGATTATGTTTGAGTTATTAAGTTCGACCGATTTTTGAGGGAATGTTCGGGTAGTGGCGTACATGGGTTTTAAGTATTTTAAACAAGTCGTTTATGTTATATAGCCTGGTTAGCGGGTAGTGGAGTAGCGGGGTAGTGAATAGCGGGTGACAGGTAGTTTTTGTGGGGTAGCGGGGTGAGTAGCGAGTAGCGGGGTAACAGGGCAGCTGGGTTACGGGGTACCGAAGTAGTGGGTAACATGTAAAAGTAGCGGATAGCGGGTAGCAGGTAAAAGGTAGTGGGGTAGCGGATACAGGGTAGTGGTAAGCGTGTAGAAGTAGTGGGAAGAGGTTAGCGGGTAGCTTGGTAACGTGGGTAGGAGTTAGAAATAGGGGGAAATGGGTAGCAGGTAGATGGTAGTGGGGTTGTGGATAGACGGTAGCGGGGAGTGGCGTTGCGGTGTGTACAAAAAATTAGGTCTTTTATTTATCTATTGAGGCATCTGCAATCAGAATCAATAAAGGTCAAGGTCAATCTTTAGAATTGTGTGGTTTTGATTAAGATGCGGATTGCTTTTCACATGGCCAACTGTATGTTGCGTGTTCCCGAATCGGCAAACCAGATAGTCTTTATATCTACGCAGACAGCGGAAAAACAAAAATTATTGTATATCCAAAAATACTTGTGGATATACAATAATTAAACTTATATGAAATGTATTCTTTGGTTTGTTTCTCATTTCTCAACCGTTCAATCACAATGTGCCACTGCAAAGCGTGGCAGGGTACAGCTAGTTTATGTATATAAGAAAAGCAGAGAAAAAACTGAATAGGAAGAATGAAATCACTTCGATTCTTCAGACAACGGATTTTCAAGACCATAAAAACTCGTCCAAAATTATCAATTTTGTACCTGTTTTCAATCAAAACATATTGAGTGGAACATAATTCCATTACACTGAAAAAAAAGCCGTCATCATATTGATGAATGGCGTTCATCAACTGTAATTCATCAATAAGATGTACTTTTCTTGCATATTATGTATAAATTCATGAAAACTTTTTGATAACGGATGAACCAATCATCAATAAGATGAAAGTGCATTCATCAACTTTTCTTGGGAGAATTTCGGCAGAATTTGATAAAAATTTAGTTCATCAGTTCATCAAAAGTTTTCGTCAATAGGATGAAAGCATCTATTTGACCAAAAAAAATATTTTTACATCCCATTGATGATTTCTTCTTCAATATGTTGAATTGATTCATCATATTTAAATGACAATTTTATTTCATCATATTGATGAAGACTATCATCAAAAAATCGACTTCAATTTGAATTTGGAAGAAAATTAGGTGATGTAAATGATTATCATATTGATGAACAAAACAGACTTGTGTTTTCATCATGTCCATTATATACCTCAATATTGATGAAGTCGATCATCAGTACGAAGAAGAATATAAACGCTTTTTATTTATGAATAGTATCATTGCATGAATGAATCCTATTATTCATATTGATGAAAATATTCACTGAATTGATGAAAAATGTTCATCATATTGATGAATACGATCTTTACTATGATGAAAATGTGAATCTTATTGATGAAAATATTCACTGAATTGATGAAAAATGTTCATCATATTGATGTATACGATCTTCAATATGATGAAAATGTGAATCTTATTGATGAAAATATTCACTGAATTGATGAAAAATGTTCATCGTATTGATGTATACGATCTTCAATATGATGAAAATGTGAATCTTATTGATGAAAATATTCACTGAATTGATGAAAAATGTTCATCATATTCACGGAAAGAAATGAAAAATCAGTAATCACGAATTTCTATGTCGTAAATTATGAAAAAAATTTTTTTTTGTAAATCATCCCCCTTTTTTCGTAAAATGAGAGTCAATATTGTAAATCAATCTTTATTCCGTCTAAATTTACAAAACTGTATAATTTGAGAATTACGAAAAAATGTCATGATTTTAGATTTCCATTGTAAGAGCAATTTACAAATTTTGTATTCGTAATTTTAAACATTTGGAGCATGATATAAATTGTACGACTAAATAATTCTGATTTACAAAATCAAAGATCGAGATTTATGATCTCAATATTCTAAAAACAAAGCTCTTGAAGCTAAATGAATCGATCTTAGACAATCGTAGTTTACAAAAATATTTCCTGAATTAAAAAATAGGTGTTTATTAAATCATGAATTCTTATCGCATTTCACAACTTTTGAATCCAAACTGTTTTTTTTTTTTGTTACGATTCTTGAATCGTAAATTACGACAGTATTTCCTGAAAAAGAAAAACGTTTTGTGTTGTTTATTTATTCCCTAGTTTTCATGCGCTCGAAAATCAATTCCAATTTTATAAAGCGTCAAGTAGCTCAGTGGGTAGAGGTGCCGATCAAGAGACCGTCGTGCATTCTCATGCCTGGGTTCGAATCCCAGCAGTGCGGAGTGACGGATTTGTAAAAAAAAAAATAGTCGCCACTAAGCAGTGCAGAATGAGAAGGAAGTACGGAGATTGATCGGTGAGGTGAGAGAGAGGAAGGGAGAATATAGTACCGGGGGAAAGGCGAGGAAGGGAGAGAGAAAAAGAGGCAAGATCCCCCCGAAACGGGGATGGTGTGGGGGGGGGGGAGGGAAACAAAAAGGATAATTTACGTAGTTGATAACTGGCTGATCGTAAATGCTTTTTTTGGTTATGATACGATGATACGATCATCAATCTGAAAAAAAAACATCAATATGATGAATGCATTCATCACATTGATGATTTACTTGCTTAAATTTTCATCATATTCATGAATACGATAATCAGATCGATGAAATAATTCATCATTTTGATGTACAAATAAATCAAAATTTTGTTCATCATTTTTCATAATATTGATGAACAAAGTTGATGAATGATGATCGAAATTTGTCGCTGAAAATTTTCATCATATTAATGAACAATGCTTCATCATATGGATGAAAAGGTTCACTGGACTAAAATTGATGAATTCTACATCATATAGATGACCTTTTTTATCAATATGGTGTACCTTTTTGGTTCAGTGTATGAACTTATATCCCGTGGAGTAATGTCCCTGCCCCACCAAAAACAATAACACGGACAAATTTTGTCCTTACATTTTTTCGTTGTTTCATTTTTTTTTTTTTTATGTAAAATTATGGATATGAGGAGTAATTTAATGAGTACCTAGTAGTAGCAGTGTAGTATTGAAATGAGAAGTTATCGATACCTTCATATTCTCAGAAAATCCCTAATATGAACTTACATATTTGCATCAAGTTGAAACTCTCTTCAATTTTAAAATGTGTTAAGGTGTTGTTTCACCATCCAAACATTAAATTTTATAACAAATCTTTCACTTAGCTATAAAAATGTTCGAAATTGTTAATTAATAAAATAACCAATTTTTTTTCCAGCTCCTTGCAAATATCCAAACATCTAAGCAATTAAAATTAGTAATGAAACAGAACACTGAAAACCAAGCAGTGTCTGTCATATTTGAAAAGGATTCCTGAACTTCAAGAGACGATAAGGATCAAACGGCTTTGAAAATGAAGAAGAACTCACATGCGAATTCTTTCTTATCAACATTCGTTAAGGATCCAACGAACATTCTTAAAATAGTGATCGCCTTGGAACCGAGTTGGTTTGAAATCTTTGCAAGAAGGAATTCCTGAAAGGTAGCAAGCCATGACACCAACAAGACGGTACAATTTAGACAAACAACTCAACAAACACATCTTAATATAAGAAAAATTACAACTTGCATAATTGTTTTATGTAAATATACAATCGGAACAAAAAAACTTGACGAAGGAACCAATAGAAGAATACGACGACATAATATACATAATATTTTAAAATAGACCATCGAAACTTATAAACAAATTTAAGGAGATAAGAGTATTACGAAGTAGTAAATTAAAAACGTATCCAGCCATTATTAGATCATTCTGTATTTCAAACATTTATACGTACAAGTGCGAAGGCCAAAGTATTCAATAAAACAACATCGAGAGTATCCATTATGGAGGATATGCCAGATTTGTCTCATCTAACGCCAAATGAACGCATGCAAATCGAAAATGTTCTCATGCGGCAAAAGCAGGAGGAGGAGGAACAGAACGAGATTATGAGGTAATTATCCAAATCGTAGCACAGCCTTTGCTTCAAAACTATATTAGTCGAGTACAAAAGACAGCAAGAAACGAAAATTGTTTAAACTAGGTAAAGTTTTTCAAAAAAAAAATTGTTTATATGCCGATTTAATTAAAAAAAGTATTTTTTTTAAATGAATCAACGGATGCATTAAAGTATGTTTAGCCTACAAATCTAACTTAAACATTTTTTTTTAATATCTACTAAATACCTACAAATTGAAGCTATTGCACATCTTCAAAAGTCAGAAGATGTCAATTTTTTAATCTCTCTGTCAAGTGAATAATTGAAGAAAATTTCAGTTTTGCTTTCTTATTGAAGTAACTTAACTTACTTTATTTAAACAGCTCCCAATCCATGAAGGATCTCAGCCTGAGAAACTGCGCAGCTTTCCATTGCAATGCACTCTCCAGCCGCCGATACCAAGCGCTCTGGCATCCGCATTCACTTTGTCCTTGTACCGTAGGTTCCGTCTTCCTTATCGTCCCGGGGGCTGCGATGAGAAGCCTTTCTTGGCTGGAGCGTTGTCGTCCATTCACTTGATGTGGCCGAGCCAATGTCTTTTCTTGGCTTTCTGGACTACATCCACATCTTGGTACAGCTCGTACAGTTCGCGGTTGAACCTCCTGCTCCATTCGCCATCGTCGCATACGGGACCGAAAATCCGTTGAAGAATTTTTCTTTCGAAAGTGTTCGGTATCAATTTCCCTATTTTACTTATCGTGCAACACTCGGCGCCGTAGAGTAGGACTGGTAAAATCAATGTTTTGTATAGCAGACCCTTTGTCCTTTTGAGTGAGGAGTTTTGAACCCAGTTTTTTTTTTGCCAAACCGCAGTAGCAGCGGTTCTCTACCAACAATGACGTTTTGTCCTAGGCGATGGACAGATGTTCATTTTGAGATCTATGTATGTTTTTTTTTTTTTTTTTTTGATTTGTTTGTTGATAGCATGTAATTTGTTTTGTCCTCGTACGCTTCAAGACTAACGAGTTTCGACTGTTCTTCAATCGCTGTGAAGACCGTCCCCATATAGCCAAGGAGCTCGGTGGATTTGTGCCTTGCACACTATGTGCTCCAGGACTATGTTGAAGAAATTACGTGACAACGCAACGCAACGCAAAGATCTCGAAAGAGCTTTTACTCATTTGCCCTTGTCGGTAGATGCTATCATAAACAGCTTTGAAGTCGATGAATATGTGCTGGGTTTCGACTTGAAATTCGTTGGTCTTTCCAGGGTTTGCCTCAGTGTGAATACCTGGTCTATCGATGTTCTGCCTGGCCTAAAGTCACACTGGTAAGAACGAGCCGATTATTGTGTTGCAGAACGGTTTAAGACGCTCACACAGTACGTTGGATACTATTTTGTTTGTAACACTAAGCGGGGAAATGCCTCGGAAATTAGATCGCCTTTTTTGAAGATGGGGCATATGAAGCTAATAGACCAGTCAGTGGGCATGCACTCTTCTTCCCACATTTTGTTAATGACCCGGTGCATGTGGTTCATCAAAACACCTCCTCCATATGTTAAGAGTTCCGCTGGTATGCCATCCGAACCCGCCGCCCGCCGGCGCGGCGGACTTGTTATGTTTTAGCTTTTGCATGGCTCTTTCTACCTCTTCTGTGCTGAGGGCCGTGACGCGGGTCTCCATTGACTGGTCTCGATTCTCTTTCGTCATTGGCTCGCTCGACATTATGTGCATTCAGCAACTACTGTTGGAATTGCTGCTTGAAAACATCTACAATTCCCTGTGCTTCAGTGACTATGTTTCCTTCACTATTTCGAAGAGCCTGTGTCCCGGTTCTGAAATCAGAAGCTAATTGCTTCGACCTTTTAAACAAACGTCGGGTGTTGTTCTTAGCCCGAGACTCTTCTAGATCTTTGAGCTGAGAAACTGCGGATGGTCTTTTCTTCCTTCGCAGCAGGGCATTTTTCGCATTTCTCCTTTTTGTTCGGTACTTTTTTCTTGCTGCTCTTGTTGTTGCAGCATATGCAAAAGTTCATTTTCCGTTTCCCTTTTCAATAACGCGCATTCATCATCATACCACGGGTTCTTTTTCGGGGTGGCTGGTAACCTTACCAGCGCTTACTGTAGTCTCTGGCCTTCTCTGGGGTGCTAAGGGAACAGATGTTGATTTTTTTCTTTGGGCCGAAGGTGTTTTTTTGTCATTTGAGAATCTCTAAACTGCCACTACCAGAAAGTGATCAGAGTCGTCGTTTGCTCCTCGGAAGGTGCGCACGTTTAAGATTTCGGATGCGTGCTTTGCGCTGATTCGCATAATGGTCGATTTAATTGGCGGTTCTACCATATTGAAGATCTTTCTTCTTGGAAACAATCTGTTAATTTATGCATGTGGATAGCTTCTTGCTACCATAAAACTAACTAACAACTCACCATCAACTAAGTATTAAAAAAAAGCGAAGTGTTAAGTGGGCATTCATAAACATTTCTCTGAGATATTAATTGAGTGGACCTACAATTCAATGCATAATTCGAACATGCAGTACCTGTGAAAAATTAAATAAAGAATTTTAAGACACGAGTCAGATTCGAGCCCACGCATATGTGTGAAAGCCAACGCACTTTGACTGCCTGAAAATAGTGTCATCCAAAACAAATAAGCAATTATTCTTTTATGATTTCATATGCATTTGATTTTTGTATGCATTTTTTTTTTTTTGAGTAGGACAGCTTTTATAATACATACGAATATTATAAATTAAAAAAGAACATTTACACAATATTTAAGACAACATCATTAGCATATCGTTTTTTTTTTATCCTTTTTGATGGAATATTTTGTTTTAATCTTTTAGACGCAAACAAGATGAAGTTGTGACACTCGAAAATGCCATCCGTCAGAGGTCGGAACAGCAGAAGAAAGCTGGCGTTGAGCTAGATGCTACTTGTCACATATGCCTTAAGACAAAATTTGCTGACGGTGTTGGACACATTTGTCACTACTGTAACATAAGATGCTGTGCACGATGTGGTGGAAAGGTGACATTACGCAGTAACAAGGTTAGTAAGAAGGTTATCGTAAAAAATAATTCGACTTAATAGCTGCAAGTTTCATTAAAGAAGAAATCGTATATATTTAAGTACATATGCATATTTAGGAAACTTCAATCACTGCGCACTTAAAGTGTCAAAGTCAGCTTTACGTCTCAAAAAATGTTGATGTGTCATTGAAAGTAAACAGACACTACTATGTTTTGGGTAAAAGGCATTAACAGTTCGCTATAGGATATACAATTTTTTTTTTTGTAAATAAAACCAAATGTAACAGGAGGTTAACAATAAAGACCAATGAACTATCCTGTACCTATATAAAAATACTAAAACAGAAAATGGTTTGAAGTCTGCAGTGTTTTCTCAGAACAATTTTCTAATTGTGTTTCAGAATCCAACCATATTTATGCATCAAGTAATTATAAGCTTTGAAGCATTAAATTCTTTGGATCTTGACGCCATGACAATAATGCATGTTAATTTTTACTTGTTAGACCAGCAGGACATTTCTAGGCTAGTACCCAAATAGTGACAAAAATAAGCAATAAGAACAGTATCAAGGCTTTTGAGGGTAAACATCTTTTCTAAGAAGATATTTGAATTTAACAAATATTTTTTGTTTGTCAATTTTAATTAGATATTTTTATTATGCCATGCAAGGCTTCTAAGTTTATGTGCAAGTTTGTGCAACCTGCATGACTTTATCTTATTTTTATTTTTTTTTTATTAAATAATCTTATTTCTATTATATATTTTCTTAAAAAAGTTTTTTTTCACAAATAGAATAGGTGTTGCGATAATTTACCTAAGCAATTTACAGCTCCTATAAAATTAAAAAGTGTTTGTGATACAGTATCCCTTGCAGCTAGTATTAAAAATAAGAAAAAACATAACTAAAAATCAGATGCCAAAAATGTTGTTTTTAACCACAAAATGTTTTATTTGGCCACTTGCCATCAACGCTTCTCGTGCTGTTTTTATTACTATGGTCATTGTTCTATAACATTATTCTAGTTTGTATATATGTATGTATGTATTTGGTGACAAGAAAATTGAAAATTCAAAATTCTCAAAGGACTTTCGACAAACGAATGGATGAGGGAATGACCCCGAACTTTTCAAGAATACTGGGTTGCATTTTTAACGTTAATACTATCAGGTATCTTATTAGAGTTATATTGTTCTATCAGAAATCAATAGCAATTGGTGTTTTCCTTTGACTATTATCTTATGGATTCATGATACATACATTTTTATGAAATCAACCCCAACCCTTACAATCTTAACATTTCTGCATAAGTTTATTCATAAAAAACATTCGATTTCTGCTTTCGCTGAGGCTTCTTATTTAAAAAATAATTAAATTCTTTTATTTATGTTTTTTCGATGGGCAGGTAATTTGGGTTTGTATATTGTGCAGAAAGAAACAAGAACTTTTATCAAAAACTGGACAATGGATAAACAAGACACCAAATCAAGATGGTTTCATAAGAAGGATAGAACCTGATGGCAGCAGCGTAAGTTTAACCGAATTTTTTTTCTCAGTAAAAAAAAAAAATAAAACATTTCTTGTGGATACATTAGGCGATTGTTGAAACACATGATTCGACAGATAAACGTCCAAAGCTGGAAAGAACGCGAAGTGCTGCAGAAAAAGAAAATCTTCCAATGCAACGGACAGGTAGTGTACTTCGTCGTCAATATTCCCAGCAAGAGACAACAGGTAATAGAAGAATGTCTCAATCGGATAGTGGAGTAGATGTTGTTAGTCCAGGTCATAGAAGAATGCAGCCTCAGAACCAGCAGCAGATGTATCAGCAACAGCAACAACAGCAGCATCAACAATTTCCCGGTGGCGGTGGTGATCAACGTGTTGGACCGCAGCGAGAGGGAAGTTTATATCCCGAAGATGACCCAAAGTTCTATCAGGTAATGTGCTGTCCAATTTTTATTACTAACATTTTTTTAATAATGAAAAATTAAGAAAAAAAATATCTTTCGTAATAATTGTTGTGATAGACAAGATGTTTTGGAACTACTTCATAATCAGCATTATGAACATTATATTACTTTCTTCTTATTCAATTTAAGGGTGAAATCGATGGCCTTATGCGGCAGCATCCTCATTTGGTGCATCCTCGTCAACAGCAAATGATCCAACAGCAACAGCAACATCATCAATATTCTCAACATCAACAACATCTTCAGCATCCACAACACCCCCAGCATCCGTCAAATCCACAAGGTCCACGGCATCCTCAACATTTTCAGCATCCACAACATCCTCAACATTCACAACACCCACAAAATCCCCAACAGCCACAGCAACCACAAAATCCACAACGTCCACACCGCCCCCAACATCCACAACAACAACAAATGATGCGGCCGCCACATCCACAGCAAGCAATACAACAACGTCCCCAACGACTTCCACAGCCACACCAGCAACAGCATCACCCTCAACAATTTCAACAACAACAGCAGCAGCCATACAATCCACAAAATATGCCTCCTGTACATCATCAACAGCATAACCAAATGCCCCAAACGCCCCAAAATCAATATCACCAGCCACAGCAACAACAACAACAGCAACAACCACAGCAGCCACAGCATCCAACATCCCAGGATTCTTATTTGAGGCCCGTTGTAGGCGGTCCTCTTGTTTCTAGCGGAATGTCAGGAAATAGTGAACATTATCACCAACCTGGAGACCTGATGCAACATAAGTTGAAACGTCCTATAGCTGGTGGACAAGAATATGAACCATCGCAACATCAATCGTTTAGCAGTTCAGAAGAAGAAATACATGGAGTACATTCTTCTGCTCATTCTCAGCTCGACTATGATGGTAAGTCATAAACGTGTTCAATTATTATTTACCTATCGTTGTTGTACCTCTTTTGTTTTGTTATTTATTTTATTACAATTTGTTTTACAAAGCAATATTGTTTCTCTTTTATTATAAGCACACTTAAATCACAGAGAAAAAGTTATTTAAACAGAAAACAACTTGAAAATTGCTCTGGGAGTGAGATGTCGAACATCGTGTTAGATGAACTACTTATACTAATAGATTTATATATTTTTAAGAACTGCAACGAGGCTTAAATTTGCCTAAACCAACATTAACAACATAAGACCATTAGGTTCATAAATGAAAATAGGAAATTACTCTTCTGGCACATATAAGTGATTTGAGTTGTGTCTCCAATGTTTCTTTATGTAGTCAAAAAGTAAAACCAAAATATGTTTCTCAATTTGTTTTTGTTTTTCATACTTTTATGCCGCAATTTTTATTTCCATATATTTACCACTTAACATTTCCAATAAGTATTTAGTGTCTGGTTAGTTGGTAGCTTCGAGTCATTAGGTAATCAAGATCTGGTAAAGTAGAAAGATTGAATAAAATCACAAATCTTAAACCCAAATTAAATTACCTACTTACACCTGTGCGAAATTGCACTATATCTCAACTTTCAATATTCTTTATGAATTGCTTGGTATTTTCGTGAAATCCAACAATGCATTTTATTTCCTTCAATTATAAGGGAAAAAAATCCCAAAAATGTTTTTCAAATCTACATATCACCGAAATTTTGCTTGTTAAAAATGATATACAAGTTTTGTGTGGTCAAAATTTTGCAAAAATTATGTAGAAACCGTAACAAAATTTCAATGCAAAAAAGTGCACTCCCAGTAGTTTAACAATCCGGCATTTAGTTTACAATACAGACTCGTTGTAGGGTGTAGGTACATATATACAGCACAATGGCTTGCTGGACTTCAAGTAGCTGCCGCTGCCTGGTGCAAATAGCTAATCTGAACCTTTCTTTAATTCACTAAAACATGTTGTACATACTCAAGCTTAACTGTGAATTTAAAGTTTTAAAATATTAAATATCCTCTTCTAGAGTTTTATTCTTATAGTGTTATAACATAAACACTTAGTATTTCAGTCAAAAGAAAAAAAAATGGAAATGGAAACTGAAAAAATGGGATGTCCCACTTCCTCTTTTCCATGTTTCTCAAAAACGCTTTCCCATTAAAATTTAATTTTAAAAATATAATTTTAGTTTGAACTTTCATTATCATTAGTATCTGGAAAATCAAATAAAATTGACATAATTTTAACATCTATAATATAATATAAGTTCAAGTTATAAATAAAAACAAGAAATAACCTTTTATTTCAATAATCTGCCTTTCGATTTGGTAATTGATTTTCAACCGGAAGTTGCTTTGAATAGTTTGAAAAAAAAATGAATGTTTGCAAAACAAAAACCTTTTTCATTTTGGTTGATAACTGTAAATTGTATACAAAATTCTTTCCAAAATCTCTGGTCCCTTGCTGGTCACGCTAAACATTAAGTAATATGATAGGTTTTCTGTGTTACTGCATTCTTAAATTGCAAATAATTGAGTTTGAAAAGAGGTTATATTTATTATGGCTCGGACTTCAGAGTCTTGTTTTGTTTGAAGCCAATAAGAAGAAAAATCAGAAGTTTTTCCTGCAAGCATTCCTCCTTAATATGTAAATTTTCATAGGCCGCCGCGCCCGTTCCCGTTTCCTTGCACTATTGTTGGGGTTGGGGTCGACTTCCTTTTTTCTATAGTTCACAACATTATTGGGGAAAAGCGGCAACACATTGTAAAGTAGGTCTTTGCGTTATGTTTTTGCAGCTTTAAGTTCCAACGCCTTCTCTGGTAGATATAGTTTAAATTTTTTTAAACATATATTTTTCTTCTTTGTATGTATGTATGCGTTTGATATTTATGTATGTGCGGAAATGTCCTTTGGGCTTGTAACCTAATTGCTTGACATTCTTTGAACATGATTTTTTTCTTGTCTCATAACTTAAATGAGAAAATATTGATGCAACGACATCCTACTTTAGTTCGTTATATTCGTATTCCTTGGAAAATCTATACAAATGAGGTCGACTGGTAAAATGCTTATCCTACAATATTTATCATTATCCTTTCTGTTCGCTTTTTGTCATTGTTCGAAAAAATGCCTCTTGGGTTGTTTTGGAAAGGCTCGACGAAAAGACGTATGTAAATCCTGCATTGTACAGCGATATACATAGATCATATAATATTAAAACGCATCAAGGATAAATCACCAAAATACAAAAAAAAATTGTATTAGCGCAGTAAAGTGCGCTTTTGGCGCGTTATAATCCTGAATGTGACATATATTAGCAACAGCTTGTGTATTAGATACAAGGATTTTGGTGATTCTTTTATTATATTTTTATTTTGTGAAACAAAACAACAGAAAGTCTGCAGTTGTCAGATGGGAATACATATAAATTGCTGACTAAAGTGTTGTGCCAAACACAATGTCGTCAACTTTTGAAATATGAATGTTATTATTATTATACATTGAACTTCTATACCTACACAGAATGCCATTTATTTAAGTAATTACATAATAGTATGTACAAGTATTCTGGCAGAGACTTTTTCTTTCGAACCGAAGGCTAAGATTTCAAGTTGCAGTAAAATGCACTTGACTAAACAATGACTTTATTTTCTATAAATATAGAAAAATTGATTATGATGATATTCACGTACAAGAAGATTGCTCTTGCTGATTGAGAAAACTTCATTTATATATAATATACAAATTGACTTAGTAACAAAAGGCTTTTACTTATTTGCTATATACATATTAACAATAATGTAATTAATTACAGTGCAAAGACGTACATTTTAAAGAAGCCTTTAGAAATATTGAATGCAAGATTCTCATGTATTTTTGCTTTTTGATTAAGGTGATTAAGCGTTGAAGTTTAATCATGGAATGAAAAAAAGTGAAAACACTTAACTGAAAACTGAAATCTGAAAGTACATGAATTCATTGTTTATGTATACAAATTATGATCACTTCAGCATAAATTGCAACAATAGTTCCCAAAATCTTATTTACCAATGCTAGAAAATATATGATTTGATAAACAATTGAAAATGAATTTTAGCGGATATAGTTTTATTTTATTTTTCTCCTCTGGGGAAGTTAATCATGTGGACCCACAGGCGTTATTCCCCTTTTTCGATCACTGAGGAAATGTTAGAGTGCCTGATATCCGATTGATGTCGTTGGTATCGACTGTATGTATTTTTTCATCGGGAAATCCGTGGGATGCATCGTCCCTTTTTTTCTTTTTTGCCACAATAATTTCATGTCTGCTAAGTTGTGCTGTTTTTGATATTTGGTGATTTTAAGCAATAAACATTTAATTTTAACAATTTAACATCCGAAATTTGATGGCGTCTACATTGCTAAAGCTGAATTAATTTTGTAGATACTTGCTTAAACATTGTTTTAAATTTTAAAACCTCAAATAATTAAAATTAATTAATAAAAATAATCAATAAAAAACAATCAATAAATAATAACTATTTTCAGTACTAAGCCTTTTGAAAAATATAGATGTAACTGAATGCAACTATATCTAGATCTAGGATCTCTATTCATTGCAAAACGTTTTTTAACTTTAAAAAACGCATTTTTGTTGAATGATGAGATAGTAATAATTTGACGACGTGTAACTCTTAGAACTTCTAAAAGTATTAGTGGTAGTCATAAATATTAATTTTCTTTAAAACTTGGTTTTACATTGTCCTAAATTTATAAAAACAAATATGTATTTATCTCTTCGTATTTCCTCAGTTCCTCAGCAGATTTGCACACATTTTCTTATTTTCCTTAAACTAAATGACTTTTTCGAATTTTATATCCAAACTGGTGTAAGGATATTAAATTCTTAAAACACACATACGCGTCCGAAATTAATAGTACATACTACATATACGATAAAGGTATAAGTTTGTTTAATAGGAAACAATTTTTTAACTCAGAAAAGATATAAGAACAATTTCTCTATGCAATAAAATTAAATATTTAAATCAGAAAAAACGAATTCGAAAGCAAAAGAACGAAAAATCTATCAACATAACAACACGAAAGAAGATAACATGTCAACCCACAATATTTTGTACCTGCTTTTTATCTTACATATTTCAAATGCAAGGAAACAGAGTAGGAAAAACGGAATCTTCTTAAAGGTGTACAATTTTAAAGAGTATTTTCACTGCGCATTCTCACCAAAAATCCCGAAATAAATTCCGTAGGCGCAGGTTTCAGTTTTTCTCCAAGAGTTCAACAAAAATAATGGGAAAATTAGAAACAACTAAGAATAAAATTGTATGAAAACACACCGTTAAATCAGTCAAAATGCAAATTCCAAATTCCAACATATATAAAAATGAATTCTTACTGACCATTCACACTTAGCAATGGAATGTGGTACACGAAACATATGTTCCACATATCGCATCGTTTCGTCCCACTGACACAGTGAATCGATTGCAAGACAATTGAAATGGAAGAACTATTCATTTTTTGTCCTTATCTGGGGGAAATTTATATTGGAACTGGCACACACAAAATATCAATGTCAAGGGGGTGAATTTTCTGTTTTTGGAAATAGTAAAGAGAAATAGGATGACTGTGTGCATTTCAGCCCAATAATATTGCTTTTAAAGATGAAATATTTTCTGTTTTTACTTCGAACCGAGTTTTTTTTCTTGACTCGCTCGTGACTAAACAGACAATTTTCAGGCAAATTTATTCAAAATTTTTGGTTTCAAGAAAATTCACTCTTTACTTATATCTTACACCGCCTTCCTTCATTAAAAACTGCATTCCCATCACACCATTAATTGTATAAAGAATAGTGCTACTCTGGTAGTATAAATGTGTTTGTGCCTTGGAAAATAAACCAATACATGCACAGGAATGTACATGCATGTTAGATTTTCATATTTCCGCACCTCAAAATAAATAGAAATCGAAGGGAAATTAGTTTCCATCGAACTTTAAGACCGTGTAAACATTTACCATCTACCGGGCGGTTTTGCAAAAAAAAGGAATACATATGTATAATTACAGCACAAAAAAAATTAATTATTTTCACCCTTGTTAGCTAAACGGACATTTTTTAAAGTAGTTGGCTTATGAAGTTAATGTTGTTATTAAATAACAGAACCAAACTGCATTCAAATAAAAGCTGAATTTCGATTCCATGAAAAAAAAAACATAAAAGTGAGAATAAAGTTAAGATTTATATTCGACTAAAGTTCATAAGTTTTAAACCTTAACTCGTGTAATAATTTATTATCGTGTGAATAAACGTTCGAAAAATACTCTGGAATATTACTTTTTCTGTGATTTCCGTTTCATTTTCACTTCTTTTTGAAGGTCGAGATTTATTTGCGTATTTATTTGCAAAATAAAAAAAAATCGGTCGAAACGAGACAGCTACTCTGAAGAAAATTATGTGGAAAAAAATAAAAGGAATTTTTACAGAGTAAAAAAATAATAGTATGATGTGCAAACTGTGCGTGGTATTTTGTTCGTTTTTATGGAAAATAGAATATGTATTTGCAAGTTGAAAGCTAAACTTATCGATAAAAAAACTACCGTTTAGTGTCCTTGTGGATTGTGTTCAAAGTAACCATATGTGTAATAAAGAGAAGAGAGAACATGATAAATGTCCATGCTAAAAGGAACGCAACTGTTCCTCAATGAAGTGAATGTTAAAACATTTCTAAGGCGATATCCTCCAATTTGTACCTACACTTACCACCACGTATAAAAGGAGTTATTCACAAAATTAAAAAGGTATTGCGGCTGCAAAAAGTTGCATGTTTTTGGTAATACGTTTGTGTTTTCACATACATTTCCACATAATCTTCATTTTTACCCACCTATTACATTCTGTTAGATCACTAAATTTTACAATGAAACAAAATATGTTGAAAGCGATAGAAACATACTCACATTTCTTTATAATGGCTTTTGCAATTGATTTTACCACGTTTTGTGAACTCGACTTACATGTCAGCTTGTTATTATCAAAATGAGATTTATTGTACTGCTTTGATATTAAAAACACCTTTTAGGATTTACGTGTTAAAAAAAATTATAAGTTTTTCGTTACAAGTGCATTATTTCTCGGAATTTTTTACGAATACTTTTTTTCGACGGCCATTTTTGACGATTTTAAGTCAAACGTGAAAAATCCCAATAAATGCATAAACATTTTAAGTTTTAATTATGAATATTATAATCTTATTGCTTTTGAAAACTATTATTTAAAAAAAAACTCTGCAAACCTTCCAATTTTTAATAACGACTTAACATAATGCGTATGACTATTTTATAAATATAAGAAAATTTTTGTATAAGACTAAATCTTATCTGATAAATATTATCTTTGAAGTATTTATAACGAAATTTCGGACATTTCATTACTAAACAACCACAAATGTATACATACATACCAAATTGCAAAATCTACCTAACAAACCATACAACATTTTAACGCCGTGAAGGTTATTAATTTTATTAATAAATTTATAGACGGAAATAAGCGATAAGCCGACCTAAATTTTTGTAAATTTTAAATTGTAAATCTTAGGGACTTACTAGTTCTTATATTTTGAAGAACTCTAGTTTACAGTGGAATTAATTAATACTTCCCAGCCGATGGTCTCAGTCGCCAGCGCTGCTATGTGTCTGTAGTTCGTCACATTCATGTGCGAAGTACTGTAATTTCAATGTTCAATCAATAATTAATACTTTACCCGCTTTCCTCAATCGCGTCTAGTTCTTTGAGAATAGTTCCTTCCATAATTTTTTCCTATATGAATTCGTTACACATCACCTGCTGCTCAATATTTGACAACTTTAATAATCGAGGCTTCATATTGGTATTAAAATTGACTGAGTTATGTATTTTGAAATAAATATCCTCCTTTTTTATTTTAATTTTTTTTTTTTTTTAATTTTTGCTTCTCCGGAAGAAGAAGAAGAATGTTTAAGATGACAATTTAAACCTGGGGACCAAACCCTAAAATTATCAGATGGATGTATTCGGCAATAATTAGACCAATACTAACTTATGGTAATCTGGTTTGGTGGAAAGTTTTAAAAAAGAGTACGAACCTCAAAGCTTTGACAAAAGTTCAAAGACTTGCAATGAGGCAATGAGATCCACTCCAACTGCGGGACTGGAAGTTATTCTCAATTAAATTCCACTAGACCTCTTTGTTCAAGAATCTGTGGCTAAATGTGCCTTGAGATTTAGTCAGACTAAAGTCTGGAAAAACAGTTCCATAGGACATGCTCAGATACTTCATAAAGTTGATTTTCATAAACCGTTCCAGGCTGCCATCCCAAGCAAAGAGGAATGGATAGATAACAGACCATACTCCAGCGAGTCTATCTATTCCGATGGCTCTAAGATGGATACTGGTGTAGGGGCAAAATTCTATTCCGAATCTCTCAAGTTAACCGCTTCTCTTAGGCTTCCAGACTACAGTAGTGTCTTCCAAGCGGAGGTCATGGCAGCTGCTAAACAGGTATTAACGATGGCGATACCACGGGCTGATATCACCTTTTACATTAATAGCCAAGCGACAATAAAAGCGATTATTGCAACTGAGGTTAAACAAAAGCTTGTTTTATGCTGTTGCGAAGAGCTCAATGTTCTTGGCGCACAGCATAACATTAGACTCTGTTCAGTCCCAGGCCACAGCGATATACCAGACAACGAGAAGGCCGATGAATTAGCAAGATTAGGATCAAAACTTGACGTAAGCCAAACTCAGCTAATCAGCACCCCTACCTGTTAATTAAAGCAGGAAATCTCAAAAAGAATAACTGTTAAAGCCGATGAAAAGTGGAACCTTCTTGAAACCTGCGGCATTACAAGAAAGATCTGGCACTGCTTTAACAAACAGAGAACAGAAAGAATTATGCAATTACACAAGAGATCACTTCGACCTCTTGTAAGCATAATTACCGGACATACTCTGTTAGGATCTCATAAGAAATGAAGACAATTCGTACTTAATATGTCACTGCCCCGCACTCTCCCATTAAAGGAAGAAATTGCTCGGCAATTATTTCTTCAGGGACTTAGAAGAAATCTCTAGTGCTCCAGGTAACTATCATTCTGAGTTCGTCAATGCCTCCAAATGGCTTGATTAACTGTAAACATAGGTTTTTATTAGCTTGAGTAGCAATACTCACGGGTATCATAATGGATCTCTATTGATCTAACGACATCAACTGTCAGCCCCATAACCTAACCAAACCTTAGATGATAATTCATTTGCATACTGTATTGATATACGATATATACGCTCAGTAAGTGGTTATTCTACTATCTTTCATAAGGTATTTTTAAATTTCCAAACATGCGGTTCTGTTTGTGCCCTAATCACAAAAACACAAGATAATCAATCATTCATGATTAAAAAAAAGTGGATCAAGTGCATTAAACGTCACGTATGAAAAATGTGTCCTGATTAATAATTTACAATTTCAAGGCATATAACTTGAAAGCGTGGAATCGTAATAAACAGCTAAAGATGTTGGTTATAAAACGATCAAAAAACTAGTTCATCAAATACATATATTCTCGAACCTTGAATGTAACTTTTTTCTATATTTGCATGCAGAAAAACGTATTGAGCATTGAACATTGAACATTCTTAGTTCTGTCCCTGTTGGATTGGAATACCTTTATTTCAATTCTATTGACTTCATCTTTCAGTTTTCGTGAATAACTGTTATTTAAGTATGAAAATCCTTTTGCATCGTTAAAAATATTACCGTTGTCGGAAGTTGCACAAAATCAACCTGAAATTAAATAACTAGAATTGTGAATAATAGTTTAATTTTTATACAGAGAGTATATCAAACTTTTCTTTTTAAGTGGTGATTGATGGCTTAAAAAATAATTGATTTAGGTTAAATGGGTTCAAGCTTTGATCTATAAGAAAGATTTAACCCTGTACAACAATCCTGGTTTTTAATATCTATTCAATGACATTTCTGAATTGTGAATCGAAATGCAGATAATTAAAATATTTAGAATAAATATTTGGTTCTTCTAAAGGGAAATTTGGATGCATTTTCTTATTTTCACTTTTCCTCTTGTTTTCAAGAAAAGCAAATGCAGTCTGCAGTCCATGGTAATACTCAGGAAACAAAATTTCATAATTGGATATAATATGTAGCTTAAGTTCATCGAAAATAATTTTCGTTTTGCATTTGACTGCACCTTATACTTATATGTTTCAATGCTACAACTAACAATGCCGAGGCTGTATTGTTTGTGAATGTGACCATGTCGACAAATACGATTCATTTAAAGCAATGAAATGCACTATTGGTGTGTTTTTTTTTTTACTTTTTTATTTAATTTAGATGGTCTTTGTTAAGCGATGTAATGATCTTTCTTAATATTTCTTGACTAGCAGTTGCCCGCGACTTCGTCCGCCTCTCCCTCGTCCACCGGCCAGAGTATCATCTCGACTTGTGCATCATGCGCGCGTGGGAATTTTGTTCGGAAGTTATTGTAAAATTGCATTGCAGTCAACTCTCCCTAGGTCGTAATTCTCTTGAACTTTCTCTTGAAAAATTTGAGCATTTTTTATGATTCCCTTCAGTTGTTCATACTTAAAGCATTCCCTTGGGTGAACTCTCCCTAATAATTCTAATATCTCTTCGTAAAGTAATTTTTTTTTCTTTAAACTGAGCATATTTTTAAGTTAAGAAGTACATAAAATGATATTGTTTAAACACAATAATCTGCACAAATAGTGCAATCAATCACATTCACAAATCAATTGAACTCTCAAAATTCTAATTTGAGCAGTTATTAGGCCAGTTCCACCTAACAACATCTCACTGAGATCTCAATGTCACCTTGACTGAGGCAAAATCATTTGGTGGAACATAATTCTCAGTTATCATTGAGATTTAATGGTTACCTTACTAATTGTTGCTGCACATATGTCAGCCATGTCAAATAGCTGAGTGAGAAATCGAATCCAAAATAATTTCATCTCAGAGATCTCAGAAAAAAATCTCAGTTCTCACATTTCCACAGATTCTTCGCTGCTATTGGTCGCAGCTTAATTTTAAGAAGAATAAAGCCTTCCTCGATTAATGGACTATCCAACACAAAAAGAATTTTACAATTCGAAATAGTAGTTCCTGAGATTACTGCGTTCAAACGAACTTTATATTGTATTGTATTGTTGTTTGCCGTTTTTCCACATTTTACACAAATTCGCTCCTATTAGTCGCAGCTAAATTTTATATAGCTTCAAGCCTTCCTTGATAAATGGACCATTCAACATTAAAAAAATTGTTCAATTTCACAAAGCAGTTCCTGAGATAAGCGCGTTAAAACGCAGAAAAATGTATATTTTTTGCCGTTTTTTTCCATATTTTCCACAGATTCTTCGCTGCTATTGGTCATAGCTTAGTGTTAAATAGCTTCAAGTCTTCCTCAATTATTGGACCATCCAACACAAAAAGAATTTTACCATTCGAACCAGTAGTTCCTGAGATAAGTGCGTTAAAACGCAGAAAAACGTATATTTTTTGCCGTTTTTTCCACATTTTCCACAGATTCTTCGCTGCTATTGGTCACAGCTTAATGTTAAATAGCCTTAAGTCTAAGTCGATTAAGGCACCATCCAACACAAAAAGAATTATACCATTCGAACCAGTAGTTCCTGAGATTACTGCGTTCAAACAAACAAACTCTTCAGCTTTATATATTAGTGTAGATTGTATTGTATTGTTTGCCGTTTTTCCACATTTTACACAAATTCTTCGCTCCTATTGGTCGCAGCTAAATTTTATATAGCTTCAAGCCTTCCTTGATAAATGGACCATTCAACATTAAAAAAATTGTTCAATTTCATAAAGCAGTTCCTGAGATAAGCGCGTTAAAACGCAGAAAAATGTATATTTTTTGCCGTTTTTTCCATATTTTCCACAGATTCTTCGCTGCTATTGGTCACAGCTTAGTGTTAAATAGCTTCAAGTCTTCCTCAATTAATGGACCATCCAACACAAAAAGAATTTTACCATTCGAACCAGTAGTTCCTGAGATAAGTGCGTTAAAACGCAGAAAAACGTATATTTTTTGCCGTTTTTTCCACATTTTCCACAGATTCTTCGCTGCTATTGGTCACAGCTTAATGTTAAATAGCCT
Organism: Sphaerophoria taeniata; assembly: GCA_943590905.1. Lineage (NCBI taxonomy): Eukaryota > Metazoa > Arthropoda > Insecta > Diptera > Syrphidae > Sphaerophoria > Sphaerophoria taeniata. The sequence continues at coordinate 133,121,884 of OX016540.1, forward strand.
AAAGTCTAAGTCGATTAAGGCACCATCCAACACAAAAAGAATTATACCATTCGAACCAGTAGTTCCTGAGATTACTGCGTTCAAACAAACAAACTCTTCAGCTTTATATATTAGTGTAGATAATGAGTCTTGATAATCCTGATCCCAAGCTCAGCATCTCTTAAATTTTCTGTATTGGTTAAACACGTGAATTCCTTCAATTCCGTTTATCTATTTCAGAAAAGGGGCGACTTTCCTGATAGGGCTTTGGATCTGGGCCTTGAAATTTTTTTGGGTGGAAGGTAGGCAAGTCTATAGGCTAGCTTCAAAGTTTTACAAGTCGGAGACCCCCGTAAATACGATTAAAAATTATTTAAAAATTGCGAAAATACGATGTTTTTTTCTTCTCTTTTGACATTTGGCTGTAAGCGCGAAATTTTTAACTATTATCTTATCTGATTTTCAGAATTATTTTCACAAGACAAAGTAATAGTTTTAAATTAATTTAGTAAAATCTTTCGTATCAGAGCACATTTTTACCGTTAAATATTAAGCTCCAACACAAGGAAAAACTTCCCATCGGTTTCTTACGAATTATCAAAAAAAAAATCCCAGAATATCCCAATAAAAAACCCAAACAAACTTACAGTCTACCCACACTTAACGAAGAAATCAGCAGATGCAAGAAACTGCTGTCAAGATTTTGACATTCTGAACCCAGTCATGTATTTATCAAATAAAAAATACAGACTTTTTGTATGAGAAAATGATATTTTATTAATTAAATTAAAAATACTTTTAACAATTTCCGACAAATAAAACTAATTGTGTAGAGTGTTTTAAGAGATTACCTATCGAGTGAGACTAGTTTTGTGCCCCAAACCCAAAGCCCTATCAGGAAAGTAGAGCCTCAGAAAATACCATCCCACCAAAAACATTCTGTAAAAAAACTAGCCAAGTCTCGATGGAGCTGCTTGTTTATCTCTAAAAAGTAATGAAATAAGAAAAAGTCGTGCCAAGTCTAAGGTTCCCAACTGCGATTTTTTTTATTATTATAGTTAATGATAATGCAGCTCCATCGAGACTTGGCTAGTTTTTTACCGAATATTTTTGTTGGGATTTCACTTCTTTTTGTAGAAACGTGGGCATATTGACACATTTTATTATATTTATTATTTGACACTGATTAGGAGTATAGTTTTTTTATACTTTTACAAATCTTTCTTTTCTTTTTTTCTGGTTCTGATTCACTGTACAGTAGCAACAATTTTTCGTATTGCTCATTCGCGCTCATTATATATTCTTTTAGACGGTTAAAACGGCTTAATTTCTGAAAGATCGGCGAGGTATTTACGCCTAACCGGTTGTATTCGGTGATCGCTTAAGCTTGAGCATTCATACCCTTGAAGCCAACATATATGAGGTGCACCCCATGAAGATTGGTTACTCGTGAAAGTGCCTCGAAGGCTTGGCCACAAGAGAATATGGAGGTGCCATTGTCCATGAAGGCATTTTTTTAGACTTAGACCTTGGCTCTTGTGAATTGTTAGGGTATACACCACACAGATTAGGAATTGTTCTCTGTACACTTATGTCCGGGGTATGTTGATCTCTAATAGTTTGGTTGGGCTCTTGTGTTTTCTAATCAGGGTCAACAGGTATTCCAGATCTTCTTATCTTATCCTAGTTTTTAGAGATTTCCTTTAATGTGGCCATTAAACCATAACTCTGTACCAAATTTCAGCTCTCTGAGTTTATGGGAAATACTACTTGTTCTATTATGATGATCATGAGTGAGTGAGTGAGTGAGTGTCATAAATGTGAAACTTTGCTTTCGCTTTACTTCGGATCTAAATAACCTACTGACTTGAAATTTTAGATTTTAAGTAGGTAGGTATGTGAATATAGCTTACTGCGTTCAGTTCTTATTCAGAGGTTCTCAAAAAAGGCGTGAAAATGCGGTGAAATAGTTCCAGTAAAGGATGGTACAGAAGTGTTTGCTTCGCGCTTGGCTTGGCGGGTTTTGTAAAAAGTATAATTTCAAATTATAAGAATTTGTATTCGCATGTTATTACTTCTACTTTGCTCTTGCTCCTCATTGTTCCTTACTCTGGCTGTGATCCAATCTGTATATAGGTACATTTTCTACTGGCGACAAATAGAATACATATATGACAAGTATTGTATGTCTGTCTGTTTTTCTGTCTGTAAACGCAAACGTAAAGGTGTAACATGCAAAATAAATTGTAAGTCGGCGTTGGGTAGCGAACTAGATTATTTATTTTTAGACATCTTAGGTTCCGAGGGTACTCTTCTCATTGGGACGGTATATCGACCAAATAATAATATCGATGCAAATCCACTGCTCAGCTTAGTCTCCTAGAAACAATCACCCTGAGCCCAGCTAAAATCATTATTTGTGGTGACATGAATAGTAACCTGCTAACACAGACTTTTCTAGCTGATGATCTTCGTACATTCGATTTGTTTCCGGTGAATACAACAAATGCCACACATTTTACTAGGGAATCGTGTACACTGCTGGATGTATTCTTTGTGAATGATTTAAGCGATGTTTTTCTATATGACCAATTATCAGCGGGAGTTTTTTCCAAACACGATCTGATTTACTTGACATTTAATTTCAAAGTTGAAGGCTCTTCAACTTCTTTTGAATATCGAGATTTCAAAAACATCGATTTATCAAGTTTGGAACAATCGACTCGTAGTATCGCGTGGGACCATGTGTACACACTGTCTTCACCTACCGAACAAATTGAATTTATTAATAATAATGTAACAGTTTTATTCAACACTTATGTTCCTTTGCGATATAAAACAGTAAGGCCGGGGGAGCGCGATTGGTTTTCCAATGAAATACGTAGGCTTATAGTGCAGAGAGACCAAGCTTATAAACAATGGAAACGATACAGATTGGAAATCCACCATCAAATATTTCGAAGACTACGCAACTTAGTTGTTCGGAAAATAAGAGAAGCTAAAATTAACCATTATAATAATAAGTTAAGTCCCTGCATGAGTGGCCAGAAATTGTGGAAAAACTTAAAAGCGATAGGTTTTGGAAAACAAAGCCACTCCGTTGATGACAGTATAGATGTTGACTCCATTAATCGGGACTTCGTGTCTCTATCCTTACCTACCCTTTCTGCCGTATCCATGATGTCCGAAGCGAGACCACATCAATATTCGCCAGGTGATTCATTCGAGTTTGCCTGCGTTGATTGTACCGATATTGTAGAAAGCATCTTATCAATCAAATCTAATGCTATCGGTACTGACGGAATACATCCCAAATTCCTGAAATCAATTTTACCCATTATTCTGCCGATGATAACGCATGTCTTTAATACAATTATAATGACAGGTCTGTATCCTACACAGTGGAAGCTTGCAAAGGTTCTCCCGATTCCGAAAAATGGTAACAATAATGAGTACAGACCCATTTCAGTGCTACCTTTCTTATCAAAAGCTTTTGAAAGAGTTATTCAAAAACAAATTAATAGTCATCTAGCTGCACAAAACATTATGTCGGCTAAGCAATTTGGGTTTCGTCAAAAGCATAACTGCACTACCGCTGTTATAAATATTGTTGAAGATGTCAGGCAAGCTTTGGACGAGGACCATGTAACGTTTATGGTTTTATTAGATTTTTCTAAAGCCTTCGATACCGTGGATCACGATAACTTGTGCTACAAACTTTCAACGCTTTATGGTTTTTCGTCTTCAGCTGTAAATCTACTCTCGTCCTATCTTCGTGAACGAAAACAAGCAGTTATGGTTGGTAATCGAACCTCATGCTTTCTTCCGAACACTCGCGGGGTACCCCAAGGATCGATACTAGGTCCACTCCTTTTCTCACTCTACATCAACGAACTTCCTGCCATGATAAGTAGGTCATCCGTTCAAATGTATGCCGATAATGTCCAACTCCACAAAAGCTGCCCTCTTGGACTTATCGAAGATTGTGCTTACTCAATTAACAGAGATTTAGAAGAAATTTCACATTGGTCAGCACGAAATGGTTTGTTTCTCAATCCCCTTAAGTCTAAATGCATCATTATTAGCAGAAAACCATTGACCTTGGATTATTTTCCTCCCATTTTCCTGAACGGTTCACCGCTTCCCTATGTCCCTACAGCTCGCAATCTCGGCATGCTGTTCAACAACAAATTGACCTGGGATACACATATAAATGCTGCTGTTGGTAAAGTGTATGGCGTTCTTCGAATGCTTTGGTCTTCGCAATACTATACACCCCTTAAAACTCGCTTATTATTGGCAAAAGCTTTAGTGGTACCTATACTTACATACGGATGCGAAATATTCTGTAACTGTGATGCAATAAGCAGGCGGAGGCTTAATGTGGCTTTCAATAACATTGCGCGTTATGTATTTGGGTTGCGCAGATTTGATCGAGTTTCTAGTTTTTCAATTCAAATATACAAAATGCCTTTAGATCAACTCATGCGCTATAGAACCCTTGTTTTGCTGCACAGCATATTACAATCACAACAACCCTTTAATGTATTTAATAGGATACAATTCGGCACCTCAAACAGATCCCAACAACTTATACCACCGCGATATTCTTGTCTGACCTCAGAGAGGCAATTCTTCATCAATGCCATTCGGCTGTGGAACTAACTACCTACCTAGGCACATGAGAAGAGTTGGTGGTCAAGCCCAGTTTCGCAAAGAGTTACTAACTTACTTTCAATATTAAGATTTAAAAACTATAAAATAGAGATATAATGTATTAATTTGTATTTTTTTTTTCCTCATTTCTTTAAATTATATTCAGTTGCAAAGAAATTTTTGAATGAAATTATTTTAAACTGTAATAACTGTAACTTATTATTCCAATATTTATTTAAACCTATTGTTCAATAAGTGTTAGAAGTTTCCTTCATTATCGATTATTATTGATGTTAAATTTTAAGCCTTATACAAACTTATAAGAAGTATTGTTCTTACTGTGTAGGCATACATTGAATCCAATAAAACTGCAAGATTGGGCATAATGCAACAAAATGAAAAATGTTTTCAACTTGATTAAGGTTGCACGAAGTGCAGTTTGGGTTGTTACCAGTTCTGTGAGGTCTGTGATTAAGCTCTAACATCTCCGTGCGTGCTTTAAATATGATGCTCATTTCCATTACAGTAAATTCATCTCTAAAGTAATTAGAAGTCCCGAGTCTGAGGTTAAGTTTACTGTAAATTGATCTCGACACAGACTCCCTCGCCCTATCTAAATAGCTTTGGAATAAGTGATCATCAATGGTAGATATACAGTCGTAGAGAGCGCTTCTCCACGTATCTAAACTATCAACAGATAGAGACAGAGGAAAGTTGTGTGCCGAGGCAAAATCATACCAGTCTTTAAATGGTGTATACCGGCATCTAAAACACACTGATAGGACCCTCTTTTGCAAATTGTTGGCCGACCTTTGCATTACCCTCAATATATAATCAGCGTTTGCTTTTAAATTCATAGTAAATATTGGAGCAAGTCCCGATTCAATATGTATAGCATAATTGGGCGTGTTAGTTGGGAGTCTAAAGATACGCTTGAAAAAATATCATTGGACAGCTTCGATATCTTCTATTTGCTTGTACCCATAGACTTGGTTGCCATAACACAAACAGCTTTTGATGGTTGCTTCAAACACTTTGAACTTAGACGTAGGATCAACAAGTTTGCTATTAAAAAAGTTTGACCACATACAATTTATTGCAGTTTTTGCAACTCTCACCTTGTCTTTTATGTGAACACCAAAATTCAGGTTATGAGTTAATGTGTAGCCTAAATATTTAAATTCTTTCACCACTTCTAAGTTGGAACCATTGAGGGTCCAGTTGCGGTCGGTTCTAATGCTAATGCTAATGGATAGTGTTTATTCGACTTATAACAAAATATTGGATTTTTTAATCGCCAGATAGACTTTATATGACTAATTACGCTCTTATTTATTCGACCGATGATTAGTCAAATAAGTTTATTTGCCAGTTTGTTATTTGTAGATTTTTTCGATGAATGAAAAAATCGGCTATTAAACGGATAAAATATGTTCGGCTTAGATGTCTGATAAATTATCAGTCAAAGCAATCTGGACGATTTCATTGATTCTAAACCAAGTCAATGTGCAACAATTTCGGCCCGACCGAACACCGAAGCTCGAAGAACTGCTTCGTCACATAAAAAATAAATTCAGAGAAAACTACTGTAAAAGTCCTTGAATAGCTCCCACAAAAGTTTAGGTAACACAATCAACACAAATGAATTTCTTTTCAAAAGTTCTCCAAGGGTTTTAACGAATAGCTTGCAGCCGCTTTAAATTGTGTTTTATTTATTTAACACCTTATTGGCTACAAATTGCATTCATAATAAAACAAAAATTAAAAACTCAATATTTTGGGTGGAATTTGTAATCAATAAGGTGTTAAGTACAAAAAACATAATTTAACATTTGTTTATCTTATCGATCTTAGATCTATAGATCTTTGTTATAATGAAAAAAGTAAATGTTTGTCGCATACTTCGCAGAGAAGAAACATTTTTGAAAATTGCGGAGTTATGTTTGTACCTAACTAGATCACTAAAGCACACATGTTGTATGTGTTTATAATTATAGTTTGATTCATGTTGAATTTATTGACCCTATCTTCCACTATGAAAACATGGGAAAAACTTTTAAAAAAATTTAAAAAAAAGTTTAAAAACTTCAAATTTGGATATTGTTAGTGATCTTAAAAGCATTTTGATAATCCAGTACTAGCCGATAGTTTACGAGTTTAATGATAGGTATATCACTAGCCAAAACCGGCTACACCCTTTTTTTAGAGAACACTACAATACTTGCAGTAGTATACCCTCGCTTTCCCGATAGCTGACATGCTGTATAGTCTTATCAATTTTTCATGCTCTTGCCTCTTAAATGGAAAACCCGTTGTTTATTGGAGTTGGAGACCAATATTTAAATTGATTATATACCTTAACTTGTGACTAGTGAGTCAGAAAGTTTTTTTTAAATATATTCACTGCGACGTATACGTGCTATTTTTCAGAAATGAATTCATAAATTATTATTAATTTAATTGAAAACTCAATTAAATTCAATAAATATAGTTCGTTGCACGTTTAGAATAAGTGCAACATTTTGTTTGTTTAGCTAGCTGATAGTTCCATAAAGAGAAAACTGGAATTTATAATGTGCTTAAAGAAGTGAAGCCAAGCGTAATAACGTAGAATAAAAGGCCAAGTTTTTTACAAAAACTTTCAACGTTTCAGAAACTGGTTTTACCAACTGCACTAAGCAAAATTAGGAAACTTATTATTATTATTATTTGAGAATTATTTTTCTTTAATGATAAAAATCTTTCTTGAAAATGAACTGTTGATGTGTCACCCTAGGCTCAACCCTACTCAGCCCTTTGGTAAATCCGATCTGTCACTGTAAATAAATTAGATATCTACGTATAAAAGTCATTGCTGATCGTTTATTTGATTTTGTTTTATGAATTCTTTGCGTAAATTGCTTATTATAGACAAAAGATAAAAGGTACAAGTGGAAAGATCATTCAAGATCTACAATATATAGATTAATCATGTAAAACTTCTTCAAATTCAAAAAATAATGATACTTTATTTAGTTTGTCCTGTTGGTTTTATGGATTTTGGATTTATGGATTTGGATCACATCTTGTTATTTAAATTTGGCCAAGTTCTAATGTCAAAGCAATTAAATTCATTTGGATTCTTTGTAAATTCAAAGAGTTATATCCCCTCTATATATGCATAAATATGAATATGGGTTTTTGTCTAAGACATCATGCAAAAACTATTAAACCGATCATCATAACACTTTGTACACATATTATTGGAGGAAAAAGAAATAACAGGCTACTCCCACTTAAATGTAGGTACGTTTCCCATGGGATAGATTTGTTTTAATTTTGCGTAGACTAAAGGATTGACGAGTTTTTTGCATAGGTAATGTTAGGGCTTCATTTAACCCGGTTATCGCGGGAAACACCACCGCGGGCACATTTAGTATTACAAATAAAATACCTTTAAAATGGCAGATTCATTTTTCCACCTACATAGTTGCACAAAACTTTCTGACATTAAGGTGATTGAAAAAAAATGACATTTGAGGTGTTTGAAAATAAAAAAAAATAGCAAACAAAAATTTTAAAATAAGGAAAACATTTGTTTGTATATTTTCGAACAAGGAAGCGATTTGCTGAAACTTTATTTGTATTGTGATTTTGCCATTCATTGTTTTTCGATTATTGTTTTTGACATCTGCATTTAGATGTTATCTCTACGTTATTATTTTTTTTAATTTTTGTTTGCATATACAAATTTCTTTCTCAAAGCTAAGGCTGTTGACACAATGATGTTCTCCACATTTTGATTTTACAATGACATATTTTTTTCAGAATACAATTTTAGTTTAAATAATTCAATCAAAAAACACACATTCAATCTATTATTTTACTTAACATATTAATTATTAACCTGAATAGAAGAAAAACAAATCAATCTCTCAGCAGGTAGTATTGATGGCGTCGTTCACTCGGTTGAATCCGGAGAGGTACAAGTCTACAATGTAAGAAAAAAAGCATATCTTATTTAATGTACTTACTTACATATTTATCAAATAGAAAGTCCAATACAAAAATATTAATACACCTACAATCGTCTTGGAATGTGATATTATTGCACAAAAAATTATTTTCTTCTCAATTACCAACGCATTATTTGCTTTAGTCTTTTGAATGTTTTAAGAGTACCAACATAAGATTTTAAATTAAACTCAATATATCAACACTCGCAAACACCATTTTTTTTTCCGAAATCAATAATTCAATAGTTATTAATATTTCCAAATATTGCTTAAGGGAGTCTTTGAACAGCTTTTTTTGTCGTCGTTTTAAATATCAGATTTTTTGATATAAATGTGTGTACAATTTAATTGTCTTTTTTTCTCTTTATATTATCTGAATATATATATTATATTTTCATACGTATAACGCAAAAAATGTGGAAGAAATTGCATGGTATTGTGTACAGCTGTTTAGGTTTGATGTCATTTTTTTTTTTTTTTTTAATTTATATTACATTTATCTTTCAGTCAAACATATTATTATTTAAAACAAGAATTACAAAATTTCAAGGGTATCTTTGATTGCGAGAACAGCCTATCCTTCGTTAATGGTTTAGTTAGACTTTTACATTTTCGGGTTTTTATGTCCTAAAGTAAGATTTTAAATGCTAGACAATCAGATACTCCTAAATTAAACTTAAGCACTTCTTCTGATCTTTGAAACACACTTAAAAACTTGATGCAGGTGATACATAGTAAATCGTATAAAATTTTAAAGGCAACGTAATAATAGATTAAGTAGAAACACTAAAAGTTCGAAAACATCTCCTCCTGGTGCCAAAAGCAATTATGTTCTTTACTTAATATTGAAAGTTAAAACGAAGAAAATATGAAGAAGGATTCAACTTCATCGAACGATAAAAAAAAATTTACAACCTTTTCTAGCAAATCACGAACACTGGCAAAGCTCAAATAAACGCGATTTTCGACTGAATCCCACAAATCGTCTCCATCATGCAGAAAACTACAATACCCCGCCAACGATAGCACACTCAACACCAAATTCCCACTCCACAACTAGATTAGATGTGCAACAGCGCAACACTTTCAATCGCACCAATCACGATCGATATAGTAGCGGGGGTCCGGCTGCCTCACATCCTCCGCCACTACAGTCACAGCGTTCCATTATTGCCGAACGTGTTGCTGGCCAATTATTTCCCCACTTGACAACAGCAGGCTTGAACTCTTCGCTCTACTCCACGCCATCATCTTATAGCAGTCTTCATCATACAAGCAGTCTTGGGGGAATTGGAGCAGCTGTCAGCACGGGCGCTACCAGCCTAAGTAACAGTTCGAATAGCAGTTACCGCTTCCCGGAAATAGTTATAGGTGAACCGACTATAAGTACCTCATATGAACGCTATGCAACACCCTCCCATAACGCCCAAGATACTAGTGCCACTTCAAATTATCCCTTCTGGGATGAACACGCCTCTGCTCAGGATAATCGCCGTTTCACCGAGCGCAGAAAGAAGACCGTTCGTTTTGACGGGCATGACGATGAGGCGGTAGATGTAGTAGTACCAACTCCGAATCTTATCACAGTGGCTACTGCTGCTGTTGGTCCGCCCACAGCTGTTACAACTGTGCTTGGCAGCAGCAGCATCGGTAGCAGTAACATTGGTGGAGGTGGTCTAATTGGAGTTGAAGATTGGTCACGCTGGGATGCAGAACGACAAGGAAGTCAAGATTCTGCAACCAAAGATTCTGGTATTGATACAAGCAGTACCTTCACAAGCAGTGAAGATTCCAACCGAGGCGATGGTCCAAAGGTACCTTTTTACACATTGAAACACAAATTTCCTACAAACCGCACTAGAAATCAAACTTGTCCGATCCTAAACTTTTAATTGAGATTCTTATTTGTTTTTTTTTTCGTTATTGTTATTTTAACTCGTGATCGAAATTTCGACTTTGAAGAGTTCTTTCAAAAAACATTTGAGAACATGACACGAATTTTGTACAGTTTTCTTGGGTTACAGTTGTTTTTTTTACGTATTTAGAAAAATTGTTTCAGTTGTGTGTTTGTTAGATACATATACATATAATGTATGTTCGTTATTTTTTTCACTTGTTCACTTGGTGTTTCATTGGTGAAATTGATAGTAGAGCTTCGATAGTCTTACTTGTGAATACCTTATTTTTTGTCTCGTTATCTGTTTGTATTTTTTTTTTACCATAAAGGTACATTAGTAAGTTTTCTTTTGGCCAACGTCCAAGAAATATTAATCCTAGCAAAGGAAGATTTAGTGTTTATAAAACAATACACTTCAGAGAAGAATACATAGGCATTCTTTTATTGTTCATCTTATCAATGTAGTGATTCACAAAATTTAACGAAAATTTAAGAAAATAAATACACCAAAAAAACACCACCAAGGACACTTTTCCTTCCTTATGTTTTATATTTAAGCAAAAACACTAAGAGAAATTTGCGTTTATTTTTTGTTTGTGTGTAGTTTTGCTTACATTTAATTGTAAATATAATAAAAAAAAATAACACATTGCTATTTGCACTGGAAGTAAGACACCATATAAGCACAATGTACTTCAGCACAAGTTTGTAACGTAAATAATTTTACTAGAAAAAAGTTAAAATTAAGTCAATAAAAGCGCATGTAACTTTAATTGTTCTAAATTTATGTTGCTTCATATTCTGACAGTTTTTCACATTTATTTTTCTTTTAATTTTTATTTTTTATTTCTTATGTACATGTTTTATGTAAGCATGTATAAAATTTAAAAAAAGAAAACATTTAGTAACTTAAACTATTCCAAGATGTATATTTTCTTTTCTCATTCAAAAATACGCTAATTGATTTCTTAATATAACTTTAAAAAAAGCCCATTCAAAAAAAATCACACGCTCTTCAATTACAGTTAACTGTTATGCTTATTACATAAGCAAAAATCATATCATATTTTCTTTTTCCTAAATAAAATTGAAAACACTGATTTGATAATTTTTTTTAATAGAATAGATACTCCGTTTATTTTTACAAATTTTGTTCAAGAACCAAGTCGTTCGTTTCCAAGTCCGATAAGAAACATCTATTTTTGCAAAAAATGTGAACAGTGGATAGAGAAGTTGTCAACTTTACAAAGCATTATGACATCATTCTCAGTCGTGACAAGAATTTCTTCTTTCAACTTACAAGTTTCATTGTCTATGATTTATATTTCACTTGTTAGGAATTTAGATTTTTGTAGTTTTTTGCCAAATGTTATTGAATGAATTGGAATATGATGCTTGTAAACTTATCAGTATGCACAGTTCATAGATTTCTGCAACTTTTGTTTGTTTCATTTGTATGAATCAATGAAGTGATTTTACAAACCAAAAAAAAGTGGGATAGGAGTTAAAAAGAATCTTGTGAATTTGTTTCATTCCTAAATATCCTAAATTTTGAAGCGTAAAAATTACACAAAAGGTAATATTCCTGTTTTGAAATAGCCTAAAAGACTTCTTAACTGTTCTTTTTGTAAGCAAATATTCCAGTTCATGATATTTTCTATAGATACAATTATTAATTGCAATTGCAGGAAAACAATTTAAAATGAATTTTTTGAATGGGCGTAAAACATAACATATAATTTACCTTTCATCACTTACAATCTCATCAGATCTTTCATAAAATAATATTAATTTTGTAATTTAAATATAAGGTAACTGAATACTAAGGAAATTTTCAAACTGTTTTGTGTATGTGTTCTGTACTTTATATAACATCTATCAACTGTTGAAAGACAAACATTTTTATAAGAATTTTACTCTAACCTCTCTATTTCTCTTTAATAACTGTAATTTTGTGTAAATGTTTTTTTTTTTACTACTTATTATTTTTATGCCAAAATGCAAAATGTATGCATTGTATGTCCTTATAAATTTGTATGATTATGAGTGAATTGTAAAGTTGAAAAGAAAAAAAAATATTTTAACTCATTTTTGACACTTACTAAAACTGAATTGATAAGAAAAATAAATAATTTTGTGTGATCATTTGATGTCGAAAAAGGAATGAACAAAAATACAAAATGTCACAATTAATAACTTAAGAATACAAACAACAAAAACAACAAAAAAGCTTTAATTTTAAATAAAATAGTACATCAATGTGTATATCAAAATTTAGAACCCTGTTAATTGGCAAATATCCGCTGACAATACTCGAATGATCGGTCATATGATATTAAGAAAGTACTATGACGGCGAGGATATTCTAGGATTAACGATTGTTGGTGGCCAGCCATATGGTAATGGATGTCCTGGAGTGGGAAGTAATAATAACGGAAATGGTTATGGTGCATTTGTTGATAAGGTTAAACGTGGTTCCGTCGCTGATATGGAAGGACACATCAGGCCAGGTAAACCAATTTTATCTCAATATTCATACAAAAATTGTTTTATATTTTTTATCTATTTATCTTAAGAAATATAAACGCTGAAAAAAGTGTTTTATTGTTAGTGTTACATAGAAGTGATTTTTTGAATAATGTTTTTTAAATGTTTTACTTAGCTGCTGTATGTGTTATTATTATAATTACACAGTTCTATCTTTTGCCTAAAGTCATAGAATTGTAGAAACAAGTTTTTTTTTAACATTATAATTAACACAATTAAACAACGTGTTACCAACGTTTATTGCACATTTCATACAATTTAGTGTGTAATTAACGTTGATCGTAATAAATTAAGGTTTGAATAAAAAAATTAAAAACTACAACAAAGCTTTGATTAATACAACAATTTTTTCTTTAATGCATACTATGTACATTATGTACCTATTTATGTACATTGTACATACGTTTTGAGGAAAACATTTTGATGTATTTAAGCAGAGCAGATAATAATAATAAATTAGTCCGATCAATCCAACATAACGTGACAACGTCCAATCTGTAACATTGACATCACAATACTTTGTAGATGAATGCAACGAACTCCAGCCACATAACAGCACTAACAACAGAAGCCATCAGCTGGGATAGAACAAGACATGAATACAACTGTACAACAGAGAGGGACACACATACAAACACATAGAACCAACATATACCAACCTATAACAGAGGAGATAACATAGATTTATATTGTCTAATATCATCGCACAGGTGGCCTCAGTTAAGCTGGCGTTTTTTAGAAAAAGAATGCTGCCGAAACTGTGGCTTGAACTCGAAACATTTCGCTTAGAATTCAACAACGCATTCCTCTGAGCCATGGCCACCTGCAAATACGTAACATATTTGATTGTTTCTTTGATGTTGGCTAGCGTTACGTTGCTAGAGTTACGGATTTAAAAAAAAAAAAATCAAAATAAAAAAAATAAATTCATTAAATATTTATGCTTAATTAAGTTTCTTCACGCTGCAAAAATGATCAATCTCCAATGTCTATAGAACGCTGTTTTTCGTCAAACTGTAGATTGTTTTTGCAAAAAACAATCAGAACCAACATTTAACAATTTAATTCAAATGATATTCAGATATTTTATCTTTTACGAATCTCCAAAAATGTATTTACATTTTCTTAATAATCTTGTCAGATCATGGCTTTGTCTGAGTGGTACAAAAAAAGTAAAGTGCAGTTAAACAAACGAAAACATATTGAACACTAACATGGCAGAATCTCGCTTGTATCTCCATTTTCACTATTATTATTTTCTCTTCCCATTTGATTTCAAGAAATTTTAACAAAAACATTAAGGTTTCCTAAAGTTTCAAGAAATGCACATAGCAAATTACTTTAAGATGATTACCTTATGTATTTGAAGTAAGGCTACATATTTATTTACAGTTTGTGTGTTGTAATGTATTAAAAATACATACATTTTAAAATAATAAAAGCACATATCAGTTAAGCAGATTTCAAATTCGTTATTCATTTCAAAATTAACCTCATCAAAAAAAAAAACTAGGTGACGAAGTCATCGAATGGAATGGACAAAGTTTGCACAATAAAACCGCTGAAGAAGTATACAATATTATAGCTGAAAGTCGTCGTGATTCGCAAGTGGAATTGATATTATCAAGATCTCTAATTCCAAATAGCAGCCGAAAGGCAGTGCAAACTTCTTGGCGGCAATCACACTCACCTGCAAACAGATTTGGGCGAAAAGGTATAACTGCACTGATATTTACTGGTAAATCAAACTTGCACAAAAAACAGAAACTTTGAAACTAAAATAAAAACAAATTGGAACTGATTTAACTACAATGAACATTTTTTTTTATTACAATAAAGATTAAATATCTTAAGCTTAGCTACAGTGTAAATTTGCTCATTTTAATTTCAATTTCAATCTTTTTTCCGTCATTTTGAGGTATTAAAAAGGCTGGAAAAAAACTTTTTCAAAATCTAGTTTTTGAAAATTGAAATACAAATGAACGGGAAACAGAATTTTCACTTTTTAACTTGTTGTTGAACGTTCGATTTAGTTGAGCCTTTATTATATGCCTATAAAAGCTCCAAGTTCCACGGTACTACGATAATATATTATTTTTAGATATTAGATTATCTTTTATGTAAAGTAAAATAAATCAGTGAAAGTCTACCCTCCTAAGCCGTCTTTCACAATTATTTAATTTTAATAATTTATTTTTTTATAATATTTAGGAGGCAAATACACGAATTTTTATAAGTATATTTTCCTAAGGTTGACACAGGGTAACAATAGAGAATTTATAATCATAAATTAATCTTCTATTTTTTGTCACACATATCTTTTTGTTCTATCTCAAATATCTACATTAAGTTTAAGTTCATAC
Source organism: Sphaerophoria taeniata (assembly GCA_943590905.1). Taxonomy (NCBI): domain Eukaryota; kingdom Metazoa; phylum Arthropoda; class Insecta; order Diptera; family Syrphidae; genus Sphaerophoria; species Sphaerophoria taeniata. Next base: position 133,137,321 of record OX016540.1, read on the forward strand.
ATTCATACAATGTACCTACAGGCATACGTAAAATATTTTCTAAGCAAAAAAACGTGTAGGAAGAAGGATTGCTAAGAATTGTTTTTTTTTTGCGGTAAAATTTTATAAATTTTAGCAAAAAACCGAGTCAAACTTCTTCTTAAAAAAAAAAAATAAATAAATTATTCGAAGGGATTCAATGGTCCCTGAGATATAAAAGATCATATTATGATAATAAGAACCGACCGATTTTTTCCTCAATGCAATTTCTGGAATGAATATTTTTTTTTTTTGGTCAATTAATTTTTTTTCTTATAACCAAATTGATTTAATCTTACTTAAGAAAATTAAAGAATAGATAGATTCTTGTCATTTCAAAATGTCAATATTTTCAATATATGGACCATAATGACATTTTCCTTTTCTCGGCCTAAACGTTCCAGGTTTTTGGCACACATATTGTTTTTGTTAGACAGTTAACTCCCCAAGAATTATCTTCCAAATTTACGACACAAGCCTATTTAAGAAAAAGATGAAAGTCAAAATAACATCTCACACGATTCGATCAATGTGTTTCTTACCATTTGAGTCGCATTAGTATTTGAGAATTGAACATCACTGAACTTTGTTGAAATATTCAGAACAGAAATTGACCAAAAGTTAAGTTCATGTGAAGAAAGTTTATTCTACCTAAAAGAAAAAAAAAACAGTTCTTTGCTTTCCAAACCATACCTTACTGCACGTTTACTTATTCTCTACAAACCAGAAGGCTATTTTTACTAACTGTTGTACATTTTTCCTTTAGCTATTGACACAATCGAAATTCACCGTGATAAGCCCAGTGTATTAATAACTTCACCCGGTTCACCTGACCTGCATGCAGCGGCCCGCCATCATCACGATACAAACGCAACCCAGCAGCATCAACAACACCATTCGTTGGCAAGGGGAACAGAAGTAGGGGTCGTGCCGAATCCAACGGTTAACCTACGCTATAATCAGCGGTTGGGTCCTACGGTGACGGGTCACTGTCACCCAGACTCAACAATTGATGGGCGTCTACAGCTGAAGCTGGGCTATGACCAAAATACGTTACAGTTGATTGTGACATTGGTGTGTGCCAGTGGGCTTACGTTAAGACCCAATGGCGCCGCCAGAAATCCTTACGCAAAAGTTAGTTTTTTATTTTTTTTCAATATAAAATAATATTATTACAATACTCAACATTTATTTTTTTTAATATTCAAGGTGTTCCTTTTACCCGAGCGAGGTGCCAAGGCAAAACGTCGGACGAAAACATTAGCAAGCACTTGTGAACCACGGTGGGGCCAAACGTTTGTATATGCAGGGTTGAGGCGATGCGATCTCACCGGGCGGATATTGGAGGTAAATTGCTTAAGTTTGTTTATTATAGTTTCCTTATCAGTATGACTTACTATTATGGCTTTCTCCATCAATACAGCACAGTTTGGCCTAAAAAAACTTAAAATCTGATGTGTCCGACTTGAAAAAAAAAAAACTTTTTTTATGAAACCTTTATGACGAAATAACAACTGACTTGTCTACTGCTCGCGAAGCGTTAGCCCTGTTTTTGTTTCACTGATTGTGAGTGTCACCCATACCATAAGTTTTAATAAAATTGGGTTTGGAATTTTACGCGTTCTACTTAAACAATTTTTATTACTTTTTAATGTTTTTCTTAAACATACCTTATGTCAGTACATATTGAATGTAAATTACAGTTTAAGACAAAAAACGAACATGTTCTTAAAAACAAAATTGTCACTCGTAGCATGCTTCAATTAAACATTTATGTACATACAATGTATGTAGGATGTCATTAACACAAATTTATTTAAGACATCCGCTCAATCATTTTTAAATAAAGAAAAAAAAATCTGTATTTTTTCAGATTTTGATCAATACCCCTTAATCGCCTTGTATCAAAGTGAAATTCTTGTACTTGACTTTGCGTCTGATTTTTTGATTTTTCCTTTACGGCTTGATCGATTTAGTTCTTATTCTGCACAACTATAATAAAAAATGTCCATAGTAATATTGCATTCCAAGATGTTATTAAATATATATTCGTGAATCACAAAAAAATCGAAGAGAAAATCCATTTTCAACCAATTTTTTGCAAATTTCGTCAATACGTTTATATGCAATGTTATTAATTTAACATTAATTTTATTTAATGTTACATTCTAAAAATGTTCATAAATTTCTGATATTTTCTTACAAGGAAATTAAAATGTCTTTAGAAAAATAATTATCTTTTCTTTCGGAGCAAAGAAGTGCTTGAGACCATTCTGTGTGAAGAAAATTAGATCCAAAATGAAATCTAACTTCTGATGTAAATCATCATTTATCTAATAAAATAAAGCTGACAAAGATTAAAAAAAAAAAATTATTCTCTTCTAGATTACACTGTGGGACTACCTCCAATTTGGTGCCAACGAATTCCTTGGGGAAGTTCTCATAGACATAACCCACCACATTCTTGACGATGAGGCCGAATGGTATCCATTGCAGCCACATCAGGATCCAGCGCATATCGTATGTTCCTAGGCACTAATTAATTTATGTTCCGTTTTTAACACAAAGCTTTATTAGGAATGTATTAAGAGTAAATTGAAGAAACAAATCAGAGTATATCTAATAATGAGTAGGGAAACTCAGAAAAATTCACCTGTTGATTCACACATATTTTCACACAGATATTGGAAATAGATGCCAATAAGAAACTTGTAGGAAGGAAAGGGAAACAACATAAGCTTTTTTGTCAAATAATTTTTTATTTTAATTTATGACAATCAAGTCAGACCGCCTTTGAAAGTCTATAAGGGAAAAAGGGAAAGAAGCTAGTGATGAATGTGTAGTCATTTCTTCTTGCGCAGGCAGTTTTCCACAACGAATTGATTTTTGTTTGAAAGAAACAAAAAAATATATTCAAGTCGGGACCGCCTTTGAAAGTCTATTAGGGAAAAAGGGAAGAAAGCAAGTGATGAACGTGTATAGTCATTTCTTCTTGCTAAGGCAGTTTAACATAAGGAATTGATGAGACTATTTTCACTTATATCATTTTTGTTGTGATTTTTTCCGAAAATTTTGCGGTTGTAATAGTGCCTACTACATTTTCAAAAGAGTTTCCCTACTCATTATTAGATATACTCTGAAACGAACCGTATCTTTTATAGTTTATATTCGACTTCTTTGTATGTTATACCGAAAATGTAATATGGTTATTATATGCATATCTGTAACTGTATTTGTTTTCAAAATACTTTGCTTACGGGAAGCATATGAATTTTGAAACAATCGTCACCGCATTCATTTCGTTCAGAGTTTCAATTATTTTATTAAAATTTTCTACATGTAAGCAAAATGTTCGTTCAATGTAAAAAATATGGATACCTTCAATAAGCCCTGTTCCTGAACTATAAAAATAACAATAATAAAAGGGTGACACGATATCTCCGAAGAACCAATTCCTAAGTGGATAAGATCCTTCAACAATTCCTTAGTTTGGAATATAGAAGACAAAACTGTGTACCGATTCCAAATGACTGAGTTGAGAAGTAATTTTCCACATAAAAACATACGTAGGTACTCTTGGAAGCTTTGTCTGTTGAAGATGAAATAACTTCTTTTTAATATTCGATCCTTGGATTTATATCGGTACTTCTATGAAAATGAAATTTGTTTTTCGATTAAGAAATCGTCTCTAGCCTTAAGTATTTTTAAAACCATTTTTTAGATGTCCCCTTCTTAAAAAAATCAATAGTAAATAATAGAAAGTAATGATAGTTGTTATATTTAAAATAACTGATATCTTTCCCGGAATAGACGAAATCTTTGGTGACATGGCTCAGAAATTGGCACGGTTACTCCTATGGGTATCCCATAATTCCTATATCGTATGTAATATCAAACAATCATTGCAATGTTGATCACTATGTGTGGAAAACAAATATTGGAAATTTGTTTATTATCCTGGATCGGTGAATGGAACAGTAATATTTTTGAAACTCAAAGTTATAAATCTACGTTCTGTTTAAATGAAAAAAGAAGTTAAAATTTTGTTTCCAGGAATTTCATAATAATGTGTAGTAACATTGCTGTTTTCCATAATGCACATTCAAACAATTAGCTACATAGTTGAGTTTCATGATTGAACTTGGAGTGCATTTCCTCTTGTTAGAAATATAAATTCCTGTTCATTTGTTGTAATTTTGATTTAAGAAATTCATTTTTTAAAACCGTTCTCTACATTACGTTTACATTTAATCATATTGTTTTTTTTTTCATTCATTTCTGGGAGAGGAATGGAGCAGTGCTACGTTTTTTTGTGTTTAGGTTTTTTTTTGTTAAATTTAAACGAAAATTTTTGAGTTCAATAGGCAACATCAGCAAAATTTATTCTAAAATCGATCAAAAATTCCAAATCAAATTAAAATTTTGTAGTTGCGTAGAGATGATCTTACAAATGAACAAATGGACATGATCCTGACACCAACAGATCACTTGTCGCCACCAAGTACAACATCCCGTCTAAGTGACTCAGATACAACATCTGAATGTGACATCGATGGAATAACAACTGCTCGTGATGAAGCAAGTTTGTCTTCTTTAGGCAGCTCATCCAGTCCACCTGTTGAGGTAAACATTACAAAATTAATCAAAATACAAAATGAAAACACCGAGCTTTCAAAAAATAAAACAGCAACAAGTACCCATCACAAACAGAAGCTTTACACAGTTCGTTTTGTTGGTTTTATCGTCTTGATTTTTCAAAGTCTCTTATGCTCAGTGTACAATTAAATATTATGTATGTACATGATACCAAAAGGAATATTAAGTGTACACGTCATTAGCTGTACAAAAGATAACCTCTATTTAACTGTATGAAAGTGATATGTAGGAAAATGTCATATGTACTGTGGTGTAAAATATCTACTTGTTCTAATCTAATTTTTCTTCAATGTTTGTAATAATTTAATACAATGTTTTTGATTTTATTTTTATGAGTTTATTTTTGAGCATATTGATTGATTTACAAAATGTTTGTTTACTTATAAATTTGCAAAAAGATATGAAATCCAATTCTCGTGAAGTTAATTTATAGGCAAATGTCTTTGTTCTTATGAATACAGAATTAATGGTGTCCTTCTTTAAAAACAGTTAAAAAAATTGAGGCAACTCAAAGTAGTTTTTCAATGTTAAGTTTTTATCTTAACCCAAAGACCCTGTTAAACTTTGAATTGATATTTGATTAGTTATCCGTTCTAATACTATCAAATCAAATGCTCTTCAATATCTGGATTTTATTTACATGTAAACTAATGTTTATGTGTTTCTCCATAACTTCACTAATTAAATCTGTCAAGTCTTGAATCGATTGAAGAGCTTTTGGCTTAACCTTCATGTTTCACGTGCCCCAAAGAATTGCGTTAATTCACAAGAAACATGCCATAGGCCTCGAAAAGAAACTTGTCTTTCAAAACTGTGACTGTTTCGTTGCGTGTGTATTGTTGTAGTGAATTTCACCACAGTTTTAATTTGTCAAAAAATAAGATGACAGCTTAATTAGTCACAGACAGAGGTCCAGATAGAAGCCTTTTGAAAATAAAGCTCTAATTGGAAAGCCTTTCATGAAATAATTGAAAAATTATTTATATGAAAATGTATCCAAAAAAGTTAAACAACATTGTATGTATCGTCGAAATGAAATTTTCAAAACTCTTAACTTTTAATCAAGTGATAAGTCTGAAATAACCAATAAAATCCTATCTTACATAACCATAAAATCCTACGTAAGAATATGTATATTCAAAATTGACGGTAGGTCTCATTTGTCTAGTTGGCTAACCTTTATAAATTTACTAGCAGTTGCCCGCGACTTCGTCCGCCTCTCCCTCGTCCTCTGGCCAGAGGTGAGTCTTTACTTGTGCATCATGTGCGTGAATTTTGTTGATATGTTATTTTAAAATTGTATATCAGTCGACTCCCCAGATTAAGTTAGGTTATATGCATACATGCTCCTGGTTAATACACCTTACATTCAAATAATTAAAAAAAAAATTCCCTAAGAACCATCTACAGACTAACACGAACAAAATAAAAAAAAATTAGGCAAATCAGTCCAGCCGTTTGTGAGTTATTCGATCATACACGAACAGGATTTCATTTTTATATAATATAGATTATTCCAACTGAAAGTCGCAGTTATCAATGATTGAAAATAATCAAGCATCCAAAAATTGACCCAAAGTTTCAGATATGTGTATTTGTATAGTTAGAGTGTCTAAATATATGTTCTTAATCGAGAATTTCATTGGTGTTTTGTCCAAGCCGTCTCTATTTCTCTCTCTCACAAGAAAATTTCACTTAAATTTCACTCACTCACTCTGTGTTATATTTTTTCTCCTGTAATCTTTTTGAATCCGTATTTTCATTCTGCATACTGCATATTATAATTCTGATTGAAATTTTTGTTCTTATTTATGTTATAATTTATGTTTTTTTTTTTTTATTATTTTTATCTAAAGTAGTGATGTGTTTTTCATTAAAATTACAAATTTCTGTTAAAAGATAATTAAATAAGTGACCAGCTAGAAAAACTTTGCAAAAGAAAATCTCAACTTAAGCGACAAAGAAAAGAAGAAGAAGAAAGATGAAGGCAAAAAAGCTTTGGACTGATGGGTTGGGTCCCGAAAAATATTATAAGTACGTTATTTTATTCCAAATGTTGGTTAGCATTTCCTTAGTACATAAAAAAATAATATTAAAACAAGTTTGCATTTTTGCATCTTGCCTTTGAATTGTTAGTGTAGATCTAGATACATTTTGGAAGCAAAAGTCTTATTGTAAAACGTAACTATGTATTGTATTGAAAAACTGGTTCAACCAACCTTTAATCTGCAAGGAATTTTTAAAAATGTATTACGGCTCCTGAAAAAGAGTATATTGCTTGCAAAAGAAAATGGACCATTTGTATTTGACCTAACAGTCATGTAAAGATCTTAATTTTCCATACTTCCAATAACATCTCAATATTCAGGGATCATGACGTTATCTAGAATACCTTCAATCTCGAATGAACAACATTCCGAAAGACTATATCCAGAAAAAAGTCTATAAAAAAAGATATCTCGATTTTCTAAGGTTTTTTTTCAACAGTTAAAACGCAAATTAAGCACAAAAAATTCGATTTATTAAAGGAATGACCCAAGATCAAGAAAATAAAACAGCTCGGACCATAAATTCTTTATTAATTTCAAGTTATATTGAAACCTTTAATATTATTAGCGCAAAATGTAAGTCCGCCTTCTATTAAGGATTTAATGCGATACTAGTTAGCATCGTTTTAACATTAACATGATGCTAAGTTTTTTCCAGCATATTAAACATTTTTTTAATCACAGATAACTAGTAGATATCATACTAAAACCATTTTATTAAGAAATATTAAATGAACACAGCGAAAAAGTGATAGTTCGTTCAAAAACACTAAACAATCATACCTTTCAAGAAAAAATAAATTCAGTTGTCATTTTTCAAAATTAATCAAAACAAGAAAAGATGTGTATTCAAGGAGTAAAAATGTGAATATACATAGCTGATAGTCGGCGCGACGTTGTTCTGATACGAAAATAAAAACAAACAAACTTTGAACAGAGCAATTAATGTTTACCATCACGAGTTATATCAAAGCTTAACTTTATTTTCTTAAAAGCAGTTATTGTAATTTTGCCTTAAAAGGCATTTTTCTATGTATAATAAAAAACGCTTCCAATCTCTTATACGTCACAAAACAGGAAGTGCTCAGTACAGAATAACTTAAAGAAAAAAAAAAACATTTTCAGGTCTTTTAAATTGTCAAGACATTAAATACGCTTACACAGTGTTATTTCTTAGAAATGGTACTCTTTTCTCTTCCAAGGCAGAAATGCAGACAGAAATTCACCAACTTAATAGAAAAAAATTAAATGATTACAAATATCCAAAAGACTAGTATGATACTTTAAACTTAAAACCGCAACTTCATGGTTTTAACTTTAGCATCATACATTCATACTAAATGCCTAGTGTAATATTAAAACTCTTTAAAATTTACGGAAACGTGACTTAAGCCTAGTATCATGCTAAATTTGATTTGGAATGGTACTAAAAAGTTTAAAATTTTGGGCCATTTTTTTTTTATTACCATTATTTAATAACCTGAAAATAAATGTTACAAATCAATCTTAGAAGTACTAACAGCACTTTAGTTACAAGGTTTGCGACTGGACCTTTTAGTATTGTTGAACCAATTATATTAGATTTGACGGCATTAATAATGATTGATAACAACTCGAGTTATCAACATCTGAAAATGTCCCTTTATTTGACGTTTTGATCAGAATTAATTTAGAGGAGTCGATGGAGCTTTTCTTTCAGAAAGTCCTCAAAAACAGGTCTGCTTTTGATGATTTTTTTTCTAATTTTTGTGTTTTTTTATTATACTGTTTGGAATCAGAAACATTTAATTTGGGGGAAATAATTATTTACATACATTGTTTAAAAAATATTTATATTCAGATCTTCGAAAAGTAGAAATAAAGTCTAAGTTTTTGAATTACAACTGTATGACATGCAGCAATATATAATAAGGACGCTGTACAAAAAATATATCACAATGTATAAACATTTCTTTTCATTGATTTCCATCTTCAAATTACTTTTTATTTTACTCTAAACATAATATATCTTATTCTATTGCAGATTTGTATCATCATGCTAATATTCTAAGTTAACAAATATTTATATATACCTACCAAATTAAAAATATTCTTAAAGAGTTCAAACTATGTATAACTACTAATGATGTAAACATTTTAGAGTTAAGAAAAACTATAGAACACATACACAAATTTCTCAAAAAATTCGAAATGCTTATATTTTAAGCTTAAAGTAAAAGAAAAGGAAATAATATTTTAAACAATAATCATTTCTAAATATTTAAAAGAAGTAAAAATACGTCATCCTACTGTATGGCTATTTTTTTTTTCTTTATTATTTATGTTTGCATTTTGTGTAGAATTTTATAGATTTATTTATTTTAGATTATTTTTGTATTTGCTTGTCTTCTTTTGTTTGCAGAAACAATTTTTTTTCTTAAGAAAATTTTATATAGTTAAATTAAATGCACAATTATATAGTTACCTTGATGCGTTCTTTAATCACCTCAATTTCTCTGATATACTTATTTTAAAATCTTAAAGATCTCACATTCACACCAGGCTTTTTTGTACTTTTTTGTGTTTACTATTGAAAATTTCAGATTGATTTGCACGAACGTCGTTCACGACGTGATATGTCACCACAAGGTCGAAAAAGAGTGGCTGGTATGGTGACACGTGACTATCGAACTGTATCTGGCATTGGACAAAGTTATCATAACCAGGTTTGAATGTTCGCTTAAAACAAACAAAAAATACTAGAACATTAAGAAATTAAGGGAAGCACTAAAATTTTATTTTTATAGAAAGATATCAATGTTTTTTTTTTACTTTCAAAGTTCAAAGTTCATATGAATTAAATTTAGTTTACCGATCTTTTTAAAACTGGTTTTGGATGTAGCACAATATTTTGGGCTCAGTCTATCAAATCAGAAACAGTTGAAAAAAAAAACTAAGAGACTAGGTTCATAATCATAATGTACAATTAAAAGAAGACAAAATGTAGATAGGAACATCATTAAAAATAAATTTTTCAGAAAATAATGATTTTTAAAATAATAATAATATTGTAAACAAACAATACAAATCGATACTGAATTCAAATAAATATATACCTAAATAAGTTTGTTTACGAAGCGCGTTTACATGTCTTTTTAAAAGCGTATTGAACATGCTTGAAAAGTAGGTACTCACAGAAATATTGTTGTGCGGTATTCTAGTCTAGGTCCTAGGGGTATTACAGGAATTTAGTGTTCCCAAATAAGCATGGTAGATGCACGTCTATGGTAGACTTGTGCTGGAGAATTAATTTTATTTAGTTAATGGTGTTGTATTTTTAAGAAACGGTGCCATTCGGTGTCAGTCTCTTGACCTTTTTAATTTGACGAAACATAGGTTTAGCTAATACGCTGTGTCCATATAATTTGCTCACATTTGGTATAGAATACATTAGGTACTTACTTAAGCCCTACTAAAGCCAAGACTTCAAAAGGTTACTTTTCATCTTGTCCCTTCATTAATCAGCGTTATTCATTATTTTGGAAATAAAAACATTTGGAATAATCGATATTCTGCACAAGTTCTATATCATAAACCGCTCTTCAAAAACACTCCAGTTCCAACAAAACCTTCGACTTCAATGCTGCCACTCTTTTCGTCCTTTACGTAAACTTATTACAGGAGAAAACAACACAAATATTTCTTTGCATTAAGAATGCTGCAGTTTATTTTATTTCTCATACTTAATCTTTATTCAGCAATTTATTTCCTAAGAATATCAATTATTATTTGTGGTAACTCCAATGTACTTGTATTTTATATATGTTTATTTCAGTTCTTACTATTTTATTTGCCTGATTAAAAGTAAAGATTGCACAAGCAACATAAGTAAGACATTTATTTTTGAATTTGTAATAACAATACCTATAAATCTTCTTTTTATCAATGTATCACAATTCCAAGAATCAGGAATAAAAAAAAACTTATAAAAATTTATAGTAAACATGAATGTTTTAAACCAACAACAACAACATATAGTGTTTAATAAAATATTTGTTTTTCTAATTTAGCAACAACTGCCCCCAGTGACATTATCCGCACAATATTCACGTCGTAATGGCGGTGGTGGCATGAGTCTTGGACAGCGAAGTCATTCAGCGGCTCCAAGTGATAATTACAGCAGTAGTTATTATCGTAGCAGCAGTCCGCGACGTGGATCTTTATCGCCACCGGACGATCGTTACATTGATTATCCAGTTCTTCCAATTCATTCGTCATCATATAATACTACGTCATCATCGTCGCAACAACGTTTCCAATCGCGTTCAGCAACTGCCACACCAACAGGATCACCAAAAAAGAGACAGCTGCCACAGGTGAGTTATGAGAACTTAACTATTGCACAGACTAATTATCATTTGGGATACATAATTATTTCCAATGGATTCAAAAAGTGATGCAAGTGGTTTTCGGATAATTGGTATTTTTTATATCCCTTCCCTAAAGTGGTGTGGCTAAGCTGGTACATGCATTGTCCTGAGCTTATATCTAAACTAACTCAATCGTTTAAATGCTAGGTCTTGTAATAACAGATGTTCAGAATATTACTATTTTGATTAATAGGATTCGGACCAATTCACGTCACGACCTTAGGCATAATACTTTTAAGAGATCTTTTTTTGAAGATGAAATTCTATATCTTTTATTGGTTATATTCTGTGATTTCATTTTTTTTTTTGAATTTACTGCAATGCTTGCTGGAGTTTTAGCTGGCTGAGATCAATCGATCCGGAAAGGCTGTCACCCACACTGTTTCTAACAGCTGTTTCGACATTTAGTGACACCCAAGTAGTAGTAGTATTGAATTATTAATTCGTGGGTATAGTTTGATGTTCTTATTCTTCCCTAACTATGGTCTCTCTTTCTACACTAGAAAAGATATTGTATATCGGCACAAACAGTGTACCAACTCTTTTTTTCAATTTTATGAAATTTTAAATTTCCGTGAATGAGCATATTATTCACTATTTATTTCACCTATATCTGGAATAAGTTTCAACTTTGCACGAACTTGACACTGCCCGACTCCATCGAACAATTTGTTTCTTTGTATCCTCACGGAAATTCTTCATGGCTTCATCATTTGGGCAAAACAACACCCGAAGGAATATAATTATCTTACGCAGCTTGTTAACGAGCCCACTCTAATAAAGAAGATAAATAGCCAAGCATAAAATAGTCTTGACTCCTTTCATACCGCTTATAATAATTAATACATTTTTATTGTATTAGGGCCTCTAGGCTAATGCAACCATGGTATTAATCTGTTTTCGTTTTCTGAATTAGAGAAAGAGCTAAGCATCGTATGGGGCGGTTATAGGTACCGAATTGAGTTAAAAGCATCAGACCGAAAGAAAAGCGATGATTTTACTCGAACTTCAAAGTTATTAAGGGAACTGTGGAATTCATCCCCTTCTGCAGTTCCAACGCTCTTTGACAGATACATATAAACAGCATTAAGTAGCTCTCTCAAGAAAGCAAACCTTTTTGACAAGCAGTTCTCCACCGATTCTCGGCTGCCAAAGTGTGTCATCATTCATTCCTCCAGTTCGTGAGCGCATTAACGATTCTAGGGGATCAATATTTAAACGTACATGTAATATGGCAAGTATTACATGGTATCCCCGCTATTATTCCTAGTAGTAGCCAATCTATCTATATTTCTATATCTATACTAATATACAGGGTGATTCACGAGCGTTGTGCCAAAAAGCTAGAGCGTGTAGGTTGAGTTGAGAAAAAAAACCGTATGGGAGGGGGGGGTCTATTCCCCCCCGTTTAGCCGGGAGGGGCAATTTTCTGAAAAATTGACTTATTTTGTAAAAAAAAATATTAATAAGCAACGGCTTGGTTTACAACACCGTGATATACCTTTCTGAAAAGCCAAAAACTTCTTCTTTCACTTTAAATTTGAATTAAATTGTTTTAACGAATAGTTTAAAAAAAAATAAATTTTCAAACTCAACATTTTCAAAAAAAAAGCAAAAAAAACATTTTTGAACTAATTTATTTCAAAATTTTATGTAATTAAGTAATGATTTTTTTTTGAAAATTCAATGTGTTTGTTAATTTTTAGTCGAAAACAGAAAACCGGATGCAAAAATGTCTTCGTTTTTGAGAAAAACCACTTTTTTCTAAAAAAATCTTTGTTTTTATTTTTACCTATCTGGACTTTTTATTTATTGGTTTATTTTATAAATTTAATTTTTTGTAATTGGAGTTTTATGAGGACTCAATAAAGTATAAAAGTATTAAATTATCCCTGGATTAACCATTTTGTTCATTGATAACGTCTGAAAACTGAAAAACAAAAAAATAAAATAGAGTGGCGCGACAGCTCTTGAAGAGCCAAGGCCTAAGTGGCTTACTCTCATCAACAATTCTCTGAGTGCGTGTGAAGAATTGAGGGGACCTACAATTTAACGCCGATTCCGAACGGCAAAGTTGAGAAGCACTTTTTCATGACAGATTGATACTCTTGGAAGATTTGTCAGGTGTTCGCAAGAGGCAGTGCCCGTGAAAGATGAAATAAAATCTTGGCCTGAGTAGGACTCGAACCAACGACGTTCTGCTTAGTAGCAAACGCACTTACCAACTAAGCTACGGGCAACTGAAAACTAACCTGCAATTTTTTCTTACTATACCTGGGGCCGCGGCCACTCGCCGGCGAAGAGTTTTACCTGAAAGGGGCTTAAGATAATTTTTCTTGAATAAAAAAACAATTAAAAACCTAAAGGTAAATAAAAGGCATCGCATATTTACTAAACAACCATTTACAATTAAAATATTAACTCATCAACACATAACAATAACAAACTCATACGCTCGAGAATAGTTAGCGGACAGGACCTTCTGCTACGGTTTAACTTGTTGTCGAGATCGGGAAGCCGAAAGACTCTACGCTGAAAGATATCCCAATAGATGGCGCCCAATTCGTAGCATGTTTTCAAGAATCCGCCGACGAGAGCACGGAGAGCTAAAAGGGAAAGGTCAATGACAGACGTTATCAATGAACAAAATGATTAATTCAGGGAAAATCCAATGCTTTTCTACTTTATTGAGTCCTCATAAAACTCCAATTACAAAAAATTAAATTTATAAAATAAACCAATAAATTAAACTAAAAGTCCAGATAGGTAAAAATAAAAACAAAGATTTTTTTAGAAAAAAGTGGTTTTGGTTTTTTTTTAATTTCTCAAAAACGAAAAGACATTTTTGCATCCGGTTTTCTGTTTTCGACTAAAAATTAAAAACACATTGGCGCAAAATTATAGTCCGCTAATGAACAGTTTTAGTGTGATACTAGCTTAAAATGACGTTTCAGTCATGACTCAAACGTCATTTTAAGCTAGTATCACACTAAATTTTCTTAAAATCGGACTATAATTTTGCGACATTGAATTTTCAAAACAAAATCAGTACTTAATTACATAAAATTTTGAAAAAAATTAGTTCAAAAATGTTTTTTTTGCTTTTTTTTTTTAAATGTTGAGTTTGAAAATTTATTTTTTTTTAAACTGTTCGTTAAAACAATTTAATTCAAAATTAAAGTGAAAGAAGAATTTTTTGGCTTTTCAGAAAGGTATATCACGGTGTTGTAAACGAAGCCGTTGCTTTTTAATATATTTTTTTTTACAAAATAAGTCAATTTTTCAGAAAATTGCCCCTCCCGGCTAAACGGGGGGGAATAGACCCCCCCCCTCCCATACGATTTTTTTTTGTCTCAACTCAACCTACACGCTCTAGCTTTTTGGCACAACGCTCGTGAATCACCCTGTATAAAGCTGAAGAGTTTGTTCGTTTGAACGCGGTAATCTCAGGAACTACTGGTTCGAATTGTAAAGTTTTTTTTGTGTTGGATAGTCCATTAATCGAGGAAGGCTTTAGGCTAATTAACAATAAGCTGCGACAAATAGGAGCGAAGATATGGAAAGTGTTGAAAAACCGGCAAAAAATATTCATTTTTCTGCGTTTTAACGCGCTTATCTCAGGGTGTGCTAAGTCAAATTGAACAATTCTTTTTGTGTTGAATGCTCCATTTATTAAGGAAAGCTTGAAGCTATAAAATATTACGCTGCGACTAATAGGAGCGAAGCATTAGAGAAAAATGTTTCAAAAATTGCAAAAAATATTAATTTTTGAAGGCTTCTATTGTTTGCTTGAACGCGCTGTTCTCAGCAACTGCTAAATCAAATTGAAATAAAATTATTTTTGTTTTGAATATATTATATGGAATATATCAACTTAAGCTATACAACTTTACGTTGCAAATAATAAGAGCAAAGCATGAGTGAAAAGCGTTGCTAAAACGTGGAAAATTATACATTTGTAGGCATCGAGTTAAAAAGAATTTCGAGTTAGGAAGAGTCGTTTGTTATACAATTTGAAAACAACTTCAAAACAAAATTACGACGGGTGCATGATGCACAACTCAAGACGCACATCTGGACGGTGGAGGAGGGACAGGCGGACGAAGTCGTGGGCAACTGCTAGTACTATATATTAGCTGAAGAGTTTTTTTTGTTTGAACGCGGTAATCTCAGGAACTACTGGTTCGAATGGTATAATTCTTTTTGTGTTGGATAGTCCATTAATCGAGGAAGGCTTAAGGCTACATAACATTGAGCTGCGACCAATAGGAGCTAAGAATCAGTGGAAAATGTGGAAAAAACGGCAAAAAACTATACATTTTTTGGATGAACGCGCTGATCTAAGGAAATGCTGAATAAAATTTAACAATTCTTTTTGTGTTGAAAAGTCCATTTGTCAAGGAAGGCTTTAAACTATTTTAAACTACGCTGTGACCAATAGGAGCGAGGAATTAGTATGAAATGTAAAAAAATGGCAAACATTATTCATTTTTGGAAGCTTCTGTTGTTTGTTTGATCTCAGGAACTGCTAAATCAAATTGAAAAATTGATTTTGTGTTGAATATATACATGGAATATATCCATTTTTAGCTATAAAACGTTACGCTGCGAATAATAAGAGCAAAGTATAAGTGAAAGGTGTTGCTAAAACGGGGAAAATTCAACATTTAAAGGCTTCAAGTTAAGAAGACTTTCGACTTAGGGAGAGTCAACTTTTATAGAATTTTGAAATAACTTCACAATAAAATTCCCACGCGCGCATGATGCACAACTCATGACGCACCTCTGGGCAGTGGACGAGGGACAGGCAGACGAAGTCGCGGGCACCTGCTAGTTTCAAATATAGTGGAATCTTCTTCACCTTCCAACTATCAAAAGATTGTACTTACGAGTTAAGTTCCTTCTTTCTAAGGTCATGAAAACAGAGATATACTACCAGGTTAAGAATTATCTCGAAGAACTAAAGCTTCTCGATGACGCGCATTCAGGTTTTCACCGATTGTTTATCTCTCGAACTGTGGAAGAAATGTTTACATCGTTTTGGAGAAAGTAACATTACTGCGCTTAAAATTATAAAGGCATTTCATATAGTCTGGCATCTTGCTCACTTATCGAGAATACGACAGATCCCTTCTCAGCTAGGTAATAAATTATAGCGAACGTATTCGAGTCTAATAACCAAACAATGAATCCGGGTTGGGTACGATATCCAGCTTTTTATCGTCCCAATTTTCAAAATCACGGTTTCATAATACCCCGTTTAAGAGTTTAACATTCACTTCATATGGGTGCTGGCGCTGGGCCACAGGGACATTTTGCGAAATTGAAAACTGATTAGCTCTCCAAAAACGGGGAACTTCTGCCCACTGTTAGAAATAGCATACGAACGCCACTTTCTACATACAAACATCTTTTCAAACAGTATGCTCTAGAAGCAACAAATTTAAGATGGTACTACCTGTGTAGCAACAAAACAAACATGGCCAAGCTTAGATTTACCCCGAACCGGTCGAAATGCTTGATTTCCCTGAACAGACTACATAGACCCCACAATTGGAGTCATAACTGGACACTGCCTTATAGGAAGACATGACATGAGGCTGTGGGTCTTCACAATTGATTTCTTTTGAAGCTGCATGAACGAGGAGGTATAGCGTGTATGAAACAGTCTGACTCTTTTGCCGTACATGTCCGGCACTCTTTAATGGAATTAACACCTATCTCGGTAACCCCTCCTTCGATAATTCCAGTGAAATGTCTTTCCAATTACAGTAAAACCAAACGATTTGCTTAGCTTCACAACATTCCCATAAGTAAATTTCTTTAACTATATAACCAGGATCTAAGTGAGTCAAGAACATCTAGACAGCCACTCTAAACTAACCTAAACTAGTACTGTTTATTTGTTTTTTTTTGTAATCCCGCATTTTATAATCCAATTTCTTATAATCCCATTTTTGCATGCATTGCTACAATAGTTCGAACAATCTTATTATTTATCAAAGAAAATATATTATTTGTTAAAAAAAATTAAAAATTAATTTAATTTTAATTTAATTTAATTTAATTTAGGAATTGATAACAATGTGGTTCGAAGAATCTTGCCATTAAGTTTTAAAAGTTGCTTCTTTTTTACAAAATGAAATTGGACAGGTTAACAACCTATTCCAAATTAGTTTTGGGAGCAATTGCACTGATGTGATGATCTTACGACGTATATAAATAAACTCAATTCTATAATTCGGATGCTCTTTTTTACTTTTAGGTACCACAAACATCACGCAACGCAATGTTGCGTGACCGCCTAGGCCAAGAGTTTGACGAACGTTTGCCTGGTGGCCGATTCGGCCGCCATAGGTCACGCCAACCACACCACCAAGCTACATATCGCAGCACTGGTATGGGCGGCTGGGAGCGCCATTATACCGGTCTCTCAGACAGTGATCTGCACTCGATGGAATCGAGAATACGTCCAAGGCATTCACTGTCGCCTGATAAGGATTTTATGGGAGAGTTTGGTGATTCTGATATGGAGTCAGTAGTAAGCGTTACCTCAAGTGCTTTTTCTACTCAATCAGAACGACCAAGAGGTTCAAGAGGATTGAGGTAAGCAGATTGGGTTTTGAAACAATAAAGCACTTTGAATATTTTACACTTATTTTTTCAAATCAATTTTTTTGGACTTTATTGAATCCGAAAAAAATAATTTGTATTATTATAAATGGCATCAACCCATCCCTTTACAAAAAAAATTAAAAAAAAAACTAAATAAAAAACCAAAAAATGAAACAGAAGTCTTCCGCGTAATTGGCGTTCGTCATATGGTAACTTTGAACGCTTTCGTGCACACACAATTGCAGTTGATGATTCTGAATTCCTGACACCAATACCATCTTTACCCAAAACATTACCACTACCACCACAAAAACAACAAAAACGACAGCTTCCTCCACCACCACCATCATCACAACACCAAGACTCGCCCAATACAACAAATGTTTCTGCCGTGTTAGCTCAAGCTAAAAACCGACTACCGCCAAGAGCCAACAGCGACCACACCACCACTCCGTTCGATATGAATGGTCCAAATGATATTGAGAACGGCACTCGAGGGGTCAACGTCAACCACATGTCATACCATAACATTCCCAACTATTTCCTTCAAATTCCTCAGTGTTCAATGCATATTCCACAATTCATATCAAACACTGATTTTAGTCAAATTCCTCAAAGAGTTTTTCGCAGTGGTAGTGCCTTAGGCTATCCTCAGATTCCACCAATAACATTTCCTTCATTTGAGAATTTCAAAAAAATCACTACACCTGTGGTAGATTTTTTTCGCAACAACAATCATTTGCCTCCTTCAGCTGCATTTTTACCATTTGTCAGCTATGCCAATGCTTCCAATCCTGCATCCAATGGTGGTCTTATACATTGTGGTCAATGTCAGCCTGTTTGTGAAGTTCCACAACCTATGATGTTAGACCCCAGTGGATGTGGCATTGTGGACGCCATGTACTGTCCCCATATGTCATTTTCAAATTTGCCATTCATACCAAATGTGCGACGCCCATCTCTTTCCATGTTCCATCCATCGTCAGAGCCATCACTGCCAACTTTAGATCCGACCATGTGCGGTGAATGCGCTGATCAGCACTTCGGTGGTGGCCTAACACATCCGTCAGCGTTCCACAACACTAGTCAGCAGCTATCGTTAGATGAAGTTAAGATTCCCAAGGAATCCGTAATGCGTCTGCGACGTCAATTAAGCGACGAAGCCCTATTGACAAGCATACCAATATCCGCAAGGACACAACCACAACCTCCTTCTATTCTGAAGAAACCCCGACCACTAGATCGTCGAAAATGCTTTAGTGAGTCCCAGTCAAGATCTCTCGATTATGATGATTTGCGTACAAAGAACTGGTCTCGTCGATATGTTCGTTATGAAGATGAAGTGTACCCACCGCCAAGTCGCCCGCTTAGAGAACTGCCAAGAAAGTTCAACTCCGAAACGAACATACGACAGTCATATATGGGTGCATCGGTTGATGTAAACAATCCACTCAGCCACTCACACTTTCTTGTTACTGACGATAAGATTGTAACAATTGTTTATGACTCGGATGTTGGATGGACACGAAAAGGAGTTGCTCCTTCTAACTACGTGCGTAAACGGTGTAATGAACGGTATAACCGTAACCATATGTCGCTCAAGCTAACAAGAACAAGTCAACAAAAACTCGATGCACCGACGCCATCTTATTTGAAGCGACGAAGAACATTGCCAGTACCACCAAATGCACCAAACGCACATAATTTTTCGCCCATTGAATATACTGAAGATGCCGAAATGAAAAACGCACACGGAAACGCTTTCAATGATGTGTATAGTGACCACCGAAGTGCGAGAACGCATTCGTCAGCACCAGACTCCGAAGCTGAGTTAACAAAAAAAATGTCGCAAGACGTCAACGATGATAAGGAACGATCCCGACCAGATGGTGGGCAGTCAGATCTACCACCATCGTCGAGAACTTCCGCTCTTAATTCGGAGTATAATCGGTCGTCAAATAAAAGGCTCTCAGATTCCCGTAGAAATAATAGACATCCACAAGATCCCCATCGTAATCGTAGTAGCCCGCCACCGCCACAAATTGGCGGTGATCGTAGTAACCTAGTCAGCATCAACGACCAACCAGAGTACTTTGAGTATTATGACGATGATTATTGTGACGATGAAAATAATAGGCGATCTAGATACAACGATAAAGAGGGTAGTGTAAGTCCCACAAATCGTAGTGGCGGTGGCGGCGCCGATCGTAGCTTTAAAAATAGAAGTAGTTCTAGTTATAATCGTGATTCTAATTGTAGTGGTAGTAATGCTAACAATGCTTCTTCTTCCTCTTTTGCAAAAAAAACTAACTCCTCCCATCATGGTGTCGCTCTGCTATCCACCTCACCTAAACGTGCCTCATTGAAACATTCTACCCGTTCACCAACCACAACACCACCACCACCAACAACCTGTAATGATCCATCTTATATGGACGGTGATCCGCTTGTTCCTTCTACCGATGCTGATGCATCTACCAGTGAGTACGATGTACGGGAACGAGATAGAGATCGTGTAGTCAAAGTTCCATCGAATGAAAGTGCAAATGGTCGCGTAGGAGCAGGAGGAGGTGGTGGCGGCGGCGGCGGTAGCAGCAATAGAAGTGATGGATCTCGCCGTGGCGGACACACTGAAAGTGGTGGTCCTGGTGACAGTAGTAGTAGTAGTCGTAGTAAAGACCGCCAATTACAAGAGGATCGAATCGATCGAATCGAATCGGGAAGTGATCGTGGTGATGAATTAAACAATTCTTTTAGTCGAAGTTTGTCAAATGCTGATGGCACACCTGAGGATAAGATCGGTATGAAGGCTGAATAAAGAGCTTAATGTAATTTTATCTCACACTCTTAAAATTACCTGTAACCTTTTGTCCAATAGATGGGAGCTTATCGGACACAGCAGTGGGATTACAACAAAGTGACTCACAGAGGCGAAAAGCTGCTGCTGAACAGCAAAGATCACCGAAAAGTGATGCCGGTGGTCGAAGCAGCGGTCGTGGTGAAGAGAGATTTGGTTCTGGTATGGGAAAGAAAAGCAATTCCACGTCCCAGCTTTCAGCAACCGGTGAGTTAAACGTTTCATTCTTGTTTTTTTTTTTTTAAACCTATTTCACAGTTCACATTAAACGAAATTACCTATTTTGAAGTGTTTCATTTCTTTAAAAAAAAAACTAACCTTGGGCTTTTGGTTTTATTTCACTTTAAAATAGCATTGATGTTTAGTTTGACTTTCTTTGAATTAATATTTATAGTTTCGTTTTTTATTTATTTATTTTTGGGCTTTGTAATTTTCATTGTCTTTGCATTCAACATAATTATGTACATCATAAAAATATTTAATATCAAAAAAAAAATAAAAAAAAAATAACAAAAAAACAAAAAAATAAACAAACAAAATACAAAGGTCGTAAAAGACGTATGGGCTTTGGAAAGAAGGGTAAAAACTCCTTTACGGTACACAGAAGTGAAGAAGTTCTACCGGGTGAAATTCGGGGCACACTATCTCGGGGTTCATCAGCATCCGATGATGGTGGCGAAGGATTAACTGAAGGGGACAGGTTCGCAATTTGCTTTCATTATTTTCTTTTTACGTCTTAGTACTTTTTTCATTTAAATTCGTATTCGCTTAATTTATTACGTTTATTGAAGGGTGATAAACATTGTTAGTTCATATTCAAAATTATGTATTTTATGTATGTTCTTCGATGTTTGCTTAAATATAATGAAAGGATAAGATGAACAGCGTATGATTCAAAAAATAAGTCTCATAATTCGACATATTGAATATATATTTTTCGTATGTAAATGATAATGTACAGGATGTTTCACGAGCACTGTGCCAAAGCAAGAGCGTGTAGGTTGAGTTGAGACAATTTTTAAAAAAATTATTCAAGCTAAATAGAGCCACCCCATTCTTGTATCAACCCAACTTACACGCTCTAGCTTTTTGACACAATGCTCATAAATGGCCCTGAGTATTTTTATTCAACTTATTGTTGCATTTATTCAAGATCAAGTAGCAAAACCAGAACGTTTGTTTGGGTTAAGGGTTACTAATAATAATAAGCTTCTAAAATCCCATAATTGATTAGTGAAACAAAGTTAAAAATTAAGCTGATAGCTACAACTTTCCTGAAATATTATACTTGAAATTATTTTCAACATTAATATTTTCATAAGACGCGATTGCAACTATAGGTTAATAACAAATATTCCATCTTAATTTTGTGAACACGACACTAGGTCTACTGAAGTTTATACGATTTAGTGCCCTAAGAACCTAATACTTTCATTTTAAGTTAAATACAAAAATCCAAAGTCGATACGTAGTTTTAGGCTTATTTGAAAGAGAAGAGTGAAGTCTCAACAAAAGTTTTCGTTGAATCATTTTTATACAGTTTGAAAAAAGTTTCGTAGTCCTAATCGAAACATGATATCGTATAAAAATAGACTTCAAAAACTTTGAATTGAGATTTACTTTAATAAAAAAAAAAGGATATGCTGATTTATATCACAATAAATCAAAAACAAATCTCGCATTAGTTTTAGTGTTGTTCTCATTTTCACTTTTAATCATTAAGAGCCTCGAAAAGCTTAAATATTCTTATCGTTAAACGTGCCTACTCTCAGCTTAAAGCTACATACAATTATTCTTTTTTGCATAAATAACAACTAACATACAATTTATTTACTATTAAATCTTAAGCTTTTTGTCATTTGTTCAGTTTTCACAACAATTAAATTTTTTGTTTTGTTTTGTTAAGAAAAGATACATTATCTTTAAGATATCAACATTTATGTAGATATTGAATTAAAATGGCATGAAGTTTGAGTACAGCATATTTTTATAACATGAAACACTCACTATAGTCACCTTTATTTATTTCCTATATATTAATTAAAATTCAGCAAAGAAATTATTTTACAATTTATAAAACAAATGTTTCAATATTCCTTGAAAAAAACTTATTGAATCCGAGGCATTATTCCACAGATAAACGTTATACAGTATAACTTATACTACAGATCGGGAAAATATTGACATCCAGTCAGATTAGTTTTAATTTTATTTTTCGTCATTTATCCCCAAGGAATTGTTGAAGAGTGTATAACATAACAGCCGTAACCATAATTCTTCATAGCTTTAGTGCCACCCCGTTGTTATTGTTATTATTGTTATTAATTATCTTAAAAGAAAAACAGAAAAACCGACTACAAAAAATACCGACAGAAAATAAATACGAATCAAGTGAGCTTCAAAATCCTGCTTTTTAAGGTTTTTTAGTGGCAGAGTTCGAAACATTTTCACAGTAGCTAGAAATGTGAAATACTTGGTGGTGCTTTTCCACATGCCTTCTTATCTTTCCGTCTACGCACTCTGAGGCTAAAGCCTTTATATTTTTAGTAAGTGGATTTTTTTTGTCAGAAAAATTAAAGGAACACTTGAAAAAACTAAACAATTAAGTGGTTTTTTAAAAGGCTGTATCTCAGCAGAAAAAAGTAGGATTGAAATGAAATAAAAAGTTTTGCAAAGGTTATCATTTTTTCTTTTTAAATTATTTTGAGTTAAGAAAAAAAAGTTTGATTTGTCATAAAGTGAGCGGAAAATTTTTGTCAATCCAACCGATCTAAGATTCAATTTGTGAATTTTGTTTAATAAATTCAAATCTGTTTCTATTTTGTTTTTGTATATCAATTTTTAGGAAAGATATTGAGGTCCAAATTCAAAATTGTGTTTTTGCATTCAAACCCATTTTTTGATTCGAAAAAAGTCGTCATGATCTAAAACAAAAAGTGAATTAATACCAACGAAATTCTCAAATTGAATCTTAGATCGGTGAAATACAGCCTTATAAAAAACCACTCAATTTTTGAGTTTTTTCAAGTGTTCCTTAAATTTTTTTAAACTTGTCTATGTAAATCAAATTCCATTTCTTTTTCTCGCGAACATGGTAAGTGCCCACTTGTATTTTTTTTTTCGGAAATTGTTAATTTATTTAATTGCAACATAACATTAAACTACAGAAAAATATAAAAAAGAGCTTAAAAGAATAATGCCCAATATTCATTTACAGTAGTTCGAGTGCCATACTTTGGAATGTGATTGTTGGTTATTTTCTTAGATAAAAACTGTAATACAATAAGGTCTGATTTTGAACTTTGACATCACTTTTTGACAATTTAAAAAAAAGGGTAACTTTGGTATTCCCTGACCACGTTAATATGAATTTCTCTGTTAGTACTAAAGTTAGGCTAATTTTGGATTCTTTTTGAGTAGAAAAACTAACCTTTAAAACCACGTTATAAATTGAGCTCATTTCTTTTAAGAGTTTTCATATATTAAATTTTAAATGGTATTCAATTTTTCTTGCAACAGCAAAATTTTTTATTTGAAGTTAATTTTTTTTTTTAAATGCGTTATAAACATAAAGTTTTTTATTTTCACCTGATGAACCAAACAATTAAAAAAAAAAAATACTCATTGATAAGTGCACCCAGAAGCTCATTTATTTTTTGTGATAGGTATTTGAGGAAATCTAAAACAGGTACAAAATCGAATATAGGCTTTTTTACCTACTTTTATTGCAGCGCTTGGCCATTTGAGTGGTTTTCCAAGAATTGGTAGTTTTTAGGTAATATTTATGCTATTAGATACCCACGTCCCAGATAGCTCCAAATCCGTTAATACAACAAACCGTCCTGGGTCGGGTATTAACTTAATTTTTCCTCAAGGTCTTGTTACAAAAGAAAAATTGACATGGGCTCTGAATAGTTTTGAACCTTATAAATCTCCAGGTCCAGATCAAATCATACCAGCTGAGCTACAACATACCATCGATATAACTTTGCCCATCATTGAGATGATGTTCAAAAGTTCTGGTCTATATGCCTCAGCGATGGAGAGAAGTAAAGGTAGTATTCATTCCCAAAGCGGACAAATGACCGCATGTCAACCCTAAAGATCTAAGACATATTAGCCTATCATCTCTAATTCTCAAAACGCTGGAACGATTGATTGATATCCATATACGTAATAGCATTGATAAGGGACTATCTAAGTCTCAGCATGCTTACTGCAAAGGGAAATCGGTATAAACAGCCTTGCATACTCTGGTAAGAACTATCGAATACTCCCTAGAGCAAAAGGAATATACTATGGTTGCCTTCCTGGATATTGAAGGTGCTTTCAACAACGTTGACACATCTGCTATTACTTCTGCTATGACGACCCTAAACGTCGAATACTCACTCTGTGAGTTGATTAATCTCATGCTAAAAAGCAGGATCATCAACTCTAAGATGGGGAATTTTTGTACGAAAAGGTCTGTCAGTAGAGGCACTCCGCAAGGTGGTGTTCTGTCCCCTCTCCTGTGGAAAATAGTAGTTAACGAACTGCTAATATCCCTCGAGAGGGAAGGCTTCAGAGTGATTGCGTATGCCGATGATGTTGCTATCACCGTCACAGGAAAACATCTTAATACACTGAGAGACCTTCTCCAAAACGCACTTAATATGCTCACTTGATGGGCTGATCACTGTGGACTTAGTATTAATCCTCAAAAAACAGACCTCGTCCTTTTTACAAATACAAAGATCCCAGTAATTGCACCCCCTTCAATAAAAGGTGTACCACTAATTTTTACCAATGAAGCCAAATATCTTGGTCTGATATTAGACAAAAAATTAAGTTGGAAACCTAATATTCAGGAAAGAGTTAAGAAAGCCACAGTAGCTCTTTTCTCTTGAAAGAAAGCCATAGGAAGCAAATGGGGTTTTCAACCTCGCATAACCTATTGGCTAAACACATCGGTCATCCGACCAATACTCATGTACGGGGTTGCAGTATGGTGGACTGCACTGGAGAAAGTCACTTACTGCGACAAACTCAGCAGAGTCCAACGCACTGCATGTCTTTGCATAAACGGGGCATTGAGAACCACACCCTCAGCAGCGTTAGACACTCTCCTCCATCTGACATCCCTCGACATTTTTAGCAAACAAGGGCAGCGAGTATAGCTATAAGACTCAACGCCTCATCTCAATGGACCAACAATAATGTGGGACACTCCATCATTTTGAACTCTTTCGGTTCTATACCAAAGTACATAGACTACACCATTCCAAAACCCCAATTTGGTAAAAACTTCCATATATCCATTCCATCCAGAGATGAATGGGAAGACAAAAAACTTCTGGATGACAAAAGCATTCATTTTTATACAGTGGTGTGTACTCAGAAAAGCTTAATCTAAGCATCTCATTCCGCCTCCCTAATCATTGTAGCGTCTTTCAAGCGGAAATTTTAGCGATCAAAGAGGTTCTCTCCTGGCTAAGAGAAAACGTGATATCAACTTCTGATATCCGCATCTTCTCTGACAGTCAGGCTGCTATTAAATCTCTCGACGGTGTCTCAACCAAATCTCAAACGGCCCTCGATTGTCGATCGTCTCTTATGGCGCAGCAATTTAACATTCATCTCTGTTGGGTGCCGGGTCACAGAGACATCGAAGGAAATTGTAGAGCCGATGAGCTCGCTAAAAATTGAACCGTCATACCTATTTCACCTGAAAGGGAGAAGATAGGTATACCGACAGCTACATGTAAACTTTTGAAGAAACAGCCTTAACGATAACAAACTCTAGGTGGCACAATTTACCAACGCAGCGCAGCTACAAAACTCATATGGCCTTCACTGGACCTTAAGCGTTCTAAAGACTTGTTATCTCAAAGCAGACTTCCATATTAGCTCCCTAATAGGTGTCCTTACGGGACACTCTCTTATAGGCAGACACGCAATACGACTTGGTGTAGCCTCAAATGACTTCTGCAGGAGCTGTTTGGACGAGGGAGAAGAGGAAACAATCTCTCACCTTCTCTGCACTTGCCCTGCTCTTTCACTAAGAGCAGCTAATAAGGATATCAAATATCTTCTTCGCTTTACAAAAAGCTCAAAATGGTTCGACTAGTAAGAAGTAGTTCTCTAGATTCATGTAGAATCACAATGGGCCTTTTCTTTTGGCCTAAGTGTGTGGATTCTGTATCCGCAGCCACTGTAACCTAACCTAACCTAGGTAATATTTAGGTAACACTCTGCAATGTGCAATCATGAAGGATACTAATGCCTTCATGACTTGCTGTCAAACAGTTCATAATGAATGCCTGGAAAGTAAAATCCCGGATAACGAAATCCCGGAAAAGTATAATTCCTTTAACGGCATTCAGCACTATTTTGAAATTTTATTCTGAAATTATTATTTCGTATTGGAATGTATGATAAGCAAAATTGTTGTTTTTTTAATTTTGTTTCTTTGATTTTAGTCAACCTAAAAAACAAAAGATCGATAATTTTTTAATATTTGATTATGTTTTAAGTTCAGTTTTTTGGAGGAAAGAAAATTTTTTCAACGTATGTTTTTTTTATAAAATTTTAATTTTAGTATGAATAAATTAAAGATAGACATACACAATGTTCGGGAACATTTTTTGGGATATTATTGTTAACACATTAATAGAACATTGTATACACCTTATGCAATAATTGGAGGAAGTAAGCCGCCAGAAAAAAAAACGTAAGGTCAAAGAACAATAATGGAACAACTTCAACTTTTGTAGCCGTTCAATTGAATGAGAATCACAGAGGCACTGGGTCATATTCTAAAAGATGAGCAAGAGCTCAGAGTCTGAGCTTACGATTTTGAACTCACTGGTGAGATCGATCGAGCAGGGCGGAGCTTAAAAACAATAAAATTTTGTTAGAAAAATTGCATAGGGCGAAGAAGAGTGGTGCTCAAAATAATTAGATCCTAATAAAGCCAATTTGGAATTGACATCAACGACAAACAAATAACAAGAAAGGTGACGATATAGCAGAGTTTTTCAAAACAGGGGAGTCTTGTACGGATCCTGGTCAGCAAACTTCAACACTTGTAAAAAAAATTTCCGCAGAAGAACATTAATGGAGTTGTATCCTTTACGATTAATGTACTCCTCACGATAGGTCAAAGGTTTCTTTAAACGGACATGAGTGCAATCTAGAGCACCAATTGCATAAGGAAACTCATACTTCCTGATCCATAACCTTTGCACTTCTTGTATTTCTTCTTGTATGTGGGAATATAATCCAATTCAGTGAATGGCTTGCTATTTCTGCAGAAACTTGCTGCACTACTCTAGAAACTGTTGATTGATGAACTCCAACGTCTTCACCAACTCCAATTTGGATCCTGGGGTCTCCTATGTATCGCAGAAAGATTCTTATTTTTTCTTGGTTTTTGAGAGCACCACCACGTTTTTCTGAGCACGGCCCCAAAAATTCTTCCATACAACTGACGAAAATCTTCACCAATTGGAAACCTTCTTTCTTTATGAATTCTTTGTCCGACATTGGGTCGTATTCTAAAAGATGAGCAAGAGCTCAGAGTCTGAGCTGACGAGCTTGAACTCACCTGTGAGATCGATCGAGCAGGGTGGAATTCAGACTCAGTTTTGTATGCAAAAAAACGAGTTCAAGCTCAACAGCTATTACTCGTTGAAATTGAGATCGATCTCAAAGCTCTTTTCGTGGCTTAGTTATGATTATACTTTATGGGAAGCGCGTGCAAACAAAATGCCATCTGAAAGTGACAATGATGCTTATATAATTAGTGAGACGGAAGTTATTATTATTCATGTGACTATATAGTAAAGAGTTTTTCAAAATACGGGAGTCGTGTAAGGATCCTCGCCAGCAAACTTCAACACTTGCAAACTTTTCTTCCGCATTGCACAAAGCTTGAATATTAATGGAGTATCATCCTTTACGATTAATGTACTCCTCATGATAATTTAAAGGTTTCCTTATTCGGACATGAATGCAATCTAGAGCACCAATAGCATAAGGAAACTCGTACTTCCTGCTCCATAACCTTTGCGCTTTTGGATTTGTTTCACAGTATGTGGGAATATAATGCAATTCTGTGCATGGCTTGATATTTCTGCAGAAACTTACTGTCCAACGATGAACACTGTTGATTGATCAACTCCAACGTCTTCACCAACATTAATTTGAAATCCGGGGTCTCCTATTTATATTGCAGAAAGATTCTTATTTTTACTTGGTTTGTGAAAGCACCACCATGTGTTTCTGAGCTCGGCCCAAAAATATCTTCCATCAACAATCGCATACCTTCTTCACTAAACCGATACAGGTTAGGTTAGGTTTGGTAAAATGTTGTCACACTTAGATCAATGTTGATCCCTTGTGATACTCTGAAGTATTGTAACTTCTGAAGTGTTTTAATGGTTAGTCGGGCCATTTGGTGGACTTGATAAAGTTCAGTAGGCGATTGCCTGGGAGTTCAGATAGTTCTTCTAGTTCATTACAGAAATAGTTGCCTAAAAATTAATATCTAGTACGGCAGAGTGCTATACAGTGGCATAGAAAGTGAGCCGTGTTCTCGTGCTCTTCTTCATTGCCGCAGCCTCTACATATGTCGTCTTTACTAAGCCCCATCTTCTTTTTGTGGTAGCCAAGTAGGTTATGTCCCGTTATCACGCTTATAAGGGATCTGAGGGACGGTTTTTTAAGAAGTAGAATCCTATCGAATTTTTTCTTGTCATAATAAGGCCAGAGTTTCCTGGTATTACCGCAGGTTTCTAGTAGGTTCCATCCATCATTTGCTTTTTGAATGATAGTTTTACTAATGTTTCTTTTTAATTCGCATTGAGGGATTCTAATGTTATGGTCTATGAGAGAGGAATCAAGTACCGAGCCTTCTCTTGCAAGCTCATCCGCTTTTTCGTTTTCCGGCACACCACTGTGACCGCGAACCCAGCAGTCTTACGTAATGCTGCATACCAAAACCCTTAGCTCTTCGCGACAGAAAGAAACAAGCTTTGACTTGATTTGCGTGGCAGAGATTGCTTTTATTGCTACTTGGCTATCAATGAAAAAGGTGATATCAGCGTGTGATATCGCCATCATGGATATTTGATTAGCAGCGTTTTTCACTGCCAAGATATCGGCTTGGAAGACACTGCTATGGTCGGGAAGTCTGAATGAACTGGCAAGGTTAAGATTTTCCGAATAGAAACCTGCCCCTACTCCAGTAATTATTTTCGAACCATCAGTAAAGATGGTAAAGTTCAATTCATTAGTGTAGTGTAAGGTACTCTGTTTTCCCAATCTTCTCTATTGGGGTAAACCGATACAACCGACGAAAATCTTCTCCAATTGGACACCTTCTTTCTTTATAAATTCTTTGTCCGACATAATTAACAATAAACTCAGCAACCCTTACAGTTTTATGTGAACTGAGTCCGAGAAATGCCATGCTTAACAATTTGTGAGATCGATCTCATGTAACCAAGTGTTTTCTCATCTTTTTACATATGAAAACGAGTTCAATCTCATGGCGAGCTTTCGTTTTGAGATCAATCTCATCCCTCTGAGATTGAACTCACCAAGTGAGATCTAACTTGGTCAGTAATTATTTTTTTGCATACAACCTTAAGAAAGTTCTCAAAAAAGTGAGTAAAGAGTTTGATCTCATCTTTTTGCATACGACCCATTGTCGCCCATCCTTACGGTTTTATGTGAACTGAGTCCGAGAAAGGCTATGCTTAACAATTTGTGAGATCGATCTCATGTAACCTAGTGTTTTCTCATCTCTTTTCATAAGAAAACGAGCTCAATCTCATGGCGAGCTTTCATTGTGAGATCGATCTCATCCCTCTGAGATTGAACTCACAAATTGAGATCTAACTCGGTCAGTAATTATTTTTTTGCATATAACCTTAAGAAAGTTCTTAAAAAAGTGAGTAAAGACTTTGATCTCATCTTTTTGCATACGACCCATTGTGTCTCCTATGGAACAAACATTATAAATAACAATTTAATGTCATATCTCTTTTTGAAGGGACGTTTTTTCTTTTACAGGAAGAGTAGACATATCCAATTTTAAACTATAACTTTGTATTTTATTTTTAAAAAAAGCAATCGACGTGTTTTCTCCCTAGCATGAACAATCTGGAACTGACTGATTTTGATTTCCCAAAAAAAAAGCAGCAGCTATTTGATCGAAGAATTTGAATGCTTCGTTCTCCATGATTCTCAGCGTTTGGAGTTTCATAAAATGTTTGTTTTTTGAAAAAGGGTGTGGCCTAATTCAGAGATGTTTGAAAAATCGAAAAAGGTATCAAACTTCGATCTCCTTAATTCTCATAACTTTGAGTGACGAAAAGGAATAGATTCTCATGACAAAAGGTAGAATATTTTCCAATCAAAAGTAGTGCAGGAAAATATTTTCAGGGATTTCGAAATCCGAGATTTAGTTTTCCAGGTTTTCGTGTTCCAGTCATTCGACCCCAACCTCTGTCAAAACCCTAAATACCTTAGAGATTTATATTTGGGATATGAATGTGATGAAATAGTGGTATTAAGGAATTGAAAAACGTTGGATGGACATTTTACTCACTTATGGGTTAAGCTTCTGCAAGAATGTATCAGGAATCTGATGAATGAATTTGTTTTTCAATTGATTCAATTCAATTAAGATTCGTACTAATGCATATAACTGAAATTGCTGAAATTGATCTTAGGATGAGTCAGAGTCACCAAAATTAGCTTTTTTTTTAATCGTCATCAAGTGATGCCAAAGTTCACAATCATACTTCATTGTAAAGTAATTTTTTTCTTAGAAAGGGACTAAGAATCACATCCAAAAGTATGGCACAAGAATTACCGTACACCCTGTATATGCAAATATTAATATTCATAATTATTATACGTTTTTATTTCTGGTTGGTATTATGCGACTGAAATTATTATGTTGAAAAGATAAGAGATTTGTGTAAATAGGAAGAGACAAGAAATTATTTTGAAGAAATAATAGCAGTAATAGTGTGACTGCAATGATACCTACAACTCCAAAGATACCAGAGCTACCAAAGTGTTGGTTTATACTTTAACAACTTCAACCATTTCATATACATTCCTCAAAACCACATGTAAGACATTTTCTTATGAGTGAGTACACATTCAAGTTTTCAGTTTTATAAACAGTGTAAAAGTGAATAATATTTATGGCTTGACCTTGACACACGTGAGCAGAAAACGCTTAAATCAAATTGTATCTTTGATTTAAAAAATACTGAATACACATCGAATAAGCATAAAACAAAACGTTGACATATCCTTGCATACACCTGTTGCGATGTTGTGTGCATTTTCAAAAAGTTCATTTCCTTAAAGCAGATTATATCAATATTTCATTTATATTCTCAAAGGTATTTAAACCGTTGTTCATCAATTTACTTAATTCACTTGAGTTAAATACAATGTTTGTCACTCATTATTACAAATTTCTTATATTTATTAATTTCCTTATGTAATTAATATCTAACGATTTTATGTCAAAAAATAGTTTCTTGTAACAGGGAGACATAGACCTTACCGTTATTTTTAAGAACCCAAGCATCAAAGCACATATACCCTACATTAAACACTTTCAACATAAATTCATTACAAGAGAGAATACACCAACCAAAAAAAAAAACAACCCCATAACATTCACAAACCTGTTAAGAAAAAAGAATCATTCAGAATTAAAAAAAAAAAAAAATGTTTAAATTTGTAAGTTAAAAAGCCTTTAAGCTTCATCATAATTTTTATAGTTGCTTCATGTTTTTAATATATCTTAAGCAAAATATTTTAAATATTTTCAAAAATTCGTAGCAAAGTGAATTTTTCGATTACATACTTGACTTAAAGAATTATTTATACCTAGACATACATATATGTATATTTTTGTTTGTCACTCACTATGTTTAAAGTGGAAATTTCATTGCTTTTTCAAAGTAGATTTTTTGTTGTGTTGTTTTATTGTTTATTTGATTAAAATTTAATTTTGTTTTATTTTTATTTGATGTAAGAAACAAGAGGAAACATCATGTCCTGTGTTACCCGTCGATCAAACCCAAAATACCCCAAAGAAATAAAATTATAAGAAAAAAAAATAATAATAACACAAATATGAATCTATCTACACTTATGTATTTTAACTGTATAAATTGTGTCGATGTAAACACCATTTGTATGTGCCTCCCTATTAATTCTCAACAGACTCGGGTATTCCACCCCAGTATCAACGGACAAGTCGTGGTTCGTCTGGCAGCATTCAGCGGTCAGTTGAAGTGACACCAACATCTACGTCGTATCGAGCTGGAAGCGTACACTCGATATCAAGTTCAGAGGGTTCATCGTAAGTCGTCCAAATAAACAAACCAAAAATGCCTCTTACTCTCACATTCTGTCTCTGTTTCTTTTTCTCTTTCAAATCGGCTGTTTTATTTAAACATTAATAAGTCTTCGTATATATTTATGTATTTGCATAAACACTGTTATTTTTGTCTTCTAGTTTTGTGTGTGGTTCAAGTACAGTTAAATAACAGTGTGTTTTATTGTGTCCTTTTTCGAGTGTCTATAATACTTACTTGATGGCTTCAAAATTAAATTTTATGTATTTTTTTTTTTTATAACTGTGTAAATAGACACACATGTCTTTTTTTTAAACACATTTTTCTTTTTAATGTCATAACTGTGAGTGAGTGTTTTAAAATGCTGCTGTGATTTTTTGCTCTTGGTGTAAATCTTTCAATTTTATCTTGGTAATATGAAACAATGTAGGCTAGGGCAACTGACTTGTTTTGGTAACAGATTGCCAATGGTGAATAAATAAAAGGACATAGGTTTCAGTGGCTATTGAGCTAGCTGTATCCTCTGAACATCGTGTACAAAATTCTTAATTGTTGTGTATCTATTATTATTTTTTACGTAGAATATTTTATTAAAAGTTTCAATTAATTTATTTAATTTATTTGCAGACAATTGGTCACTTAATTAACTTTTAGTTTCACTATGTATAGCAATACTTCTTCAATATATTTTGCATTATGGCATGTTTCAATTTTGTGTACACATTAAATACAAAATAGGGGATAAGCATAAGAAATCTTTTAGATTAACATAATGGCATGTATGTATGGAATAATTAAATTTAATACTATGCTGACGAAATATCTATCTACCATCATTGCAAATTGTAACTCTTATTTTACATACCTAATAAAACATAATCTCAAATGCGATATATGCATTGCCTGAATACCCACATCTTCTTGAACTGATTTTTGAAAATATTTTCCATTCTATATTGCTTTTTTGTCACAAGTAAAATAAGTACACGATATATTGAATCAAATGATTATCCTATTAAATAACAATTTTTAAAACAATCTACCCTTAACGACAACTGCCCAATATTAGAAGAGTAACACGTTAAAACTGAACAACGTAATTAATACAAATTTGTTGAGTTATTCGATGTTAAAATAAGTTTTCCTTCTTTTTTTTAAGTTTCCCTATATCTACCACACAGGGGTATCGTATGTTTCGGGTTTTTGGGGTTATCAGCTTTGGAGGTTAGGTTAGGTTAGGTTGTATGGGCTGACAGTTGATGTTGTGACCGTCACACTTAGATCAATGTAGACCCATTGTGATACCCTGAAGTGTTGTAACTTCTGAAAAAGTGATTTAACCTATGAATTCTATGGTTGATCGAGCCATTTGGTGGACTTGATAAAGTTCAGTAGGCGATTGCCTGGGAGTTCAGATAATTCTTCTAGTTCATTAAAGAAATAGTTGCCTAAGAATTTCAATCTAGTACGGCAGAGTGCTGGACAGTGGCATAGGAAGTGAGCCGTGTTTTCGTGCTCTTCCTCATCGCCGCAGCCTCTGCATATGTCGTCCGTACTAAGCCCCATCTTCTTTTTGTGGTAGCCGAGTAGGTTATGTCCCGTTATCACACTTATGAGGGATCTTAGGGATGGTTTTTTGAGAAGTAAAATCTGATTAGATTTTTTCTTGTCATAATGAGGCCAGAGTTTCCTGGTGTTACCGCAGGTTTCTAGTAGGTTCCATCTGTCATTTGCTTTTTGAATGATATTATTACAAATGTTTCTTTTTAATTCGCATTGAGGGATTCTGATGTTATGGTCTATGAGAGAGGGATCAAGTACCGAGCCTTCTCTTGCAAGCTCATCCGCTTTTTCATTTCCTGGCACACCACTGTGACCGGGAACCCAGCAGAGTCTTACGTTGTGCTGCATACCAAGAACCCTTAGCTCTTCGCGACAGCAAGAAACAAGCTTTGACTTGATTTGCGTGGCAGAGATCGCTTTTATTGCTGCTTGGCTATCAATGAAAATGGTGATATCAGCGTGTGGTATCGCCATCATGGATATTTGATTAGCAGCGTTTTTCACTGCCAAGATCTCAGCTTGGAAGACACTGCTATGGTCGGGAAGTCTGAATGAACTGGCAAGGCTAAGATTTTCTGAGTAGAAACCTGCCCCTACTCCAGTAATCATTTTCGAGCCATCGGTAAAGACGGTAATGTTCAAGTCGTTAGTGTAGGGTACACTGTTTTCCCAATCTTCTCTATTAGGGAAGCTTGTAGTAAATTTTTTATTGAAGTCTAGATAAGGGGTCATATAATCAGTACAAACGTTATTGCCAACGTATTTTGTAAGGATCGTGGTATGGCCGTGTTGACTAGATCGTTTCGAGACCCGCAGTTGGGGTAGTCCTCATCACCCCCGTAGTGCTAATGCATGCCATTCTTTGTACTTTGGTAAGGGTTTTTAAGTTCGTGGATTTCTCCAGAGCTTGCCACCAAACCAAACTACCATAAGTTAGAATGGGTCTAACTATGGCCGTGTACCTCCACATGATTATCTTAGGATTTGGTCCCCAATTTCTTCCCAGAATCCTATTACACGAGTAGAGTGCAATCATGGCCTTCTTGTATCTTTCTTGTATGTTTGGACCCCAATTGAGTTTCTTATCCAAGATTACTCCAAGATATCTCGCTTTTTCTGAGAGTTTAAGTGGGGTATTGTCAATTTTTGGCAGTTCGAAAGAAGGGATTTTCCTTCTATTGGTGAAAAGTACCAGTTCTGTTTTTAGGGGGTTTACTTTAAGATCGCATTTCTTGGTCCAGTTACTGACCGTAGTTAATGCGTTTTCTAATTGTTCGCTTATCAGCTTTGGAGAGAGATATGTAGTTCAGTTTTTTTTTTTTTTTCATATTCTAAGGTCTGGAATTCCATACCTCTAAAAGTTGCACACCGGAAACAACTCCCCTGTATGTACAATTAGGGTGATTATCTTATTTGCTTTTTTTCGAAAATTAATGAAGACATCTGTTCAATCGTCTCCAAATAAATTTAAAAAAAAATCCTCTAATTTTTTCAGATTTTTATCTTTACCACTTACTGGCCCTGTATCGAAGTGAAATTCTAATACTTGGGACTTTGCGGCTGGTTTTTGGATTATTCCTATATATCTCCATTTCGGCTTTACCGATTTTGTTTAAATTTTGCACAATTATACTTAACGTTATCCTAAGTGATATTGCATTCCAAGATATTAATTAAAATATATTCTTGAATAACAAAAAAGATCGGAAAAGATATCCATTTTTGTAGTACCTTTTGGGTTTATTACACTCTTTTCTAGATTTCTCAAAAACGGCTCAACCAATTTTTTGCAAATTTCGTCAACACGTTTATATACAATGTTTAAATAATGTTGCATACCAAAAATTTTCATAAGTGTTTTAATTTCCCTGTTTTTTTTTATAAAGAAATTAAAACACTTATGAAAATTTTTGGTATGCAACATAAAATCAATAAAAGCGTGAGAGATAACCTATGAGCTTAGTGTACTTTTAAAGACTATCTAATTTAAAAAAGAAAGGAAAGGCCATTCCTGAGAGTTTCAACATTTTAGGGCTAAATTTTTCAACAACATACAATATTTCACTTTGACGGTTTTTAACCCTTGTTATCATTAGTTTTTCTTAAATAGTTTTGCCACTTCAAGCAACTACTACACCGACTGATTACTCAACAATTTTTTTTTAATTCATTGTTTCATTGCCTGAGAATAGATAGTACTTGTTGCATGAATGAAGCACAAAATCTTAATTTAATTTCTTTAAACCATAATTCTTGCGTCATTTCAATGCATTACAAAATATACACTACACAATGAAATTATTTACTATCATAGATTTTTTCTTACTAACACAAAAGAAGTTAATACGAGTGTGCACATTTAAATAAATCTTAACACTAACAATATGCATGATTAAACTTTAGTTTCCACTTCCAAATAGAAGCTATATATTCTCATATAAAAAGCAGTATCGTTATGTCAACAAACAAAATACAACATAATGTCTGTCTCTATATCTCCCTGTATGAAGAAAATTCATTGAATTCTAAATTTTACTTAAATAAACATAATGTACATTAGCTTGTAGTGTTTTTTTTTTATTTATAATTTGTTGAAGAATTGAAACTAATATTTCTTTTGAATACCCTGTTTTCTACTTATATTCTGCAATACGAATTCGGTGATCCCAGTAGATGGTCACCCTCGTTACGAATGAATGATGGGCAGCTATCTGAATTCATTGACGGTCTTGGACCGGGTCAGTTAGTCGGTCGACAAGTCCTTGGTGCCCCATCACTTGGTGATATCCAACTTTCAATGTGCCATCAAAAAGGTTTCCTGGAAGTTGAAGTAATACGTGCGAGAGGATTACAAGTATGTGTATTAAATTCAATTATTTTTAAGCTTAAACCCCCCTTTTTTCAACAATTTTAGCAAAAACCTGGTTCGAAAATGCTGCCTGCGCCATATGTCAAAGTTTATTTGGTTTCGGGTAAAAAGTGCATAGACAAATCTAAAACATCGACAGCCCGACGAACACTGGATCCACTGTATCAGCAGCAGCTCGTCTTTAAAGAGCCATTTGGTGGTTGCATACTCCAAGTAAATATATAATTCATACATACAGCTTTTTTTAATAAGCTTTACAATATTTGTTTGAAGTAATAGAGGAAACTTTTAATCCTTGTAATTTTTTTTATTTCTAAACACTAACATTAACAACATTATAAGCGCCATATTCTTCAATGTTAAAGTGAACAATTTTTCAACATTAAAGTGAACTAAAAGACTTATACATAACTGAAAAGTCCCCCCTGACAAAGTAAACTATAATTGATGACTAATTTTATTTGTCCTAAAATTTACTTTATTATTTGAGACCTAAAAAATATTTTTTGAAAAATAAAAATTCTTTGAAAATTAAATAAGACAACTGTTCACTTTGGCGTATACGTACTATTTTTTTTGTTATTTCTTACTAAGGATTAAATTGCTTCTTGAGGTTGAAAAACACTTGTTTCTTTTTTCTAGGTTACAGTATGGGGTGATTATGGACGCATTGAAAAGAAGGTCTTTATGGGTGTGGCGCAAATAATGCTCGACGATTTAAATTTATCAAACATCGTGATCGGCTGGTACAAACTATTCGGAACAACATCACTGGTCAGTTGTCCTACAAATTTAAGTCTATCTAGACGCTCATCACTTGCATCACTTGATTCACTTAAATTATAAAATTACTAAACAAAATCGAAATGATTAAATCACACGTAGAACATAAATCATCACGCCCACTTATATGGAGAAATACAAAACTAAACTAAAATGAGACATTCACTTTCCGAAGTAGAATAGAAACAAAAAAATACAAACCTTTCAATTCTATTTTATTTCTGTTTATACTTTTGTGTTTTCTAATTCACCTGTTCAAATAATAGCAAATAGAACTTCATAGTATTTAAGAAAATTGCACCGCATAGAAAACAAAAGCTAAACAAATACGACACGGGCCAATAAAAAAGAATATCCTAGAATCAAAATGATAAAAAATTTGTGATCATGCTTCCGTTCACTACAGCCACAAACTTAAAAAAAAGAGATTTTTTGCTTAAAAGAGATCCTAAACAAAAATCTAAAAACAATTATTTACATACAAACCTAAATTTCATAATAAATATGAACATATATTTACATTACTATTGAAGATCAGAATATAGAGGAGCAAAAATATATTTAATCTTCAATCTAACATAGATGCTTCAGTTTTTTCTCCATTTGTAAAATAAAAACAAAATTGTAATATATTCCAGTTTAAGTTATGGGTGAAGCTTTTAATGAAAAAATAAATCGAACTCGCGGCTTTCATTAAGCGCTAACAAAATTAAACAAAACTCTTTTCTATTCTAATCAAACTATCATAATTATTTACTAAACTCATCGACCGGCTTAACATTCAGCATTAGTTTATGGGTATGTCCAGGTCCTTAATGCATGTTATCTAAAAAGTATAGTAGTTTGGCGTCAACCTTGTGGTTTACTTTTCATTCTTTCCTTTTTTGCCTTGCATTTCATTTCATTTTTTCCTTATTTTGTACACAAAATATTTTATTATGTAAATATAACCATATAATACCTACTTGTATTCATGTACAACTGCTAGATTTAGTAATTCTTATAAATGACACTTTGGGGCGTAATCACAGACACTAAATTAAGAAACGGCTGTGAAAACGTACCACAACTATGATTAGCCTTTGCAAAGTGACGACTTATGTGTTATTTTAATTTATTTTTTTTCTGCTGTGATTAACTAAATAAATTTTCCATTTTTAGGGGCGATCGAAGACCAATATAGTTTTAACTGATGACTTAATCTTCGATTTAGAGCAATCCCAAACTGATCCGCTATAAGAAAATAACCCGGCACGAAGTGTATAATACTTTTTTGGCTCTGATGCTCAATCTTGTAATTTTTCATAATTTTCTTTAACTATATAAGAATCCTCTTGATTTGAATATTATAAACGCAAGCTGTTATGCGTGTTTCTCCTTTATTTGCTGAAGCTTCCTTTTGAATAGCAATAAGTTGAGCTCAAAATTAAGAAATTGATTCTTTTATTCCGCGAGTGCTTTTGCTTTGCACGAAAATCGCATGGAAATATTCACACATTAAATGGATGAATATTCATATCGTTATTGTTGCGCTTGTGAGCTAACACTTATAATATCAACTAATGGTCACCCAAAAATATTCCCCAAGAACCAAAATCCAAATATCTGGAATTTCTTTTTGAGCACTTCTTACCTACTTTTTTTTTTTTTTGTAAGCAATATTTTTCGAATGAAAACATCAATAGATAGTCAGATGGCGAAGAGAATTTTTTCGCATATTCGTTGTAGTTTTTGATCAGAGGAGTAAAACAAAAATCCATTGTCATTTTTTAAGATGCACTCCTTAATGCTTAGAAAGTATTATATGTAAATTCATAGTTGTAATTTTTCATACTAAATAGTGTATGACCTTTTCTTTTCTAGCAGTCCTATTTTTAGTTTTGAAAAGGTATTTTCATGCACAAACGCACGGCGCATAGTGCGGAAATTTAAAGATGGAGAACATGGAGATTTCTTTGCACTTCTGTATTAGGGTATTCTATTACACATTGACATTCCTATTACATTAACAAAGGAAGAGTGCTTTTCAGTAGACAGCACTATGAATGTCTCGAATAAAAGCTATTTTCAAAGGGACAAATTGACCTATAACATCGTAAAATTTAAAAAAATATGTAGGTATTGGTATTTTCTTTTAAATTTTGGCTTTGAAAATAATATAAAATAAGACTTTACCCAAATAATCTAATCATAGTCAAGCAATGCTTTAAGCCACGACTTTTTATAAGAACAAAGTAGTGTTGACGCTTCTTACAAGCTTTAGCTTAACAATATTTTATTTAAGTCGTCATTTTGCTTATTTTTATTCAACAAACACATTTTTCTATATGAACTAAACAAATTCATTCTTTGTATATTTTCTAAATATTCAAATATTTTTTGCAGTAATCCAAAGAAAAATGGATCAATTTCTCCCAGGAAAAAACTTAAATGTTTGTTTGTATGTAGACAGAAAAAAAACACATTTTTCAACACCTAAAAAAGAAAAAAAGGCACGGATTTCATATAAATATTTCACAGTACAATGAACCGGCTTATTTCCTGTGAATATCAATAAGAAACGTTTCATTCGCACGAATTATGGGATCTCGAAGTCAATATCAACATTCATGCAGTATGTATTTTGATTAAACTTAACATGAATTTTGTAAATATTACTAAGTGACCCTTTCATTTTTTTTTGCATATGAAATAAATTTACTTTCGGTTAAGCTTTGAGATTTAAACAGCTTTTTGCATTTAAAGCAGAACAAACAAAAGATAATGTCTAATAAATTTATTTAGAATAAAAGTTTTAAAATTTTCAAAGTAAAAAAACTAAACCAATTATTCCTTGAACGCAAAAAAATAATTTTCTTATTAAGAAAAACATCGAGCCTTCCGACAAAAAGTTTAAATGAATAAAAACACGATTAAATACGAATTTGGAAACTAAATAACTTTATTTAAAATGTTTTGCAATACAAGACAGCTAGAAATGCGACTGCCAGCCTGTAATTTTCTTTTTTTCATATACAAAATATTATATTTTATGTGAAACCAAAAATTTTTTTTCCTCATGGGAAAATACAAAAAGTCCCTTATGTTTTCAATTTAACCAGCTCAACATTAGTTCAGAATATATGGTTGATTCCTTTTCCTATGTATAATTAACTCCCTATGCCTGATAACGCGAAACATGTGCTTAGATTGGTACCTAGATAATTTTGATAAGTAAGTTATAGGTTTTGACAACAGACATTTTATTGAACAAAAACTAAGAATAAAGTACCTTAAATGAATGAGCTGTAAAAATGATACCTGCTTTAATAAAAACACAGAATAAATTACGTATAGCAAATAATTATTCATAAATATTTTACTTTTGCTCGCATATTCCAGAACACAGTTAGTTAATTGAGTAACAAAAAACAATATTTATTACTACGAATGAATTCGGTTGATGGTGAAGCATCTCTAATGATATTGAAATTTTAATTAGTTTGAAAATATCTCGACAAATATGTCACCAATTCATACAATTGAAAAGAAAAAAGTCAGGATTTAGGTGTAGTATTTACTACTTTTTTGTTTAAAAATAAAACGCTTAAATTATAAATGATATTTTCAAATAAAAAATCTCATAACTGTTTGATCATGATTTTAAACGTTATCACCCCTGAGAATAATACGGCAACTTAAAAATAAATAATTTAAAAACAAGCCTTTTTTTCTATCAATTTATTTTCACTTCTAAAAAAAAGGTAACACACTCAGCCTATAAAATGAAAATGAACTTCGTATGAACTTCGAGATATTTTTAAACAAATTAAAATTTTAAGTCTGAATGAAAAAAATCATTATTTTTAGCTTGGAAAAAAGAAAATACATATATTTTACTTTAACCACACTAATGCTACAATTGTTTGTATATATCATAATATTTACTTAATATAAATAATATAGAGTAAGAACTTTAATATTAACCTCTTGTAAATAATAAATTTAATAGAAAAAAAGTGGATCATTCAACTTATATAAATAAAATATATGGTAATTCTGTAAAAACAAACCAAAGAAAGTTTGTACCAAATCGGAGATTAAAAATAGAATCTTTTATTTAAGGAAATCCGCAAAAATTATACTAAGCAAAACTAAATTCACATGCCCACACAAAACTAGAATATTTATCAATATTATTTTCTAATAAAATAAATATATCAAAAACTAAAAATTTAAATGACGGAAAAGCTTTGTAAATTGTAAGATTTTGATAATTTGTATAGTTTTATTCCTGATTTACCAGATGTATGTTTGTACAATATTATCATAAAAAAATATATACATACACATTAACATTTCTATAAAAATATTGTTGAAAAGACAAAAAATAAATTTATCAACAAATTTTTCTTAAAAACAAGAACGAATGAATTGTTAACATGCATTTTTTGTTTGATTTTATTATAAAATTAAAGAAAAATACGTATAATAAAATAACTTTGCCAGATTCAATATTTTCTAATAAACAAAAGTTAATTGAATAGCCATTTCTCAATTAACAACAAAACAGAGTCAGTAATATTATTTAAATAAAAGCATTTAATAAAAATAATAACTATATCTACTGTATTACTAATATTAAAAGAAAACAACAAACTTTTTTACGGCTTTTCAAAAATCATGTTTGAATATTAAATAACAAATCAAGAACAATACATTAGAACTAAAACATAACAAGAATTTATTTGAAATTTCATTGCCGATAATAATTTTTTTAAATAAAATTCATTAACAATATTTTGACCCTTTTTTATTTCTAAATTTTACAAACATACATTATACACATACCTGTTATTTTACAAATAAACATAAAAATTTATAAATATTATAACATTTTTTTCGATTAATGAAAAATTGATTGTTTGTTTCGTTTTTGTGAAGCCTGTGTATATTTGTTTACTTCGTTAGAAATAAATCAAAATATTTTACATGCATATATATTTGAATAAAGAAATAAATTTAAAAAAAAAAATATATGATAAAAACTTTTTTATATTTGAAATTTCTTTTTAAAAAAATAAAAATCTTAATTCAAAACAAAATCTCTTTTCCTTCATAGAGAAATTACAATTTAACAATGACAAAAACAAAATTATAGAAGTAAAATTAAAAGCAACATAAGAACACATATTCAAACAAAATTGTGTTTTTCAAAACAAAAAGCAAATAAATAAATTAATTAACACACCTACACAAAACGTGAATATTGTTATTATTATTATTATTATTAATATTTCATAAACAAAATGATAAAATATTATTGTATTAAATGAAAACAAAACTAAACCAGAACAAAATATAAATCTTTACACTGCTAAAGATTATTATAATTATTATTCTTATAATTATTATTATTATGATTATTATTAACTAAAGACAAAACATACAGAAATGGAACAAAAATATTTAAATATTACATTTAAACAAAAAAGATATAAAATTTAAAAAAAAAAGTAACACAAAATGGAAATAATGTTAATATTATGTATTTTAATATCTCGACATTAATCGAACGTCGAGAATCGACAATAAACTGTGAAATATATTAAAAACTTGATTTTCAATTTGTTGTTTTTCTTTACTTCAAGATGGAAGGAAGGATAAGGAAATAAATAATAATCCTGCATACAAATATTTTAAGCACTGTTGGAATGCCTGATATCCCATCAAAATACACAATAACCTTCAAATATTTTCGCATCTGTCTGATACTTGGTATCTAGCTTTTTATTGTCGTGCTATATCTTTTTTTTAGGCCAAAAACTTCATCTTTCATTTTGTTTCTATATTAAACTAGCCGACCCCGCGAACTTCGTCTT
Organism: Sphaerophoria taeniata; assembly: GCA_943590905.1. Lineage (NCBI taxonomy): Eukaryota > Metazoa > Arthropoda > Insecta > Diptera > Syrphidae > Sphaerophoria > Sphaerophoria taeniata. The sequence goes on from OX016540.1 coordinate 133,181,377, forward strand.
GCTACCCTTTAGAGCAACTCCAGAATAATAATTATGATTAACACAGATATTTTTAAAATGCAATGCGATTTACTTGAATCCAATTGAAATAGAGAAATACATATCTGAATTTTTCCAAGCTCTATAACTAAAGTTTCATTAAAGCATGAAGATAAATTTCTTTGAAAATTTCAAAAAAAATTCTTTGTTTTGACTATTTCACAAAAACCAGAATTCCATAGAGCTTACAATAATTATCCCCCTTATTTGCTGACTTTCCCGTTAGACCCCAGTGGCAAATTTCCCAATTTTCACCAAGGAATCACCATGCGATTCACCAAGGAATGGAAGCTTCACTCATGAATTTGAAGGTGAATCATTTGGTGAAATTTACACAGGGCTGTCATTGGAGTTCACCAAGTGAATTTCTTGGTGAATATGCATCAGTGAAATCATTGAATAAAAGTATTCTGTGTTTTCATTTGCTCTCTAACTTCAATGAAATGTTAAATGAAAGCTCATTGGTGAACTCATCTCTTCTTTGAAAGTTGAATTTTCCACTACTTTTTTCATGAATGAAAAATATTATGAAAATGCAGCTGTGATCTCACCAAATGTAAATATCGAAACAAATTTATTAAATTTTTTTTATTGAAATATTTCTGAAAAGAAGACAATATTGTTTTAAATAATAATATATAAAAACAATTCAAGTCTTTGACTGGATCTTCTTCTTTTTTCTCAATTTTTGAAGCTAAACGACTCCTTTTAGGTTGCTCCACATTCCAGATTCCAAAATACCTTTAAAAAATGTAGTTTAATTTCATTTCTAGGTAAATAAGTCGAAAATAAGTATTTATTTTTGAGTACCTGGTAAATTTTCGATTACACTGTTTGTTTCCTTCTGTGCTGTTTATTGTTATTAATTCACTCTTAAAAAGTAACTAACACATTCTTCACATCAACCGTCTTTAACTAAGATTTCGATTGCACTGATTTAACAAAGAACAAAACATTTTTTTAACGATCGCAGACAAAAATAGACAGCGGAAAAAAACAAAACCGTTGCATCGTCGTCACCGTTCGTCGCGTCGTCCTCGATCAATAGAAGTAGAAAGTACATAATTATTATATACACGGATTCTTGCAGGTCATTTCCATTTCCACCCTTAAAAGCTAGACAATATTTTTGTTTCTTTTTTGTTCATTTATTCTTCATCTTATGAATACAACACACAGCGCTCAATGCCAATTGCGAACTCGTGAAGCTGTGCAGGACTTTTCCTTACTGAAATCTTAACGTTTTGGCATGCGAAGAAACGAAAGCGTTAATAGAATAGAGAAAATGTACAGAGGAAAAAGGACATTACTTTGTTCCTATGAAATCATTTCCTTATTTTTCCTCTTAAAAGTGTGGAATGAATTCCTTAATCTTTTCACCAAAATTTTTCATTGGGGATCAAATTTGCCACTGGGACTGTCCCAAAAATTTTAGTTTTTACTGAGGGGAAAATTTTATAAAAATGCATTGAGGATTGAGCGGATTAAGAGTCCAAACCGGACACAAAGAAACCAATGCACCTTAAATTCCATGAAAAAACTTGATTTAAGGTCATGAAGTTCTTCGTTCTATTGCAGAGTTTTCCGAGTTAAATTAATATTAATTAAATAAATATTTCTATTTGAGAATCCATTCAAAAACTCATTTTGAATGCACCTGCAATAATATGCAATTTTCCCTTTGAAAACCAATGAGATTTCCAAGTTTTTCATCAAGAACTTTCTTTTTTCCATTTGAAAACGCATTTTGAAACCAAAAATTCCAAGCAAATAACATCTTATTCCCGACCTTTGTTTGGTTATTCCAGTTTTCCCACTGCCAGGCCCCCGCCAAGTCGAGCGTGAAGCAAACACTGCCGTACCATCCTTTACAGGAACCATTTCGCCGCATTTTAGGCCCCTATTCTAGAACCTTTGGATAAGACCAGTACGCTGAAACGCCATCAAGTAAGCTAACTGAAAATACTTAAAACCTAAAATTTCAAGTCTGTAGGTCATTTATTTCCGAGGTTAAGCGAAAACAAAATTTCGCATTTTAGACACTCACTAATGATCATCAACTAGTATTTCCCATAAACACAGAGAGCTGAAATTTGGTACAGAGTTAGGGTTTGATGGCCAAATAAAGGGAAAACTATAAAAACTAATATAATCGAAGATCTGGAGTACCTGGTCTTATGACACTCTATCACTCACTTACTCATGAATCATGATCATCAAAATAGAACTAGTACTTCCCATAAACTCAGAGAGCTATATTATGTTGACGTCAAGAGTATAAAAGCTCAAGCTTCAGCAATCACCGAATAAAACCGGCTTAGGCGTAAATACCTCCCCGATCTTTTAGAAATTAAACCGTCTAAACAGTCTAAAATATCAAATAAGAAAATCTAATCAAATAAATCAATATGCCCACGTTTCTACAAAAAGAAGTGAAATCCCACCGAAAACATTCTGTAAAAAACTAGCCAAGTCTCGATGGAGCTGCTTGTTTATCTCTAAAAAGTAATGAAATCAAGACAAAGTCGAGCCAAGTTATTATTAGAAATAAATAAATAAATAAAATAAATAAAAAAAAAATAAAGTTAAAGGTTCCTTACTGCGATTTCTTTATTATTATAGGTAGAGTAAAGTCGGGTATCGTGGACCACTCGGCTAATGTGGACCACGAGCTTTTCTCACTTCACACACATGCTACCGAGATAAAGTTTACCCACATCACTTCGCAACAAGTTCAAACACACCTAAGTGTTGTTTCAGCTGTCGAGCTATTCTTGTCGCCGAGGTGTGCGAAAAAAAAGAAAATCGTAGGCTCTGATCATTAATTTTTTGTAAGTATGTGTTATTTTTTTTGTACATACAAATTTCTTTTTTTATAATTTCTTTTTTGAATGCAATATGTGAATATGTGTTTTAAAGTGTGTATCCATCAAATTAATTAGAAAGTGTGTGGATTTTTTGTAAAAAAGGTTTCTTTAAAGAACGCACATGGTGGGTAATTTGGACCATGGGATTTGGTCTAGTGGTCCAAATTAGCCGCCAATTTTACTGTATGAAATGGAAATCTGACATTTTATTTTGGAGCCACGAACTTTGTGCCGGGTGTGAAGATAAACTTTTTATTTGTGAATATTGTTCACATTGAACTGAAATTTATGTTCCTTTTTATGTTGCGGGTAATATGGACCAGGTGGTCCATATTAACCCCAACTTTTTTTTTTTTGTGGTTTTTGACCATGACCAAGTGAATTTATATTTTTGTTATTACTTTCATGTTTAGAATGAACTGACTTTTTTTCGAATAAATGCGTTTAATAAAACTTACATAATTTCTGTTTTATTAGCAAAAATATGAATGGGGGTCCATAATACCCGACTTTACTGTAACGTTGTGTGACAAACCCCCTACATTTGTAAATAATATGCTTATGCGAACCTGATTTGCTGTCAAAATCCTAACTACCCTACCTCTTCTCAGGGAGAGTTCAATTTGGGGTATGAATGTTAAATATGTGAATGAACTAAATAAGTGGCATAAAGAATTGAAAAATAAGTTCACTAATCAGATTTTCAAGTAAAGTCACAATATTTCCAGTCATTCCAAAATTTTGCTCGGCCAAGAAAAATTGAACTCCATTTACATAATTGAATATCTGGCAGTCCTTAAAAGATAGAAGTTCAATTTAAATCAAGTTATGAAGGTTAATGTTTTTTCTAAAAAACCGTTTAAATTGAGGCCCCTAACATTTGTACTGACGGATGAATTGAACAACGGTTAGGGCACGTACACCAAAGTAAGCCTATTTTTAAAAGCCCCAACAAGTGATGTCAAGTTCAAAATCGAACTTTACTGTAAACAATTTTTTTCTAAATTGGTGCACGAATTATTGGACACCCTGTATATAGTATGGCTAATGTTCCCAGAAAAATTCATCTGAAAATATTTTGTTATTGAAGATTATCAACAAAAACCCATTTTAAGATATTTTAAAAACTCAAAAGTTTAAAAATTGACCAAATTCGCTCTTGATACTAAACCTCATCAAAAGCGACCCAAGCGCTCAAGGTTAAATTCAAGGAATCCAAAATAAAAAAAATTTTACAGATCGTTCAGTTGTTTCTAACACCCCTATTTACCTTAATAATAATTTAAAAAAAACACGTTATTGTTTAGACTTTCTTTTGGTTAACAAAAATCACAACTACACTTTCGCTGCACGGGACAGTCGAGAATAACTCCCCAAATATCACGTTTTGATGAAGTGCTTAATAGTTACATAAAACATAATTTATAAAGGTGTTACGTGTTAAGTTCATGTTAAAACAAACAATAAATAAGAAAAATATATTAATTCAGGAAGTAAGGAAAATAACTTGAAAGTTTGTTTCCCAATCAGATAACTAAAACAAAATACAAATACAAATATGTCAATAATATTATGTTTATTTCTAATTGGAAGTTAAAATCAAGCTGACTTAACAATTTCATCGATGGCTTTACTTAATTTCCCAGCAAACTATTTCAATCGATTGAGCATTCACAAGCTGATGACGTTGAATATGACACTCCATTCGACAATGTCCGACCGGCAAAGTGAATTGAACACCATTAGACGAATTGAATTGGATCGCTTTTGATATTATTTATGTTCTTTGTTGATAAGCGAAACAACGTGTTGGACTCTGATTCTGCCTATGCTACCGGGCTACCGCCAGCCCGTCTTGCGTCGCTCGCCACATGCATCGCGTCGTCGTTGTCTTCGTCACCATTGTATCGGTCGGCATCATTAGCAGACGGTTTCTATCTCATCAATGTTTCACATAAAATAGAACATTAAAACAATCTAAGTCCCAGCTGTTAAAAACATTTTCTTCCTAATAAATAAATCTCAACATACTGGAATGTCTGTATTCAAATAGTTTTGATTCCATTTCAGTCTGTGTTGGAATACCGCCCGAGCTTGTTCAAAATTTCACTAAGCGATTCAAAGTGATATTTTGTAAACTTGGTCAAGGTTCTATATTAAATAATAATTGCATATTACAAAAAGAAACATAAACTTCCTTTCGCGTTCAAGTTTTAAAGATATGACAAATGTGATGTGCAATTAGATTATAACTCCAAAACTAAAATTTAATATGAAGTTTGTAAAGAAAACGTTTGAATTAATCGTTTTGCTTCTTTTGGGTTCGCGTGTTCAAGGAGTTAATGAAGAAGACTGTAAGCAAAATGTTTCTTTTAAATCGTTCAAATGGAAATCTTGGTCTTTGCTTTTGAAGTTGCATTTTTTTAATAAATTTTGTTAATTTGTTTGTTTTATTTAAAATGTTCAATGAAATAATTAAATGCAATAAAGCGGCAAATTAAGCTTATTGTTAAAGCAAGTTCCTTGTATTGTTAGCTTGAATAAGTGATAAGAAATTTCAAACTTCCGGTTATTTTGATTTATTTCACATGTACTTATAAATAAGTTTGAATGTTGAAATCGATTATGTATGCCAGGAAAATAATAATTAGTGTTTGAACAAAAACAAAAATCCAATTAATATTTTGGTAGATTAAGAAAATACATCAGATTAGCTCAGATTTTTTCTTTGTTTTGTTCAAACATTATTTTATAATTTCCGACACGGTCGCCTGTATATTTTCCGAACATCGCTAATGTTTTATTTTTCAATTAGTTTGTATAAATGCAAATTAAAATTAGTTTAAAATGAAAAAATCTTTTCTGTTAGCAAATCTTCAGTGATTATAAATGATAATAAGTTTTTCCATATTCAATAAAAAACATCAATTTCACATTGGTATAGTTTTTCGAACATAAAAAGAGCGTTTTAAAATTCGTTTTTGCAATAGATAAGAATTATTATTTGATAATAACTGACTTTAGTTTGACCAAGCTATCTACACTGCGTTACACGATTTTGGTACCCGCCAAACTGTTAGGTGAAATGAATCAAAGATTAAATGTGTCCAATACATGTGGTATACATCACATCTAGTTTCCAAGGTACATCTCAATTACTATAACTGCTACCTTCATTTTACTAACATAAATGTACCTACGCAGTAGGTACATACACGAATAGTAATGATAATGATCGGAGCAAACTTGCTCCTCTTTTATAAAAAGTGTATGATTTTCCTTTTTCTGCTGCGGAAATTTTCCATTTGCTCCACTTTTCTCCCAAATTTTCTCCGAAATGCAATTTCTTAGCTCCGATCCCTACCTAACTGTTACCATTACCATTATTTTATTGGATATGTTGCACTTTTTTTCTATTATCTTTTGTTTAGTTTCTGTAATAACGTCGACATCTTTACACATTTACTATTTGAAAATCCAATATGATTAGTACTCGCAATAGTCGAAACAGCTTAAATACGGCAAATAAGTATAAATCAAACAACCGAAATTTAATTCAAAACCCTTTTCGGCAAAATCAGACAACGCAGGATCGACGTCGCAGCTTAAGGAATTATTAATTTACTACCAAAATGTAAACGGACTACGGACAAAGACCAATTTGGTCTATAAAAATATAAACAACCTTCCACACGATGTCATTGTTTTTACTGAAACTTGGCTAAACAAATCTATTCTTGACTCGGAGCTCTTCGATGCATCTTACCAAATTTTTAGACGAGACCGTCATGTTTCTGATGACCACAATGTTGTGGGAGGAGGAATTCTATGTGCGATCAAAGCCTCACTCAATTGCTACTTAGTAGACGACTTTAGAGCCACAGATATTGAAATTCTATGTATAAAAATCAAGCTTGAGGCTGGCCATCTTTTCATCATTTGCATCCTCCGAATTCAACCAGTGATGTGTATGAAAAACCTGATCGACAGCATAGAAACAATTTATGTGACATTGGAACCCGAAGATGAACTTTTAATCGTAGGTGACTTCAATCTACCAAACCTTAATTGGATAAAAATTGATGACGATACCTTCCACGTTCCGGTGAATGCGTCCAGTCTTAATGAACTTACAATTGTAGATGGTATGTCTGCATTTAGCTTGAGTCAGTTTAATGGAACGAGTAACCGTTCTGGAAGAATGCTCGACTTAGTATTTTTTGCTGATACAGTCAACACCGTAATTGCTGTTTTAACTGCTGCTGTAGTTTTGATTGATGAGGATCGACATCACCCAGCACTAGATATTTCACTAAACTTGAACATGTCCTCTCCTCATTTTGACTATAATAACAAAATTGATTTTGACTTTCCTAAATGTAATTTTATAGATCTTTTTGAAATGCTTTCAACTGTTAATTGGAATCAATTATTTTGTAACTGCGATGTAGATGATAATATGTGCAATATTTTTTATAACACACTTTTTAATTGTTATTATGAAACTATACCATTGAAAAAAACTCGTTTATCTTCAAACGCACCACCATGGTTTGATACACATATTAAAAACTTAAAAAACAAAAGAAACAAAGCTTGGACAAGATTTAATAAGACAAGAACTGACGATGATTATAGAACTTTCTTAATTATAAAACAACTTTTCACTGATTACTCTAACTTATTATATGACGATTACATTTGTAAAATAGAAGCTGACATTAAATCTAATCCAGTTAGCTTCTGGAATTTTGTTAATAACAAAAGAAAAACTTGTGGCTACCCAAATTTGATGACGAATAAATTATCAACTAGTCATGAACCCAAACATATAGCAAACATGTTTGCTGATCACTTCAAAGAAGCATTCGAAGAATCAAACTTTAACGCATCATCTTCTTTTTCTTGTTTTTCGGAAAATTTTGCTCATTTAAACGATATAAATTTTGAAATAAGTGAGGAAACGGTTACTCAAAGTATCTTACTACTCGATGAATGTTTCAGTCCTGGTCTCGATGGTGTGCCATCTTCTATTTTAAAAAAATGTGTTTCTTATTTGTCATATCCGTTGTGTATTCTCTTCAATACGTCTTTAAAAAGTTCAAACTTTCCTTATATCTGGAAAAGTTCATTTATTACTCCTGTATATAAGAAAGGTCCTAAGAATGAGATCATGAATTATCGACCTATTGCTAAATTATCTGTGATACCAAAATTGTTTGAGTCAATTGTAAGTAATGTCCTTTCTTTTCATTGTAGTTCAATTGTGTGTGATAGTCAGCATGGATTTGTTAAAAAAAGATCCACAGTTACTAATTTATTTAACTTCGTGTCCTTTTGTTTAGATGTGTTTGAAAAACGTGGTCAAGTTGATTGCATAATTACCGACTTTAGTAAGGCATTTGACAAGTTGTGTCATTATACACTTATACGTAAATTAACGTTTTTAGGATTTAATGATCATTTTTTAAATTGGATTGGTTCATATTTAAAAAATCTTAGTTACTGTGTTTTGTTTCGAAATGAGTGTTCTAACCAATTTCTTGTGAACTCTGGCGTCCCTCAGGGCAGCCATTTAGGACCTATTTTATTTGTTTTATTTATTAATGACTTGACTACTATCATCAAAAACTCTTCTGTACTTATTTATGCGGACGACATTAAGATATTCAAAAGTATAAAATCGAACACTGACTGTTTACTATTACAAGAAGACTTGACAACTTTTAGGGAATGGTGCAATAATAATAGTCTCGTCTTAAATGTTGACAAATGTAAAACCATGAGTTTAACACGCAAAAAAGTCCCGTTTTCGTACTGCTATACGTTTGATTCTTGTCCGTTGAGTAAGGTTTCTGTCTTTTCTGACTTAGGTGTAGTTCTTGATCCAAAACTAACATTTATTGATCATATAAATTATACAATTAAAAAAGCAAATAGGGTTCTTGGATTCATTAAAAGATTCGGTCGTGATTTCCATGACCCTTATGTTCTCAAGCTTTTATTTGTTTCATTTGTAAGACCGATTCTAGAATACGCTTGTGTTGTATGGTCACCATATTACTCAATACATATAACAAGAATTGAGTCAGTCCAAAAGAAGTTTCTGCGTTACTGTCTTCGATCTCTTCCTTGGTTTAGAGGGACTCTCCTCCCCCCTTATTCTGATAGACTAACTTTTATCAACCTCCCATCATTGACTAATCACAGAAAATATATACAATTTTGTTTTATTGCTGGAATTATTAATGGGTCGATATCTTCAACGTCAGTTCTTAGTCAATTAAATTTCAGTTTTAGTCGCTCAAGTTTAAGACGACAGCAACCTTTAAATCAAATATTTAGTAGATCAAACTATGGTGTAAATCGCCCACTTAATCAATTAATAACAATTTATAATGAATTTTATACTTGTTTAGAATCCGCTAATGATAATTTAAAATGCAAAAAGTTTAAAGATTCCTTTTTTAATAGTTTTGTATAATACTAGCTGAACCCGCGAACTTCGTCTCGCCGCCCTTCAGAGCAACTCCAGGATAAGTATTTATACTTAATTAAAATACATAGATATTCACCCCTGTTCTGATTTTCGTTTACGAAAACAATACTTTCGTTTTTAAAGCTGAGGTGTTCTCAATTTCTCGGTTTGATTTCGTTTCGATTTTCCTGACCGAATTTGAAATCGTAAATTTAAGAATTTAAGTCATTTCAGAGAAATATTTGTCAAAAATTGAAGGCAAATTCGTACGAATTTAGGAACACATATTTTTTAGCTTTGCGAAAATTATTTTCGAAAACGAATTGAATTCGTGACGAAAATCAGAACAGGGGTGATTGTGATTTTCTTGAATCCAATTGAAATAGAGAACTACATAATCTGAATTTTTCCAAGCTTTACACCGAACTTTCTACTTTCACACGGTTAGAAATTTTGGGTTAGATTTTAATATTTTGAGGGTTACATATATGACAACACCAGAAAAATATTAAAATTTAATAAACTGCAAATATTGAAAGAAGATAAGTAATAAATCAAATATTAAATGTTAATACTGATGAAATATTAAAAATTATTACTTTTTCTATTAAAAAGTCCTTTTATTAAATTTTAAATAAGGCATGCAGTTAAATGAAAATTTCGTTGAAAAATTCAAAAAATTCTCGTTCTTCCAGTGTGTTTTTACTATTTCACAAAAATCCTTATTTGCTAACTTTCCCGTAAGATTGTCCCTAAAATTTTATAAAAATTCATTCAGGATTGAGCGGATAAAGAGTCTTTACCGGACATACAAACAAAAGAATGCACCTTAAATTTCATGCAAAAACTTGATTTTAGGTCTTGAATTTCTTCGTGCTCTCGCAGAGTTTTCCGAATTCCCAATAAAAATGTTTCCATTTTCCCATTTGTAAAATCAGTGCACCCACAATAACAATTTTCCCTTTGAAAACCAATGAGTTTTCCGAGTTATTCATTAAGAACTTTCTGTTTTCCATTCGAAAACAAACTTTGAAATAAAAACTTCCTTGGTTTTTCCAATTTTCCCACTCTTCCATGTGGTTTTTCTATTTATTTTTTTCACACAAATCATCACTGAATACCAGTATTAACCATGAAAATTTCACAAATATCTGTTGCACCATTTCGGAGTTTATAAGAGACATACAAACAAACAAACACACTTCCATTTTTATATATGTATATATAATATATAGATATACATATATAGATGACTGCTCTGCCCTTCAATAATTTTTGTTTGGTTTCTTATTGTTGCCCGCTTTTCAAAACTTTCGTGGGCTCTTATGAAACGACTTTGCTAAAGATCACCACATAATCGAATGCATAGTTTACGATCCTATGAGGGGCAAAATAATGATTTTGGGATCAAAAAATTTTAAACCCATTCCAACGAATAAAATCTAAACTTCCATTTTGTACGTGCCCTCCAAGAGGTAGCTCTAAACTTTTTTTTTCCTTTTTTCTGGCATCCTATAATTGTAGTTTGTAGATCTCAAGTTGCAACCTACTCTTCTTTAGAAAAAGAATTTGTTGCTCTTGTTTTTTCCAACTGATTCACTTTTGTTGCGAACGTCATTGTTGCTATAGGCATATTTAAAAAAAAATCTTTCGAAAGGATAAAATGTTTTATCTTACATTTTTAATTTCTTATCGGCGCGCCGCGCGTTGGATTTGGGTTGTTTTTCTCTGAATAGTTTTTTCAAAGAAATCAGCAGTACTTCACTTCAATTTGACGATTCCTTGCCAATAATATCAATTTTTATGGTATCAAGATCTGTTAATACGCAAGACTTTAAGCCCATTTCGATGTGGCAAAACTTGTTCGACAGTAGCTACCTATTATTTATGCCGTAGGTATCAATGCCAAATTAGATTTTGTCTGAAACGGAATGGTCGTTTTGTATTTGAATGCATTTGTCATTAGTGTCAATGTTTCTTGTTGGCCTTTGAACACATCCATAATGGTGAAACTTTTACTATTCCAGATTTTTTGATATGTTTTATTGGATTTTCAGAATGATAGAGGGCGACCACGACCAGATTAGTAGGTCTATCTATCTCTATCTTTTTTTCAAAAAAAAAAATGTGTCATATCACCCCGAACGTTTGTTAAATATTTCACTGAAGTTCCAGGTGCCCATAGTTATAAGTAAGGCTAGTTTTCATTCTATTTAGACTCTTCTTTTAAGAATGGTATTTCGCAAATGTTTCCATTTACAGCAGCAATGGTTCCTTACTTTTCACCTCGCTATTACAATGAGCCTATATTACATACATATATGTACATAGTTAAATAAAAAATGTCAGCAGCCACCAGTTTGATCTAGAAGCCACCCAAATCTATTATCATTCTTAATAACTCTACCAAAATCCGCCAAAAAAATAATTGATATGATCCTTCCCTTCAATCCTGACCGTTCAAATTGCTGAAGTTTAAAATTCAAACAAATTAGCAAAACCAATGTTTGTTACTTAAGCTTTCTCGAACTGTAAAAATTGCATTCATTTTGATTTTCAAAACTTTTCTTCAATCCTACGAAAAAAAAATTAAAACAAATTTTGTTAAAAGAACTATCTTCAGTGTCACGGAAGTGATAAGGAATTCTTTCTTTAATATTAACGGTAATAAAATCAAGTTAGATATATATAATTTAATTTAAAAGCGATAGGTTCGCTCGATGTTACCCGTCCCGTCGCGCTCCGCTGCTTGTCGCTGACCTGGGTTTTTTGTATAGAAACAGCTCCGAATTTCTCTCCCCGAAAAAAGTTGGGTCTGCATTTCGGCAGTCAGCTCAGTGTACTTCCCGTCCCGATGTGAGCACTCAATACATACATATGTATGGAACTGTGGAAATGCACCGGGCGAAAAAAATGTGACATCGAACAGCTCAGTGCGAAATTTGAGCGCCACAGAGCGGCCCAGAGCGCATCTCGAACAAACCTGATGATTTCTAGCCTTCCTCGCCTTCTTCTGTGTTGCCTTCTTCCTCGTACAAAAAATAATACATTTTCATAAGAAATTGTTTTCGATTTGATGTTGTTTTCGAGCAAAATTGAGTACTTGAATATTGATCAGCTTAGCTTATTTGTTCGTACAGTGAAAAAAAAATATTTTTTTTTAACATTAGCACCGTTTGTCATTTGATTGCATTTGAAAAATATACATTTTATTTTTGCTAAACCTTCTACCCTAAAACCTCTTGCATTTAGAGAAAAAATTAGGAAAATCGGTCAACCAGTGTGCCCGGTTAGCGAACGAACACAAAAATTAGGCTGTTCTTTTATATATATAGATATAACCTAGATTATAAGAATGAGAGTACTGTTCACGTTAGATATCAACGAATTGAATAAATAAATGAATAAGTTTCGTTTGCAGGTTCATTGTAAAATGACAAAAAAAAATTTCCGAAAGAGTGAGAAGTGCATATTTACTCTACGAGTATTTTCGACGTTCTATTAATCAAGGTAAACCATGGATACCAAACTGTTGTTTGCGTTTCGTGCTGTTCTACTCTAATACCTTGGTTTAGTGGGAACAAGACATCAATGCCATTTTCCGTACCAGCTATATAGTGTGAACCTAGTTATCATTATAATAATAATTGCTATTTTTGCTTGACTGGCATATTTACCAAGAAAATCAAGCATTGTATAAGTATCCTGACGTTCCTTTAATGTTAAAACCAGTACCTCACAGTGAAGAAATGCCTTCTCCGTTACCTACCACCATCCAAACGTGCAATTGATGTTTCAGAAAAGCCAGATTTCCCAAATATTGAAGAATATGACGAATGCAGATCCAGAATATTTACCTCAACCAACAGCAGGCCACCCACTTCTGATGTATCAAAGCGAGTTAAATGATTTGGTACGAGATCTAGGTTTATCAATTAGGCAAGCTGAATTACTAGGATCTAGCTTAAAAGAGAGGAATTTTTTGGATTTAAATACAAATGTCATTGATCAACGGAAACGAAACAGAAAACTTGTTTTATTTTATTCAAATTTTGAGAACATTTGCTATTGTAATGATATTGAATCTTTAATGCGTGACGTTTATTTATTGATGGCTGTAAAACAAGTCTGAAGCCGATATTGCTGCACAATTGCAACAAGTATTCGTCTGTTCCAATTGCATATTCAACAACGTTAAAAGAAACGTATGAAAGTATGAAATCCATGCGAAGATTACAGCTGTGAAATATGCGCTGATCTAAAAGTTATAGCCATTTGCTCAGGCTACAGGGTGGATTTACAAAACATTGTTGCTTTCTCTGTATTTGGCAAAGCCACAGAAAATCACTATTCCAGAAAAGTATGGCTTCTAGCCATCAGAGTTTGTTTGCGGGAAATCGAATGTTAAACATGTAGATACCATTGATGGATCACGAAAATGTAATGTTACCACCACTCCACATTGAACTTGGTTTGAAGAAAATTTTTTTTGGTAAAGGCTTTGAATAAGGAGGGAGATGGGTTCTTATATTTAAGAACAGTTTTCCCCAAGTCAAGTTATGCCAAACTCAAAGACGGTGTGGGACTACAAATACGTACTTGTACTTTAATGAAAGACCCTAACGTTGACAAAAAGGTAAATAGGAAGAAACTTGATGCCTGGTTATCTGTGAAACTTGTTAAAAAGAATTTTTAGGGAACCACAGAGCCGGAAACGTGGAATAGCTAGTAAAATACATTTTAAAAGCATACGAAACGTTGCGTTTCAGAATATCCTTTAAAATCCACTTTCTCCATAGGTATACATTTTTCTTTCTTTTCACCGAATCTTGGTGCGGTCAGTGATGATCAAAATGAAAGGTTTCACCAGGATATAAGAAGCTTGAAGAACGATTTGTAGGCTATTGGGGCAAAACTATGCTAGGTGATTAATGTAGGAGTTTACAAAGAGAAGATCATTCAAAGCGCAAAAGACAGTCGTAGCTTTCACTTTGCAAACTTCAACGGTAAGACTTTGTAATTAAACCAATTTTTTTTGTGAGTTTTTTGTTAACCCAAATGATGTTTTTTAAACTTTGGTCTTATAGCTTAAAAAAAAAAATATGGTAAATTCTTACAGAAAAAAATTGAGATGTGATGAACAAAAAATTGTATGCAAAATTAATGAACGATGGGTACCTATGAATAAGAAAACATAACATTTCAAAGCGGGTACCCAAAATAGTTTTTTTTTTTTGTAACGCAGTTTTATTTTTGTTTGCGATTTGGAAGAAAAATGTTAGAAAATTTTGAGTTACTTCACATATTATCAACTTAAAGTAAAAATTTGCATGTAAACATTTAACAGCTTCAAGTAAGAGTTTTCTTTTGATTATTATAATGTTTAATTAATTGTGAATACTTTTTGTGCACATATTATTTTCTTAAAGTTAATGAAGATGATTATGAAGAATACACGTTTCCCAGCCCATGTAATGCCGGGCGACCTGGCGATCCTGATCTTAACACATTCGATCTGATACAAAACTACAAGTTGGATCATTATCAAATAGAACACGTCCAACAAATAACAGGATCAAATCAATTCCAAACCGCTTTCCACATTGAAGAAGAGTCAAACATGACCATCCAGTCTATTCAAGCATTTCCCTTGGGTGTTCCACATGAATTTTCATTTGAATGCACATTTAGAACCGAGGATCCGCCTGTTCAGCCATGGTATTTGTTTCAGCTAACCAATTACGAATATGAATCTCAACTGAGTATGACCATTAACCCAATTTCTAATACGATCGATTTTGCGCTACCAAAATATGATGGCACTCTAATGACGGTTTCATTTCAAGAGTCAAAGGTAAATAGAAATTCTTTTAAGAATAAAGTACAGATTTGTAACGTTTGACACTTTGTATTCTAGCTATTTGATAGATCATGGCATAAAGTAATGTTTGGTTTAACTCAAGATAGTGTTCGAATGTGGGTGGATTGTAAGCCTACACGTGACATTTCGGGACAAGAGAGAGTTCAAATAGCTCGTGGTCAGATTGATGCATCTGATGGTTTTTTTGCTCTTGCACAAGATGTTCGAACAGGAAATACGATTCCAGTAACAAAAATTCTCTGATATATTTGCATGAACTGAGCTTTTATTTCAATAACAGATGGATGTCCAATGGATGGTTTTGAGTTGTGACGCTGACAAGCCCAATCGAACATCCTGTGAAGAACTTCCAAATTATGATTTAGAATTTAAAGGTGCTGATCCAACTGAGCGGGGATGGGAATTTGAAATAAGTTCACCGCTTCCTTTGTTGAAGGGAGAAAGTCAAACGTGCCCTGTACAATGCCCTGCTGGTCCTAGAGGCCCGCCGGGTAGGGATGTAATTTAAATAAATGTATATTATCCTGTTCCTGACTTAACTGTCCTTTTACAGGGTCTTCCAGGAATACCGGGGCTCCCAGGGCCACCAGGGAGAACAACAAACACAAATAGATTCGGATTGATACCAGAAAAAGGAGAAAAGGGCTCTATTGGAGACCCTGGATTTCCGGGTCCTGAAGGAAGACCTGGAATTAAAGGTGATATAGGTGACAAAGGTGAACCAGGCGAAATTTCGTATTCTAGTTTTATGAGAGAATTTGGCAGCCAGTTCTATAACGAAAGTCGAGGACCAAAAGGAGAAAAGGGCGAAAGAGGCATTATAGGTTATCCTGGCTTGCCAGGCGAACCAGGTGTTTCAGGAACGTTACGGGTAAAAAAAAACATTCAAGTCAGGAGTATAGTTCGATTAAATTTCCTTATAAACTCAAAGGGGGAAAAGGGAGAGCCAGGAGCAATGGGCCCTATAGGAATTACAGGATTGACGGGTCACCGAGGATTTCCAGGAACACCAGGAAATAAAGGAGAACAAGGTTCAAAGGGCGAGCCAGGAAGTTATACTCAGATTGGTCTTATAGAAGAACTGCAGAAAACCATTTTCAACGCAAGCACTGGAGCCAAAGGTGAAAAAGGTGATCCAGGTATTGCGGGACCTCCAGGACCACCAGGATCTTCGGGATTGGATGTTATATATGGGGGTTCATCTTCTTTGGCTACACGTCAAGGCTTACCTGGCTTAAATGGTGAACCTGTCAGTTATAGATTATTATTTACATTTTTCCAAAATTAATCTATAACTTATTCTTGTAGGGTCCTAGGGGCGAAAAAGGCTCACCAGGATTGCCAGGTCCACCGGGCCTGACAGGACAGCGTGGTTATGATGGTTTACCTGGTCTAGATGGTCCCCCTGGCATTCCTGGGATGAAAGGAGATGCTGGGAAATGTACTTGCGAAGACCAACAAAATCGATTTTTTCCAACGAATAGTGTTGGAATTCAAGGTAATTGTCATTTTGTCAAAAAAGAAACATTGTTAATTTTCTCACCAAAGTATTTCCATTATAGGAGAACCAGGAAGAGAGGGCGCTCAAGGACAACCAGGCATTCAAGGACAGCCAGGATATCCGGGTCCTCCAGGACCACCTGGAATTCCTGGGCCACCTGGTCCTCCTGGATTGACTGGTACTATTTCTTCCAATAATTACAACTTCGAGCAAACTGAAATAAGAGACCTTTGCATTGGTTTCGTGAAAGGTAAATGATATGGATTGACTTGCTTTTCTTTTTTTAAAGAACTATTCCATTCAAGAATACATAACTGAAATCCAGTCAACTTTAATTGGATCCCCTGGGCCACCGGGTAAGGGACGCATTGGTAGACCTGGGCCACCAGGACCTCAAGGAGCTAGAGGTATGACGAACATTAACGTTTTACAACTGAATTATTTGAAACGCGCCTGTAACTTCCTTTCAGGTGATCCTGGAATTAGAGGAACACCCGGTGATAGGGGTTTTCCTGGAATTCCAGGAGTACCGGGTGCTCCTGGCCCACTCGGACCTCCTGGCAATGATGGTTCAAAAGGAGATAGAGGTGAAGACGGCTTCGGCCGTGAAGGGCCACCAGGACCAGTTGGACCACCTGGTTTAGACGGAGTTGGACACGATGGGCTTCCTGGAAGACCAGGAGATCGAGGAGATCCAGGAAGACCAGGTGCTTATATTATGAAATAGAACAATTAAGTGATAATTTTTGTGACAAATTATGAATATTTGTTTTCTAGGTGAAACTGGCCCTCGTGGTCCTCCAGGACAACCAGGTACATGTCCAGATTGTTCGTATGCCTATACAGCAGCATATCCGCTCTACTACCAACAGCAACAAAGCAAAGGCCCCCAAAACATTAAAGGTTGAGATCGTGCTTGTTTCTTGTTTCATTTCAATAAAAAACAAACTTTTTTTTTTGATTCTTATTACTTCTCCCATCATTGATTATAAACTAGAGAACATTATTCAAGTTTTACATAGGTACATAATTATCATCATCAATGTCGAGTGTCAACCCTGATGATTCATAACCCATTACGATACCACATGAATCTGGAGGCTTTCCTTCCTTATAAAAAGTAAAAGATTAATGGCATTAATATGCTTGAGATCATTTGGATCATTATAAAAGAATGCTCCTAGCTGAATTCTAAGTTTTTGAGATGCCTAGAGCAGAGTTTAGAATTGTTCCCTCCTCCTCCTCTTCCATGCAGTTCTATTCTAACAAGAAGCATTTGAAAAGACGCCAAGCCGCACGGCGTACTTTCCCGATAAGCAGTGTCCAGTAATGACATCAGTTATACGATATACCCTCTGCTTGGGGAAAGCAGGCATCAAGATCGCTGTAAATCTAAGGTCACGATTGCCGCTTTCTGGAAAAAAAATTCTTCCAAGAAATTTTCTAAAACGTACCAACTCAAAGAAAAATATACCAAGTTCAACTTTATACAAATCACATTCATTGATTTTCAATTTTTGTTATTTTGGCTCAAAATTCACTTCAAAACAAAAATTTAATATTAATAAGAAATAACTATAAATTTAGTTGAAAAAAAGTCTTCATTATCATATATGTGTTTACACTGTACATTGTTCATATAAAATTACAATTTAGATATTCCTAGGGCATTAAAGATTGAACACAAAATTTATTTAACAAAATGTCTTGCTGACCAGACCCATTTTGTATCATATTTTTTTTTTGAGATGCTGTTGATAACATTTAACTCTTTCAGGCACAGTTTTATAGGATCTACTATATTGAAGAAATACATGTATGTTTTATTTAATTATCATTTTATTATTGAGAAAAAAAATATTTCTGGAAATTCCACATAAGGTTTTTGAGAAATAACACATAGATAAGAATAAAAAAGATATAATGCTCTTACATGAAAAATATAGTAGGTAATCACTTATTTCTTATGAAAATCCGAAAAACATTTTTTGTCTACAAAGCGGGACTTTACAAGTATTATTATTAAGTAGACCGTTCTGGCTGGTGTAAATTGCTTTCCGTGCGTATTTCTGTCGGCACTGATGGCTTGTGGCGTTTTATCGAGAAAGGTACTGGAGAGGAAGACCCGGAGCTATTGAGGGAACTTCTGGGGTTAAACTTGTTTTTAGCCATCGCTGGTGCTAGGATCCCTTGGTACACAGTTCTTCGGAAATCTCTTGTGTTTAGTAAATCCAATTCTGGGATGTGTTTCTTCCGTAGTTCTTTGTAAAGCAAGAAAGCATTCACTAACGCGCAGCCCAAAAAGTGGAAAAAAATTCGATGTCACTATTTGTTGGACTTTCTGTCGATGGTGAATGTGCTTTTGAGCTGGTTAAATTTATCCACGTAGTCAGGTTCCCATTGCGTTCTCTACGACTTACAAGACCTGTTTTGGTCGGGTCTAAATAGTTGGTAAGAATAAAGATGATTCTTCGATTTTCAATTTTGGAAACACCTTGCCTCCGAGATCAGTCTGAATGTTGTTTCCTTCTTTTCCGGTGTATATCTCAAGATCTAAACAATATCCAAACTCAGCACACTTCTTCCAAACCTTATATCTACGCTTGATTGTTTTTTTGAACTTGATCATACTTTCATCATAATACATAGCAATGTGTTTTGACGAGTAAAAGTTCTTACCAAAATTTCTTTTAAGGATATCAAACATTGACCTCACTTTATAAAGCTTGTAAAAACTAGCACTGGATCTATAGGCATAATGCTATTGTCATTCAAATTCAAACTAGCCAAAGCGGTTGAGTGGCATGATCGATGATGTATGTTAGGGTCGTGCAAATCAGAAGCAGACGCCCAGTAATTCTTATAATTAGCATTTTTTCTCCATGACTAGGTTCAGAGCGAGAAAAACATCTACTTCTTCAGTTGTTGCAAGTGTAAAACACATTCCTTTTTGTGTTGCGTATAGATTTGTTTGAAAACAAATTATTTAAACAAGATCTTCTGACCCAAACAAACGAAAAAGCTGTGTAGGTGTGACATTCTCCTCTTATAACGTCTGGTATACCTCTATCTCCAGAAAACTCACTTGGGTCTACCACTTTGAAGTTTTTCTTCCACTTCGGTTCCAAAATAATATTTTTGAGTCTAAGCCACTTGAAGATTTATGTCGGTTTGAACTGCAACTGGACAAAACTGGACATGATTTAAAAGGACGGGTGGTTGTTTGTGTTTAACAATTTTGAAAAGCATGGTCATTGTCTTAAATTTGAAGAGATTGTTAAAGGTCACACCATAAAGGCTTTTAGAATAATTGGAAATATGGTCATATCTATGCAGTCCAAAAACATATCGAGCGACATTGTTAAACACGACGTTGATTTTGCGAATAGAGATACAATCCATATTGCAAAAAATTTCACATCCATAATGTTAAAATTGGAACTACTAATGTTTTGGCAAGCATTTTTCTGGTTTCTATTGGCGTGAATTTTTTAGCGATGGACAAGGTTCGTAAGGCTCCATATGCCTTACCGACTGCAGCGTTA
The DNA here is from genome assembly GCA_943590905.1 of Sphaerophoria taeniata. NCBI lineage: Eukaryota > Metazoa > Arthropoda > Insecta > Diptera > Syrphidae > Sphaerophoria > Sphaerophoria taeniata. Next base: position 133,201,688 of record OX016540.1, read on the forward strand.
ATGTGGTTGTTCCAGGTCAGGTTCCGATTAAAAGTTACTCCCAAATTTCTAGCCGTGTCGACAAACTCCACAGGAGTGTTATTTAATATCACAGGGGGAAAATATGTCAAGTCAAGTGTTTTCTTTGATATTACAAGGCATTTTGTTTAAAGTGGATTTAAAACAAGACCGCATTCATTCGACCATTTCAAAATCACATTCAGATCGTCGTTGATGTTGCTTACGCAATTCTCAATCAGACCCAACGGAGTACTTTGAAAGTACTGGACATCGTCTGCGAACATACGCACATCTCCATATCTAACTAGTGTAGGTATATCGTTCACATAAGCTGAAAATAAAAGCGGACCCAGAATGGATCCTTGAGGCACACCACGCTGTATGGAAAGAAAGTTGGAAACTTGAGTATCAGATACAACGGCTTGATTCCTTTCAGTTAAATATGAAAAAATTAGGTTAACAGCTTCGGGAGCGAATTTAAAACGATGCGAAAGTTTATTGCACAAGATTCTATGGTCAATTGTATCAAATGCCTTGGAATAGTCAAGAAGAACCAAGAACGTGACTATATCATCGTCCATAGCCTTCCTTACCTGTTCTACAATATCTAAGAGCGCGGTTGTACTACTATGATGAGATCAAAATCCAGATTGCTTAATTGACAGAAGACTGTGAGTTTTGAAGAAGCGATTGATTTGGTTATGCATTAATCTCTCAGCAACTTTCGACAAAAACGGGAGAATTGAAATTGGGCGATATTCTGTTCCACTGCGATTCTTAGGTATCGGTATAATTTTTGAAGATTTCCATGAAGATGGAAATGTGCTCTTAGTAAACATCGAATTGATGGCAAAGGTCAAATAAGGCAAAATAAGTGGCAATGCCGCTTTAACAAATGTTGGATGTAATTGATCAAATCCAATGGAATTTGATTTTATAGAGATAAAACTCTCCACAACGTCTTGAGGGGTAACAGCTGCGAAGTTGAAAGAATCTCGGTGGTTGGATGACAAAGGCTCAACTTGGACTGTAGATGGATTTGTGGGTTGGGGAACAGATGATATAAACAATTGGTTCAATTCATTACAATCCACTTCTAGACTTGCTGACCTTTGTTTGCCAATTCCAACTGCACGAAGGTTCTTCCAGAGCTTGCGACCATTCTGTGAAATGTTCAAATGATTGGAAAACCACCTTATTTTTGCAGCATTAATAAGTCCAACACATTTGTTCCGAAGCAGTCGATATTGTTGACGATCGTCGGCTATCCTGAAGCGTTTCCATTTTGCGTACACGTAGTTTCTTTGATTAATGCAATTGCGAATTTCCAGGTTAAACCAAGGGTTGTCCTTATGCTTCACTATCTTTGTTTTGAGAGGAACGTGGATATCGAACAATTCAGATAGGTTTCTTTCGATAAACTTAATCTGTTCGCTTGGAGACAACATGTAGTAAACGTCATCCCAACGGATTTGCCTGATGTCAGACTCAAGAGAACTCACATTTATATTCTTGAAATCACGGTATTGAAACTTCACCGGGGGTCTCATAGGTGAAAAGTCAAAAGAGAGATAAATGAGATCATGGCGTGAAAATCCAGAAGCTGACAATAATTGATCGTATAACAATACTTTATCAATTTCGGTAACAAAAAATACATCCAGAAGCGTGCTAGAGTTACTCGTAAAATGTGTTGGAGAAGTATCATTAACCGGATACAGATTAAATGTTCTCATATTATCTTTTAAACTGTTGTCAAGCAAGAGATTGCAGTTAAGATCACCACAAAGAATAATATTTGGGAACAAAACACAATTATCCTCTAGAAAAGAGTTGATTGGAGATAGATCGATGCAAGGGTAGGGTCTATACACAACTCCCATTAAAAGTTTGTCATTGTTGCAATTTATTTCAACGAACAAGCATTGAAGAGGACAACTAGGTTGAGAAATAAACTTAATCCTGCTCTTCAGAGAATCCTTAATGTACAGACCTTCACCCCCACCAGTTCGATCGATTCTATCTGCCCTAAAAAGTGTATATCCTTTCATGGAATATATTTTGTCAATTACTTCGCTTTTAAACCATGTTTCAGAAACCGCAATAACATCAACCTCCGAGCCCTCAAACAAATCCCGAAACTCATCAATTTTTCCAAACAAACTTTAAAGCCTTGGTTTTGGGAATTTAAAATATTTATCAACGCCTTTGTAGTATTGACGTTTTGATCGCTGTTGGAAACTGTATCCCTTTGATTCTCTTCACCCTCCACCATAATAATTTAAAAGGTGAAATAAAACACGCGAACCAAGAAGCACCGACAAGTCGAAAAGAAAGAACCCCATGAAGTATCTACTTAAAAAACCTTCGATGAGAATGGCGTCAGAACTTAAGGTTTGTGTTAAGTAAAACACTGAAATTGCTATAAACATTAAGAAGAAGTTAAGAAGAAGAAGAGAGAGAGAGAGAGAGAGAGTAAAAGTGGAAATTAAAGAAGAAGTAGTAGGTAAAAACAGAAGAAAATAAAAAAAAAATAAAAAAGATATTAAAATTAAAAATATTAAAAGTAATATAAAAAATAAATTTAAAAATAAAATTTAGATCAAATAAACAAGAATTAAAAACAAATGCAAATTAGAAAATCAAGGCATAAAAAAAAGTTCTTACATCATTTAAAAAACATAAGGTCTACGCTATCGACATTACTACAGTATCGACATTATCTCGAATTGGTGTTGATTCTTCGATGACATCGTTGAAAAGATCTGTCAAAATCGAGATGTCATTTATTATGACAGGATCTCCATGTGCTTGTTGTTTTATATGTACATTGCCTCGTTTTGTAAATACAGATGATATTAACTTTTGTTTTTTTTAAGTTTAGAGCTGTATGAAGAATTTGCTGGTTTTTCTTCGTGAGACATTCTCGAATGTAAATGGGATATTCTGATTCTATTCCAACGTCGCGCAGAGTTAGTTGTCGTTTGTGCATTGCACCTTCTTCATTGGATGCTCCTGTTTTCCACTCAATCGTTCTTCATCTTGTTTACATAGACAAAAGCCGAAAAGGATTTGAAGATGCCTAGGAGTTTTCTGACCAAGAACATCAATATTCTGAAAGTGTGTCCAAACCTTTCCGGATAACTACCTTGAATCAAAATTCCCATATTAAAAAATGTGGTGATACTTTTATACCGATGCATGGTCGACTTGGTAGTTGTGTGTTTGCTTAAAATCTTTTTGAGGACAAGTTCGGAACAGCTCAACACTTTTCCGACCATGTAGAATACAATCATTTTTGTAAAGAAGGTTTTATTCAGTCCGAATTGGCTAATGGTAACGGTTGTCTTGATATTTAACCTGATTTTTATTTGAACATAACATAATTTATTTTCAAACACAACAGAAAAAGAGTATTCTTAACCAAAAAATCTTAAAACTAAATAAAATAACTTTAAATTAAAAAATAAACAGTCTGCTTGACTTAGATATTATTTTATTATGTAAAATAAACATCATTCTATTGTCATTTGAAAATGGTCTGCTTGTTGTTATTCATTCATTATTTTCATGATTTAACCTCTTTTCTTAATATTTTTTTTAATGATTAAAAAACGATTATTGTTGAATACATTGGGAGCAAGTAATAGTAATGAATTTTCTATTTTTGAAATAACTTCACTCGAAACGTACACTAAAACTCCTCTATTCTTTAAATCGGTTAGCTGAAATTGTGCTGTACTTTTTTCTGGAACATTTTCAAGCTACCTTCCGTGCTATATTATTATTATTATCTCTATAAGTGCAACTATAAACAAATTGTTTAGAGTTGTATAATTTAAATCAAACCTTCACGGGATTTGTTCTAACAATCGGTTCCGACAAAAATGAGCAAAAAGTGGCGACTAGCCACTTCCCTAATCCATCGATGGCTAATCGAATTAAACTTGTTAACGGTATATACAGCCTTATTACCGTACCCGATCGTAAGATTTTATTTATTTATTTATTTATTTATTTATCTACAAGCGTAAAGCTAACAGATTTAATTCACATATCTATAAATTGAATTGTAAATATTTAATAGTAAATTTATAATTATAAGAAACTATATACCTATTACAATGTAAATAATAAAATAAGATTAGCTTTAAAAAGATATCTTGATTGGGTTAAGTCTATTGATAGGCAAACTTCATTAAACTGTCTTATTGATCTAGAAATCGGTTCATTGTTCCCATAGCATGTTCGATGAAAAGGTTCAACAAGCAAATTCCTGCAACGCAAAGTTCTTGATGGAACATAAATCGGTATTTTAAAAAGTAAAGGTGAACACCGTATGTGATAAGTGATAACATAGGATATCCCTCACAAGCATTACACCATGAATATTCCTTCTTGATTCAAGAGACTTTATTCCTAGAAACAAACATCTTCCTTTATAGTCCGGAATAAAAGTCCACTTCATCTTGTAAAATATGAACTTAGTAAAACGCTTTTGAATTTTCTCCAAGCGATCAGAAAAAGTTTTGAAAGCCGGATTCCAAATGACATTGGCATATTCTAATATCGATCTTACTAGGGATATATAAAGGCAAAGCAACGCATAAGGATCACTGAAGTCAACACAATTTCGTTTTATAAATCCTACAACCGAGTTAGCTCTTCCGACTACATAGTCAATATGACTCTTAAAGGAAAAATCTGAATCTAAAATAATGCCTAAGTCCTTAATGGTTTGTACACGAGTTACAACGCTCGAGTCAATCTTGTAGTCATAGCCAATGTGGGTGTAGCACCTATAAAAAGAGATGACATTGCATTTTTTAATATTTAGCTTTAAACTATTCAGCTTACACCAATTTGAAACACGATTCATATCATCCTGCAACAAGTTGCAGTCATGAAAACAATTGATTTTTAAAAACATTTTTAAATCGTCCGCATAAAGAAGACATTGAGCATTTTTTATCACAGAGATTATGTCATTGATAAAAAGATTGAAAAGAAGAGGACCAAGGTGACTTGCTTGGGGAACTCCTGAGCTGCAATGAATTGGTCTCGAAAAATTATTATTGATTACTACTTTCTGAGATCTACCGATAAAGGTAAGATGAAATCCAGTTAAGTAACTTTGAATGGAATCCATAAAGTTTCAATTTACTTATCATTATAGAATGATCCACCGAATCGAAGGCTTTGCTAAAGTCAGTGTAGATAGCATCTACTTGATTCTTATCTTCAATAGAATTCAAGACATAGTTCGCAAAAAGCGCTAAATTAGTTGTGGTTGATCGAGCAGAAATAAAGCCATGTTGCAATTCAGAGATATATTCACGAGTTAGAAAATCTAACTTTATTTTTACTAAACTTTCAAATAATTTAGGAATCGCAGACAATTTGGAAATACCACGATAGTTTTCGATTAGGTTTTTAGATCCTGATTTATGAATAGGTACCAGGTAAGAGATTTTCCATTCCCTCAAAAAATAACCCCCAGAAAGGGATTGATTGAAAATACAAAACAATGGGAATTTTAAGGACTTAGCACAATTTTTTAAAACGATAGCAGGTATACCATCAGCACCAGGTGTAGATTTTGGTTCAATAGTCTGAAGCTCTGAAAAGACCTCTTCTAAATTTAAATGCAATTCACCAATATTAGTACCAGTATATGGGAAATCAACGTCAACATTGGGTATATTATTGATTGGAGTTGAATATACTGATTGGAAGAAATCCGCAAATAAGCCAAGTATGGAAGAAGTATCAGAAGCATCAGTGTTCCTAAATGACATTTGCTTTGGATAGCCCGAAGACTTCCTTTTTACATTAATATATGACCAGAACGAATTCGAATTTGACTTTATATTACTTTCAATATTCAATATATAAGACCTGTATAGGAATTTATTAAGTATAAAAAAGTCCTTACGAAATTTACTGAATCTAGCATAATCTAAATCATTGTTTGTTTTCTTGTATTTGTTAAAAGCTTTTCGTTTGAGATTTTTCAAATTCACCAGTTGCTTATTATACCACGGGAGCTTCGGTTGAATGAATTTGTTTCTTGATAGAGGAACAAACTTACTAAAAGAGTCAAAAATAATAGACACAAAACGCGAGTACATCTGGTCGAGGTTTAGACCATTCAATTCAAAAGACCAGTTAATTTGTTCAAGAAAATTGTTCAGTTCAATGTAATTTGCCTTATTGAAATTAAAGTTCTTGGATTTATTCTCCGATTCGTTTGGTAAAAAAGTGTACAATTCAAATTCAACATATAATTCTTTGTGATGAATTGATTCTTTTAATAATGAGAATGGAACATCCAAAACTTTCGAGCTTAGAAAGTCGTTACATACAAAAACTAAGTCTAATATATTATTTAATGAATTATGAATTCTATTAATTTGGTAAAGAATAAGATAATAAAGCGAATCAATCATGTAATATTCATAATCTTTTTTCAAATTAGATGCAATTAGCATATTATCATCATTTGACCAATTCCATATAATGTTTGATAAGTTAAAATCACCAAAACAGCAAACAGTATCAAAATTAGTGCAAGAATTATTCACAGATTCAATATTTACAAAATGTTTTCTATAAATTTCAAGATCGCTATTAGGTGGAATATAGCTTAAGATAAAGAATAAACGAACATTTTGAGTTGAGAACACATTAATAGATAAGCATATTTGCTCAACATCCAAATGAGGCAGTGCAACTTCTTTACAGCATAACTTTGTACTGATGGCAATTTAAATACCACCTCCACGTTCAGAGACGGTTTCACATCTGTCGCGTCTGTATACAGCAAAATATCGAGGGTCAAAAAGTTCATAGGAAGATATTCCGGGGTAAAGCCAGGTTTCCGCAATTAAAATGACGTCATAATCAAGTTGGATTGAATTTTTAAATAATTCAGAAACTTTTGTTCTGATGCCGCTCGCATTGTGGTAATAAACTTTAAGCGACGATTTCACACATAAATTAGGTAATGAAGATAAAGCGAGGTTTGAAGGAATCAAAGATCCCCTCAAGCTACTTCGTTTTTTGGAATGTACTTGAAAGGACGTATCTTTACTCCCCGTGGCCAGAAAGTTTCAACATAGATTTTCTTCGAGCATTCCATTGAAATTCCAATTTTAAAATTTACAAATTTCAAGTTTGAATCGGATTCTTGATTTTTTATAAGCTTACTAGCTGACCCCGCGAACTTTGTCTCGCCGCCTTTCAGAGCAACTCCAATAACAATTTTCCCTTTGAAAACCAATGAGTTTTCCGAAATTTTCATCAAAAACTTTTTGTTTTCCATTCGAAACCCCATTTTGAAATTTCCCAGTTTTCCATTGGAAAACCAATGCACCTGCAATAATATGCTATTCTCCTTTTGATAACTAATGAGTTTTCCGAGTTTTTCATCAAGAACTTTCTTTTTCCATTTGAAAACCCATTTTGAAACAAAATATTCCCAGCAAAAAAAATCTTATATATGCATGCTCCTGCATGCACTTTACATGCAAATAATTTTAAAAAAAATTCCCTAAGAACCATCTACAGACTAACACGAAAAAAAGTAGCCAAATCCGTCCAGACGTTTGTTAGTTGTGCGGTTATACATGAACAGGATTTCATTTTTATATACACTGCCAATCACTAGGATGAGGCCACATATTTTTCAACCGATTTTCGTTCTGTATACCTGTTGGAATTTGTTTAACCCGGAAAATTTTACTACATGAGAGTAGGTACATATTTTCTTAAAATAAAGTGAAACAATTATAGGGTTAATTAGAAAAGACCGTTGGAATTTCCCTTAATTAATGAATGAGCTACCTAAAAAGGATATAAAAAAGTGCGTCACTAGGATGAGGCCATTGTGAATATTTCGTTGTAGAAGTTCACATCAGCGATTTTTTTCAAAATTTTGGTTGCAATATTTAAGAACGTTTTAGAAATAACTCTTTTTATTTAATTTCAATTACAAATGGGTTCCGGAAAGACGTTGACAGTGGCAGAAAGAGGACAAATCGATGCTTTCAAGGAAATGAGACTCTCAAGCCGAGAAATAGCAAGGAAGCTGAACAGAAGTAAGACAGTTGTAAACAACTATCTTGCTGATCCTCAAAACTATGGAAAAAACCAAAAAGGACGCACAGCCCAAGCAACAACATCCCGAGAAAAGCGGTTAACTTCACGTATTGCTTAAAATTCCACTCAATCAGCTACTAAAATAAGGTCCAAAAGCGGTGTATCAGCCAGTATTTCGACAGTCCGAAGGATAATAAGAAAAGATGTAACTATCCAGAGAAGAAAACTTAAAAAGAAACCTGTTCTAAAGCAAGTACACAAGGAGCTGCGAATGAACTTTGCAACAGAACATGTCGCTTGGAGCAGTCAATGGAAACGCGTTGTCTTTTCGGATGAAAAAAAGTTTAACCTTGACGGCCCCGATGGTTACAACTTTTATTTCCATGATTTAAGAAAAGAGGAACTAATTTTGGGAAGAAATCACAGCCGTACATCAGGTGTCATGGTGTGGGGAGCTATCACCTACTATGGCAAAATCGAGTTGGAGTTTCTTTCTACAACAATGAACGGAAACAGCTACAAATGCTTGTTGGAACGGTCATTTGCGAAGATGAAAAATATTTTTGGACCTCTGCCTTGGATTTTCCAACAAGACAATGCCCCCATCCACACTTCCAGGGTTGTCAAAAGCTGGATTTTATCAGAGGACGTAGAGCTTTTGCCATGGCCGCCCTATTCACCGGACTTGAAAATAATCGAAAACGTATGGGCATGGCTATCTCGAAAAGTTTATGAAGGTGGTAGACAGTTTGAAGACAAGGAGTCCTTAATTGAAGCTATCCGTGATGCCTGGGACGAGATTTCGCTTGACTATTTAAAAAAACTTTATGATTCCATTCCAAACCGTCTAATAGAGGTCATATCAAAAAATGGGGGGCATACTCATTATTAATGGAGAAAAACTTAATAAATAAATGTTTGAAAACCAAAAACTGAAAACATTTCTTTCATTTTTTTGATATTTTATAAGATTTTTAATGTGGCCTCATCCAAGTGACGCTTTTTTCATACTGTTTTTAAGTAGCTCTTTAATTGATGTAGGGAAATTCCAACAGTCTTTTCTAAATAACCCCTTAATTTTATGACTTTTTTTAAAGAAAATGTCTACCTACTCAAATGTAGTAAATTTTTATGGGTACGAAATTTCCAGCAGGTATAAAGAGCGAAAATCGATTAAAAAATATGTGGCCTCATCCTAGTGATTGTCAGTGTATATACAAGTAATGCCCTAAATAAATACATTTAAGAATTAAAGAAAGTCTTTTACATTGATTGTGGGACAGTAACTCCCATAGACTCTAGTGGGCACCAAGTTGTATGACCGAAGAGAAACGGGTCGGGAAGTCTTTTGAGGTACAATTCATGGTAGAACACAGCGTTGCAAACCAAATTTGCGCTGGGATAATATACATATGTATGAATGTACACCACGACGCTCACAGCCTGGGTCTACCACGATATCTAGAAATATATTATCTAGAAAGTAAAAATCTCGAATATGAAAATCTCGAAATGCCAAAATCTAGAAAAAAAAATTTCGAATGCAACAATAATTGGCCGCGAATTTTAAACATTGTCTCAAAAATTCAAACATACATTCTGGATAACTTACTTCTCCTTAACAAACTTAAAGTTGACAAGTAAAGCTATCAATTGCACATTGCTACTCATGGACCTGTGAGAACAAATACCCATCTAAACACATTGTCAATGAAACTGTAAGAAAATCCACAGTAAATTCAGTATTATTAAAATTAGTCTAACGTGAGCTTGAAATTACCTCTATAAAAGATGAAAGTAAATGAAATTGTCACAAATAAAGGAAATATTAAAATTGAAATCGAAAAAATTGCGTTAATAATAAATATTATTGGTTGTGTGAGCTTAACAAATCGCATTATTGTCGTGCCAGAGTAATCACTGTCAAGAATAATGACAAGCACATTGTTGTTAAAATTCCCTCCGAGCATTTGCATACCCCTGTAGCATATAAGAAATATGTTGATTTGTGTAGTTCTGCAATATCTTGCTCAGAAAATAAAATATTGGGTAAACTGATGTATTTGTGTTTTATTGAGTTTTAACTGTTAAAAATACAAACAAAAAAATCTCGAATTTTTATTTTTTTTCGAGATTTTTTTCTAGATAGAGTCTTTCGAGATTTTTGTTAATTCTGGATTTTTGTGGATTCGAGATTTTTGCGTTCTAGATATTTTTTTTTTATTTTCGAGATTTTCGGCATTCGAGATTTTTGGCATTCTAGATTTCGTCATGATCCCTCACAGGGTCTACCACGATATCTAGAAATCAATTATCTAGAAAGTAAAAATCTCGAATATGAAAATCTCGAAAACAAAAATCTAGAATGGAAAAAATCTCGAAAACAAAAATCTAGAAAATAAAATCTCGAAATGCCAAAATCTAGAAAAAAATAATCTCGAATGCAAAAATCTAGAATGTATGTTTGAATTTTTGAGACAATGTTTAAAATTCGCCGCGAATTTTAAACATTGTCTCAAAAATTCAAACATACATTCTGGAAAACTTACTTCTCCTTAACAAACTTAAAGTTGACAAGTAGAGTTATCAATCATACAATTGCACATTGCTACTCATGCACCTGTGAGAACAGTTACCCATCTAAACACATTATCAATGAAACTGCAAGAACATCCACAGTAAATTCAGTATTGTTAAAATTAGTCTAACTTGAGCTTGAAATTACCTCTATAAAGATGAAAGTAAATGAAATTGTCACAAATAAAGGAAATATTAAAATTAAGGTTTTAGTTGGAAGGCCTCACATTGGCCTGTACAGATTCATTGAAATTTTGTCGAATGAATCTGTTCATGTTAGGTGTCTTGTTGAAAAACTTCAGATTGGAGAGGAGACTAGAGTTAGACGAGAGTACTTACAAAAAGAAAAACGTATCTTGAAAGTCCTCGATGAAAAGGAAGAGAAAAGTTATGTTGGGTTCCTAAGAAGTCTTGCGGCTAACATTTATAAAACTTGTATTAAGTATTTGTTTTTTTTTTTTTTTTAAATACATATTTAATTTGTTTTTGTTTTCTTTTTTTGTTTATTGTTTTGATTTTCTTATTGTTTGCAACTATTTTTCTTGCTCAGAAAATAAAATATTGGGTAAACTGATATATTTGTGTTTTATTGAGTTTTAACTGTTAAAAATACAAAAAAAAAATCTCGAATTTTTATTTTTTTTCGAGATATTTTTCTAGATAGAGTCTTTCGAGATTTTTGTTAATTCTGGATTTTTGGGGATTCGAGATTTTTGCGTTCTAGATAATTTTTTTTATTTTCGAGATTTTTGGCATTCGAGATTTTTGGCATTCTAGATTTCGTCATGATCCCTTCCCCGGGATATATGGAAGAACTTGCTGATCCCGGTTGTGGCTCAGATGAAGGGGGAAAATTCATTATCTCTTCTTTGTCCATATACATATATATATATGTGTGTACATGTGCCTATACATACATACATATACATACATATAGCAATTATAAAATTTTCTAAAAAAATTTCGATTTGACAATTTTCGAAAATTGAAATCGATCAGATTTGTTTTTTTTTTTTTTTTTTGTAGTGAAAAAATATTTTTTTTAACATTAGCACCGTTTGTCATTTGATGGCATTTGAAAAATATACATTTTATTTTTTCTAAACCTTCTACCCTAATACCTCTTGCATTTAGAGAAAAAATTAGGAAAATCGGTCAACCAGTGTGCCCGGTTAGCGAACGAACACAAAAATTAAGCTGTTCTTTTATATATATAGATAACAAAGAATTTCATTTGGGCTAGTCGCGAGGTTTGTAGAAATATATTTGATGATGGCATCAGTTGAAGTGGAAGCATGGAAACTTCCGATGTGAAACCATTTCAAGTTCCTTGCAATCTTAAGATCACTGCATTGTGGTTTAATGCCAACGATTACATTGTTTCTACTTTGTTGGGAGACGTTACCCACTCCGATTGTAGCATTGGAAGCATCATTGGAAACATCAATATTTGCATTGTTGGATAATAAAAGATTATTGTCAACAAAGGCAGCAGCAGCATTTTTATCAACAACAGCAGTATCAGCGACGTCGTCGATGCCGACGTTGACTTCAGTGGCATTTTTTGTACAGGCATCAGAAACAGCAACAACAACATCATCAGCAGCAACTGATCTTACCGAGGTGTCAACCACATTAGTACACTAGTCAAAACAATTAAAGGAACACTTGAAAAAACTCAAAAATGGAGTGGTTTTTTAAAAGGCTGTATCTCAGTAGAAAAAAGTCGGATTGAAGTGAAATAAAAAGTTTTTCAAAGGTTATTATTTTTTCTTTTCAAATTATTTTGAGTTAAAAAAGTACCGTTAGTCGTTTTTGCTTGAGCGAAAAAAATGTTCACTCAATTTCAAAATCGAAAAAAAAATAAACTTTGAGGTTTCATAAAATGAACGGAAATTTTTTTTCAATCCAACCAATCTAAGATTCAATTTAAGAATTTTGTTGGCTATAATTCACTGTTTGGTTCAGATCGCTACGATTTTTTTTCTAATCAAAAAATGGGTTTACATGCAAAAACACAATTTTGACTTTGGACCCTAATAACTCTGCTAAATATTGACTTACAAACAAAATAAAAGCAGATTTGAAAAATTTGTTAAATTTTCTACACAAAAACATTTTGAAAAATAAAAATATTGCTTTTTTTCAATTTTTTCTATCAATTTATAAAAAGGTCCAAAATACGCATTTTTCAACTTTTTCATAAAAACTACCGTTATTTTGTGGTTTTCAGTGATACAACTAATCTGAGGCTTAATTATTAAAGCTTATAAAATTTCCTTGATTTTGGTGAAAATTTCACATCAATACGATTAACCGTTTCTCTGTTTCGATCAGTCAAACTTGCGAAACACTTTTTTTTCAATTTTAAGGAAAGCTTTGTTTTTTCTTATTTTTCTGTTCTTTTGAATTTGTTTATTTTTTAAATTTTTTTATTTTTTTCATTATCATTATGATTTTGTGAAATTCGGACGAATTTTCATCAAAATCAAGGAAATTCGTCCGAATTTAACAAAATCATAATGATAATGAAAAAAATAAAAAAAATTTAAAAAATAAACAAATTCAAAAGAACAGAAAAATAAGAAAAAACAAAGCTTTCCTTAAAATTGAAAAAAAAAGTGTTTCGCAAGTTTGATTGATCGAAACAGAGAAACGGTTAATCGTATTGATGTGAAATTTTCACCAAAATCAAGGAAATTTTATAAGCTTTAATAATTAAGCCTCAGATTAGTTGTATCACTGAAAACCACAAAATAACGGTAGTTTTTATGAAAAAGTTGAAAAATGCGTATTTTGGACCTTTTTATAAATTGATAGAAAAAATTGAAAAAAAGCAATATTTTTATTTTTCAAAATGTTTTTGTGTAGAAAATTTAACAAATTTTTCAAATCTGCTTTTATTTTGTTTGTAAGTCAATATTTAGCAGAGTTATTAGGGTCCAAAGTCAAAATTGTGTTTTTGCATGTAAACCCATTTTTTGATTAGAAAAAAAATCGTAGCGATCTGAACCAAACAGTGAATTATAGCCAACAAAATTCTTAAATTGAATCTTAGATTGGTTGGATTGAAAAAAAATTTCCGTTCATTTTATGAAACCTCAAAGTTTATTTTTTTTTTCGATTTTGAAATTGAGTGAACATTTTTTTCGCTCAAGCAAAAACGACTAACGGTACTTTTTTAACTCAAAATAATTTGAAAAGAAAAAATAATAACCTTTGAAAAACTTTTTATTTCACTTCAATCCGACTTTTTTCTACTGAGATACAGCCTTTTAAAAAACCACTCCATTTTTGAGTTTTTTCAAGTGTTCCTTTAATTGTTTTGACTAGTGTATTTTCTAATGCAGTTTTATTAGAAGCAGTTGGAGCAAAAACAACATCTTCAGAACTTTTGTTTTTCTTTTGTTACTTCGTTACTTTTGCTAGCTTTGCCTGGTAATGATGACGATCTACGACGAGTGCTTATATTTGCAATTTGCTTCGACGAAATATTACTCAAGCGGGGGTTAGGCACAAAAACCTTACTAACAAGTGATGAAGACCGGGGCGTGTTGGACGAAGGGGGTACATTCTGTTTGTTAGTGTTTTTTATTTTCGTATTTTGTTTTTGTTCAATAACATTTTGTTTTCGTTTCGATCGGGTAGACTCACGCATACTTCGACTTGCATTTAAGTTTACCATAGAGTTATCAAAATCATTATTTTGTTTTTGCACTTTATCCATGTTGGAAGAATTACTAGAGCAAGGGTCAACAACCTCAGACATTAAAACTGGTTCTATATTTGTTTTTTCATTGCAATTTAGTTTGTCATTATTTGATTGATTGTTTGTAGGGATCAAAGTATTTGGGATTATTTTATCGGGCATATTAAGCAATTCACTGATTTGGATCAATTCACCATTTAATTGCAAAACAGTTTGTATTGATTCTTTAATTTTAACTAAAACAGCGAGTGTAGAAACAGCTGAGCATGAGCTACACTTCCATGATAGATTGGGGTTTAATTTAAGAATAGATATAACGTTATCACTTAATGAAGAACACTTTTCATGGATAGTTTGGTTGCAAAACCCACCGCACTTTAGACCATCTTGATCAATCGGTAGATTGCACTTTGGACATAGATTATCCATGGTTTTAAAGTGTTTAAGAATTAATTAGCAACATTGTTATCGAGAGCTCACAGTAAACACGTCTGTATCACACAACGATTACTCAAAGTGAGTATTATTTAGGTATTATTTCCTTCACCGTACCCGATTCGTACATAATTTAGTGATGCGTACAGACGCACTTCTTTGTTGTTTTGTGAGCAAAAAATATTTTTATTTCCGACACTTTTTTGTTTCGGAGAACAAGTAAAAAATCGCGATGCATAGCATGAACTCGCGAAACGTCGAACGTCGCTCTAAATTTGAAATTCCGACGCAGATTTCAAATTTTTTCGTAGATGTCTACGATTGACCGAAAAATAAAGGCGGATTATTTTCACTCAGATAATGTCTGACACTTTGGGAAACCCGGATTTAGATAATTATAAAAAAAATGACTCTAGTTGAATCCTACTTTTTTGAGCTAGAGCAGGGTAAAGAATTGTTTCCTCCTCCTTCTCTTTGTTTTTGTTTATAAGTTCCACTAAGCGACTGAGCCAAAATTTGATCATGGATGATTTTAGATAATCGTTCCACCAAAAATAATTAGTTTTGGTGATCCGTCGCGTCGTTTCGTCCACAATTAGAGAAAATTTTGTTGATTGGAGATCTGAAATTATTTTCTCTCTTGCCGTTTTCCCCAAAACTTCCATTAGTTCAGTGGGCCGCCAGAAAACCCATCAGTAAAAACGGCAAGTTATGAGTAACAAATAAATAAACCAGAAAGATATCAATTTTAACTTGGTTCTTTTCTTATTTATATTCCAGACATGAGAATCTGCCTTGTCATGTAATTTCAGATATCTCAAATGATTGATTGAATAACGGTTTATCGCAAACCTTTCGGATCCATTCCAGTCGAAAGCTTGTTTGTCCTGTTTTTTTTATTTTTTCCTCCGAAATGTTGCTATTAATAATTAAATTCAATTGAATACAAATACGGAAACTATTGGATTTTTTGGATATCAATTCGTCAAATCGATTTCTTCTTATCTTGAAAATAGATCTTACCAAGTTAAATTCAGAAACTCTTACTCAAAACCTTTCAACGCCAAATCGGGTGTACCACAAGGTAGTCACTTAGGACCCCTTTTATTTATTTTAGCTATTAACGATGCTCCGTTAAGTGTTCGAAGTAGTAAAATTCTTATCTTAACAGATGATATGAAGATTTTCAAAAATATTTCATGCAATGAAGATCGCGTTCAACTGCAAGATGATATAAATAAGTTTGTTGTATGGTGTGAAAAGAATTATTTGAATCTTAACCCAAGAAAATGTCAGACAATGACAATTTCCAAAAAGCGTAATCCTAAATCTTATGATTATGTTATATCCCAACACATATTATCCCGTGTCTTTAAAGTTAGGGACTTAGGAGTTCTTTTCACATCTAATTTAGATTTTTCAGAACACATTAATAACATCGTCAATAAAGCTAATTCAATGTTAGGGTTTATTAAGCGTTGGTCCAAGGAATTCCTTGACCCTAACTTTTCCTATGCCTTGTACAATAGTTTGGTTCGACCCCATCTCGAATATGCATCACAAGTTTGGTCTCCTCATTATGCGATACATATTGAGAGACTAGAATCAGTTCAACGCAATTTTACACGTTTTGCCTTTAAAGGGCTTCAATGGTTTGAACCCAATAATATCCCTTCTTACGATGATCGACTTGCATATTTCCAGATGCAAAAACTGTGCCAAAGGAGAACAAATAATGATATAGTTTTCCTTCATCAAATTATTATTAGTGTCACTGATGCTCCAGATATTACATTACATTTCATTTCACAGTACTTCACACATAAATGTAACGAACTACAGACACATAGCAGCACTGGTGACTGAGACCATCGGCTGGGACAGAACAAGACATACAACAGAGAGAGACAGATAGACACATAGAAAGAAAGCACACATAACAGAAACCTACGTGGCTCAGAGGAGGAGACTTAGATTTAGATTTGTATTGTCTCATGTTATCGCACAGGTGGCCTCAGATAAGCTGGCGATTTTTGTAGAAAAAGAATGCTGCTGAAGCTGGGGTTTGAACCCGTAGCGTTCGGCTTAGCAATCCACTACTCTATCCTCTGAACCATGGCCACCTGCATGCTCCAGATATTTTGAGTTCTATTTTCTTTAATTACAGAGGTGGAGATTATATTTTGCGTTCTCATAATTTGATTAAAGTCCCCCAACATAGAACTAACTACGGAATGCATGAGCCACTGACAAGAATGAGTAAGCTATTGAATGCGTATGAAGACTTATTTGACTTTAATATCAATAAAAACAAGCTAAAACTAATTCTTAAAACCACTGTTCCACGTTCTTCAATGTTTTTTTTGTATTGTTTGTCTCATTGTAATTTTACTTTTTTACTTACTTACTTACTTGACAAGTGTCTTCTACACGCTTATTTATTGTTTTTTTCGTGTTTTTATAATTTTTTGACTTTAAAATTTTAAAATTTTGGATTTTAAATTTTGCATTTTTACTTTTTTTGCTTTTTGTAAGATTTTAATTTAAATCTTTGATTTATTTTGTTTTTCCTTTTTGTACCTGCTTGCATTAAGCAGTCCCTAACTCTTGCCTTCCTAACGTTCGTATCGCCATCGCTTTTTTATTTTATTTATTTCAAATAATTTCTAATTAAGTGCCGATACTACTAGCAACCGTAATTGCGATCGTACTCGATGAAAATGGACCCCAGCGCGTGCGGTATCTGGGGGGGAAAGAGGTGTGGGAATTAAAAAAAAAAAATCATACTGGCTAGGGGAAAGCCGACCTTTCCCTTTCGATTTTGTTGCCTTGAATATTGATTTTTCTTATAGTTTTTCAGCTATTATTTATTTATTTATTTATTTATTTATTAAACGATAAGCATTTTAAAACAATGTGTCTTATTAT
This sequence comes from Sphaerophoria taeniata, assembly GCA_943590905.1. Classification (NCBI taxonomy): domain Eukaryota; kingdom Metazoa; phylum Arthropoda; class Insecta; order Diptera; family Syrphidae; genus Sphaerophoria; species Sphaerophoria taeniata. The sequence continues at coordinate 133,219,437 of OX016540.1, forward strand.
TAATACCTACTTAGTGTATCTACATTCATTTAATTTTAAAAATCATGTGAGCAATTGAAAAAAAGTTAAAACAAAATAACAATTTATATCTTATTAAGTTAGCAGAGTTATAAGTAAGTGAATTATAAATTATAATTATTGAGATTACATAGTTGATAATTACAGAGAAAGAGAGAGTGAGAGATAGTGAGAATCTATATACAGGGTGATTCACGAGCGTTGTGCCAAAAAGCTAGAGCGTATAGGTTGAGTTGAGACAAGAAAAAAATCGTATGGGAGGGGGGGGGGTCTATTCCCCCCCGTTTAGCCGGGAGGGGAAATTTTCTGAAAAATTGACTTATTTTGTTTAAAAAAATATTTAAAATCAACGGCTTCGTTTACAACACCGTGCTATACCTTTCTGAAAAGCCAAAAACTTCTTCTTTCACTTTGTTTTTAAATTAAATTGTTTTAACAAATAGTTTAAAAATAATAAATTTTCAAACTCAAAATTTTCAAAAAAAAAGCAAAAAAAAAATGTTTGAACTCATTTTTTTCAAAATTTTATGTAATTAAGTACTAATTTTGTTTTAAAAATTCAACGTGTTTGTTAATTTTTAGTCGAAAACAGAAAACCAGATGCAAAAATGTCTTCGTTTTTGAGAAATTAAGAAAAAACCGAAACCACTTTTTTCTAAAAAATCTTTATTTTTATTTTTACCTATCTGGACTTTTAGTTTAATTTATTAGTTTAATTTATAAATTTAATTTTTTGTAATTGGAGTTTTATGAGGACACAATAAAGTAGAAAAGTATTACATTATCTCTGGATTAACCATTTTGTTCATTGATATCGTCTGAAAACTGAACTGTAATTTTTTCTTACTATACCTGGGGCCGCGGCCACTCGCCGGCGAAGAGTTCTACCTGCTAGGGGCTTAAGATAATTAAACCGCATTTTTTCTTGAATGAAAAAACGATTAACAACCTAAAGGTAAATAAAAGGCATCGCATATTTACTAAACAACCATTTACAAATTAAAATATTAACTCATCAACACAACAATAACAAACTTATACGCTCGAGAAGAGTTAGCGGACAGGAACTTCTGCTACGGTTTAACTTATTGTCGAGATCGGGAAGCTGAAAGACTCTACGCTGAAAGATATCCCAATAGATGGCGCCGAAGTCGTAGCATGTTTTCAAGAATCCGCCGACGAGAGCGCTGAGAGCTAGAAGTGAAAGGTCAATGGTAGACGTTATCAATGAAAAAAATGATTAATCCAGGGAAAATCCAATACTTTTCTACTTTATTGAGTCCTCATAAAACTCCAATCACAAAAATTAAATTTATAAATTAAATTAATAAATTAAACTAAAAGTCCAGATAGGTAAAAATAAAAACAAAGATTTTTTTAGAAAAAAGTGGTTTTGGTTTTTTCTTGATTTCTCAAAAACGAAAAGACATTTTTGCATCCGGTTTTCTGTTTTCGACTAAAAATTAACAAACACATTGAGTTTTTAAAACAAATTTAGTACTTAATTACATAAAATTTTGAAAAAAATTAGTTCAAAAATGTTTTTTTTTGCTTTTTTTTTGGAAAATTTTGAGTTTGAAAATTTATTTTTTTTAAACTAATCGTTAAAACAATTTAATTTAAAAACAAAGTGAAAGAAGAAGTTTTTGGCTTTTCAGAAAGGTATAGCACGGTGTTGCAAACGAAGCCGTTGATTTTAAATAATTTTTTTAAACAAAATAAGTCAATTTTTCAGAAAATTGCCCCTCCCGGCTAAACGGGGGGGAATAGACCCCCCCTCTCCCATACGATTTTTTTCTTGTCTCAACTCAACCTACACGCTCTAGCTTTTTGGCACAACGCTCGTGAATCACCCTGTATATAAAAATGTAATGTTGGTTTGTGTACGCTCGAAAAACTCAAAAAGTTCTGCACCGATTGAGCTGAAATTTTAACATGGTATAAAATCCGTATCAAGGATTGTTTTTATTTATTTTTTGCATCAGTCACTAATCACAAACAGTGCCAATGTTAAAAAATAATGCTTTTCCCACTACAACAAAATTAAAACAAAATTGATCAATTTTCAAATACTCAAACATATTTTTTAATTGTGAGAATAAACTTTGTTTAATAAAACGGTAAGCTATTGGAGCAGCGTGTCCTTTATAGAAGACAGCATATACTTCGTTTTTCCCTTATTAACCGCTAAACCCAGTTTTGCCGCTTCTGTCTCAATTCTAACACAGGCGCCATTGACATCACGCTGTGTTCTTCCCATTATATCAATATCATCGGCGTACTCGAGTGTTGGACAGAACGATGTTAAATAAATCGCACGACAACGCATCGCCTTGTCTGAATCCTTTTTTGACGTCGAAAGATTACGTAAGAGCAGCGTGAGTTCTGAATCGTCATTTTGCACAAGCGAACGAGCTTGACAGGGATGCCAAAACTGGATATGGCATTATACAGTGCTTCTCAATAGATGCTTTCATACGCTTTAAATCGATAAAATGATGGTATGTGTCGATTTATTTTTTCTAGCACCTTCCGTAATGTGAACATTTGATCGATGGTGGACTTTCCTGGTCTAAAGCCACCGATATGGACCTGTTAGTTTGTTGACAAACGGTGTCAGGGAAGTGGGTAGCGGGTAGCGGGAAGGGTAGCGGGAAGGGTAGCGGGGTGACGGGAAGCGGGAGTATGTAGAGAGAAACGGGGTAGCGGTTAGCGTGTAGGGTAGGATAGCGAGTAACGGAGTATCGGGGTAGCGGGTAACGAATAGCAGCTTAGGTCTTTTATTTATCGATTGAGGCAGAACGATGATGAAATTACATATACGTCGAGACACCGTTGTGGAAGCAGATGAAGTAGTTAATTATCGAACAGAATTTTAAACTCACTTGATCTGCCAGGGATACCACCACACATATTAAAATTGAATAACGTAGTGGAAGCAACGATTTTAACGGGGCCACTGCAAAGCGTGGCAGGGTACAGCTAGTAATTTTATAAATTTATGAAAGAAAAAACAGAAAAATATTTTCAGAAACAATTTCAACACTTATATTGGTTTTTCAAAGATTTCTCAAAACTATTGTAGCTGTGAATTCCCCTCAGATTGTTAGACAAGGAGCTCCAAAGGCCAACCGCGTGTAGTTTTGAGTTCCAAGTTCCAACATCGGAATCATTCTCGTCATCAGCTTTCCTGACATGAATTTTAGCATCTTCTGCCTGCATTTCTAAGTTAAAATTATTTTTTAAGCCTTAAACATAAGACAAGAAAATAATAATACAGTTTTGTTGAATTGTTGAGGTTGGTGGAAATAAAATGTATTGCTTCTTTCGAACTGTGTGTTTCTTTATCAGCAAGTTGAAAATAATATTTTAAAGGGTCCCATTTTGGCTGACCAGGCGTCCTCTTTATGGAGGACATGTCCTCTTTTTAACTTAAAAAACTTTTGTCCGGTGACTTTTTCTTAAAAAAGCGATTTGTCCTCTTTTTCGGTGTCCTCTCAGTCTTCGATTTATATTAAAAAATAATTTTCGTGTGAAGACGGCCTTAAAAGAATCTTCATGACTTGAACTCACCCATTCCAGACCCCATTCAGAACGCCATCTGTTCTTTTCTACTTTTTAATAATCGAAGCTGTACAATGGTGATGACGAGCAAAACTCCGCCAGCAGTACAGAACCATTAATTCCACCCAACCGACATTGACGAAGTGAGGATAGCTATATCTAAACTTAAGTCGAACAAAGCCGCTGGAGCAGACTAGCCGCCGAACTGTACAAATCCAGCTGGAGATGATTTGGTAAGGCGTATGCACCAGCTCATATTCACACTACGGCAGATCTTGAAGAAGACCCAGGAACTTCAAATCGATACCTACCACCATTATATCGATTTCAAGACCACGTGCGACAGCGTCTGTGGTGTCTAGTTTTGTCATCCCATAAAAACTCGTCCGCCTATGTAAGATGGCAATGGAAAACTCACGCTGTTCCATCATGGTCGGAAAAAACCTAACGGACGCATTTGATGCCACAAATGGTTTTAGACAAGGCGATGCGCTGTCATGCGATTTCTTCATCATCGTTTTTGAAAAGATTGTGCAAAACTCCAACGTCAACACCAAAGGCACAATCTTTCAAAAGTCCGTCTAGCTACTAGGATACGCAGACCACATTGACATAATTGGAAGAACACAGCGTGATGTCAGTGGAGCGTTTGTGAGTCTTGAGACGGAGGCCAGGAAGATGGGTCTAGCGGTTAACGAGGGCAAGATCAAGTTAATACTGTCAACAAAAAAGGACAACCAACATCAACATAGACAGATTTAACTTCGAGGTAGTTAAGGACTTCGTCAACTTACGATCCGCTATCAACTCAGACAACAACACCAGCGCTGAAATCAAACGAAGAATCAGTCTTGCCAATCGCTGCTTCATTGGACTTAGAGAAAAATTCTTCGAGTGATTTTTGGTCCTGTCTGCATAAATGGAGAGTGCAGACGAAGATTCAATCAAGAACTGTACGAGCTGTTCAGCGACACTGACCTGGTCAAAAAAGTTATGGTGCAACAACTTAGATGGTTGGTTCATGCAGGTAGAGTGAATGGAAAATAATGCACCGGCTCGTAGATTCTTCGAATCTGGCTGGATAAGGCCCTGGTCCGACCTTAACTGTAGCGCCACCATAAATGGAAAAAAATGTTGTTAGAATTAAATATTTGTTTTCTTTAATTCAAATAAATTATCAAAAAATTTTAATTTCGGTTTTTTTTTTTTTTGAGATTTTGGTAGGTGTCCTCTTTTCCTTGATTCTATATCTGGTCACCCTAGTCCCATTGCTCAATAATACGATCAATTGCAGCCAATTGATGAATGTGGTTAAAAACCAAATAAATTATGTAAAAAATTAGTTTTACCTGACGAGAAAGCCAACGTGTAGCATTACAGGATATTATAACATGGAGTTTCGTCCCAAAATAGGTTTTGAAAGCTTGCTTTCTGGAAGCGCTGTTGCAGAAGTAGTAGCATATTTTTCTTACCAGACCATCAATTATTGAGATTGGCAGGTCAATAGACGCAGCTTTTGATGATAAGTTAAAATTATGACATATTATGCACCCGTTAACTAATAAATTCGGAAAAACTTGTTTTAGTTTAGCTTGTACGCCATTGAGTCTTCCCACCATGATCATCACTGCGCAATTTTCGGCTGTAAAACCTACCAAATTTTTAAAAGGTATTTCTTTGTCTTTAAAAACATCACAAATTATTTTGAAAATCCCATCAGCAGACCCGTCTTCAATTTGTCTAAAGAAGCTTTGCATTGAACTTTGAAACTCAATTCTATTACTCGTCCAATTTAATTATTTGAAGTCCACTTAAAAACAATTTGCTATTTTTTTTTTTTTTTTTATCCGAGACACAACCCTCAGGTGCATCTTGCGACGTTTTATGTACCAATTGCCATAAAAATCGAATTTGACAGATAGAGTGAGTTGGAGCGTTTTATTCGTACTTGAACTTGAATACTGTGCTGGTTACTGAGTAGTGAAAAAAACACGACTATTATTATAGTTATAGAAGTTCAAATACAAGATAATTTGAATGTTAAAGAAGCAAAAAATCGTTGTCAGCTGATTGTTTGTGGGTGACAACGTAACATTCAAATGCAAAAATTTGCTTATCTCAGTGTAAGCCCCGTGATTGTTCATCAACTACAACTTCTTCCTATAAATAAAACACGATCAATGGTTTTTCATCGACGACAGAATATCAACGTTATTTATTCAAAAATAATATTTTGTTCTTGTGCTGCCACTTCATTTAATTTATTTATGAATTTTATATTTAATTTAGTTATAAAGTTCTAAATTAGGTCAAGAACTATTCTATATTCTTTGGTGATTATGATTAATTTGTGAGTTAAGTTATTAGTTTCATATATACATTACAATTTAATCCAATAAAATGAGCTGCGCATTTGTAAGATGTTCTAAACATTTTGTACAATTAATATAATTTACAATGTGTAATTTTTAATTTTTTTTATTAAACTTAACTTGAAAATATTTAACAGAAAAATGCAACAAATAAATTTAATTACTATCAAATAAATGCTGAACAAAATCACTTTTATTGATGGAAATAATTTATTTTTTATTCGAGAGGTTTTTCTTTTTGTTAATAAACAAATAGGGTAGGTATGGTAAAATGCATGCGAGGTCGTTTGATCAAAAATTAATTGTGAGATTTTTGGACGGGTTTTGAATACGGAAGTTGTTACAAAGAATAGGTGGATATCTTTATTTTAAACGAAACTTTCTCAGACGCTTCATGCCGCTCTAATGGACGAAACCTCATTTGCCTTCCGGTTCCTGTGTTTCCAATTTACAAAAATAACTTGCAACTGTGCTCTTAATCGGCTTTAATTAATTCAATTCTGTTTTTTGTTTAAACGGATCCGTTTTTTTTTTTTTTTTTTAATTTAAATCCATATTTTCTGTTAAAACACGAAAAACGTTGGAAAAATGAATTTAACTAGTTTTTCGCTCTTAACAACAGTGTACCAGCCTGTAGTGGCAAAAAAGTTTACTATGTTGTCCCGTTCATGACCAAATGTTCAATAAAAATGCAAATTAGATACAACATCCATGCGACAACGAATACTACAAAAAATTGTCAAATAAATTCCAATTTTCTATATTAGTCTGAGGCTCGTCAAAGTGCCTTCAAATTTAAGAACAACAAATTTGAAATTCTTACCGGTTTTCAAAACATCGGCTTTTGAGAAAAGGTAACATTTCTCTTTTTTTAAATAAGGCAATTATCACATTTTTGACCAAACAATTTATTTGATCGAGTTGCGAACATGTTATTAGAGACCTCTTTAAGAGTGTTCCTCCGGACCAAAACTGCGCTTTTTCAAATGGTATTGTGAAGCGATTGGATTTCGTATCGAAATGATTAAGGTGTCATTGTGTAGACAAAAACTGGCACTATTGGAGCACAATTTCAATTAAGTACTTCATTACTCAGTATTAAAGGCTCAAAAACGCCAAAATGGCCAAAAATCGTACTTTTTCAAAGAGAATTCCATAAAAATAAAAACATTTTTCGCTTACATTTCTTAATGAGTATAAAATTCAACATTTAAGCTGAGACACTATTGGAGAAAAAATTAACTTTTTAAACAAAAAAGAATTTAAAAACAATATATAAAATTCGTATTATTGATAAGCAATTTTTCTTATCATGCGATTGTTATTTTTTTTTTAAGCTGTTCATTTATTTAGCACGTACTTGGTCTCAACACATAGCAATCAAAACATTTTGAAAAAACTTTGATCAAACACATTTTATTTCGATATTAAAAGATACCCATATCTACCTAAATTTGAAAATTCAAATCAGTAACGGCTTTATTAGTTTGGAGGAAGTCACGTTTCTCATAGGAGGCTGATTCTCTCTCTCTTTAGTTTACATTTTTTCCTCTACAGTTGGGTGGCGCTTCAAGCAGTAAGAATTTTCAGTTTCATTCCGGACTCCGGAACATTCTTAAGGCTTGCAAATCAAAAAATTATAAACAGGACATCCGTTAGAGCTTTAATTTATAAGGATTTTTGAAGGAGGTGGCTTAAAATAAAATCAAAAATTCCCTGTCATAACAGAAAGCCAATAAAAATTGAACAGATATCTACGACGTTTAAAGCAGAAACACAATGGTGCTTTAGGCAGACGCGTCGTTGCGTTACTATGCACCCGCTTCACGTGTGCTTTGAATGACAGTTCTCCCTCCATCATCATCAAACAGATTTGCCACTTTACTCCTTTCGAAGTAGTCTACTTCGATTTTTGAAAAACTTTGAATATCTATTCCAACTTCGCACCATCAAGAATGTTTTGAAATCTACTTCACTCGATTTTACTTGATATTTCCAAAATCTGCTTCGATTAACTCATTGAGTAATTTTATGCCTACAGTTCTCTTATTTTCATCAGGAAAATATATAATCGATAAGTTTCTATCCTTATACACGAACAATAAGCGGACACACTTTACAAACACGAAATGTCAACCCATACATATACGCAAAGTATGAGTTACGTGATTGTATTAAAGTGTTTAATATTTTACGCCGTGCGCAACTTGGGTTGGAATGTTGGTTAAATTTAAGCACTAGTGTCATATTTTAGCTTGCTAGTTAAATTTTAACACATCATATCCGCCATGTAGTGTCAAAATTAAATCGAAAGTCAAGTTTGTATACACATTTTAATACAATTCACACACGGCTCTAATTGTAGATCTGTCTATGTATTCATGGTCAATATAAAATACACTATTTTAAAATCTTTTTCGCGTTTTCTCAATCTACTTCGCTTTATTCCCAAATTTACTTCGCTTCCATTTTTTTTTTAAGTGGTAACGCTGCTCCAAACAACAAATGAACAAACAGCTGTTGAGCTGTCAGACAAAGCAAAAGTTCAACCAAGTTGAACTTTTTTTTGACAGATGGTGGCTTCTTTACGTTTTCTTACGTTTGTCAAAAAAAGCGTACGTAGGAAAAGCGTCATTGTGTGAGGTTACACAGATTTCCTATAGCTGAACTTTTCGCAGTTGTCAAAATCGACGGCAAAGCGCCATTGTGTTTCTGCTTTTATTTTCTCTCTCAACCTGTTGAATTTTGAATTATGTATGTATATTAAATTTTTTTAGTCAACTTATCAGCTGCCAGTGTGCTTGCTCAACAATTTGTTTGTAATTATGATATGCGTTGTATCTAACACATTTTTCATTTTATATGGCACTAAAATATAATGAACTAGTTCAAAGGAATTGTGTTTTTTATGTATTTTTTTACAAATGCTTTCTTAACATTTATATTTGTGTGATATATTTATTAATTAATTACAGCAAAAATTCTATGTTTTGCTTGTATACGTTAAGCAACTTTAAGCAAATCAGACTTTATTTATTTTCCATTTTTTTTATTTATATTTTAACCTATGTGTTATGATTAAGTGCATCATCGTAACTTTATTTACGTATGTTAACACGCTTTAAGTTATTTTCTTATCTCTTAATTGGTATCAAATACTAAAAATGTTAGTTTATTTATTTTTACTTGTCATTTTAAAGATGCCCAAAAAATGAAAATTTATAAAATTAATGACTAATAAATATATACAAGGGCTGCGCAGTTTAACAGGGGTTTCTTTTATAAATAATTATAAAACTCAAACAGTTGATGAACTTAAAACACATACATATAGACAAAAATAGTTTTTGTTGTACTTAATTTAAAGAGTTAAAAAAAATACTCCTTGGCTTATCTAAACAGCTAATTTTTAGTGATCCGTACTTGCTGTTTCATCGATATTACTATCCCAGTTAAATTCCGTGACACCTTGTTTGTAGTTGATATTGCCAAGATTGGCATAACGTTTTTCAAAATCGGTATCTTTTGCTTTAAGTCTTTGAAATCTGTGGAGAAGAAGACAACATAACAAAAGTTATTTCAGATAAGTTCATAAACATTATAAGGCAGATGAAACATTAAACTAATAAAGGTTTATTTTGTTCATGAAAAATTATTTGCATATTCACTTTCTTAGCATGATGTATCCTTTTTTCCTTTGAGTTCTGATTTTGATTTTTGTCAGTTATAGTATCTATTGTCTATTATCTTTGGTCATTGTTTTGGAAAGTCAATTTTTTTTATATTTTGGATCTAAAATCTTCACAAATATACTTGTACACTGTAATGTAGGTGTAGGTACATCTACCGGCGCGGCGTAGTGTCATAAGTCCGTAAATTGATTATGAACATATAAGAAATAACCCACGTAAGTGAGTCAAAAGTCAGCAAAAAAAAAGAGCCATTAGTTCTTAGAAATCATATTTTAATAGATATGGCAAAAATTAATTTATTTATTTTTTTCTTTTGTGAATTAGACTAAAAATACACTAATTTATGAATACAAAATGGAATTTAGAAAAAATATTTCGCGCTCTTTGTCACAATATGCCTGCAAAAGGGGCACAGAATTTAATTTTTAATGATTTGATGTTTGAACTAACTACTCGTTAAACATTAATTTTTTTTTAGATTTTCAGGCAAACAATGTCTACACTTTTTTGTTAACGACCCTTTTAGTTGGTAAAAGTAATCTTTCAAACTTTGAAAAAATAATAATATATAATAATTTCGTGACACTTTACTTTAAAAATACATGAAATATTTTAGTAAGTTTTTACTTATTTTAAAGATTTTTCCGTGGATAACGGTTGAAATATACAGAATACTTTAAGTCTATGTGACGTAAAGCATATAATTTCCAATGCAAGCGTTCTTGTGCACTCTGGGATATCAAAGTTTGGCGAGAGTAGGGTTCTACAAGCACAAGAATGCGTAGCGGGCGGAAAAAAATGTTGCCCAAAAGAGAATCAATAAATAAAAAAATTCGTTTGGGCAAAATTTTGTTTCCGTCCGCTTTGCTTGTAATCAAACCAAATCGATCTTAAGTGCTTCTTATCGGCCTCATCCTCAATCGAAAATAAAAAAAAAGATGCTCAATGCAGCATCTGCTTGAAAATACTGTATGCATTGCAGGATGTGTAATTGTGTAGTGGTTACTTTTTCAAATAAAACGAAACAGAAACCGCTTAAGAAAATTAATTTCTCGACAGCTAAAATATGCTTTGAAAATAATCAAAAAAATCGCGGATTTCGGTATGACTAGGTTTCTGAATGTTTTCGGTCATGCGATTTTTTATTTTTTTTTATTTTTTGAAAAAAAAAATTGAAAACTCAATTTCTGAATAACTTAAGCCCATTTGCTGATTCAAAACATAAATTTATGTTCTACATAAAGTTTTCATTTTTATATGGGACGTTCCGGAATTCCCATGGGGATTTTATGTGGAACTTAAGAATTTCGGAACGTCCCATATAAAAATGAAAACTTTATGTAGAACATAAATTTATGTTTCGAATCAGCAAATGGGCCTTAGTTTCTTTAAAAAAATGTATTTTAATTTTACAAATAACATTGCTCAGTACTTGAATTCTTATATAATTTTGTTAAAATGGCAATTTATTTCACATTCGAAGGGAAGTAGAACCACTAATAGTTTAAAGAATTAAATTTCCACCGTACATGGGAACTAACAACACTTTACAAAAGTGGACCAAATCCACTTTTGGCGAGAAATAAAACCCTTAGTAGAGTTAGTTCCCGTGGAGTTATTACCTGCATCGTTCGGAATAAGCAAAAAAAAAAAAATTAATAAGCTCAATCACCGTAAGCTGGGGTCAGAATTTCATGAGAAATTTTGACGTACTTTTGACTCACTTACGTGAGTTAGAAGTTCATAATCTATTTATTTACGGACTTATGATTTACGGACTTATGACACTGCGCCACATCTACCTACCTACAATTTATTTCAATTCTTAAAATAACTAATATAACCATCTTGTTTCACAACAGTATCGATGCGCTTACATGTTGTCGTTTCGAGGGGTATTAAATTTTGATGGTGCCGCTTATATAGCACGCTTACTAGGCCACTGATTATTTTTGTAGTTCTGTGCAATGTTTTCGGGAACATTTTTTGTACCAAGTGTACCAATTCGTCTATGCTTTCTGTGATCTTACAGAAGTTTGCTGGCAATGTGATATTTTGCCAAGATTCTTCAATTTGCATTCGCACATTTCCAATATCTTTTAATTTGTTTGCAAAATTTTCAGGCGATGCATACTGTTGTATTTGTACAAGCACGTTGGTTTTCAATCTCAAACTCCATAAAACTGATAATTTGAGACATACATTAAGTTCATTGGAATGACAGTGATGCCAGCTGTCGAAAATTGATCATACCAACTCAGTTGCCCGTAGCTTAGTGGTTAGGTGCGTTGGCTGCTAAGCCGAACGTCGTGGGTTCGAGTCTTACTCGCGCCCATAAAGTTTTTATTTCATCTTTTGCGGGTACTGCCTCTTGCGAAGACCTGACAAAACTTCCAAGAGTATCAATCTGTCACGAAAAAGTGCTTCTCAACTACGCCATTCGGAATCGGCGTTAAATTGTAGGTCCCCTCAATTCTTCACACGCACTCAGAGAATTGTTGATGAGGCCTTGGCTCTTCAAGAGCTGTCGCGCCACTCTATTTATTTATTTTATTTTAAACTCAGAAACCTTCGTTGACAACAATTTTGCACAGTAAAATACAGCAAATGTACCTCCTGAGTATTGTAGTTTTCTATTAATGAAAGAATTTTTCTAATAGGAATTAATCCTAATCCAAAGATTAACATTTAAATGGCAAAACTGCGTTTGGTGGGCTAGTAATAAAATATAGCTTTAGCTTATATTACTCAGTTGAATGTAGCTTTTTTATTTATTACAAACATACAAAAATACAAATATTTCCTCTTTAGAATATTAGTATGATGGAATTATGTTTGTTTGTAATGGACTCCTTAACCACCCAACGGATATTTATAAAATTTGTATGGTAGCCAAATACAGTTGTATATTCAGGAATGTAAAAAAATAAGAGTTGGAAAACTAGAAGAATCAAATATAGATCGAAAAGTTATGTTTTTGCACGTAATTTTTTCTTCGAGAATGGCTTATCGAATGGAAAAATAGAAAGTTCTTGATGATAACTCGGAAAACTGATTGATTTTTTATAACATTAAGGATTTCGATGTCATGATTCTTGTTGAAACAAATTTTGGGAAAATCGTTCGTTATGTATTTAAAATCGATTCAAGTAAATCACATTGCACTTTAGCAAAATCTGTGTTTAACTATGATTCTGGGGTTATTTCGAGGGGAAAATATTTCTGGAACTTTCGCGCGATTTTTTTTGTTTTCACACCCCAAATTGATTCTCTTTTGGGCAAAAATTTTTCCGCTCGCTTCACTCCCAATCAAACCATGTTCCAGATCGTCATTGTCCTCAGACGAAAGTGCTCAAAAATATGCTCAAAATGAATCATTGCAACGCAGCACCCAGACACAAAGGTGCGTGATGGTAAAAAAATAAAAATAAATAGAGTGGCGCGACAACTCTTGAAGAGCCAAGGCCTAAGTGCCTTACTCTCATCAACAATTCTCTGAGTGCGTGTGAAGAATCCAGAAGCACTTTTATCATGACAGGTTTATACTCTTGGAAGTTTTGTCAGTTCTTCGCAAGTGGCAGTGTCCTTGAAAGATAAAATATAAACTTTTATGGGCACGAGTAGGATTCGAACCCACAACGTTCTGCTTAGCAGCCAACGCACATAACCACTAAGCCACAGTTCCTTTTCCAAATTATAGAAATCGGCAGCAGTTTTGAAACATAAATTATTCTGTCTGTTTCTTTCTGTTTGATTATTTGATTATTTATCAAAACGTTGTAAGAAAGTTTTAAAGTTCAGTTACTTACAATATTTTCATAAATTATATTGTATTTTGGTTTTTTTTTCAGTTTAAGAACAAGTTTGAAAGTGTCATTTGGCCATAATGGTCAAATGACACATTACCAAAGTGACAAAAAGCCATATATTAAAATATGGCCATATGACACAATTCAAAAAAGTCATATGGCCATATGACATGGCACCAAAATAATTTGTATATGGAGTCTATAATCCTTGATCTAAGATCTAAGCACAAACATTTTCAAAACTATCTCAATTTCTAAAGCTTGAAAACGAAAATAGGGCTCAAAGAAAAGAACGTAGTCAAATTGCCTCCTTTTCTGTTAAATAGGTAGTGTGCTAAACTTCTGCCGCTGCAGTAAACAATGCAAGACCATTTTCAATTTCGAATGATTTCGATATGAAAATTTCACGGTTAGCTGCCAAATTTCGTTTAATTGGATGTATACAAATATTACAGGATTTACAAACAAAAACTGGGACCGCTAAATACATTCTTCTTAACCGAACTTACCTTTGAAACAACAGGTTTTTAGCAAATGTGTATAGCTCCATATCGAGGCTATTTAGCTGCTCAATATGTTTTCTTTGGTCAGGGCGAAGATTACTAACAGCTGCCACCGAGATCGTCGTATTGTGCTGCTCAAATGGTATAGCAAACCGAAGGTTGAATGTTTCCTCAAATATATATTGAGACATCTACATGCACATAAAAATAATAATAGCTTATTTAGCAATTTCCAAAGCCATTACATTTGATTGTTACCTTTTGAAACTCTGTGAGTCCAAAGTATGCCATAGCTGCGAGATTGCGCTTAGCGCTTGCCAACATTATTCTGTCTCTCTCATGATGTGGCATTGAAGTCTTATTATAACAATTTACTAAAGCTAAATCAGCTAACATTCGCGTTTGCCGATTGGCTGCGAGATTGCTGTCACATGCTGCAAATTCATCCAACGTTACATGCAGCCAGTCTTTGCCTTTAAAAATAAATATTAATGGCTTATCACTCTTAGTTACAATATTAACCTTACCTTTGTAGCACGGAGGTAGTTCGGCAGATGTTGCTTGTCTACCCAAACACCAGTGCCTTGAACCCTTCCATGTGGCACCGCGTCGAACATGTCGATATTCTGACATATAACGTGAAATCGGCTCTCTTAGAAGAGTGATGTAGAAGTATCTTCGCTTGGCCGTTTCACCTTCGTTCTTATCAAGCTCTTGATCCACACAGGACGTAAGTTCTGTCCAGTCAGCATGAAGACCACATTTCCACCCAGTTGAGTAGCGAGAAAATAGCCAATTCTCGTTACGATGTGGACGAAAGCAATAGCAGCGTTTTCTTTGTCGCTGACATTCACAAGGGCGCTGTAAAATAAATAATTAGTTATAAGTTTACAGAAGGCACTATTGATATAAATTGTGATTCAAATTAATTCATTGTGGTCATAACCGACGGACTTAACAACTCGGAAAAATGTCTGTGCATCATCGCAATGCATTTTGAGTCGAAAACACTGTTATGGGTCGAATGGTGTCATTGGTCCGTGTATCTTCGAAGATCCCTATGGAATTGAAATTCAATTGGGAACGATATAGTCGAATGAAAACCAGTTTTTTTCACCGGTTGAAGATCAGTATGGTATTATTGTGTGACATGTTTCCTATAAGCGTAGTTTCTCGTTTTTTAAATGCCATGATCATGTCATTTGACACCGTAAGACATTTTTTTGGGTGCGAATAACCCCCGATCCTGAATGGCCAGGAATGTGGAAAAACCACCCCACTACAAAAAAAAAATTCACTGGAAAGCATATTTCTTCACACTTAATGACAATGTCTAAACTTTAAAATTAGATCAAAACATCAAAGAGCTCCATAATGCATAAATAAATCTATATACCAAAATGAGGAAACAAATACCGATTTTAATTGTAAATTTATGAAAATTCGGAAGTTTTAAAAGAGAAAATAATTTACATGCAAAAAAAGAAATTTACACAATTATCAACATTACAAGTTTGTCCTTCAGCCTTTAATTATGAAAACATGACCAACAACCCCACGCGCCTCCAATAAATTTTCAATTATTTCGTTGAAATTTATAGCACAAGCGTTGCTTATTGCTAGCAGGCCAACATAATGTCACAGAAAACAACCGAATAGGAACATATAGCAGTGGCAGCATGTTTTGCCTTCTACAACAACGAACGTAATTCACTCCCTCAATATATTTATCTGCAACAGAACGTCTGACGACGACGACTCTTCTCTATGTAGGACCAGGAATAACTATACCTACACATTTTTATTGCAAAACTCACCTTCAAATCCAAATCACGTACGAGATGTCTACCGAAGGAAGTGCCGCCAGTTTTTTGTATGTGCAGGAATACCATGACATCATGTCCATCCATATCGAATTGGAAATCATCGTTAAGAACATCTTCGTAGCTAAGTCCGACATTCGCTATGATATTTTGTTGCATTGATTTACTAACGGAGGTTACGGCAGCTGCTGCTACCGCTGCAACTCCTCGATGATATTGAGAAACTGCATCATTGAAAGGCAGGATATCCGGTTGTAAGATCATTCCACGTTTTGTTAGGGCACATACCTATTAGATAGACAAAACAAAAAAACATATTGTTATTGAAAAGTGACAGCCTGAAAAACTAAATCTGTAAAATGGACGTGAAATTATGTCCGAGTTTAAGTTATAAAATTAAAAAAAAAAATAATAATAATATTCTATCCATTCTTATTACAGTTTGCATCTTTTTTCTTCATTATTTTTACGGCTAAGTGAAACTTTAAAGAAGGTCTTTAAAGATGATTATTCCATACCTTAGGTTTTCAGTAAGCAAAAAAGAATAAAAAAAAACATGCAGATATTTCAAATATTACCGTTACTGTAGCTTTGCATTTTTCTTTTAAAGCTAGTAATACAATTACAAACTACAATCTAATTTTACCTAAGTAAGAAATCTGTAATAGATACGATGGGCACAAGCATTAAAAAACGCTGTACAATGGAGGACGAACGAATCATTAACATTTCAACTAGTAAACAGGAAACAATAACATTTTCCTCTGGTGCTTTTATTAATTTTTCGCACATTTGGAGTTGTCGGTTAAAAATGTGGGGTCATGCACTGGTAAACTAAGCGCAGTAGGTTAAGTTCCACCTGCATAAGCAATTAAGCATATTCTTACTTGCGTTGTAGTTCGTAAACGATGATAGAGAAGTCTAAACAAGTGGGTCAGGCGATTCCGTCCGGCTGCCTATTTTAGCACCTACAGCTTAAGCATCATAGGTTCGACTGACTTCAAAATTTGACATAACTGGTTTGAAGGAATTCTCGAAAATCAAAATTATGAGAAAGTCACACAATTATTATTTTATTATTATTATTATTAATTCTTTATAATCCACAGTTTTATTAAAAATTACAATTTTTGATAAAAATATTGTATTCAATTTATCGTCCGTAGTTTTTTCGCTATAAACAGAAACATGGGAAACACGTTTTTCACTAATTCGGTAGGTGTCACTTTTGAAGCTGTAGTTTTTTGACATTTAACAAATAGAAATTACGTCATTACTAAAAATCGAACAATACACGCTTCAACAACGCATTGAAATTATTTAAATTCACTACAAAAATGGTGAAAGTTTTGCAGTCACAGTTCCCACTAAAGCATTTTTGGGTCGTCGTGAAGCATCTGTCGGACCGCAATGTAGAAAGTGATGGAAAAATTCAAGCTGTGCCTGTCGCTCAAGAAATACTGAGAATAAACCCAGTTTTGTCCATTCCTCACCGTTCTTTGGAATTGGGCATTCCACAAACAACACCGTATTTTGCATAAAGTTGTGGTCTTAAGGCCAGTCAACACAAGAACTCAAGGTGCCCGATCATCAACAACGTATGGACGCAGTTGGATGGTATTGATCTAGACAACGTTTACTTTCAACAAGAAGGCCGGCGGCGCGCTTCGTGCCACGCAAGCAACGAAATCATTGATCTTTTACGAAGAGCTGATCACAATTGGCCACCGAGATCTTTTGCGACTTCTTCTTTTGGAGCCACGTGAAAAATAAGTTCTCTGCCAGCAGCCCAGCGTTGATACAAGACCTCAAAGACATAGATCAGCCACTTTGCGATTTTGTTATAGAAAACTTCATGAAAAGGATATGGTCCCGTAAGCGTGGTCGCGCTGGTGCTGTTTTTCATTATTAACGGCATAGCTTCCTCTTTATTATGAAACAAACATCCGATCATTTATCTCTTAAAATGTCATATTTCTTTGAATATCAAAGCAACACCTCTTATTGGAAAGCCCTTTATTTTTTTTTTTTTTGGTAATGCAATATAGCTCTCAACAACAGATGTTCCTTTCTATTATCTTCTATCTTGAAGGTTGGTGTAAACATTTTGAAAAACAGTAACAATCTTAGTTTAATTTTTTGATAAGATGAAATCAAATACATCACGCATTAAGATTTTCATTTTAAAAATCAAATTGCTTCACTTTATCTGGCAAAAATGTAAATTCAAGTGTTAAGTGAATGCTTTTTCATCCACAGTCATCCACGCCATTGCCACTCACTTTCATCATGAGCAAAAGCTTATAAAGAAAATTGATTGCTTTTAATCTAGATCGTAGTTCTGCCTCATCTATTTAACAGACCAATTTAAAGAAACAACAAGCCAACCGTTAAAATTCAACGACAGCGAAGTTAAACAAAGAATATGAATATAATACGTGACTTTTTTTTAGAGGTTCGTTATCCCAGCTGTTGGCCAAATATTATTTTTATCAAATAACAAAATAAAGCTCTGCAAAATTGAACCCATAATATTGATTTTACGTGTCAATGCATAAAATAATAACAGTTTTAAAATATTGGGTGTTTAATCCGAATATTTAAGCATTGAATCAAATGCTATCAGAGAAGCTATACAAAAGATTATGTCGCTGGTTGGGGTGTTAAAAATGTATTTATATATAAATGAATATGGTATATATATATCTTATAAGTTATAACCATGTTTTATATTTTTGTTTTAAAGATATTTCAACACTTGTCTAATATGATTTGTATAATGGAGAAAAAAAGGAAATAATTGTTTTGTATGATGAACCCGCAGTAGAAGGAGTTGGGCTATCTTAATAATGATGGAGTTAAGTTTTTATGTTCTGAGCATTGCAATTGATGGGACAGCATAACATGCTAACAAATTCAACTGTGAATGGAGTATTTTTATAAAGGGAAATTCTGGGGATCGTTTCCCCATGAAGTTGTTTATTTAATAACTAGTTAACCCAGAGCGTCTCACTCTAATCTAAAATCAAGAAATAAAAAGATTGCATTTTTATGCGAAGTTTGCAAATTTTATGCGCGATACACGACTATCCGAAATCAGTCGATATTTTTCCGAAAATCGATCCAAGTCGGCCTAGCCGAATTGATAAATTATAATACTTTTTTCAAGTACAAATCATGTAGAAATCAATAATTTAAATCTCAAGATACAACCAATGCTACCAAGGGAAAACCGAAGCTAGGAATTAAGCCACAGAAATTTTGTACTTATTGTATTTGCCAGACCTGCCACCGCAATAGCCGGATTTCGGGTGATTTTGCTCCGTAATTTCAACCCACCACGGCTGTGCAACGGCCGGCCCGGTATTATTCATAAATAAAATTATAAGGAATGTTGTCAAAGCAAGCATTTTAAGTGACATTTATACCACGAATCACTATTTTACCCACAATGAGTTTGTTGTTTCGCCTTTTTAAATTATGGCAAGAAGACATGTGACGGGCCCGCTAGTAGGGGTTTAAAAATATATTCCGTTAGATTTTATAAAACTTTCGAAATTTCCGCGCACTTTTCTTAATTTTTTCTTTCATGAAAAACTTCTTCTGATAGTAAAAATACACATGAAAAAAATCGACCTTGCCTTTCAAGCCTAATGACAAATAGGGTTTCATGTCAAATTGTGTTTATTATTAGGTATTAATGTTATTATTCTGTCGTTGTTGATGTCGTTTTGGATATCAACATTTTTATGCTCAAATAAGTAGCAAAACCTATTATGTAGGTATGTATAATACAGTTATTTTGAATTATTTTTCTTTTAAAGTTTTTTTTTTCCATACGAAATTGCCCCGGCTACGGCATTGTCTTCGTCTCTTAAAATTATTTATTGGTGCTTTTATTTTCGATTAAAAGTGGCAACGTGTGTTAACATAAATGCGTGGCTAAGAAAATGATTGCCAATATCATCAAATAAAAATATAATTAGTTCAAGGAATTTATAAGCAAATAAAAAAAATGTATTGAGAGCAAAAATCTCTGTTCAAATTAAATTGCATACCTCTACTTCAAAGCTCTTGAATTTTGAACCTGATTTCAACAAAACAAATTAATCTCTTTAGTAAATTCGATTTCCGAATTCCACCCTTCCTTCTTTTTAAGCAGAAAATTGTATTCCAGTTAAGAACAAAAAAGTATAGGTATCATCTATACCAGCATACATATTCTTTTTGTATCTTATACGACTCTAAAGCAAAAAGAAGCATTTCTTATCTCAAGGATAAACAAATAAACATAATTCCTCCCTTCTCCCGTGCATTAAGCTTGTCAATGTTCAATGATACTGACTTTTTTTTCGACCAGACATGTTTACATTGCTTTACTTTGCTACTCTGCTTCCTTCTATCGTTCAGTTTTTTGTTTTCTTTCTTATAGAAATAGACTCTATTATTATCTGACATTCTAATGATTTTATCTATCTAAATCTAAATCTTGTTAACTTCTTAGAGGATGGGACAAAAGAAGGATAAGGAAACAGTCCTTTAAAGTATACATATATCACCATAAAATTAAACATCTGACTTTTTTTTGTGGCACACTTTAAGTGGCCTAAAAAATAAACCCAAAGGAAAATACATTACATATCCAGCGAAAGCATTTCTTGTGCAGATGTGCATTGCGCAGTGACTGTATATTATTTTAATAATCTGTACCGAAATTTATTAAACCAATATATTAATACATATTCAAAAGAAAGCGTGATTTTTAAAACTAAAACAATTGGAATTGTCAAATCGCAGTGGTGTCAAACAGCTGTTGTGTACAGGGTGCGTTCGCTAAGAAAAAGCATTAAGAATCAACACAAAACATTAAAATGGCTTCACAGTGGTGTTCACATTACACAAATCCGCCAACACGACAAAAGTTGATAAACAATTTTTTGAATAGTTGATTGACAGGCCGTACGCTACGGGTTCAAGCCCCAGCTTCGGCAGCATTCTTTTACTACAAAACTCGCCAGCTTATCTGAGGCCACCTGTGCGATAACATGAGACAATACAAATCTTAGTCTCCTCCTCTGGGCCACGTTGGTTTCTGTTTCTTTCTATTATCTATCTGTCTCTCTCCGGTATATTAATGTCTTGTTCTGTCCCAGTCGATGGCCTCAGTCGCCATGCGCCAGTGCTGCTATATGTGTCTGTAGTTCGTTACATTCATGTGCGAAGTACTGTGAAGTCAAAGTAAAATTTTTGAATTTGAACCCCCTTAAATGAACATAACATATAGATACATATATATATGTATGTATGTTTATTTGTATACATATGTACATATGTATGTTTTTTCAACAGCATATTTATTACCGTACATACACTTAAGTGCTAGAAGTGGCAATTTTCGATGTCTTAATATCTTTCTGATAGCAAAAACGTGTTTACTATAAAAATCTGTTTACCCATGCGAGTTTCCGATCTCCTTCTCTCTAACCTCTGGACAGTTGTACCAACTTAAAGTTGAAATCCTATTTTACCCTGAATACGTTCGCCAAAAAAACGCAGTTATTATCACTTTTCCTGTTTCTTTCATGTCAAAAAGGTCAGCATCCTAACTTTATTTATTTATTTATTTTTTTTATTTATTTTTTTTTGACAGCAAACCAAATTTTGACGCTCGACACTTTGAAATAATTAAACATTCAAGGTGTGTTTAAGTCCAGAGTTGCTTATTTTTATAAGCTGACTAGCAAACCCGGCGAACTCCGTTTCGCCACCAGATGGCTTCGTTTTATGTAACATTTCTCATTTAATTTTTTGTTTGTTTTATATTTGAAAAGGAAAATTTTTATTTCACGGTTCAATGGTGCCAACACCAGATCATTGGCATCATACAATCGCTTGGCATTCCAATATGATCCCACTGGTGAAACTGCTTTGTCGATGGATTTAATTTATTGATACTTAATACAAGCATTTCTTTAAAAAAAAAAAATATAAATAAATCTTAAACAATCTATACTTATACACTATCTTAAAATTAAATAAGACTAGGAAAAGAGGCGATAAAGGTCAGTGCGGAGGCGGGAAGGGTTGGTATGAAAATCGAAAACATCTTGGACATTATTTGCTGAACGTAACATGCGGGTGAAAGGATTAAAGTGGGCGTAATTTGTTCGGTGAGATTGAAGATTAAAAAAAGGAACTGAACGTAGATTGCGAGGATTAGTATTCAGGGAAAGCAAATGGAGAAGAGAAGCACAGTCAATAGCTCCGTTTATTATTTTAAATACGAAAATTATGTCAGCAATTTCTCGACGTTTTTCAAGAGAGAGAAGGTTGATTATGTGAAGACGATCCTCATAAGGGGGTAAAATAAGAGGGTTATTCCAAGGAAGATGGCGTAGAGAAAACCGAAGAAATCGTTTTTGGACAGACTCAATTCTTTGAGAGTGTGTGACTTGGAATGGAGACCAAACAGGACTAGCATATTCAAGGAGGGGACGAACATAGGTAGTGAAAAGTGTTTTGGTGACGTATGGGTCAGAAAATTCTTTTGACCAACGTTTAATAAAGCCAAGAGCTGAGTTGGCTCTCGAAATTATGTGGTCAAAATGAGAACGAAAGTTTAATTCCTTATCACATATCACACCAAGATCGCGAATAAAAGAAACCACTGGAATAGGTTGATTCGAAAAGTGATACAGACGACGGAAGGAAGGCAGACGCTTACGATAAAAGGACATAGACTGACATTTACTAATATTCAGGTCAAGGAAGTTTTTATTGCACCAAGTGATGAAAGAATCGAGGTCTTTCTGGAGAAGAGAGATGTCAATGGGAGATGAGATTACTTTTATAATTTTGATATCGTCAGCATAGATTAGTAAGTCAGAATGTGAAATTATTTTATCAACGTCATTTATGGCAATAAGGAAAAAGAGGGGACCAAGATGGCTGCCCTGAGGGACGCCGGATGTAGCAACAAAAGGATCGGAAGTGCAGTTTCTAAATAGAACCCGGTAGAGACGGTTTTCAAGATAGGATTTTACCCATGTTATAAACGATGGAGGGAAACCAAAAGAATTAAGCTTGGTATAAATAATTTGGTGGCTAATTTTATCAAAAGCTTTACTAAAGTCGGTGGTGATAACATCCACTTCGTTTCCCTTTTCCAAATCTTTAAGAGCATTAGAAACAAATACAGTAAGGTTGGTTGTGGTTGATCTGCCTTTTAGAAAGCCATGTTGGAAAGGACTCAAGAAAGATTTACAATGAAAGTAGAGGTGGTCATAGATTACAGATTCAAAAAGTTTGGGAATACAGGACAATTTTGCTATAGGGCGGTAGTTAGAAACATCGTTTTTACTTCCTTTTTTATGAATAGGGAAGATGTAAGAATCTTTCCATACTAAAGGAAACGTTGATTGAGAAAGGGAGAGGTTGAAAAGTGAAGTGAGTGGACCACAAAGAGTGAGAGCGCATTTTTTTAAAACAATAGCAGGGATGCCATCGGGACCCGGGGAGAAGTTATCTTTCATGGAGTTAATTTTTTCCATAACTGAAGATTCTAAAAGACTGAAAGAGGAGAGGGAGGTGTTATAATAATGGGGGAGAAATTAAAAGTAGTCAAGATCAAGAGAATCACCGCATTCTTTATAAGATTTACTGAAGAACTTTGCGAAAAGGTTTCCAATGACGAGAGGATCTACGAATGACGTATCCCCAAATTTAAGAGAAGGAGGAAAATTATTAGATTTCTTTTTAACATTGACGAACTTAAAGAACTGTTTGGGGTCAGTAATGATACTATCTTGCATTTTGATGACATAATTGTTATAAAGAGAGTCGCAAAGATGAGAAAAATTAGTGGCGGCTTGATGGTATAGCGAAAAATATTGGGGGGAGTTGGAACTAAGGGACTGTTTCCAAAGTTTATTTCTTAAGTTTCGGAGTGACCTTAATTCTTTATTGTACCAGGGAGGTGAGGATGTGTTGTTTTTCCTACGGGTAAGGGGGTTTTTCCTACTGCGAACTACAGTGATGATAATTTTGGTCCCGGAGCTGATCCGGGTTGAAGTGCAGATCAAGGGGAAAACTTCATGGTCCAGGCCGACGATTATGATGATGACCTTCAGCAATTTACATACATGTCGCCAATATCAACAGAAATACAAACACCAACAACCACACCAATCACCACCTCCAAATTGATGGCCTTCACAAACACTAACACCGTAACTAACGTCACCACCAACACCTTACAGCATCAACCTCAACCACGATACTGAAACCAACTCAAAATCAAAACATCCACAATACCAACGCAAATCTCAACCTTTATATGCACACCAACTCCAACACCAGTAAAAACAACAACCAACACCAACGCCAACACCAACACCGATTTAAATATCAATATCGCTACAGACGGCTCAACCGAGTTTAAGCCGCAATTCACTCAGGTGGAAGAAGACCTGATGAACCAACTTCACGTACGGAACTGGAGGGGTCAAGCTGACTGGAAACACTTTTTGGATGCATCCTTCGTCCGACCGGGACTATATTGCTACTAAAAGTTTATTTATTTATTTAGCTTAATCCAAGCTTTGACTTTACTCAAAATTAACACTAACTTAAAACTATGTTTTTTTTTTTTGGTTCTTGTTATCGATTTCAAAAGTTAAATCGTGTGGGCCCTTAGGCCCACTTAAAAGTTCTTTATTGGACAAGAACCAAAACAATTTTTTTTTTTGTTTTTTATTTTTTTCTTATAACTAACTAAAGTTAAGGAGGTCGAGGGGTAGGGTCTCAAGGAAGCGGGTAAAAGTAAAGGGTATTTTTTAGTTGGGATTTAGAGATGTTGAAATCAAACACAGAAGTTGCAGCATTACAGTGACGAAGAATTCTGGACATTGGTTCAAAGTACCTAGTTTGTGCGGTGATGAGGAATATAAAAAAGAGAGACAGATCGCACGTTCCGAGGGTTAGTGTTGAGTTGGATTTTACTCAGGAGTGTCGGAGAATCTATATTGCCCAATAACAATTGCTGAGCAAACAATAAATCGGCGATTTTCCGTCTTGTACTTAGGGGTTGCAAGCCTATCAGCTTTAGTCGCTCGGTCGGTTAGCTTAGAATCCAAACAATAAAATGAAATAAATCCTTGTCCAGTAATACTCTTTAATTTTTTGCAATATGTTATTCTCTTTAGATCAAAAAAAAAATTGCTACATGTCGCCTTCGTCTATAAAATAATAAATTTGAATAAAAATAATTTTCTGACACACATATACACAATTTTCAATATTTTAAATTGATCAGTTTCGTTTTTTTTTTTGCTGTAGTGAGAAAATCATTATTTTTTAACATGATTTGAAAAGTATACATTTTCTTTGCTATAAACCTCACGGAGCCCGAGACCTTTCCAACGAATGCAAAACCGTGGAAATCGGTACGTGCGTTCTGGAGTTATAGCGTCAGGAAGGAAAAGCCGACTTATTTTTATATAGTAGAAGAGAAGATTTGATAAAAAGTTTAGATTATAATAAAATTAAAAACTGAGGACAAACAATAAAATAGCCGGATGAGTAATTGAAAAGTATCAATCAATCATTTATATTAATTTTTTTTTATAATACAAAAATCTGCTATAAGAAAAAAATGTAGCCTTAAAAAGATTATGTATAAAGTTGTATTTATCATGCATTAATACATTTTTTAATTTAATATAACAAAAGACTATTTGTCTATCTTCCTTTTTCTGATCAGAAAATAACATGAATAACTTGAGAGCACGAACTTACTCGACTAGCCAAATAACTGAAAAGTTTAGCATCCTGTACTTTCAAACAGTTTTCCCTCAAGAATTTGTTACATAAAGTATTATAAAGTTCTTAAAAAAAATATGATAGGGGAATAACATTAATGAAAAAAAGGTTTACGTATAAGATAATACGCTCTCGAAACACTCAAACCGAACACATTCTTTTAGTAAAATCATTTAAGTCGACCAACAAGAATCCGAGATAGTTGTAACCTTTTAGCACTTTTGATAACCTTTTAAACAGGTAATTAGGACATAAGAATATAAAAAAAGGCATAGGAATTTCAACAAGAATGTAGAAAATTCTCATTATGCCTTCTTAGATTCCAGAGATCTTTTCGTGTTGTAGTCTTGCTTATGAAGGATATATTTACTTCAGCCTCCCATATAGGTACTTTGCCGAAGCAAAAAAGATTTTTTCGCAGCGCGCTTTTTTTTAAGCATAATGAAATCAGGAGTTTACGTGGACTACTTCGCTACTACACCATAACGTGAAAATGAATGAAACATCACAACTTGGCCTCCACTACAAGAGTAGACAACTTCTAAGAGGGGTTTTTGTATACAGCAAAATTACCTCGCTGCCAAAGTTTCAGGTGCCTCGCAGTATGACTTAACAATTTAAGTGGCATAAACATAAGATCTTGATGAAGGTACAGGTTTGTTGTGTGAAGTTTTCATAAGAAAGTTATTTTTACATGGCCCCGATCACAAATGTGACGGAGGACCTCGCGGTGTTCTTGGTTTTCTTTTTCCTATCTTCAATAATTTCGGGATAACTTCTTTTATAATATCTATATATTTTTTTTTCTTTAGAAAAGATAGTCATAGTTAGCTTGTGGCACTTCCGTCGAAGGAGGGGGAGGTTTTTATTTCCTCTGTGTTTTTGCAGTAGACAACGGGTGGCGGATAAATGTACTAGATTCTATGATGGGACATCCACTCACAACTTGATTGTCATCATTTTGCTGGCATAAAAAAAAAGAAATAAAATGACTTCCAGGAAGACATGATTTCTCTGTGACTGAAATAGCATTTGTGGATAAACGTGGATGTTGTTTGTCATTTACAATTGGAGCACTACTCGGCACAATAAAATGGGAGAGCTTAAGTATGCTTTTATTCTGTGTTCTCATAGGTTGTCTTTGTACTACCTATTGCTACTTTTCCGGGGGAGTAACCATGGATTCCACTGACATAAGAAGTTGTACGTTAGACAGTTGTTTGTTTTATCCGTAAAAAAGAATATGTAGGTTAATTAAGGTAAATTAATACAAGTTTAATTTTAGAAGCTTTATAAAATTGATGATAGATGTTTTTTTGTTTGTTGTAAGCATATGTAGTTTCGTGAGCATTGCCTTCAATACAGCAATTTTACTCAACACGCACATTTGCACTCATTAATTTATTATTTTGTTGATTATTATTAAATTAAAACTTCAATTACTACGGATGATGATTTGTTTGCTATGGGATATTTTCTTTTAAGGTTTTCTTTTTAAGTTATGTAAAAATCTGGTTAATACTTTAATGAAAAGATTTTAGTTATGCTTTTTATTTATCTATCAATTAGCTAGTTTTAGTTTTGTAAGATGCCTTTGTGAAATTTGTCATAACTCAAAGTTCCCAAGTTATGAGTGATAACAAATACTAAGTCATATACACGAGGTAGAAGAAGACAGATGATGCGAGTATATTTACTTTTTTTTTAAATCCGATATTTTAAATGCACGATTTCAAAATTAATAAACGAAAATACATTTCAAGAAAATTAACTTCTCATTTCCAAATTGGAACATCCACTTCAGAATCTATTAAAATTGTACATAACGAATGAATTTTAACAGTTTTTTCTGCCAATTACTAACCAGGAGTTCTTAAGTTTATATGCACATCTCACAGAATTCAACATTTCAAATGCACATTTAATTTTATACAGTCCAAAGGATTGCAATTGCAAGCTAATACTTCCTCGTATAGTTGTGTTTTCCTTTCTCTTTTCAGCTTTCCCAGTCTCTGTAAATTACGGGTGAATTATAAATTTGTCCGTTTTTACCTTGGGTTCCATTCGTTCGAAATGTGCACATTTATTTAATTAATTGTTCTAGTTGTTTGTGAAGGAGATTAGGGCGTCTGTGTTGTGTATACATATGAAGATGTCGTAGATGCTAATAAACTTCACAATCAAACTTAAGTGACCATGCTTGCGAAATGAATAAAATTTAATATACACCGACCGCTGCGAAAGTACTTCCTTTCTATAACGAATACCTAATTAAAAAAAAATGCAAATAAAAAATTAAGCATTTTTGCAAACACTATTTGGCATATAATATAATTACAAATTTAGGGGCAAACAGTAGATTTTTTTTTTTTTAATACTCTACTTCTGCTGTTCATGTTAACCGTTGCATCATGTTGTTTTTATTTGTATATCTATTATCCTTACATCGGCTCCTTTTCTGATTTGATTCCAAAAGTGCTTGAAGTCCAATTTGGGTGTGAGTACGCGAAGAGTTTCAGGCTTAGACTTTGTTGGTGCTCGGAAACACTTATTGGCCACTGAAGTTGAATTTCCTTCTTTGGACATCCTTTAGTTGTCTCTCATTATGTAATTGAGCTCTGAACTTTAGTCATCGGAAAGTGCGCAAACCAAAGATATCAGCGTTTGCTGTCTTCGTCCAGGTATATCAGCTGCAACAAAGCCGATGAGTCACAAGAACGTCGCGTCACCGTCACCGTCCTTCCTTTATCTTGTACCATTTAATCTTTGATTGAAAATGCCGTAGTGTCTGATTTTTACAAGTTTTTGAGTAGCATCTAGATTCTAGAGTGTAGAACGTTCTTTTGTTGACGAAATTCTTTATAGATACTCTTAAAAAAAATTAAATCAATGGTTATCCTAGGAGCCTATCGCTTAGAATATTAAAAGAGAATCTTTAAATGATGTTAAAAACTATTTTGGATCAAAACTGTAAATCAACGACTTTTCAAAATGATAAATGGTCACCATAACCTTCACAGTCTGACTATATCACCATCATCATTTTTAGTGTAGTACTACAACCAATTTATGACGAAACCAAGTGAATTGTTCTCTGTTGTGAAGTGGATTTTCTGCTCCACAAAATTAAAAGCAGCAAAATTGAAGGGATTCAACAAAAAGAATTGAGAACGAAATGATTTCCGTTGTATTTTACATCTAAGTATACGTCTATACTTACAACTTGGAGCGGAAAATTGTTATTTTACAGTGAAAATACGTTGAACAACCTTTTTCCGTTTAAGTTTTGTTGTTTTTTTTTTATAAATATACTTTTCCATGGTAAAAGGAGGAAGATTACTATATATACATTATACACCAATGAGGACAGTCCATTTTAACACAGAGCCTTGTGAGAATCTGCTTGACTTTAAAAACGAGAAGATTTTTTCTTTCCTCCAATAACGGTGTATATCATTTTAATGGTCTTAATGAGGCTATTACAGGTAACGTAGCAAAAATATAAAAAAGGAAAGCTTGAAAAAAGGATTAAATTTACAATGGGAAAAAGGACTAACTTCTTCTCTTATTCAACTTTATAATTCTATGAAAATAAAAATAAAAACAGGAACAGAATCATTAAGACGGAAGGGTTCTTATGAAATTTGATGTAGAAACGATTGGCGTTTATTATTAAAAGTATTTACTGAAAACTGGCCACCAAAACTTTAATAATTAACAGTTTCAAAAATGACCTCCTTGTTACAAATGGAATCTTAATTTATATTCTTCATTAATCAAGGTGGAATTTTCTTAAATTATTTTTGCTCATTGATTGAATATTCTTAATAATGTAAATATGCATTGAGCTCTATTTATGAAGAAGAAACTTTCGATAATAACGAAGGGCTATTTAAGAAATTTGAAAGAAGTTAATCAAAGTTTATGTTGGAGAGCAATAAAATAAAAATTCTTCAAACCTTTAGGAAGGCACAAAACAGATGCAAGTTTACTTCAGCAAAACAAAAAACTTTTAATACCCAATTTATTATGCTGACCTACACTAGTCGTATATGCATGCCCAAGTGCACAGGCAGATGTTGATTTTATACCCTTAATTTATTGTCAAGGAATTCTTTTTCTATAATATTCTTTGAAGAAAACTGCCTTTGCCTATAACAGAAGCACGTTAAAATGTTTTATCCTGCCATAACGGTAAGAATATGAAATTTTGTCGTCTAAATATGTATGCCAAAAATAAGAAATTAAAATCATACTTACGATTTCTTGCATATGTATGTATGTACTTTGTAAATATTTATGTACCTAAATGTATATTTCTAATGCGTATTTTTTATTGAAATTCTTAATATGCATTTAAAAAGGCAGACATTCATAGCTTTTCTAAAGACGTAGAGCACTGTTATATTCTTGTACTCCAAAGCAGACTTTTTGCCGCAGACGAGTGGGAGACTGACTGTAGAAACCAGTTTGTTCCAATTTATACCGCTTGCTTTCATTCATACGCCAAATTTGTTAAAGAAATTGCATTGCAAAAGCGGTGAATACAAGAGAAGTCCTGTGCTGAGATAGGAATTGATTTGAATTTTGTTTTTCTATTTGAGATCAAATAAAAAAGTTTCACGATAAAATAAACGCAAAAGACGCAAGTACATTAGTACACATGTACTGTGGATGTAGTACGCAAGTGTCTTTACATTATACATTTATATTTAAAACCAAATGTAAGTTTTTAATACCTTAAAATAAATTCTTTAAGTGAACTTCCGTTTAATTATTCAAAAATCTATAACTATTTTTGGGAATTTTTGTGTATATAAGTTAAATTATAAAAGCTGTATTCGAAAACAAAAAATGTTTTATTTGCGGTGAAAATTTTAAATAATTAATTCAAAATAAAAACTGCGTATTAAATATTTATATTGTTTCGTTTTTATAATTAAACCAAAAGTCTTCCGACAGATTACATATACGAACAAAAATTTATATATGTATATTTTTTTAAATCGTTTGAGTCTCAGCTTTACTATTTTTGGCAGTGACAAGCGAAATTGCTTAAGAGGACATTAAACTCGATGAATGCCGAAAGCTGCATTTAAATTAAAATGAAGCTTTCAGTTCGGTTCAGCAGATACAGGTCATACTAGTCATTGTTATTGTGACCATTTCATCAATTGTTGAAAATTCAAAGCTTTATTGACAACAAATTCCTTTCCAATCGGATGTTCTGTGTTCAAATGCAAATGGAAATATCCTTCTTTTTTTTTGTCAGTTTGAACATGCCATGATGCACCTTCATATCCGCTTTCTTTTCAAAAGAAATTGATTGTGAAATTGTGTGTACAACTTTTGATTTATTCAACAGATACTATTTCTTACATTGTGTAAGAACTAAGCATTTGTACATTTACTTTAAACAATAATTCTATTGAAGTACAGTACAAAACAAAAGAAAAAAAAACATTTAAGTTTTATTAAAGACTGCGATACCAAAGATTCTATAAAGCAATCGATAGATTTTTAAGTTTTATCAACATTTAACAACAGATACAAAATATAGGTAGGTAATGCAAAAATCCAGTAGGAAGGAAGAATTTCCTTTATTAACTCCACAAAGATAAAGGGTCGCCAAACGATCGCACAAACTAACGAAGCAATCGATTTTTGTGTCTTTTGTCGTTTATTTATATGAACAAACATATACCCGTCTTCATAGATAGAGATACAATTGAATCCCCAGCAACAAGAGGAAAATTATCCTGACAGAGTGACTGCATGTAATAAGGGTCTCTTCTCTATATTTTTTTAAGGTGAATTCAAAGGAAAAAAAGGAATTCGGACCAGTAAACAATTCACAAAATGTGGCAAAAGTATTGTAAATCTTGAATGAAACCTTCTCTTACTGTAAAAAAAAAAAAAAAAAATTATTTGTGTGTAAATGACGATTACCTATTGAAAAGTGTGTCCTCGCTATGAAAAAACTAAATTTGATTATTTGTTTTGTTGAAGATTTTATTTGAGTTATTTTCTTTTTTTTCTTAAGCTCAAAACACAATTTCTGCTTTATCCCTAAAAAGTAGGGCTTAATGGTTATGTATGTGTTTTGGCTCTAACACAGTAATATAAACATTTGGATTCGAACTTTTTTTAAACTGTTTTTTTTTTTTTTATTTTATATTTTTTTTTTTTACTATATATTTTTCTATTTAATTTTTGTATGTTTTGCTTTTAGCAAATAGCTGACAAAAATATCAAAGTTCTCAACCTCCGAAAAAACGGTTCTGAACTTCGTAAGCGGCATAAAATTGTAGGTCCCTTCAATTTTTAAAGTCATCCCTTAGGATTTAGGAATCAAAGCCAAGTTCTAGCACTACTCCTTTTTTACAGGATCGAACTCAAGCTCATTTTTAATCCCCATAACTTTTGAACCCATAGAGTTAGAAGCTTCAAATTTGAATAACGTATTAACTTCATGGAGACAAAGGCCCTGTAAAAAATAATTTTGTAGAACCACTACTTCTTGAGATATTGAACAGTAAATATTTCAAAAACCGTAATTGACTCACTCACTCACTCACTCACTGATCATCAAAATTATGAAGTACTTCTAACAATAGCAGAATCTTAAAATTTGGAACAACGCAGCGGTAGGTGTAGGGTGTATACAAAGGAAAAAATCGAAAATTTCAATTTTGTCATTCAGGGGGCGTGGTATCCACGCATTTTTTTTTAAATGTTCGTAGGATGTTGAAATTTGGAATTCTGATAGGGTTTTGGTTAAATATAAGGAAAAACCTATGTAAAATATTTTAGTTTCATTTAGGGGCGTGGTTTCCGCCCACTATCTTAAAACGGTTGTTGAATGTTGAAATTCGGAATTTTTGTAAGGCTTTGGTTGAATGACATGAAAAAAATGAGAAAAAATCTATTTTCATTTAGGGGCGTGGTATCCGCCCACTTTATCAAAGTGGTCGAAAACGTTTGAATTCGAAATTCCTATAAGGTTTCGGTTGATTATAAGAGAAAAGTTCAAAAATCTAATTTCATTAAAGGGACGTGGTTGCCACCCACTTTCTTAAAATGGTCGTAGGATGTTGCAATTAAGAATTCTGGTTTGTTTAAGTTCATAACACTACCATGAGTAACTTTCTTTAGTGGTTTCACAATGGACCCACCCACTTTCTTAAAATGGTCGTAGGATGTTGCAATTAAGAATTCTGGTTTGTTTAAGTTCATAACACTACCATGAGTAACTTTCTTTAGTGGTTTCACAATGGACCCTTGGTGTCTAAATGAGTTAACAACATCTAGAGAGCCACTCTCACCCAACCCACCTATTATTTATGTATAAATTGGCAGAGCAATTATTATATTGTTAAAGTTTGCAGATTGCTAGCTTATATATAGTGTATTTCGTGTTCATGCTTTCATAAATAAAACTTTGCAAAAAGATCAGAACAAAAATATAAAATGTAAAAAAAGAGCCAAGTTCTCTTATATGCGAACAACACTGTAAAAAGTCAGCCACCACAAGTAATGAGATCTAAAAGAACGCCAAGTTCTTACATGAAAAATTGTTGTATTGAATATTTTAAATCTTTAATACAACAATATTAAAAGAAAATAGAAAATAGTTTGGACGAAAATTTACAAGTTCACTTGGCAAGTTTTCATTTGATGCGTGATGATTAACATAACATTTTAAAATTTGAACAGTGAACTTGTAAATTTTCGTCCAAACTATTTTCTATTTTCTTGTCAAGTCTTCTTGTAGTAGTAAACAGTCAGTGTTCGATTTAATACTTTTGAATATCTTAATGTCGTCCGCATAAATAAGCACAGAAGAGTTTTTTTTTATGATAATAGTCAAGTCATTAATAAATAAAACAAATAAAATAGGGCCTAAATGGCTCCCCTGAGGGACGCCAGAGTTCACAACAAATTGGTTAGAACACACATGCACTGTCATCGTCCGGGAAAGCAACTTCTTTCTAGCCATTATTTCCAGTTCGTCGATAATAAGGTTCCACAAAAGAGGAGAAAGAAACCCACTTTGGGCAATTACGCTTATAACTAATTTTTGAGCCAGTAATCCTGCTATTCAACTTTAAAATAATTAAGAACAAACGTTTCTTACTTAAAACTTAGATTGTTCATAGCTTATATGTACAATTGCTGAGTTGTCAACGTTTTAAAAGAATAAGCAATGCAAAGAAAAGCAACCATAGTAAAATCTCTATTCGGCAGGTAAAATTTTCGATATATTTAACTAGGGGTTGTACATCAGCTTCCAGTTTTCCACCGAGTAGCCCAGTGCACATTATAAAATGACGATTTCTTATATGGATATCAATCAATCGTTCTACTGTTTTTAGAATGAGTGATCAAAGAATGATAGGTCTTAATTTGAGTGCATTTTCTGTAAGGGAAATGTTGAGGACCATTTCCATAACGTTAACTAACCATAACGTGCTAAAACCAAAGAACTATAATTTTTCCTACTATTTGAACAATACTCAAGCAAACGAAACTACATACAACCAATTCTTAAAGAAGATTTTTCTGTTGGACCTGATGGAATTCCAACCGTAGTCCTAAAAAAATGTAGGTCATGCTTAGCTCTTCCCTTGCGAAACATTTTTAATTTATCTTTGAAATCAGGCAAATTTCCCGCACTATGGAAGAGTGCCTTTATAACTCCCGTATATAAAAAAGGTGATAAGAATAATATCTGTAATTATAGACCGATTTCTAAGCTCTCATGTATTCCAAAGTTGTTTGAGCAAGTAGTATGTGACACTTTGGCATTTAACTGTAGAAATGTTATCTGCAATCAACAGCATGGCTTTATGCAAAAACGATCTACTGTCACAAATCTGGTTATTTTTTTGAATAAATGTTTACAGGCTTTGGAATATGGCCATGAAGTCGATTGTGTTTACACGGACTTTTCAAAGGCTTTTGATCAACTACCTCATGAGATTATAAAGTTTAAATTAATTTCTTACGGCTTCCCACCTTTTTTTATAACGTGGATTGTGTCTTACCTTGAAAATAGGTCTTATCAGGTTAAATTTAGAAATAGTTACTCTAAATCATACTTTGCTAAATCAGGTGTTCCACAGGGTAGCCATCTGGGACCCCTTCTCTTTATATTAGCTATCAATGATGCACCGTTATGTGTAAATAATAGTGAAATTCTCATCATCGCGGATGATATGAAGATATATAAAAATATAACTTCTGTAAATGATCGTATTTTACTACAAAATTATATTAACCGTTTCACAGTATGGTGTGAAAAGAACAGTTTAAATCTAAACCCGACAAAGTGTCAAACGATGACTTTCTCAAAAAAACGTTCACCTTCATCTCATGACTATGTCATTTCACACCACATTTTAACGCGCGTTTTAACTGTTAAGGACCTTGGAGTTCTTTTTACACCTAATTTAGATTTTTCTGAGCACATTAACGGCATCGTTAACAAAGCTAATTCCATGTTAGGTTTTATCAAACGGTGGTCAAAAGAATTCCGCGATCCCAATGTTACCAGTGTTTTATACAACAGCTTGGTTCGTCCCCATCTGGAGTATGCATCGCAGGTATGGTCTCCTTTCTATAATATTTATATTGAAAGATTGGAATCTGTGCAACGGAATTTCACTCGTTTTTTGTTAAAAGGGTTTCAGTGGATTGATCCCCTAAATGTCCCTCCGTACGAAAACCGTTTGTCAATCCTTAAGATGCAAACACTTCAACAGAGAAGAAATAATAATGATATTGTCTTTTTCCATCAAATTATTACTGGAGTCACGAATGCTTCTGACCTTCTCTGTAAAATTCTGTTTTGCTATCGAGGGGGAGGTTATAATCTCCGTAGTCAGGATTTGATTAGGATCTCTATGCACCGAACAAATTATGGAATGCATGAGCCTTTGACACGTATGGGTAAACTTATAAACTGGAACTCACAACTTTTTGATTTTAATTTAAGTAAAACTCAACTTAAAATAATTTTAAAAACCAGTGTTCCACTCTCTTAAATGTTTTATGTTAATTTTGTCATGTTTTTTGTTTATTTTATGTTAATTATTTATGTGTGCTGTGTTATTTGTTATATAGTTTCGTTATTTGCCTACTAACAACTAACACCACACTAAGTGATGAGCCGGTGGTATAACACAGTTCCTGTGTTGGCAAACCATTGGTCGTAAAATGTGCTTGCTATAAGCCCATACGACCAATTCTGATAGTGTGCAAAAAAAAAAAAAATTCTTAAAAAAACAAAAAGTGAATTGTGAACATAATAATGCGATATATTTTCTGCTCGCTGTTGGAATATTTCTTCATATCCCAGTTGGGAACGTTTATTTAATCCACACAAGTGGAAAATGAAACCCAGTTTGAACGAACGAAACCATTCATGTCCATTTTGTTCCACCAACAATGTTAAAAGCTTTGCACATCGTCCGACCTGGAAAGTGGTCAATGGACGCGAATAAACTCTTAAAGCTCGTTCGAGTAGAATCCGATGATACGTGTTTTTTTTTCTCTATTTTCCGTTATTCGACGCGCGTTATTCTGGACATGGACGAGATGCGTTCGGCACCAAATATCTGTGGATTTCATCCGAATCCTCTAAGTTCATAAAATAAGATTATCCTTAAATTATCCGATTGGATAATGGCCAAGCAAACAGCATCACCAAATTGTCGCCTATTATCATCCACAGCCCTAATTCGGTGCAGAGGATACTATATAGTTTGGTTTGGGGATAAAAATGTATGAATAGCAATTTAAATATAAGGGTTAAATGGCCCCGTCTTACTGCATCTTTTTGGTTTTTTTTTTACTCAATGGAGTGATATGTGATGCAGAAGGAGAAAAATGCAGTAAGAGAGAACGAGAGGCTTAAAAGATTTAAAACGGGAAAAAATAATACGCTCCAATTAGATATGAATTTTTATCTGTATACCTACACAGAATGTTCAGTTCGGCATTTCTAGTGAAACTATTCCAACTATGGAACCAAAGGACATCATAATAGTAGGTATGTATTTCTAGCTGCTGGTATGATGATTTAGCTGAAATGCCAATGAATATACGCTCTTGGCTAGAGATGGTTATATACCTACGAGTTCATAAAAAAAATATAGAATGCATATTGCACATTCGCCGTTCTGTAGGGGTTTCGTGTTAAAGTTTTATTGGAGAAGCTTATTTAAATTTATTTAAATTTTATTAAGATCATTTAAAGCATTCAAAGAGAATATGTTTTATTTTGTATTCAGATTTTACAATATGTGTCAGCAAGATTACATACCAAAAACAGTACTGTACTTAATCTAAAATAGGTATACAGTGGACTCTCGCTAACTTGAACATACGATTACTTGAACAATCCAGTAACTTGTTAGCTAAAACTAATTCTTAAAACCAGTGTTCCACGTTCTTAAATGTTTTTTTTTTATTGTTTGTCTCATTGTAATTTTACATTTTTATTTACTTTTAAGTTACACTCCATACCTTGTCCCTTTAATTTTAAGCCGTAAATGTTCTTGTTGGTTCTTGTTCATCAAAGAACTTTATGGGGGCCATTGGGCCCACATGAATGAGTAATTGCAAAATTGATAACAAGAACCAAAAAAAAAAAAAAAACATTTGTTAGCTTCTAAGTTTAGTTTTTAAGTTAAAGCTTGCATTAAGCTAAATAAATAAATAAATAAATAAATAGATGTACTTACTTTCTTGACAAGTGTCTTCTACACGCTTATTTTTTGTTTTTTTCGCGTTTTTATAATTTTTTGACTTAAAATTTTAAAATTTTTGGATTTTAAATTTTGCATTTTTACTTTTTTTTTGCTTTTTGTAAGATTTTAATGTAAAACTTTGATTTATTTTGTTTTTCATCGCTTTTTTTTATTTTATTTATTTCAAATAATTTCTAATTAAGTGCCGATAAGACTAGCAACCGCAATTGCAATCGTACTCGGTGTAAATGGACCCCAGCGCGTGCGGTATCTGCGGGGGAAAGGAGGCGTGGGAAAAAAAAAACTTGATCACGCTTTTTTCCCTATTGTGTATTCTGTAGCTTGAACAGACATTTTCTTAGACTCAATACCTTGAACATTTTCATTGCTAAGTCTATATAACTTGAACATTAAAGATATTTAGAACTCTATAACTTGAAAAAATATGTTTTAGATAAAAAGAAGTTTGAATTCCTTACTGTAGGTGACTGTTTTTTAACTGATTTTTATTCGAGGGTAATTCCCTGGATTTGTTAGTGTGTAGTGTATAGGTTAGGTTAGGTTTGAGTGGCTGTCCAGATGTTGTTGACTCACTTAGACCTCAAGGGTCCGTTGTGATACCATAAAATACTCATGGGAGAGTAATGAGCTTAAACAAACCAATTCGCGCTTCTAATGAAGTTAGAGAGACATTTTGTGTCGATTGTTGCCAGTTCACTGGTGTTATCGAAGAAGTGATTACCTAGAAAGCTGTTCCTTCTAATGGAGAGTGCTGGACATGTACATAGAAGGTGTTGGACTGTCTCCTCTTCCTCCTCGTCCATGCAGCTTCTACAGAAGTCATTTGTGTAGACCCCTAGCCTCAGAGCATGTCTGCCTATGAGGCAGTGTCCTGTTATTACTCCAATTGTAGAGCTTATATTTTGTCTGCTCAGGGATATCAAGCCTTTTGACCGTTTTAAGTCTATGCTTGGCCATATTTGCTTTGTTGCTAGGCAGGTGGTACCCTGCGACCATCTAGCATTGGTTGATTCTAGAGCATATTGTTTGAGAAGATATTTGCATGTAGCGAGTGGTATTCCTATGTTGTGTTTTTGTCTAACATTGGGCAGAAGTGTTCCGTTTTTGGCGAGCTCGTCGGCTTTGCAATTTCCCGGAATGTCTCTGTGGCCCGGCACCCAAATGAGGTGAATATTAAACTGTTCCGTCATCTCATTCAGAGATGATCGACAATCGTGGACTATTTGAGAGTTTATGGAGACAGACGCGAGAGATTTGAGAGCGGCTTGGCTGTCCGAGAAGATTCGTATATCCTTGCAAGATATAACGTTTTCTTTGAGCCAGGATAGTGCCTCTTTAATCGCCATTACTTCTGCCTGGAATACACTACATTGATCGGGAAGTCTGTATGATAGACTGAGGTTCAGTTGTTCTGAATAGATACCACTTCCAACTCCGCAGTCGGTCTTTGAACCGTCTGTATAGAAGTGTATCGCGTTGTCTTCCAGGGGTCTTTCTTCTTCCCAGGAGGATCTTGAAGGGATAGAGACATGGAAGCTTTTACCGAACACCATTTTTGGGGTGGTATAATCTAAGCGATCTGGGATAGATCTGAAATTGTCTAGAATAGTAGTATGACCAGTATTGTTACTGTTCCATTGAGAGGTGGCTCTAAGCCTCACACATGTGTTGGCTGCCACCGTTTTGGAGAAGATGTCGAGAGGTGTTAGGTTTAAAAGCACTTCCAGGGCTGCGGTTGGTGTTGAGCGAAGTGCTCCTGTGATGCACATACCTGCTGACCGTTGAACTTTGATGAGCTTGTTTAGATTTACCATCTTGTCCAGTGCGGTCCACCATACGACAACTCCATAAATGAGTATCGGTCTGATTACCGAAGTGTATAGCCAGTGGGTTATCTTTGGGGAGAAGCCCCATTTTGATCCTATGGCCTTTTTACAAGTAAAAAGCGCTACGGTAGCCTTTTTTACTCTTTCATCAATATTTGCCTTCCAATTTAGTTTTTTGTCTAAAATGAGGCCTAAATATTTAGCTTGGTCGGAAAAGCTTAATGGTATTCCTTTAATCTTGGGTGGGCTAAACTGAGGAATTTTGTACCTTCTCGTAAAGAGTACTAGTTCTGTTTTATGTGGATTGACGTCCAAGCCACATTGATTAGCCCATTTTGTTAGCCTATTTAAGGCATTTTGTAGGAGTTCCGAGAGAACTTGGGGATGTTTTCCAGATACAGATATTGCAACATCGTCAGCATAGGCAATCACCCTGAAACCCTCTGCTTCCAATGATGTTAGTAGGTCGTTTACTACCATGTTCCATAAGAGAGGCGAGAGGACCCCACCTTGGGGGGTACCCCGATTCACCGATCTGGTGGTAGTAAAACTTCTCATGCTAGAAGTTATTGTTCTGCTTTTGAGCATGAGACTTATAAAATCTATGAGTGGTTTCTCTAATTTAAGCTTTTCCATTGCTGTTGTGATCGCCTGATAACTGACGTTGTTGAAGGCTCCTTCAATATCTAGGAAAGCTACTAGGTTATATTCTTTGTATTTGAGGGAATGTTCAATACTACGTACCAGCGAATGAAGTGCTGTTTCTACTGATTTTCCCTTTGAGTACGCATGTTGAGCTGTGGAAATGAGACATGGTTTTAATTTATGTCTGACGTGAATTTCAATCAATCTTTCCAAGGTTTTAAGAAGGAAAGATGATAGGCTGATTGGTCGTAGATCTTTAGGGTTGACGTGGGAGGGTTTCCCTGCTTTAGGAATGAAGACTACTTTTGCCATTCTCCAGGCTTTTGGAATATATCTCAACCTTAAACAGCTTGTCAGAATGATTTCCAATGGTGGAATGATCATATCTGAGCATTTTTGTAATTCGGCCGGAATGATTCCGTCTGGTCCTGGAGATTTATATGGATCAAAGCTATCTACGGCCCATTGCAATTTTTCCCGCGTTATTAGATCCACTAAATCGCTTGTAGAAGCTTGAGACTCTGATGTTAAGTCGCTAAGTATATTAGAGCTACCTGGAAAGTGGGTGTCTAATAACAGATTAAGAGATTCTTCATCTGTGGTAGTCCACGTACCTGCATCTGTCTTTAAAGCACTGGGTATTGTTGGACTTTTTGAGAGAATTTTCCTGAGTCTTGAGGCTTCTGAAGTATTTTCTACTTTTCCACAGAAGTTTCTCCAAGAAGACCTCTTACTCTTTCTTAATTCTTTCTTATATTGTTTTAGAGCTTGTTTGTATGAGTCCCAGTCAGAAGGAGATCTAGTGTACTTAGATCTATTGAAGAGCTTGCGACAGCTCTTCCTGAATGGTTCTAGTTCTTTGTGCCACCAATGAGGTTTCTTTTTACCCTTTGGAATGGTTGTAGGGCAAGCAGTTCTCATTGATTCGTTGAAGGCGTCGGTGAGATGATTCACAGAAAGGTCTAGTTCATCTTTAGTGGAGGGACTTTTAAGAAGGTTGTGATCAAGCAGTTGTGCTAGTACCTCCCTATATCGTTCCCAGTTAGTATTACGGTGATTGCGGAAACCCGTAGATATATTTGCCACATCATTGAGCTCAAACTGAATATATCTATGGTCAGAGAAGGAATTCTCCTTTGAGACATGCCAGTTTGAAATCATGTTGTGGATAAAGTCGGAGGTTAGTGTAATATCGAGTACCTCTTTCCTATTCTTGGTAACAAAAGTGGGTTCATTACCAATATTACTTATGAGTAGGTTAGTGCTTAAAAGGTAATCAAATAAGGACTCACCTCTCTCATTAATATCAGAGCTACCCCATACCGTGTGATGGGCGTTAGCGTCCGATCCAATTACTAGGCCAACTTTCCTCGTTTGCGCGTCTGCAACTGCCTTCCTCAAGGTGTCTCCCGGAGCAGGGCTGTCGTGGCCAAGATACGAGGATATAAGCCAATAGGTGGCTATATCCGTTGTTAGAACAGCTGTTGTGGTGTCTTTGTCGCTGTAATTGGGGAGTAAAAATACATTTAAGTTATTTTTTTACTAACATGCATGACCTTGATTCACCTTTCTCCGATGCATACAATAGTTTATATCCAGGAGTCTCGAGGCCTCTGATGATGGAGTTAGAGACCCACGGCTCCTGTATCAAGACGATGTCTTCCTTTTTACTATGCAGTCGGAGTAACAGGTTGTCTGCGGCCATGATGGCGTGATGGAGATTAATCTGAAGTACTCGCAGCATTGCTACTTTTACTCAGATTGACCTCCACCACTGTTTTGTCGGCATTATCATCGTCTGAGGAGGAATGAAGTAGGTCTTCCTCGCTCAGAGTGCTGCCTAAGATGGCGTCTTCAGTTTCCATGTCGGAAATACTGTCGACTATCGGATGAGCCTCCACGTCGGATGGCTTGTTTGGGGGTGCTGAGGTCGATGGTTCCACTTGTGGATCGACTTCCATTTCTGGGGGTGGTGAAGCGTTTCCTTCCGCTGAAGGGGCTTCTATGGGGGGTGCGTTGAACGAGTCTTCATCTTTTTTATAGATTCGGACAGTGATTTCATCGAAACCATACCTAATCACGCCCTCGGTCGCGGCCAGTGGAGCCAGTGATTCTCTATTGATCACCAAGAGAGCTGATCTATAGCGACCCACTGTCTCCTTCTCAACCTTTGGGACTTTCCAGTCGTGAGTAGGCAGGTTTGGATTGCTCGCTTTGATTAATTTCATAATCATGTCTGGGCAGTTGTGTAGAGCTGGGACCATTATACGTGCTCTCGGTCGGCAAGGGATATTCTCCCTTGTAACAACTTCGAGCTTGGCACCCGGCCAGACTTCTGGCAAGCCATTAACAGCAGTCCTGTACAGATCGAAAGATCTCTGATCACCACAGGCGATGAGTTTGATACGATTTTGGTACCATCCTGCATCGGCTGTGTCTGGGAGAGGCCCCGGATTCTCCTCGATGACAGATAAAAATCTGAAACCGAGGTGAGCCTTGACGTCTGCCCATTGATCATGAGAGATGTTACCATCTGCATGACTTCTGTCAATGACCGCGGCTATGATCTTGCCTTTGAGCGCGTCGCTGAAAGACAGATCTTTATTGAAGGCTGCTGTGCTACTGGAAAGCACTTTCTGCCTTTTCGGTTCAGGCTTGTCGCCTTCGAGAGACCTATTGCGCTTTGACGTTGAGTCGCTGCAGGTCGATTTGGTAATTCTGCTGAGGACGCCACTAGCCCATTCGAGTTTCCGCGCTTGCTCAGGGGTTCTTTCCGCCGCCGGTATGACACTGACTGCGGCCCGAATCCTTTCAGCATTGCGCTGGTCTCGACTGACCTGTGACTTCCAGGACTTCTTGTTGGCCGGCCCAGAGCTATGTCCGTGTGACACAGATGTGGGTCCACCACCAGAATTGGTCGCTACCGATACCAATCGGGGAACGCCCTCACCCTTCGATTCATTTCCACGCGTCGCAGATTTTGTCTCTCCGGATGGGGCGTCCCTTCTTGGGGTCGCTTGCAACGTCCTAGCAGGGGCGGGGAAGATTTGGGGTTTGGAATTGCCGCCCTTGGGACAGCCGAGCGTCACAGCCGTTCCACTGACGGGTAATTCCTTTAAGTTGAGGTTGCGGCTAGTAGAGGGAGAAGGACTCCCGCTGCTAGTGGCAACCACAGGGTTAACAACTCGTTCACACCTCTGATTTGGCTCGACAGCCTTTCCAGGAGATGTGACCGCATTGTCAGCCCTGGCCCTATTAATGTGGGTTTTGGAATTGCCGCCCTTGGGACAGTCGAGCGTCACAACTGTTCCACTGACGGGCAATTCCTTTAAGTAGAGGCTGCGGCTAGTAGAGGGAGAAGGACTCCCGCTGCTAGTGGCAACCACAGGGTTAACAACCCGTTCACATCTCTGATTTGGCTCGACAGCCTTTCCAGGAGATGTGACCGCATTGTCAGCCCTGGCTCTATTTATGTTTTGTATTTTTTTTCTGTTAGATTGTTTGTTTGGTTTCATTTTTGTTCCCACGAGTGAAGCGGAAAGACAGTCAGCCCCGGCAGAGCCGCTTACCGGGGCAAGGCAAGAAATATGACGGACCTCGCCACAGCATCCGAAAGAGCTCGTTAATGACTGGTTTATCCCCCAGCCTTTCATTCTTCGGCACGGTTTTCGTACAAAGTACGCTCACACCACCACTGAAATTAGGAACCTCTAAACTATGATTGAATTAGGTTTCCGAACGTTGCACTATTGAGGAGTTACAACAATTCAGCGACCCAACTCAACCTTAGCTAATCACCATCCTGCCAAAAACGCACAGGACTCTGTAGTGATCATTGCCCGCCTGGCACCCACTTGGAGGGTTTGAATGAGGATTTTTGCCGGGCGTGTGTAGTGTATGCGCCTGATGTTTTATTTATTATCAAGTGAATTTTGTGCGTAACAACGTGTTAATAAATATATCTTCTGTAAAAGTGTTGGAAAGTGCGTGTATTAAGTTAAAAATTCGAGAAAAATTAGCTGCTGATCCAGGACCTATAGAGCCATTAAAAAAAAAAAAAAAAAGAACTCGAAGATAAAATCGCCGCTCTTCAACTTACAAATCAACCAATTTTAGATAAAACTGCACTGTTTTGGAAGTTGTTGTATAAAAAAAACCTATGTATAGCGTATAGCGATAAAAGTGCTTTTGGTGGAAAAAATTTCTAGGCAAAGAGTGACTTTACTGCTGGTTTGTAACGCCACAGGAACACATAAGTTCGTTCCTTTGTTAATTGAAAGTCTGAAAATCGGCGATGTCTTAAAAACTTTGAAATGCCCATAGAATACAAAAGCTCTTTGAATGCATGGATGACAAAATATATTTTCAAGGAATGATTTTTCAAAAGTTTTGTAGTTCAAATTCAGAAACATGGTAAACAACCAAATCTCCCATTTAAGGCACTTCTGATCATAGATAATGCTCCATGCCAGATGCCACCCATCAGAACAACGAGTAAAGGATCTTAATCAAACTTGCTCTCGTCGGTCATTGCCAACAAAAATTAAGACATAATTTCTGCACTGAAGAACTTCAATTTGCGTCATACCATTGCATTGATTTGAACATCGTGTGATCAGGTAACTTCTCAAAATGTTGAAAAATGCTGGAACCCGTTGTTAAATGATGTCGAGAATAGATTTTTTTAACGACGAAGATGATGTGCCATTGTCTACTCTCAGAGAACGCTGGAGAGAAAACTTGATTGCTGGGAAAGAAACATCATTGATACATTTGCTTAAAAAAGTAGATTATAATCAGGTTACTTCTCTTGACCTTACTACGATAAGAAAAGATCCGATTGGATCTTAACTCTTAATAAACCCTCCCTAAGATCCCTTATCGGCATTATTACAGGACACAACCTACTCGGCTACCATAAGAAGAAGATGGGGCTCAGTACTGATGACCTTTGTAGAGGCTGTGGTGATGAAAACGAGCATGAAGACACTGCTCATTTTCTCTGCCACTGTCCTTCGCTCTGTCTTGCTAGGAAGAAAACTCTAGGCAACTTCTTCTTTAATGAACTAGAGGAACTATCAGAACTGCCAGGCAAAAGT
Organism: Sphaerophoria taeniata; assembly: GCA_943590905.1. Taxonomy (NCBI): domain Eukaryota; kingdom Metazoa; phylum Arthropoda; class Insecta; order Diptera; family Syrphidae; genus Sphaerophoria; species Sphaerophoria taeniata. The sequence continues at coordinate 133,264,381 of OX016540.1, forward strand.
TTACTAAACTTTGTCAAGACCTCTAAATGGTTAAACGAACCACATTATTCATAGTTTATTATATCTTTTCAGGAAGTTACAACACTTCGGGGTACCACAATGGATCTACATTGATCTAAGTGTGATGGTAACAACATCAACTATCAGCCCGTTCAACCTTACCTAACCTGACCTTAATCAAAGAGCGATAATGAAAAAACGTTTAAATTTCAATCCAATAGTATTACACCGAAGAAGAAGTAAACGAATGGTTCCTTGATGAAGATGTTCCGAATTGTGTTGAAGATGAAGAAATCGATTAAGAAATTGAATCTGGCCCGCATGATATTACTATGGTACAAAGCGTTCTAACCGATACCGAAGTGATCGAGTTAAGATTGGGCCAGTCAAAACAGTAGGACATCCTCAGAATTTCAATTTCTCAGAAAGTGCACTGAAAAATGTTTTGCAAAGAACTAAGCAAAGTTAAATTACAAATTCGTTTCCAAATTTTATTTAAATACAATTTGTTTGTGTGTCATTTTCATTAATTTAAAATAATAAATTGAATTCTATTATAAACGTAGACTTTTTTTATCTAGTTACTTGAACAGGCCTCGTTTCTTATGTGTTCAAGTTAGCGAGATTCCACTGTACTTTCAAAACTTGTGAAATAAAACAGTATTTTAAATCATAACAACCAGTAGCAATTTTGAGAGTCAATAATAGATAATATTATTGTAAAGCTGACTTATTCATCTTATAATCAGAATGGAACCTCTTACTTAATTTAAGTAACCTAGCACTCTATAGTCCGTAGTTATGCGCTGGATAAGGATTGTCACTTGTCAGGTGCTTAAACAACTTACAGGTCATTAAAAATATTGCTACATATTTTGGTGCTTGAAATTATTATAATAATATTCTTGAACGTATCTTTCTATTTCTACTATTTTAACACTTTCAACGTCTGCAGACACATGAAATTTATATGATTTTGTATTTCGGTTAGATGAATTATTAGGTATACCTAAACAAAAAAGGAGTTTGTAAAGAAATTTGCAATTTTTTCCTTCTGTAATATCTTTGATTCTAATTAACAAATTTTGTTCGCTAAAACAAGTTCATTATTTTTCAAAATTGACGGGAACTACACAAAATCAGCTTAAAAACTATACCAGTCCCTCAATTTTTTGTAACCTTCAACCTCTTTACATCATCATTAGAACCAAAATAAATCCTTCAATGGATACAAACATTCTCGCATTAAATCAAGCCGCAAGTCCACAGTGAGTATCGCCTATTTTCTATGTGAAAATGTTGCCCTAACAGATTTTGGTTTTCCCTTTGGACTAACGAAGAAAATTTAAGTCGGTCTATGCGGAATGACAAAGGACAACGAAGGCAGCGAGGCTATTGATATACACAACCATATCGCCCGTAGCTTAATAGCTTAGACGTTTAACATCACAGATATTTGTGTCGATGATTTTCTCTGTCAGTCAATTTTCCTCCTTTCATTTCTTTAGCCTAACGCCTCGCTGCTCTGCTGTCACCAGGCCATCAGCAGACATCACAATCCCAACAACGCTGCCCGGCCGGTCGTAACCTATAGAAAGCAACTATTTGGAGAATACCATTTTGTCGATCTGTCAGCAAAGTTGATTAATGGTTGTCTGACCAAACTGATGTCCTGACGATTTGCAATTCCTGCTATTCGCATGTTGAGTGAACGATGACGACATTACGGAAACGATGCCTTTAAACAAGCTGGCTTTAAGGTTTAAGGGTATAACGGTTTAGCATTTTGACTCATGCTATGGTTGTTAGGGCTCTAAGGATTTTTTGTTTGTTATTTCGACTATTGATTTCTCTAGGCTTTCTTGCCTTCAAGGAATTCGTGGGTTTTATTTGCTAAATTTACTAAGACTATGCTGTACAGATTACTAAGAAGACAAATAGCGGACAATAAGGCAATCCAAACAAAAACATTAAGTGGGTTTGAGTGGATGCTGTCACGAAGGGAAGGTTCATCTTTTATAGTTGATATCGATGTATTGTACGTCCACTGTATCGAGGGCGCTATGAAAACACTAAAACTGATAACACGCCCATCTTATGTGCATAAATAAGTGCCCCAGTGTAAACAAGGACAAAACGACATTCTTAATGATCTGATGAATTATGTTTGCCGCAGGATACAGCTTTTGTTCAGAGTTGCCATTATTTTTCAGAAAAATTGGGATTTCATGGAATGTTTAAAGAGTTGACAAAGAAATTGCATTCTCTGTATTCTCTTTTCAAAATCTCGTTTAATTTTGATTTAACACAAAACATGTGTGTTCGAATCTGACGAATTAATTTCATCTCAACTGGATTATGCTACTTCCGATTCACTGGTGAAGCAACACACCTCTGGTAACCCTTGACATTTATTTGGTCGTCTTTACATAAATGTTTTCTTTTTTTAGATTTATATGAATTTCATGAAATCCAAACACAATGTTGCCTCACATAAAAGGATCAACCTAACAAAAGAACATAAAGCTTCATAAACATAAAAAGGACACTACGAAAGAAAAAGGAAAAATAGATCTGAATTAGTTTAAGAAAAATCCAAGCAGTTCAAAATATAGCCAACAAGCAAAGAAAATAAAAATTCTTGTTGACGTTTTGTTTTTCTGCACTGTTAAAGACTTTTTCGGAGATTTAATAATTTTGCCTTTTAGACATATTTTTAATTTACAAACACTGGACTTAGTGAAATACAAAGAACATTGAATTTACCAAGTTTTACTTTAGGAGAGTAGATTAAAAGCTGCTAGAAGAAGCAAAATGCTTTCAAATTGAAAATGAATTTATTATTATCTTTTTTCTTGTGTTTCTTCACATGAAATACAAGCTTTCAAAATTTGTTTTTACTAGAAAGGGTCGCCAATTTAAATTTAATCACAGTTAAGACCGAAATAGAGTGATATCAGCTCTCAAAAGATTCGGGTGGATCCTGTTGCTTTTGTATTTATTTAGTGTGTTATTTTCAATGTGATATTATTAGTTTATTTTGCACTTTAAATGCATTGTTTTTGACATTTTAGTAGATTCTGCCTGGCTTTTAATTTTAAGAAGAATATTTTCATTTTCTTCTGAAAATGTTTGTCATACTACACTCCCATAAATATGATTTCGTTGGTCCATGGTATTATATTGATTTCACTATTAAAATATTAAAGGAATGTGTACTGGACTTAAAAAAGCATTGATTTTTTTGGCATAAATAAGAAATAATATAACAAAATTTGTTCACAGCCGATCTCGACTATATCTTAACGAATGCTTTTCTTCGGGTACTGAATGTTCAATTTTGGATTATTTCCAAATAATGACAAACAGTCCATTGTATAGCGATGAAAAAGTAACCACAATGAAGGTGCTAGAAAATGACAACCACAATTGAGAACACTTAAAAAAAATGGTTTCAGAACACAAAATAGCTGTGCAATGTAACCATTTGTACCAAGATATTCCTGCTTTTGTTATAAGTTTTGAAATGATTTCAAGGCAAGACTTAGAGAGGATGGTTTGTATGAAAGGAGATACGAAACATATGAATTTCAAAAGTGGTTCAGGGTAAAAATGTTTACAAAGCAAAATGCAATGTAGACAGAAAAGAGCTTTTTTTTTTTGTATAACACCTAGATTGTGCCAATAAAGACAAAAGAATATTGACTTTGAACTGTTTGAGTGTAAAAAAAGTGTTAGTATTGTTAGCCGAGCAAAGATATACATTGTAATAATTATTATTTGTAAATAAGAAAAAAAAAACAAAAAAACAAATTGATTTCATAATAAAACGAACTTACAGCTTTTGAATTTGATCTAGATTTCGTGCATCACGTACTTTCTCTAAAACTTAACAATCGATCTAAACTAAAGCAAAGACAGTCGCCTTAGTAAACCGTTTAAGATAATTAATGTTGCATAATTTTCTGACATAAGGTATTTCCTTGAACGGGTTTCACTGTGTGAGTTTCTGGCATTATATTTATATTAAAATTGTCAATTGGGTTGTAACTTAGTAAGACACCTTGAGGGTGCGCTGATGATAAGGAACAATGGCCAAGGATTTAAATTAACTTTGTTTCGTTTTAAGATCACAAAGCACTAGTCTTTGCAAGTAAATAATATTTAATTGTTTAAATTACCCAATTGCATGCATACAAATGGTCCGACATGAAAAACGTTTACTTCAATAAAATAAAAATGCATGTAAATAGACTCATAAAAGCTTTTTACAATCTTTTATTCCATTTAGAGTCTCTACACAAAATGTCCGATGTATACGATACTATGTAATTTACGTTTAGATTCATATTTAAGTTCATTACTCACGTCAAAAAGTCGTTTTACAAATTCTCTATTAGGATTTTACTCACATCTGATAAAACCTAATTTGTTTTGGCTCTACAAATATTAACTCTATTTTAAAGTTACTTTATTTGATTTTAGAAAATGCTTTCCTCACTTTTAAGTTGTATTGGAAATTTGAATACATAATACGTTTTTAGTTCTACATTTTCATGTTGATTTCACAACCGTTGTAGTTTTGAAGGGCACACGAGCTTTATGTAAAATAAAGTCTTCAAAGTGATGCTTAGAGTGTTGCTGTAGGTAGATACGTGTTTTGTGGGAGAAAGCTGTTCTGTGATGTCAATGTCAATGTTAAAAGATAATTCCTATAACAAGCTGAGGTAAAAAAAATAAATGTTGTATACTCAAAGGAAACACAAGTCTTTATTTAACAAGCTAACTATTTAATCTAATTTTCATATTCATATTTTTTCTATTACAATTTATCAAGGATGTTTGATTAATTTCAATATAAATAGATTACAGTATTTAATACACAGGTGTTTTTCTAAAGGTATTGCTAACACCTCCCCTTTTTATTTAAATAGGTTGAAATCTTTAAACCAACCTGAAGGACGAACGACTCTTTCACTTCGTCTAACTTCGGTCTCTTGAAGTCTAGAACCTGTAGTACCTCTTGATCTAGCAATTGGAAGGTAGATTTGCATCATTTGTTACAGATGGTAGCATATTAAATTCATACAGGATATCGTTTAAGTTGTTGTTTGAAAACTTTTTTTTTAATTGAGTTGGTGTTATCAGGAGCATGGCGAGTTCTTAACTGATTTGCGTGTGAACGAATAAGTCTGGATTTGTTTGAAAATTCTATCAAAACATTATAGTTAACATTACCTATTCGTTCAATGATGGTTCCAGGAATCCAATGGTTCTTATTTCTTTTGTAGAACTTGGCATAAACAAGATCGCCTGGACTAAATTCTCGTTTCTTACGCCATGCTTTGAATTGAAATCTTGATCTTGTTTGTTTGGTCCGGTTGGTAAAGAATCTTGATGTTTATGCGTCATCAGATCTAACGTAGTTTTCATCTTCCTACCAGGAAACAGTTCTGCCGGTGATTTGTTGTTTATAACTTTTTTTGGTGTTGATCTATATGTCTGAAGAAATGTTTCCAGGTTCTCTTGACTCGTCCCCTCGTGTTGAAGTTTTTTCAACGCTCTTTTGAAAGTATCAACGAAGCGTTCCGCTTGTCCATTTGATTGTAAATGGTAGGGAGCTGTACGTGTATGTTGGATACCTCTTGATTGTAGGAACTTTTGAAATTCTGAACTTGTAAACTGTGTTCCATTATCAGATACAATGTGTTGACAATCTCCAAACTGCGAAAACATGTTACTGAGCTTTTGTATGATTGTAGATGATGAGATGTTTCGAACTTGGAAAATTTCAGGCCATTTAGAGAAAGCATCTACTATGATAAAGTAGTACTTGTCATCGCATGGACCTGCTATGTCTATGTGTACTCGCTTCATTGGTGCTAAGGGTCTTGGCCATGATGATAAAGTTGTTTTGATCGGTGATTTTGCAGCAGTTGCACAGCTTTGACATTGTCGGACATATCCTGTAATGTCATCATCAATAATGGGCCAATACACGTAACTTCTGGCGATTGCTTTCATCCTTTCGATTCCTGGATGGCTACGATGAAGCTGTTTCAAAACACGTTTATGGAAACAAGATGGAACTATAATTCTGTCATTGAAAAGCAGACAATCGTCTACTACTGAAAGTGCATCTTTTCGATCGGAAAATGGCTTAAGCTCTCTAAGAATTGATTTCTTGTCTGGCCATTTAGATCTCATGAAGTTGATGACTGTCTGGAGAATTTTACTTTTAGCGGTTGCTTTTTGAATCATTTTATGCGTTAGTGGCAAGTTGTTTAATTGTTCATTCAAATTCTGTGATATTTCGTTTTCAAAAACTGTACATGCGACGACATATTCTTCTTCAGGCTTTGATTGGGACTCGATAAGACGGGATAGGACATCTACACATCCAAATTCTTTTGTTGATACGTACTGAATTTCAAAATCGTACATCATCAGTGTTAGAGCCCATATCTGGAGTCTATTTGCGGTGTAAACTGGTATACCTGTCTTACTTCCAAAAATCGCTAAAAGAGGTTTATGATCAGTATGCAAATGAAATCTGCGTCCATAAATCATTCTATGGAATTTGGTCACTGCAAAGATGAGACCCAGAGCCTCTTTTTCGATTTGACTGTACTTCTTTTCAGATGGAGTCAAAGCTCTTGCTGCATGCATAACTACTTTTTCCGTTCCATCTGGGAAAATGTGAGCAATAAACGCTCCTAAGCCTTCACCTGAGGCATCAGCTGCAACTTTAATTGATAACTCTGGATTGTAATGAGAAAGAAGTAAGTCTGATGAAAGTATTTCCTTGAATTTGTCAAAAGATTGCTGAAATGAGTTTGACCATTTGAAATCTACTTCGGCTTGTAACAGTTTATCTAGAGGTGAACGAATTTGACGCATATCCTTGACAAATTTACCATAGTAGTTGACAGCGCCAAGGAATGATCGAAGTTGCGTTAAATTCTGTGGTGCTGGCATGTTCTTAATTTTATTTATTTTCTCTTGATCTGGTCTTAATCCGTCTTTATCGATTATGTGCCCAAGATATTTGATTTGTGATGCAAAAAATGAACATTTTTGAATCTTCACTCGAAATCCATATTCAAAAAGGCGTTTCAGTACCTCATGCAGACTTTGCAGATGTTCTTCCCAGCAGGAACCACTTATGATGATATCATCCAAGTAAGCTGCAACACCTTTTAACCCTGCTTCACGCCGGGAGCTAAGCGATTAACATTGCACAAACCTTTATGAGTGTTTATAGTTAGCAATTTTCGAGATTCGGTGGACACTGGTATCTGAAAATAAGCGTCTGTTAAATCGATATGACTGAAAATATTCTTATTGCTGAGTGTTGCGAATATGTCGTCCGGAATTGGAAGTGGATACTGATGTGGTTCGAGAGCATTGTTTAGTCCTGAAGAATAATCTCCGCAAATTCTGATGTTACCGTTTTGTTTTCTAACTGCTACGATTGGTGCTGCCCATTCGGAAAAGTCTACTGGCGTTATGATATTAAGATTTTCCAGGCGTTTAAGTTCATTTTCGATCAACGGTATGACAGAATATGCCACGGGTCTCTTTGCTCTGAATACAGGAATCGCTCCTGGCTTGAGATGAAGCTGAACGTCAACTTTAACACATGCTGGTTCATCGCTGAATAAACCCTTGAATTCTTGACAAATACTTGCAATGGCTGCATCACGATTGCGTGGAGTGTGACTTATCTGGCAACATACATTGCTAAGAGGTTTATCCCATAGGTTGAAACTGTAGCATAAGACAATTCCGAATAAATTCAGGTCGATGTCAGTTACGAAAAACTTACCCTGACTTACCTCTCCAGAACAAAGACGAATGCTGCAGGTGAAATAAGCAATTAAATTGATGTTGTGACGGGTTGCACTTTTTGCTTTTTCATTTAGACTTGAAACTGGATTGCCTAATTTATTCCACACTGACTGACTTATGATGCTGATGTCAGATGCTGTGTCTATTTGAAGCTTTATAGATGTGTCTTTAATGTGTGCATTAGGTATATCACTGATTTGAACTGTGATGAATTTTCGCTTGTTTGAATGTTCAATACAATTCACAGCAGTATGAATTGCATTGCTTTGGAAAGGTCGTTTCTTGAAAAACTGTTTTTTATTACCTTTAAAATTCGACTTCTTCTGCTGAACACCTTCTAGATTCGATGATGAATTCGATTTGTTGAAACAGGAGCAGCAACCCTCTTTGTGTCCTATAATATTGCATTGCGAACATTTATGTTGAGAATAGGTACAGTCGCGAGAGAAATGCATAGCTCCACATTGCCAACAAGGTGTCCTTGGTGTCTTGGTTGTATCAGTTATTGGATTGAATAATCCGTTGCGTTCTTGGCGATTGAATTTTTGACTTGAGGATACTGCATTGACAATTGAAGATGGTTGGGGAGTATGCTCAATCATTGCAGTATCCTTTTTGAGATTAATGTATCGATGAGCTTCAGAAATTAATTTGTCGAGTGTAATGGTTTTTGATTTTTCTTCATCTTCGAGCGATGCTAATAACCTTGTTCGAATTTGCGAGTCTTCTGCCGATTGTAGTCCAGAAACAAATAAGAGACATTTGAATTGATCGATAGTAAGGTCACCCAATTTAAATTCTTCGCAATTTTTGTTCACCAATGATGCGTAGGTAACCAAATCGTCTGTCTTACGTTTGATTGTTTGAAGACAGCTAAAACGAACATTAAATAGAGTACCTTTACGACCAAACATACCTTTCAGTTTCAGAATTGTCTCCTTAAAACTTAAATCCTTCACTATCTTTGGTAAAATGAAATTGGTGTATTTCTCATATGCAATGGAGTTTATTTTTCGCCTGAGAAGTCGGACCTTTGCTGAATCATGAAGAGCCGCCCCATCGACAATGAAAACGTCTTCAAAACGGTTGAACCAAGATTCGAAAGTCAATCCATTTGCAGGATTATAGACAAACTCTTTGCCAATGAATCCATTGTGAATTCTTGACCTCGATGTTTTTCCTTTCCCTTGACGATTGATTGCAAAAGTTTGCTTTGCAGGTCGAGAAGTTCCAGAATCTTCGGATCAGTAGCCATTTTCGTAAGATGGATGTTAATTTATTATGTAATGAGTTCTTTAATAATCCTCGTCGCCAAATTGTTGTATACTCAAAGGAAAACACAAGTCTTTATTTAACAAGCTAACTATTTAATCTAATTTTCATATTCATATTTTTTCTATTACAATTTTCAAGGATGTTTGATTAATTTCAATATAAATAGATTACAGTATTTAATACACAGGTGTTTTTCTAAAGGTATTGCTAACAATAAACAATAGCTGGGTTTCAAATCAGGACTGAAGGGTGGATGACTTCGATCAATTCGATCTTTTGCTTAAATATTCACTTCTTCCAATTAATATTTTGAATAAAAGAATGTTTGGCCAACACGGCTTCACTTGCTCGAAATATCTGAAACAACGATGGTGGGCCATTTATAATTGATTAATCTCTCTCATCGTAAGAAGGTGGTATCATAGATGCAGAAAAAAATGAATCATTTTTTGCTCTTAACAGACAACGCTTTAACAGACAAGGAGCTTTCGGAAGTTTTTTTCTTTGCCTTAGTATTCATTTATAGGTAATGAGGTGAGCGAAAACACATTTTGAATGCATTTAGTGAATGTGTTAAAGCTTTTGGAAAAAGCTTTTTTTTTGTAGCTTTCAGTTTCATATATCATTTCTCGCCATAAGGTTGATACATCTGTAGCAGCGTTTTGTTATCACAATGATCCAGATCAGATCATTGATTTATATGTGAAACAACAAAAAAACGAAATCCTACCTTTTACTTGGATCAATTTTTGTGATCCAAAAATTAGTTCTTCTTCCGCACACAAGTTGAAATGTTGGCGTATGTTTTCAATAAAAACTGTGCTGCCACTTTCACACATTTATTATCCGGGAATGAGATATTTTTCAATTACATAGCAAAAGCTTTTTTCACTAAAACAACAGAATAATCGTTCAACAAAATAATCGTAGGGCAAATTCGATGAAATTGACAGAATGAATAAATTTCAAACAATTGCCAAACGTGACGTAATAAGTAAATTGATGATCCGAGTTGTTTTATTTTCATGATCTGATCCGGATCAGATCATTGTAATAATAAAACGCAGCTTGTATAAATTTATTATCTGTGGTGGTATGTTTTTTAAAGCCGAAAAGCATTGCGCATAAGAACATTTTTTCGTATATTTTTCGTCTTGGAAAACCTATGGATACAGTCGATCCATGATATGCAAAGCAAGGGAGACTCCTACCCCGAACGACGTAAAAACAAATTATGTTAAGACAAATTATATTATATTACCAAACTATATACTTCATGTGTGATTTAAGTGTTCCAAAAAAAAAAAAAAAATTATCAATCCTTTCTGACTACTTCAACTCAAAAAAACATTATTCTGAAAATTCAATAAAACAGAAACGAAATCAAAGATAATTTTTGTACATGCAACTTTTACCAGGTTATTAATGGTTCATCGAAATCATTAAAAACTTTTTTTCTTTTCGAATTTCAAGCAACATTCACACTACCGACTTGAGTCTTCTTTTAGTAAAACTACAAGCATTCATACACCACATTAATTTTAAATAATAATAATAATTAACAGACAGAAAAGCCACACCAGGATTCTTATTTTTTCAAAATTAAAGGGTTCATTTTTTGAATAGGTAGGTACAAAGATTTTTTATATGTAACTGCCTATGGAAAAATACAACAACATCGAAAAGCTGCAGGTTAAAGTTTTTGCTTTTACAAAGTGTCGGAATTCGGTGCCACTGAGTCATGATGATGAATTTGCTGCAGATGAAGTGCAGAATGTTCCACAATGAATGCACTTACTTAAATGAGATTTTAATTACTTCAACTTTACGTGTGGTTCAGAAATGATACACAAACTGAGCAGCATAGGCATCGTTTCTTCTGGCGTTGAGTCGGTCGACGATGAAAGTAGCGTATGTGAATTATGTTGGGTGCGCGTGACTATGAAATAGGCCAACATTATTCGAAAATGGGCCAACCAACCTACCATTCAAGTCCTGCTCCCTTCCTTTAAACGGATCTATACTAATTTTAATTGGATAAATAATAACGGTACAGGAGAGAGAGAGATTAGCATAAAACGAACGTACAGAAAGAGACATACGTATGTATAAAGAAGTTTTGAACAATGAACCTACATTTTTCAGCTTAAAAAAATGCATACGAAAAATATCTTTGAGTTATTACGGCAGTTAAACATAATGAGAGTTGAATATCCATTGGATATGGGCTTTCATTAGTATTTTAAACTAAGGTTGTTCATTTTTACTTAACATAGATATTGATTATATCACTATATTGGCCATTACATTTCAAAATAAGACATAAGTAGTTATTATTTATTTTTAAAGATAAGAACGAAGGCTAGCGCCGATACAAACTTTTTGGCCAAAATTTAAATTTCGTATTTTCTGTACAAAATTTTTCAAGATTTTTTTTTTCAGCTTTCTAATTTTTTAATTTTAAGCCCCATATATGTACAGTACATATAACGTTTTCTCGTAAACTACGTATAAGCTTTTTGAACATTAATGCTAAAATCCCTCGAGAGTTCTAATAAAACGTCAAAAGACAACTTTTACCTAATTATTTGCACTATAATTTCCAAAAGATAGTTTCATTTCATTTCCAAATTTCAATATTTTCAAAAATTATACAAACAGGCGGTGTACAAACGTGTTCGGATATTTTATACTTACAGATTTTATCTGTCGGAGAGGAAAGATAATTCTTTTTTTTTTCTTTAAATACAAGGGCCTCTTGTTGGGTCATGTTTACTATACAAAAGAAACAAAGAAAGAAACAAATATGGAAATGGTTTTAGAAACACTTTCTATGTTAGGTTAAACCAAAAATCAACAGCTGGTTTAAATATATTTTACTTTTTGCTGGACCCTCATCATTCAAACTAAAATTTTTATCCTACATTACATCATCCTGCCGACTGACGAACGAGTTTATCATTCATCATATCATTGCACATTTTCACGCCAGCTGTGCTCTAGCTTGCTCAGATTAACTAATCATGCCTTTTTTTATTTACATTTCTATGACAATATTTATTTATTCTGAATAACTGCAATAAGTTCCCTTACGTTTCATAAACAAAATATTACTTGGATTTTATCTGTAAGTCTTTTATCGAGGTACGAGTACATTATTCATTGGCAAGAAGCTACGTTACATAAACGGTCTTAAAATAATGCAAGTTAAATACAAAACAATGTATATTTTTTTTATCACTATGCACATTTATCCTGGTTGACTTGGAATAAAAGTTATTACACATTCTCTCTCTGTCTCAGGAGAAAAAACTGGACAAGTGTAAAATAAACTAGCTTGAAGAGGGATCCGTGCTCGTTTAACCGACCCTATCTTTTTTTAGTTTTGAAGGAAATTGTATATAAGCATTGAGATTGAGATATGAAACCAAACATTTTCTTGGGAAATATTCAAACTTCAAACATCGAAACCCTTTATCTCAAAAAATGAAAACTATACCTTCTCAGATCACAATTGTATTCTAGAACAAGTCCACCAAATTTCTTTGCAATCGGCTTAGCAGATTCTAAGAAATCGCGTGTGTAAGACGCGAAAACGAAGTGATATTGTAGGGTTTTCACCCATGGTACAGAACCCTAAAAATAAATTTAAAGCTGTTCAGAACAATTAGAGTTCCTACACATATGTTAAATTTCTTGCTTATTTCCTTGAGATAAGTTATTGTAACGTTAAAATTAATACTAATACTGCAAAAGTAACACTGGTCCATGTCTCAACTGCTGGATCGATGTAGATGCAATTTGGTTCAGGTAGTCCAGACGCTTTTGTAGTGTCCGTGACGTAGTGGTATCTGCGTTGGCTGCTATGCAGAACACGCGGGTTCGAATCCTGCTCGTGCCCAAAAAGTCTTTATTTCATCTCTCACAGGAACTGCTTCTTGCGAAGAACTGACAACACTTCCAAGAGTATCAATCTGTCATGAAAAAAGTGCTTCTCAACTTTGCCGTTCGGAATCAGCGTTAAATTGTAGGTTTGTTGATGAGTTTAGAATTGTAGAATTGTTGATGAGTGTAAGCCACTTAGGCCTTTGCTTTTCAAGAGCTGTTGCGCCATTCTATTTATTTATTTATTGATTTAGTCCAGACGCTTGGAAAGGACATAAGCTGTGCAAAAAAAAGGTATTGAAATAGAATAAGAAAGTTTATTTGAAAAGCTAGGAGCTTCAAGTGAATAAGGACAAAACAAAGTATATGCCATCAACAAACAAAGCAACATCTGTCCACCGCCTAGGACAAAACGTCACTGTTCGTAGCAGCAATTTCAAGGTTAAGGAGTTCACCTACCTTGGAACGAACATCAATCCCACAAAAGACACCTTAGTGGAGATCCGAAGAAGAATTACCCTAGCGAACCGCTGCTGCTTCGGTTTGGCAAAACAACTGGCTTCAAAACTCCTCACTCGAAAGACAAAGTGTCTGCTATACAAAACTTTGATTTTACCAGTCCTACTCTACGTTGCCGAGTGCTGGACGCTAGGTAAGTAAAAAAGGGGAATTGATACTGGGCACTTTCGAAAGAAAAATTCTTCGAAGGATTTTCGGTCCCGTATGTGATGATGGCGAATGGAGAAGAAGGTTCAACAGAGAACTGTACGAGCTGTACCAAGATGTGGATGTAGTCCAGAAAGCTAAGAAAAGACGACTACATTGGCTCGGCCACATCGAGCGAATGGACAACAACGCTCCAGCCAAGAAAGTCTTCTCATCCCAGCCTCCAGGTTCGAGACGACAATGCAAGACCAAACCTACGGTACAAGGACCAAGAGACTGCGGATGCCAGAGTGCTTGGTTTCGGCGACTGGAGAATGCATGCGAGGGACCGTTCACGATGGAAAGCTGCAGTATCCTAGGCTGAGATCCTTCATGGATTGTGAGCCGGATAAGTAAGTAAGTAAATAGGAGCTTCAAACTTATTTTTTTAGGCTTTTGATAAACTAGTATAGCTGCTTCAGCTACAAACTAGTTTGCAATAAGGGCTTTACGTTAAATGTGTTCTCTTTGAAAATTTTAAACTTACCACTTTTTGTGGTTTCATCAAAACTTTTTTAATATTTTTATACCTTCATTTAAATAAATCTGCTTGCTTTTTGTAAACTTTTCGTGCATTACGATTACATGTCTGCGATAATATTGTTTTTAAGTCCGTTGTAATTGATTTCTCTAGAAAAGTAAGAATAGGGTCGGGTTTATACACATCGTCTAATATTCTATTCCGATGAACCGATGTCAATCTCTTCAATTCAATGACCCTTATCATGTCTGTTCAGTATGTTTGTAATTAAATTTTCGAGTCGAACGAAACGTTTTTCTTTGAGAATTTTATTTGTATTGCTATTGTGTTTCTTTTTGTTTCTTCTTTTTTGTAATAAAAATTATCTAATAAAATGAGAACTGCTTGCTTATGTTATTGAAAGGGGAGATATCCGAAAATAAATCATTTGCATTGGAAAACATTTTGTTCCGCATTTTTAATTTTATTTCTCAAAGTACTTCCAAGAACTTTATTCTTACATGTCGATGGTTTTTGCTTTTTGTATTTGGATCATCGACCATGTGTTTGGATCAAATTTGTTCTATTTTAATTTACTCAGCAACGAAAAATAAGCCTAATTTCTTTGTAGGATATCTATGAATGTGTAAGGTAGTTTTTTTATGAGATATTATTTGCGATAATAATTGGTCTTTACTGAACATGATGCCAAATTAAAGTAGCGAATAGTTAGTCTTATTTTAGAGCCAGAGCAGCACAACATAATACGAGAATAAGTCGATACTTTTTTTACCCGTCATTTATGTTTTCATTACTAGGTCTGTTAAAGTTTTTAGTATAGAACACTTACTTAACTCAGAATTTTGACACTTTTAAGAACAATCCATTAAACGTTTTTGACATACCTGAAATTAAAAAAAAAAGATTCATGTTTACTAACTATAAAAAAGCATGTATGTTTGTAATTTGATAGGAAATTCAAATACCAGTACCTAATCAAATGATAAATATAAATAATAAAAGGAATACAAATTATTGAAGAATCAGTAAATTAAATTCAATACTCCCTGTACTGATAATCACAGCCAATAAACGTTTTTGGAGTCACTGAATCCATCTTTATCTACGTCTAAATAAAGTTTGGCCTATCCCCGTAAACTAATACAAAATCCATTTGATCGTTTTCATTAATCGACTTTTGTTATGTTAAACTTTCGCAGGTCCATTCAGCGTTAATGACTCAATTCTCCTTAAGCATCTTTAAGAAATCAAAGACAACACTGACAACGATCAATTTAAGTTCTAACAAAGGTTTTCCCTAAAAACTTAGTCCTAGAGCTTAGATGGACCTTACATAATCATGCTGTTTCCTAAGATTTTTAATTAGCATAAGGTATACAAGACACCAAACAAAAGGGTTAATTATGCGAACGTGCGCGCTTTCTTTTACCAAAAGTTTTAATTTGAAGACAAAAAAGAATTTTCCCGACTAAGAATCCTTTGATTAATTATCAGATACCAAATATAGGGCTTAATCAAGTCCAGCGCACCATTAACATTCTGAAAATTGTTTACAATCACTCCAATGGGATTAGAAAAACAAAAAAATGAAAGAGGGATACAAAAATATACATACATCCATGCCTACATAATATGTACCATGCATAAATATATCTCCTTGGTAAAAAAGAGGAAAAAAACTACGAAACAAACACATTTTTTACGCTTAACTGCTTCCGCGACATAAAGCAGTCAAATTAAAGAGAATTCTTTGACAAACTCTTATAAGGCACGATACAAAAGGATCAAAAGTTTCCACGTTCGTACACAATTGCTTGTGGAAGGAAAAGTGCAATAAGGATCTAAATTATATTTCTACCATACAAATAACAAGCCTATACCAACATCAGCTACACAGTACACATTTATATGAATAGAGTTTTACAAGCAAGTGCATAAAATCTATGAACAAAAAATATAAGTATAGATGTACACTTTCTTATATCGTTGATACATGTATCTCTTGTGCCGCCTCTAAGGATGTCATCATTCAGCCAAGATATAAGAAGCACAAAGATAAAGATAAACTCTCGATTCAAGAAAGTTGATGAAAAGCCGCCCGTTACCACCACATCTTCACTGCTGTTCTCGATTTTCAACAACAGCACGAGGATGCAGATGATGACTTGAAGATGGCAACATATGCCCAAGGACATTTTATAAAGCAAATGATGAAGACGTTTTCCTTCCAAAACTATGAAACGGTATACTACTCTGCCTTAGCCGCACGCCAGCGCCAAGTTAAAAGCAAGTGCAGCATGGCTTTCTTCAATATTCCCACCCACATTATGAGTAGAATAAGCATACACACAGCCGAACACAACGTTGAAATGACGTATGGGTGATGTCATCGTTATAAGATGAAGACATTTTTATCATCCAACAAGGATGAGCGAAAAAAATAATGGTGTTGAACTGGGAGAAAATAAAATTAAAGGAAAAGTCTGGGTCGCATGAATGTAGGTTCGTGCTTTTTGGAATAATGAATACTTTAAATTAAGGCGATGCGAATGCTAAAAAGGACAACTCTTTAGGCAATAAGAAGTAACCCTATTCATTCTGGGTTTGAAAGTACTGAGTTAATTAACATCCAATATAAAAATTGAATAAATGATTATTGTTAGTATATTTGTTTCTTTTAATAATAAACAATTCATAGAAACTAATACAATTCTTTTATAAAAGTTTGAATTAAATTTCACTGATAACTGCTCAATGCTAGTATTCATTCAAGATGTATAAAAGGATTTTGCCTTACAGTAAACAATTGCTAGATAAGAAACAGATAAATTGTATAAGAACCAAAACAAAGACAAAAAAGACGTTACATGTTCTGTTTCTGTATACGCTTTTCACGTGGATGAGGTGTCGTACACGTTTTAAACTTGGCGCACTTACTTATGATAACGATAAAAAAATATACCCAGATTTCGACGGGCGTGTTTGTGGCAGCGTTGTTTTATGATTTTTGTAAAGAATATAAGGGATTAATGCTTCAGAACGGACTCGTATGCCTTTGTTGAATATTTGTAACTTATGTACCTAGAGGAGATTTTATCGAAGTGAACAGTGGTATCAAGATTTATTATTCTTCGCTTGAGGTTACTGTAGTTTAATACTGTATCTCCTCATGTACACAATAATGTAAATAAAGACGAAGAATATGATACAGAAATGCGTTTGTTGTCTCCTCTCTTTCAGGATTTACCCGTTTGCTTTTTTTGTAAGAAAGCAAATATGTGCAAGTACATATACTTGGAGAGCTCAACAGACCCTATAAGATGACTTGAAAAATGCAGTTGCCATACAAAAACAAACAAATAAAAAAGCTCTGAAAATGTTCTTTGAACGGTTTGGATGTTGGATATATCTGGATTCTAGATGTGCCTAATAAAATTATTAAAAGAAATGTCGACATTGTTTCCTTTTTTATTTTTTTTGATAAAAAATCCGAAATGCATTTGAAAATTGAAATAGTTCTGTGATATTTATTTGTATTACAAATCAAGGAAGTGGTCAATGTTTTTTTTTTGCTTGCGACATCTTATATAAAAAATGTAACGCTAAATTTGTTGCTAAGTGAAAACCTAAAGAACGGTTGGACCGTTTGGCACCAAATTTGGAATGTTCGACTAGTGGTTTTAAGAAAATTAATATGTTGTTTTTTGAACGGCGCATAAAAAACAACATATTTAATTATAAAGGTCATAAATCCAATAATTTTAAGAGGTTTGAAAAAAATCGGCTAATTCGTTCTTGATATATTGTAGCAATGAAAATGCTTAGACCGTAAGACCAAATGTTGAGGGAATTTTGGCTAGTAGTGTAGATGGTTTTTAAAAGGTTTGTACAAAATTGGCCAAGTCGTTCATGAGATATGGCCAAAAATGTGGAAACCACATTTTCTCTATAGAACGTTAACTATGCATTTGACCATGTGATGGTCCTTAACAAAGTTATTGTGCATGAACCAGTGAAGGTTTCTGAGTTTTTCCAATCTTATAAGCTGACCCTGCAAACGTTGTTTTCTTATAAAGGGTGATTCACGAGCGTTGTGCCAAAAAGCTAGAGCGTGTAGGTTGAGTTGAGACAAAAAAAAATCGTATGGGACGGGGGGGGGGGGTCTATTCCCCCCGTTTAGCCGGGAGGGGCAATTTTCTGAAAAAATGACTTATTTTATAAAAAAAATATTAAAAATCAACGGCTTCGTTTACAACACCGTGCTATACCTTTCTGAAAAGCCAAAAACATTCTTCTTTCACTTTGTTTTTAAATTAAATTGTTTTAACGAATAGTTAAAAAAAAAAAATTTCAAAAAAAAAGCAAAAAAACATTTTTGAACTAATTTTTTTCAAAATTTTATGTAATTAAGTACTAATTTTGTTTTAAAAATTCAATGTCTTTGTTAATTTTTAGTCGAAAACAGAAAACCGGATGCAAAAATTTCTTTTCGTTTTTGAGAAATTAAAAAAAAAAAACCAAAACCACTTTTTTCTAAAAAAAATCTTTATTTTTATTTTTACCTATCTGGACTTTTAGTTTCATTTATTAATTTAATTTATAAATTTATTTTTTGTAATTGCAGTTTTATGAGGACTCAATAAAGTAGAAAAGTATTACATTATACCTGGATTAACCTCCCGGCTAAACGCGGGGGAATAGACCCCCCTCCTATACGATTTTTTTCTTATCTCAACTCAACCTACACGCTCTAGCTTTTTGGCACAACGCTCATGAATCACCCTGTATATGTACTTATCTAAAAATCTCATGCAAATCAGTCGAGGACTCACTACTTTTATACCAGTGAAGTGTTTGGCAGTGTTCGGTTAGTCGCGTAGATCGGTTTCAGCCGTTTATGAGATATGGCCAGGCTAGTAGGTAGTGGAGCAGCGGGGGATGGGTGGCAAATAACAGGTAGTAGGGAAGCGCGAAGCGGGGTAACGGGGTAGCTGGGCAAGAGGTAGCATACAATAGTATAGAATATATATTGAAAGTTTGTGTTCGTAAAAAAGAAATTTCAATCAAATATGACATAACGATAGAGAAGTCGAAAAAAGTAAGTCCGGCGATTCCTTCCGTCTGTCTGTCTTTCTGTACACGCACTTAAAGCCATTGTTCAATTGACTTCATTTTTGGAAATCAGTGGTTTAAGCGAATCTGGGTGGGTCATGTTTTTGATTTTATAAAAAAAAAAAAAAAAACCAAAAGTCCAAAAAAAAACAAAAACCAAAAGTTTAAAATTTCTCAAAAACGTTTTATACGATTTTTTTAATAATCCTGTGTGTAAACGGAGGGAAATAGACCGCCTTGCATACGATTTTGTTTTTGTATATATCCAACCTACACATGAAATTCTAAAAATACTTAGTATTTTTAAGAGGATATCACTAAAGAAAAAAAAAGTAGTCATTGGATTTTTGTTTTGGTACGCAATCATTTTCAGTTCACAAAACACTTAAGCTGGACAAAGCTGTATTATCTAATAATTTGTTTATGATGGAAAAAAAACCAAACTACAAGAGACATAAACACAAATACCCTTAAGATGAAATACGAACACATAAACCTACAACAATTTCATGGAAAGTAAAAATATATCGTCACAACTTTCTTTGAAGGGAAAACAATTGGATACGTCTGCTTCGATTTATTTCACAATCATAAACAATCTATGAAGCTTGAAAGAAAGTTTTTTCGATATACCTAAGTTAGAGAAGAATAAAAAATTGAAGCTTAAGGGTGGTTGAAGTTCACAATTTACGTATACAGTTGGGAATCAAAATAGGTAATCGAACGTTTCAGAGTTGGGCAAAGTTAATTGCAAGCTGGGAGAAAGTTCAATTTGTGTCCAATTAAACTTCGAAGAATAGAAACAAAGTGCTTACGTAGTCATGGCAATCATGTGTATCTCTTTATTTTGAAGTCGCTGCCGTCTTTGAAAACTGAAAACTTAGGTACTTTCAATGTTTTGCTTCAAAGGAGCGCACAAGGCGCCCATTTCTGTTACTCCGCTGCTGTTTAAGTAAGGTTATTTCCACCACCACTAGCATTTTACCTATCATATTCACTTGGCTAAACAAATTGAACATTTATGGGAGAAAATTCACACAATATCCTATCACAAGGACTCGACTCGGATCGGGGATTTTTTTTCATTCACGTTGAAGTGTGGAACTTTGTGTGGGAGGTAATTGTTATTACAACGTTACAGTACAGATATTTGCGGATATAATAGTGTAATCAGGAAGATGTTATCAAGCGTGTGCACTCATTGATTATCGCCTAACAAGCCCAACTCCGATAATTTGTGAGAATATAATGTATTCGAGGCTTGATATTGACCTTGTTATTGGGTGTCCTTTTTTCTATTTAAGAGAATAATGGGGAAATGTTCGTTATATTTAAGAAAAAATAAAGATGATGTAAAAAGTTACCACATTATAAAGTTTCAAAGAATTTTGAGGCGGAACTATCATTTATTCATGGTATATATGTTTTCAGAATTTAATTATCCTCATAGAATAATTTGAGGAAGTACCCACTCCCACAAAAACAAAACTTTTGAAATTCTGAATTAAATAAGAACAAAGGCAAGTCCTCACCTGTGCTTTTCAAATGAAACTTTATTCTACGAAACCGAAAGTAATAGAAGTTCATCAGCAAATTTTAAGAAAATGTCAGGCACTTAAGTTAATTTAAAACAAGAAATAGCTTTTCAACACAAAAACAAAACAATAATAATGAAAAAAGGATATTCTCCGAAATCAGGATTAGCTTATGTTGATGGAAATTCATTGTTCATATGGGATAAGACACGTACAGGATATCCTTTTTTCGATACATTTGTATTAAGCTCGATACAAGTTGTTGTGTGCTGATTTATCTTCGACTTTTATGTTTATAAGTTGATAAACTTAATTAAGTGCGAACATGCATGAGAATCAACTCCATTAGCATAAAAGGCTAAAAATAAGCCAACTAGAATAGAAGGAAATTGAAGTAAGTATGTAAAAGGATCTTCAAGGAAATAAAATAAGGTGCTTAAGAAACTTTTTTTCTATTCTTTTTGTCGGTTTTTTGTTTAGAATGCGAAGCAAGGGATCAAAGGGAAGAAAGGTTAAATGATTTTTTTTTAATTCTAGACTTCATTCAAAATTACATATTTTCTTTTTCTGTAGGCTTTAAATATCGCAAAACAAAGTGTATTACCAAAACAGGTAACTTTAAAGTAGCTTAAACATCTTTTAGCAGTTACGGGTACAGGTTAATAAAAGAAAACAACCAGACACACAAGTACGAATGTAACTTCAATATTGTTGAAAATAAAAGTCGACTCTTCTCATATGTGTCAACGAACAATAGAACTCATCATCAGAAATATAACATCCTAATAAAGTAAAATAAGATTACTGTTTATAATGCTCTGCATGATTATAGCAAATCGAAATGCATTTAACAAATAAGATATTTGTTTGCTTTGTCACAAGCCACCCAAGCAAGATCAGAAAAACTAAAACCATTAGTGCATGACAATTAGTTAACAAAACTCTGATGTATACAAAACTCAAACACGAACATATGGGATTGAGATAATAAACATAAATACCATAGAGATGAGGCGACAGAAACTAACTTAATTACCTCCATTCATTCACACTCGACTCGATCCATCTTAATTAAACAGCCAGAACATATGTCTAGTATTTTTGCCACGTGTTTTTGAACTATCATTGACAAATATTTGCTACGTTATTAGAGACAAGGGAATAAACATGACGAACGATTTTTTGATGATGGTGATTTTTATCGTTCATTCCACCTAAATGCATTTGATTTGAACTCTTTTTGCAAATCATCGTGATAAATTCGCTTCGTAAATTTTAATCACATTAACGTCAAATTATAATGAACTGAAAATAAAAACTATTTTTGCTCCTGCGTTTTATTTGATTATGTTTTAGCTACTATTAAAATTGCTTGAAGCTTTTACTGGAACAATTTATCATAAGCAGTAAATGTATGTAGGTAATTAATAATCATCCTTCCATTATGGACAGACGATTACAGTTTTAATCCCTTATGTGCATTGCAGTAAAACCAAGCATATAAACAAATACCTAGTGTAGTAGTTACTACTGTGTGAGATACTGCATGCTATCCTATTGTCGTTGTATAATATCTTTCTGTATTTTAGTTCCTAACACAATTACTCTTACTGATACAATAACATAAACCGATTGTCATTTCAAAATATACATATGTACAACAGATCGTTATTTCTGCTTATGCTATTTATAGACTTTACCCCTACTTCCATTGTACAAACGCTATTCTCTTTTCCTTTTATCTTCTCCTTCTTGTTTAAAATATGAAAATAAAGACAGTTTCAAATTGGATGCGAAACGGTGCGGTCATCAGCTCAGCTCTCGGTGTTTTATTTAAATATTAGAAAATATTAAAGTCGATTAACAAATATATGTACTATAAATTATTCAGAAGTGGGATTAGTAAATCCAAGTAAAGTTTCTAATAAAATAGTTCATCCCAGTTTTAATTAAAGTGACGCTGTTCTCCTCGCGAAAAAAAACAAACTCGAGTCAATTTGATGTTTTATTTTGTTGTGTGACACACAAGCAAAGCCATAAATTTTTTTCCCTCCTTTCTAAATTCTTATTTTTTTTTCTCTCATCTTGATATTTGCTATACCTTTGTCGTGCGCGGTGTGCAAATAAATTCAAAAAAAAAAAGAAAAAGAAAATGGAACAAATGATCGATGTGTCTGAATACACAGCTGCCCAGCTGCGCGAGTGGTTACAGCGCTTAGGCAAATCAAGCGCTGGTACGAAACCAACTTTAGCTGTGCGTTTGAACGAGATACCAGTAGAACAACGCGGTTTGCCTCCACCAAAACGAACGGCAAATGAAGAAAAAAACTTGCTTGACGACAACGACGAAGAAGCCGACGACGGTGAAGAAGAAAACGAGTCCAATGATGAACAGCAAGAGGTTGAGGAAGAGGAAACAGCAACAGAGAGGCAACAAAGACAAAAGGAAAACGAGTTGTTACGAAGAGAAATAATAGCGAGGGAGAACGAACTATTGAAGATGATGGCAGAGCTGAGCAAACAGAAAAGACAAGAGACGGAAAAGACAACGGGAACGACAACCGAAGAGGCAGCTGGAGTTAAAACAAGTTCAACGGTGGTGACGACAACGGGAACGACAATTGAAGAGACAACGGGAGCAGAAAAAAGTGCGACAGCGGTGACGACGACGGGAGCGACAACTGAGGAGGCAACTGAAGCAACGACAAATTCAACCGTGGCAACTGGAGTGAAAACGAGTTCGATGACGGCAACAACAGCACAAATGACAACTAGAGTGACGACCGGCAGCCTGGCAGTGCAACAGTATACTATGTATAAAG
Source organism: Sphaerophoria taeniata (assembly GCA_943590905.1). Lineage (NCBI taxonomy): Eukaryota > Metazoa > Arthropoda > Insecta > Diptera > Syrphidae > Sphaerophoria > Sphaerophoria taeniata. Next base: position 133,288,047 of record OX016540.1, read on the forward strand.
AATTAGTGCCTGAATACGATGGTGGAGCAAACGTTGAAGTCTGGTTGACACAGCTAATGAACGTAAAACAAATGTACGACGTTTCCGATGAAATGTTGCGCACGCTGTTTGTCACCAAGTTAAAAGGCAAGGCAGAGGAGTGGCTGAATGCACAACCAAATTTTTTGTGCCTGAATGTCGAGTCGTTGTGTGGAAGTCTAAGAGACGATTTCACGAAGAAAGAAAACAGGATGGTAGTCAGGAAACGGTTCGAGGCAAGACAGTGGAAGACAACGGAAAGTTTCGACGAGTACTATTTGGACAAAAACCGATTGGCGACTGGACTGGACTTGGATGAGGAAGAACTAGTTGAGTACATAATCGAAGGTTTTTCGGATGAAAATCTGAGACTACACGCTCTGGTTAGCAACTTCACGACAAAAGCAGGATTATACAGATCGTTCCACAGAATACAACAATGCGCAAAGGAGATGGAGGGAAGACCAACAGCAACGGGATCGACTACGAGTGCAACGACAACAGTATCGAGAAGGCCATACGACACGGTAAGGTGTTACAACTGTAATTCAATGGGACATGTTGCGAGTGTTTGCCGTAAGCCAAAGAGAGAGTATGGTGTTTGCTACGCGTGCGGGGAAAAGGGACACATAGTAGCTGCTTGTCCCCAACGGAAATTAGCACAAAGGGTTCATCAACTGAACGAAGAGGAGGAGTCAAACGATTTTGTAAGAAATTTTTTATTTAGTTTTGATTCACATAATGATGTGAAAATCTCTCTAGATTGCCTCATAGATACCGGAAGCCCTATAAGCATGGTAAAGACGTCACGAATTCCGGATGTCATTAAAAAAAATTGTTGTAGTTGTGTAATAAAAACAAAAAATTACTACGGAATAAATAAAAGTAAATTAAAAGTTCTTGGAGTAGTGTCTGGTGTAATTTTTTTCGAGAAAGAAATTGGAATTGAAGTTAATTTGATTATTGTAGATGATGAGGCAACTGGATATGAGGCAATCTTGGGAAGGGATTTTTTAAGAAAAGGGAAGTTTAAATTAATTACCGACATAAAGAAAAAAATTGAAATTAAGTCAAAAGAAAATATAACAACAGATAGTCAGAGCGAATTTGAAAGACAGCTTATGTCAATTGAGTATAAAGACGAGATGGATGTCAAGTTAGAAATAGATAATGATGTTAATTTTGAAACAAAAACAAAACTGATCGAATTATATAAAAAAAATTATTTGTACGCCGATCGCCCCACGGAACCTACAGTCAAAACAAAGATGAGCCTTGTCCTCAACGATGTTAAACCTTTTCATTGTCGTCCACGTAGACTTTCTTATGCAGAAAAGGGTGAACTCAGTTCGTTGTTAGATGAATATCTAAGAAAAGGTTATATTAGGGAAAGTGAGTCGGAATACGTTTCGCCGATAGTGTTAGTGAGGAAAAAGACGGGAGACATCAGAATGTGTATTGATTTTCGGACGTTAAATAAGATAACAGCAAAGGATAGTTATCCAATCCCTATTATAGACGATTTGTTAGATAGGCTAGCCAACAAAACGATTTTTTCAAAACTGGATCTGAAGAATGGGTTTTTCCATGTTTACATGCATGAAGATTCTATAAAGTACACATCTTTCATTACGCCGCTGGGTCAATACGAATTTCTTAGAATGCCGTTTGGGTTAAAAAATGCTCCGTCGACTTTTCAAAGACACATCAATAGGATCTTCTCAGACATGATTAGAAATGATGAAGTTATAGTCTACTTAGATGATATAATGATCGCAACAAAAAGTTATGAAGAACACTTTAGAATACTTGGAGAAGTTTTTAAAAGAATGACAGAAAATCAGTTGGAGTTAAGAGAGGATAAGTGTATGTTCCTACAGCAGAAGATTAAGTATCTAGGTTTTACGATCACGGGACAAGGGATACAGGCAGACGATAGAGGAATTAAAGCGATACAGGATTTCCCTATACCACAAAAAGTTCACACGGTACAAAGTTTTCTAGGCTTATGCTCATATTTTCGTAGATTCGTCAAAGATTTCTCGTTAATAGCCAAGCCTTTGTACGACTTGGTCAGAAAAGACAGAGAGTTTAACTTTGGACCAGAACAATTGCATGCGTTCGAGACGCTAAAGAAAAAGCTAGTAGAAACTCCGGTACTGGCACTTTATGATCCTAAAGACGAAACAGAATTACATTGCGACGCAAGTGCCATAGGTTTTGGTGCCATACTGCTTCAAAAGAAACAGGATGGGAAATTTCATCCGATTTTTTACTACTCTAGAAGGACTACGGATGCGGAGGCCAAATACCACAGCTTCGAGTTAGAAACGTTAGCGATAGTGTATGCCCTAGAGAGATTTAGGATTTATTTGCAAGGGAGACGGTTCAAGGTGGTGACCGACTGCAATTCTTTGACGATGACGTTGAAGAGGAAAGAACTCAATCCAAGAATCTCCAGGTGGGCGTTAGAGTTACAAAATTATGAAATGGTGTTAGAACATCGAGCAGGAAGTCGAATGCAACATGTAGACGCGTTAAGTAGGTCAACGAATGTGTTGACAATAGAAACAAATACGTTCGAAGAAAACTTGATAATATGTCAAAACAAAGATAGTAAAATTGTTAAGATTAAGCAAATGTTAGAGGAGACTGAAAGTAAATCGTATGAGATGAGAAACGGAGTGGTGTATAAAAAGAAGAATGATGGTACCATCGTGTTTTTAGTACCCGAAGACATGATTGATCATGTTTTATACAAATACCATGATGAAATGGGTCATGTAGGTACAGACAAAACCTGTGAGTTAATTTCGAAAAGTTATTGGTTCCCCAATATGAGAGAGAAAATAGGATCGCATATAAAAAATTGCTTAAAGTGTATAGTTTATTCAGCCAAACAAGGTAAAGAGGAGGGTTTCCTTCACAACATCCCAAAAGGGAAGATACCGTTTGAAGTCATACACATAGATCATTATGGACCGGTAGACAATTCTAGGTCTGTCAAAAAACATGTGTTAGTGGTTGTTGATGCTTTTACTAAGTTCGTAAGGTTGTATTCAACAAAGACGACGAATACCAAAGAGGTTGTTAGAGCACTAGAAGACTACTTTAGAGCATATAGCGTACCGAAATGTATAGTGTCAGATAGAGGGAGCTGTTTCACTTCAACTGAGTTTAAAGAATTTTTGATAGCTAGGAATGTTAGACATGTCAAAGTTGCAACGGGATCGCCTCAAGCGAACGGTCAGGTTGAAAGAGTAAATAGGAGTTTAGGGCCTATGTTGGCTAAGTTAGTGAAACCGGAAGAGGGATTGTTTTGGGATCATGTCTTAGACAAGGTAGAACATACTTTTAATAATACGGTGAATCGAACGATTAAGCAACACCCTAGTGTAATGCTGTTTGGAGTAGACCAAAAAGGAAAGTGTTCAGACGAACTCAAGGATAAATTGATAGAAATAGAAAGATTAGGAGAGAAACGGGATCTTAAGAAGGTAAGACAAAAAGCAATAGAAGAACAAAAAAACACTCAGGCATATAACAAACAATATGTAGATAGAAAAAGATGCAAACCAAACGTTTATAAAGCTGGCGATTTTGTCATGGTTAAAAATTTCGATTCACATCCTGGCGCGTCTAAGAAACTGATACCAAAGTTCCGGGGACCTTACGAGGTTACGAAAGTATTGCGAAACGATAGATACGTACTTAGAGATGTTGAAAATTTCCAACAAACAAGGTTACCCTACCAAGGAGTGTGGGCGGTCGGCAATATGAAACCGTGGCTTAGAAAAATTGATAAAAGAAAGAAAAATTGTAAAAAATAGATAAAGATCAGGTGATCTCAAAGGTCAGGATGGCCGAATTGTAGTAGTTACTACTGTGTGAGATACTGCATGCTATCCTATTGTCGTTGTATAATATCTTTCTGTATTTTAGTTCCTAACACAATTACTCTTACTGATACAATAACATAAACCGATTGTCATTTCAAAATATACATATGTACAACAGATCGTTATTTCTGCTTATGCTATTTATAGACTTTACCCCTACTTCCATTGTACAAACGCTATTCTCTTTTCCTTTTATCTTCTCCTTCTTGTTTAAAATATGAAAATAAAGACAGTTTCAAATTGGATGCGAAACGGTGCGGTCATCAGCTCAGCTCTCGGTGTTTTATTTAAATATTAGAAAATATTAAAGTCGATTAACAAATATATGTACTATACTAGGTAGCTTTAAGCATTTTAAATAACTCCAAAGCGCACCTACTGGAACATACACTTTCTGCCAACTGCATACTGAATAACTTATATTTCTCGTCAATTTAGTACATATGCAACAGCTTTTGTAAGCCAAGGTGCAGCCAGAAAAACTTAATACAATCGGAGGAGAATTGAATGATGTTTGCAATAAAGTTACTATTTTTGTTATTTACAAACGTTTAAATTAATTAATTTAGTTATTCGCCATCGCACCAAATTTCATAGATCTGCTGGCCCTTACACGCAGATTTGTGTAGTAAACATATCCTCAAACAAAAAACAGCAAGCTTTGCGGCATACCAGCTGCAAAAGTTGAGGACTTAACTTCACCAACTAATCCGCATTTATGGGAGCAGGAAGAATGTCAAGAGTGCATCAATTATAATAGGGGTATAAAGTTGTTGAGTACATCCTACAAGATCGGCTTAGCCCCCTACAGGGTAACGACAATAATTGGCTAATATCAATGTGATTTCAGACCAGACAGATCTACATTTGATCGGATATTTACCCTACAGCAGTTGATGAAAAAGTGTCTAGAATTTAACTTCCAAACATACCAACTGTTTATGGACTTAAAAGTAGCCTACCACAGCATAGCCAGGCTAGAGCTTTAAGAAGCCATGACACAAATTAAAAACAAGGTCCCATTAAGCCGGAAGCGGGTTTGACTTAAGATCAATAACAGCATTGAATTTCTTTTTCTTCTTTTTGGCGCTAAAGTCCGTTGTGGACTTGGACCTCAACCAAGAGTCTCCCTAAGCCAGCTCGGTACCAAGCTAGCTGTCTCCAGTTTTGCACTCCAAGTTGATCGAGGTCCTCTTCCACTTGGGTGCGCCACCTGAGTCGTGGCTTTCCGGGCCGGAACACGTTAGGTGTAATTTTTGCACCCGTAGGCTTCACTTTGAATGCACCACAATCACTGCAAGAACCTACAAGGGAATGTCCGCTATCCAGAAAGAGTCTACACAGATATCAATAACATATACCGTACAAATACGAAAAACAGGCAACAAGATTCTAAAATAATAGTTTCATTTACGACTAAACTACGCAAAACCGATTTTCTTCAAAAATTACATAGTCATGGACCAATAAGCTTAAATGATTTAAGTTAAGTAAAAAATTACCCGACTCGTTCTCATACAACCAAAATTCATTTATTTATATTAATAATCAACTCACGGCCAATACTAAACACATCATGTGGCTGTCAAAAAATAAGGCAAGAGAAATTGGGTGGAAATTCGTTTGGTCGCGGGATGGGAAGATTCTTGCGAGAAAAAACGAGACAAGCAGTGTAATCCGCATTGAAACCCTCAATGACGTCTCGAAAATTGCTTAGATCACTTTCGTTAAATTTTCTTTTAAAAAAATGCCTACTAAAATGAACGAAAACAATGAAAATGTAATAGATCAATTATTATTGAATATGGAGCACAGGGTGCTACATAGTATGAATGAATTGAATAATTATGAATTATCGAAAAATTTGAAATGTTCGTGTCTCTATCTTAATATAAGATCTTTAAGAAAGAATTGGAATACTTTCTTATCACAACTGAATACTATTATTAACGATATTAAAATAATAATATTAGTTCAAATAAATATAAAAGAATACGAAAATATTTTCTATCAAATAAGCGGTTTTGAAGGCGAGTTTCTTAACAGAATTAAAGAAAGAGGTGGAGGAGTAGCGGTATTTACAAAAAGTATTTATTCTGTTGAAAAAATTATTGTTAAAACCAATTTTTATGAAAATGTACAACTAGAAGTTAAAAACAATGATGAAGAATTTTCGATCATTGTACTCTACCGGTCACCGGGTTTCAATATACCAAATTTCATAGAAGACTTAGAGAAGCAAATTGACAAAAAAAAAGAAACTTATCATCATAGGAGATATGAACATTGATCTTAATAAGAGAGATAGTAGTGCAGTCATTAATTACTCGAGCATGTATGCTTCTAAAGGCTTAACAAATGTCATCAAAACCTATACAAGAGTTGATCTTCGGAAAGGAAGTAAGACGAGAATAGATCACTGTTTGGTAAGAATGAGAAATGAAAAAATGTATGCCTCTGTCATTGAAACTGATGTGTCAGACCACTACACATTATTCTGTGGCATTTTGAGTAGCTCTAATGATAGATCTCAGATACAAAAAGAATCACACTACATTAACGATAACCAGGTAAATTCATTAATTCAAAATACAGAATGGAGTAATCTTATGAACATTACAAATACAATAGATTTGTACAGAGAATTTAATAATATCTTCCCAACAATATATACAAAATCAACATATAAAGTAACTGCAAAAACAAGAAATGCCACAAATCCGTGGGTAGATTCAGAAATACGTCAAATATGTCGACAAAGAGATACATTATACAAACGATGGAAGAACAATAGAAAATGCACACGTTATGAAACAGAATATAAAAACTACAGAAATTTCGTAAATAAACAAATCGATAAGAAGAAGACAAACTTTTATAGAGAAAAATTTTCGGAGTTTCGATCGGACCCTAAAAAAACCTGGAATTTAATCAATGAAATACTTGGAAGAAAGAAAAAGAATCTGGATGGAGTGATCGTAAGCAATTTCGATAGTGAAGTCAATTCAAACAGCCTAGCGAGTCTGCCCAATAAGTTTGCCTCAAGTTTTATAAGCGAAATCGAGAGCATTGTTCACAACTGTAACATAAAAACATATCATACTGAAGTATCAAGCTCAGAACAATCCTTTTTCATGCTACCAGTAACAAGGTTGGATATCTTAAATATATTGAAGAAACTGAAAATTAATAAATCTCCAGGAATGGATGGAATAAGAGCGAAAGACCTTCAATCGAATGCGGAAATTCTTACGCCTATCATTGAACGCATAGTCAATTTAAGCCTCAATGAGTCATGTGTTCCTGATGAACTTAAGATCGCAATAGTAAGGCCAATATACAAAGCTGGCACTAAGACAGACGTCCTCAACTACAGACCCATCTCTTTTTTTTTTAAATTCATTTTTATTCATTTTTCTTATAACTACTTAATACTAGACAATAGAATTCAAACTAGCTTATGATCTAACATCTTATATTTACTTACTGGCCCCAACCGGGCGCTCTAAACAATTCATAGTATCTTACAATTAATGCCTTTCGGCTTATGAACTATTTTGTTTTTTTCTTTTTGTATTTTATTTAAATTTGTTAGAAAATTTAAAAAAACTAACATCATTTTATCGTTTTTATTGTTCCTTACGAGCTACTTAAAATTAGGTCCTTAAAAAATAAAACTTAAGATTAACTAAAACTACCTATTCTACCTAACAACTACTTACAAACTAGAGCAACCACAGCAGCAAATCTAACTTTTTTTTTCATTTCACTTTTTTTTTTTATTTATTTTCTTTTTTTTACTTTTTCTTTTTATTTCTTTTTTTTCTTTATTTTTCTGTATTTTTTATTTGTTGTCCTTTTCAATGTGTGCCACCATGCCTACTCTACTTAAACCTAAACCCAAAACCCTTAGACTAAAACAAGTATACAAGCCGGCCAAGGCTTAAAACCCCACCCCGACTACCCGTTATCAGGTGCTGACTGAAGCCACCAGAACTGGTGCTCCTGCTTCACCCTATCAATTCGGTCCCGTTCGGACACAGCCCTACTGAACCGGAGGAGCTCTGCTCCGTCCTGTGCGAGGACGTCTCGATGGTAAAGGAGCCGCCGATCGACGGTTCTCCGCCTGACGTGGTAGATTAGCGGGATCGCCAATCTGTCCTGTATCAGACCGCATTTATCTAGGTGGAGGAATGCCTCTGGTGGAATGAAGCCGCTCGAGCGTGCACTATCAAAATATTCGTCGTTCGGATAGAACGCCCCAAAGATCAAATTATTCGTCGAAGTCATAGCTCTCGCAATGTGACCCCGAATAAGTTTTATCACGAAATTGTCAATTCTGTTAATCCGAGCCTCGTTGTACAGAACCTCGTTAGAATAGTAATGTACATAAGAAGATTCCGGTGTCCGATGCAAACCGAGACAGCGCCGAAGGCACTGCCTCTCGAACACCCGAAACTTCTCCATTTGAGATGGTGCAACGTTGAACCACACTGGACAGCCATAAACGATCATCGGCCGTATGAGGGCCATGTAGCAAATTACCTTCACTCTGGGGTCAAGCCGACTGCTGTAAAACAGCCGTTTCGTCAGAGCGAAGGCTCCTCTGGCCTTAGTCAGAGCAGCATCTATATGTCTGTCGAAATACAGATACTGGTCCAACCAGATACCGAGGTACTTCACTTCACTTTTGCTCGTTAATCGCTGTCCGTGAGGCCCAACGATGACCATCTTGCGCCAATTCTTGCGCGTATCCCTCGTGGCCCCGGCCAACGAGGTCCGGAACAGAAACAGACCCATCTCTATTCTTCCTGTTATGGACAAAATACTGGAACAGGTAATGGCGCATCGACTCCATTGTTATATCGATAAATTCCAAATTATCAATAAAAATCAATACGGTTTTCTAAGAAACAAAAACACTAGCAAACTTCTATCGGAATTCGCAAATACATTCAACACAAATCTTAATAAAAAATACCATAATCTTGTCATTTTCATCGATTTCAAAAAAGCTTTTGACACCCTAAGACATGAAAAATTGTTTGAAATGCTGGAGAAAATCGGAATACGAGGATATATATTGGACTGGTTTAAAAACTATTTAACAAACAGGACAATGAAAGTGAAGATATGCAGTTCAATAAGCCAAGAAAAGAACGTGCAGTATGGAGTTCCTCGAGGATCTATCCTGGGGCCTATTCTATACATTATATATGTTAACCAAATCCTTACGATTTTGAAAAGCAGTATAGGTTTTGCTTTCGCAGATGATACTGCAATAGTAGTCAGCCACAGAGACTTATCAGCAGCAACCAGCATTATGCAAACAGAATTTGATTTGATCATACGATGGTGTCACGATTTTGGTCTTATAATTAATGTTAAAAAAACAAAATTGATGCATATCAGACCACCGCATGTACTAAAAACTAAAATAAACATAAAATTCCATGAAACAAAATGCATACATTGGAACGCAAACAATGAGAACATCAACTACGATGATAGCTGTCATGAAATGATTGAAAATGTTCAACATTTTAAATACTTAGGTGTGTATGTGGACTGTTTCTTCAAATGGGACTTACACATAACTCACACATGTAAAAGGCTTCGAAAAGCAGTATATGCTCTACATCATTTGAGTAATTATACCCCATATAATGTACTCAAACAAGCTTATTTCTCGTTGGTGGAGTCTATATTACGTTATGGTATATTAGCATGGGGAAATACAACGCCTACATATTTACAAGAGCTACAAAAAATACAAAATCGCACTGTAAGAATTTTGAGCAAATCAAAACATGGAATAAACTCACAATATGATTCAAATCTCCAGAGAACATACAAAGAACTACGACTATTAAACATAAAACAGCTATTTGAGTTAAACATCCTCGAAGAATACTACAACGATCATGACTATAAACGACAAATCGATCACCAATTTAACACGAGAAGAAGAGCACAGTGTTACTTGCAAACTCCAAGGTTCAAGAACTCTTACGGAAGACAACAACTATCGGTTATTATCCCGGAAACATTCAATAATATACCCAGAGAGCTCCTCAACATATCATCAGATGGGTTAAGAAAAAAATTATTACGTAATTACTTATTGAATTAAAACTATCAGATAAAAAAAAAATGTATATAATGTCATAATTTAGTACTTTCAAGAATACTTAATAAATTATTTAAACATCAATGTACATAACCTTCTGCAGAAAAGCCTACCAAAAGGCTTCGCAGATATCTTTTGTAAACAAACTGTACATAAACAAATGAAATAAATTGAATTGAATTGAATTGAATTGAATCATTGTTCTCCATCCACTCTAAATGACAGAGCCATCTGAGTCTCTGGACCCTTCTGGCTAGGTCCATGTCATAGCTAGGACATTGCTTAAGGACCTAATAGAACTCGTCTTTGGTGTTGTTTTTTTTTTCTCTTTTCTCTTCTCTTCTCTAATGTTGCCGAACTAAGCCTTGATTGGGATCGTCATTTGAAGCTCAAGACTTGTTGTCTGAGTCTGCTTCCCACCACGAATCCGCATTCAAAAAGCCGCTGTTGTTCCTTTCGGTAACAATTACCATAGTAAATGTTTTTCAGTTTTTTTCAGTTTTTCATCCTCTTTTTGCCCGGTCCATCTCCGTTATTGTTCGGCAGCACGCGGTCTATTAAGGGACTTAAATTTCCACGTGGATATCAGAAATTCGTTGTCCTTAAAATATCTGCTTGGGTCGTCATCAGTAGGTATATCCGTCCGTTTCCGAGGCTTCGCAACTAAATGCTTTTCTACGTAGTCGGAAAGTCACCCCGAAGTACAATGTACAACCCTCAACCTGGAGTACCATCAGGCACTTAATATGACTCCACGTGCAGGGAGCATACTGTGTAAATATGACTTATGAAGACTGAACGCATAATGTTCAAATCAAAAATAACTGAACTAACTGATCTAAGTTAGTTTTATCTGAGCAAAAAGCAAAAGAAAAGAACTCTAAAAGAAGTATCGCTCTTGACATCCAGTTTTGGGAGTACACAGTGCAAAATTAATTGAAATGAACATCAGACACATAGGGCCTTACCAATAATTATTGACTAAACAAGCGTTTAGATAAACGCCACGTTAAACTTTAGAGACGAGTTTATTTGTGTGTTAACCAATAACCAAATTAAACCCGTCTTTAACTAAACTATGCTCTATTACATTATCTACTACATTTGTTGCCAAACAGACAGCTGCTGTCGAAATGACATTTGTTTTATTCTTATTTTTTTCTGTTGTCATCTACTAACTTGAAACTAAAATCTAAAATTGTGAATGCAAGTTTTATGGACACCTAGAACTCCTTCGACACAAAAATATTAAAAAGCTTCCAGCAGATTACAGTGCATAAAAAAATAATCAAGAACCAAAAATTGTATGAAAATCAACTACGAGTTTTTACTTTTATTAGCCTGCTTGTTCTTTTTCTTGATAAATTCACTCTTATCCAAATTATTCTGGAAGAACGAAGTCTCCTTCCTGGCTTGTGAGACTTCTGTCATCCTCATCAGTCGCTGCTTGTGCATAGCTTGTTCATAGTTCATACGCTCTGTCAGATGCACCCACTTGAATCTCGGTAGATACTTCATGCTACACAGCGAATCGTAGAATTGTGATTTCTTTCTCGTTGAAATTTGCTTGTTATTGAGAAATTCAACAATCTGTTTAGCTGTTCGTTTGCTCTCGAACTCAACCCAACCTTCGGTGAAGTGACGGGATAAACGTTTCCGTTTCTTTTGTTTTTCGGTTACTGAAATTGAACAATTATAAAAATGAACTCATAAAATCCTAAATGAATGGCAAACCTGGCATTTTTTCAGGTTGCAAGAAAACTCGACCAATTTTGCCATAATTGCCAAGAATTTCCCGGATGCGAGTAACGTTCATGTGTTTAGGTATATTCGAAACATAGATGATTCCTTTTTTACGCTTTTTCTTGGGTTTGGCTGGCAGGTCCATCTCGATGTCGGATGGTTCCTCTTGATCTCCTTGAGATCCAGCGCCATCGTTCTCATTTGTAGGTTCATTTTGGTTGCTTGTATCTTCGTTTGAATTACTTTGATTTTCTGTAGTTTCATTTTCGTCTTCGACGGTCACGGCCAAAAATAAATTTGCAACAGATAAAAGAAACAAAACATACGAAAAATTTCTTTTGCTACCAACTGTCAGAATGACAGCACAAACATGACGTTTAAACTTAATCACGAAGTTAAACACGCGTTTCTCTACTCTAAAATTTAGAGTGACGTTTAGCGTTAAGCTGACTATTAAATTGATTATTGGTATGGTTCATTATTTAGAGTCCACTTAAATATTTAAGTCGTCACTAAATTTGATTATTGGTAAGGCCCATAATGTAAATTGAGCCATAATTACTTTTGTTTTGCTAAAATATACTTTTCTAAAGAAACTGGACATTAAAAGTCTGATGAAAAAAAATAGCACTTGGTTGTACAAAAAAGGAAAGTTTTGAACTAGACACAAGCTTTTATGTTAATTGACAAGAGGAATCAACCGAACTATTGGATATAGAAGTGTTTATTTTATTTTGTTCTATTTTTTCATGTACACAAATCGAGATTTCCTCTTCGCATTGAAAACGGTTGAATACACATTGAAACTTTAATAAAAATGATTTCAGAGTTTTCTTTGACGTTGACACAGATCTACAAAATATGGTCTGTCATTGCTCCATACATGGCAATGTCTATGGTTGATGTTTTGACCTCCCAGTGGCAAATTTCCCAATTTTCACCAAGGAATCACCATGCGATTCACCAAGGAATGGAAGCTTCACTCATGAATTTGAAGGTGAATCATTTGGTGAAATTTACATAGGGCTGTCATTGGAGTTCACCAAGTGAATTTCTTGGTGAATATGCATCAGTGAAATCATTGAATAAAAGTATTCTGTGTTTTCATTCGTTCTCTTACTCCTATGAAATGTTAAATGAAAGCTCATTGGTGAACTCATCTCTTCTTTGAAAGTTGAATTTTCCACTACTTTTTTCATGAATGAAAAATATTATGAAAATGCAGCTGTGATCTCACAAAATGTAAATATCAAAACAAATTTATTAAATTTTTTTTATTGAAATATTTCTGAAAAGAACACAACATTGTTTTAAATAATAACATATAAAAACAATTCAGGTCTTTGGCTGGATCCTCTACTTTTTTTTAATATTTTTGCCGCTCAACGACTCCTTTAAGGTTGCTCCACATTCCAAATTCCAGAATACCTTTAAAAATTGTTAAGAAAATTAGTTGAATTTCTTTTCTATACAAGTGGAAAATAAATATTTATATTTGAGTACCTGGTAAATATTTTCGATTTCCCTCGTGTTTTCTCCTGTGCTGTTTATTATTATTAATTCACTTCTAAAAACAGCTTACATATTCTTCACATCAACCGTCTTTAACTAAGATTTCGATTGCACTGATTTTACATAGAACAAAACATTTTTTTAACGATCGCAGACAAAAATAGACAGTGGAAAAAAACCAAAACCGTTGCGTCGTCACCGGTCGTCGCGTCGTCCTCGATCAACAAAAGTAGAAAATAGGTACATACATAATGTTTATATACACGGATTCTTGCAGGTCATTTCCACCCTTAGAAAATATTTGTGTTTCTTTTTTGTTCGTTTATTCTTCTTTGTGAAAACAACACACAGCGCTCAATGCAAATTACGAACTCGTGAAGCTGTGCAGGACTTTTCCTTGCTGAAATCACAACGTTTTGGTATGCGAAGAAACGAAAGCGTTAATAAAATAGAGAAAATGTACAGAGGAAAAAGGGCATTACTTTGTTCCTATGAAATCATTACCTTATTTTTCCTCTTAAAAGTGTGGAATGAATTCCTTGCTCTTTTCACCGAAATTTTTCATTGAGGATGAAATTTGCCACTGGGCTGTGTTAAGCATTGGCCAATCGAACAGTCATTCTCCATACGATCATGATTCGATTCCCAGGTGCGGTTGTTTGTTTTTGCAAACCAAATGGATAAATCTTCATTTATTTGAGTAGGTACTCTGTTGCTGGCTCATTGAATATCGTATAGAATTTATTTTTATTTTCTTTTGAATTTTGATACGGCTGAATGGGTTGCTCAGGATTGCCATTAGTAAGTACGACACGACGCACGCTCGTACTTTCTTGTTTTCGTTTTTCGATTGTTTTTGTTTTCAGTTTTGGTGGCTTATGGATGTCTAAATTAAGAGTTCTTTGTCATATGGTAACATACGGACGAAAGAGGCACTCCTTACATCTCCAAAAGATTTATTACCGTATAAAATATGGGATGATCAATCAAAAAAATGTTTTCGGAGGGAATTAAGAATTTAAAGTTTGAGAAAGTATATTTCATAAAAAGAAGATCCATACATACATAGATAATAGCTGCGGAGAATTACAAAAAGTAATTGTCTATCAATTTAATCAAAGTAGCGTAAATTACTTGAGTGCTTACAATTACAATACAATCACTATTGAAAAAAAACGAAAGAAAACCAAAATTGGTTCTTATTTTTTTCCTTTTACATACCTACATGTAAAAATGTTTCATTCTTAAATTACGTTTTACGTTATTACAGCATTATTCAAGTTTGTTTATCTTTATACGTTCAATAATAATTATACCCTTTTCATTCCAAGAAGAACATAATTCAATAATGTTGTGAAGATTCAATTTCATTCCGGTATGAATACTCGTAGATTACTTTGGTTCGTTCAATAAGCCTCATATACATAAAGAAAAATACAACACTGATTCTTATTCAAGATAGGGAAAGAAGGGCATTAATAAATCAACGAAATAAATAATAAATTGTATGGTACGCTCATTTTGATCAATTTTATCTACCAGTAGCAAATTCAAGCCAACTCTGGGAGTGGTATACTATGGAAAACGCAAACCGAGCGGGAAATATGCAAAAGTCCTCGTAAAAATTAACTCACGACTCCTTGGAGTGTTCATCAAGGATAATAACTGCGCTGATGCTTTTCATACTACAGTTTCCAACCATGTTCTTAGAGAGCTTTCAGGTGGATATACCTACACTTAGAACGACATACCCTTGGAACCATCATTGAAAACGAATTACAAGTTTCACACAATCAGAGAAAGATAAAAAAAAATATTCTCAGAGCCTCATAAATCAGTCGTTTCGCTCTACCGAGATGGTTGGTTGGTTGGCTGCCAAAATTTGAGAATGCAAAGCATTTTTACCTTTAAAAAAAACCAGAATATCAAATTGGGTTTAATGGAAAAAGTGATGATACAGCTTTTTGGATTAAAATTGTCTTCTTATATTTTGCTAAATGCAGGTAAACACTTACGCACAGAAGCTTCTGTTTTTTGCAGAATGTAGTGAAATATTCTCACTAATTAAAAAAAAAAAAAAAAAACACACTTTTATTCACACCAAAGGACATTTTGTATATTAATTTTGGAATGTTTTTAAAAGAAATGGTAGGTGACCCGAATTTGACTGAAAGTTTTTCATGAGTGAGCCAGCCAACCGAGAACTATGAGAGTTCACACCCAACGAATAGAAAGATTTTGTGACGAAAAATAGTCATCCAAAGCCTTGATTTAAGAGTGGAACAGTTAAAACAGTTTAAATCCTTTAGATAGATCTTTTGTTTGCATTTTATTTTTGTTATCATCGAACCTTGCTATATCATCCACAACAGCAAGTGAAAGAACGCCATTTTTAGATTTGTAAACTTGAAGTAAAGAATGAGTGATAAAAACAGTACCGAGAACGTTGTCTCTTGTTGCTACCAACTGATCTCCAATTCCAAACATAAACTCGACAGATTGAATTAACAGAACTGCCGATTTTCCCAATAAAAATGTAGGTACCATTGAATGAATTACCTTTAATATCTTAAACAAATTCACCGCTTTGTTTCAATTTAATGTTCTTTAATAAAGTTGTAGTCATTTCAAAATTGTGGGTCGTTATTTCTATTGAGAATTTAAGAAAATAACTAGCTTATTAGAAAATAAGTGCGAAAAATTAGTTTCTGTGGAAACATAAATTCAGCCTAATCATCAATTCCGCCCGAACAGCACTTCACCCGAAAAAAATTCCTTTTTTCTCTTTCCTTATCGAGAATTCAGGGCGTAAAAACTCCATGTTCGAGAAATTCCCCTTATCGGCATCAACCATTCCGGGTGAAATTGAGCGATATTTAAGCTTAAAATTTCCACTTTTGTTGTTTTGGCGAAAAGATAAGCAATCTCAAGATTACAGTTAAATAAATAAACATTTATAATTTTTTGAGCTAAAAGTGAATAAAAAATATGAAACATCAGAAAACGGCCACGAAATGCATGTCAATTTCATGAGCGTAGTAGACTAGCGGGACGTGTGAAACTGCCGAAATCAATTATTCGAAAGCCGTTTGATCAAATTCTCGATTTGAATTTTCGTACGCATGCAATTCTTTCCCTTACTACCTTAAAACCGCATTTAAAAAGATAAATAACGAACTAAAATTGTTTAACATCAACTTTCGTCGTTATTTCAACTCTCAAATAAAAATTAAACAAAAAATACTTTCTAAAATCAAAAATCAATTTATTTGAACTGAAAAAGACTTCACTTTGATATCGACGTTTCCGAAACAGTGATAAAACATTGAGCATTAATTTCCTATATGTATGTAGGTAAGTATATTTAGATTTTCATTTTTGGAATGATAAATAAAAGAACTGATATCTTAAAAAGTTGCATGTTAATAGCCTTAAAAAAATATAAGCTTTGAGTTGAGAAAGAATATTCCTTGAATGAACTAGAAATGCGTATTGCAAGTTAAGAAAAATATAAAAGTGTTCAATAATTTGAAAGGGAAATATGTGGGATATTTTTATTTCCCTGAAAGCTGTATTTTCTCCTTTTTTACCCGGTTACCCCGCTGTCTCGCTACCACGCTGCTGCCCCGCTGCCCCGTATTGTTCGTTGTTATAATGATGAAAATCAGTATACCTGGTATTAAATGTGTTTATAATTATATCTTTTATTATTTGGCCTACCTTCACAATGTCTTTTCATTGGAATAATACAATAGAAATAATCTAAAACGTCACTTTCATTTCAAAATCGGTCAAGCCGTTTCGGAGGAGTATAAAGACTAAAACTGTGACACAAGAATTTTATTATTATTAAAAAAGAAGATATAGGGATTATAAAGCTGAAGAGTTTATTTTTTTGAACGCCCTAATCTCAAGAACAAGTGGTTCGAATCGAAAAATTCATTTATCGAGGAATTAGGGGAAAATTATTCATATTTGAAGGTTTCCGTTGCGAGCGCTGCGTAAATGGTTCAAGTTTCCCAAGAATATGTATGGAATAATTATTCCTCTTTAAATGATTTAAGAAAATGTTCGGAACAGTATATGTCTTAAGATTGACTCACTTTTTAATAGTGATGAAATTTGGTAGAAATAAATGCATTATTGCTAATCATTTGCTAATTAGACTTTTGATAAAAATTAATACTAGCTGTTCGCTGCACTCTTGCTACGCCACCAATAAAAATAAATTAGAAGAGGATATTACACAAATATTCAATTAATTTTAAATAATTTTATTTATATGAGAAAACAGAGTTTGCTGGGTCAGCTAGTGCTTAAATAACTATACTTTTTATATGCATAAACGTACGTATGTATGTTCACTTCCCTGCAAGTTGAAAACGACAAACATTGATTACAGTGGTTTTCAGTGATACGACTAATCTGAGGCTTAATTATTAAATTCGAATGAATTTTCACCAAAATCAAGGAAAATCGTCCGAATTTCACAGTCATAATGATAATGAAAAAAAAAAAAACAAATTCAAAAGAACAGAAAAATAAAAAAAAAATTAAACTTTCCTTAAAATTGAAAAAAAAAGTGTTTTGTAAGTTTGATTGATCGAAACAGAGAAACGGTTAATCGTATTGATGCGAAATTTTCACCAAAATCAAGGAAATTTTATGAGCTTTAATAATTAAGCCTCAGATAAGCCGTATCACTGAAAACCACAAGATAACGGTAGTTTTTATGAAAAAGTTGAAAAATGCGTATTTTGGACCTTTTTTGAAATTGATAGAAAAGATTGAAAAAAGGAGTATTTTTATTTTTTCAAAATGTTTTTGTGTAGAAAAATTAATAAATTTTTCAAATCAGGGGCCCTACTATGTAATTCGAGTCTACTTTTGATTCTATTCGAATCTCATTTGCGATTCTACTTTCAAATCATACTATGTATGAAAATAGAATAGAATGCTAGTAGTGCCAAGCTTCTTGCTAGAAAATTGCGATTTTCGAACGAGTTTCGGATTTTTTGACAAAATAAGCAAAAAATAAATAATATTTGCTTGGAATTAAAATATAAAATATTGACAGCGGCCAAAATATGTATGTATGTACTTTTTTGCGTGAATTGATTTCCAACTCGTTTTTCGAGAAGTGATATCGTCATTCGCGCCTGGGGAATTTTTTTTATCAACGTATGCATAACTGTGCCATTTTCATTCGATTTCACAGGATGAAACGACATTCCAAACCAAAAACATCTACCTCGGCGTCGGCTGTATGTTGTTTGCTGCTGCTAGAGTAATTATACAGCCCAAAACATTCACAGTCACATTTTTACTTCCGCGAACAGCGGAGATAATTTAGGCAGATCTTGCGTTTTGCTGACGTAAGGGTGTTGGCTGATTGTTCACTGAGCCGGTGGACTCTAATTTGGCCACCAAACATTGATTAGTGTTCTTGGAAGGACGACGATATACCCCATAAAGAGACCGCAGAGCGCATATGGTTGCTTTAAGAGAACACCCATTTTCATAATAAAGTTTTATATCATTTGTAGGTAGGTAAGGTACCTACGTATTTCTCCGCGCTGTACCTTGCCATGATGATTTGTCCTTAGTGCATGAATGAAAGACAATAATGTTGAAAGGCGCCACGAGACGTCAAAATCAACTCGCTTCTATTTGAAAACCCCACATAAATATGGAAAGTGTGGTAAGACTTCAGATAAAAATCCGGAACGAGTTCAACAAATAGAACAAAGGCGGATTAGAGATAAATCGAATGTAATGGAGCTTACGGAGAATAGGTTTCACTGTTTCAGCTTGGAGCATTTATCAAAGACATCATTTTTAATCCAATAAAATATCTTAATACCAGTTACGTTCCAAATTACCGCCTTTCAAAATGTATCTGTTGGAAACTAAGTGTTAAAACATCTTTTTACTTACTACTCGCAAACACATTTGATGTGGAGTGAATATTTGCGATTTTGCCTTGTTTTGAATTCTACTTTCGAATTAGAGAGTTCCTGTTTTTTTGTGAAAGCATACAAAAATTATACTTGGCACTACTAGAACTGTTCGACTATCGCATATTAAACCAATCTTATAGAATTACAGAGTACGGAATTTGCGAATTCGAATAATTTTTTTGTAGAATCGAATTACATAGTTAGGCCCCTGCCTTTATTTTTTTTTGTAAGTCAATATTTAGCAGAGTTATTAGGGTCCAAAGTCAAAATTGTGTTTTTGCATGTAAACCTATATTTTGAGTAGAAAAAAAATCGTAGCGATCTAAACCAAACAGTGAATTATAGCCAACAAAACTCTCAAATTGAATCTTAGATTGGTTGGATTGAAAAAAAAATGTCCGCTAATTTTATGACAAATCAAAGTTTATTTTTTTTGATTTTGAAATTGAGTGAACATTTTTTACGCTCAAGCGAAAACGACTAACGGTACTTTCTTAACTCAATATAATTTGAAAAGAAAAAATTATAACCTTTGAAAAACTTTTTATTTCACTTTATAAAAAACCACTCAATTTTTGAGTTTATTCAAGTGTTCCTTTAATTGTTTTGTGCCGTGGCGTCAGCCACTACCAAACATTAACATACTTCCGAATGTGGAAGTCCTCGGCAAGGAGCAATACACTTAACGTTATAAGTGTGGGCTACTTTAGATTAAATTACTATATGTACATACATGTTTTGAATTTGTATTAATTGAAATTAATGTCGTTCAGTTTTATTATATTATTTTGAATCGTTCAAATGTTTGGAGAAACATTGATATACATATGTATACATATAATCCTGGAATAAAGATGGAATATAAAGCAGAAACAAGAAGGTTAATGTATTAATGGGTTTTATTACAGTTTATTTTATCTCTTCTCCCATTAAGTCCCAAAAATGATTTCCAGGATGATGATAACAAGAGCTTGTGCGATACATATATGAAATTTTACTATGCTGATTGTATTTGGATATTGAGATTTGCTTATGTAAATGGTTTGTATATTGAAATTTGTTTTGTTCTGAAGAATCTTAAGCGACAGCTAAGCGAACATGAAGGTCTTATTGTGTACATGAAGAGTTTCATTGGAACTTCTCGTCAAAGGAGTATTGCTAAAGCAGCAAAAGCTCAAAAAACAGGTTCGTAAAAACAGTGTATAGATTTTTTTTTGAGTAACAATATGCGTAACTTAAATTTAAGTATACTGTTTTATGTATCACAATTGCGTGATAAAAAAAAATGTTAATCAGTATCTACCTTATGATTACGGATCACAAATGCGTGATCGTAATCAATGGTAAAATAAATAATTATGGGCCACAAATGCGTGGTCGTAATTAAAAGCGACTATGGGTCACAAAAAGCGTGATCGTAGTCAAATCGATTATGGGTCACAAAAAACGTGGCCGTAATCAATGTTAACAAATAATTATGGGCCACAAAAGCGACTATGGGTCACAAAAAGCGTGATCGTAGTCAAATCGATTATGGGTCACAAAAAGCGTGGCCGTAATCAATGTTAACAATAATAATTATGGGCCACAATATGCGTGGTCGTAATTAAAAGCGACTATGGGTCACAAGAAGCGTGATCGTAGTCATATCGATTTTGGGTCACAAAAAACGTGGCCGTAATCAATGTTAACAAATAATTATGGGCCACAAATGCGTGGTCGTAATTAAAAGCGACTATGGGTCACAAAAAGCGTGATCGTAGTCAAATCGATTATGGGTCACAAAAAGCGTGGCCGTAATCAATGTTAACAATAACAATTATGGGCCACAATATGCGTGGTCGTAATTAAAAGCGACTATGGGTCACAAGAAGCGTGATCGTAGTCAAATCGATTATGGGTCACAAAAAGCGTGGCCGTAATCAATGTTAATAAATAATTATGGGCCACAAATGCGTGGTCGTAATTAAAAACGATTATGGGTCACAAAAGCGTGATCGTAGTCAAAGCGATTATGGGTCACAAAAGCGTGATCGTAATAAATGTTTACAAATAATTATGGGTCACAAATGCGTGGCCGTAGTTAAAAGTTAGGCTATGGATCACAAAAGCGTGTTCATAATCAAACACGATTATGGGTCAGACATGCGTGATTGTAATCAAATACATAAAAATATATGAGTTAGCAATAGTTTGGTTTGATAACAGACTCATATTTAAATTTTATTATTTCACAGGAAAGAAGAAACAATGAGATGGTACGAGGCAGATATGTTATTGGCATTCCATTTCTTAGTGATATAGACGAAAGCGGATCATAACGCGAAATTGCTCTGCGATTATTATTCTCACGGTTTGAGCGGGAGCCTTTATTGTGAAGAAATATTTCTCCAATATGACTGAAATGATGACAGATGGCCATTTACTTGAAGTAGATCGTGAACCAAGAGGATGGTGTTACTATGTTCCAAATTATGCAGTAACAAAGAAATTTCGTGTCGTTTTCGATGCATCGTTTAAGACAACGAAACTCAAATGATTGGTGAAAAATTGCAAGACGATTTATTTGATCTGATTATGCGGTTACGTACGCATCGAAAAAGAATTATGATTATGACTGATGTAAGGAAGATGTATCTTCAAGTCGAAGTCATCAAGGAACAATGGAATGTCCACCGAATATTTTGGAGATCAAGTCCAAAAGATGAATTGAAGGAATATTAGTTGACAGGAGTGACCTTTTGGTATGCACCTCACTGTACAGTCCGTGCAATGCTACAGTGTGCACGAGATCAAAAAGATTTATTCCCAAGAGGGGCACGAACAATTGAAAAGGACTTTTATATGAACAATGGTATAAAGGGTGGTGATAATGAAGAAAAAGGACGCCTTTTATGCATCGAAATGTCGAAGATTCTAGGCAACAACGGTGGGTTTCCCTTAGTTGGGAGAGTTTAATGATACGACCCACAGTCACCAAAAGAACAGCAGAAGATGAGCATGACGGATATACTAAGATTATAATGCAACACGTATGGAAGTCAAAAGTTGGTTGGGATAAAAAAGTTTCAGAAAAAAATTGACAACAATTGGTTGGAATCGAATACCACGTTGGCTTAGAACTACACCTCAACACAGCTTTATACTTCATGGATTTGCTGATGCTTCTGAGTCAGCGCATGGAGCCGTTTTTTTTACCAGAGTTGAACAGGGAGATAAAACGATGCGTACACTACTAGCATTCAGGTTGCGAGTGGCACCTGAGAAAACGGTATCAATCCAACGTTTGAAGCTTTGCGCTGCAGTACTATTAAGTGAAATTTTAGAAGAGGTGTGTAGCTATTGCTGACAATCCAGTAGATTCATTGAGTCGCGGAGTGGCACCAAAAAAGCTGGAATTGGAATTATTGTAAATGTGATGCAACGGACCAGAGTGATTCTTGTCCATCGGACATTTTATTAGGGGGAGGACTTGAAATCAGTCATTTGGAGAACGAATTTTACAAACGCCCAAGAATATACTACGACGATATGTTCTGTAGCAGTAGCATCAAACTTATTTGGATGAACTTAAGAAAAGAACTGTTCAAAATGGAAAATAGCACGGATGAACTTAAAAGTGGGTGATCTAGTATCGACTAAAGATGAGAACGCAGTACCGACTCTTTGGCGAACAGGACAGATGTACAAAGACATTCCCTGAGACAGATGGTCACGTCCTGAACGTTGAACTTAAATTAGCAGGCAAGAAACGACGAATGATGCTGTGGCTGTCAGTGCATACACTAGTTTTACTGCCACTGAATATAATTGAAGAATCCGCTGATTCTTCAAGGGGGGAATGTGCCGTGGCGTCAGCCACTACCAAACATTAACATACTTCCGAATGTGGAAGTCCTCGGCAAGGAGCAATACACTTAACGTTATAAGTGTGGGCTACTTTAGATTAAATTACTATATGTACATACATGTTTTGAATTTGTATTAATTGAAATTAATGTCGTTCAGTTTTATTATATTATTTTGAATCGTTCAAATGTTTGGAGAAACATTGATATACATATGTATACATATAATCCTGGAATAAAGATGGAATATAAAGCAGAAACAAGAAGGTTAATGTATTAATGGGTTTTATTACAGTTTATTTTATCTCTTCTAGCTGAGTTATCGATATGTTTTGACTAGTGTACTTTAAATTTCAAGTCTGAAGGTCATTTAGTTCCGAAGCTAAGCGAAAGCAAAATTTCGCATTTTAGAAACTCACTAATGATCATCAAAATAGAACTAGTACCTACTTCCCATAAACTCAGAGAGCTGAAATTTGGTACAGAGTTAGGGTTTAAAGGCCAAATAAAGGGAAAACCAGGATAATCGGGGATCTGGAGTACCTGGTCTTATGACACTCACTCACTCATGGTCATGATCAATAATTAATAATAAATCAATATGCCCACGTTTCTACAAAAAGAAGTGAAATCCCACCAAAAACATTCTGTAAAAAACTAACCAAGTCGAATTGAGAAAGAAGGCAAGAGCCATCAATTGGGATAACATTTTCTATATGCCTTCTTCCAATGAACAAGTTGAATTCTTAACGAACAAGATAAATCTTCTCTACGACACCCATGTACCCTTGAAAACAAAAATTTTGAAACAAAATGATAAGCCCTGGTTTACAAATAATATAAGATTGTTAATGCAAAAACGGGATCATGCATTTAATAATTGGAAGCGGTATCGATTGCCCGAGTTACGACTCACATTTTGTTCTCTTCGGAACAGAGTTATTGCGGAAATTCGTACAGCTAAATGTCAAATTTTCTCTAAGCATTTAAATGCTTCACTGAATGGTCGACAACTATGGAGAAACTTGCGAAACGTTGGCATTGGAAATTCGAGATATGCGTCTGCTGTCTTGATCTTGATGTAAACACACTTAACGAATCATTTGCCTCACGACCGTCACCTTCGCCTTTGCCAATCACTTCTGGGGGTGTCTCGTTTGCGGAAGACTCAGATCATCCTGGTTTCGGTTTTCGAGCAGTAGATTCTACTGATGTTGTAGAAAGCTTACTTTCAATCAAGTCTAATGCTATTGGTCTGGACGGAATTGATCCAAAATTTATAAAAATGATTCTGCCATTTTTGCTGCCCTACATCACGTTTACATTTAACTCCATTTTAATGTCTGGTGTTTATCCTGACATTTGGAAGGTGGCAAAAATCTTACCACTTCCTAAAAATGCTAAAGGAACCGAATTCAGACCTATCTCAATTCTTTCTTATTTATCTAAAGTTTTTGAGAAAATGTTGCAGAAACAAATTAACGCTTTTCTTACGACTAGCTCTATGCTTACCTCGCAACAGTCTGGTTTCCGCAAAAAGCACAGTTGTATAACTGCGCTTTTGAACGTAACTGAAGACATAAGGCAATCGTTGGATAAGGATGATGTAACTTTTTTGGTTTTACTTGATTTCTCCAAGGCATTTGACACAGTTAATCATGTCATACTTTGTAACAAGCTTATGCAGCAGTTTACTTTTTCAACAGGCGCCACAAAGCTCATATATTCATATTTAAACAATAGAAAACAAGCAGTCCAAGCTGGTGACAGTTTGTCCAATTTTCTACCAACGTTATCTGTCGTTCCTCAAGGATCGATACTGGGTCCTTTACTATTCTCAGTTTATGTAAATGAACTACCATCTTTGATCGATAATAGTTCCTGTCACTTGTATGCCGATGACGTCCAACTATATCTAAGCTGCCCTCTCGGACTTATTGACAATGGAGTCTCCAATGTCAATGAGGACCTTGAGAAAATTTTAAATTGGTCCCATTTAAATGGTCTTTTTTTGAATCCGAAGAAATCTAAATGCTAAGTTATCTCAAGAAAGAACTTAGATCTTGTTTACTTTCCTCAAATTTATTCCTCAAATAATCGATTTTTGACTTGGGACGATCACATAAACGGACTTTTTGGCAAAATGTATGGTGTTCTACGTACACTTTGGGTAACCCAGTATTTTACGCCAGTAAAAACACGAATACTGCTAGCGAAGACCTTGCTTATACCTATTTTGATTTATGGATGTGAGTTATATTGCAACTGTAGATATGATAGCAAACGCAAACTTAATATTGCTTTTAATAATATCGTTCGCTATGCTTTTGGTTTACGAAGGTATGACAGAATATCTAATTATTCTTCCCTGTTACTAAATATACCCTTAGAAAATTATATAAAACTTCGTTGTTTAATCCTCCTCTCCGATATATTGCTCACACAACAACCACAATATTGTTTTGACAGAATATGTTTCCCCACCTCTAACAGGACTCGTCAACTAGTTCACCCTCGCTATACATGCTTAACATCTGAGCGTCAATTTTTTGTAAATTCAGTTCGCCTCTGGAACTCCCTTCCACGCTTTATTAAAGAAAATCAAAACACAACAAAACTTAAAAAGGACTTAATAAATTACTTTTCAAATTAAACTTATATTACATACTTACATAGACCGCATAGAAAGTTCTTAAACTTTTCATATTATAATAATAATCATAATATAAATAATTGAAATGTCATTTAATAATAATTACATTGTCATTCTCATTTATAAGCTTGTAACTACCTTATAAGATATTGTATCTTACAGTTACTAAACATTCAAATTGATCAATAAATAAATAAATAAATAAATAAATAAATAAATAAATAAATAAATAAATAAGTAGCAAAGTTCAGAATTCGGCGTTATTTCACGGACCCATATATCATAATGTGGAATGGATATGCTATCGTTCGTGAGAGGAAGTTTAACAGTTTACTTTGGACAATATGTTGTATCAAACGGAAAGGTAGTTGTCTATCTTTACTAAAATGTACATATTGCTATTTCAAGTGGAAACAGTTTTTTTTTAAGTAAAGAAGAATTAAGCCTTGAAGCCAGATAAACTACAAAATAATATCATTTTTAACTGACTATTGTAAAATTCGATTCTGTTCAATTCATGGAAAAGCATACATATTTACATTGCTTTTGATTATTTTCATAATCATCCATTAACAGGACTTTATTTATGATTCGGTTAAACAAAATTTATTTTTATTGAATTAACTGAATGATGTACTATTTAAAATTGTACTTTCTTATGTAAATTCAATACAAAAAAATATAGTATTTGTATAAAAAATGCGATAAATAACATTAGGTCTGTTTGGGAACATTTTGTAGCAGTTTGTTTGATATCTGTCAAAATCGCGAAGGAGAGTAAAATTCTCTCCGCAAGAGAGAAACTTGCTACAGAATAAACAAACACGTTGAAGTAATTTGTTGCAGCTTGTTTTCATTTTTTCAAAACGAATAACAATCGTGTAGGTACATTACTTTTAGGGTATATGATTGTATTGTAAATCTGTACATACATATATCGAAAAATAATGAAATTTTGATTTCGCTGCTGGAGTTGATGAAATATGATTCTTCGTTCAGCGAAGAAGAATACTAAGGTGCAGTTTTGGCGTGTAACTGATTAACATTCCTGAGGACAGAGATGACGAGCTCTTCAATTTCGTTATGGAAAGAGGACAACGAAATAGGCGAAATAACTGGTTTGTCATAGTCAGTAAGTATAGGTATACCGATTTGGACTTAAAAATGCACATTTAGACCTATACAATTTTCTTCGATCAGCTTTGTGAAAAAATCAGCAATTCGGAGAAGTATACTTATCTCCCGTCAGCACAAAAGAATTATTGGAACCAAGCATTAACACTTTTTCTTTGGTTTGCTTATCAAATACATTTGTAACTTAAATCATATATTAATTGCTGCGCACAAAGCATATCCTTTCCGAATTTCGGCGAACCGTTTCAGTTAAAATTCAAATTCGAAGAACAAGATTCATTTAAAAACAACTTGCAACAAGAATTTTCAGTTGCAAGAAGTTGCAAAATTTTCTTTGGAGGGGAAATATTTTGCTCTCTCGATTTCCCCTTTCTCTGCAACTAATTCGAGTAAACAAACAGGAAAATGTAAAAACGTTTTACTTCGTTGTACTTCGTTGCAAAAAGTTTGAGTTACCAAACAGACCTATTGAAACGGATCAATAATAACAGTACAAAATGTTTGTTTAGGTAATAAATTGTGTTTGTGCAGCAATGGTTGTCCGTGCATAAAACCTTAACGATTTCGTTATTAAAACAAAAATTATAAACACTAGAAGCAAGATTTTCACGAGACACAAACTTGACTTTTGTATATCTTTATTTTGCTTCGACTGAGAACTACTTTCGCGATCTCGAAAATGATAATCAAAATGTATTAGTATTGAAAAATAGTTTTTCATAAAAACATTTCAGGTGTCTTAATTATCTAGTAAAAATAATGGTAAGTCCATAAACTTCCTCCATGCTTTTATTAAAATAGCTCAAAGCTATCGCCAAACATTTCTCAAAATAATTAATCAGACAATAATTGCTATAAACTCATTGGCACGTCACATTAACATTCAGTATGGCTCCAAGCATAAAAGCTTAGGTACCATGAACATTTAACAACATAGACAAATTCCATTTTGAATTAATGACAACCTATAAAAATGTCATAATTATTTAACTGGCGACATTAAAGCTGCCATCAACAATCAACATTATATTCAAGAAAATCATGAAACCAAAAACAAAAAAAACGAAAACAATCACACCATTAAAACTTGTGTTCCCGCAGGATTTGTTTGTTTTATTTGTGTGTTTGATTTTTGTTTTTTTTTTTTCCTGCTTTATTTGTGCTATATGCATTCGGGTGGTGAAAAACTTTTGGAATGGAGAGGCGCTTTAGAATACGTTTCACGTTCGGTGACATAAATTAAATCGAAAACTGCCATCCGTTTTCGCTGAATTTTACTTGTAACTCGTTTTTGCCTTTTTTTTGTCGTTCCTATACAAAGCTGATATGAATTTCTATTATGACAATCAAAACACATTGTCAGTAATTATACGCTTCCTGCATTCCAAATACATAATTCCCAATTACCTAATCGGCAATTTAATTTTACCCTCAGTTGTTGATTTTGTATGGGCAGTGGCTTAGGGTCTAGCTCTGCCGACCCAAAGAGTCTCAAATCCAATTACTGACAACAGACACGTCGCAGCCATTAACCATGTACAAGATTGATATGCGTTTGTATAGGAAATACATTTTTTATGCCGCCTATGATTTAAATAGTTAGTACATATATTTGTTTATGTACAAAGGGAAAAATAACTGTCCAATATTATTCCAGCCCAATCCTACAGGAAATAGCGATGAGTCTGGACGTGTTATTCAAGTGAGATTTTCGTGTTAAGCTTGAGCATACCTATGTTGATATCCGGGAGAAGTGGTAGTAGAATTTTAAAATTCTGAGTGGATTGATGCCGTGGAGGGTGGCAATAGCGTTAATTTATTAACTGTACAGTGTGCTATGACAGCCAGTTTGTAGATGATATATTTGTTTCTTTAAGAAAACATAATTTTAAATGCAAGAGATAAGAATAAATAAGCTATATCGATCTGAATTCAAACCAACACATATTAAGGTGCGATTCTGATTTTGATGACAACAATCCGAAAAAAATAATTTTAAAGGTTTGACTTGAAGGCGAGAAGCCACCAGTCATAATTAGTCCAACTAAAATTTTTTACAAGAAATATATGTTAAAACAAATAAGATTCTCTTGTTCGGCTACACGCTACAGGTTGAAATACGATGATAAGTAGCACTAGGTTTCCAAGACGAAATGTCCACACAGCAACCTGGCGATTTCCGGATGGTCGAACCGCCAATAAATCGACCGTGTGCTATAATCGACGCAAGGCACGCATCCGACATTTTAAACGTGCGCACTTTCCTAGGAGCAAATGTCGACTCTGACCACTTTCTGGAAGTGGCAAAGTTAAGAGCTGGACTATCAATATCAAACGAGAAGAAAACACGTGCTGTCCAAAAAAAAAAAAAAGAAGGTCAACATCAGTTGCCTTAGCACCCCGGATAACTGCAGTTTGTAGACACCACAGTGAGCGTCTCAGAAATGCTACAGACGTCAACACCCTGTAGAACCAGTATCACGAAATAATTAGAAATGTACCCGAGGCCTTTATATATAAATTTAACAGGTATAATCGACCTGGCATTCGACTCTAGCGCCACCTAGTTACAAGCCGAGATAGCAATTTTTGATGAAGCCGAAAAAATTTAAAACGTCAATATTGATAATACTAGAGGGTTTCATACACAAAGGCCGAGGCCACAAGTTACCAGCCACCTCCAAAAAGAGCCCTTAGTATGATGATGAATGCGCGATACTGAAAAGAGAGACGGAAAATGCCATTTGCAGATGCTGCAAAAAAAAACAAGAACAGCAAGAGAAGAGTACCGAACAAAAAAGAAATGAGAAAAATACTCTGCGAAGGCAGAAAACAGCATCCGCAGCTTCTCAGAGCTCAAAGATCTCGAAGAGCCACGTGCCAAGAACAACACCATACGTGCGTCGAAGCAATTAGCTAGTCACTGAAGCACAGGGAATTGTATAGATGTTTTCAAGCAACACTTCCTGCAGCTACTGAATGCGCACATTGTCGAGCGAGCCAGCCCTCTGAACAGAAGAGGTATAAAGAGCCATAACCAATAGCTAAAAATAACAAGTCCGTCGGGTCGGATGGCATACCTGCGGAGCTCTTTAAATATGGAGGAGGTATTTTGATGAACCACATGCACACAGGACATTAACAAAATGTGGGAGGAAGAATACATACATACTGACTGGTCTATAATAAGCCCCATCTACAAAGAAGGAGATCCTATATCATGCAAATACTACCGAGGCATATCCCTTCCTTATGTTGCATACAAAATTCTATCCAACGTACTGTCTGACCCTCTAAGGCCGTTCTGCAACACAATAATCGGCACGTTCCTACCAGTGTGGCGTTAGGCCCAGACAGAACAACGATAGACCAACTATTCACACTGAGGAAAATCCTGGAAATGACCAACGAATTTCAAGTCGAGACCCACCATCGACTTCATCGAGCTGCTAATGATAGCATCCACTGCCAAGAGCTAATGATGGCGATGCCTGAATTCGGGATCCCGAACAAAGTGATCCAACTGTGCCGCATGAAGCTAAACAATACGCAGTACAGTGTGCAAATAGGTAACAGCTGAGTTGTTTCAAGCATGCGCAGGGTTTAGACAAGGAGATGCGATGTCATTTGGACCAAATAGTGCGCAAGGCATCTATCTTCAACTAATCCACCCAGCTCCTAGGCTATGCGGACTACGTAAACATCATCGGTCGCTCCAAAAGAGCTGTGCTTGAGGCCTTCACAGCGTTAGATGAACAGGCGAAGCTCGTTGGTCTTGAAGAAGATCAACAAACAAAAGAATATCTGTCCACCGGGTAGTTAAAGAGTTCCCCTACCTTGGAACATTGATGTTTGTTTCACAAACAACGAAGAATTACCCTATCGAACCACTGCACAGTGGGTAACGCCATAGGTCAAAAATAAAAAAAGTGAATGTCATAAATCCAAAATTTGTTGATGCAATTATGTTATGG
Source organism: Sphaerophoria taeniata (assembly GCA_943590905.1). Lineage (NCBI taxonomy): Eukaryota > Metazoa > Arthropoda > Insecta > Diptera > Syrphidae > Sphaerophoria > Sphaerophoria taeniata. The sequence goes on from OX016540.1 coordinate 133,318,918, forward strand.
ACATTCCCGTTAATCAAAAACAACAAAAATATTGGACGGTATTTTTTTTTCATTACTTATAAGCCCTTCAAAGTCAGTGTATATTACAATGCATTTCTCGCTTATCAGTGCAATTTATTGGTTGTGATCTTGTGGTAGTGATAGCACGTGTTAAAAAAGCTTGAAATTTTTGTCTTAAAAATGGATATTAAACTAGAAGGTGAGTACTTTCTAAAATCATACAGTTTATAGTAAAATATATTAAGGTGAATTAATAAGAGGTCTCTTTCGTAATGTCGTTTATATAATATTTTTCAAAGACTTTTTTAAAGTAAATTAGAGATTTAGTTGTGTTCCATCCGAGCTCATCCTGCAAATTTGGTATTAAAATGTAGAATATTGTCTAACCTTTCCAAATAACTTTGATTTTTGTTCCACTTTTTTCCCCTTTTGAAGTTATAACAGTTTATGTGACCATATATCCTATAAATTCAGTGTAAAATTGAGCGAAAAAGCCTAAGAGTCAAGGAACAAGGAAATACAAAATTAAATTTTACAAGAAAAATGTCTCACGTAATAACAAATAAGGACCTTTTAAACGTCTTTTATTAACTTCCGACCCTTTTTTTATCCCATTTATGAAAATAATCTAGTAAAAATAAATGTCTTTTATCGAAAACAGAAGTAGAGCTAATAAAAACATAGTTTTTTCAATATTTCATTTATAATTATGTAATTTTTTGTTACTTTTTCTTTATAATTATATTCAAATAAGCAATCTTAAATCATATCGCCAGGTTTTTATTGGAAAAAAGCAGGATTAATATTTTTGACCGCACTTTGTATGGGCGGTTACCCACTGTGCACTGTTACTTCGGTTCTGCCAAAAAACTGAGTTCAAAACAGCTCCCTGGAAAGACAAAATGCCTATACTATACAAGACTGTGATTTTACCAGTTCTATATGCGGTCCCGTATGCGACGATGGCGAATGGAGAAGAAGGTTCAACTACGAACTGTACGAACAGTACCAAGATGTGGATGTAGTCTAAAAAGCCAAGAAAAGATGACTGCATTGCCTTGGCCACATTGCATCGGGCGAATGGACGACAACGCTCCAGCCAATCAAGTCTTCTCTTCGACGCCCCAAGGTTGGAGACGACCAGGAAGACCGAAACTGCGGTACAAGGACAAGTAACTGCGGATGCCAAAGCGGTTGGTTTCGACGACTCAAAAACGCATGCGAGGGACCGATCCCGACGGAAAACTACATTTTTTTCAGGCTGAGATCCTGCATGGATTGGGAACCGGAAAAATAAGTAAAGTAAGCAATAATAAGAATAATTGCCTGCCGCAACGGAAATAAAATTTGTACATCACACCAAATAATGTTGTATGTATTGTATGTAGCTTAAATTCATATTCATAATTTTAAATTAAATAACGTTCTTTATTTATCCAATTTCGCGGTCAAAGACAAAGTAAGTTTTCTCACAGAGATGACAAAAGGACTAAAAATGGCAAGCGAATAAGTTACCTGTTTATTTTCCTTGGAAACAAGTATAAATATTAATTTTATCACTAAGCCAACACTTCTCACACTCAACGCTCTATCCATAAATATTACCCACAAAACATTCAAGCAAACACAAGCGTGTGTTGTTGTTTTTGTTAGTGTAATTGAGATGACTAAAAGGATCTCATGATGACGATGAAGACAAGACGGAAAATTTACCAAGTGAGAAGAAACTGAAAATTAGGTTTGTTAAAAAGGAGGAGAGCAAACAAAAAGCCACCCAACAAAGAAGGGAATGTTTGTCTATTTTTAACAGCTACCTTATCTCAAGAAAACGAGTCAAAGCTTAGATGAAGAAAACAGTGTTTTCGTTCAGATAATTATTTTTATAGGAGGATTCAGTGGGAGAGAGCCTGAAGGAAGAAAAAAAAAACACGATGATTTACAAATTATTTTCTGCTAATTAATCGTGTAAGATGATATAGTGTTTTCGAGAATAGTGTTTTCTTCTTTTTGTCGACGTTGTTGGTTTTATGCTGTCGTTCTTAAAACATTTTTATCTGGCATGAAGTTTGTCGTCTGTTTTTTAAGCTCTTTGCTTTGAAGAAGTGTAATTAATAACAAAAAGCGTTGTGGCAGAAGCAAACTAGAAAAGACCCAGTAGTAATATTCGGTTATGACGTTATTTGGTTTTATATATGTTTACAAGAGAAAAGAACAATTAAGAAAAGTTTTGGAAAATGTACACGATGATACCATTTTAAGTTATTTCGAACAGAGAATGGACCATTCCAAAACTTTTTAATTGTAGTAAGGTTAGGTGGTGTGTAACAATTTTAAGAGCACAATTTAAAAAAAAAAAAAAATGTAGTTTATAACTATGTTCCTGTTAACAAATTGATTTTGTTTTATTTATTTGATCAATTGATATAGATTTTTACGATCAATTGATTTGTTAAATTTAACATGCACTTCTCCCACAGCCCAGACAATAGTATTGTTCTGGGTTCTGACTTTTTAAAACACATCAACGACACAAATCAAAATGAATTGGAACCTATTACATGGGCTGTGTGCATAAGAGAACACTAGAACAATTTTGTTCTTTTTAAAGTTGTAAACATTGTTTAACAGAAATGTTCAAATGCAATCTTGTGCATCAGCTTACCATGTTAAAGATCAATCAAACTCAGGTTAGGTTAGGTTATGTAGGCTGACAGTTGGTGTTGTTATCGTCACGCTTAGATCAATGTAGATCCCTTGTGATCCACCGAAGTATTGTAAACCGAACTATAATAAATAAAATCTTTGGTTGGTCGAGCAATTTAGAGGGCTTGACAAAGTCCAGGCGATTACCTGGGAGTTCGGATAGATCTTCTAGTTTTTTGAAGAAATAGTTGCCTAAAAATGTTTTTCTAGTTTTGCAGAGTGCTGAACAGTGGCATAGGAAGTGAGTGGAGTTTTGTGCTCTTCATCATTGCAGCAGCATTTTCATATGTCGTGCTAAGCCCCATCTGTGGTAGCTAAGTAGGTTATGTACCGTAATCACGCTTATCTCAGGGAGGATTTTTTTAAAGAAGTAACATCCTATGTGATCTTTTCTCTTCGTAGGTAATTCGGCTAGAGTTACCGCAGATTACTAGGAGATGCCATCTATCATTTGCTTTATGATATGAATGATATCATTATTAATATTTCGTTTAAATTCGCATGGAAGGATTCTGATGTTATGGTCTATGAGAGAGAGATCAAGTACTGAGCCTTATCTTGCAAGCTCATCCGCGTTTCCCGGCACACCACTGTGAGCGGGAACCCTTTCATTATGCTGCATACCAGCAGCAGCGACGACGGCCAGAAACAAACTTTGACTTGATTTGATTCGCAGAAATCACTTTTATTGCAGCTTGGCTACCAAAGGAAAAGGTGATATCAGCGTGTTATCGCCATCGTGGATATTTGTTTAGCAGCGCTTTTCACTGCCACGATCTCGGCTTGGAAGACACTGCTATGGTCGAGGAGCCTGAATGAACTGGCAAGGTTAAGAAACCTGAGAAGAAACCTGCCCCTACTGCTGTAATCATTTTAGAACAATACGTAAAGATGGTAAAATTCGATTCATTAGTGTAAGGAATACTGTTTTCCCAATCTTGTATATGGGGGAAGCTATAGTAATAAAGGTTTTATTGAAGTCTTAGTAAGAGGACATGTAATCTGTACAGACGTTGTTGCCAACGTATTTTGTAAGAATCTTAGTATGGCCGTTTTGACTAGTTCTCCAGATATTGGTTTAACTAAGTCGAAGAGCAGAGTTTGCTGCCGATTCTTGTACAAATAAATCTAAGGGGGTGAGGTTCAGGATCGCTTCAAGACCCGCACTTGGGGTAGTCCTCATCACCCACGTAGTGCTAATACATTCCATCCTTTGTACTTTGGTAAGGGTTTTAAGTTCATGGATTTTTCCAGAGCTTGCCTCCAAACCAAACTTCCATAAGTAAGAATGGGTGTAACAATGGCGGTGTACATCCACTTGCTTGCAGATGAACTGATCGAGTACACAAAGATCGGGTTCATTGATTTTTAGTGGACGTTACAGCTTCTTTTCATCAGTGCAGAAATAAACATTTCTTTAAGCCTTTTTGAAACAAAAATATTTCATACAAACATTTCAATTTGAAGTTTAAATCGCTGGCTCTATCCAAGAGCCCATATCTGAATAAACTCATAAAATTGCCAACCACAACCAAAAAGCATAAAATATATAAGCTCAACTTAAACAATTAGTCCCAAGTGTGTTTTGCATAACAATTCCAATTCTTCCTATTTAAATAAAATTCTTCCGATTCAGAAAAGTTGAGAAAAACACAAAACACAAATCCAGAAACGAAATCCCTGAAACCAACAACAAGGCATTTTAAATTCACACAATTTCCTTTCATCCAATGCAACTCTTATACACAACTATGAAACACACTTGTAAAAAATTTAAGAAAAAGTTTTAAATTCACAATTCATCTCATTCTCTCATCTGAATTGTTGGGCCTCTCTTTTCTTTTATTATTTTCAACAAAACGATTCGTGAAAGTTAGCCCAACTTGGCGTTTCCGTTGGCATCGCTGTTGCTATTGCAATTGCAAAATCTTCCTTGTCCTTTCGTTTTGGTGGTTGGCCGGAGTGTCTTTATGGTTGTTGCAATTGCTATTTGCAATGCGCGTGCACACCTGAAAAAATGTATGGTAGTTGAACAATAAACTTTAGCCTGCCGCCTCCTGTCGGAACTGTTTTCCTTGCTGCTTCGTTGGCTCGTTCAGAAGGATGCTGCATGAATTTAATTCATGATTTGCGTTTTAATTCGTCCCAACAACGTTGAAAGTATTTGCTTGTGCTCCCATCTACGAGGCACTGTTCAAGAAAGTAAGCGTTTATACCTTCATCTACAACACACCATTTTTCGTCTTCTACGAGTCCTTAAGCAATAATTTTAGTAAACCTAGACTACACTCACACCTTCGCACTATTTTGCTTAAGGGCGAGATAATAAATTCTTTTCTCTCTTTTTTTATTGCACTTGCAATTTAAAATTTAAAATTTTACACAAGAACGGATAAGGTTTTGAATGTGATGTAAGTCAGTGTGACCAGTTCGGTCGCATGCTATTTAATCGACATAAGCATTAAGTCACTTATGGCATTAAGTATGAATCGAGCATTTTAATCTGCTGCAAAGGAAGAAAAAAGGAATTTATTTAACAAATAAACAATACATTTTGTCGATTTTTTTTTATAATAAGCACGCACTCGAGGGGTTTATATTCCCTTTTTATGCAATAGGGCAGTGCGAGCAATAGGAAAAATGGAATTGACGGAGAGGGTTTAAGAGCAGGTGTCGATTAACATTGGTTTTTAATTTCTGAACATTGCAGTGACTGGGAAAGACAGTGTGGAAGAGAGTTACACATCCGCGTAGTACGGCTAAAGAACGATTCTCTGTATATGACAGTAAGTCCAAAGTCGGGTTCGAGAGTGAACATGATGGGTATCTACGGTTGAATATCTTAAGGCGGGGAATGCAACTGGCTATTTCACAATAGAATATACCGTTGAAATATCAGTAAAAGAGGGTGAGGCATGAAACATTACGTCTATGTTCAAGTGACGTTGGATAGGATCAATAGTAATAAAAAGAAAAAATTACAACATTTATTACAGCTGTCATCAAAGAATACACATACTTAGATGCGGGTTCGTCGTGGGAAATCGGCTAGGATCAAAAGTCATGGATTTCAAGCCAAGTAGTGATCGCCTGGCTGTAATCCGCAGCAAGGCCACACTACAAAACATCAGTTTAATATGTGCACACGCCCCTACCGAAGTTGCTTAGGAGTCTAGCAAGGAGGATTTTTACGACCTCCTTGATAAAGCCTGTCCAGAGAATGACGTCAAAATCGTAGTCGGAGGCTCCTAAGCTATGCGGATGACATAGACATCATCGGTCGATCCCAGAGAGATGTGCTGTGATAGAAAGATTCTTCGACGATGGCGAATGGAAAAGAAGGTTCAACCGCGAACTGTACTAGCTGTACCAAGATGTGGATGTTGTCCAGAAAGCCAAGAAAAGACGACTACATTAGCTCGCCCACATCGAGCGAATGGACGACAACGCTTCAGCCAAGAAAGTCTTTTCATCGCAGACCCCAGGTTCGAGAAGATAAGGAAGAGCGAACCTACGGTACAAGGACCAAATGACTGCGGATGCCAGAGGCAGAGCGGTTAGTTTTGGTGACTGGAGAGTGCGAGAGACCGTTCAAGATACATCGATGACTCAACGCTGGTATGATCACCAATCATCTTGAAGGCTCTGTTATGGTTTCTGGCCAAAAGGCTTAAGTATCTCACTGGAGCACTAGCCCAAACTTGGGTGTTTTATTCAAGCTTAGGGCGTATTTATGTTTCATAGAGATCAGAAGGGAAAAGAATTTTTTGCCTCGTCTTAATGATTGATATGAATTTGTGATTAAAGCTGTCTCCTTTCTTGAGCAAATTGTTGAGTTTATGTATTTCAATACATGCGTCTATCGTTTTACGTTTGAAATTTAGAAATTTATTGGAACCTAGTTTTTGAGAAATAAAAATCTTTTAGTTGGACGTGTTTAATAACTAAAAGCTTAAAAGATTAGTTGACTTATATGTACTAGGAAAATATTTCAAATGAAAAACAAAATGTGCAAAACAATATCTAAACATAAAAAGACAAGTTGAACATCCCATTGCTTTATAACAATGAGATTGTATAGTATGGAAAAATGCACTGCAAACTCAAGTCTCATCACCACATAAACAAATGGAATTTAAAGTTTGATTCCCATGCAAAAACGAAGGAAGATGGCAAAAATGGAGGCAAATCGTGGAATCGATAGTTTCTGGCTGGTAGCTGAACCATACACGGAAAATATGGTAAATTGTAAGAATTGTGGTAGAGAATAATTTTCGAATATACATATGAGGGTTTTCGCTTCATCCTTGCATAGATCCTAGGTATCGCACAACGCCGTAGTAGCTGGGTCAAGATGCACAACACAAACATTCTTACGAGCACCTATACCTAGGTATTCATACATCCTACTAACAGCAGAAAGTTTTATGGGAACGAACACGCGCCAACTCTACTCGTTTACCTAGAAAATGAGGTTGAGAACGAATGAATATCCGAATACCATATAGTATGGCATATTCCAGATCCGTCTGAGTGGGTAAATATGTACCCACTTTTTTCCATTTTAATTTAGTGTAACATTGGAAGTAGTCAACCATCATTCTGTTGGTATCGAGAGATTCAAGAAAACATTTTTTTTTCGCAAAGGGTGCTATGGATTTTTTTTTATTTGTCAGTTTGCGGTTGAGGAGCAATTTAGAGTCGACTTGATGAATGGCAAAGGTTCTTCTTAAACTATTCCAAGAATGAAAGTAACCAATTTTGATATGAGGAGGTATATCAAGAATGTTGAGCAAGTAAGCGATATTGGCTTCATTATAGTTATGTGAAAGAGGTGAATTTACTTACTTTAGAATGAATTCATAAATTTGCATTATTTAAAATGTAAATCTTGTTAAAAGTTCAAGTAAATAACCAAGTTACACGGTTAAAAATTTTGTCATGATTTTTAATACAGCACTTTTATTATAGCAATATACAATACGGTTAATATTATTTTTTAATATTTGAGAAATATTAAGCAAACTTTGTAATCAATTTGTATTACAATCCAATAATTTTGTATTAAAGCTCCGTTTTCTAATTCAAAAAATATTAAAACCCAATCTTAACAGCGAAATTATAATCAATATATATTACAAAATAATGCTTTAAATGTTAATTTAAAGTTTAATCTTGATACGAAGTAAAAATAAATATTGAATCAATTTGATTCTAACTCTGATTGCCTTATATTTCAATACATCTTAGATTTAGTTTTATTATAAAGAAACAATTAATTTTATTTCTGACTGAATAAAATACTTCTAATACTAAACTTATTATGTTTTATTCACAAATAGTTGGTTTATTGATAAAAATTATGTTCAAACATAAAATAGTTAAAATAAAATATTTGTTTTTGTTTCGAAATGTTATTTATCAGCAAAGGTAGAATATTTTCTATGATTTCATATTAAATTGTCCAGCAAAAAACAAAATGGAAAAAATCAATAATATTTTATATGTATTATTGAACAAGAACAATTAAAATTCTTCTCATTCCATTTTTTAAACGGACGAAGTCATCATCATCTTCCTATCAAATTATAAGAAATAGAAACATCAAATAAAAAAAGGAAATACATTCTTTGGAATATTTATTTGTAATACTTTAATAATTTTATTACCATTGCATTAATATATAATACCACTGTATTTGATTTGAACACATATATACCAAATATATAATACCCAATATACCCAAAAGTAACTGTTTCTGTTTAGTTATATTTCGTTCTACAATGAATAATAATAATATTGCATTAAAAAGTATACCCTAACTATTAGAAAGTAAGTTGGCTGCATTGGTTTTTAATGTCCGTGTATTTGATTTCAATACCTACATGTGTATTGAATTTCAAGTTAATTTTATTAAAAAACAAAAAACTGACGCCGATGAACGATCATAAAAGTTACTGTTCCTACATATTCCTTTTTCTTTCGGTTTCGGTTGCTGTTCGCGTTGCATGCGTCTATCAAATACGCTAGAGAGAAGAAGAATTCTTTTTCTTCCAGACATTGAAGAAAAAATTCAAATTTGGTAAGTTTGCAATAATCAATTAAATGTTTTTAAATATAAACACTAAAATATTTTCAGATTATTTTTAATTTTCGTTAAGGTAGCCGGCGAAGGAAAATAGTCTGTTGGACATTTGGGACACCTATGCACTCCATGTAAGGGACGTTTACAAAGAAACGTGTGGCCATGACCAGAAAGTAGAAGGTACTATTATATTCAATGTTCTATCCTTCTCATTACTCAAAAATCATTTTTTTCATTTTAAAGGTTGGAATTCTGAAGTGGAATCGTGAAATTATTTCCCCCAACAAGTCCCAAATCCAAAGAAAAGCGGAGAATTAATTTTTCCAAGCCAATCGCATTATATTATAATATTATATTACTAAAAAATACCTTTTGTAATAATTAGTAACACTCAAATATTAAAATTGAATTCTTCTTCGTATTATTTTTTAATGTTTGTTATAGTAATAATTAATACATTTTGCATTTCTTTAGAATACTTTGTGTAATATTTTTCAATAAAAGCGTATTAAAAACCATTAATACTATTTATTTATTTTCAATACATTTGCAATAAAAGTGTTATACGTTTGTGTTACAATTAATGCAAGTTTTTATTAGAAATTAGTATTTCTTTTCTGAATTTAAATATAAATAGGATTAAAACCTACTTTGCCATTGTTAGAATGCAATATATTTTTTATTAATATATTAGTTTTTTTTATTTTTTTACTCCAAAATTTTTAACCGTGTACGAGAGTTTTGAAAAACTTAAGAATATTATTATTCAAAAAAGGGTTTAAATTGAAAAAAGAAAAAAAAGGGTGAATTTGACTTGAAAAAGGGTGAATTTGAAAAAAACCTACCTACAAGTTTTTATTTCCCAATGTTTTTTATGAGTTAAGTTTTCGAATACAGGAGCAAGTTCGCTCGACCCAGCCGTCGTCATTTTTTATTTGTTCTCGCAAGTTGGCAACCCAACAAAAAAAATCGAGCAATATTTTGTTCACTACGAACAGATTATCGTTTTGGTGGTATCACAATGAACCTCTAAGGTCTAAGTGAGTCAACAACATCTAGACAGCCACTCTAACCTAACCTTAACAGTTAATAACTATTGTTGACAAATATTTATAGGTAGGGTCAGCTAGATTTTAAGATTTTCTGATACATACAAAATTTACAGAGCCATTTCAAAAAAGTTTTTTGTGTATGTTTGTTTAGGTAAACCTTGTTTACATAACACACAACAACAACAAGAACAACAAAAGAGGAAATATCCAAACTGCAAAGTGATGCTTGCGCAAAGCTTTTATTGATTCATTTTTTTTTGGTGTTCGACAAAAAATATAGGTATACGCGGAATACAACATTCCTTTAAAACATTGACATTGACATCATAGTGCTTCACATTCGAAAGCCCATACCTTGCATTCAATCTCCCCCTAAGTCTTGATAAATTTTATTAATAGAAATGTAAATTACTAGACTACCTATCAAAAAGTTGTTACATACAGATGTGCAACGAATACGCTTTTTGTCTGCAAATTGCATTTTAGGTTTGAACGGAGTAAGACAATTTATTCATCACATCACAATATTCTTCTTTGTGAAAATATCAACCCCCATCAAGTATTTTATTGAACTTTGGCACCACAGAAAGTCAATAACAGAAAAAACAAACAGCTCCTTCCCCAATCAAACAAAACACAGAAGAAGTTAAGACCTTACTCTATATCTGTATTCTAGAAAACTTTCTTGAATTTCAGAAAAGGCTTTTTGCTCTAATCCATTCACTTTCAATATTTGTACAAAGTGCTTGAGGGTTTATAGATTTCATCTTCTCTAAAATTGATTTCTTTTCGAAAATCTTGTACCATAAAGAAAATGATCACTTATTTATGGATCATACACACACACTACTTTCTGTCAAACAAAACTAAGAACAATATTATATGAGAATTGAGACTTGAGAGGTTATGAATGGAGCTTATTTCTTGGCCTTAGAGTTGATGAATCCAAACATATCTTTTATAAAGACTATAGAACAACCATGTATAAATGTACCATACTGGTATCATCACTATGGCAGACTAAAACTTTTGGCACACGAAAAACAAAGAACGAAAGCCACGATAATATTCAGGGGTTTGGCTTGGGAAATCCCTTTTGACAGAATGACAACGAAGACAAAGACCAAAAGTTAAGATTCCCTTATTGTCTTGCGGTATGACCTAGTTCTTTAAGTCATCGAAGTGATGGAAGAAAATTTCTTTAAACAAATACAAAGCATGCAATACCGAAAATAACTAGAAACATAGGAACCTCCTCCTGTTGATGTTTATTCTCTTTGAAACGGAACTGGAGCGCGGATGAGTTATGATGACACTAATTCAAATTTGTATATAGCGACAAAAATTCGGCGGAAAAACATTTGATATTATAAAAATATATTATAAATATAAAGTGAAACGATACCAACCAATATTTCCCAAGATTATATAAGTACACAATAGAGACAGTAATGTGCACAAAGTGCGAATATAAATTTGAACATATTATAAATCAATCACTATCACTATCTCTTATGCAAGATGATAAAGTGTAAATCAACAAAGTACAGGCGCAACAGTCGCGTCTCAGCAAGAGCAACACATTGATGCAAGCAAAGAGACAGAAGAAGAAAAGAACAAATAACGGAACATAATTTTTAATTCGAAATTCACTTCTTATAAACTGTTCACTTAAAAACTTTTCATTAAAACAAATATTAAAGAAAGACGTATTAAAGTAAATGGCGAAAAATTATAGTCCGCTAATGAACAATTTTAAGAGAAATTAGTGTGATAATAGCTTAAAATGACGTTTCAGTCATGACTATAACGTCATTTTAAGCTTGTATAACACTAAAATTGTTCCTTAGCGGACTTTAATTTTCGCATTTTTTCCTCTTTAAGGAATTTTTGGTGGTTTTGTAGTTTTTTTTTATCTTTTTTAAGAAACTAACCAAGCCGTTCATGAGATATGGTTTTATCTAGTAAGCGGGTAGTTGGTAGAGGGGTAGCGGGGTAACGGCGTAGCGTGTAGAAGTAGTGGGTAGCGGGAAGCGGGTAGTGTGGTCAAGGGTAGAGGAGTAACGGGTTGAAGTAGCGAGTAGCGGGGTAGCGCTTAGCGGGTAACTGGTAGCGGCTAGATGATAGTAGGTTAGCGGGTAGAAGGTAGGGTAGAGGGTAGTGAGGTACAAAATTTAGGTGTTTCATTTATCGATTGAGGCAGTACGAAATCTGCCGGGTCAGCTGGTTTTTTAATGAAAATATAAACCGCTTCTTCAGTGAAGAGTTAAGTGCCTGCCTGCAGTTTTGAAATAAAATATGAATAAGTTTTCACAGGGCTGTAAGGAGAAATACCTCAACTACTTCTTATTTCAGAAGTATTTGGATTGTTTGTGCTGAAGTTTAAAAAAGCGTAGTAAGTGAATTTAGGAAACATAAAAAATGTTACCGATTTACTTATTTTGACAAGGATGTCATTTTTTTTTCAAGGGATTTTTGTAAATATCCTTATTGTGCCAGAATGTGTGAAGGAAGTTAGGGGTCGGAAAGGAGGTGTTGGTGTACATTGTGGTCTTGAATGTTTGAACATTGTAATGATTGGGAAAGACAGAGTGTGGAAGAGAGTTCGCGTAGTACGGCTGAAGGATAACTCTCTATACTTGAGAGTACGTCCGAAGTTGGGCCCAACGGCAAACTAATGGGCATTCCTAGAAAAGCGAGTATTACGGGCGATTTGTTTGAGGGGAGGAATACGTAGAAGTAACGATAGAACAGAAAGAGACATGAAAACGACGCGACGGTGATCTAACGACGGGAATGACTCAGTGATGTCGCCAGCACCGATCATTCGTAGGGCTCTTTTTGAATACTATCCAAGATGCTTATAAGTATGTAGCTGGAGCACCAGCCCAGACATGTGAGTTGTACTCAAACTTTGGACGGATAAAGATTTTATAGAGCTAGGCCAGATCAGACGGGGAGAAGGATTTCTTGCAACGTCTTAAGAAACCCAAACATCTTGGGGTATTTTTGGCGACATCGCATATATGGTCATGCCACAAAAGGTGGTCAGTGATGCACATACCGATCATTTCGAGATGTTGGTATGTGAATCTGGGATCGAATATGAAAAGCTAAGGGTACGATCGTCAGCGAAACAATTTATTGGATTAGTAGTTACAGACAGAGAAAGAGGGTCGGAGACAAAACGGAGCCCTGGGGCACACCAGCATTTATATTGTGGGTTTCTGAAAGGTTCGAAAGATAGTTTCTAATTCAACGAAGGACGGATTCATCGATACCGAAAGCACGCATTTTCGATAAAGTAGCAAGATGCCAGACTTTATACCTTTGAAATATCAAGTGCAACAATCTTACTTTCTCCAAAGCGATGTAAAGAGTTATTCCACTGCTCAGTGAGATAAACCATCAGATCACCAGTGGACCTGTTGTAGTTCTTAAGCTGATAATTTATCAGCGTTCCCATGACCTCAGAGAGAAGGGGCGTTAGTGAAATCGAAGGATAATTGGAGGGAGAGGAGGATTCGCTTTTTTTGAGTATAGGATGGACAAATGCAGTTTTCCAACTACTCGGAACGAGCCCAGAAGAATAGGATAGATGGAAAAGGGTTTTGCCAGCGTTGAAGAAAACGTCTTTAGAACTATAGTGGAGATCCATCCGGGCCAGCACATTTGTGAATGTTGAGATCATTTAGGACTCTCGCCACAGCACGAGTGTGAAAGAAGATTTGTCCCATGGAATCATTGCCGCGCTAAAGAACTGGAGGATTCATGAAACTCTCTGACAGCGAAGAGTTGGGGGCGAACTGCCTAGCAAAAAGGTTAGCTTTCGCGAGAGAGCTAACAACTGGAGTGTCATTATGAACGAACATAGGGACCGAGGAAGAATAAGAATTCTTCATATTTTTAACAAATGACCAAAAATACTGCCTTTGGGATATTGCAATATTTTTGCCTTAATTTTTGGTCATGCAAAAACTTGGTCCGTCGAATATAGGCCTTCCTAGCGTGTTTGAACTTATTTCAGTTTTCCTTAGTTGGATTGGCTCTAAAACACCGGAAACTTTCTTCTTTTTTTCCTTATAACTTCTTTACAACTAGAATCAAACCATGGCTTTCTCGTTTTGGCATATACGGATCTCTTCGGAGCTCTTTCTATAATTGGATAAGTTTGATACGAGAAATTTGCAGATATAATGCTATGGTCTGGAGTTAAAACATTGATAGTGTATTTATCAGGGTCAGAGGTAAGAGACAAGTCAAGAGTGTTTTCCGCTTGGCCATTAATGTCCGATATTCTAGTGGGCTCGGTGACAAGCTGAGAAAGGTGGTTAAACTTAGCAAAGATTTCAGCACACATTCCTTCGGGTGTTGTCTGGCCCAAATAAAGAAGCCACGAAGAATTGCGTACATTGAAATCGCCCGTAATAACTGTTTTAGTGTGAGGATAGAGGGATACAATTTTTTGGATGGAATCAGACAGAGCGTCAAAATCGCGAGAAGTTGAGGCTTTTTCCAAATTTGGGCTTCGATAATGAAAACAATAGTAGATTAATACGTGCACTATTTTGACTATTTTACCTCGCCCCTAAAATTGAGTAAAAACTTGTTTGAAATAGAAAAGATAAGGGATTTTACTCCGAAAGTTCGTGTTCGAAACTTTCGCTCTTACTCATGATTGAATAGTTCCGGAATTTATCTCGGACAAATTTTCTAACACAAATTTAGTGCAATGCAATTCTAACATAATTGTAGAGAACCGAAGCTCTTATGACATTTAATCATAATCATTGGAACAAAGAAGACATCAACTGGAGATGAGAGAGATTGAAACTTATGCAAATAGTCAGATCCATTTTTGTTTCGCATTTTTCTGTCAATTTAGGAAGAATCCACTTCATAAAGAAGAACAACGGGGAACTAAATTTATGACAAGACACACGCGATTCTCCATTCAGCCATTCTGTTTTTTTATTTATTTTTTTGTTTATACACAGAAATAATACTGTAGTCTGTTGTATGCAATAAAACCTTGAACAAATCTGTGCTTCTTGCATTCTACAATTTGCCATATTCGTATTTAAGAAGATGATTCCTATGAAAGACTTAATAAAATCTTGTACGAAAAACAACAAAATGAATACTGTAAACTAGCAATAGCTTATAGACAATTAGAAGGAGGAACGTTTTCATTGTGTCACTTCGTTGTGATTTATGTTGTCTTGATGAGCACGCAATTTAAAATGGCAATGGCTCGAGGAATACGAAACATGGATTAAAGCTAAAGGAAACGGGATTCTAGAGTTTATTCAACAAAATGTTCAAGTGTAAAGTGCATGTCTTTAATTAATGAACGAAAACACGCGGAGCGGAGGGATGGTTGGCGTGGTAACGCATAATGTTCTTAATAAAAATGGTTCTATTTATTCTTCTTAATTCTTGTGTAATAAAGATAACAAACAGAGAGTCAAGTACATGGCTGACAAATAACGCATATTGTGTTTGTTTCATATACAGTTAGAGTGAAACTGCCTAAGTTTTTCTTGACAAAGGAAGCATAGATGTTCCGAAATGTTTACTTAAATTTTTGGTTTAAGGTGCCTACAAGTGTTTATACTCGACGCTTTACCTTAATTATTTTTGCTTGAACTTTTCACATTCAAGTACCACTCAAGCAATCAGATAAGGTTAACCGTTTGTTCCTTTATTTGCGGAATTTGTGATTCTTCAAACATAGCCACTAATGGTTTGCTGAATAAGGAAAGGAAGTTTTTACGATTTGAACACGTACATCATTTTAAGGAGCAAAATAAAGCAACAAAAACAAAATTATTTTAGCTTAACAGATGACAGGTGTTGTGAATTGTAATATCTAGTTTCTGTGCATGCATATTTATTTCAATCTCAAAAATGTGACAATGGGGTAGTATGCAAAAAGATGAGATCAAACTCTTTACTCACGTTTTTGAGAACTTTCTTAAGGTGGTAGGTATGCAAAACAAAAATTACTGACCGAGTTAAATCTCAATTTGTGCGTTCAATCTCAGAGGGATGAAATCGATCTCACAATGAAAGCTCGCCTTGAGATTGAGCTCGTTTTCATATGCAAAAAGATGAGAAAACACTTGGTTACATGAGATCGATCTCACAAATTATTAAGCATGGCCTTTTCTCACATAAAACCGTAAGGATGGCCGAATT
The DNA here is from genome assembly GCA_943590905.1 of Sphaerophoria taeniata. NCBI lineage: Eukaryota > Metazoa > Arthropoda > Insecta > Diptera > Syrphidae > Sphaerophoria > Sphaerophoria taeniata. The sequence continues at coordinate 133,334,959 of OX016540.1, forward strand.
TATTGTTAATTATGTCGGACAAAGAAGTTGTCCATTTGGTGAAGATTTTCGTCGGTTGTATCGGTTTAGTGAAGAAGGTGTGTGATTGTTGATGGAAGAATTTTTGGGTCCGCGCTCAGAAACACGTGGTGGTGCTCTCACAAACCAAGTAAAAATAAGAATCTTTCTGCGATACATAGGAGACCCCGGGTTCCAAATTGGAGTTGGAGTTTATCAATCAACAGTGTCTAGTGTGTTGCATCAAGTTTTTGCAGAAATAGCAAGCCATGCACAGAATTGTATTATATTCCCACATGCTATGGAGAAATACAAGAAGCGCAAAGGTTGAAATCTACTTTATTTTTTTAACGGGACTTCATGTTTGCCACCTTTCTTATTATTTTTTTGTCGTTGATGTGAATTCCAAATTGGCTTTTATAGGATCCAATTATTTTGTGCACAGCATCACTCTTCTTCGCCTCATGAATAGGCAACTCCGATTTTTCTTAGAAAATTGTATTGTTTTTAAGTTCCTTTGCTAAGAACTTATTACAATTTTCGGATTCACTATTTATATATGACTCATTTTCACTTTCAGACGAAATTTTTTTCACACGCTTCACATAAAGTATCTATAATTATAATTATAACTAAGCCACGAAAAAATCTTTGAGAACGATCTCAATTTTAACGAGTAATAGCTGTTGAACTTGGACTCGTTTTTTTGCACACAAAACTGAGTCTGAGTTCCGCCCTGCTCCATCGATCTCACAGGTGAGTTCAAGCTCGTCAGCTCAGACTCTGAGCTCTTTCTCATCTTTAAGAATATGACCCATGTCAGCGCTCATTGTTATCTTTACTCTCTCGTGTCATATTTTTAGTGTTTATACTCTCGCGAAACGTCTCGACCGATTTTGATGAAATTTTATATGTGTAGATATGAGAATAGGTTTATAATATAACAAATTTTTATACCTCTAAGTGTTAAGGGTGGCTCACCTAAACAGTTTTGTTTGCATTTCTTGGACAATTGGTTTTTAAAATAATTTTTTATGGTGTGATATTAAGAAACCTACCACTAACGAAGTTGGTTCCTCGACACCAATTATTGTGTCAAGTTATATTATATTCTTGATCACAGCAAATAACACCGAGATGTTAATGATAGCCATGATGATGACTACTGCTCAAGCGAGGATAATTTTTTGCTTAAATATTTGACGCAAACATTTCCACATTTACGTAGCCGTTGCCACTCTGCTTGGCGATTTTAATAATTGTCACTTACAAAAAGGATACAAAAATCACACACTCATGCTATGTCTGATGGTAAGGTTGAAGTTCATTTTCAATTAGCCTGTTCTGAAAATAAATTCACATTTCAAGAGATACAGAAAACTTGCTGCCACAGTGACAAAAGGAGAGCAGTTCATTTGCATTTGTTTTCATGTTGTCTTGCGGTGTTTTTTAATGGATTATCATGTATCATCCTGTTCTTATGTATGTCTATGTGGTATCTTCTTTTTATTTTGCATCATAGAACAACTGAAATGCGAAAATAGTGACATGATAGTTCTATGTGCATGAAAAGCTGTTCTCCTTTCATCGAAATACTTGATTATCAGAATCACTTTCCGTCATCACTGAAACTATACAGCGCACATAACCGCATCGATTCCAAGTTGTTATTTCCACTCGGGTACCTAATGGGGCAATACTGATGAATGGTGCTACAAGGATTATAAATGGGATGCCATTTTGCATTTCTTTATTGATTTTGATGTCACATCATGTTCTAGGGGATGATGTTTTTTTTGCTTCTGTTTTTTTTAAAGTATTCTGGGGACACTCAACTAAAAGGGCGGAGGTGAGAAGGTCATATTTGAATAAGATAGGGGTAACTGCGATGTTGTGAACTGTTTTGGGAATAATTACGAGCGTTAAAGCTCAGTATAATATTGAAGAATTTAAGAGTTTTTAGTTTATTTGTGTAAAATAGTGGAAATGTATAATTTTCGAGGATGTATTTCTAAATGGTCGCCATTTTAGTGTGACTGTTCATGTTTTGACACAATTTTGCTATCACAACCAACATTAGAAAAATTGCTATCACATGTATTTCATTTTTTTTGTAATTTGGCATGTCAACCCCTCCGTCACCAGGTCTGAAAAATTTCATAGCAAAAGTAGGAGTAAGATAGTAGTTGTTATATTGGCTTTTATTTCCATTGTTCCACTTCAACTTGTGGCGCAAACTAAAGCTCTTAATCCTTTCCAAAAGGCATAAGTTAATATGTGCATAAGGATAAACTTTGATGAAAAATAAAATGCCAAATTTAAATTAATCAAGCAATACATGGAAAGGCTTTTCACCTCTAGGGAGCGACCGACGTGCGTATAAAAGCAAATAAACAATCAAATGAAAACATTCATTAAATATTTATGTAAGTGGCACATCTCGAATATACAAACAAAAGAGCTTCCAAATCGAAGTACTCAAGTGTAAGGAGACATACAAGAATCGACATTCCGTACACTGTATACAGACATACGTATTTATTTATTTTCAGTACGTAGACTTTGTATCTGAATATGTTTGTTTGAACTTCTTTTCTATAAATAACTCACATTTAAAATGCCAACTTACCTTAGAGCTCTTTCCTGTGGTGTCACGCGTTTCCGTGTCTCACACTTCAGTTTGTTGTAAAACATAAACATTAAAACCCTCATGCGGTCATTTCACTTAGCTTACAATAGGTGCAAAGTATGCGTTTTTTTTTATCACAGAAATAAATTATTTTGTTCTATTTTAAAAATCGTCTTAAAACATACCTGAAAGTAAAAAAAAAGAACATTAAAACAAACGAAAAATCAGAGAAAAATAAAATGAATGCTACACCAACAAACGATGATGATAAATGGCTTTTGTACAAAAGATAAAGACTAACGAAGTGACACCTAGCGATAAGAGCAACGTTTCCTATTGTGTATAATATTTTATAGTAATTCGTGGCTTACAACGAAAAACGAGACCAGCTCATTTTTCAAACTGCAGTTCAACATGATGTTTCAGACACTATGTATATGTATTTTGGAAATAATAAGAAGAAAAAAAAGTGCCATGTAAAACCCCGCAAAAAATTAGACAACATATTAAAAATTGGTCTTTGACTTTAAAACAAATTTCATTTCGGTTTAAAAAGTGCAACATATGAGTAGCCGAATTCTTCTTCTCTACTTCCAGTAGAGGTTCAAGGTTGGGAGTATGCAAGGACTCTTCTTCATTTAAAATTTCCAACAAATCCGGGTTCTTTAAATGCAAACAAAAACTTTGTATATCTACCTACCTATGTACATCCAACCTCGCACTTACACCCAAAAAATGACATAACAAAACTTTTTAGCTCTTTGAGAGTTCATAGAATTCCTTTATTTTATTCCAAACAGATTAATGATTACAATATTTATTAAAAAAATAAATAGAGTAGCGCGACAGCTCTTGAAGAGCCAAGGCTTAAGTCTTACTCTCATTCTCTGGGTGTGTATGAAGAATTGAGGGGACCTACAATTTAACGCCGATTCCGAACCGCAAAGTTGAGAAGCACTTTTTCATGACAGATTGATAATCTTGGAAGTTTTGTCAGTTCTTCGCAAGAGGTAGTGCCCGTGAAAGATGAAAAAAAATCTATGGGCACGAGTAGGACTCGAACCCACGGCGTTCTGCTTAGCAGCCAACGCACCTAACCACTATGCCACGGACACTGCAACAACAATACAACAATATTTATTATTATGAGTTACACAATTACACAATTTCTTATAACTATGGTCTTAAGAATACGGTTGACTCAAAGATAACAGAGTCCACTAATAATTACAACCTGAAATAGCAGGCGCCCCTAATTATTACAATCTGAGTAAGCAGATGCCACTTGATTATTACAGGCTGAAAGCAGACACCACTCATTTATTACAGTCTAAAAGCAGACGCCACTTGATTATTACAGTCTGCAAGCAGACGCCACTTGATTATTACAGGCTACAAGCAGACTCCACTGATATTACAGTCGAAAAGCAGTCGCCACCTTTTAATACCCAGTAAATGAACATAACAGTCTATCAAAATTTACGAGAGGACCTCCCCTAGCAGAACAAGTCTGGTACTTAACCGCTGCTGGGATATTGTTCTCTCCTTTTGTTTACAAATTTCACATCTATTAGTCAATTTCGTGCCAAAACATGAATGTGAATTATACTTGGCAAACGAAATGATTCCATACAGTTTGTATCTCTCTGTTGGCTGATTGTAGGAAACGACTTTGGTTGCGTGTGCCCTGCTGCTGGTTGTCGTCAATCTTCGATGGTGCAGTGGGATATTAACCTATTATTTGTAATGATTAATGAATGTTTCATTACAATATCAGTTAACCGAATCTTAACTTTGTTTTTGTTATATTTTTTGTTTACACCGGCTCATAACTTAGTGCACGAATTAGTCTGAGTTGCAGTTTGAAAGCCTACTCATACGTATCAAGGGCTCATAAGATCCATGATTGATTCGATGTTTTGGCACGTGTACCATGTCTTCCCTGCGAAAATTGTAATGAGGTGACCAAACCTGGGAAGTGTAATCTAAGGGATTACGAACATAGCAATTGTATAGAGCGCGGGTGGTATTTCGACCGCAGAACTACTTTGACCAATGCTTTATAAATCCAAGCATTGAATTGGCTCTATTCACGATGTTGTTAATGTGAACAGAAAAATCTAACTAAGGAGTAAAAAAAAAAACTCCAAGATCTCTTACGGAAGTTACACGGGTTAGAATGTGTTGTGAGATAGCGCAGTCATGTGAAGACGGCACACGCTTCCTTGAAAAGGTCATTGTTTGACATTTTATTGGATTTAGATTTAAACTATTTTTCTTACACCACAATGCAAAACTATTTATGTTATCTTGCAGAAGAATGTAATCATTACTTGAAGAGATTTTTTGTAAATCTTCATATTATCTGCGAAGATGAGAATTTTGCTATTACGTACACATAACGGAGCACCGTTTATAGCTTAATTAAAAGTAGAGGTCCTAGATGGCTACCCTGAAGAACTCCCAAATTAGCAAAAAATTACTTAGAGATAAAATGCCTGAATTTCACTTGATAAGAGCTATTCTCGAGATATGAGGATATCCAAGTGATGAATAATGGTGGGAAGCCATAGTATGCATTTAGTTTGAATTTTATGATGGTGTGAGAGGGTTGGTCGAAGTTGGTTCAAAGACAATTCGAAAATATTACGCAGAGGAAGTGCTAACACAGAGACTTACACTTTTTTTAAACAACAGGTGGAATACCATCTGGACCGCTTGACAAATCTTCTTTTAGGAGAGCAAGAATGGTAATAATATCGTCGGTCTCTACTGAGATGTTGTTGAACAATAGTTGTGACACGTAAGTTGACAGCCACGTAAATATTGAAAAAAAAACAACAGCCGGAGAATCGATGAAAAATTTGCTGAAATTATTTGCAAATCCCTAACAAATTTCAGAAGTTAAGTTGAGAGCTACATTATTGCTATTAAAGTTCATTGGATAAACATCACATTTCCTCTTCGAATTAATGTTTTTCCAAAGCTTTTCAGGTCAGATGTCAGACAGCATCCTATAGTAAGTAAATACTCACTATAACGTTCATAAGAAGGTTTCTTAAATTCTTCAAAAAATGAAATTTAAATATAAACTACTTGGTTTTCTAAGACAATGGATTTGAGGTATTTTTTCCAGGTCAGATGAGAATACTAGGGCTAGTATTCGTTCATATTTTTGATACAGATTACTTGCTGTGAATTGGAAGAAAAAATGAAATTGTAGAAGCTTCAAAATAGGAATCGTCTTCAGAGGGAATAAGAGGAAGATTGAAATCACCTAGCAAAAGTATACAGCTGTCAAGATCAGCAATACTGAAAATAAAGACTAAGATTAAGGAAAGTTCACTGAACACTGACATTGAACTTCTACGGGGAATATACAGGGTGTCCCAAAATTCAACGATAAGCTGGAACCAGGGGGTGGCCCTATTCATGACTGCATAGAAAAAAAATAGAAAAAAAATCAAACGCCATTTTGTTTCAAATTACAACAAAAAATGTAAATTCTCAAAATAAAAAAATATCTCTTGACATTTTTTGCTACTGTGACCACAAATTTTCATTAATTTTTGATTTTATATTTTTATCAGAATCTTAAAACATAGAGCATCCTTTCCTAGTTTCCAAAAATTCCAAATTTTTAGCGGTTTTTCCACGACAATTAATCAAAAAAGTTTTTTTCCATAAAATTTTAATTTTTTTTTAGTTTCAGTCCACTTTCAGTCATAGTGGTTATAAAAAAATGTATGGACACTACCATGGCGTCTTTTTTGAAAAATTAGCGCAGGTTATCAAGATTCTAAAATGGTATAACACTTTGGCTAAACTTGCCAGAAAAAGAAGTAATGCATACTTTTTCATAACAACAACGGATTTTCAAAAACTTTTTCTATTCAAATAAATCACTTCCCTATGAGGCTTCAGAATGAAGCACGTTTTATTTGGGCCCAAATATTTTCTGTTTGTTTATTTTAAATCGTCATAATGTTCATTTAATTAAAATACAAAAATTCTAAATAAGAAAAAATGCATAAGTGCCATTTAGGAGTACAAACATATTTTATTTATTTTTTACAGTAAATGTTCGATTTTTTTGCCACCTGCATCAATATACGATGTTGTTGATTTGTTTTCAGTTTCCGTGAATTATCAATACCATCTGCTCTTGGTCTTCTAGCACTTCTTCTATCTAAACGCCCTTCCAAAAACTCTTGATGCACATTTATAAAAATCCGATAATCTGGATATCTTCCAGCATTTTTGAACCTTTCTCAGTATATTCGAGTAGCAGAATTAGCATTGCACCGGCACTCTCCGTACACTATGTGCATGTTTACGTATCCAAGGGGGTATACGGCAATGGCATGATAAAAATGATGAAAGTTCAAGGATTTTTCAAAAACTAGTACACAATTTCAAAATCACACGTGAAATTAACACATTAATGGAATAAAAAAAACAGTGGAAACAGATCGTACTAAATTTTGAAGAAAGCGCATCAGAAAACCAATTTTTTCCATAAAGTGATGTGATTTCTCTGAACAAATTTTTTGTTTGAAAATCGGGTGTTGTTATGAAAAAGTATGCATTACTTCTTTTTCTGGCAAGTTTAGCCAAAGTGTTATACCATTTTAGAATCTTGATAACCTGCGCCAATTTTTCAAAAAAGACGCCATGGTAGTGTCCATACATTTTTTTATAACCACTATGACTGAAAGTGGACTGAAACTAAAAAAAAATTAAAATTTTATGGAAAAAAACTTTTTTGATTAATTGTCGTGGAAAAACCGATAAAAATTTGGAATTTTTGGAAAATAGGAAAGGATGCTCTATGTTTTACGATTCTGATAAAAATATAAAATCAAAAATTAATGAAAATTTGTGGTCACAGTAGCAAAAAATGTCAAGAGATATTTTTTTATTTTGAGAATTTACATTTTTTGTTGTAATTTGAAACAAAATGGCGTTTGATTTTTTTTATATTTTTTTTCCATGCAGTCATGAATAGGGCCACCCCGTGGTTCCGGCTTATCGTTGAATTTTGGGACACCCTGTATACCTACATTTAATAGAAACATTGATATTTGCCGTAAAGTTATTTTAACAAAGATGAGTTCCATCTTCCATAATAACTTTAAATCGGAAAACAACTGCAGAAGATGAGAGACTATTTCTCACAGCGATGAGAACTCCCTCGTCAACTAAGTTCATAGCATCCTCATGACGGTCTTTTCGAAAAACTGAGAACTCTTTATCAAAGAGCTCTGTGTCCAATATTGTGGCGTTAGGCCAAGTTTCAGAGAGAACTATTACATCACGCGGAAATGCTTTAGAATTCTTATAAATACGAAGTCCTCTTACATTTTGATAGTAGAGGGAGAGTCTACAGTTTTTTTTAATTAAGGCCTGAGGTTGAGGGACGTGATTTTTTCAGGTGCGGGGAAATAACTCCACGGGAACTAACTCCACTGAGGGATTTACTTCCCACCAAGTGAGAACTTACTCCACTTTAGTAAAGTGGATCTAGTTCCCATGTACGGTGAGAACTTATTTCACTTTCTTATGGGAACTAAGTTCACACATTTATTCATGGCGCAGGGAAACTGTCCGGGGTAGTAGTCCCAAATTTATTTTATCTTCTATCGACAAAAGTCCCAAATGAAAGACAAAAATTATTTTATGAGAATCACAAAATTTATTTGTACTCGTCAATATAATGTGGAAACAAAAAATGTTCATGGTAAAAAAAACAAAAAAAACTATACCCCAAAACTATAACCCCAAAATGTCTTATAAATAAATAAGATCATTTTTATTTACTACCTAGTGTCAACAAATGGATAGAGCAATTCATTTTTCAAAGCTGTTGCCATTTCCTTTAATTTGGAAAAGCATCGTAGTGTCTGGAAAGCAGGTGCTGCACTGCAATGATTCATTTTGAGCACCTTTTTTTACCTTGGTCTGAGAATGATGACCATCTGTTACATTCAAAATCAATTTGAGTTGATTGGGAGCGAAGCGAGCGGAAAAATTTTTGCCCAAAAGAGAATCAATTTGGGGTGTGAAAATAAAAAAATTCGCGCGAATTTTTTTATTTTCACACCCCAAATATTCTCTTTTGGGCAAAATTTCGCGCGAATTTTTTTATTTTCACACCCCAAATTGATTCTCTTTTGGGCAAAATTTTTTCCGCTCGCTTCGCTCGCTTGCAATTTTTGGTTCAAGCTCCAAATCCTTAAAAAAAACAATTTTTTAACCATTTGAGACGGATTGTAGAATTAAGGTCTAGTATTGAAAAAGTAGTAGAAGGTACTTACTGAACATCCAATCAATAAAAAAATGTCTTTCTGATGGAACTATTAATGTTATTGAAACAGCTCAGTTATTTAAGGAGACAAAAAGATGCAACAAGATGAAACTGGGTTCAAGTTCAGTATGCTTGTAGAATGCCCTAAACTCTTACCGAACACCAAACTTCAAAAGAACGTTTGCATTGGAAAAAGTTTTCTTTATGTCACATAAACTAAGAGCATGCGGTATATTTCAACCGTTATATACCGTTTTACAAAATGTTTAAAATTTATCGCAAAGGTCAGAAACCTCGAATTTGATTTCTGGACTAATGAACCACCATATAGTGGTTCAGATTCTTAAAAATCCGTTTCCGAATGACTAAGTTTCTCAATATTTTTGTACATACGATTTTTTAAGTCTTAAAAACTGAATTTTGGAATGACTTCGTTTCTAAAAGACATTGGCGCAAAATTATAGTCCGCTAATGAACAACTTTAGTGTGATACTAGCTTAAAATGACGTTTCAGACATGACTCAAACGTCATTTTAAGCTTAGTATCACACCAAAGTTGTTCATTAGCGACTATAATTTTGCGCCATTTATTTTAATTTCACAAACAAAATTGGTCAGTAGGTATATTTGAATTCTTATTTTAATTTTTTCTCAATTAAAGTGGCAAATTATTTCAATTTCGAAGGGAACTAGATCCACTAATTTTTTGAGGAATTTAGTCCCCACTGAATATGGGAACCAACTACACTTTACAAAAGTGGAGTAAGTTCTCACTTGGTGGGAAGTAAATCCCTCAGTGGAGTTAGTTCCCGTGGAGTTATTTCCCCGCACCATTTTTTCAATGGATTGCTTATATTATTTAAACAAAATTGGAGTTTTAAAAGTTAAAGTAAAGAAAAAAGTATATAAAATAATTATTGATGTTTTTTATTATTATTAACTAGCCGACCCCGCGAGCCTCGTCTCGTCTGCCTTCACATCAAGTTTTGAATAATAGGTAATGAAACACAGATTTTATCAAAATGAAATGTCAAATGATAAGAATTTTTCCAATCTTTACAACAAGTGGAAAATTATGTTTCGCTATTTTCGTTAATTTTCCGAGTTTTCTACCAAGTATTTTCTATTTTTCCATTTGCTTCTGCAGAGATTTTCGAATTTTCCATCAAGAACCTTTTTTTTCATTCGATAAGATTGTAGAATGTAAGCCATTCAGGAACAAAAAAATTCAAGCAAAAAGATGAAATTTCCTATCTTTGTTTGATTTTTCCATTTTTCGGACTCTTCCGTATGGTTTTTCCAATTTCTTCTTTCACAGGATCCATCCCTGAATATAACGTTATTTACCATGAAAATTTCATTAGTATCTTTTGAGCCTTTAAGAGTTCATCTGGGACATACGAAAATATGTATAGAAACAAACGAACATATACTCATTTAAAAAAAAATATAGAGTTCTATATAAATACCTTTATATAGAGATAAATAAATAAATATTTAACTCCAGCGCAGTTCCTTTAACTATACTTAAAATAAAATCAAAGTTGCATATTTTTCTGAGCATAATTCAAGAGCAAGACAAATTTATCGCTCATCTCTTTTTACAAAACCAAAGTTTTTGTTTCATTGTTTTGACAAATAGTTATAGTTATAGTCAACGAAAAGCACAGCATTTTGTACAAATTCGATGAACTGACATTGAAGTTTACTTTGAAATACAAAAGAAAACAAAACTTTTGTAATGCTCTTATTGTAGATAGAAACGCGTATACTAAAACTATCAAGCAATAAAATATACCGTTATAGGAAGAGAAACTTTAAAATGGTTCCGGTTCAGTTATGGTCAGTCTTTCGAGAGAGCTTTGGGTTAGCATGAAATTGATTGTTGTGTACAGCTTGGATGGTCCCTAGAGGAAGTTTTACCTCTTGACCACAGCTGTCTAGATCGACGGAAGTAAACATAGAACTACAATTTTTTTTCCTTCCTTTTGAATGAATGCTCGTAAAAAAGTTGCCTTCAGGGAAAATTCGCAAACTCGTTTACTTTTACTTTGCAGAGAGTTAAGAGTTGATTGTTTATGGAAAAGAGTTATATTGTCAGTCTTTCAAGCAAAATTTGGTTTGTTCTTTGGAAGTTTTTCTATCTATAGTAAATTTATAATAAGTTGAACAAATTGTGTACACGAAAGATTTAATCGACAATAAATAAATAATGACCTTTGGGACGTTTTAATTTTGAGTGAAAATATGAACAGAACATGTCTGTGACAAGACATTTTTTTAGGGATTGTTTGGACTCATGCTTTATTAGTCTTCTTCAAAATTTTATACCTAGTTAATTAATGTTACTAAGAGCCGTTTGTTCATTCGAATCATAAATTAACGTTCTACATAAAAATTTCATTTTTGTATGGGACGTTCGGGAATTCTTAAGTTCTACATTAGAACCCATACTAAAGTAGAACTTTATGTAGAAATTTATGTTCCGAATGAGCAACTGGAGCTAAAAGAAGTTCTAATTTTTGATTAGTAGTTGCTTTGGAACATCAGCATTTTTTAAGTTTCCTTGGTGGAACATTTAGTGCAATGTAGACCTGCTGTGATATACGGACTATTTTTTGTAATTTTTGTCATTTTTTTGACTGGAACTATAAGCGAAATGAGATGTGTAACGTTTATTGGTGAGATCATTAGCTTTCTTGATTTCAAACACCTTTCTGTAATTTTTATTCTTGAACCCTGTAGAGTCCTTTATTGTGTTGAGTATTTCCAGTACGAAACTGTGAAAATGGCGTTTTCTTACTGTTTTTAAAGAAATCTAAATTATTATTATTATTATAATTTATTAACAGGTAATTAAAATTACATGGTAATGCACAAAAGGTGAGCCTAGCTGCTGGGACTATTAGCTCGGCTCTAAATTATTGACAAAGGCTACTGATTAGAAATTACAATACTTGAGTTTAACAAAAAGCTCTTTCATAAAGGAAATCAAAAGCAGGAGCGACTTCTTTTATTTTTTAAAATTTTGATGTATTAATCTCATTGCAGGAGACAGCTTTAAAACTTATTATTTTTATTTAAAGAAAAAAATGTGCATTATTATAAAAAACGTTGCCAACACGCTAAGAGAATTTAAAGCCTTATTTTTCTACTTCACTGTAATAAAAACGAGTTTTCAATTTTAAATTTAGTATCAACGTTGAAGACTTTTTAGAAACTCATAAAATGAAAATACGTCTCTCCTAAATGAATTAAGGTAAAAGAAATTGAAATGAATATAAAAGAGAATAGCAAGAGAACGTAGGAGAAAAAATTTCTCGTTCAATGAAGATTCTTCTTATTTTACGAGATAAACCTTTGAAAAATAAAACGCTCAATTGTAATCAGCTTCCTTTATTCTTTTCACTGCATAGGTTTGTGCCGATGGCAAAGGTATCTGATTCAGTTTCATGTTCAAAACTTCAATGATGTTTTTCCTTTTATTTTGTATGCACAGGAAAGAATTTACAAATAAAGCGTTGACGATGTAGGTAGGTTTTTCCATCGCAATGGTTTTAAACTATGCAATTTATAGTTTTCAGTGCGAAAAGATCTTTTGCATTTTATGAATGAATTGCAATATATTAAAAATGAATTCTATTTTATTTTGTTTATTGATTATTTGATTATATATTTATTAAAAGGAAAAGGAACCAGATGCAGTCAACAAGGTCTTCTTCCCTCTACTTCTTCGGATAGTTAAACTAGGTTTTCAATAATCAGTATAGATGGAATTTGGCAACAATAAAAAAAATGCAAATTATTTAGCCACCTCTCCTTAGTTTTGTTTGCGTAAATTTTGAAGTAGTCTCTCTTTATGGAATTTGTTGAAATGCTTTCCTTTTCCAAAACAAATTAGAAAGATTATCACAGTGGATATTTGATTTATCGACATCGAGTACTCATATCCTTTCAATCCATAATTTGAAGGAAAAGTATTATATTATATTAATATGAGTTAACTACCAGCTTTCCGTTAAAATACTCTCAGAGCTTTAAATGAATACTTTGCTTATTAAATGGTAACATACTTCCTTTAGCTGGTGGTATTGATTCTCCCTTTTTTAGTTCTACATCTAATTTTGTGTTTTAATTAAGGTCCTGAATTACAAACCAGATCAAAGTGATGGAACAATTGCAAAACCAAACTTGCAAAACGAGGAGGCCCAAAAGTTTTAAGGGAAACCACAAAAAAGTTTAGACAATGATATTCCAATAGAGACTTTCGAGTATTAGGTTTTTAATAGGTTTTTAATGCTATATAGTCCTCGTTGTATGAAAAATTGACGGCAACGACATAACAGCTTTAGAAGATGTGCTTTCAAATTAAATGAAAATTCATTTCTTTTTTTTTTGAGTTGGATCAAGCAAATTGTAAAGTATAGTTTGACTAATGGGTAGGCATTTATTCAAATTTGGTGGGTTATTTTCAAATTCTATAGTAAAAGTAGTTTGGTAGAGAAGAAGTATGTGATAGTGTTTTAGTGTTCGTAGCATAACTTTTATTATTGATTTTGGTTTTGTGAATGAAAACCTATGAGTTAATAAATTTAATAAAAAATTCAATAGCTAGCCTCACTGACTGTATCAAAATCTTTCAAGGGCTCTTGTTTGTGAATTTGTTTCTCTCAAAACAGCAATTTGTTCCCAATTTAAAAGTTAATCTACGTAAGTATTAAAAAAGAAAAAACTTTTAGGGTAAACATAAATAATAATAAAAATAATAATAATGATAATATGCAAGTAAGTACCTTAGTAATAAGAATAACTCTCCACCGAATAGCTCTCTCTAAAAATAATATAAATAAATTCAGGTCATTAGGACTTCAGTGCTTTTTTTTATAATTATGAAGAGAAAGCAAGCCTATTTCCGTTGTCATAGGCTAAATTTTACGCAATACTTTTCTTAGTTTCTTATTCCTTTTGACGGGTAATTTTTACCAAAATCAGTCCCCTATCCATATCTATTATTCTGTTATTAAAAGTCTTCATGGTTTTAATTTTCCTGTTTGTTATTAGCCGGACATGATTTTTGGTTAACTTTTGAAATAATTAAAAAAAAACATTTCACGTAAAGCAATAGGATTTCCTGTGTTTGAAAATATTATCTATTACCGATTACGAGGCATGGTTGGACAGATGCACAATCAAACGAGAGTCAAAATAAAAAAGGACACAAAAAAGAAGCTGTCATGCATACTTCTTCAATCACATATTCTATTCCGAACTTGTGCCTAAACAGAATTCCTGGAAGCTATCATCTTCGGCAATGAGAAGCCGAGAATCTTTTTCAACTACCATGTCCGATGGATATCGCAATGTCCCCTCGATGTGCTCGATAGGCTGGCACACAAAGTTTCAAATCCGAAATTGATAAGTAGGTACTTTACGAAAAAAAGAATATGTGTGTTCCAAAATTAAATTCAAAACAAGAGTAATGGTTAAGAAAAAAAATTGCAGTATCAACCGCCACGTTAATACTAAAAATTGAAACAAGTATGAAACCACAACTGAAAAAATATATTTACACAAAAAAAAACTTTAACTTCCAGACTATGTCCACTACGACCACAGTAGTGATTCAATTGAAAACCTCCGTCGTATCCCTTATGAATTTTTGATTAGCTTCATATCATCACACAAAATGAATTAAAAATTCCGCTCGATATTCTTATTTATTACTCGAGCGCTGCACACCGATTGTGGTAACATTTGGGTGCATAGCTGAGCGCACTGGTTTGTATTCCTGTGTATTGTTTGCTTATTTAACTGTGATTTAGAATGCGAAAATACGTCATGTTGATTGAACGACAAATTTCAAAGCAAAAACTATAGTTAATTTGAATTTGTCTTCTTTCTTTAATCATTATTAACGATGTGTATCCTGGACGGTGGTGGTGGAGGATAGCATTATTGTTTTTATTCGGGAAACTAAGCTTATTTATGGAGTTTGGAGTTAAACTTTAGGTACGTTAATTTAACTACAAAACTTGGCATAGACGCTACAAATCCAATTATGTTTTTAAAAAGTTTTATCAAAATACAAGCAGCGAAAAAAATTTGTTCCATACAAAAAAGTATGGACTAAAATCAGAACAAAAAAATCAAAGAACAACGAAACTTTGCACGTGCATACATTTATTGAAATTTCACTAACAATTAATTGGAGAGAATGTGGTTTGAATTTTTTGAAATTTTTTCTGGACAAATAAGAGCTTTGGAAATTAAAAGTGTAAAAGGGTTTTTATTGAAAATTTGGTTACAATATGTGTTAAATGTTTGTTGAACATCACAAAAAAGGGGGTGTACCATTATTACTTATTTTTGAAATTTTTGTTTTAGTTTAAGACGCTGTAAGTTTTGTCTGTAGGTATTTCAAAAATAGTTTTCAAGTTATCGGTATATAACAAAACAGTAGACGTAATCATTAAGATTTAATAATAGTGGACGTGGTATTGAGTGAATTTTACTTACACAAATTCTATACTGTCATGCTTCAAAGATTAAATTTACAAATATTTCATCATATTAACATTTATCGTATTGGTATGAATAAATTGATTTGTTTACACTATCAGAAATGGTTGTGAGAGCTTATAGCAAGCTATTTTAAAGTACTTTCTCATTACTTAGTGTTTTGTTAAATGCTAGTAAGCGAACATAACAAATAAATTGTCATATAATTGAAACAATGGTAGCCAAGTACCCGATTCCCACATGGAAATCTCCTGATCAATCAATCGTCAACCAGATTGACCAGTGAGCACACTGCGATTGACGAACAAGATGTCCGCACGTTCGGAGGTGCCAAGATTGACTCGCACCACTACCTTGTTGTAGCTAAGGTACGAATGCGGATATCCCGATCTAAACCAACGCAACGCATTAAAATGCTAAGAGGAAATTCGACGTTGAACGGCTACAACCGCAAGAGATTGCTAGTTCCTTTTCCGATCGTGTCTCAGAAAACCTTCTTAGTCCTTTGCTGCCAGCAAAAAATGTAGAGAACCAGTGGCAGCTATGCCAAGCCGCTATCAGAAATGCCACCTCTGAAGTGTTAGCGAGCATATACAGCTAAACAAAAGGCATACAAAGCAAATGAGGACTCGAGCCGCTCGCGATCTCTACGAGCAGAAAAGGGGAGAGGAGAAAAAACTTCTCAGGAAGAAAAAAAGGGAACTGAGAAGCGCGCGATCGAGGAGATAGAGGGATGTCACAACAGGAACGAGGTTTTACAAAAAAGTTAAGCATACTAGAGATGCCGCGAATAGTCATTCGGCCGAATACCGAATGTTCGGCCAGACTAATCAGCCGAATACCGAATATTCGGCCGCCGAACATTCGGCCAACGAACAATGTGTTTCTCTATCTCCTAAGTGACTTTTGACATTTAACTACTTGTCTTATTGGATTGCATTGCATTTGTCAACGATTTGTGTGGTGTGTAGTTGTAGAAATGAAGAAAGGAAGTTGCTAAATACAACATGAAAATGGACAAAGATTAAAAAAAAAAACTTCTGATGAAAGCAAAAGCGAACTTTTATTTAAGATCTATTTACCAAGATTGGATGGTAGAACAATTTGTGGTCAGCAAACACAATCAGTATCGCCATTTGACATCAGTTGCCAAAATCTACCTTTCGGTACACTGTAAATAGTGAAAGATTTTTTTCAGAAGCTGGAATTGCTTACACCACAATTTACCATTGGTAGAATTTCAATACTACATTTATTTTCAATAAAAAGAAGACATTTTTGTAAATAAATCAATCTTTTTTTCTCCATTTTTGATATTCAACCGAATATTCGGCCGGCCGAATATTTGGTGTACTATTCGGCCGAATACCGAATATCAAAAAATTTGGCCGAATAGGCCGAATACCGAATAGTTGCCGAATATTCGCGGCATCTCTAAAACATACCACCAGAGGTTTTACACCCTGAACCGAGGCCTGTAAAGTTCACCAAGGGAACTGACCACAGTCAGTGCTATGGATATGGAAAGACCAAGCTGTATAATGGCGATGACGAGCAAAATTCCGCAAGATATGCAGAACCATTCAGTTTGGGTGAAGAAGACCGCCATTGCCAACCACCCGACATTCCAGCTACTAGAATACGCAGACGACATTGTTGTAAGAACACAGCGTGATGTCAGTGGGGCGTTCGTGAGCCTGGAGACGGAGACCAGGAAGAAGGGTCTAGCTGTTAACGAGGACAAGACCAAGTTAATGCTGTCAACAAGAAAGGACACCCAACACCGACGTCTTGAAGCCAACGTCATGTATAGACTGATTTATCTTCGAGGTCGTTAAGGACTTTGTCTACCTAGGATCCGCTATAAACTATAAACAAACGAAGAATCACGATTTGCATAAAATGGGACATTCAAGGGATCAGTCCATATCAATCGGGCGATGTTTGGATCGCGGAATTCCTTTGACTAAGTTTTTATAATTAACGATGTTGTTAATGTGTACAAAAAAATTCAGCTTATAGGAGTAAAAAAAAAAACTCCAAGATCTCTTACTAAAGTAACACGGAATAAAAATGAGCTGTGAGATAGCGTAGTCGTATGAAGGGAGATTTTTAATATGAAATTAAATTATGCGAAATTCAAAATATAAATATATAAGAAGCACATACATGATACCGACCAAAAAGATCTACCCACTGCAGCTAATGTCTGAGGTAAAAGCTCTCAGCGACTCCACTATACTACTTTAAAAAACACCATTGGTATGTTCTTAACGTACAATATAGGGGCGGATCCATTGCTATAAACACAAAACTCTTAAATCAATAAATCTTATTATTTCCGATAATTTGTTGCTTTCACACATCACGATGCTTTGGATTCTCATTAAATAATTGTGGCTTTTCCCCTTTCATGTGGGAATGAGTTTAGTGATTAATAAGCTCTGGAGACACACCTCTGAACGCATGAACGTTATTATAATAATCATCATTCCAAACCCAAATGGCATCGTCATTATCGCATGGCATTCGTTTAATCAAAATAAAAGATTATTATCGATTTAGACACGCATGACATCGAAGGAAGAGGACAAATATTTATCACGATGCCAAATTTTCTTTGTGCTTTAATTCTTTTTTTTTCAATAATACATTATACATTTGAGAAATTAATGAATAAATTAAACAGGGGAAATTTGACAATTTCATCTGCAGTTCATCACAACATCGTAAACTTATTTTTACTGAAGCTATCAAAGTTGTATACAAATTTCTCGCTTGGATTTTTGAGCGTAGTAAAAAATGCTGGTTACTTTTCTGATCTGGAGATGGGTCTCTAGAATATCCCTTAAGCACTATTCACATGAGCACGAACAACGACCAACGAATGAACGAAAATTCGTCGACTTTGACATTTCTTTTATATATGAGAGATTTTAATTCGTCGCGAATGAACATCCAAAACACAAAGAAAGAATGATTTTTGAGGTTATACGCGCGCGAACATTTTGTTCGTCGGGAGTGTGGATGATGTGGAACGTGAATAGAGTTTGGCAGTTCGTAGCAACGACGAATAAATTTGTTTTCTCAAATTTATTGACATTTGAGATTAAAATGTTAATTTTAACACCATAAATCAAACATAAACTATACTTTTATTGTTTTGTTGAGAATTTTTGAGGAAATACGGCTTCAAACGTAAATAAAATCATTTTTTTCATTCATTCGTCGTTCGTTGGTCGTGCTCATGTGAAAAGTGCTTTAGACCTTCACGTTAGCAAAATTTAAATATGTAAAAGTACTTTAATGTAATGTTGGTACATAATACATGTACTATGCTATGCTATGTATATGTTCAATGCGAATTTGGTGCCGCGATTTAGAACATATAGTGTCAAAAACATGGCCCTTAAAACGCCCTATTTAAAGGTGAACTAAACTATACATATTTTTGTATTATTAGTTCCAAACAGAACATAAGCTTAACACTTTTTATCAATTCAAAATGTAACCAATATTTTGCGAGTGAACATTAAACTATGAAACCCAGGTTTTTAGATAAATATATCTCACTCTAATTCATTAAAATGTTACATATAAAATCCAAAAAGCTTTCTCAATAGATATAAATCCACAGTGTTTATATGTAGGTACATATAGGTATAGTTTCACAAACATGTATTAATGATTATGTAGGAAGGCAAATGCACACCCTTGTTACGGTAAGTTTAAATACGCAAAGTTTCGGTTGTTAAATTTTGTACTGAATAAATTTGAATTTTCCTTATACAGTTATGTACTATGATACTATGAATCTAAGGCAAGTTCCAAGCTTACATTATTTTATACGCAAATATGTACCTATATGCAATGCTTTTCGGTTCGCTTACACTTTTGAGGTTGATTTTACGTCTAGGTTTAGATTTTAATACAAGTTTATTTTCATACACATGTGCGTGTATATTTTCTTTCGAAGAAGGGTCTAGGTAATGTTTTTTTTTTTAAGAAGTCAGGAGTTAATACTTTCTTTAGTCAACAAGGTGTGGCAAGCACAATAAGTGATGGATTGTAATTTCGATTAAATACAACGTTTTAAAATTTACATACCTATTTGTTTTGTAAGGGACATATGTGAGAACTTGCAAGGATTTAAGTTTTATCAGTTATCACAACATGAAAAGCAGATGGGAAAACAGAAGGTTGTTGGGTGAAATACCTATGTAATTTATATATGTTCTCACAACACTGTTCTTATTTATTTCTTCAATATCTTATTGTGAGGGAACAGATCATTAGGAAAATTACATAGTTACCTAAGAATTTTGTTTTGAGAAAAATATGAAACCGAATATAAGCAAAAACGAACAATATTTGATTTGGACAGTTAAGAGTTATTGAAACAAAAAACTGTATAGGAAGGGGGGTATGAAGCGGGTATTTGATTTCTGCAAATTCACCTTAAATCTTAATGACATTTCTGATATGTCTTCGCGAACACACCCTGTGCACAGCAACTGTTCAACACCCTTGGGAATTGACATTTGTTTTAATAACCTCACTTTTATTTTTCATTTTAATTTATTGTTTTCAATAATTTAAATACAGAATATTTAAATAATATATAGTCACTGCACATCTGCACAAAAAATGCTTTCGTTTGATATTTAATTTGGGTATGCCTTTTTGGTTTTTTTAGGCCGCGTACCTAAAGTCTACAACGAAGCAAAACTGTCTTCGAGGAAGAACACCCAACACCGACGCGACGGTTTGGATAGAACGTCACAATAGACGCATATAAATTCGAGGTATAGTAGAAGAGTTTGTCTACCTAGGCTCTGCTATTGCCCGTGTTGGCAATAAGACCAGCGCAGAGATCAGGTTATTGCAATTTTTTTGTGCTAAGAAAGCAATTGAGTGGTAAAGGCCTCTCTCGATCAACTAAGGTACCTTAAACTATATTACACTATTATATCATCCCACTCATCCCAGTCCTGTAGGTGCAGAAGCATGGACCCTGACAAAATCGGATGAATGTGCCTTAGGCTGTTTTGAGAGGAAAGTTCGGACTATCTATGACTATGGCCCCGTGTACATTGATGGGGAATAGAGGAGAAGATTCAACAGCGAACTTTACGGGTTGTACATCGACAGGAACCTTGTCAGAAGAGTCAAGGTCCAGCGACTCAAATGGCTCGGTCATATAGAGCGGATGGACACCAATGCCTTCGACCCCATTTACGAGAGACGAAGAAGTAGAAGAAGACTGCGACTCAGCTACAAAACTGGAGACAGCTAACTTGGGATCGAGCTGGCTAGTTGACACTATTGGTTGAGGCCCAAGTCCACAACGGACTGTAGCGCCACCTTAAGAAAATAAGTAAGTAAAGTTTCCCACAAAAAAAGTGTTTGCCGTTTTATGATATGATGTAAATTATTGAAGATTCATGTATTTTTTTCTAAATAGCGTGAAACTTTATTGATTTTTCCCAAAAAAACTAATTAAAATGAACTAAAAACAAAACAGTAATTCAAAGACCCTATCCGGGCCTCCTTCAACAAGTTCGTATATCCCAATTTCCCAATTTTTGGCCAACGGCATCCAATTTCGCACCCCTAAGGTGAGAATACCGTATTATTTAGCAGCAGCTTTGAAGTAATTTTCTTTTGGAACCGTTGGCTTTGAGCTGCTTTGAGCACTTCGCCCATATTGTTATCAACTGCTTCTATACTAACCCAAGGATCGCACTACTTCGAACGCGTGCACCTCTATATCTTTTATAGTCCTTCTTTTGTCAACGTTTTGTTAAGGACTTGATTTTTTCCTAATTTTCGCAGCCTATGATCGATCTCGATGAATGAGGTTTGTGAGTTCCTTTTTCAAGATGTCGATTTCGTCTGTACAAGCCAAGGTTGCACTTGGACGATAGTCCCTCTTGACGATGTTGCAGAGTCTCGGATTGCTTTCTCCAACCGGCCCTGTACATCATTTTAATGCAATTTCTCTATTCTCATTCCTATCTAGCTTACATTAACCACCCTTGTTTGATTTATTCTTTAGATAATGATAATGAGTGTACTTTAATTGCAGACATTTATTTTGTCTTCCTCCGTCACTGTGAAATAATATAGTAAAATTAATATTGAACCATAAAGATTGATTAACATTTCCTTCTTATCCCATTCAAGCAAACCTACTTAACAATCAAATATAAGAGAGCAAAGAATAAAAGCTTTCTAAACGAAATCTATCCTTCAATTGACCGCCTTTCTAAACTTCCTTATTCTGATGTCTTCTTTATTCTGATGCACTTCAATTCACTCCTAATATAATTCAACTCAGAAAATTAGTGTATAAAACGCGTCAGCTGCATTGGGTACCATGAGTCTTGTTCTCTTCAAATCGATGGCAAAAGCCGATTGCACATTCGTTAAAATGATTTATTCAATGGAAAACGCTTTCTTCATCCTATCCCTGCAATGCCTCTTAACATTTTTAAATTGCATAAATCGTCCTAAAAAAATAATAATAATAGATGTTAAACGACCGCAGTATTGAAGTATTCCTACAATCAGAAGATCGAAACGAAAAAATGTTTCGTTCGCAGCCTTTTCATCGGGCAACGCTGCGATATGGCATCAGGCAGATCCAATGACAGACATTTTCGCATTTGTTAAACGACATAAAAAAATGACAAAATAGCATCTTGATGTCGCTTAACTGGTGCCGTTGACCCATTGCGAATAAATTTTTGCTTACTTGTCAAGACCATTAACCAAATCAAAATAATAATAAGATGTCCAGTGTCCACTTCACAATAATTTGCACATCCCTTTTTAAGCACAATGGGACAAGATTATATTGAAATTGATAAAAATATCAAATTACAACCAGATCTTAAGAATTGTCAAATCAATGTACTGTAAAGCTTTTGACTAAAAATGTGTTGTAACATCTCTTCAGTACTTGTGCACTTACAATCAGATAAATAATAAACAAAAATTCTCTCCCAACTTTATAAAACATGTGTTTCACTGTACACAAAGCATCTTAAAATCCACGCAGTTTGTTTGTCTAATTTCAAACCAGATATAACACAAGTGGTGGCAGCGGCCATTGACACTTGGTTTCAATTTCAACACACTCATCACACTTGCACAGCAGTTTTATTTAAGCACCGAAAACAACCAGTTGACACTTCACATCCAATTGAGAGTGTAGTTAATGTTTTATATTCTTTAAGCAGGGGATAAATTGGCCTTTTTATTGCATAACTTCCTCCACTTCATACAAATTGCTTAATTAATCCGAAAGATAAAACAAACAATTTGTTTGGCATTTGGAAATACAAACATACATACTGATGAAGTCTAGAGTCTTTAGGACCGACCACCCATCTTTTATACAATTATGGATCAATTGAAGGCTTTTAGAAAAGTAGGAATTGAAGTTTCCGTTAATGGAGTGCCATGGTCAATTGTTTTTTTTTCACAGTTAAAACAACCGTTCAAGTGGCTTAACCGCTCACCAATTGACAGCTTAAAACACTTCTAAACAGCATCAGCTTTTTGTTTGTAACAGATGTGGCGCTTTTCGAACCGAGAATAGATCTACAAGTGTTATTTAGAGTTTAAGTGCTAAGTGAGAGGGAAGGTTTGTGTGTGATATGATAACCATGTCGATATAGATATAGAACTTATGTGTATATATTTTATACTAGCAAAGTTGTTATTGCTTGGAAGTTTCATAGGACATTGCGAGATATGAAACCGAAGGAAAGGAAAGTATCAAGGGAAATCGAGGCTGTTAGGCGGTGGCAATTGGTTTGTGAAAGTAATTTCCGCTTCGGAATGAGTTAGAGATCATGAATGTATACATAGTATCTTAAAACAGCAGAACATCATCCAGTCAATTGACTTGTATGGCTTACAGATAAATTTCTGATGGAAGTGGAGCTTATTGTCTTTAAAAGTTGAATGTTTGAAATATTCGATTTCTTGCTATTGAAATGTATATATATAGAGACATTTTAAAGGAATTCAGAATACGGATTTATAAATTGCTTCAGTTGAACTTGTGTGGTTTTGGCATACATTGTGTTATTTGAACTGGGGATAAGGAATGGATGAGATATGATCAAGCGTATTTACAGGAGTTTAACAAAAATATAGGGAATTAAGAATGCTTTAAAAAGAACAAAATAATATTGTGGGTAAGCAGAAGATTTTTGTTTAGAACGCAGTTTAATATATGTAATAATAAAACAATTATATTTCACATGGATTTTTATTGAACTACATACCTTAAATTTTTAACTACATATTGCCCGTGGTATTACCCACGATAGTAGGAATATAAAGTAGCCTTTGTCATTGTTATTTTATGACCCTTTAACTAAATTTCATCCGGATCCGGTCAGCCTTTTTTTATATTATAATAAGCACGCACTGGCACTCAAGAGGTTTATATTCTCTTTTAATGCTAAAACACAGTGCGAGCGTTACGGATAGTGGGATAGACGAAGAGGGTGAAGGATGAGGTGTCGGTTAACATTGGTCTTGAATTCTTGAACATTGAAATGACTGGGGAAGACATAGTGTGGAAGAGTTCCACATTCGCGTAGTACGGATACAGAATGATTCTCTGAACATGATCCAAAGTTGGGATCGAGGGTTAATCAATTCAATTCAATTCAATTAGTTTATTTGAGATATAATGAAATATACAATACAAATACAATTTTATTTAATTATAAAGCATGGCAAATATGCCGTCCGCCGTAAAGAAAAAATTAATAATCGAAATAAATAGATAAAAAATAAAAAGTAAAAATAAAAATTTACAACATAAAAAGAGAGTTTGCTTTAACATAACATTTTTGTGCTACTCTAATAAATAATTAAAAAGTTATTGTTATGCAGTAAATTGTGATTTTAGTTTAATCAAAACATGGATAAATTAATTTAGATTACATTGTTTAGCTATATTCAAATTTTAAAACATTTATACAAAGGTTTAAGGTATAGAAAAAAAAAACAAAAAGATTAAACAAATTAATCTGGACTTTTAGTTTAGTCAAAACAAAAAAAAAGGGCTTTTAGTTTAGCTAAAACGAAAATAATCTGCAGTGAGCTTTTGAGAAACTATTCTAACAATCGTAGTATCTTTTTCTTCAAAACATGTTCAAATAATAATCTCGATATTTTTTTGCGTGCGAAACATACCTTACAAGTGACTTCCATCCACGATCACCGTTCAAAATGTTTATACATTCTTCTAATGAAAGAAAACTTACGGAAGAATAGTCTTCAGATCTCCTGTAAAATTGGACAAGCAGCTATAAAATGTAAGACATTCTCATTCTCGCCAAGGTTGCAAAGCGAGCAGATGGGATTTAAGTCAGATCTATGTGGTTTATAATTCAAATCCAGCATTTCAGTTCTGGCTTTGAAAATTAAGCTCATTTCTGAAACTGAAAGCTCATTTCTAAAATAATTATTGTCACCAAGAGATAAACTTAATTGTCGATAGATACTTCTTGAAGCTGAATGATAGCCACGTTCAATAGCATTCTGAAATAGCCTCTCACCGATACGAGCTATGCAGTCGTAAAGAGTCAATTTTAGTTCCTCATTATTGTCGGTTCGTAACGAGATGGGAAAGTCGTGTGTAACAGCTAGATCGTACCAATTTTTGATTGGACTATAAACATTATCAAAACATGTCTTAAGGATCCGTTTTTGGAGGTTTTGGTCTGTTCTTTTCAATACTTTGACAATGTAGTCTGCATTGGCCTTTAAATTTCTCAAAAATATTTGTGGTAAGCCAGACTCTACATGAATGGCATAGTTTGGAGTGTTGTTAGGAAGCCGGAAGGTTCGTTTGAAAAATATCTTTGAACATTTTCAAACTCTTCTAACTGTTCATACCCATACACTTCGCATCCATAGCAGAGGCAACTATTCACTGTAGCATTGAATACTTTGAATTTGGAAGCTGGGTCTATAAACAAATTGCTAAAAAAATTAGACCACAAGCTGTTTAAAGCAACTTTCGCAGATTTGATTTTTTCCTTAGCATGTGTATGCGTATTAAGGTTATAAGTTAGTACATATTCTAGATATTTAAATTCATCCACGACTTCTAAAACATTGTTCCCTAGAGTCCAGTTTCGGTTATTACCTATAGATCTGTTTTGCGATCTGAAAACCATAATTTTCGATTTCGCGCTGTTAATTTTTAGATCCCAACTATCACAATATTGTTGTAGCTTATTTATTTGAAGCTGTAAAGTAAGCGGCCTATCTGACAGGATAACAAGATCGTCTGCATAAAGAAGAACCTTAATATTTACATCGCCTATTGAAATACCTCCTGGGATGTGCTTTTCAACACCATTTATAAATAAGGAGAATAGCAAAGGACTTAAAACACAGCCTTGCGGAACACCAGTTTGGCATATGAAGTCTCTTGATTTCCTTGGGCCATCCTGAATAAAAGCAATTGTGTTCTCAAGCATCTTCTCGTAGAATTTTATGAATTTTTTTGATAAACCAATAACTGAAAGTTTGTAGATCAACAACTTTCTATTGACTGTGTCGAAAGCAGCTTTCAGGTCGACAAAAAAAGCATACAAACATTTCTTACTATCAATAAATCGCCTAGCCACTGTGTTTAAAACAAAAATCTGGTCTATAGTCGAGAGGTTTGCGCGAAAACCAGCTTGGTAGCAACTGATTATATTGTTTTGCTCAATACCCCTATAGTTTTCTGGCTGATCTCGATCGCCTTTCTTAAATATAGCTGATATTTTGGAATACCTGAAGTTTTCTGGGACTGTCTCCTCATTGTATAGCCTATTAAAGAATGTTAATATGTATTCCAAAAACTCAGGGTTGGCATTTTTATAGAATTCAGCTGGAATACCATCGGGGCCAGATGCTTTGTTATTTTTCATTTTCAACAAAGATGACTGTAGTTCTGTCATTGTGAATGGGGAATCTAGTTCTGGTATGGTAACATTTGGGATTACAAAACTAATCATGCTAAAATTTGGATTGGGCGCCAGAAGTTTTTCAAAGTAAGAGTCATGAGAACATTAACATCAATCGAAAGTATATTGTTGTTATTTTGTCCATTTAAAAAGCGAACAGAATTCCAAAATGATTTTGAATCCTTGCATATACTTAGTTTCGTAGCTACGTTTTGTAGAAAAGTTTTCTTTTTTTAAATACAGATTTGTTTGTATTCTTGGTTTGCCTGTAGATACAAGGACTTGTTGGCAGGGTTATTTGTTTTACGAAAAAGTTTCAAATACGCAAAAGATTTTTTCTAGCATTTTTGCAGTCATTATCGTACCATTTCGAATTAAGTGTTCTTGACATTATTTTCATTGCTATGATTTGAGGATTGTCTAATCGTTGTAAGAATCGAATAAGATATTTCTTCTAAATTAGTCGCTTCTATGAGAGTGAGGCTTATTATATAATAATTGAGCTTTCTTAAATAAATGTTTAAGTTTTTATCTCTTCATTTCAACCTGAGAACGTTTTCTATCGACTGTTGATCTTTAGGATCAATATCAAAACCGCAAGTGACAAGAATAGGGAGGTGTTGCGAAAAAAAATTCTGGGAGAATTTCAAAATTTTCTGTTATGTCTAACCAATTGCCTTTGATAAGACAAATCTATCACCGAGCAACCTTGAGCGGAAATAAATGTAAAGTTACCATCTGGATCATTATAACTTATTCCATTTAGTAAAAGAAATCCAAAGTCTTCAATCATTTCCACTAGATATTTACCATTCTGGTTTAGACAATTATCTAAGGAGTTTCTTTCGCTAGAAAATTTATTGTTATTTAAATTTATTAGATTCTGATAGTCACTTATACGGCCGTTTAGATCACCAATTATCATCAAATTTTCATAATTGTTATTATTAAGAAAATTGTATAGCTCGTATAATTGTATAATTTAAGTACACCGGAAGTATTTGAAAATGTTTTTTTCTGATAAAGAAGCTCTATAAGAATAATATTATTTTCACAATTTTTAAGATTTGCACTAATATTTTTGTAAGTGTTCTTTATACCAAACCACCACTAGCTCTCCCAAGTCTATGGCTTCGGATTGCTGGTAAACATTTTATTAAAATCTTTAAAATATTTAGCGTAATGCAGGATGTTTTCGTTTTCTAAAAAAGTTTCTAAGAGTATAAAAATATCAAATTTAGTTATGAGATTAAAAAATTCTGGCATAATTAATTTGTTTAAACCTGTAATGTAATAACAAATAATATTTAATTTTAAATTATTTGTAAGAGAGTTAATATATTGGCAGACGGCAGTGTAATCCTATCTTTGGCTAGTACCTGCACCTTCATTATACACGTTTGAACCCACAGATGGCGCTGGCGTCGCATAATTTCTGATTTGGTTGAAGTTGACGTTAAGGTTGTTTACATCAAAGAAACACGCTGCATCATCACCAAAGTTTGTTTTGACGTAATCAAGCTCTTGTTTTGATGATATTAGGAGACCTCGAAAGCTGTCATACGCAAAAGTAAAATTACCAATCTGTAGTTTAGCGCCTTTAATGAAGATTTTGATACTCGGATTTTTTGTGCTTAATTTATTTTTTATGACAAACAGTTGTCTTCTCTTGGTTCGGTTAATTAGTGATTGCTCACGATGTACCAATACTCCGGTGTTCTTGAGCTTGGGAGCAGCGTCTATAATTTGAGTGACGATGTCGGCGCTATCGAATTTAAGAACCATAGTTGTTTTTTTTTTTTTGCCGATTTGTGTATTCATGTGCTTTGTGAAGTGATAACTCTGTATTTTCGTTGAGATTAAGAAGGCTTAGACAAGTTTGTGTTGCAAAGCTAAGCTTGTTTTCCATCTTATCTGAAGGAAAATGCATGACAACAGAATTTTCATTTGATTTCTTAGATACAGCTTCGAGTTGTTTCTCTAAAGTGACACAATAGCTTTCAAGTGAAGAGAGTCGCTCTGCAAGCTGAGTGTTTTGCAAACGGAGCTGCTGCATTTCTTTTGAAATCAATAAGATATCCTCCTTCGTAGCAATGTTTTTAAGATGATGATTTAAACATTGGTCAACGATAGATTTAATATCATCCGCATTCAGAGCCATTTCTGTTCGAGTAATTGTTTTTTTGTTGTTCGGTGTATTTATTGGAGATAATTCCGTTGATTTTCTTTTTGGTTGCATGTAGCGGGCCAGTAGAAAAAAGTCGGCGTTCTCAATAGGATTTTCAATTTTAATGTTTCCTACCTTAAAGTTTTGCGTTTTCTTGTCTTTTTTTCTTGAACTGGAGGTTGTGACGTTTTAACTTTTTGAATAATAAATAAGTTTTTTTTTATATTTTTGTTAAATTAATTTTTAAAATAAACTAGAGCACTTAAAGAACCGTGTACTTCACTTCACTCTCTATATCTCGAGGGTTAATTGATGGGAATTCCTGGAAGCGCGGGTGTTACGGTTGAATACCTTAAGAGGAAGATGCAACTAGCTATTTCACTAGAGCATAAAATAAATAAATAGAGTGGCGCGACAGCTTTTGAAGAGCCAAGGCCAAAGTGGCTTACTCTCATCAACAATTCTCTGAGTGCGTGTGAAGAATTGACGGCAAATTTGAGAAGCACTTTTTCATGACAGATTGATACTCTTGGAAGTTTTGTCAATTCTTCGCAAGAGGCAGTACCCGTGAAAGATGAAATAAAAACTTTTATGCCCCTGAGTAGGACTCGAACCCACGACGTTCTGCTTAGCAGCCAACGCACCTAACCACTAAGCTACGGGCAACTGCACTAAAGCATATACCGTTGAAATATCGGTAAAAGAGGGTGAGCCATGACCCATTACGTCGGTGTTCAAGTGACGTAAATACCTCAGTGATGGTGTTGTCACCAATTATCTTAAATGATCCGCTCTGTATACTGTCCAAAAGACTTAAGTACGTCACTGGGGCACCAGCCCAAACGTGGGATTTGTACTCAAGTTTAGGACGTATATATGTTTTGTAGATGGTAGCCAGATCAGAAGGGAACAAAATTCTTGCACCGTCTTAAACAACCTTAACATCTTGCGGCATTTTTGGCGACATCGCATATGTGATCATTCCACAAGAGGTTGTCGGTCATGCAGACTCCGAAAATTTCGATATGTTCGTTTTCACTGATGCAAGTGCCACTTATGGACAGTGACAAGGGGGATATATCTCGCTTCAACGATACAGGCAGCTTTGTGTTTTCGAAGGATTAAATTCAACGCGGTTTATTATTCCCCATCGTACAATTCTGTTCAAGTCAAAGTTTAATGAGCTTATCATATTTTCCGATGCAGTTCCACATCAGAAGAGGACGGATGGGAGTGTGAAAACGAATAAGAAAATCTAAGGGTACTATCGTCAGCGAATCAATGTTTTGGACTAGCAGTTGCAGACAAGAGATCATTTACCTTAGAAGACGGGACGTTAGTGCAATCGCACGATAATTGGAGGGAGATGAGGATTCGCCTTTTTGGGTTTAGACTGGACAAATGCTGTTCTCCAGCTACTCGGAACGAGTCCAGAAAAATAGAATAGATGGAAAAAGAAACGGTTTTGCCAGCGTTGAATAACACCTCTTCAGAACAATAACGGATTTGTGTATGTTGAGATCTTTTAGAACCCTCGCCACAGCACGAGTGCGAAATAAGATTTGTCCCATAGCATCATTGACGCGCTCAAGAACTTGGGGAATCATTAAACTCTCTGGCAGCGAAAAGTTGGAGGCGAACTGCCTAGCAAAAAGGTTAGCTTTCGCATAAGAGCTTACGACTGTAGTGTCATCATCAACGAGCGTTGGCACCGAGGAAGCAGAAGAATTCTTCATGTTTTTACTGCCTTTGGGACACTGCAGAATTTTTTACCGTATTTTTTTTTTTTTGTCATGCAAAAATTTGGCCCGTGAAATATGGACATTGTAGGCCTTCCTGGCTTGTTTAAACTTATTCGAATTTCCGAAATCCACTGCCAGGGTGTTTGTCAAAGAAATTTGGTCTAAGAATTTTGGGAATATTGTGTAACAAATAACCTCAAAAAGTACTTTCAGTTAGGAATTAAAATCACTCAAACAAGGTGACTATTTCTCATTTTTTTACACTTAAGTCGAATTTAATAGATATTGGTCACTCCAAAATGTTGCTAGACAAAACGATTCGTGCCTTACTCCCCAAGACCTTTCTATTGATATGCCTTACATTCTTTAGATAACTTCATTCACTATATCGCTAGCTCTAAGACCAAAAGTATGATTATAAGCAAGTAGGTGTTCATAATATGAACTGCCACGAGTTCGCGTCCAGCTGAAGGTAGCAAAAGAGTCCATTACAATCGCGAAAAATAATATCTTAAAAAAACAGAAATCGAGTACACTCAATTTGCAACACCAAGTCAGTTTCAGAGTTTGTATGGGTTTCAATAAACGATGCGTCCAAAAATAGAACATTTATTCAACAAATAAACAACGTGGCAATTAGGCTACCGGGCGCCGCGTCCGTCAGTCGATCGCGGCGTGCTGTGTTGGACCGCAGACAATAGAGCCTGCAGCTGGGAATCACCTCCTTCGAACTTCGCGGTTGGTAGATCAAAAGAAACAAACACCTCGCGTGCCAAGTTCACCGAAGTTTCTATTTGTTTTTATTTATTTTTTGAGTTTATTTAAGTTTCTTTTATGCTTCTTGGCTGTTGGGTTAGGCTATTGTTTTGGCTGACTTAAAGAATTCAATTTTGTTTGCTATATAGTTTTGTTTTTCCACCGCATCATGTTGCTGGCACACTTCTTCTAAGATGAAGTTTCAATGCTATTGGACGCCTCTTAGTGTGACGGTCTGAGGAATTCTTTTTATCTTTATGTCACCGAGCAAACACATTGGCTATTCATGAGGCATTTCAGATGCAACATAACAGAAATTTTGAACAATAGAAGTGTGAAATCCGGGAAGTACGACATGCAGTCTTTATTGTAATTGTAATGGGTGAGATAACAGCAGCAAATATATGACGATATTCGCATTTTTAACTTTCATATTTCACTGATGCTTAATTGCTTTACTTTTCACATACATAAAATTATTTTTGAAGTATACACTTTTGCAAATGAACATTGACAAATCAGATAATACTTAACCTACTTTCTTAAAGTAAGGAGTCGTATTAACCAAAATCTATTGAAGCAGTTTTGTTAGTTTTATTTTGTTGGTTCATTTTTATTTGACAAATTTTTGTATTATGAAGCATTTCCAATGTGAGGCTGCTTTTGAATTTATTACAATGAAACCCCTGTTTCCAAAACATGTGGAAGGAACGAAATCGAATACCTTCCTATGAAATCTTACACCGGCACTGAAAATGTAGGTAAGTATACGACAAAAGAATTGTGGATATGTGTTAAAGGTGTACATATAGAACAGAAATATCTTCAACGAAAGGAAGTAGTATTTTTTTCTTCTGAAAAAACAAGGGTGTGTACGAGTAAATTGTTAAGCATAAAAAAGGTATAGGGACTTGAATATTTAAGTAACACAGGAATGGAGAAAATGGTATAAGTATGTACATAAAGGTGTTTGAATCGTGACTTGATTGCTGAACAAAACCACAACAACAAAAATATGGCTTTTGATTGAATGTTAGACAAGTGGTTAATTTTCGGTAAAGGATATTCTATACATGGATGAAGTGCTTCAACGTGATGAATTTTTCTTTCGTTGTTTAAGAGTATAGGTGCTGCTTGTTGAAGACAAAGATGTATTAGAATCATTATAGTTTATGGAAAGAAAAGAAAACATTGGCGCAAAATTATAGTCCGCTAATGTCTGATACTAGCTTAAAATGACGTTTCAAACATGACTCAAACGTCATTTTAAGCTAGTATCACACTAAACTTGTTCATTAGCGGACTATAATTTTGCGCCATTGAGTTTGTAACGAACCGAGGTGTTATCGACGAGAAGATTTTTAAATTTGAGTAAGTGCAGCTTTAACACCGAACCATTTCACTGGTGTGAAATATCCACTGGATAAGATCAAACGCTATTCCGTACTCTAAAAGAAAAAAATCACCTCGAATAACCTTAACTCCTGTGAGCCTACCCGGACGACCGAACACTTACAGGTTGCATTTAGGATCTTCTTGGTAGTAAGAGCTAAGGGTGTCTGGACCACAACCGCTTGGCATGCTTGCATTTGCTCTAAGTAGCTCGTCGGAGGGGGGGTTTTTGCTGTTGTTAAGTCTAGACAGAGGTTACGTATATTCATGCCATTGATTTGTTTTAATGCGAAGCCGGATATGTTGCAAAAGATGGTAAAATTTTAAATCGGGATTATATTTGCGCGAAGCGTTGGTGTTGTTGCTCGCGTAGGACTTACCCACCCACACACTAATACAAGATCAGTGTAGTACATCCATGGCTATTATATCGTCCTAGTATATTTTTTTTTCTAATAGCCCCTAAAATAAAGAGTAAGTTTTCTAAACTATACTTCCATCATATTTCCATCAACAACATCGGAAATCTCAAAAAAAAATAAATGAACACCATAAAAGTCTTAAGCACCTGTCATCTTTTTACCAAATCGTTGCATCCACCAAATAAGATAACTTAAACGAAGTAATCCATATCAAAATATATGTAAGAGGATTATTTCAAAACAAACAGCGCAAATACCAAAGAAATTTCAATTGTACCCAGAAATCAGCGTAAAATGACAACTCTCTATTTGAATTTTCATACATATGGAGATTTTATTTAGCTAAAACTATCTTATCTTTTAATTTATAATGGTTCTTAAGTAAAAACAAATGAATTTGTAGTATCAATAATAATATATGAAAAGTAAAATTGAAAGGCTCTTGATTTCAGTTAACTTAATGTAAACAAAACAAAATTATCCGAATAAGCGGTACTTTCAAAATTTGCTTTATAGCGGATTTCGATCTCTTATTTATTCATCTGTCTCTTTTTTTCAGTTTTCAAATCTTACGCATAGCGGATTTTTTTATTTGAAATTATCTATTTTTCTCTTTTCTTTATTTTTAATTCATGTAAGGATGAGATAGATAGTTTGTTTTATTTTACTGTAAGCGAAAGAGGGAAATTATCAGAACAATTTACTAACATACCTAATATGAATTCAAGATAATGGTATACTTAATGAAAATTTAAATTACGAATTTTAAAGAAATTAAATAAACAAAAAGAAAAAAAAACTATAATTTGCTGAATTTAAAAATCTTATGTGATTAGCAAATGAATTTTAGATTATATTACACTTATTATATCATGTCAACATTATTCGAAATATAAATTGGCATACAGAAAAAATGACTTACCAAAGGTGTTAAAGGAAATCCCGTAATGTTGTGCGCACAGCATACTGGTTGGATAACTTTTATTTTCACCTGTTTGCTTTAAGAGAAAATTAATCACGAATATGTTGGATGATTTGATTAGTAAGCCTTTTTTATATTAATTCTTATTCTTTTTTTAATTCTTTATTTCTACTTTTTTTCTCTTTTTTTTTTTCTTTTTGATGATGAATCAAGTATTACATTTTTTATGTTATAACAATATTAACTAGCTTAATTACAATAAAACAAAAGGTGACTTATAATAAGAAAGATAATACAAAAAAAATATCGATGAAAAAAAAACTGCTGCAATCGTCCTATGATGAGGATGATCGTAGGTTATGTTAGGTTTCCACACATGGTTATACTGTAGTTGAGGGAATCAAATTTTTATAACTTCTTTAGGGCTTCAAAGATGATAGGGGTTTTAATCGGGGCAATGAGGGCACATCGGTTTTAATGGGCATTTTTGCTGATTTTTGATCTTAGCCGGTTTTAAGAAATTCGTTTTTTTTCCCAATTTTTTTACAGGGGTTTTAAAACATCGATTTTTTTTTAATTTTCGTTCATAAAACACACATAAAGGCTATCAGACTCTGTCTATAGACGAAATTGGGTTAGCGAAACACGTGGAAAGGTGTACTTTTCTTTTGAAATCGATCGAGATTTTTTAGTTGGAGACACCAAGTTTTTTTCTATGGTTGAACTATAAGTTTTTCACGTTTTAATCTTTTGTGTTTTACTTTAAACTGTAATTTTTTACATTTTTAGTTTTTCTTAGTTCCAAAAAAACGTTTAAAGATAAAACCCAACTTTATTAAATTTTCACAGTGGTAGACCGCACCGTCCACCAAGTTCGAAGCCATATCACCGAATGTCTCTCACCAGCAAAAAAGAAAGCTGTACCTCGTGGACGTTTAAGTGTACGTTCCACATTCCACATCAATGGAGCGCTTGGTTAACGCCGTATCACAAAGTATTTTAATCAAATAAATATAATTTAGATTTATAAAATCAATTTCGAATTTATTAAAAATAGGTGTGAGGTCTTTTCTTAAGGTTTTAGTCAAATTAATGAGATAAAAGTCACCGGAAGGCCGCCATTGTCGTATACATATGCATTCGTGTGGAGGGTAAATGTATGTTGTTTCTCTTGTTTTCGTGATCGAGCTTTTTTTTCTTAAGAGAAATATTCACTTTCTTTTCGAAGATCATTTTCAATAGATTCTTAAGGTTTCGTATTGTAGCCTTAATTTTAAAAGAAATACCTATTTTCGTTCGCAATAAAAAAATTTTTAATGATGGAAACTCAACTCACATAGTCGAACCATCAAACAAATTTATCAGTGCACTGTGGCGTATACGTACTCTTTTTTTTATATGCTATTAATATGGTTTCCTACAAAACATTTTCTTTTGGCAAATTCTAATGTGCGAAAAGAAAATGCAAATGAAATCGAGAAAATAAATTGTTGTTGTGTTTTTTTTTTGGTTTGAACCCACGCCCGAAAGTTGTCTTATGTTCACACTGCTAGCCACTGCGATAACTTGTTTATCTTTTTATATCCTTGGAGTGGAAAATACCTAATCGGGTGCCCTTCTCATCCTCCAATTCATAAAGATTGTTACCTACAATTGAAATCACTTTAGCCTTTGTGAATTTAGGACATAGTTTGGCGTTTAAGTGCTTGGATTTATTGCTCAATATAAAATTCCTTTTAAAGACGAAATCACCGACCTGATGTTTTACTGCTTTACTGCGGGTATTGTAAGAATGTTCGTTTAAATCATGGGCTTTTTGCAAGGAGTCTTTCAGATACGCATGTAATATATTCATTTTTGATGTTTTTGGAATCACCTCGAGGTCTGAACTATTAACGGCATTCAATTTCCGGAGAAGCTTGAAGTCAGATCCGTGCTCCATCAACCGATGACCGAATAAGGCCTCGTATGGCGACATTCCTATAGATGAATGGATGGAAGTTCTTAAGGCGCATCCGATAGATGGCAGGTGGAGGTCCCAATCCCTTTGATCTTTTTTCAAATAGGATCTTACGGCGGCCAATATAGATCGGTTGACCCTCTCACTTGCATTTGCCTGTGGAGCGTAGAAAGCAGTTTTTATATGTTTAACCCCATGTGAGCTTAAAAATTTTTCAAAACCAGAGCTGGTGAAATGCTTGCCATTATCAGACATTAGTGTTTCTGGCACACCAAACATACAAAAAATTTGTTCGTGGAGAAATCTGATGGCACTTTCTGACGTCGCTGTTCTAACGGACTGCATAACAGTAAACTTAGTTAATTGGTCGAGACAAATAATAACGTAAATATTTCCTCTTTTGGAGCGAGGGTATGGTCCAAGAAAATCAATATATATATGTTGATAGGGTCGCTCTACTAAAAAGGGTTTGCCCATAGGGTGTCGCAAAGTCTGGTTAGATGCCTTCGACATCTTGCACACATCACAATTCCCTACATAAGTCTTGACTTGAGAAGCCATATTTGGCCAGAAGAAGCGTTGCCGAAGTCTGTAAAGTGTCTTAGCTACTCCGCCATGCGAGGCTTTTGGTGGCCGATGTGCCAGGTTAATCAATTGGTCAGTTAGCGCCGATGGGATCCAAAGCTTCCAAACTAAATCCTCCTCAAGGGGATTTCCTGTGCTGTGGTTGACCCGCTTGTATACGAAACCTTCCGAAACAACCAGGTCAGGCAGCTGATCTTTATTGTTTTCGATGCTGTCTATGATTTGGACGTACTCCTCAGATTTGAAGCTGGGATCCGTCAGATCTATTTGTATCACATCGAAAGGGTTTTCATCTAAAACGGCCTCTAGGCTCACTGCATCCGCCGCATATACTCTTGATAAGGTATCTGCCACAACATGTTGAGAGCCTTTTCGATGCTCTATTTCAAAATCGTACCCTTGAAGCTTCAGACTCCATCGTGCCAACCGTCCACTAAGGTCTCTCTGACTCATCAGCCACTTCAAGCTCGCATGATCCGTAATGACAGTGAACTTATAACCTTCAATATATTCTCGAAATTTTTGTATCCCTAAAACAGCAGCAAGACATTCACGTTCTGTGACGCTGTAATTACTTTGTGCGGAATTCAACTTGTGAGAATAATAACAAATTGGACGTTCTACTCCTTCATCATCTTTTTGACACAACACAGCACCGATGCCACTTGCTGAAGCATCGCATAAGATAATGAAAGGCTTACTGAAGTTAGGGTGTATGAGAATACTATCTGTTGTTAACATCTCTTTTATTTTATTAAAAGCCTCTATTGCTTCATTACCAAACTCAAACTTTTTCCCTTTCTTAAGCGTATTTGTTATTGGAGCAGCGAGTGTAGAGTAATTGCGAATAAATCGTCTGTACCATCCAGACATTCCCAGAAATCTTCTGACTTGGCGAACGGTTTGGGGTACTGGGAATTCACGTATAGCAGCTACTTTTGTTGGGTCGGTCTTTATACATCCATCACTCACGACAAAACCTAGGTAATTTAGTTCCCTATAGCAAA
Source organism: Sphaerophoria taeniata (assembly GCA_943590905.1). Lineage (NCBI taxonomy): Eukaryota > Metazoa > Arthropoda > Insecta > Diptera > Syrphidae > Sphaerophoria > Sphaerophoria taeniata. The sequence goes on from OX016540.1 coordinate 133,372,355, forward strand.
ATTTTGATTTCTCAACATTGATCGTTAATCCAGCCTCTTTTAAACGATTTGCGACAATTTCCAACAACCGAATATGTTCCTCAAAAGTTCTTGATATGATTAGCAAATCATCCAGATACACAAAAACATTTGTTCTTAATTCATGAGGCACCACTTTGTCCATGAGTTTGCACATACGCTGCGGCGCATTGCAAAGGCCAAAGGGCATTACCTTGAATTGGTAGAGGGGTCTGCCTGGAACCGTAAAAGCAGTTTTTTCTCTAGACGACCTCTCCAGCGGTATTTGCCAAAAGGCGTCCTTCAGATCCACACTTGAAATAAAGTGTGTATCTGCAAGACGACCTAGCACTCCTTGTAATTGAGGAAGAGGATACGCACATTTTTTGGTAACAGCGTTCACTTTCCTATAGTCCAGGCACAACCGGTTTTTGCCGGGTTTACGTACCAAGACTACAGGAGAGCTCCAGGGGCTGGTGCTTTCTTCTAATAAACCCATTTCAATCATACGATCCAATTCCTCGTATACAAGTTTTTGCACCGCCGGAGAGATCGGATAGTGCCGCTGTTTAATCGGTTCAGCATCTCCCGTATCAATGACATGTTCCTCAAGCTTTGTCCTTCCTAGACCAAGAGTGGTAAAGGACGGGAACGTGCTTATGGTTGTTTTGAGTATGCTGGACTGTTCTGCTGTCAAATCATGTGCTTTAATGCAATTGTTAACTTTTGGTTGTGGTTCTAAAGACAGTTCGGAAATTATTTCAGGGGCAATGTTAAAAGCTTTCCAAAAGTTAACACCTAAATACAATTGCTGCTTCAGAGAGGGAACAACAAACAGATCAATATTTTTCGTAACTTCTTTATATGTAACTTCAACTTTTAATTTTCCACATATAGGCTGTTTTTGGCCATCTGCTGTACTAACGACTGAGGAGAATTTAGGGTACGAGATATTATTTGCTTCGAGAAATTCGACTCCTTTTGAACCTAAACAACTTATGCTAGCACCGCTATCAAGCAGTCCTAACATATTTGTTCCTAGCAGTTTCACACAAGCATAAGGTCGTGAATCATGTGAGTCATGTAAGGTTGTTGCCTCAATACTTTTATATATCATCTTTTTCTGCTTGAATAACTTTCGAATTCGGGCAATTTTAGGAGAAACTAAAGCTTTTGAAATTCCAAAAATTCTATCCCTAGTCTTGTAATAAGACAGAAGGCGTTCGTGAAGTGTTTTAAAAGGTGCACTTACTTGGCCTTTGTCATCACAGAGCTTCGGTTGAGTTTCTGAGTTTCTATCTGGATTTTTCAAAAGAGTTATGTTTGGTTTATCATTTGGTGGTAATAGATTTGTATTTGAAGTTGTAGGTTTTATTTGGAATCCGGTATTTGATTCGTTGAGCAAACCGTCCCGGAATTCGGTGTGCTCCGTTGAAAGTTTTTCGAACACTTTGGGCATTGAGTTGATGTAGTACCCTCTTTTCCACATTTGAAACAAAAAAAGAATGTTTGTGGGACAGAACAATCTCTATAATTGTGCCCAGTTTTCTTGCAATTCCAGCAAACTAAATTATTTATATTCTTCTTAGCCTGGAAAGCTTCAACAGAGTTAGTCGGATCTAAATTGTGAAAATCTTCCTGTTCAACTTCGTTTACATATCTCTTAAAGTGGGATTGCACTGGCACTTTTGCTTTCAGTGAGTCATGGTCGGCAAGATATTTTTCTGTTTTGCGACATACGTAACATAACTCCTGCACACTTGTTGTTCGAAACGTAACTAACAGCCTTCCTAAATTTGTTTTAACATTTTCCTTAATGAGGCTTATAAGTTCGAAGTCTGGTTTAGGGATCATCAGCCTAGAATTCATCTTTTGAATCGCCATATAAAAGTCATCGAATGACTCGGCAGGGCCTTGACGTCGATCAAATAATCTCCTGGAAAGTTCCGTATCTGTTTCTAGGCTTCGAAACTGCTCCAGCAAGGCAAAACGAAGATCTAACCAGTTAATCTTTGGACGATATTTAACTGTTACCCAATACCACGATTCTACCTGACCTGCTACAAATTGGTGAAAATTTAAAACTATGTCATCCCAATCAGCTTTATAGCAATCTTTAAGACGCTCAAGACGGAAAATGAAATCATCTACAGACATATTTAACCCATCAAATTTCAGTCCCCACTTGTGAAACATGTGATTTTTCAGGCTGGGATGTAACTGAGGAGTTACTTGACGACTAGGTTGATTCCTGGGGGCTCTTGATGGTTGATCACTTATGTTTAAGCTTTGAAGTTGAGCTAAAAATTCATCGGCCGCATTGTGAGAAGGATTATCTTTTGGTATAGACGGATTAAGTGGTACTGATGTAGTCTGGGATGTGAAAAAGTTTTGGGGTAAAGCAGAATTAAATTGCGCATCTGAATTTACAGGGATAGCTGGGATTTGAGGTAAAGAAGAGTTACCAGGTATGGCGGGTGGTAATCTAGTTTGAAGGTTCGGTTCAAAAAACTGACTTCGAACATCGTTATTACCCTGAGGTGTAGAATTTGATTCAAGCTGTTTCTTTTGAAGTAAATTTATTACCATCTTTTCTAATCTTGCCTCACTCAATTCACGTTCTTTTTGCCTTAACTGTTGTTCTTCCGCCTTACTGACTCCTACTACAGCTTTAACAATCTCTTGAATATGTTGTAAGAGATCCTTATATCCTTTATTATTACTTGATTCTTTTGAATTTTCATTAGTTTTACTAGACTGAGCTTTGGTTCCGTTTACAGGATGTACATTTCCCATCGGATTCGCACCTTCACCCTGAACTGTATTGACAACACCTGTAATGATAGATGACCTATGTAGCGGGTTTGTATTGCCCGGTTCCCTTTCTCCTTCACTGGAACTAGGTGTACTTAGATACAATCTCCTGCTCCTTCCTCTTCGAGGGAGAGTTGTGCGATTAGCCCTCTTTGACATTTTTTTGCTTAATGAAGTTTTGTTTTTAATCGCGGTCATAAAAAAAATTGTTTTTTTTTTGTTTTTGTAGTAAATTTATCAAGGTAGGCAAAAGCGACTTAAATTTAATCTTGTTATTTGTAAGGTTAAAAATTAAGTCTTTGAAGTATTACTTTAAAAACTACAATACTGGATACAAAAAGAAATTTAATATTCTAAGCGATCTAACGTAAAGTTTGTTTATATTAAACAACTCTTAATATGATTTTTATCTTTTCATATATATTATATTTGGTGGATGCAAGTCATTGCTCTATGATGACATTGCATAACGCTATGAGCTAAAACTAAGATGAAGAAAAAAAAATAATCCGATTCTAAGAAAACAAGCTTAAACTATATAGCAACCCGATAGTTTTTAATGCAAAATGTTTGTTGTTGATTTCATATAAATGAACAAAAAAACTTTTGTTTTACACAAATACTACAGTTGCGAGGACAATATTCAACTCACAAACCGGATATTCGTTCCGAGCAACAAAAAAAAAATCTTGGTGCATCAATTTAAGAGCGATGCATCAGACTAAATGGGGACTTTGTGCAACCCAAATACTGGCCATCAAAACCTCAACTTAAACTGACGATAAATCTGTTCCTATATAAGTGATATGGTAGGTACAACAGACTGAGCAAGGACAAGGTTCAACCCGCTCACTGGATACCTTACCTATTCTCCCATTGAATAGAATTTCAAAAAAAAACTATTAAAACTTGTCAAAAAACAAATTGATCTTAATTAAAATAAAAATCAAGCAGAGAGATCACAAAAATCCGATACAACAGACTAAATGGAGACTGAGATACACCCAAATACTGGATACCCGATCGTAAATCTCATGCAAGCAAACGAAATCGATTTTCCTGAAGAGGAATCATAAAAAGGATAACAAAATATTAAAGATTCTTACATTACTTTGATAATAGAAAAGAAGTACAACAATGTGTATACTAAATTGAAACCAACACATTTATCTTACTCTAAAAACAAATCTGAATATTCGAATTCACTATAAGCCGTAAAAATTGCAACAATATCAGGCCCCACGTTGGGCGCCACCTGTAACGAACCGAGGTGTTATCGACGAGAAGATTTTTAAATTTGAGTAAGTGCAGCTTTAACACCGAACCATTTCACTGGTGTGAAATATCCACTGGATAAGATCAAACGCTATTCCGTACTCTAAAAGAAAAAAATCACCTCGAATAACCTTAACTCCTGTGAGCCTACCCGGACGACCGAACACTTACAGGTTGCATTTAGGATCTTCTTGGTAGTAAGAGCTAAGGGTGTCTGGACCACAACCGCTTGGCATGCTTGCATTTGCTCTAAGTAGCTCGTCGGAGGGGGGGTTTTTGCTGTTGTTAAGTCTAGACAGAGGTTACGTATATTCATGCCATTGATTTGTTTTAATGCGAAGCCGGATATGTTGCAAAAGATGGTAAAATTTTAAATCGGGATTATATTTGCGCGAAGCGTTGGTGTTGTTGCTCGCGTAGGACTTACCCACCCACACACTAATACAAGATCAGTGTAGTACATCCATGGCTATTATATCGTCCTAGTATATTTTTTTTTCTAATAGCCCCTAAAATAAAGAGTAAGTTTTCTAAACTATACTTCCATCATATTTCCATCAACAACATCGGAAATCTCAAAAAAAAAAAAATGAACACCATAAAAGTCTTAAGCACCTGTCATCTTTTTACCAAATCGTTGCATCCACCAAATAAGATAACTTAAACGAAGTAATCCATATCAAAATATATGTAAGAGGATTATTTCAAAACAAACAGCGCAAATACCAAAGAAATTTCAATTGTACCCAGAAATCAGCGTAAAATGACAACTCTCTATTTGAATTTTCATACATATGGAGATTTTATTTAGCTAAAACTATCTTATCTTTTAATTTATAATGGTTCTTAAGTAAAAACAAATGAATTTGTAGTATCAATAATAATATATGAAAAGTAAAATTGAAAGGCTCTTGATTTCAGTTAACTTAATGTAAACAAAACAAAATTATCCGAATAAGCGGTACTTTCAAAATTTGCTTTATAGCGGATTTCGATCTCTTATTTATTCATCTGTCTCTTTTTTTCAGTTTTCAAATCTTACGCATAGCGGATTTTTTTATTTGAAATTATCTATTTTTCTCTTTTCTTTATTTTTAATTCATGTAAGGATGAGATAGATAGTTTGTTTTATTTTACTGTAAGCGAAAGAGGGAAATTATCAGAACAATTTACTAACATACCTAATATGAATTCAAGATAATGGTATACTTAATGAAAATTTAAATTACGAATTTTAAAGAAATTAAATAAACAAAAAGAAAAAAAACTATAATTTGCTGAATTTAAAAATCTTATGTGATTAGCAAATGAATTTTAGATTATATTACACTTATTATATCATGTCAACATTATTCGAAATATAAATTGGCATACAGAAAAAATGACTTACCAAAGGTGTTAAAGGAAATCCCGTAATGTTGTGCGCACAGCATACTGGTTGGATAACTTTTATTTTCACCTGTTTGCTTTAAGAGAAAATTAATCACGAATATGTTGGATGATTTGATTAGTAAGCCTTTTTTATATTAATTCTTATTCTTTTTTTAATTCTTTATTTCTACTTTTTTTCTCTTTTTTTTTTTCTTTTTGATGATGAATCAAGTATTACATTTTTTATGTTATAACAATATTAACTAGCTTAATTACAATAAAACAAAAGGTGACTTATAATAAGAAAGATAATACAAAAAAAATATCGATGAAAAAAAAACTGCTGCAATCGTCCTATGATGAGGATGATCGTAGGTTATGTTAGGTTTCCACACATGGTTATACTGTAGTTGAGGGAATCAAATTTTTATAACTTCTTTAGGGCTTCAAAGATGATAGGGGTTTTAATCGGGGCAATGAGGGCACATCGGTTTTAATGGGCATTTTTGCTGATTTTTGATCTTAGCCGGTTTTAAGAAATTCGTTTTTTTCCCAATTTTTTTACAGGGGTTTTAAAACATCGATTTTTTTTTAATTTTCGTTCATAAAACACACATAAAGGCTATCAGACTCTGTCTATAGACGAAATTGGGTTAGCGAAACACGTGGAAAGGTGTACTTTTCTTTTGAAATCGATCGAGATTTTTTAGTTGGAGACACCAAGTTTTTTTCTATGGTTGAACTATAAGTTTTTCACGTTTTAATCTTTTGTGTTTTACTTTAAACTGTAATTTTTTACATTTTTAGTTTTTCTTAGTTCCAAAAAAACGTTTAAAGATAAAACCCAACTTTATTAAATTTTCACAGTGGTAGACCGCACCGTCCACCAAGTTCGAAGCCATATCACCGAATGTCTCTCACCAGCAAAAAAGAAAGCTGTACCTCGTGGACGTTTAAGTGTACGTTCCACATTCCACATCAATGGAGCGCTTGGTTAACGCCGTATCACAAAGTATTTTAATCAAATAAATATAATTTAGATTTATAAAATCAATTTCGAATTTATTAAAAATAGGTGTGAGGTCTTTTCTTAAGGTTTTAGTCAAATTAATGAGATAAAAGTCACCGGAAGGCCGCCATTGTCGTATACATATGCATTCGTGTGGAGGGTAAATGTATGTTGTTTCTCTTGTTTTCGTGATCGAGCTTTTTTTTCTTAAGAGAAATATTCACTTTCTTTTCGAAGATCATTTTCAATAGATTCTTAAGGTTTCGTATTGTAGCCTTAATTTTAAAAGAAATACCTATTTTCGTTCGCAATAAAAAAATTTTTAATGATGGAAACTCAACTCACATAGTCGAACCATCAAACAAATTTATCAGTGCACTGTGGCGTATACGTACTCTTTTTTTTATATGCTATTAATATGGTTTCCTACAAGTTTTTCGAACATGAAGGTCGTGGTCTGTTGCGCTTTGAGAACGGATTAGGGAATTAGTAAACACTTTAAGCAACAATATCTTCGACAGCTTGAAACACTAACGGTTATAACCACTTTTGTGTTATTGATAAATTATTTTAAAGTCCTCATTATTTTAACGAATGAAAAGTAGGTATCTACCTATATGATTAGATACACAAGTTTAAGTTTAGAGCTCGATTATCGAATGACAAAAAACACGTGCTGAAGTTCAACATCGGTTGCTCTAGCACCCGGGAGAATTGCAGAGACTACAGGGAGCGCCTGAGTGAGAGAATCTCCGCCGCGCCGTCCTCCTAAATACGACAGATTTCAACACCTTGTGGAATCAATGTCGCGAAAAAAATTAAAATGTAGCCGAGACCACCATAGGTTACCAGCCGAAAAAGGCTACATGGCCGTGATATGATAATTAATGCGCGTTTTTGATAATAGAAACGGAAAATATACGTTTGCAGATGCTGCAACGGAAAACAAGAGCAGCAAGAGAAGAGTACCGAACAAAAAAGAGAAATGAGAAAAAAAACCTGCAAAGGAAGAAAATGGCATCCTTAGTTTCAAGATCTAGAATAGTCACTGGCTAAGAACAACACCCGACGTTTCTTTAAAATGTCGAATAAGCTACTGGTTACCGAACCGGGACACAAGCTTTTGAAACAGTGAAGGGAACCTAGTCACCGAAGCACAGGGAATTATAGATGTTTTCAAGCAGCTCTTCCAACAGCTGCTGAATGCGCACAATGTCAAGCGAGCTAATGACGAAAGAGAAACAAGACCAGTCAATGAAGACCCAGTCCCAGCCCCCAGCACAGAAGAGGTAGAAAGAGCCATCCGGAAGCTAAAAAATAACAAGTCCGCCGGGTCGGATGGCATACCTGCGGAACTCTTTAAATATGGAGGAGGTGTTTTGATGAACCGCATGAACCAGGTCGTCAACAAAGTATGTGTATGCCCCATCTACACAAGAGGCGATCCTATGTCATGCAAAAACTACCGAGGCATAGCCCGGGTGAATGTTTCATATAAAATCCTAACCAAAGCACTGTGCGAGCGTCTTAAACCGTTCTACAACGTCGGCACGGACCAGTGTAGCTTTATTCCAAGAAGAACAACGATAGACCAAAAATTCACACTGACGCAAATCCTGGAAAAGACCAATGAATTTCAAGTCGAAACCCACCATCTTTTCATCGACTTCAAATCTGCTTATGATTGCATCTACCACCAAGAGCTTATGATAGCGATATCTGAATTTGGGCTGTTCCAGCTATGCCGCATGATGCTAAACAATACGCAGATCAGTGTGCAAATAGGTAGATAACAGCTCATCCGAGTTGTTTCAAACATGCGCAGCGTTTAGAGAAGGAGATGCGCTGTCATGTGATTTCTTTAACATAGTCCTGGAACAGATAGTGCGCAAGTCAGGTGTAAGCACTATATCAACCCAGCTCCTAGGCTTTGCGGCCGACATAGACATCATCGGTCGCTCCCAAAGAGCAATGCTTGAGGCCTTAACCAGCGATTAAAGAACAGGCAAAGCTTGTTGGTCTTGAAGTGGAGGTGAAATCATGGATCTTGGCAATTTAGAAAGGAAACATGTTTCATAGTACATATGGTAAAAATTTGAAGTGAACGTGCTGACCTACACCTTCTCGTGGTGCCTCCGAGAGGTTCTTGTCAATTTATTGGCATGAGCCTGCGGACGTAGGCAGCTTTATTCTAATTGAATTAACGGATTGAAGCAGGACGTATGATGAAGATCAATGCGATCCTTAACAGATACTATAGCCTATCATATAGTAAAGGAGGAAATTACGATTAACGAGTACCGAATGTGGATAAACGTTAAGGAAATTAGACAAAATGTTGGGTGTGTCCCTTGATTGGCTGGTTCATCCCTTCGATCAATGTGGATATACCTGACAGAGGGTGAGCGGTGTCCCTCATCCGCCAGCTGGAGAAGCTGCAAAACAAAAATATCACATAAACAAAGTATAACGAATAGTTATACAAAATGTGACACCACCCCTCACCCAGGGGCAATGGGTACCGCGGGTAGTGAGATTTAGCACCTCACTAGTGGGATGGACCTTCGCGGGGGTTGTGGTTGTCTGAGTTTGGCCTCAGCTGCTATTCGCATATCACGGTTTACGGCTCTTCTTTCGGTTATCGAAAGTTGAGTGCAGTTTCCGTGACCGGATAACGGCTCTTCTTTCGGTTTCTGGGGGATGAGTGCAGTTCCGGTGTGTTGCATGAGTATTAGTCTAGAATCAAACCAAGATGAATAAGAGCTGGCACTAATTCGATTGGTACTGGTGTGAATCTAGATACGGGGTACCCGCTTCTTTCTTTTAGAAAGTTGAGGTGTGCTAGTGACATAGTGACATAGCTGACTTCGGTTGGAATTTGTCACGCCGACATGACAGTGTGGATAGGTCCACCGTCAGATAAGGCTTAGTTGCTAGGTGTTGACGTTAAATCTTTCTTAATACTGTTGGTCTTGAAATGAATGAGGATAAAACAAAGTTTATGCTATTAACAAACAAAACAACATCTGTCCACCGCCTAGGACAATACGTTACTGTTGGTAGCAGCAATTTCGAGGTAGTTAAGGAGTTCACCTTCGGAACAAAGACCAATCCCACAAACCACAACTTAGTGAAGATCCGATGAAGAATTACCCTAGCGAACAACTGCTACTTCGGTTTGGCAAAACAACTGGGTTCAAAACTCCTCACTCGAAAGACAAAGTTTCTACTATACAAGACTTTGATTTTACCAGTCCTACTTTACGGCGCTGCGGGGCGGCGCCGAGTGTAGGACGATAACTAAAAAGGGTAATTGATACTGGGAACTTTGGAAAGAAAAATTCTTCGACGGATTTTCGGTCCCGTATGCGACGATGGCGAATGGAGAAGAAGGTTCAACCGCGAACTGTACGAGCTGTACTTAAATGTGGATGTGGTCCAGAAAGCCAAAAAAAAGACGACTACATTGGCTCGGCCACATCGAGTAAATCAGGGATTGTAGAATGTTGAATGAACAGATCGGCCATGACTGCTAGGAAAATAACTGATAAACTTTTGAGCAAAAACCAAAGGATTTAAAATTAAGGTAACATTTTGTCAACCTTTTTTCGCCGATCATTCGCTTTCATTTCGTCGTACAATTCACATAGATTAATTGAATTTGTCAAACAGTACCCTCTATAGGTATGCACATTATGCTTAATGCTTTCTTCATATACACAATCAAGTTTGCCGTCATAGCAACCTAAAATGTGTTTTGATTAAGCAGGAAAAAAAAGTTCAAAATACACGCGCCATCTAAATTGATGTCATATAAAATGCGACAACCATAAACAGATTGCAAAAGCGCGGCTGTATGGAGAGACAAGTGTGTTATTTGGGGTAGTGCTTCACAGTCCCCTTCAACGCATTTTTTTTTAACTCTAAGCTCTTTTCGAACAGTGGCAAAATAAGCAGCCGAACTCAATCGCATGTTCAACAAGATAATTCATTTAATCCTTTGCATCAGCACGATTCTCGAACATGACACAGTTCACCGCATACATATAGCCCATGGCCTAAAGCGTATAGACACACATAAAAGCAAGGGAAATTCTACCACCTTCAAAGTGCTATGCTGGTTTGAAAAATAACTAGAACATCAACAGCACACATGTGTGATGTTAAGCTTTAAGAATTGTATACCGTAAACATAATCCAAAGCTTTCCATTCAGAACATTTAACCAAAAGGCTCTCTAAAGCGCCAGCATAATATGTAAATATAGTAGTTGTCAATTCTCTTAAGTCGAAAGGATAAGAATTGAGCGCGTTCAAGCGAGGACAGCAATGCTTTCTTATAATCCGTATTCAAAATCTCCCCTGAGGTACACTTGTTAATTCTTTAATGTGCACAAAAATTGGGTTACTGAGGCTTGGAGTGCGAAGTCAGCGTTAGTGAATGTTTTTTTCAAAAAAGTAGACTGAAAACGTGATCCTGATCATTAGGTGCTGCAATCCGATTTTATAACCTATTTTATGGTTTCTAGTGGCATTAGCGGTATTTATTGCGCATACCTACCCACATTTTAAGATGTTTTTCAGCTCAGAGAAAGAGAAGATTTTATATTCTTTTAAATGACAATGAAGTTGATTGAAATATAGGCACAAAATTAGGTATATTATACGAAAGAAAAATAGGGACACAAATATTAAAAAAGGGCGGACCAAATAATTTTGTTCGATGGTCGTTAACGGATTGAATAAAAAAATTTTACTCTAAAATGTATATTGTGCGTATGTGCGCACTGATTTCTATAGGAATTAGTTCTTGAAAATTATTATGAAGAAAAATAATACAGGAACATATCGACCCTTTTTTTTATAATTAGCACCCACTCAAGGGTTTTTTGCCAGAGACATAGTGGGTGCATTAGGAAGGAGGGAATGGGTTGGAAAGGAGGTGCCGGCGTACGTTGGTCTTAAATTCTTGAACATTGCAATGTTTTGGAAAGACATAGTGTGGAAGGGAGTTCCACATTCGTGTAGTACGATTCTCTGTACTTGAGAGTACGTCCGAAGTTGGATACGAGGGCAAACCGATGAGCATTCCTAGAGGTGCGAGTATTACGGGCGAATTGTTTAAGGGGAGGAATGCAACTGGCTATTTCACTAGAGCAAATACCAAAAGTAACGATAAAACAGAGAGAGAGACACGAAACGTTACGGCCGGTATCGAGATGAGAATTGTACTCAAGCTTTGGACGGATATAAGTTCTATAGATAACAGCCAGATCAGACGGGGAGAAAAACTTATCGCAGCGCCTAAAGAAACCACACACCTTGCGGCATTTTTGGCGACATCGCATATGTTCTCGGTCCACAAAAGGTGATCACTGTTGCACATACCGAGAATCTCGAGATGTTCGGTCTCATTGATGCAAGTGCCACTCATGGACAGTGGCAAGGGGGGTACATCTCGCTTTAACGATACAAGACATTATTGAGTTTTCGAAGCATTAAACTCTACGCAATTTTTTATTCCCCATTGTACAATGCTGTTTAAGTCAGAGTTTAATGAGCTTACCATATTTTGCCGTTGCCGTTTCACATCCGAAGAAGAGGGATGTGAGTCTGGAAACGAATAAGAAAAGCTTACAGTTTATTGGACTAGAAGTTACAAACAAGAGATCATTAATAAAAATGAGAAAGAGGGTCGGAGACAAAATGGAGGCCTGGGGCACACCAGCATTTATATTGTGGGTTTCAGCCTTGAATCCGTCCAATACAACGTGTATTGCACGGTTCGAAAGAAAGTTTCTAATCCAACGAAGGAGGGATTCGTCGATACCGAAAGATCGCATTTTTGATAAAAGAGCAAGATGCCAGACTTTATCAAATGCCTTTGAAATATCAAGTGCAACAATCTTACTTTCTCCAAAACGATATAAAGACTTATTCCACTGTTCGGTCAGATAAACCATCAGATCACCAGTGGACCTGTTGCTGCGAAAGCCGTACTGCCGGTCATTAAGAAGGTTTCGATCTTTGAGATATTTCTTGAACTGATAGTTTCGCAGTTGCCCGTAGCTTAGTTGGTAAGTGCGTTGGCTGCTAAGCGGAACGTCGTTGGTTCGAGTCCTACTCAGGCCAAGTTTTTCTTTCATCTTTCACGGGCACTGCCTCTTGCGAAGACTTGACAAAGCTTCCAAGAGTATCAATCTGTCAAGAAAAGGTGCTTCTCAACTCTGCCGTTCGGAATCGGCGTTAAATTGTAGGTCCCCTCAATTCTTCACACGCACTCAGAGAATTGTTGATGAGAGTAAGCCACTTAGGCCTTGGCTCTTCAAGAGCTGTCGCGCCACTCTATTTATTTATTGATAGTTTATCAGCGTTTCCATGACCTTAGAAAGAAGGGACGTAAGTGCAATCGGACGATAATTGGAGGGTGAAGAAGATTCGCTTTTTTTAAATCGGCTGGACAAATGCTGTTTTCCAACTGCTCGGGACGAGCCCAGAAGAATAGGATAGAGGGAAGAGCTAAAGCAAGGGTTTTGCCAGCGTGGAAGAACACAAATGACCAAAAATTCTTTTTGCCTTAATTTTTGATCATGCAAAAATTTGGTCCGTCGAATATGGATTTGTTTAAATTAATTCCGTTTGTCCGCCGAGGCTTTTTTGCTGACGCGCACTCGAAGTGTCACATTTTCTCTCCTGCACACTCACCATACAAAAAATTGTATGGTTTGTATTTCTATGTACGTCTTGGTTAACGCTAAAACAAGAAAGACTGAATAAACGGCCGCCAATTTAACCGATGTATCAACTGTCAAAGATCCCTATTGGAAAACCCAACCAATTCGAATATGTGAGACTGGCTATTCGACCACCTGTCCTTGTGCATGCTCCACCGGAAGCTATATTCTGGTACCACGGGAGACAGGAGCCCACTGAGTTATTCAGGTTCTCTGGTATCTTCGATACCAGTCTGTTTAACTTGGTCCTGTCTATGAGGTAGGCCCCCTTGTGGGAGTATCGTGGTGGCTGTGGTTGTCCCAAATTCGCGGGAACTAGTAGCCCCTAGATGATCTGTTACCATCTGAGATCACTAGGGTGCAAGAGGTGTTAGATAGACCTCGCCCCTCAGCAAGGGGAGTAATATGCCTAAACATATTGCTAATTGTGTGTCCTACAAGCTCTTTAACATGTTTCCTGAGTATATTCGTTGTATTCGAAACTTAAGAATATTCTTGCAAAAAATTAAAATATGGCTTCTTGAAATTGATCATAACCAAATCGAAGTTTTGTTGACCTACATCAATTAGTTTTAATATCAATCAATGTTTAACTTATTTAATTGTCTCTTAAAGCAAAAATAATGTTTTTTTTTTCTCTTTGTTTAATTCTTGTATTTAATTTTTTATATATTTTCGTTATGTTAATCTTTATTAATGTTGTTCACCCCACATAAGTCATAAGTCATTAATTTATATTGAGTGTCATTTATCACTATTTAAATTGTTAAATATAAAGTGTCACTATAAAAATAAAAAATAATAAATAAAAATAAATAAATAAATAAATAAATAAATAAATAAAATTGTACTGGGGTGGTACTTGTACCGCCTCAGGGCGTTGGCTGGAGCTTTCCTCAGCCCTGATATTGTGGGTAGGCCCACCGGGAAATTAAGCCTTAACGGCAGGTGTTCTCGTCAAGTTTATCTTCGATATCTGTCCTTGTGCATACAGCCTTAATGTGTCGATGAGATTTGTTTTACGGAGTGAAAACGGTTTCCTGGAACGAACTTTCTGTATCTTTTTACCAAACAAATTTTTATTGAAAATGTTTTGTGGCGCGCAATTAGATTTGTTTAGTTTTTTATTTGTTTATTTTTGTATTTGTAAAAAGAAAGCAACTTCGTAAATATTGATTTGATTCATCCCTTTTTTCCACTTCATTTCAATTTTCAGGATTTAATATTTATGCAATTAAACGGAATTCTTCATTTTAAGACCGGGTCCTTCATATTTTTTTCTGATCGCTGGGTTTCATAACGCCACTCCTGCCACCGCCACTGTTGGTCTTTGTACGTCACTTATTATGGTAAACGTTCAAGCCATTCATTCAGTTTTGCAGATTAAATTCAATTATTTAAAAGCTCAGAGGAGATGCAAGTCAAAATCGGAAGCTGGTCGTTTCGAGTCTCGTACATACATATACATATGTACCTATGTTTATGTAAATACATCCTTCAGCTGCCTGGATTTTGATGTCTCTGGAGGTATATTCATGAATAATTAACATTTTACGGTTAATTCAAAATTCAAATACACACAACAACAATCAATGAGCTTAAGCATAACATTTGTGATGGAATATAAATCCGTTTATAATGCATCATCAAAGCGGTCCTGCATTGTCTATCTATTATTAATGTATTTATATCGCTTCTGAAAGTTGTAACTACGATATGTCAAGCTAATGTTTATGCGATCTCGTTTTGCGGTTTTAAATCATTTGACGCAATGGAATATTGCGTCAAGAATTTGTAAGTTGTTTGATTTTGTTGCTTAGAATCGATGTACTGCACTCGATTCTCCTATTTAAGTTTTGTGTGGCGGCGATAAATTGATGACATTGGTATTGCATGATTTTACAGCGACCTAAGCCACACCGACTGAAAGACTGATTGACTATTTCAGGTTGATTGAATTACGATGTTTGATTGTGGTCTGGAATTGCGTTGCTATTTTATTTGTAATAAAAGAGAAACACTTGCTATGTTCTAATTGTACAAAGATGGTGTTGAAACAATATATTCCTATATCCTATGTCATATTTTTGTTTGAGAAAAGGAACTAAATGTTAGACGTGGTTGAAGTTAACAGCTTAAAAAAGTTGATTGAACCGGAACCAGAATCAATTTGGTGTGGAAATAATTTTTTTTAAATGAGAGACTAGCGCAATCGAGGGATTTTTAATGTTCAGTATAAAAGATCAAGGAGGTGTCGATGTAAAGTGGTCCTTAACTTTTAAATATTTTAAAAAGCGTTCAACACTCGCGTAGCACGGTAAAAGAGCGAGTCTCTTTAGTTAAACTAAACGCATTTTTAAACACGATGTTTTTGTTGATTTAACTAAGTTCTTGAAGCACCAGCACATAAAAGGGGATATATTCGTGCTTTGGGCGAATATAAGGTTTATAAATACACTAGCAGTTGCCCGCGACTTCGTCCGCCTCTCCTTCGTCCTCCGGCCAGAGGTGCGTCTTGAATTGTACATCATGCGCGTGAAGTTATTTTAAAATTGTCTAATGTTTTATGATTCCCGTTTTAGCAACACTTTTCACTGATGCTTTGCTCTTATTATTCGCAGTGTAACTTTGTATAGCTTAAAGCTATACAATGGACAATTCAACACAAAAAGAGTTTTACAATTTGATTTAGCAGTTTCCGAGATCAGGGGCCGAATTACCGCTTCCGTGATCGAGTGAGTGAGCCTCATCAGTTTTCGAACGAACGAGTAAACCCATTCAGCCTTATTTATAAACGAGTATTAGAAGCAGAATAAAGTTATTCCGACCTTAATACTCCTTTAATACTGAAAAGCTTATTTATAAAAAAAATAAACAAGTTTTAGAGTCGGAATAAGCTAAACTGATTTATAGTAGGTTTAAAGCTGGAATAAATCGGTATAAATATCAAAATGTCATTCTGACGAACAGAAATTTTCATTTATGCACTCATTGCGTATAGCTGGATGTATAAATACCTTTTCAAAATTAGTTTAAAAGTATCAGAAACAATTCTGCATTCCAAGAAACGAAACATTAGCAACAGCAACTGCACTTTAAATATACCGCCAATCCTTGTCATGATGAAATTTGAATCCCAAAACTCAAAAATTCTTAATTAAAATAAAAATAATGAGTGATCGTGTCAGGTTTTTATATTTATTTGACAAATAAATATACAAATTTGTCAGATTTGCTTACAGGAGTTTTAGATTGGTGAATTTTTAATTTAAAAATTTGACATGAGCAGGGAATAACTAAAACTTGTAGGAAAATATTTTATAAATAAGGAATAGGAATAGGTTGATGTACGTGCTTAAACTCGTTATAACTATTCCGAGTTTGAAACGAGTATTATTGAAATCTAATAAATAAGGCTGATTGGGATTATGGCACTCGTTAGCTCACGTATCGTTTGAGAATAAAAAATTGTAGTAGTTTTTATCGAGTCTCGATTATTTTGAAGGAATTTTGAAAGGTTTGACAAATAAAAAAACAAAACAAAAATTTAAATTTTTTCTTATAAAGTTCCTCCCATCAGTGAGCTGTTTGTGTGACGAATGAAATTAAGCTGAGCAGAAAATTTAAAATTTTTGTACTAGAAGCTCGATACTGAACTCGATAACATGAGAGGTAATGCCAAAAGCACACAAACACTCACAAATCAGTAACGTATTATTCGATAACGGAAAATGAATACTTTTTTGCCGTTTTTTCTACATTTTCCACAGAGTCTTCGCTTCTATCGGTCGTAGCTTAATGTTATGTAGCTTAAAGCCTTCCTCGATTAATGGACTATCCATCACAAAAAGAATTTTACAATTCGAACCAGTAGTTCCTGAGATTAGCGCGTTCAAACAAACAAACTCTTCAGCTTTATATATTAGGATAGATAATGAGCTAATACACGCATATCAGAAGGGTAAACATATACATAGGTAAAGCTGTAATTTTGGTAGCATGTGTTAACAATTTTGAGATGGTACATTTTTAGGAAAGATTGTTTTTTTTTACTAGGTACCTTTATTTTGAGGTACTATGTCCTATGCACATACATTTTTTTGATGAATGTAAAATTTTATTGCACTCGTTAACTTATTAAAATTATCTATCAATTAAAAATAATCAATTTTTATTTCCATACAAAAATTAAACTACATGCCAATCTTGTACAAATTAAAAAAAGGAATCCAAAATTTATTTCGATACAGTTTCTCAACATAACAAAGGGTTTTCCAATAAGGGGTGTTATTTTGATATTCAAAGAAAAATGCCTTCCTTTGAGATAAATGCTCGGATATTTATTTAATAATATAGAGTCAGGTATTCCGTTAATAATGAAAAAAAAAAACATCAGCCAAATGGCCACCATGACCACACTTACAGGACCATAACCTTTTCATGTAATTTTCCATAACAAAATCGCAAAGTGGCTGCCCTATGTCCTCGATAGTCTCACGAATTCCATCGTTTGGTGTTAAATCACAAGACCTCGGTGGTCAATTGTGATCACCTCTTCGAGAGATAACACGGTCCGGAAACTGTTCCCGTTGTTGAAAGTAAACGTTGTCCAGATCAATACCATCCAACTCCGGCCATAAAAAATCACTTGATAGCGCAATCCATTCACCGTAACTGTTGATCCAACCTCATTTTCAAAAAACAATGTAAGGTCCAATGACTACGCCGCGCCGGACCATAAACCGCACCATACAGTCACACGTTGAGGATGGAGAGGCTTCTCAACAATAACACTTTTGTTTTCCGAGCCCCAAATGCGAAAATTTTTCATGTTGACGTAGCCACCGAGGGTGCATTAGGCCTTATCAGCCAAGATGATGTTTTGATAGGATTCCGGATCATTTTCATGCATTTCAAGGACCCAATCACCCAATCAGTAAAGACACGACGTTATTGATCATCGGCCGGCTTGAAATCTTGTGTTAACTGAACTTTATAAGCCTTTTGACCCTGGTCTTTTGCGGTCCGAAAAGGTGCTTGGCGAGGACCCAAAAATACTTTAGTTTTGCGAACTATAGTAGTAGTATTTTTGTAGTTAATTTTAATAATTTCAATGCGTTGTTGAAGTATGCATCGTTCCATTTTTAGCAATGGTGTGATTTCGACTTGTCAAATGTCAAAAAATTACAGCTTCAAAAGTGACATCCACCGAAATATCGTGCTATTCAAAATAACACCTTCTAATGGAAAACCCCGTATAAAACGCGCTGGTTATAAAAATTACCGGAGAAAATTTAAGATATTAGTTGCACTTGTATGACGCAAAAAAGTTGGCCACATTTATTTTTCCGAAAAAAGACTTTAGTATTGAGTAACATCGCCCTATTGTTTGATAACGACACAAATTCGATTTGAAAGTGTTTCCACGGGATTATTGCAAAAATCAGGGGTCACTCAATCCCAAACTTCTTGGATATTTGTTCTCAAGTCATAAAGGTCCTTAGCTGGATTTGCCCTTTTTTTTTAATCATTTTTCCCCACAAAGTCTTGTTGCTGTTCCAAGGTGTTCTACGATGACAGTCGGTATGAAAAGCTTCAAATTGAGTTCTTAAGACCCTTGAATCTCCAACACATTACTCGAGTCGAGACTCGTCGCTCCATTATTTTATGTCCAGTTTTGGTGATCACGAACCCACTTAGAGCGCTTCTTTTCTTATAAAGATGTTAAAAGTGGTTTTTCTTTTGCCTTAGTGATGAGTTAAACAGTGAACAGTGTCAAAACCCGAAAAATTATGATTTAAATACATACATATGTAGGTATGCAGAAGATTTGAACAAAAAATGTTCGCTTTTAATAAGAAATATATTTTTTGTGAACATTAATTTATAGATTTCTAATCTTTTGACATTCTATTTTGGCTTGAAATAAAACAAAAAAAAAAGGTAAAAAAAATCATAATCAAAATAAACAAAAAATACTATCGGAAGAATGCGGGTTGTAGGTTTTTTTATTTCATATGTTTGGGTTGCCTTCGTTTTATTTATTGGGATTTTAATAAACAAAATAATTTTTTGATGTTTTTCTTGACTTCTCAGGAATTAGTAAACTCGAAAATAAACAAAAATAATAGACCGTGAGGTAAATAAGTTTTTGATAACTAAAGACAATTAGAACACTCACGCAACTAATGGATATCTAAATAAATCAACGATTTTATAAGTTTTTGCTTACAACGAAAATAGAAATATCTCTCGGATTAACCTTGATCTGCCCAAAAATTCTTCAGTTTAATACATTTTCTTAGTAAAGCTTCATTAACAATTTGTTTGATTTCTAGTCTTATATGAAATAATAGAGAGCAATTCTACAAAGCAGTTAAAACAGACAAGAAAGAAAGGGTCATCAATATGTCGACACATGGTTGTTCAGCTTTCAATTATTTTTTTTTGCAGTAATCGCTGATTAAAGATTATGAAACATTCAACAAACTGGACCTAATAAATCACTAGTGGTGCGACAATCGTTGCATCTTTTGACTAAGAAGGCAATTGAGTAGTCATCTGTAGACCTATAAGTTCTGTCATCATCATCAACATCACCCTTAGAGGTTGTTTCGAGAGAAAATAAATTATTAAATAAATAAATAATGATACGAGCAAAAAAGATCTGGCCAACAAAAAAATTAAGGTTCAACAACTTATACGGATGGTCATATTGCATAAATACAAACTTCAACTACCCGTTTAATGTTAATTTACAGACTTAGCAAAAAGTGTATTGAGTGGATGTTAATCGTGGCTTTCAGTATTCAACACTTACTCACTGACGGACGAATAAGGTTCCAAACGAAATTTCGGTGTAGTAGTGTGGAGAAACTTGCAAAAATATTGGAAGTTTGTATTAAAACCGAGCGGACAATCATTGACAATTATTTTCAGACCTCTGTCGTCAAACACACCATTAACCAAAACTGAGTTGAAAAACAAACATAGAGGAAAGGGTGAAAAAAGGTACGGTTGCTCTCTTCCTATGTAAAAAAAACCTATAGGGTGCAAATGTGGTTTTTAACCTCGTATTGCCTACTGGCTATACACATCGGCAATCCCACCGACTCTTACATATGGTTACGGACCACACCTTGGCATCGGCTGAACTGGACATTTTACTTAATCTACCATCCCTCGATATTTTTAGGAAACAAACTGCTACGAGCACAGCCATCATTCTCAGTGGAAAAATAACAATTTTGGCCACTCGACAATTTTGAATTCATTCAATTCAATAGCTTAGAACATAGACTACACCGATCCAAAATTGATTTTTGGCAAAAACTTTCAGGTCCCGATACCATCAAGAGTAGAAGGGGAGGAAATAGAATTTCTGGAAGACAAATCCGTACACTTTTACACTACTGGATCCAAAACTAAGGAAAGTGTAGGTGGCGGAGTGTTCTCACAAAACCTCATTCCGTCTTCCCAATCACTGTTGCGTGTTCCGGGTGGAAATTTTAACAATCAAAGAACGTTTATCTCGGATAAATCGTGATATCAACTTCTAACATCACAAATCTTCTCTCACAGTCAAGACCTGTAAACTCGAGCTTAAGCAGGATTCCATCAGAGATACATGATACAGATACAGCTTGTACGGCCACCAAACAGTTATGGCCCAATGTTAACCCTAGAAAGATAACCTTACTAAAAATTACGTAAAAGATAACCTACGTCGATTCGACGTATATAAGTTTTTATGCTTGTTTATCCCGAAATATCTGTCTATAACTGTTCGTTTATAAGCTTAAATTGTTATGTAATAATAGTACAATAAAAGAAAAGGCGTTTTGTTGAACTTTTATTGAAAAAAAAATAAAAAAACAAAAAAAACTGATTTCCAAAAACATCTGAAAAACGAACAGTTTTCATCTCAACACAAAAAAATATAAAAAAAATTAACAAAAATAAATATTTTTTTCTTTTAAATATTTTAAAAATAACGAAACTTAGTATTCAGTCTCAAATCTTATTGCAAAAATCACAAAATCAGAAAAAAATGTCGGTCCCAATATGGAACATAATTTCCATCTATTCGTCTTGGGCTTCAAGGCAGTTCGGGCAGGCCAGGATCTTGTGCTCTCAAAAAATAGTATTTTGACATTTTTCGCATACTGATTTTGTCATTCTTTGAATGCGAGATGGACAAAATTCACAATACTTCCGTTTCTTTTAAATTGGAACGTTTTCGTCTTGAAAAGGCTCACTGTGTCCAAATATGTCACATATTGATCCAACTGTGCATTTGTTAAAGTTTTTCGTGGCGCCATTTTATATTTTAGGGTATCCCTTAATACAACATTAACATATACTCATATCATAAATAAAAGCATACCATGGAAAAGAAATAGCAAAAACGCTTGATACTTTTTTTTTCAAAATGTAACGCAAAAGCTAACGTACGTCACTTCGACGTATAGCATCTAAAAAAACTGCGATTTTACATGGTTTTTGATAAACTTATCAAATTGGCACGTGAGTCTCTCGCAAGATCTTTTTACTGACTTAGTTGGCAAGAAGCAAGAGATTCGGTCGATTCGACGTAGGTTATCTTTCTAGGGTTAATCCTAAAAGGACAAAGGATCTTATATCTTTGAAAAGAATGCATATAAGCTCTTTAGTAGGTGTCATCAGTCATCACTGGACACTGCCTTATAGGACGCCATGCCTTACGGCTTGGGGCGTCTTCTCAAATGATTTTGACAAAGAGGAAGAGGAAACAATTCCTCTTTTCCTATGTTCATACGCTGCGCTCTCTATAAGGAGAGCTCACCTAGGAGAGCCTTACTACAAAGGCACCAGCGAATTGGCCAGCACAAACATAAAAAGTCTTTTCTTAAGGACCTAATTTTAAGTAGCACGTAAGAAAACATGAAAATGATATTGGGCCTTATCGGGAATGAGATTTCCCTGGAAATATTTCCCACATTCGGAAAATTTGTATCGTGAATAAGAGTTCTCTGGAAATATTTCCCACGTTCGGAAAATTCGTATCGTGAACGATGTTCGAAATTCCCCTAGAAATTTATTGCGATCATGAACACTTTTCCCATGGGAAATTTCTCGTTATTTCTCTGGAGTTTTTTCCCATTCATTTTGATGGAGAAATTGCTAGCAAAATCATTTTTGCAGTAAGAAAGAAGATATGGACAGACTTTAAAAGGGAGTAGAACGTTTGTACTATTAAATTGCTTGAATAAACCACAAGCCTTTGGAAGAAATGTTTTAACCTACTTAAAAAAAAAGTGGAAGAATCGAAAGATGGGTTCTTCAGCTTCATTCCTTAAAATATAACATCAATCAGTCTGAATGTAATATAGCAGATTCTTTGTCAAGATTTTGCAATATTCAACAAGCGGAAATAGTAAATATTAAACTTTTGTGCACTAATAGAGAATGTGATTCCCCATGTGCTTACGAAGAGTGAGGTGGTGAAAGAAAATGCCACTGACCAAGAAATTATGGAAGCTATAGAAAAAAGATGATTGGCCAGCTAGTACATCCATTAGTGCTTATGATTTTCAGTCCCTGGCAATGAGTTGCAATGTGTCCGTTTTCAAATCGCGGTTTCGCTTTTGCGATCATTGATTTAATAGTGGCATCATCAAATATTTGGCATTTTAATGCTCCGAATTTTGTGAGTGTTGAATTTAAGGGCTATTGTGATAGTTACAACATTGACTTGATAACATCACATCCTTACTGGCCACAGGCCAATGATGAAGTTGAGAATATCAATAGATCTATTGTAAAGCGACTACATAATTATAGCCCATGGAATGGGCAGGTGGCCTTGGTTCAGAGGATAGAGTAGTGGATTGCTAAGCCGAACGCTACGGGTTCAAACCCCAGCTTCAGCAGCATTCTTTTTCTACAAAAATCGCCAGCTTATCTGGGGCCACCTGTGCGATAACATGCGACAATACAAATCTAAGTCTCCTCCTCTGAGACACGTAGGTTTCTGTTATGTGTGCTTTCTTTCTATGTGTCTATCTGTCTCTCTCTGTTGTATGTCTTGTTCTGTCCCAGCCGATGGTCTCAGTCACCAGTGCTGCTATGTGTCTGTAGTTCGTTACATTTATGTGCGAAGTACTGTGAATGTGAAATGTAATGTAATGTAATAGCCCATGGAAATAGGGATGACTATAAGAAAGACAAAAAACTGCATAAATTCACTTTGATGTACAACGTGACACCGCATTGTATGTACAACGGGAAAGTCACCTTCACAGTTACTATTTCAAAGATCAACTAGAGATATAATCCTTTCTATGCAAGATAATGTTTTGGACTCCAAGGCAAGAGACTTGAACAGTGTTCACAAAAAGGATGTTGGTTGTGCGAAGGACGGGACGGGACGGGAATTCCCGGGAATAAAGGTGTTTTCGTTCCCGGGAATAAATTTTCGAGATACCCGGGTACCCGGGAACATTCAAAACATAGTTTTTGCTTTGTGAAAAATATTTCAAAGGTAGAGCAAATAATTTTTAAATCATTTTAACGAACTTAATCTTAGTATATATAGGCGCTGCTGTATTTTCAACTATTCGTTTGTGTCAAAGTTTAAAAAGAAAAAAGAAGAAAAATGTGAATTGTGTTATATTTTTCTTTGTACTTTCAAGTGATTAGGTGATTTATTTTTCGTATTTTTTTAATACAGTGAAATGCAAGTCTTTAAGTAAGTAGTAGTAGTAGTAGTAAGTTCTCAAATTGGTATAGTTTTTGCTTTATTTATTTATTTGTATGCAATGACGATTTGTCTAACTTTGTTTTTGTTCCGGTCTTTTGCAGTATATCTTTTAATTAATCATGGATAAACAATCTTTCAAAGTATGGAATTATTTTAAAAAAGATTAAAAAAATAATGAGTTGGCAACGTGTTCCATGTGTCCAAAAATGTTGTCAAACATATACCTAATTTGGATTTACTCTACAAAGCCCTCTTTACGATGAAACCTACTTTCACAGAAAGTGAGCGATTGTTTTCGATTGCTGGGAGCTTTGTAACAAAAACGAAAAACAGGCTATCTGATCGCTCATTGAATGCATTGGTGTTCTTAAAAGCTTATTTTTCAGATAATAACATTTGAAAAACCCCACCAACTTAAATATATGTACATGTATATCAATTTGAAATTTTGAATTTAATCTAAGGAAGTCTTGCTTTTATTCATAATAATAAAAAAGTAAACATATTGTTACGACCTTAAAACTTGAATAATTCAATCATTGAATGTCGACCTTAAGAATTCAACCAACGAAAGAAAATGCAAAAGAGAACGTCAAATAAAATAAGTCTTCGAGGCGATCGAAGAGATCGCACTCACTCTTTTTCGAAGTGTCATTTGAGAAGCACATTTTTCCTTAAAAAATCTAACTGTAATAAAAACTGTAAAAGAATTTTGAATAACTGAGTTTCTTAATTTTCTAGAAGGAAATTGTAACAATATATTCTTGAAAACTAGAACCTTCTTTGTACATACAAATTTAGTTCCCGGGTACGCGGGAATTCCCGGGTACCCGGGAATCAAAATTATTCATTCCCGATTCCCGGGAACAAAAAAGTTCCGGGAACGCGAAAACCCTACTTAGAATTATATTTATTTCTTGGATTTCCCTTTACTTATAGATTATTAACCTTAAGTTTCTGGTAATATGAAACTTGACTGATCAGTCAGCAATTACTTATTAATTTTGAAGAATGACTGATCAGCATTAGCATTTGAATTTAGACCGAAAGTTGAATGGTCTTATTGTTAATAATCTAAGGTAAAGTATTTAGTGAGGGAGGTCACCATACAAATATGTAACTCGCGCGGCCTAAGTGTGAAGTAATTCAGTCACATAAACCTAACATAACCTAACCTAACCAAGAAGGATACTTCTTCCGCTTGAAAGAACCAGCAAGTGCATAACTCTTTCTCTTTATGCAGCTTCTGCAGAAGTTATTAAATGTGTTGTATTGACCAATTTTGATTTTATGTTGATGGCGGAAAATTGAATATTCTTTCGGTTTTTTTGGTTATTGTATGTTTAGTAAGCACAAAAACTAATCTTTTACTTGTCAGGGGAAATTTGGGTGAAATTTTATAACATTAGACAGTAGTTATAGATTTTTGAACCAAATACCACATATAACCCGAAGACCATGTTTTCCCCGAAGCTATTCTCATACAAACCCAGGGCGTTAAGTGGTCAAACTTTTGAAGATAAAAAAAAAAATAAATAGAGTGGCGCGACAGCTCTTGAAGAGCCAAGGCCTAAGTGGCTTACTCTCATCAACAATTCTCTGAGTGCGTGTGAAGAATTGAGGGGACCTACAATTTAACGCCGATTCCGAACGGCAGAGTTGAGAAGCACTTTTTTCATGACAGATTGATACTCTTGGAAGATTTGTCAGGTCTTCGCAAGAGGCAGTGCCCGTGAAAGATGAAATAAAAACTTGGCCTGAGTGGGATTCGAACCAACGACGTTCAGCTTAGCAGCCAACGCACTAACCAACTAAGCTACGGGCAACTTTTGAAGATAATGGTATAAAAACTCCAAGCAGCTCTCCCCGAAGCTGTTAACCCCACAAACTAAGCTTGGCCTAGATGCGCTCTGCGTTTGTGGGGTTAAGAACTTTGGAGAGAAGTAGTTGAATTGTTTTTTTGTTCATATTTTGAGGCCTGGAATTCCATATCTGTTAAGGTTGCAGGTATAGAAATGTCCAGACCTTCCTTGAGTTGCTTGAGGTATCATTAAATCTAAAAAAAAAAAAGTGGTCGAGGTTTTTCTTTGGCTAGATTTAGTTTTTTTCACAAATAAAAATAAAATTAATATAAAACATACCTGATCATTACAAAAGTATCCAAATCCAATAATGCCAGCGATCGCTAGAAACAAACAAAATATGATAATTGTCCGAATTTTTGAGCGTGGTTCCATTTTCTTTATCTCGTAAACACCACTGGGCAATAGTAGGGCAAAATCACTATCTACTTGTACCGAAACGCTTTTTTGCATATCAACCATTATATGAAATCACATTCACACGCGAGCGCGATTGGGATGGGATGGGGGAGAGGGAGAAGTTAAAGGCCAAGGAGAGGACGTCGTCGCGAAGTAGCGTTGATTTATGTTGGGGTATGAATTCAATTGAAAACTAAAACCGACAAGCACTATTAGTGATGGAAGTTTAGAGATGGATTGGGAACTTTATTTTAGATTTAACTTTTATCCCAACTTGTTTGCTATTCTTTTTTTTCAGCTTTGTAACACGGAAATCACATTTGTTGGGAATAGAAATATAGGCGAAAGCAGTTAAAGATATGAGAAAGGTACGATAGACGAGGATTAACTCGATCCAATTAAAGTTTTACGCTGTTGGTGCTTGTGCCGTTTTTGAGTGCTTAGCCGACAGACGCGAAGTCGATGATGAGGAGGAGACCGAGTAAGCAGATTGAGCTGAAGAACGTGGGATTTCATCCCTTGAGCTTTAACGAAAACTGCTGATGGTATGTTTTTGCTGGGACGTAGGTACTGATGCCACTCCTACTGTGACTATTGCTCCTTTTGATGCGGCGTATGGCTGCAGAAGAGCTGAGTTTCATCTGTGCATGCAATGCACCCATGCTAAATCGAAGCAAAAACAAAAAAAAAAGAACATTACAATCCAAGAGAAATGCAAAATCCGTTTCGTGTTCGTAATCGTTATTTGTCGCTTGAACTTTTTTTGTATATTCGTTGTTCTATTGTTATTGTCTAGATTTTATTTCGTTTAAATAGAGACAGGCCATGAAAGAGATTGTTAAGCAGGAAAATCGAAAAAGAAACGTGTAAGCGATATTGGTAGGTATGAAAGCTTTTTTGTGGCTCAAGTGAAAGGGTTAATTGTTGGTTTAGAGTTTCCGACCAACGGGAGTAAGTTTTGTTTGTTTATAAAATTTAAAATCTAGGCAGTCGTTTTATGAAGATAAGGACTTTTCTCCAATTGGGTTGAAATAGCAGCGATATCACGTAGAGACGTAGATCCTAGATGACGTATGAAGCCATTATTACTGCAAAAAATTGGCTTACTCCCATTTGTTATTTTAAAGACGGGTACAACTTTATGTTGAAAAGGTGAGTATTCCATAGAGTATATTCTCTTGATCAGCGACTGTTGAGATCAGTCTTTGAACTACCTTAGAAATGATGGTGAGTTAGCAAGTGTAAGAATGGCCGAGCGGTCTAAGGTGCAAGACTCAAGATGGTGAGTTTGTCAGTAAGGAATTACCCTTAAGTCAATAAATAAAATTAGAAATGATTCTACAGTTCAAACTCGATTTGGTGTCTGTTGCATTGCATTTGATACACACGTCTATTCAAAGAAGAAAAGTTTTCTGGGATTTTCGATTGTCCGTGATGGACTCGAGCCCGACAACTACGGTTAATCCAGTTTCAAAAGAACGTTGTGGGTGCATTTGACTCGTTTCCTTGAGGTAATTTTCTCCATAGAAAAACCATTGTCATGTTTTGGCAACTCTGTTGCTTCAACCCCTTCTCGAAGTCATAAGCAGCAACTAAATTGCTAATTTTAGGATATTTTCAACTACGTTGGCGCAACCTTGAGAACTCTGGTCAAACACACCGAATATACAAACGTAAAGTGCTAACACGCTACGAAAACTTTTTGTTTATTCTACAATTCTATTTCGATTTTCCAAAGCTCAACGAGACATGGCTGTCAGACAATCACAATAAATTCTTTTCTCACCCTCTCAAAACAGCTGGTGGCTACAATTTGTCTGGTCACCTTTCCCAAACTCTGCTATGCTTTTGCACACAAAATAATGAATTTATAAATAAATAATCCATGGAAGACGTCAAAAATTTCACATAAAAAAATATAAGTAAATAGGGAACTAATCTTTTTCGGGCAGAGCACCAGACAGTTATGGCTTATTTCTTTCGCATTATTTCTGCAACCAAGTAGTACACATTTTATTTTATTTCATAGCATTGATTTAATAAAACTTGTTTTTTTAATTTTCATGCAAGGAGCACAACGAGCTACATTTTATATTGTCCGGAATTTGTATTTCAATAGTTCATTTAACAAAACAAACAAAAAGGCACATCAGACAGGCGGAGTTTGGCCTTCGGTTTGGTCTAAGACTTTGGATGAAAGCAATTTATTTTATCGTTTGACTTTAAACACTCGTATATTTTATTGAGCTTCTTTAACTGTTTTTAATGCAACTAGCAACTATACTCGTCCGGAGAGTTTGATAAATTGACAATAAATAATGCAGTTTTGAAACATTTTATTTTATTTCTGTCCGCGAATTACGTCTACGAGCCGCCATATTGTTGTAAACTGACGACCATCTGACATATACAATTGTAAAAGTCAACTTGGTTGGAAGATGGAACTTGGAAGTTGGAAATTGGAATTCAAAAGTGTTGCCAGATTAAGGGATTTATCCCTTTTTATGGGATAAAGTAAGCTAAGAGGGATAAGGGGATTTTTTTTACCTCGTAGAACAAAAAAAAAAGGGATTTCTCATTAATGCAATATTTGTTCATTTAGAATCATATCTGAACGCGCATAAATGAATTTTCAACAGATGTGTACGGAATTTGGATTTTCCATTGAATAAGAAGTACTTATTCAATGGGATTTTCATCATTTATTTTACAACAACATTCCCCATCCCCAGTACTTCGCTTTTCTTCTTTTTTGAAAATGAGTAGCTCATGATTGTCGCTTTTGTATGGTGGCGTGGTAGTACATTGCCTCATGTTTCCTTTTGTCATTTTGTAATAGTCTGTGGCCAATGTCGATTGTCGTTTTTTCTTTTTTTACCTCTGAGCAGACGTGTCAAGGCAAATATCTGAGGGGTCTGAGCAGATCATATTCAAAGTCCTCCGATAGTAATTTTTTATCACTTATTTTTTTAACAACTTTTTGTTTCCCTACAGTAGATGCGCTATTGTCTTAGGCATCCATTTTCAATTCTGTGTTTGTTTTTGTCTATAAAATCAGAAAAAACAAGTGAAGTTGTTTTTGTCAGATCAATTTATTCTGAACAAATAGAATAAGCTCCACCGTACAGACATTCAAGGCGAAATGGAATGAATGGGTCGAATTTCATCGCTTGGTTAAAGCCAGACTTTAAGGCATTCTGTACGACTTGTAAACTTTTTAATATTTAATAATGTGCTATTAAATACAAAATTTTAAACTATATTTTGACTGTGTTTTGTCTTTGGTAGTGTGTGGGATAATTGTGGGATTTCTATAAGATCTGTGTGGGAAACAAGGGATTTCTCGAACCTACTGTGGGAAAACCATGTTCAATAGTCTGGCAACACTAATTCAAATGGAAGATATTGGAACGGTTTCCATTGTTTTGAAAAAAATAGCTGACAAGTGGAACATGTACCGATTCTCTACACTGGGAACTAGTGGCGTTGCAATCGGTGTTTGGATTTGGGTTTGAGTTTTAACTACGCTTACACCTACCTTATACTACGTTTCCACCTACCACCTCTTTTTAACCACTGCTGTCATATTTTAGCCTGCTCCGCAACTAGTGTAATTTTAACACATTATATTCAATGCGAAGTGTCAAAATTTAACCACTTTTTAACTGAATTCGCACACGGCTTAAAGTTATAATCCAAGTTCAACGGATCCTGTTTAATACCTCTCAAATAATAGAAACGATTTCTTCTTATTTTGGAGGAGCGTAATAGCTTATAGGTTCGACCAAATACGAAAATAAGAGTCAGCTTTATTTGACTCGAAACATTTAGGCCGTGTGCGAATTGGATGAATTGCGTTAAAAATACTCGTTAACTTACCACTACTGTCATATTTCAGCCTGCAGCTAGTCTAATGTTATTTTAACACATTTTATTTAACACGAAGTGTCAAAATTTAACCAAACGTCAAGTTTTATCCACTTTTTAGCGTTAAAAAGAATAAAGTAAGAATGACTTTAAATGAGCAGAGTATATTCTGTTTTGAATTTTTAGAATAGGAAAAGTAAAGTGCATATTAGGAAATAAAGAATTGGAAGACCGTAAAGTCTTACAGTCAAATATTGGGGAAAAAATTGTGAGTGTTGACGAAATTGTAGACTGTAGTAGGTACATGTAAAATTAGGAAATGGGGTTTGTTTTTCTTTTTTTTATAAAAAAAATAAATTTGACGCCTGCAAATGGGATTGTATTCACTGTACGTTATGGGTTTCGGGATCTGGAAAAGGACTGTCAACGGTCCAAGCAGATTTGGGACCAATATCCGGCAAGAGAAGACCGTATATATATGTACATATCTTATGAATACATTCAATGGAAATGTATTAAATTATCCGAGCATTAAATTGAGCCGCGAGTGTTTCTTATCAGAGGAACCTTTTTTTTCTATTCACCAACTTGAAAGCAATTTTTCTTTATACTTCATATTTGAAATTGGATTGAGATGGACGTAACGAACGACAACGCCGGCCGTTGATTTATAAGAACGCTTTAGGCCGTGTGCGAATTGCATTAAAATATAGAGGGACTTAGCTTACTGTTGCATAACCACTGAGTACCAGGGACTGGTATGGGAAGACGGTCTGCAACAGTCGGCAGAAGTTAAGTATAGTAGGGAGCATATTAGCATTTCTTTTTTTTTTTGTAGCGTGGCGAGGTCTAGCGGAGCGAGAGAGCGATGCCGGAGATGCTACGGATCGGATTTGTCGGATATTCTCTTCCCCGACTCACATCCGTTTCCTTATCCCGATTTCTATATTCTCTAATTACCAAGTTATCACATGTTTAACAGAGTTACACTACCTCATCCGAGATATGCCGAATAAATCTTGACCGTTCTCGGATTTATTATTATAGGTTAAAACGTTGCATTATACCCGACATGATTTCTTTGAATTCACACTACGTCCCTATTGCGTTATCATTTGTTTCCATTTATTTTCACACTTATTCCTGCCTGTCATTGATTACCTCATTTCCTCTCTACCTACTGATGATTACTTGCTATTGTGCAACGGGAATGGCTCCAATAAGAAAACCTCTTCCTTGACCTTAACATGTTGTCGCCGTTAGACTACTACTTTCATTTAACATACAAAAGATGTTTTCGCTCCTCTTCTTTCCTATAAATGAAAACTAACGCAAAGAAAAAAGCTCCTTGTATGGTAAGGAACACAAATTAATCATTTTTCTCTGCAGCGACGAGAAATCCGTGCTAACAGGATCATCTAGTGATCCAGAAGGTACATAATTGCGATAGAAAATTGATTGTGATTCGCTTTATCGCTCATCTATCATTTGCAACGATCTTCGATGAAAAGAAAAAAGCAGCAATAGCGATAACGAATTTTAATGCTTTTAAATACAATAAGGAAGAATAAGGGCAAAATCCATAGCCTTGCTACATTTTTGTAGAACTAAATACTAAACAGAAGAAAACGTAAACTAATTCAATATCATTTGTTGTTTCTTTTTGTGCACCATTGCATTTATCTTTGCAATAGATTTAAGCGTTTCCAGTTCTTTTATGAAGGTAGCCAGTACATCCTTCGTTTCTTCGACATCGGCTGATTTCATATCGGGCAAGTTATCTGCAGCTTCAAGTTCTATTGGAAAAAAGAGATATTTTTAGAAATCTTACATTTGGGTCAATCTGATCTACATACCATTAACTTGCGCTTCAATATCATCTATTCTCTTCAATACCAGGTTTTGCTGAACTTTAATGTGCTCCAATAATCGATGCTGACATTCGATTGGATCGATTGGGGCTTCTGGTTGTGGTATGTTCGGTTCAATTTTAATTTGCTTTTGGGATTCTGGTGTAGCTTGTATTTTACTGACATCTTTCATTTCAACATCGCCTTCTTCCAATTTAATTGCATCATTTTCAATTTTTATATCTTTCGGCACCGGATCCCATCGTTTTTCCCACAAATACATTTTCGGATGATCCTTGTTGTCAGCTATATTTATCTTAACTTGAAGACTGTGCAAGAATCTTTTTAGTTCAACTAGATTCCCGGCAAGGGTATGACTCTTTTTAAGAATCTCAAAACGCTCCGGGTGCATCGGATTCTCTTCGTGGTAGTTGGCCGCCGGCAGCTTTCCTTCGTACATCCAGTCCTGATCGTGTACATACTTCCGACTCTCCCGACCACACTGAGGATTGCTGCAAATGACACAAATGTATTTGTCTGGAACGTCGCTTTCCTTTTCTATTCCATTGCAGGTTCCATGTTGCCAGCACAGACATAGCTCGCATTGAATCATTAGACCGTCTTCTTCGCCATAATTGCACAGACAATTGATAATCTCCTCTTGGCGCATTCGAACAATTTTGATTAATTCGCCATTCTCTTTTATGTACTGTGGTGTCTCGACAGGATCAACTGAGGTAGTCATGTTTCCGTCTGTAGTCATTGTTACTGATTCGTTCAATGCGACTGGCGTTTGTTTGGTCTTTTTTGTAGACACAGTGGTTGTTGGTGTTTGGACTGTTGTAATATTTGTATCTGGTGTAAGGGAATGCCGTGTTTCGTCAAAGTCAGTTCCCCCCAAGCTGGAATCAAAAGACGACGACAACATTGGTGGCGGATGTGAGACAATAGATGCACTCGGGGTTGAAGTCAGATATTTTTTCGTGGTTCGCTGGCGATTGCTTTTCCTTGCTCCAGGGTTGGGTACCTTTTTATTTGCAGACAATTTAGACTTTTTGGGTGCTGGAGGCAGGATCGGTGGATCCGGTGCGGATGTAACCACTGGATCAACTACAGGCGTCACTAATGGTAAGGCTTCAGTATCTTCCTCTTCAATTTTGACGGTGGTATCGCCAGTTACCAGAGATATATCTGACTCTAAGATTGATGAATCTAAAGTTGTATTTGCCTGGGTTGAATTTAAATTTGTAGATTCGTCGGCAATTGTTGGCGTCAAAGTTGGTGTCGGAGAAGAAACAACATCCGGAAGTGGTGTTTGATGAATGGGGGAAGTCATAGTTGCTGGATTAGTAGTGTTAGCACTTGATTTACGATGCGAACGCGATTGAAGATCAATTTGATGCATTTTAGCAAAGAATTGCTGATTTGGAATTTGATTCTTTGGCTGGGGTTCGGTTTCAGGGTGTCCAATTGTTCTTTTCAATGCAAGATCTTGCATGTTCGGGCATTCGCCTAAAAGTCTAGAAGAGAGTGCAAATTATTTAGCTTAAGGAATTTTTTTTTGAGAATATAGTCGTTGTTTACTTAATTAAATCTTGATGATAGTGTTTGACGTGGATCTGTAAATGATTTTCTTTCCTGAAATTTTTAAAGCATCCAGTTTGTGGACAACGGAACAGATTATCAATGATTTCGACCTTAAGTCCACCTATGTACGCTAAGGAAAAAAAATATGTACATTAAAAAACAAATCTTTCAAACAAATATTTGTTTGATTACATATAAGGTTGACAAGTACAGTTGAAGACTATATTCTTACCGAATCCATCTTCTATTGGTTCCAAGACCGTTGGAGCAATCTTAACTGCATCTGTGGTTTCCTGTTTAATTTCTTCCTTTACCACAATTTCATTTTGTTTAGGTGCTGAAGGTGGTGTCATCAATTCCATTGGAGGTATAGGTGTCACGACTGGAGTTTCAATAATCGGGGTTCTTGGTATATCAACTGAGACCAGCGAAGGAGGATTTGCTACGGGGGTCGATGTGGGCTTTGGTGGTGGTTTATAGTCCGGAGTGTAAACATAAGCGTTGATATCCTTTGCACGTCTTCTGTGTATGCTAAAATCATACACGTCTGGATTATAGACCTGACCAGCATCTTCTAATGCCTGTTTTAAATCAGCCTTAGAGCGGAACCTCTTGCCAGCTGGGTTGACCAAAATAACATCCCATTTACCGAGCAAATTCGATCGCTGGTACATATGCTTGACCCAATTCGGAGGTAAACGCCAATCGTCGACTATAACTGTTGGTTTTTTATGTTCCCCGATAAGAAGGAATCCTTCACGACCGATGGGTTGGTCATTTACCCAATGACAAGTCCATTCACCATCTTGGGGAACTTCGGGAAGATTAAGCGACGCTGTTGTTAATACAAAGATAAATATAAACGTTGCTCAGTTGGTTGACATTTAACTTCACTTACGTAAATCCAGAGTGTCCATAGAAATTAGAGGCCAATCCTTGCGGGGCGACTTCTTGGATTTTGATGTTTTTGGGCTATTTTCTGCAGGTGGTATTCCTGATTCAACAGGGTCAGTTTTATCCGATTTTGCGGTAGGCTTTGGAGATTTGGTTACTTTGACAGCAACTGGAGAAGGTGATAACGCTTTTGGAGGAGGCACAGTTTTTACTTTCCCCATATGACTTCCTCTCACCGTCTTTACAAAACCATCCTCGAAAAGAACCTCATACAAATCATCGCCAAGAACTTTTTGTACAGTTGCTGGGAACTTTCGTGAACCGGTCCAACGGGCGAAACATTTTTCATCAATGACGAATAGCGGCGGTGGTTTGGCCGATGCTTTTTGCCTCAAACGTGGACTGTTCATGGGAATCCATTCCTCTGACTCAGCACGCTTAGACTTACCAGACTTTTCAAATTTGATCAGAACTTCACGATCGTCATTATCTACTTCCACTACTCTGCCAGAATGCCACTGTCCATTTATCTCTTGAACTTCTAACCGTACTCCAGGAGTAAAAACAAGTGGTTGATCTACTTTTATTGGAACTGGTGTATACGACGGGCTTGTCATGGGCGAGTCATCCGATTGTGATGGAGTGCGTTTGGGTTCTTTAGATGTGATACCAGCAGCACGGTTTAATTTATCTGTTTCTGCCATTATTGACGCAATGGTAGCTTCGACTGTTGTAGTTGTAGCCGCATCATCAGCCACTTCACTGTTAACACGACTCACAGGAGCGGAGGCAACACTATTTGAACTGGAATCGTTTTTCTTCCACGGAAAAACAGTAGGTATTGATCCACTTTTAAGTAAAAATTTCCCATTTTTGATGGGTTGAAAGTCGGCATGTCGGAAATGGCGGGAGCAAACTAAAATATTCTTGGTAATATTTTTGTCAGTTGGCAGACGGCAATTTTCTATCCAGATTTCCCTTGTCTTGGAATCGAAGGGAAAGGAGTGAAAAGTGACACCTTTGTGTTCTGGTAGTGATGATTTCGACTCACACGCTTCGATCACACAACGTCGAACCATCTTTGTTTCCTTAAAAATTTCAACTTCTTTGAAAATTGTGAAATGTTTGAGGTGTGTTAATTACTCTAGTTTATATTATTGGTGACGATAGCTAGCTTTATTACCTGGCAACCGATTGATTTTTTTTATTCAAGTGCAGGTTGAATAAAGAATTAGACAATGATAAATATTTATATTAATAAGAAATAGTCAGAAACAAAATATTAACAAACTGAAAACAAGCCAGAAACCATTTTGAAGCACTGCCTTACCGACTGGCGTGGTTGGTAAACGTCAACGTCTGATGGGATTTTATGGGATTTTACATTGAGCCAAGAAATTGATTCTTCACGGATGTGTGGCAATTTTTTTCCCCTTAAATGAATTACATTAGGCGTTTTTCTTTTTTAGCACGGAGCGGGAATCGAACTGTCAAAAAAAGATCGGCATTTTTTTTTAGCTCGGGGCGCTCGGAGCGCTCGATCTGTGTTACTTTTTTAGAACCGAACACGCTCGGGGCTGACTCGATTTGCTCTGTCAAAAATGATCGAGCAGATAGAGCAGAATAAAGAGCGTTGAGTTTTTGAGGGACAAAAAAAACAAACAAACAAACAAAACAAAAGAAATGGCAGGCGAAGCTGGTTGCTCTTCCAGTGATGGTAAATAATATTTTGAATTTAGAAAATTATAATTATTTAATTTACTTTTTTCTGGTTTTACTGTATTATGACAGTTCAGTGCTCAATTGTGTTTCTCAAATAGTTCTGAGCGCTCAGGTCGCGCTCGACTCGACACTCGCTCGATTCGCTCGAGCCCCGCTCTTTGCCCCGCTCGATGCTAAAAAAGAAAAACGCCTATTGGGAAAAGTATTGAATTTTTTTCTGGACGAATTGATTTCTCTGAAATCTCTTTTTGGAGACAGATTTACACATATTGTCACACGAATTTTCACACATACTACGAGTTTGACATTTCGGACAGTTTGATGTTTGTTAATATTCAAAACGTTTGGTTTTTGTTGCAAGATTTGTTGAAAAAATTATTTTGGTGAACGTAAATTTACGAATTGTGTTTAAATTTAAGATAATAAACATTTCAAATTGAAGAATATTTAATCATAAATTTGTTTTGATAATTTTCACACACACATTCAAAAAAGAGATTGCTACTTTTGCCTTTACAAATTACATTGAACCCAAAAAGTATCGAATTTTAGTAGCGATTCGTGGTGGTTGAATGTAAAATCCCATTTACATTGAGCCAAGAAATTGATTCTTCACGGATGTGTGGCAATTTTTTCCCCTTAAATGAATTACATTGGGAAAAGTATTGAATTTTTTACTGGACGAATTGATTTCTCTGAAATCTCTTTTTGGAGACAGATTTACACATATTCTCACACGAATTTTCACACATACTAAGAGTTTGACATTTCGGCCAGTTTGATATTTGTTGATATTCAAAACGTGTGGAGTTTGATGCAAGATTTGTTTAAAAAATTATTTTGGAGGAAATTTATTCACAAATTGTATATAAATTAAAGATTATAAACCACTGATCTCTATAATACACTGGATAGTGTATCCATACAGAAAAAGTGACTCCATTTGAAGATTGTTATAAAGTCGAAAAGGGAAAAATTCGTATAACAGTATAACATAAATAAAAGTCAAAGAACCCCTTATCTCTATATTACTGATCTCCATGATACAACTAATAAAGATAGCGCATTGCGCATGTAAGGTTTTTCCTGTCAAACTATCGTGACGTCACGAGCACTCAATCAACTGAGGAGAATAAGTATTTTTGGCGCAATTTCACTTTATTTTCTGTTGTATATTGGAAAGGAAGTGAAATTTGAAAGTGTTGAGCAATAAAAATATTAAAAGTGGTATAATTTAAAATTAAAACTAAATAAAAATAAACATTTGATAATAAACATGGTTGTTTGTTCAGTTTTTGACTGCAACAACAGTGAAAGAAAGAAGATCACGAGAGATTCCAGCTTTCATACATTTCCTAAAGGAAATTTAAATCTCTCTATCTAATCCTTGTCGTTGTCAAAGTGGACAATAGCATGCCTATTGCCCCTGAGCCAGAAGAAAATCTCCCATTTGCTTACGACGGTTTGGAAAACTTGGCTGGCTACATTTGCCATCGTTTTAAAAACACCATACCAAATCTGGAACAAATTGAACCAGACGAAAGCTCTTGGGTCAATCATTTGGACGAAGGAGGCTTGTCTAAAGCAAATTCCACAATGATGGCTCACTTCGCTGCATTAGAAAATGTTTTTAATGCAGTAAATGGAGAAGGTGAAGGCATTTACATAAGTCCAAACTACACCCAGCATTTAGTTGAAGTTGCCGAGAAAGCAAAGATCGAATGCGATGAGAAGGTAATGAAGCTTTTCTTTCGTTATCGTATGTTCTTCCGAATGCGTAAACTGAACAGACAAATCACAGAAAAAAAGCTATCAAGGAAAAGAAAATACAAAAAAATATTAAATTAAATAAAAAGTTGACAAACCACTGTTTTCAAAAGACCGTCATTTCTTTTATTTAACCATTTATTATTGATAAAACAATCTGCCAGGAAATTCTATGGTGCATCCGAATGAAAATGAAAAAAAAAATGCACCAATTCTTCATTCACTTCGATTTTTTATTAATTTCCTTCACTCAAACACGCAAATTTTCTTTAACTTAAGGATAAACACAAATATCAACTATTGAAAACCATTTACCTAAATGAAAAACATTAGAAATATCAACATTTTACTAAATAAACAAAATATCTTAACAAATAAGTGCAATTGTTTTGGTTTGATTTCACATACTTAATAATAAACGTCAAACTCGTTGAGTGCTCGTGACGTAGATGCGCAGAACGAAACAAAAATAGAAACGCGAATGCGCTATCTGTTTTAGTTGTATCATGACTGATCTCTGTATCAGTGCAAAGAACCTTTGTATATGGAACAACGAGAAGGAAGCATTTATTTTCGTAAATAAAATTAATTGGTAATTTGAATTTGCATAAATGTAACTTCATTTATTTCAATTTTCATTTAAGATATATGGTCTGTATGGTCTGAAAAGTTAAGTCTTTATGAAATGAAATTCGTATCGTTTTGCTAATTTGTTTTGTCTTTTTCAAGGCTCTGCAAGGGAATTCCTTTATTGGATATAAGCGGCGGCAGGACCATCCGTTACCGTAACCCTGATTCATTGATAAAGGCCAACAACACCGTTCAAGTAGACATCGCCAACAGCAAAGTCACCGATTTCATCAATTTCTATTCAGGAAACTTGGAAGCAATTGAGTCGTGTCGGCACAGTTGTCAACCGCGAAAGAGATCTAGGTTCTTTCGATATTGTGCACGTTAAGGACACACAAGGACACGTCTTCGCCACAAGACTGACAAACGTTTCCATTTCCATCATCAGGAATGGCAACAAGCCTTTAATCTCGGTGCCAAAGGACAAGGGTGTTAGTCTCTGAAGAGTGAAAGGAGCGATTGGCCGCTAATACTCAAGAAGATTTATTTCAAGTTGAATTATTCAAGTGATGATAAAATTTTTTTATTTTACAAAATGAATATATGTATGTGCATATAAAGATTAAACCAAGAGTTGGAGTTTTTGGTTACATCTGCTGGGTGTGTGGGCTGTAGAATGTTTGTTTTGTTATTGTGTTCGTTACACACATAAATGAGGTTTTCATTCTTCTCGAATTTGAAGGAAAAATGCTTGTGGTATGGGCTGCAAGCATTGCAGTTTTTCAGTTTTTTTTATTTTATGCGAAATTCGATTTTTTTATATTTAAATGTCAAAGTCAAAAAGAAAATAAATGTCAAATGTTTTTTTGATTAGTTCGTTAGACGTCAAAAAGTCGAAAAGGGGCACTGACTGTCATCTTCAAATGGAGTCAAAAACACTGTTATACTTTGTAGGTAATACACTATATCCAGTGTATTATAGAGATCAGTGTTATAAACCTTTTAAATTCAAGTATATTTAATAATACATTTGTTTTGATAGCCGTCACACACACACATTCAAAAAAGAGATTGCTACTTTTGACTTTACAAATTACATTGAACCCAAAAAGTAGCGAATTTTAGTAGCGATTCGTGGTGGTTGAATGTAAAATCCCATGAGAAAAAATGAAGCTTTCATGTGCATGAGCACTGGGTTCAGCGTTGCCGACAAAGATTAAATAAGTAACAAGATGGGAAACTGACTTACGTTTCACTCCCTAGATCCCGCAATTTTCCTTTTCTTTCATTTTATTTTCTTTCCTTGTAATATGGTAGGACCATACTTACTGTGTAAAAACACGCATTCTTTCACAAAAACTATGGTCCAAACTGTGATAGTATTGGTAAAAACACGCATACTTTCAAAGAAACTATGGTCCAAACTGTGACAGTATTGGTAAAAACGCTTGTAGGCATCTGTCATTTTGACAGCTTTGTTTCCCATCTCCTTACCTTATATAATCTCTGGTTGCCGATGTGGCACTATCGTGCATTGTTGGCAGGTTTCTTATAGCGTTTTTTTTTGGTAATCCGGAATTTTACACAGAACTGTCCGATTCCGGATTCCAAACGAACAGGCAAACACATTTTTTTGCTTCTAAGGGTTGAATGGTTGTATATTTGTAAAACTTCTTTATTTGTAAACATGGCAGCGAGTACGTATTTGATTCTGACTTCAAATTCGGAATCGTTTTTCTGTTCTATTCAGAACAAGAACTGTCATCTTGTGCCAAGTGAACGAGTACAGAACTGTTCGGAACAGTTCCGGACGACCAAAAAAAAAACGCTATTATTATAATATGGCATCCATATGTAAGATATGGCATTCTATTTTTTTTTTTATATATTTTTGGTTTGATTCTATGTAACTCAATTTAATTTCTTATGTTTTGTTGTATATTTCTAACGTAAAATATGACTCAAATAATTGCGTTAATTTTTCATAGGTGGCATCCAGTTGCTTAAGCGGGATATACACAGTTCAAAATACTTGTCAAGCACGTTCAATCCCACGTATGATTGAAGCAAAATCAAAATCATTTTGATTTTGCTTCAAGCATACACTCGATCTATACGTGTTATTTATTTCACAAATGCAATTGCACGTGCTTGACAAGCATTTGAACTGTGTATATCCCGCTTTAAATTGGCACTTTGTTATACTCTGTCCGAGAAAAATTGGCAGTACATGTCTTATGGGAGAGCTTTTTAAAAATCAGTGGCGCGCTGTTCTCTACACCATACCCAATTGAAGGGAACTTCTTTAAAAAGTTTTATAAAACATCCATGAATTTTTGATGGCATCCGACGTAGAACCCACAACGACCTGCCTGGCACACACTTGAGCTTTGAGCATGCACTGATCGTTCTCAACCCTCATTAAATCACACATATTCAGAGTTGCCTTTTTCTATTTCGTAACTCACTTCGTATTTTTTTCTTACTTTTTCAATGGATTTCAGTTGAGGAGCTTTTGCTTTGAGAGCTTTCTTAACGATGAGTGTTATCGAGTTGTATTTGACTTTTGCATTTCTTTTAAAGTATTGCAAATCAGTTAAAATGCAGTTATAAAAATCAAAGCCATTTTATTTGCGGAAGAATATTATTTGCGTAGATTCTCGTACCGGGCGGTAGCTTTGTTGATTTTGCGAGTTATTTTTGTGCATTATTGTGATAATATTATTGTGCTGTTGTTGTTCTATTGTTGTGTGGTTTGTTTTTTCTTGATGTGCTTTTGTTGTGTTGTTTGTATATTATGTTTGTGATTTTGTTGTGTTGTTTGTGTTTTATTGCTGTTGCTTTTGCTTTTGTTGTGTTGTGCAAATTTAAAATGGCTTCAACATCAAAATGCTCAAAGGACTTGAGATCCGAAAAAAAAGAGATAGTTGAGGCGACAAAAGCAATTTGTAAGAACCTGCAAAGTAAAACCGAGGCTGTAAAGCAGGTTGTTGATATATAAATGTGCAATCAGACAAATTGTTCACCAGTTTTTTTCAAATAATGAATTACCGACGCTGGACGCGTCTTTTATCTTACATCTTGGTGGTGCGGAAAAATATAAATTTTATTTCATTTTCATATATAATAAAAAACGAAATGAAAATCAATATAAAAAAGAAGAATGGCAACCCTGCAGTTATTTCATGGTACGTCTTAAGACCTGAACAGAATGAAGCGCTAGTCGCCCGACGACGAAAAAACGGCTGAATCTGCATGGAGTCGCGCGACGAAGATAAACATTTTTAAATTTTATCGCGGGATCAAATTAAGCCATTTGCTGTGTGAATTGGGTTAAAATGGACTTATTTAACCAGCATTTCAGCATGAGGAAACACAGACACGTCAAAATGTTAACCCATTTAGCCTACTCCACAGCAGGAAAATTTTTAACCCATTTTATTCAAAACGCTTGTGTCAAGTTTTAACCCAACGACATGTTTTAATCACATTTTAACGCAATTTACACACGGCCTTAGAAAAAAATTAAATGTCATAAAACTACTACAATTTCTAATTCTCAAATGATACGTTACGTAACGAATGCCACCATCCCAATGTGATTGCTCGTTCGTTCGACCGTCGGCTTGGTTTCTGGCCCATTTTATGTCAGGCATCGGTTTGTCTTGGTCGGACACGGCAGTCATAACAGGCGCATGATTGGTTGAAAGCATCCCGACATCTCCACTTGAGTACAACAATCCCATTTTCTTTTTCATGGGCAATCATTTCTCTTCTCTTCAGCCTAGCATCCATAGAGAAGGTATTTTACATTTACCGTATACTATACCAGTGGCGTAGATAGCTTTTCGCTATGGGGGGGATAGATCTAGTTCGCTCATTTTTACTTCCGACATCTATACTAATATATAAAGCTGAAGAGTTTGTTTGTTTGTTTGTTTGTTTGTTTGTTTGTTTGTTTGTTTGTTTGAACACGCTTATCTCAGAAACTACTGGTTCGAATTGTAATTGAGTTGGATATTCCATTAATTGAGGAAGGTTTAAGGCTACATAGCATTAAGCTACGACCAATAGGAGCGAAGAATCAGTGGAAACTGTGAAAAAAGGGCAAGAAAGCATTAATTTTTTTGTTTGTGTGAACGCGCTAATCTCAGGAACTGCTAAATCAAATTGAAAAATTCTTTTTGTGTTGAATAATCCATTTATCGAGGAAGGCTTAAGCTATACAGAGTTACGGTGCGAATAATAAGAGCAGAGCTTCAGTGAAAAGTCTTACTAAAACGGGGAAAAAAATACATATTTGAAGGCTTCGAGTTAAGAAGAATTTTGACTTAGGGAGAGTCGACTAATATACAATTTTAAAATAACTTCGCAACCGAATTCCCGCGCATGATGCACAAGTCAAGACGCACCTCTGGCCGGAGCACGAGGGAGAGACGGACGAATCTGCGGGCAACTGCTAGAGTGCTAGTATAGAATATATGAAAAGTTTTGAGTGTTTGTCTGTCTTTCTGTAAACGCACCTGCAGCCTTAACCACTGGTCCGATTGACTTAAAACTTGAAAATTAAAGGTTTGAGCAAATTCGCGTTGGTGCTTTTTTTTATTTATTTTTTTTAAGATCAGAATTTAGGTAAGCCACCATACAATTTGTTTTGGCCAAAAACTAAAAGTTTCAATTTTCTCAAAAACGATTTTTTTTAAACTTCCTCCAAAACCTCTCATAAAATCGTTTTTTTCTTATTAGATTTTTTCGAAAAACAAAACCCTGATCAGCTCCTTTTTTTCTGAAAGTACGTTTAAATTGCCCAAATAATATTTTATTTTCAAACAAATTTTAAAAATTTGTTTGTATTTTTTTAAAACATTTATAAACTTTTTTTCAAAATTCTATACCTCGAAATCGGATCAATATTTAAAATCGAAATTCACGAATAAAATGTTAATTTACATATTCTTGAATACTTTAATTTTAGGAAATTTTCGTAATATTATATATATAAAAAATTAATTTTAAAAAAAGCCACTTCAAATAATTCGTAGGGGAGGAGGGGGCGGTTGTGGACAAATTTTATTAAATCTTTAATATTTGTCTACAGTAAAGACTTTAAATCAACACTTTTTACCAGCTTATAAACTAAGGCTTCCCCTAAATTGTCCCTAAACATAAACTTGATAATTTTATAGTTTTTTAAGTTTCCAAAGAATTTTTAATTCGTTATGAAATAAAAAACGAACTTGATAGATTGATATAATTTCGAATACAAAGTTTATTTCATATTTGATTTGATAATTAAAAACAATTTTACGAAAGATCAAAAATACAACAAGTAGAGTTCATATTTAAAGTATTAAAGTTTTATATTAACAACTTCAACACTTCCCCTTGTTAAAAGAAACTATAATTTTAAATTAATAAAACTAGTTAAAAACCAAAATAACAAAAACAAAATGATAATTACAACAACCCCATCATATTACAAAGCATACATAGTCTAATTTTTGGCAATGGTTTTGTCATAATATCAGCAATTTGTTGATCTGTTGAGATTTGTTGAATACCCAGTGCACCTTCGTTGACTTTTTCACGTATAAAGAAATGTTTCAAAGTTAAATGTTTTGTTCTTTTATGAAATTCGGGATTTTGGGCTAATCTCACTGCTGCTGTATTGTCGACTTTAAGAGTTGGTATGTTGGATACGTTGAGTATTGATTTGAATAATCTGGTTATCCAAATAATTTCTTTTGAGGCTTCGTTGGCAGCTACTATCTCAGCTTCTGTTGTCGAAGTAGCAACCATAGTTTGGCGTTGACTCATCCAGGATATCGCACCTCCTGCGTAGATAATGACAACTTCAGTAGTTGATCTTCCGGTTTTAGTAGGTACAACCTCCAAAATCAGCATCACTATAGCAGTCAAATATGTTCTCTTTACTGTTTGATCGGTATAGGATTCCGGTATCTTTTGTTCCTTGAATGTATCGGAAAACTCTCTTCAATCTACCTACATCTTCTTGAGTTGGATTTTCCAATGATCTTGATAGGAACCCAACAGTATATGCAAGGTCCGGCCTCGTTCCTAGCATTAAATACATAAGAGCTCCAACAGCTTGTCGATAAGGAAAATTATGTTTTCTTGAGGTTTCCTTTTCAGGTGTAGGCAACTCTGAGGTCTTCAGTATCGGTGTAGAAACAGGTTTACATTCTGCAAAGTTAAATCGCTCTAAAATTTTGTTTGCATGAGCTTTTTGACTTATTCGAATGCCATCATCTTCGTATTTAATTTCGAGTCCCAAGAAATATTCGGCTTTTTTCGAAATTATTTTGAATTCTTTTCTCAAGTTTTGTATGAATTCTTCTAGATCTTTTAAATCTGTAGCT
Organism: Sphaerophoria taeniata; assembly: GCA_943590905.1. Classification (NCBI taxonomy): domain Eukaryota; kingdom Metazoa; phylum Arthropoda; class Insecta; order Diptera; family Syrphidae; genus Sphaerophoria; species Sphaerophoria taeniata. The sequence continues at coordinate 133,417,192 of OX016540.1, forward strand.
GCAACGAATCCATCATCCACATAAAGAACAAAAATGAGTTTCTTCTCACCACTTATTTTTGTGTAGAGACATGGATCAGCTTCACTGACATTAAATCCTAATTTAGATAAGAATCCACCAAAGCGATTATTCCAGCATCTTGGTGCTTGTTTTAAACCATACAGGCTTTTATTTAGTTTGCATACCTTCTGTGATCCATCTGTATAGCCTTCAGGTTGTTGCATGTAGATATCCTCTTGAAGTTCTCCATACAAAAACGCTGTTGATACATCAAACTGTGATAGATGCATCTTTTCTGATGCTGCTATACTTATAATCGATCTTATTGTAGCTAATTTTGCTACTGGACTGTATGTCTGGTTATAATCGATACCTCGCTTCTGCTTGAATCCTTTGACAACGAGCCTAGCCTTATGCCTTTCAACGCTGCCATCAGGATTCTTTTTTAAACGGAAAACCCACTTGCAGGGTAAAGCTTTCTTACCTTTTGGTAAATCCGTCAAATTCCAGGTATTGTTTTCTTGAAGAGAGTAAATTTCTTTTTCCATAGCAACTTTCCAATGTACTTTATCTTCACTATTTAAAGCTTCTTCGTAATCTTCAGGATCATTGCTTACAAGGGAATCATCAAGTTCAAAGATAAAATTATGGAAGTAATTTGGTCTTTTTAAGGTACTTCGATCTCTTAATTGTCTTTGAACTATCGTCGGTTCTTCTTCATTGTCTTCAGCATCTTGAAATTCTTCATGGTCTTGCAAATTTTGATTTTCATCTTCTTGATTTTCATATTCTATAACTTCTTCTTTTTGGTTAAGATCTTGTTCTAAATCTATGTCTTGTTGTATGTCTTGAGTCTTGTTTTGAGTTTCTTTTTCTTTTTCTTGATTTTCGATTAGCTTGGTAGGTAACTGAACGATTGTTTTATTTTCTTGTTTGGCTTGGTCTGAAGTGTAGTTATTGGATTCATGATCTTTGGTACATCCTTCGTTAAATTTAACATCTCTAGAGAAAATGACTTTATTTTCCTCTTTGATGTAAACTCTATACCTCTCTTCGCCATCATATCCAATAAGGTAGCCTTTCTGAGCTTTTGCATCCATCTTCTTACGGCGTTGATCAGGTGTGTGTACATAACAAGTAGAGCCTATTGTTCTTAAATGGTGAATTCTCGGTTTTTGTCTTAGCCAAAGTTCTGTCGGAGTAATATTTTCAACTGAGGACTTGCTTGTTCGATTTAATATGTAAATGGCTGTATTTACAAGTTCAGCCCACATGGCTTCTGGGAAAACGACATCTTTATTACAATATTTAAGAGTCCTTGCCATTTCAACTACTGTTCGGTTTTCACGCTCACTAGAACCATTTTGTTGTGGTGTATATGGTGCAGTTAATCTTTGTGTTATTCCAAATGAACTCAGAGTTTTTCGAACTTCTTCGTTATTGAATTCACCACCATTGTCACTTAAAAATTCTTTAATAGTATGCCCTAATGTTTTTGCATGAATTATCATTTCTTTAAGAGCATCTTTGACTTCAGACTTGTGGCGAATAAAATAACAATATCCAAAATTTAAAGTAACAGTCTTTAAAAATTACAAAGAAGCGTTTCTTGGTAAACGATTCTGCAAATGGACCACAAACATCGGCTGAAATCAACTGGCCAGGTTCAGAAGATTTCTCCCTGGTGCCAAATGGGAGTCGGTGAGCTTTCCCATATACACAAGACTCGCAAACTTCGTTATCTAATTGGACCTTGATTCCTAATTGGTTTTCGAGCAGGGATTTCACATGACGCTTGTCTTGGTGACCAAACCTCTCATGATACAACTGAAGTAAAGGTTTTGACACCACTGCCATGTTTGCATCTTCTTGTTTACTTTTGACAACAGCTTTTATATTGGCCTTAAACAGAGATCCCCCTACTTGTCGTGAACCTTTCAACACTATGTTGTTGTTTACCTTCAACCAGCAGTGACATGATGTTGAAGTAAACTCACTTTTCGGGTTTCTGTCTTGTGCTGCCAAAACTGAAAATAAATTTCTAAATATATTAGGAACATACCAAACATCGTTAAGAGTCATCGTCTTCTTCATAGTTCCAACAGTTGAAACAATTTGGATGGTACCCTTGCCAAGTGCAGCTAGACTCTCTCTCCCTGCAGACTGAATGGTGACACCATCCCTAAACTTTTCAAAATCAATGAAATAAGCTTTTTGGTTCGTGACATGTTTGGTGGCTCCATTGTCAATCCACCAATCTTCTTCAGTTGGTTCAAACTGATTGACTTCGTTCGCAATAGTTGGAAGGGCAACGTTAGAATTTACTTCGTTTGGAAAATTATTGCAAGACTTCTTCTTCGGTTTTCCATCTGCAATCCATTTGTAGCAGTTTTTGACCCAGTGCCCTTTCTTTTTGCAATAGTTGCATACATCATTCTCTTTACTTGATGATTTGTTTTGTTTGGATAAACGATGTCTTTGTTGATTGTTGACTTTTACAATTAGAGTTTCTTCAGAATCACCTTCATTAGCTTTCTTTGTATTCCTCTCGAATAAACAAAGCTGCATCGTAAGTTCGTCAAAAGTCTTTTCATTGTCTTTTGTCAACAGCATCCAACTTGATCTAAACGTCTCAAAACGGTTGGGAAGAATCTGAAGCGTCTTGCAAACCAACAACAAATCTGGCAGGGCACTTTCATTTTTAACTTTCAGCCCATTGTTGATTTCACTCCAGAGACTTTTTAGCTTTGCAACATGAGTTGAAACATCTTCATTTTCTGTCCAACCAAAAGAAAAAAGATCAGTACACTTCTTAAAAAGTTGATCTTTTGATGTGGCTTCGAACAATCCTTTTAATGCTTCCCACATGTCTTTTGTCTTTTCGCTATCCATAACTTTTTGGTACACGTTATCAGTCATCGAATTAGTTAGCATTGTCTTTGCATAACTATTCGCTTTTCTATATGCATCAAACTCTTGTTTATATTTCTTAGCATCTGCTTCTGATGCATTCGCTGGTAATGGATTCGGGTTCAAAAGCTTTCCATCGATTACATCTAAGGCCCCTTCATGGTAATCCAAAAGATCTCGGATCTTTCTCTTCCAAATAGGCCAGTCTTCTTCCCCAGATAAAGGTTTTATATTTCTTGAATGTTCCATCTCAATGAAATTCTTGATATTCTTCTTTAAACAAAAATTCAATAACTATCTTAAAAATTCTTCTCCTTCAAGAAACTTCTTCTTTCAAAACTATTTTCTTTTATAAAAGTATTTCGCGTATAAGCAAGGATGGGACCATAACCTTTTATAGTTTTTTAAGTTTCCAAAGAATTTTTAATTCGTTATGAAATAAAAAACGAACTTGATAGATTGATATAATTTCGAATACAAAGTTTATTTCATATTTGATTTGATAATTAAAAACAATTTTACGAAAGATCAAAAATACAACAAGTAGAGTTCATATTTAAAGTATTAAAGTTTTATATTAACAACTTCAACAGATAAGACTTCAAGTTTTAAGGTTTTCCATAATTCAATCAGCAAGCTTTTTCTGTCCATATGCCCCCCACCAAGGGGTGGATAAGGACACGGACCAAAATTAATGGGGCGGAAGTGGACAGCTACAAAAATAACCGATAAATAATTAAAAACTAACACAAGATATTTAAAAAAGATTTTTTTTTAATATTCCAAAATAAAAACTTCTTATGTTAATTCACAAAAGTATAAAAAACATTTAATAAAAGTGTGTCCACATTCACCCCGCAAGCACTTTTTGTAAAGTAATTAATGGGGCGGAAGTGGACAGCTACAAAAATAACCGATAAATAATTAAAAACAACTTTTTTAATATTCCAAAATAAAAATGTCTTATTTTAATTCACAAAAGTATAAAAAACATTGAATAAAAGTGTGTCCATTTAGTGTGTCCACATTCACCCCGCAAGCACTTTTTGTAAAGTAATACATTTATTTCTTAGAAAACCCTCTATTTTAAAAAACAATTTTCACCAATGTTATCAAGACAATTCGATAATATAAAAAACACTTACCTGCATTTATTTCTGCTTTGTTTTTAAAAAATATCTGCGAATTTCTGAGGGAGAATAATTTTACTTTTAGAGTGAAAATCACGAATGAACCTGTAACAATTTTTACACAAGACTGACAGATTTGAAAACTTTAAGGTTCATTCACAATTGAAAAAGGCAATGGATGGCATCGTTGCCATATTCAAATTGTCAACGAGTGGACTTGAAATGCCGATGTCCTCATCCGCCCCTGTCCACATCCACCCCTTCCTCCCCTACAAATAACTCGCAAAATTACGATGAATGATTGTCAATCTGCCGCTTGTGTAAGGCATGCTTTATGTAATGGGTAATAGCGCATTTTGCTTTCTGGTTAAAATGAATTAGTGTGAGTTATCGTTACCGTTAGGATTCGCGTTAACTTCACCACAGTTGTGCGAACATTTGTGTTCGTATGGATGAGTGTGTTGCGTGTTTGGGGCGATTTCTTACACCAAATTAACAATGTGACACACGGTGAGAAGAAATTTAAATAACTTTCAATTTTTGTGTCGGTGTGGGCTTTTGTGGAAAGCTGGAGTTAAGCTCTTTTTCTTGCACGTTTATCTATTATTATCAATTGGTGAGAGACGTTAAAAATAAACTTTTTAAAGATCGATACAAGAAAGAAATTCAAAATATTAGGTGATTAAATAAATAGAGTGGCGCGACAGCTCTTGAAGAGCCAATGCCTAAGTGGCTTACTCTCATCAACAATTCTCTGAGTGCGTGTGAAGAATTGAGAGGACCTACAATTTAATGCCGATTCCGAACGGCAGAGTTGAGAAGCACTTTTTCATGACAGATTGATACTCTTGGAATATTTGTCAGGTCTTCGCAAGATGCAGTGCCCGTGAAAGATGAAAGAAAAACTTGGCCTGAGTACTCGAACCAACGACGTTCTGCTTAGCAGTCAATGCACTTACCAACTAAGCTACGGGCAACTATATTAGGTGATTAGCCGAAGTAATAATTTCTTTCAGATGAAGTTGACTTTGTGTTTTCCCCGTAGACTGTAGGTATAGAATGTACAATTTACAATGCCTCTAGGAATCCTGTGAGTACTAATAAGACTTGATTCACGTAGGAAGTAGGTACTAACATTCAGAGTGCGTTTCTTTAACTTATTTGGCATGACTTAGTTATATTGAACAATTATGATATAAACGTTCTTCGCAAGGCCATCTTCTCTAACACCTGTCAAGCTTTTACCAGAGTAATTTTTTGTCGACCACGTGAAACCTTCCGAGGTCGAGCCTTATTAGGGATGTATCGTCGAAGAAAAACTAGGTGACCTCTCCAAGGAATGACAGTTTCGACAATTACTATGTTTTCTCTAGTCGTCAACATGCTCTAAAACTTTCCGTGCAGTATGTCCAAAAAAGGTTTCAGTTCTCCAAGCTTATCCCCTGCTATGGTGGTGTTTTCAGCAAAATAGATGCAGTTTAGGAGAAATTAAAAACGGTTGCGTGACATGGCCGGCAAACAAAAGTTATAAAATATTCTTTTTCGACTAATAATCTTCCAACAATCCAACCCTCATTGGGCCCATCCATAGTAAAAGTCCGAGGATTTTTTTAACATCTGGGCAATTCGTGGGAACTCAATTCTTTTTTCTGGAAACGCAAGTTTGCGAGTTACATTCGCAGTTGATGGTGATTCGTGATTCCTTTCACTTTCTGATGCCTCTATATCAACTGCATTCAAATATTCATTTCCAGAGTCTGTGTCCGAGTTAGGATCATCCTTTGGAAGCCAATTGTCATCAAAGTGAAAGTCCAGATCATCACTTGAAAAATCGTCACCACTTTCTTCAATTTTTGCTTCACCTGCCTTTCCATTTTTCATCAACTTTAAGAAACCTACATGCATAAGTGAGTAAAAATAATTATTGATAACAAATAAAATCACTTCGAATTATAGGTTCTAACTTCTAAATAAATTGCACAAGATAATACATCGCACATTTACGTATTACGTGTGACGTGGCTTGAACGGGAATTCTTTTTTACTGCAGGGAAACGTCGCACAAAAACCGTTAGAACTTCATACAATGGGTATTTGCTGGAAACTACTTTTTGGGTACTAAGGCTGAAAACACACCAAATCCAACAAAACGTTTTATTTGCTTTGCCCGGACACAAGTCCATTGCTTTTATGAGGCAACACACCGAAACCGACACGACAAAACGTTTATCCCTCGTCGGTTGCAGTTAATATAATTATGGGGTTTTATAGGAGGAAACACACACCAAAGGCAACAAAAAACTTTTTGTTGGTTTGGCGCATTGAATAAGAAGTACAGGAAGCGGTGTAAGCTACACGTACAGTGTACGTGAGTGAAGCAACAAAAATTTCTGATGATGTCAAATTTTGGGCCCTCAGCTGTCAAATTTTGGGACCTCATCTGTCAAACTGGGCCTGTGTTGTCATTTTAGGTCTGTTTGGTAACTCCAACTTTTTGCAACGAAGTACAACGAAGTAAAACGTTTTTCATTTTCCTGTTTGTTTACTCGAATTAGTTGAAGAAAAAGGGGAAATCGAGAGAGCAAAAAATTTCCCCTCCAGAGAAAATTTTTCAACTTCTTGCAACAGGAATTTCTTGTTGCAATTTGTTTTTAAATGTATCTTGCTCTTCGAATTTGAATTTGAATTGAAACGGTTCGTAGAAATTTGGAAAGAACATGCTTTGTGTTCAGCAATTAATACATATATCATTTATGTTACTATTTTTTTTAAGGACTTGATAAGCAAAGCAAAGAAAAAGGTTTAATGCTTGGTTCAATAATTCTTTTGTCATGACGGGAGATAAGTATACTTCTCCGAAGTGCTGATTTTTTCACAAAGCTGATCGAAAAATAATATACATATGTATATGAATGTGAATGTGCATTTTTATTTCCAAATCGGTATACTGATGAACCACTCATTCAAAGTATTTGTCTACAAAGTTTTGCCTATTTCGTTGTCCTCTTTACATAATGAAATTGAATAGCTCGTCATCGCTGTCTTCAGGAATATTAAACATTTACGCTCAAAACTGCACCACAACCACAATATTCTTCTTCACTGAACGAAGAATCATATTTCATCAACTCTATCACCAAAATCAAAAATTCATTATTTTTCCATATATGTACATAAGTAATGTACGTACACTCTATTGTCAATCGTTTTGAAAAAATTAAAACAAACTGCAACAAATTACATCAACGCGTTTGTTTACTTTGTTGCAAGTTTCTCTCTTTCTGAGAGAATTTTACTCTCTTCACCTAATTTGACAGATTTCAAACAAACTGCTACAAAAAGTTGCCAAACAGACCTTTTGCTGAGCTGTAATTGGTCAAATGTTGTTTTGTTGTTTCATCTGTCAAAAAAACAAAAACTCGAGTTCAGGGGCGCATTTATTATTTTTGGTGATTTTTAGGCGCTACACAATTTCTTGTGCTTTTTAACACTTGATCAAATTGTTCATAGCATGCGATTTCGAATACGACCCGAAAAAGGACAATAAATATGATGAATTAAGGATGAAAAATGAAAAAATAATAATTAAAATCGTGCATGTACACCTTGAACGTTAAAACACCATGTAGTCCAAAAAAAGAATTGAAATTGAAAAATAAAATTGATGCACAATCGATATAATCTTGATTCAATCATATTTCGCTTGGCGCCCCTTATATTAACCATTCAACTGCAGACCAGCCCTGTTGTAATGGGTTTGTGTTTGTGAAACTCACAGTACTTAGAAAACTGCTTCACTTCTTTTTCATAAGACCCCTCCCTTCCTGTACTTCTTATTCAATGGTTTGGCCAGTGATCACTTTATAACAAGATTGGAAACCTACCTACGTTTTACCCTCCAAATACCGCAAAAGTTATTTTTTTTTATTTTTTTCATGCACACATACTCTTGCAGCTCACTTGCTTTTTATTATGTAGGCAACTGTATCTTTATTACAAAAACACGCATACTCTTACAGCTAACCTGGCCCCTTAAGTTTGTATTACACGCATACTGTTTCAGCTAACCTGGCCCTTCAGCTTGTAGGCAAATGTCACTTTGACAGCAAGGTTTCCAATCTTGGTATAAGTGATCACTGGGTTTGGCCATTGAATAAGAAGTACAGGAAGGGGTCTTATGAAAAAGAAGTGAAGCATTTTTCTAAGTAGTGTGAGTTTCACAAAGACAAACGCATTACAACAGGGCTGGTCTGCAGTTGAATGGTTAATCTCAAGGGCGCCAAACGAAATATGATTGAATCAAGATTATATCAATTGTGCATCAATTTTATTTTTCAATTTCAATCCTTTTTTTGGATACATGGTGTTTTAACGTTCAGGTGTACATGCACGATTTTTATTATTTTTTTTTAATTATTTTTCGTTACATTTTCTTCATTTTTCATCCTTAATTTATCATATTTATTGTCCTTTTTCGGGTCGTTTTAGAAAGCGCATTCTGTGAACAACTTTATCAAGTGTTAAAAAGCACAAGAAATTGAGTAGCGCCTAACGATCACCAACAAAAATAAATGCGCCCCTGATCTCGAGTTTTTGTTTTTTTGACAGATGAAACTACAAAACAACATTTGACCAATCACAGCTCGGCAAAATGACAACAAGTCAAAGTTTGACACTACAAAATCCAAAAATTGACATTACAACTTCCCAAAATTGACGTCATCAGAAATTTTTGTTGCCTCACTCACGTACACTGTACATGTAGCTAACACCGCTTCCTGTACTTCTTATTCAATGGGTTTGGCGCGATCCAAAATGGTAAAATGGCTCGGCAGTCAAAGCGTTAACCAAAAATTAATTTTTACCGAAAATTTTGATTTTTGTACTGAAATTGTCACATTTTCGCTAACTGAAGCTGCATAAGCAAAAAAATATGACTTTTTATGCTATTGCTATGAGCGCCCGGTTGAAGCCAGTATAAGCCAAATATAACATTTTAGATCATAAAAGCTAGGTCTTTTGATGCATTAGGTCCGTTCCTTTACTTTTTCAAGTAACTTCAAGCTGCCGAAAGTTACTAAAAACTGTTAAATCCTGTTCCCTAACACTGCTAGGGAACAGGATTTAGCAGTTTTTAGTAACTTTCGGCAGCTTGAAGTTACTTGAAAAAGTAAAGGAACGGACCTATTATCTCGGCGGGCGGCCGGCGGCGGCGGCGCGCGGCGTTTCGGCAACCACAGCTCGCAATTAAGTTTGGCTTTCAATGGTCGTCCTCAAACAAAGTGCAATAATATTTAATGTACATTTGATGAGTTATTGCAAATTGCAAAATTGCATTAAAAAAAACTTTTGCAACCACAAGGCATGAAAGAGGCTAGACTCAAGCACCAGGGTTATTTTTATATTAATGCATTGAGATTAAAGCACCAAAAAAGCACATATTAATATTAATAACATTGAAAGCACTCTCATTTGGAGAATTAAGTTAAAATAAAGCTTCCCCCAGCCAGTATTCCGTCATCAGTGTATCGTTATCGTTCCAAAAAATGAGTTTATTTTTTGATGTGTCTATGATGTGCTTCTCTTCAAGTTTTAAGTTGTTTAGATGTTATTTTTTCGTTGGCAGTTTGCCTTCCACGCTTGTACACGTATCAGTGGAACACGCGTTTATTTTATTTCGATTTATCGCCTCGAAATTGGGCCAAAACGTGTGTATGCCACTCAAACTTGTTCCTGATATTTGGGATGGTATTCGGACACAACAATCAAAAATTTATTAAAACAAAACAAAATATACTTAAACAACAACACTTGTTGAGCTTTCCGGCAAAGCAGTTAATATTAATATAATTGATATAAATGAATTTCCATTGCATCTAATCAAAAGAGAGTTACGAACACAACGAATTGATTAGCATAATTTGTTTAACCACAAAAAAGTCTAAAACAACACTACACCGTTTGTTTTGAAAACAATTTTCGTCTCAAACACAACAAAGCAGACCAAAGTATGAACCGAATATTGCGAGGCATTCTACTCTATCGGAATACAGACCGCCTGCAGATGGTTAAGGAATTCGAACAAGTTCGCGACCACCCTGAGGTGAGCTACGACTTTTCAATCAAGTGAATGAAACTACAAGTGCGATCATAATAATCTGAATTCTATTGCCACTGAATATGAATCTGCTTTACGCCATGACACTGACTACAAGCCATAAGTTGTAGGTATTCTGTTTTTGCGTTAACTAACCTATCTTGATAGTGAGATAGACTAACAGTAATTCAATTTGGCTAGGCGAGAGTAGTGTCGCGTCGTCGGGCGATTAATAGCATTGACCTTTGGACTGTTTACATGGTACGATTATTATCAGTGAGCAAAGTCATACTCACGTTCAGCAATAACAGCTTCGTGTGTATATGTGGATGAATTGCTAGCATTGGCATTCGGAATTCTATAAAATGTTCTCATTGATGATGATGTCAATGTTGGCGGTTAGTAATGAGAATTTCAAACGCTTCAACGGAAAATGAGTTGAAATCTGAAATAGGAAATGTTAAGCTTATAGGAATATTCGCAGGGCTGGCTGTTAAAGTTAGCAATTAATTCTTAAGATGGGATACCGTTTTAGAGCTATGCAAACATGTCTTGCTTGAAAGGAGCATTTATGTTTCCGCCTTGTTTAAGGGCCAACAAATAATTTTATTATACAGGGTGATTCACGAGCGTTGTGCCAAAAAGATAGAGCATGTAGGTTGAGTTGAGACAAGAAAAAAATCGTATGAGAGGAGGGGGTCAATTCGCCCCCGTTTAGACGGGAGGGGCAATTTTCTGAAAAATTGACTTATTTTGTAAAAAAAAATATTAAAAATCAACGGCTTCGTTTACAACACCGTGTTATACCTTTCTGGAAAGCCAAAAACTTCTTCTTTCACCTTGTTTTTAAATTAAATTGTTTTAACGAATAGTTTAAAAGATAAAAATTTTCAAACTCAAAATTTTCAAAAAAAAAAAAACACAAAAAAACATTTTTGAACTATTTTTTTTTCAAAATTTTATGTAATTAAGTACTAATTTTGTTTTGAAAATTCAATGCCGTTGTTAATTGTTAGTCGAAAACAGAAAACCGGATGCAAAAATGTTTTTTCGTTTTTGAGAAATTAAAAAAAAACCAAGACCACTTTTTTCTAAGAAAATCGTTTTTAATTTATTTTTACCTATGTGGACTTTTTGTAAAATTTATTTATGAAACATCAATCTTTCTTTTACTATTTTTTTTGTAATAAGAGTTTTATTAGGACTCAATAAAGTGGAAAAGTATTGGATTTTCAGTGGATTAACCATTTTGCTCTTTGATAACGTCTGAAAACTGACCTGCAACTTTTTCTTATTATACCTTGGGCGGCGGCCACTCGCCGGCAAAGGGTTTTACCTGCTAGGGGCTTAAGTTAATTAAACCGCAATTTTTCTTGAATGAAAAAAACAATAAGCAACCTTAAGGTAAATAAAAGGCATCGCATATTTACCTACTAAACAACCATTTCCAATTAAAATATCAACTCATCAACACACAACAAACTCATACTCTCGAGAAGAGTTAGCGGACATGCACCTCTGCAACGGTTTAGCTAGTTGTTGAGATCGGGAAGCCGAAAGACTCTACGCTGAAAGATATCCCAATAGAAGGCAGCCGAGTCGTAGCATGTTTTCAAGAATCCGCTGACGTCTAAGAGAGCACGGAGAGCTAGAAGTGAAAGGTCAATGGCAGACGTTATCAATGAACAAAATGATTAATCCAGGGAAAATCCGATACTTTTCTACTTTATTGAGTCCTCATAAGACTCCAATCACAAAAAATTGAATTTATAAATTAAACTAATAAATTAAACTAAAAGTCCAGATAGGTAAAAATAAAAAGAAAGATTTTCTTAGAACAAAGTGGTCTTGGTTTATTTTTAATTTCTCAAAAATGAAAAGACATTTTTGCATCCGGTTTTCTGTTTTCGACTAAAAATTAACAAAGACATTGAATTTTTAAAACAAAATTAGTACTTAATTACATAAAATTTTGAAAAAAAATAGTTCAAAAATGTTTTTTTGTGTTTTTTTTTGAAAATTTTGAGTTTGAAAATTTTTATCTTTTAAACTATTCGTTAAAACAATTTAATTTAAAAACAAGGTGAAAGAAGAAGTTTTTGGCTTTCCAGAAAGGTATAGCACGATGTTGTAAACGAAGCCGTTGATTTTTAATATTTTTTTTTTACAAAATAAGTCAATTTTTCAGAAAATTGCCCCTCCCGTCTAAACGGGGGCGAATAGACCCCCTCCTCTCATACGATTTTTTTCTTATCTCAACTCAACCTACACACTCTAGCTTTTTGGCACAACACTCGTGAATCACCCTGTATAGTGAGTTTTATCCTGAACAAATTTATTAAATACACCTTTTTGGATTTAACTCTCCTCTCCTCTCTTCCTGAAATCATTTTTCGGTATACAGTGTATGTAAATAATCCTGTAAATTAAAACATTCAAACAATATCTATACCGTTAAAATAATCTTCGAACATGGTTGATCTTAGCCAAGTTTTGCTAAAAGTTAAGAAAGGGCAATATGCACAACAATGTCTAGTTCTTATAGGATATCACATCGTCTTAGATTTTTTGCAGATCTTCGCGAAATATTTTTTTTTTTTATTTTTCCAAAGATTGTACCGCAACTCAGCCCCAACAAAACTTTGTAATCCGGCGTAAAATTCCACAAACTTAAAGTCATTTAAGACAATCTTCAACATATGTATTAGCTACAGAAAATATGCTGGTAGGTTTTCATCTGAAGATCTTCATGGTGAAATCAACTTATCTAAACATGGAATCAGGAGTGATCCCTTTCTAACACTCAACTGTGTTCGGTGAAGCATGTCTTGAGCGATGTGTTTGGCGCTTGACTATTTTTGGAGGAGGTCTATTTTTTTATTGGTTTCATAATTAAGCGAATACTTTGGTATAAGGACTAGGCTAGGCATAATAATAAATGACTTAAAATATAAATTGTGTAAATAGCACCATGGAATTAAAAAAGCTGTTTTTTTAAAAGAATTTCCGCGAAAGTGTTCCCTGAAGATGGCTGTACAGTGAAATCTTCCATTAGCGGACACTCATGGTCCTCGATTTTTCGTACGGTTGTGGGAGTTGTCTGGTTAAAAGGAAGTTATTTTTATTTTTTTATTTTTTTATTATAACGCAAGGAACTGGGGAATACCCTTCTAAAGGATTATTAATACATAATACCAAAGAAGAACGAATTAATAAAAAAAAAAATGATTTTAAATACGCTAAAAGCTCCATTTCCTCACAAAACGATTAAAATATAGTTTATAGGTACTTTTATTTATTTATTCAATACGTTAAATTCTAACGGTTACAAAACTTACAAACTATTTTTAAAATTATAAGAGAAAAATAGAAAAAAAAAACAAAAACAAGTTTAAATTAAGTTATCGACATAAACATCATGAATTAAGAATATAAAATCTTGATTTGAAATTGAACGTTCTTACATTATCATCGTTTGAATCAATTAAGTCATAACTCATAATTTTTATTATAAACATTAATAAGAAGATTAACAGGGCTATTCATGCCGTAGTTTGACCTACTAAATGAGTTACAAAGTGGTAACTGTCTTCTTACAGAATAGTTACTAACATTGAAATTTAAGCGAGAAAGAATCGTCGAAGCCGAAATTGAACCATTTATAACACCAACAGTAAAACAAAATTGCAAATAAGCTCTATGACTAGATAAAGTCGGAAGGTTAATAAGTTTAAGACGATCAGTATATGGTGGTAAGTTATATCTATCGGGCCAATAAAAAAACCGAAGACAAAATCTCAGGAACCTTCTTTGGACAAACTCCAATCTATTAATATGAACTGTATAGTATGGGGCCCAAACAACACATGCGTATTCTAAAATAGACCTTACAAACGAGACATATAGGGATTTTAGAACATATGGGTCATGAAATTCACGTCCAAATCTTTTTATGAAGCCAAGAGTCATGTTAGCCTTATTAATTACATAGTCAAAATGATAGTTGAAAGAAAGTTTAGAGTCTAATACAACGCCTAGATCAGAAATACAAGAAACTTTACAAAGAGTAGACAAATTTAATAAATAAGAATAGTCAATAATATTTTTCTTACGAGTAAGACACATAGCTTTACATTTATCAATATTTAAGACAAGACCATTTTTATTGCATTATTCCCCAAATCTATTGAGATCTTCTTGTAGAAGATCAGAGTCATTTATTGAAGTAATTCATCGAAAAATTTTCACGTCATCAGCATAAATAAGAGACATAGAATTTACCAACACAGAAGGAAGATCATTAATAAATAACACAAATAATAGAGGACCAAGATGGCTTCCTTGCAGAACACCAGAGTTAACTATAAAAGTTTTAGAGCGTTCATTTTTAAAGATAACACTATACAGTCTATCATGAAGGTAAGAGGAAAGCCATTTGATAAATCGTTCATTAAGACCAATCACACTTAATTTATTCAACAGAACATTATGGTTTAGTTTGTCAAAGGCTTTAGAAAAGTCAGTAAAAATACAGTCAACTTGTTCTTTCTTTTCAAATGCGTCAATACAGTATGTTGTAAACTGAAGTAAATTTGTTACAGTAGATTTTTTTTTAACAAAGCCATGTTGGTTTTCACATATAATAGACGAAAAATGAAAAGACAGCGTATCACAAATAATTGATTCAAATAATTTAGGTATGGAGAACAGTTTAGCTACAGGTCTATAATTAGTCACTTGATTTTTCATACCTTTCTTATATATCGGGATTAAGAATGAACTCTTCCAAAGTGTTGGGAATACAGAACAGCTAAGGGATGTATTAAAAAGCACACACAAGGGATAAGACATATATATTGCACATTTTTTTAACATAAAAGACGGCATACCATCAGGACCCGGACATAAACAATCATCTACATTATCAATGTACTTAAGTGTACTAGCCTCTGAAATTGTAAAATCTATCGAATTTAGATGTGAAAACCCATTTACATTAAAATTATTGCTAGAGTTAATGTTATTATTACTGTCGTGTGTTGATACATTACCAAATGCACCTTGGAAGAATTCGGCAAACAAGCTTGCGATTTCTTCAGGCAAATGGCTGACCGAATTCATATAAGTCAAGTTAGTTGGGTACCCATCCGATTTCCTCTTACAATTAACATACTTCCAAAATTCACGGGGATTAGACTTGAGATTATGTTCAATTTGAGATAAGTAGTCGGAGTAAAGAAGATTCGTGTAGTTAATAAATTCGTCTCTATGAGTAATATATTCAATTTGAGCTTCGTTATTCCAAGATCTATTCAATTTGATCCATGACTTATTTCTTCTATTTTTTAGTGTTTTAACATGAGGATCAAACCACGGTGGAATAGAATTTAAGTCTCTTTTTCTTCTTAAAGGAATAGTTTGTAAAAAACAACCAAAAAGTATTTTATAGAAACGAAATACCATTTCATCTAGACTTACATTATTAAACAAAATATCCCAGTCAATATCGCTTAGCAACCGAAAGAGATCGGCAAAATTACATTTTCTAAAATTGAATTCATGCAAATTCTTACAATCAATAGTACAGCTAATAAAACTTAAACTTAAAGAGATGGAAAGCGCGGGATGGTGACGATCTTCATCAACAAGTACTGAATCCGATGAAAGTACTGAGCAATCAGAATAATTATCATCCGAAAAATGTACTTAATTTATGATGAATAGATTTATACTTTTTAATAACACATCTTAATAAATTTGAGAAAACAAATAAGATGTTCAATATGTGTCGCTGGGCTAGTGAAAAATGCTGTTAAAATGGAGTATAATGTAACACGTGTTCTCTCGTGTATTTATTATTGAACAGTATTTTGAAAAATTTATTATTTAACAGATAAGATATACTTTTATGTAAAACAATTATTTTTTGGAACTCATCTTAGTACAATCGACGCACTGTGCGACGTCTATCGGGTTAGCTAGTTTCGAATGATATCTGTTTGTGATATTAATTTTGTTGATAGTCTAGAAGTGACAAAATAAATTGACAATCGCTTAAAAAGTAATGAAAAATAAAAATTTAAAATATCTTGACTTTTTCGTTGCGTTTGATTCAAGCCGAAAGCTGTGTTCTTCACTTGCATGGACAGTCGAATGATTCCCACCAGATTTACGGAAACACATGTTGGAGACATGTTTGTCGGTAAGATATTTTAATAACAATTTTTTTAATTTTATCTAACTGATTATCTTTATATCTATATATATATATATAAACGAAATCCTGTTCGTGTATGATCGAATAACTCACAAACGGCTGGACGGCTTTGGCTAATTTTTTTTTATTTTGTCCGTGTTAGTCTGCAGATGATTCTTAGGGAAATTATTTTGAAATTATTGCAGGTGCATTGGTTTTCAAATGGAAGACTGGAAAATTTCAAAATGGGTTTTGGAATGGAAAACAGAAAGTTCTTGATGAAAAACTCGGAAAACTCTTTGGTTTTCAAAGGGAAAATTGCATATTATTGCAGATGCATTGGTTTTCAAATGGAAAACTGGAAAATTTCAAAATGGGTTTTCGAATGTAAAACAGGAAGTTCTTGATGAAAACCTCGGAAAACTCATTGGTTTTCAAAGTAAAAATTGCATATTATTGCATCAGATGTATTGGTTTCCATATGGAAAACTGGAAAATTTCAGAGTTGCTCTGAAGTTCGCGGGGTCAGCTAGTTATATTTTAAAATTCTTCTGTATGTCACTGAAATCCTCCTAAGCGGCTTGACCGATTTGAATGATTTTTTTGTATGCGTTCAGGGGGTGCCCTGGATGGTTAAGATTTACAAATCAGCCCGCCAGGTTTCGCTGCAGTCGGTAAATGTTGTTTTATCATATAAATAATTTTTACGACCTATTCTAGCTACAAAATATATCGATCTTGACATTAATATTAAAAATACAACCAGTCAGTCATTGCGCGGCAAAGAGATATTGTGTAAATCAATCGACTCTGTTACTGAGCCATTTTAAAGCCCTAAGAAGTTGAGGAAAACTTATAAAAAAGTGAGTGTATGATATGAAACTGAAAATCATTGAATATATTAAACAATTTTCCAAACGCAGAATATGAAATTTAAAAACTCATAATACCAATGATAAAAAATAAAAAAAATAAAAAGAAAGTACTCATACGCCACAGTGTGTCACCATCATCTGAAGAGAGGCGAGATGAGGTTCGCAGGGTCAGCTAGTCTATATATATTTTTAAATTAGAAAAATAAAATATGTTGTTTGATAGTAAAAGATATTAAGAGTGCTAACATAATCATATGGCTGTTTGGGGTGCTTTAATAGAAAATTAAGGGTTATCTTTTTTTTTTATTTTAAAGGCAATAAAACTACAAGGCTAAACAAATAATTTTGATAGTTCGTATCTGGGCCTAGTAGTTTGATTATGCAATATCAAAGACTGTAAAGCTTGTGGCAATTTATTTTTTATATTTTCGAACAAGATAGGTTTCTAAGGCCGTGGTCAAATTTAAAAATAAAATGTGTTTAAATTGCACTAGCTGCGATGAAAATTTAACCAGTATTTTTAACGCAATTCGCATTAAGATTAAGAGTCTTCTCGATAAAAATCAATTTCAGATAAGTAAATTAGGTACCTATACAAAACTTTTAATACATTTTCAAATTCCCAGAGGAAGTTATTGTGATGGGGCCGATTTTGTGAATCACCAGTTTTTGCATATCTTCATGTTTCGCGGTCACTAGAATCCAAATTCCGAATCACCCCTTTTTATCAGGATGTGTCCGTGTGTATGTTCGTATGTGCGTACGTTTTTTTTTTTTTGATGGGGTATTTCGTGCATCTTTCGTCGATCTTTTGTCGATTTCCAAATCCGTCGTAATGACTGGCTGGGGATTAGAATCCAGAAATTGTTCGTCTCGAAAATTTCAGAAAAAACTGATACCTCAGCTAAAATTTCTTGTTCTACTTAACAAAATCTTTGAGGGCTCAGATGTCTGATAGATTAGTTAGATTTCGTCGGGTGAAACTAACCTAATTTTTATACGTACTCAAACATACATACATTACCAAACAAAAAACAGTTAAAAAATCTCAAGGGTAGAAGTATTATAAATTTGAATAATTTATTGGTAAAATTAAAAAAAGATGTGTACCAGTACCAGTACATCAAATCCTTTTAAGAAAATACTTCAATAAAGAGTTAACTTATTATGAACATTATTTGCGACTTATGCGAATTTCGTTTAAAAAAATTTAATTAATGAAACTATGTCATTAGCACTTTTCGGAAAGAAAAAATGTTTAAGCATTTGTGTACCTAAGGCCCGGTGCACACACGCGATTTTTTGTCGCGGCGATATCGCAACTATTCAGTGCACACTTGCGACATTTTACCGCAGGTATCAATCTGTTGTTTGGGTTGATCTCTCAACAATTGAGGTTTACAAGAAGAAAATAATTATTTTAGCGTACCAAGTGCATAGGAATTATGTTTTTAATAAGAAAAAACAACGTTTTCGAGGATTATTTTATTCATCATTTCAAAATATGACAGGAAATTCTTAAAATTTGGCTATCTATTTTCAAATGGGTATAAAATACATTGTTGAGTTGACACCAAATCTTCAATAAATACTCCAACAACAAATTCTTGCATAAAGTGTCGCAATGTGCACTGCTCAATATAGAACAATGTACTACAAGACGTAAATGCGATTTTTTGTCGCTGCGACATCGCTGCGATATCGCAGAAACTTGCTAGATTTTACTGCAGAAATGTCGCTGCGATATCGCAAGTGTGTGCATCACTCCATTTGATTGTGAGTACCGATGTCGCAAAAGCGATATCGCCGCGACAAAAAATCATGTGTGTGCACCGGGCGTAAGTATTTCACACTCCGAGACTGTGATATTTGTATTCTTTTATTTAAAAATGAAACGCTGAATGCGTTGCTAAGCGCAAATCTCGATAACGGTTGCACCGTTTGGCACCAAATTTTGACGGAATGTTTGGTTAGTAGTGAAGATAGTTTTTGAGTTTGTACAAAATCGGCTAAGCTGTTCATGAGATAATCAGCCCTATCGTCGTATCCATTCGGAGAAACTTACGATCGTAGAAAAGTTCCGATCATAACATTTATTTTGTTCATGGTATCCGTTTCGTAAAGGAAATGTTATCGTATAACATCGCATGCATTTCCGCAAATGTTCCGCCACATTGAAATTGCGATGCGTTACTCTGAGTTTGACTTTTCAACGAAAATTTGAAATTTTTTCTGAGGTATCTACGATTCAACCGGAACAACAGGAACACTTAGCATGATACCAAATTCGTATATTTCGTACAAATCGGATAGAATTTTGTTACTATCGGATACGACGATAGGGCTGAATATAAAAATGAGAACGGTTATATCGTTTGGCACCAAATTTTGAGGAAATGTTTGGGTAGTAGTTAAGATGGTTTTTAAGTTTTTACAAAATCGGGCAAGCCGTTCATGAGATATGGCCAAAATTATGGACACACCATTTCCCCTATAGAATCGTTAACTATGCATTTGACCATGTGATGATCTCAAACAAAGTTGTTTTTCATGAGCTTGCGAAGGCTTCTGAACTGGGACCACCTTGCTAGCTGAACAAGCAAACGTTGTTTTCTTACATAAAAATTACATGCAAATCCGTGAAGGACTTACTATTTTTGTACAAGTGAAGTGCTTAGCACCAAATTTTGAAAGAATGTTCGGGTAAGGGCGTAGATGGGCTTAAAGTATTTAGTATAAACCCGTTCATGAGATATAGCTAGGGTAGACGGTAGTTGGGTAGTGGATAGCGGGCATCTGGTAGCGGAGTGACTGGTAGCGAGTAACGGATAGGGATTACCGGTGTGGCGGATGGTGTGTAGAAGTATTGGGTAGCGGGTATTGGTGTATTGGGTAACAGGGTTGCTGAGTATAACGGGATAACGGGTAGGGGTAGAGATTAGTGCGGTAGTGTTTAGTGGGTGGCGGGTATTGTGGCAGCGGGCTGCAAAAATGTATAGGTTTTTTTTTATATCGATTGAGGCAGTGCGAAGTCTGTCGGATCAGCTAGTTTCTTTAATACAAAAATAAAACTAAAGGGTAGATTCGCTTCCTGTTTCAAATTTGAAAGACCAATTCTCGTTTTCTGTAAAAATAAAAAGTCGAAGTTGTGGCTTACGTTTTAGTTTTATGGTTGCAAGCCTCATTATTTTTTTTTTAAAATATCGGGTTTCCGGTCTCCCATTTCCGTTACTCCCAGCTCCTATGGTTGACATACAGCTTTCTCAAACAATTTCTTTTATTTTTTAATGTAAGACTCATATTCAATTTATTTTAAAACACGAATAACATCTTATATTTTCAAAAAGGGTTGATTAAACAATTTAGACTTAGAGCTCGAATTATAAATTAATTAAATTTTTCTTCTAGTTCGAAATCCAGGGAATGTGATTCCACATGCACATCACTTCGAAGATGAATATTTTAGCTGTGAACCGGCTGCTCTTGAGCTTGGCTGTGTCATAAATAATGTTCGACACATTATTGTTTGTGGCCATAGCGATTGTAAAGCGATGAATCTCCTCTACAAATTGAAGGATCCTGACTTTAGTTCGCAAGTAAGAACGTTTTCTTAAGAAAAATCTCAAAGTTGTACTAAATTTTGTTTGTTGTTAGAAAAATCGCCGACTCTCACCCCTCCGCTCCTGGATGTGCAAACATGCTGGATCGAGTTTAACCAAATTCACCGAATGGAAAAACAACGGAATGAAGGATCCCCTCATCTTCTCCTCTGAAACACCCAATAGAAAATTCGTAGCATACATCGATCCCGAAAATAAATTTGCTCTCGAAGATAAGCTCTCACAAATCAACACTCTGCACCAACTTTCTAATGTTTCGTCGTATGGTTTTCTCAAGGACCGATTGAAAACCCATGACTTGCATATCCATGCCCTTTGGTTTGATATCTACACAGGAGACGTTTACTTCTTTAGTCGTGGAGCAAAACGATTTGTTCCAGTCGATGAAGATAATTTTCATAAGCTCTCTGAAGAAGTGCGAAAATATTATTCCTAGAATGGAAGCCAAACGGGATAGTCCTACCGAATCAATGGTTTAAAAGACAAAGTGATATTTTTATATGTAAATAGTTTAGTCACTGTTTTTTTTTTATAATAATGAATTTTTAAGACAGTTTATTTCCTTGTATATTAGGCTATAGTTGTATGTTTATAACGTTATTCAAAAAATATATGTATTATTGTTATTTATATACTAAATGAAAAAAAAGAAAACAACTTTACTTCTATTAAACAAAAAAAGAAAAGAAAAGGGAAGCATATAACAAGCTAAGAATTATGGCCAACGTTCGTTTTAATCTCAGTGATATTGATGACTCACAGCATTGCTATTCGGGTTCTCGAGCTCTTCAAAGTATTTGCGAGCATTTCGAATATTGACTAAAGTCGCTTCGGATGGCATACTCGGATCCGACATAACCACCATTATGTAAGTGTTACTCGTAAAGGTGTCTATGAATGCGGCAAACACGCTATTTCGAACTTCCATCGATTGGAACTTTGCACCGAGCTTAGAACAGCTTAGTTTAAATTGTTTGATGATATTGGAGACTTTTTCGAAACGATGAGAATCTCGATATTGTCGACTTTGACAGTGGGATATCACAAGAAATGTAGCCTTTTCGAAGAGGAGAACTTCGTCAGCGTCTATGACATTGGCGAAGTGGGCTAGAGAGTTTTCAAGTGCGGCTACATTTGGTATGAGCATTGTAACAATGCTTGACCAAGCTCTATTAACAGTTAAGGAAATTCAATTATTGTTGTCATAAAGAAAAGCAAGAATAAATACCTGTAAAGTGTTTCATCCCAAATACTTGTCCGGAAGCAAGTGATATTGCCAGGACGAGATAAGCGAATTAAGTCTTCTTCGCGGCCTTTAAACAGACTATCCCGTTGCTCTTCCGCAACCAGATCCATTTTATGAATGAGGCAGAATATTTTTGCATTGGGAGAGTTCTGAAAATTAAAATTTAAAAATAAGTATCAAATCCGATAGGAAGGACGAACATAGTAGTATAATTAAGAAGGCATTGCTAACAATCGTTAAAATAATAAGATGGATGCCGCCACAATTCGGAAGAAGGCCTAGGAGGGTCTTCAACACTTCCTACTCCATGTAGGATAACAATGAACGTAGGAGTGCTTGCTCATTCCGAACAGCTAAGTTCAGAAGGACTTCAAACGTTATTCGCAAGAAAGATACTTCGACAAGACATGAGTTACACAAGCGTTTCTCCGATAGGCTAGGTCCAAAAAAGACGCAAAAAAGTGTCTTATCGTCCCATCATTGGGGTAGGGGAGAATGTTCTAGAAAAAAAATTCGTCGGGTGAGTTTGGGGTACAAACTTGGAGACAATGCTGTATTTTGTTGCTAGTATTATGTTTGTTGCTGATAAGCGACATACTGCGCGTAACCTTAAGAGATAGCGCAGGAATTCAATGGACTTTGACATGCGATAGATGGCGAGAAAACCAGAAATCATGGTGCATAAAATTAATTAAAGCAAAACAATGAGGTGTTTAGCTTTGGAATTGGCTGGCACTGAAGGTATCATTAGCCGCATAAGGATAGCAGAGGCCAGAGGCACCAATTGCAATGTTGTCTTAAACGTATACAGCCCGATTATCTTACACGTTTGGAGAATTTGCCGAGCAGAGACAAGGTGTTAACGTACACATTCGAAATACTACATACGCCAAAGAAACTATTCTAAAAATCAGAGAAAATATTCTCCCGATCGGAGTGCGTCCATTCTACGAGTTTAAAATAAATTAATGCTGCTGCGACGATATATAATATGTTCGTCAGGTGACTTAAGATTTAAAAAGAATGAGGGCAGTCATAAGAGAAAAGACTCTTGAAACTCTCATACAAGAGGAAAATGAAACTGAGTCGATAACGCACGGCGTATCGAAAAGGAAACGACTGTGTTGCAGTAAAGCAACATAGGAAGGAAGAGATGAAGGATCTGTATACCATTGTTTATGAGTATGGCTAGTTAATAAGCAACAAAGATTCAGTTTGTTTTCAATTTCAGATGTTTTGGAAACAAAAGAATTAAACAAATTTGTCTTTGGTAGTATGAACAATTAAAATGTTATGAAAGCATGTTTAATACTCACTTGCAGCAGGGCCTCCAGACATGACTGATAATAGTGAACATCACGCTCCAATTCCCTGCTCTCAACATCGAACACATAAATCAAAACTTCGACATTACGAAAAATGTTATCTTTTTGCGATGCAAAATATTGCTGCATAAATGATTCCTGTCCACCGCAATCCCACAGATTGAGCACAAGATTGCCAAGAAATCTAACATGTGAATGCTCAACATCGACTTTAAAGTTAACATTAATAATTGGTATAAAATGTATTAATAGATTGCAAGTTTTGATAATTTCAAACAATAAACTCACTCGTCGCTCCAAGTCGGGTGGTGTCTCTGGCTATGTAGTTCGCAAATATTATGGATCTCATACTGGTTTTCCCAGATCCACTTTTGCCCATCAAAAGGACCTTAAATTGAAAGAAATATTTATTACTGAAGATGTAAATTAAATAGGGTATCACGAAATTACCTTCTTTTTCATGTTGAATTTGTTTTGTTTGTTAAAAAATTAAAATTTATTAAGTAGTGTTTTGGTTGTTTTCGTTTAAATGACTTTTCTTTTATCATTTGACAGATCAAAATAAAAAATTAAAAAAAATGATAAAAGCAGCAGAATTGTCAAATCTTTTTATGAACACATTCAGCGATTCACATTGAAGATGATAAGGTAGTGTGGCCGACTGAATATTACACATTTTAACCGTTATTATTCAAAACAACATTTTCTCTATATATTTTTTTAATAGTGCTAAGGATAGCTCGTCAGTCTATGCTCCTCAGGAATAAAGAAGGAAATTTGAGATTCGGATTCTTTTATATGTATATTTTCTTTCAATGGGACCGCCTAATATTTGCACTGCTGCATTCGATGTTAAACCAAACCAGAGCTCCTTTCAATGAAATGCAGATAACTACAGTTGAAAAAAGCGAATTGACTTGTTAAAATATACTTGTTTTATTATATACTTAAATATAAAAAAATAGAGTGGCGCGACAGCTCTTGAAAACCCAAGGCCTAAGTGGCTTACACTCAACAACAATTCTCTGAGTGCATGTGAAGAATTGAGGGGGCCTACAATTTAACGCCGATTTCAAACGGCAAAATAATGGTGAAGGCAACCGAGATAGAAAACCTGTCAAAATATAGAAAAAATGCAGAAACACAAAAATGAACACATGGGCACGTTCAGTTTGGTCTTGGTTACGCTATCTAAAGGCCCAACTATAAGTGCTTAAGGCCAGAACTATAATTAACGGAACGGCGCGGACGGAGCCGTCCGTACTTGAACAAGAGAACAAGAGAACAAGAAATACATAGATTGTGCCCCAAATAGCGGATTGCTCCGTTTCGTCAGTTTTCGATCAGGATTGATTACGGATGTAAACTGCGCTTCCTTTTACTTTTTAGGCCGTGTGCGAATTGGATGAATTGTGGTTAAAAATTGATGAATTTTTAACCACTACTGTCATATTTTAACCTGCTCCGCAGCTAGTCAAATTTTAACACATTTTAATTCAATGCGAAATGTCAAAATTTAACCAAACGTCAAGTTTTAACGCATTTTTAACTGAATTCGCACACGGCCTTTATTCAATGCGAAATGTCAAAATTTAACCAAACGTCAAGTATTAACGCATTTTTAACTGAATTCGCACACGGCCTTTATTCAATGCGAAATGTCAAAATTTAACCAAACGTCAAGTTTTAACCACTTTTTAACTCAATTAGCACACGGCCTTATGGACAAAAATTTGACAGCTTACTGGATTTATTTATTTTTCTGTTGAGACAGTCGATTTGTTGTTGATTTTAAGTAATTATTTCTTGTACGTGTTAATTAGTTGTATGGCCAACAAAATAAGCAAACTATTGAAAACGAAAAACAAATGTTTTATTTTGAAAGATACTCTGTACACAACCGTCCATTATGGATAACTTGCTTACTTGACATTTCGGAAGGGAGCGTTTTGTTTGGTTCTGAGTTCTGACACT
This sequence comes from Sphaerophoria taeniata, assembly GCA_943590905.1. Classification (NCBI taxonomy): domain Eukaryota; kingdom Metazoa; phylum Arthropoda; class Insecta; order Diptera; family Syrphidae; genus Sphaerophoria; species Sphaerophoria taeniata. The sequence goes on from OX016540.1 coordinate 133,442,565, forward strand.
AGCTTCCGTTTGCTTCCGCTCATTATAAAATAAAAAAATAAATAGAGTGGCGCGACAGCTCTTGACGAGCCAAGGCCTAAGTGGCTTACTCTCATCAACAATTCTCTGAGTGCGTGTCAAGAATAGAGGGGACGATTCCGAACGGCAAAGATGAGAAGCACTTTTTCTTGACATCTTGATACTCTTGGAAGTTTTGTCAATTCTTCGCAAGAGGCAGTACCCGTCAAAGATGAAATAAAAATTTTATGGGCACGAGTAGGACTCGAACCCACGACGTTCTGCTTAGCAGCCAACGCACCTAACCACTAAGATACGGGCAACCGATCATTATAGTTAGCCCTAAAGTGAACTTAAGTTAATGTAAAAAAAACTGGACAAACATTTTCTTAAGTTAAGGCCCAACTATAACTGCTTCAGTGAACTTAAGCTAATGTCGACAAAAATTTTGTTTGTTTGATTTTTTAAAACACAAAGTTTGCTCATATCTCGTTAACTACGAGTCCAAATGCGAAACGGATGTCATTTTCGTGTTTCTCGATTTTTTACTTGCGACAATAGAATGTAAAGCAAGTATTGAATTCGTAAAAAAAAGTTGAGATTTTGATGAAATATGACATTACGATGATAGAGAAATCGAAAAAAGGGTCCGGCGATTCCACTCGTCTGTCTGTCTGTAAACGCACTTACAGCCTTAACCACTGGTCCGATTGACTTCAAACTTGAAAATTAGTGGTTTGAACGAATTCGCGATAGTGTTTTTTTTAATTTTTTTTTTCAAGATCAAAATTTAGGGTAGTCACCATACAATTTTTTGGGTGCCGTGCAATAACGCCGAATTCTGAAATATTAATATTAGATTTTACATTTCAGTTAATCCTACATTTTTGAGAATTTGATCAAATGAAAATTAAAAATGATTAAGAATTTGGAACTTGAAACCAAAAATATACTACAGGTACAATTTCCAGCGAGCGTAGCGAGAGAAAAAATTTTTCCCCAAATTTGTGATGTGAAAATAAAAAAAATTCGCGCGAATTTTTCATTCTATTTTTTCAAACTTTGAATGAAATTGAATCTTATCTCATAAGTCAAAACTATGAGCCGAAATTCAAAAAGACTTGTTAGAACTACTATCTGTTATAGAAAGAGCATACTACGACTTCTACGAGTATTTGAATCTTAAATCTGACGAGGTCATATATAAATCATCCTTACTTAATTGGTGATTTAAGTGAAGATAAAAATTAAATCTGAGCATATCTTTTTTATTTTTAAACAGCTTCTTAAACCGGCATTGTTCTTTTTAAGAATATCTAATAAAATAAATAAATCTTTGTATTTTTCGCTTTATTGCATTTTGTTTTTTTGTGTTTTTGGTTTTTGTGTTTGGTTTTTTGAGGTTCATATATACGTAGGTTTTCGTTTTTGGATTTTTGGCTTTAGCTCTGAGATTTTTGGCTGTTTTTAGGGTTCCGTACACAGAGTGTAAACGAAACCCTTATAACATCACTTCGTTTTCTCTTCATTCGTCTTTCACAAGCGATTTCTTCGAATCTGCTAGGCCGATTGCAATGAAATTTGGTACACAAATTTAAGTATTCAGTAGTAATCTAAAAATGTTGTTTTCATGTTTTTAAGATAAACAGTTCCCCCCCCCCTTTACACTCTTTTATGGGATTTTCTTTTGTTGTATTGATTTTGTACTTTATGTGTTGTGAATAAAATTTTCGTACCTTTCCACCGGATTTGAACCTGGATCACTTCACTCATATGCCAGACGTCGGTCGCTAACCATTCGACCATGGGCCCTAATGTACCCAACTAGTACAGTTTGAATACCATTAAAAAAACAATTTGTATGCCCTCATCCAAAATATAAGACCTTTGTCACAAGACAATACATGTGTGATGTTAGCTGGATAGGATAGTAGAGTACTCGCCTGATGCTCTTGCCGTGCCTGGTTCGAATCTTGTCGGATGATTGCTTTTTTTTTTCTTTTGTATTCGTATTACAATGAGACTTAATTTTTATGATAAGTTAAACTCTTGTTTGGTATATAAGAAGAGACATTCTATTCGAGTTATAATTAGTTTTTTTTTTATTGTTGAATATTGCAAAAATATCAATTGTTTATTTGCTGAAGAAAAAATAAAGTTCCTTATTTCTTTCTTACTGTGGTGTTTCGTTTTGTTTGCCGATGGCCAACATTTTTGTTTGTTTTTAGGGTTCTTACACAGGTGAAAACGAAACCCTATAAGATCAGTTCGTTTTCCTTTTATTTGTCTTTCACAAGCGATTTCTTAGAATCTGCTTAGCTGATTGCAATTAAATTTGGTTCACAATTTCTAGAGTAGATAGAAGTGATCCAGATTTTTAAGATACACAGTTTCGAAGTCATTGAATGAAATAGGCAGAAAGACTATTCAAATTATTTTCCAAGAAAATGTTTGGTTTCAAATCTTAATCCTTGTATAAAAAATCCTTCAAAACTGAAAGAAAGTAGGGTCGGATAATCAAGTACGGAACCCTCCTCAAGCGAGTTTATCTCGCACCTGTCCACTTTTTTTTCATTTGGCTTTATCAGCGGCGGATTTAGAATTTCAATCTGGGGGGGTTTTCGATTGAAAAAAAATGTCAGTGTAAATCTAGTCTATGGAATTTATATGTAAAACGGCCCATACACAGCACCCTTGTGTGAACACAAAAAAATATGAAATGTGAATGCAACATGCCCATAGACATCACACCGACCGTGACACACACAATCCGATGTTCACACAATTGTGTGCCCTGGGGCACACCAGCATTTATTTTGTGGGTTTCAGACTTGAACCCATCCAATACAACTTGTACAGAGCAGTTCAAAAGAAAGTTTCTAATCCAACGAAGGAGTGAGTCATCAATACCGAAAGCACGCATTTTTGATAAGAGAGCCTGGTGCCAAACTCTATCAAATGCCTTTGAAATATCAAGTGCAACAATCTTATTTTCTCCAAAGCGATGTAAAGATTTGTTCCACTGTTCGGTGAGATTAAATCACCAGTGGACCTGTTGGTGTGAAAGCCGTACTGTCGGTCATTAAGAAGCTTTCGTTCTTCAAGATATTTCTTAAGCTGATCATTTATCAGCGTTTCCAAGACCTTAGAAAGAAGGGACGTTAGTGCGATCGGACGATAATTGGAGCGAGAGGAGGATTCGCCCTTTTTGGGTATAGGCTGGACAAATGCCCAGAAGAATAGGATAGATGGAAAAGCTTGCGCAAGGGTTTTGCCAGAGTTGAAGAACACCACTTCAGAACAATAGGGGGATACCATCCGGGCCAGCTGATTTGTGTATGTTGAGATCTCTTAGGACCCTCGCTCAGATCCTGAAAAAATTATTGAGACCGTCCCAGTCGGCTTTCTCGTACTGCCAAACGGTGGTTCTCTCAGAGCTATTTCTTTAACTAGGATTTTTTGACCCGACAAATTTGCGGATGGTCATATCGAACATCATGCGAATTATTTTCGAAAGAGTAAGTTGATCAATTGATCTGCTTGGAATCGGCTGGATTCAATTTCCTGTTGAGTTCAGTTTTGGGTAAAATTGGACGAGTTAGGCTCAGTTTTTTGGGGGGTGTTTGAACCCCCACCCCCCGTAAATCCGCCACTGGGCTTTATGATCATTTTCAAAGGTGACGTCAAATAACGCCCTACGAAATAAGGCCCACCTTAAATGCGGCTTTATTTCAATTGCATTGTGGAAATAAGGCCACATTTTACAAGAAAATAAGGCCGCATATCCAGAAACAAAAACAAAAATGACGCACTATTGTGCGTGATAAGGGTGACGTGAAATAACGCCCAACGAGATTGAGCCGAATTTGAAGTTCGGCCTTATTTCCTTTTCAAAAATGAAACTACCCCAATTTGGCTTTAATTCTTAGGTCAGTTAGAAATTGCGCCAACGAAATTCCTGGATAAAGACCAAATTTTCAAAACAATTTTTCGGCTTTTTTGCAATCTTAAAAAGGAAAGAGCGCAAAAATTCTTTTGAAACAAAATAACTGAATTCGTTGTAATTTTTTTTTCGCACGAATTTTCTGATTCGCAAAATTGAGCCCTTCGCAATCGTTTGATAGTTTTTTTCCCGTTATATATGATCGGCAGCTTGAAAATTGTTTCAAGAGTAGATTTGTTTCATAAATCTACATATGTTTATACATCCTTTTTCTTTCCTTATGTAGGAACAAAATGACTCTTTTAGATCATTTTTTTCCTGAAAACAGAACCTACAAAATTTCAAAGTTTCTAAATAAAGTTTCTAAATAACGAAAAATGTTTATTTAAAAAAGTAATTAAACTTAACATATATTCATATAATCAACATAAATATAGTAGATATACATTAACATGTTCTTCAACTCTAAACATTTTCTTCTATTCCACTGCAAATTTTGCAGAGAATTGCGTTGTTATTTTTACATGAGTTTATCTATAGAAAAAATTTATGTATTAACAAAAATAGATTTTAATTTATTTACTTGATATAAAATTTAAATTAAGAGAAAAATAGTCGTCATTCGCGCAGCGGATAAATTTTGTTGCCCGAGAGAGAATCAATTTGGGGTGTGAAAATAAAAAAATTCGCGCGAATTTTCTTATTTTCACACCCCAAATTGATTCTCTTTTGTTCAAAAATTTTTCCGCTCGTTTCACTCCCAATCAAACCAAATCGATTTTGAATGTTCCATCGATTTTCCATGTTCATCCTCAGACGAAAGTGAAAAAAGATGCTCAAAATGATTCATTGTAATACAGCACCTTCTCTCCAGGCACAAGCGTGCATTACAAAGGTGCATGGCCGGATTTAAGGGAGGGCAAACGGCGCCACTGCCCGGGGCCTCCACAAAAGGGGGCCCCCACAATGAGACTACTACAAACAAATATAGCTATTGCTCAAGAACTGTTAAAGTACAAACACAGTTTCGCCCTTGTGTTCCAAATAGCGTGTATGCACATTACATTATTGTTACAGAAATAACCCATATCTTACCTTTTACTACCTTTCAATTTTTTACTTGTTCATACTTCACTTGTTTAAATCTAGTTTTTATTTTTCTCTATATATTCTTAAAATCATAAATTATAATTTGTCAGTCTGTAATAATCGCCTGAAACTTTCACTAGTATAAAGACAAATAAGTATTTTGGAAAATCTGATTTTTCTGAAACAAGTACATTCTTCTGATTTAAGCAGTTAGCCGAGTATGAACCAATTCTGTCATCCCTTTGTATTTGCCTCTTATGTTTGCAGCGTTGTCGTACGATTGGCCGCGGCAATTTTTTATATCTATTTGATGATCACCTAATCATTTGAGGAGAGCTATTGTTGTGACTTCGCCACTATGACTGCAGTTTGGTAAAAACATAAGAAATCTTTCCTTTGGCGTTGGAATTCTGATCGAAAAATTGTCGAAGAAAAAAAGCGGACAATTTTACGTCTTGAAAGAGCTACTCGTCGATCTTTTCGAGCTGAAGCTACGAAAGGCATAGTCGACGGATATTCGAAAATCGTTGAATATCTTCCGATAAAGAGCAAAAAGGCATCACGAGGAATGAAACAGCGCCCCTTCTTTAGAAGATGAGTGCTCTCGAAATCACTTTATTCGCAAGCTTTTGGAAGTATATCTTGTAGCGTTTCAACGCTACAAACATTCATTGAAATCATTCGTAAAAGCGAAAAGAAATGATGTCGATAAATACTAGGAAGCTGCCAGACTACGAATACGTACAATCACGCGACTGGACCAGAAGGAAAAGCGTGATGTTGAATCCGCTCGATTACGGAAAAACGCAAGACGCAAATCTGTTACCGAAAGTATCTTTTACAAAGTATCCGTCTTTATTCCTGCAGTGATCGACCAACTATTCGTTTCTCTTATAGAAAGATTGCGTAGGTATGCTTATAAAGCTGTACGATCGAGGTTTGGATTTTTCAATCACATTGAGAAGATGGGTGCTGAAAATTTACCAGCTGCAGAAGAGGCATTGGTGAAAGTTTATGAAGATGATTTAGAACCTAGTCTTAGTAATGATTTGTTTCAATTTGTGTCTTCGATCGATTCATACAAGAATGGGACAACCAATCTCCGGAACTTTTTTATTACCAAATCCTAAAAGATTAAAATATCAGAGCTACATTCCCAAATCTTGAAATTACATTGAGAATGTATTTGGTTTTGATGGTATGAAATGGCCCTGGAGAGGGCTCATTTTCAAAAATGAAAATTATAAAAAAATAGACTTCGAACCACGATGGGACAAAACCGTCTAATCTTTCTCTCCTGAGTACCTACCTATAGAAGTGATCTACTTCGGGAACTGGATTTCGGCGAAATAATCAACTATTTCTCGAAGGAAAAAGCTCGGACGGTTCCGTTCGTTAGCACTAAAATTTAATTATTCTTGTTTCCAATTATATTTCTCATATGTTTGTTAAATAATAAAATAAAATATTCTTGGTTTCACAATAAATAATTAGGTATAATCTCAACTGTAAAAAACTGTCCATTCTACATTCTTGGAAAATAATAATTTGGGGCCTCCACTCTTTTGCCGGCCCGGGCCTCTAGACTTCTTAATCCGGCTCTGCAAAGATGCGTGTTGGTTCCTTTTCCAAAACGGCAGCAGCTTTCAAAAATGAATTGCTCTGTCAATTTTGTCGACAAATAGTATATATAAAAATGGTCCTATTTATTTATAAGACTTTTTTTAGTTGTAGTTATGTGTGTAGTATACACATTTTTTTGTTTTATTTTTACGATGAACTTTTTTTTGTAGAACCTACAAATAAATTTATTGATTCTCATAAAACACTTTTTTTTTCATTTGGGACTTTTGTCCGATAGAAGATAAAATAAATTTGGGACTACTGACCCACCATAGTGACCCACATAGGTAGGACTTCTGACTTCGGGACCTAATTTTGCATAACTTCAAATCGAAATTCTGCCAAATTGGTATTATTTCGTTTTCTAGATCGAAATAAAGCCAAATTTTTCGAATTAGGCCTTATTTCGTTTGGCGATATTTCACGTCACCAAACTCATCATAGTTCAAAGTTTCGCCAAATTTCTAGGAATGTATTTAGAACCAAAGGTTCAATACTCTTAATGCAAGACAGGCACTTTCCATTTCTTTTCAGTTGTAATACAAAGTTCAAATTTGTTACCAATGCAAGAAAAATAATTCGACTCGATAAAAGAGCAACCATCTGAAAGTGTCAAGTTAAATAAATTAAACTGGTCACACAAGACAATGGATAAATAAGAGCAAAACTCCAGTCTTCACTCTATCTAAATGCAGTTTCATGAAATGGAAAATGTGCGACAATTTAAAACTCAAAGATACACAAAACTTAAGGCCATTCCATTTCAATTTTATCTTGTTGGGGAAAAAACATAAACAAAATTTGGTCGTACCGTTCAATTTATTTATGGTGAGGCTATGTGACGTGTGTGGGAATATATAACGTATGACGAAATCCACAAAGCCGATGAGTTGCATACGCACAACACTAGCCCCAAGCCCCCCAATGCCCCCATCGCGATAAAAAAAGGTTCTCTCTTCGAAGTGCAAGTTTATTTGCTCTCAAAACAGGGTGATTCCATAATCAAATCATTAAAACAAAAGTTAAGTTAAGGGTAATGAGTTTTTTATGCACGTATGTATCTGGAAGAATCTTTATGACCGTTTGACAATGCTTACAATGTTTAAAACGGTATATTGTTTCACATGATTTAAAGGTTTATAAGAAGAAGAAGAAAAGTAGCATTCAAACTTTTGCTCAACTCTGAGGCTCTCTAAAGACCCTTTTTCTGTTTCGCAATTATGAGTTGAAGTTTTTATTTTTTTCTCTATTGATGCCTTATTCGCTTCAGTAATACAAAAACGATCACCAAAAAATATTAAATGAGTAGGTACAATACAAAAAAATAAATAAACAAAAAAGTTGTAACACTTATTCACTCTTTCAGCTCTTTTACAGTAGCGTTGTCGATTGTTACTCTCTGTATGTATGTATAGCTACCAGTAGTGTCAACAGCTTTTTTTGGCTGTCGAATTTCTTGGCTGAATTTTTATATTTAAAGTTGGAGTCAGTTCTACTAAACTGTTGGAGTTGACAAATAGTGCACCGCGCAAAGTTAACTGTATTTTTTTGTAAAAGAAATCCATTAACCAGTTTAGTTTAAATACAAAAAATATGTTTTCAATAAAAACAATTTTTGTTTTGATTGCCAGTGCAAGTTTTTCAATCACCAATGCTGTAGAGCAAAAGGTAAACGTGCCCGCACAATTAAAAACAACATGAGCAAAAACCTAATGTTGATAGATTTAAGCTGTGCTAACAAATGCTTAACCGTTGACGGCAAAACAAACACACCAGTTACTTTGAAATTTAATTTGATCAGTTTAGCTCATTTGTTTAATAACTGAAAAAATATTCTTCTACTTTCTTTTCGTAAAAATTAACAGAATTTTTATTCAGAATATTCCATTTATTTACATATCGTGAAAATATTAAACCGTTGGAAGTTTTTAAAAATGAGAAAGTATGTTAAGCGTCTTCAAATTATATACATAGGTACCAAGCTTAATCGAGTCATTCGAAAATTTTGTAAATTCAAACTTGTAGTGCGAAAAATGCACTCAAATCGAATTTTGAATCTTATCAACTTTATAATCAATTATCAAATTTATTACTTTTATAATTATTTCTTTCGCAGTTTGACAGAACTAAGGTGTGTACGTAAATAATATTTTTTTGTTATCTGTCATTTCTTTTGCGGTCATCCGACAGGCACCGCTTAGATGGAACTCGTGATCAAACCACAATTGATAGATTTATACAAAAAATATCTCTCACTAATTGCCAAACATTTAATAGAGTTTAATGCTTCGATGTCTGGTATCGTTACTCTCACCTCTGGGCTGGTACTCCAGTGACGTACTTAAGTCTTTTGGACAATATCCAAAACAGAGCATTCAAGATGATTGGTGATCATTCACATCTCTTGAACGTCGTCGGCGTAATGTCTCACTTACCCTATTTTACCGATAGGTACTTCAACGGTATATGCGCTGTCCAGTTGCATTCCTCCCCTTTAGATATTCAACTGTAATACCCGTGCCTCCAGGAATGCCCATCAGTTCACGCTTGAGCCCAACTTCGGACGTACTGTCATGTAAAGAGATCCCGTTCCTTAGCCTTACCTTTGTATAGTACCTTATAGTATTTTCAGCGTCGAGAATTTTAAGTTGGAAACTTTACCCGTCTTGGCGCTGGCAGTTATTCATGGAAACTATAGTACCGACATAAATTAATTACTATAAGGTGTATATACAAAGGCCATACTACGCGAATGTGGAACTCTCTTCCACACTCTGTCTTCCTCAAGAATTCAAAACCCAATGTTCACCGACACCTCCTTTTACATCATCTATCCTTTCCCTTATTCTCGCACTGTGTTCTCGGCAAATGTAGGGTAATGAAAAAAGTCCTTAAGTTGCGCGTTGATTATAAAAAAAAAAAACGCCGCCATTTCCATTCAATGTTGGCTCTGAGCTTTTCCATCGGGCGTTGTTGTTGGTGGCTTGTTGGCATATACAATTACTTAACTAATCCCCAAAGAAAATAGTCTAGAGACGATAAATCGCACAAACAAGGCAGTCAGTCGATTGGCCCATTTCTTAAGATAACATACGCTCATCAAACATACTCGGCAATAAATCGATTGCAAGGTGAGCTGTGGGGCTGGGCTGGTGACGCCTTCCTCCTTCTCCTAATTCGGGAAAAAATAATCGGTAATAATGGTGCAATAACGCTGGCCATTGACTGTAACGTGACAACCGTTATCGTCGATTAAAAAAATATGGCTCAATAACGCCATCGGCATGCAAACCCTACCAAACAGTTATTTTTTGTGGATGAAGTGATGGATCATGAAATTGGATTTTCACCCCAGAGTTAACTAATTTCTTGCTTATTAGCGAACTAAATTGAGGCAAAAATGAGCTTCGCTAAATCATTAGCGCATCTTGGCGCATCTTCTCCAGAGCTCAATCGGATAACGTACGCCGCTTCGTCATCCATCAGCTTCACTTCTTAAATCAGCTTGATCTTGTATAGGTGTAAAACAAGATCTTTACGCAAAACTCGACATAACGTTGTCTGAGCGATACTCAAGTCTTGAGAAAGCCATGGAATTGACTCATTTGGATCGTTTGCTATAGACTCCTGAACTGCAAAGATATTTTTGACACTTCAACCAACGCATTGTCTCACTGACAAGGCAACATTATACAACGAATATGCACTCGTAGACTCAAATGTCTGTGCCGACAATATTTTTAAAATTATGATAAGCTCATAAAGTAATTAAATTCTCTACTTTTTGGTGGCAGTTTAATCTTAAATATCAATCATTAATCATGAGCTGATCGGTACCGGCTATTGATAACGTCTTTGTTGCTCTAACTGATATGGACTTCAAATGCTCTTTAATGATTGATGACTTTATCTTAAGTAGAAATGCTTGTTTTTGACATAACATTGTTCAAAATGTTCACATTTTTTATTTAAAACGATCATCATTCATCACTATGAATGTCAAAGAAAAAATTCAACGGTTCAGATTTCGTAGAGGAGGCAAAAGTTATTGTTGAAGTTTAAGTTTTAGATAACCAATCAACCAAAAGCTAACCAAACTTTCGTATAGAATAACAAAGCAATATGTGTCTAGCTTTTTTCCAGAAATTTCAGAGTTTTCTTATGGTTTTCTTCGAGCACAATAATAATAAAAATATAATTTTTCGGTTTCAAAAATTTTTCACGCTTTCCCGGAATTTTCTGAATGTTACATCCAAAACTTTCTATTTTGACATTTGCGTGTAATTTTGCGAAAAAAAAAATCAGTAGGTAGGTATTTATCCTGCAGCTGATATTATGGAAACCTGGCATTTCAGTAAAAATTTCAACAAAAATTCGGAATCATTCGGTGCAATATTTGCAAAAACAAAATCATACATTCCAATCTCGCCCCAATAGGCAATTACAAGTTCAGTGTAAACATTTGGGTCTACATAATTCGTTCTTTGATGTTGACGTGTCAGCTACGTACTCCGATTGGGCTCTGGAGAAGATGTGTCAAGTTGAATTTCATCGCAATCTTCAGTAACAAAGCTCATTTTTTGCTGAATTCTGTTCCTCCTTCCTGTTCCGGTTGAAATCCACATTCGCTTCATGAATCCCCATTTTATCCACAAAAAATTACTGTTTGATATGATTTGCATGTCGGTGGCATTAGGCTATATTTTTTCGTTGCCTATAACGATCGTCACCTCACGATACTGTGAAAGATATGGGACTTGGACGACATGAGGTTTCAACAGGATGGTGCCACAACCAAAAGACACAGTACACCTTACAATCGATTTATTGAAGAGCAAGTTTGATAAGTCTGTTATCTCAGGAAGTGGGCCAGTCAATTGCCCTTTTCGTTTGTATAATTTAATAATACATACCTACATTAAGTCATTGGTTCATGGACATCAGCCGACGAGACGTTGGAAGAGCTCAGAGCCAACATTGAACTCGAGAAAGCGACCGTTTTGGCCGAAATGAATGACCGTGTCATAGAAAATTGGGTTGGAATCGACTGCTGCATTCGTGCCTGCGGCTGCGGGTGGCCATATGAAAGACGTCGAGTTTCATCCATAAATGTTTTGATTTTACTTACTTACTTAAGGTGGCGCTACAGTCCGTTGTTGACCTGGGCGGAGGCGAAATCATGGATATGTGCAATTTAGAAAGGAAACACGATTTCCAAGTACATATGGTGAAAATTTGAAGTGAACATGCTGACCTACACCTTCTCGTGGTGCCTCCGAGAGGTTCTTGTCAATTTATTGGCATGATCTTGCGGACGTAGGCAGCTTTAGTCTAATGGAATTGGCGAATTGAAGCAGGAAGTATAATGAAGAACAATGCGATCCTTAACAGATACTATGGCCCATAACATAGTAAAGGAGGAAAATACGATTAACGAGTACCGAATGTGGATAAACGCCAAGGAAGTTAGACAAAATGTTGGGTGTGTCCCTTGATTGGCTGGTCCATTCCTTCGATCAATGTGGATATACTTGACAGAGGGTGAGCAGTGTCCCTCGTCCGCCAGTAGGACAAAAGCAGCAAAAACAAAAAAGATGTCACAAAAAACAAAATATGTATAACTAATTGTTATACAAAGAAATATATGTGACCACCCCCCACCCAGGGGCAATTGGGTACCGCGGGTAGTGAATTAGCAACTCACTTGTGGGATGGACCTTCGCGGGGGTTGTGGTTATCTGAGTTTGGCCTCAGCTGCTATTCGCAAATCACGGTAACGACTCTCTTTCGCTGATGAAAGTTGAGCGGTATCTGTGACCGGACAACGGCTCTTCTTTCGTGTGACTGAAGGTTGAGTGGCAGTTCCGCGAGTTGCCTGAATAGTAGTCTAGAATCAAACCAAGATGAATAAGAGCTGGCACTAATTCAATTGGTACTGGTGTGGATCTAGATGCAGGGTACCCGCTTCTTTCTTTTGAAAGTTGAGGTGTTCTTTTGTATTCTGGTGGATCATCAGGAAGAGGTTTAGTGCCCTCTTAAATAAAGCATAGTGACATTGCCGACTTCGGTTGGAAATTGTCACGCCGACAGTGTGGATAGGTCCACCGTCAGATAAGGCTTAGTTGCCAGGTGCTGACGTTAAAATCTTTCTTAATCTGTTGACCTGGGCCTCAATCAGCAGTCTCCGCCAGCCAGCTCGGTCCTTAGCTAACTATCTCCAGTTTAGCACTCCAAGTTGATTGAGGTCCTCTCCCACTTGTGTGCGCCACCTGACCCGCGTTCTTCCTCTCCTTCTACGTTCCTCGGGAATAGTGTCGAAGGCTTTTCGGGCCGGAGTATTATTGGTGTCCATCCGCTCTAAATGACCGAGCCCGTAAGGTTCCCTGCTGTATCCTCTTCTCCATTCCCCATCAAATGCACACGGGGCCAAAGATGGCCCGAAGAACTTTCCTCTCGAAACAGCCTATGGCACATTTATCCGATTTTTTTCAGGGCCCTTGCTTCTGCACCATACAGCAGGACTGGGATGATGAGGGTGTTGTACAGTTTTACCTTAGTTGCTCGAGAGAGGGCTTTTCCACTCAATTGCTTTCTTAGCCCAAAGAAACAGTGACTAGCAAGAGTTATTCTTCGTCTGATCTCGGCGCTGGTGTTATTGCCCGTGTTAATAGCGGTAGACAATACGTAGACAAACTCCTCTACTACCTCGAAGTTGTATGCGTCTATTGTGACGTTCTGTCCGAGCCGTCGGTGTTGGGTGTCTTTCCTCGAAGACAGCATATACTTCGTTTTTCCTTCATTTTTGCCGCTTCTGTCCCAATTCTTACAAAGGCACCATTGACGTCACGCTGTGTTCTTACGAAGTTAAAGATAGATAGATGGAAGATAGTGCCTCTGGTGTTGACGGCGGAGTTTTGCACTATTTTCTCAAGAACGATGTTAAAGAAATCGCACGACAGTGCATCGTCTTGTCTGAATCATGTTTTGATTTTATTGCGAGCCGAAAATAAATTTTTTGAAAAAGTGTTCAAGTCCTTCTTTAAAAAAATGATGAATCGATTAAGTTAAGGCTTATCTATTTCTCATAATTAATAAGTATATCAAAAGTATGTGTGTCTGGGGCCATAGTACTTCAGTGAACAATTTTTCTTGATCAGAACTAAATAGGTATAACACAGCTTTTTAATGAATTAATTTTTTGCTTTCAGATAAAAGTTTTAATCCTATATGAATCGCTTTGCCCTGACAGTGTTCGATTTATGCAAAACCAACTGGGGCCAAATTATGAATCCCTGAAAAATGTAATCGATATCACATTTGTTCCATTTGGAAAATCTGAGGTAACTCTAAATTTGATTTTACACAATACATCTGTACATAATAATCAACCTATATTCATCATTTTCTGTGTGTTTTCTAGAGCGCAAATGATGGGGCTCAATTCTTCTGCCAACATGGTCCAGCCGAATGCGAAGGCAATCGCATGCAATCGTGTGTTTTGCAACAAACAACCAATCAAGACAGTCAAGTTAAATTTGTCGTTTGTCAAATGAGTGGAAAGTACGATTCTTCAGACCAATATTGTGCCGAATCAGCTGGTTTATCTGGGGATATTAAGTCCTGCATGAGCACACAATTGGGAACTGTTTTGCAATTGGAAGCTGAGAAAATAACACAGTTATATGCTCCTTCTTTCGTTCCTACTATTGTTTATGATGGCGTAAGTTTCGATCGCTGAGATTTTAAAAATTAAATTACATAATAAATAAAATTTCAATTTCATTTCAGAAATTTGATCAACAGTTACAGAATAACTCACTTAAGGACTTCAAAGGCGTCGTTTGCGGTCTATTACAGAGCCGAGGATCTGCTGCATTTTATTCTGTTTGTTAAAATGAAAGTCGTAGTGTTCCTAATGATTTCAAAATAAATAAACTGTAAAAGAAGTAATCCTTAATTGATCAAAGAAGAAGTTTTTGTAAATGAAAATATATTTTCAAAACAAAAAAGCTTTTCCTTTACATATAAATTAAATTTACAATAATTTGCAAGTATAGTTAATTATCGTATTATTTTTTAAAACCAGGACAAGGAACCATATTCTCATAAGTTTGTTAAATTTTTTAAAGTGAAAATTCTTTAATATCGTTGTCATTTTGGGAACCTTTCGAATTGTGTTATTCACTGTGCGAAAGACGTTTTGCTGGAAGTTTGTTATAAAAAGTTAAAGAGATTAATAAGGACCGCGCTACGCTGCGATTATGGCTGTTTATGGCGTTATACCCACAATTTGAAAGGTGTCCTTTTCGATCTGTTTTTCTAAATACTCTTTGATTATTCCACCCTCTTAAAGGCTACTCTTTTGCGAAGTTTCATTTCGACTGCGTTTGGTTGTGTACACAAACATTTTTCCGAAGATTTCACGTGGCTAATCAGAGAAGAAAATGTGCATGACTGGGTCGTACGAACTTGCTCCTGTATTCCAAGACTTAACTCACAAAAACTATTTAAAACTAAAAACATGTAGGTAATTAAAATTTCATAAATAAAAATGTAAATTGAAATATGTACCTCAAAAACACATTTAATCTAAAAAAAAATAGGAATGAATGTAATCTGGGAATGCAGTATTCAAGAATGGGTAAATAAACATATAATATTTGAATTTCGATTTATAATATAGATCAGTTTTCGAGATACAGAATTTTGAAAAAAAAAAGTTTTAAAATATTTTTTAAAAATCCAAAAAATATATGAAATTTGTTTGAACTCAAATTATTATTTAAGCAATATATTCGTACTTTCAAAAAAAGTACGCTGAGAAAATCTGATAACAAGAAAACGGTTCTATGAGGGGAACAATACAAACATACAAAATTTCGAAAAAGTTTAAAAAAATTGAATATTTTGGTTTTTCCTAAATTTTGATCTAAAAAAAAAAAAAAAATGATCCACGCGAATTTGCTCAAACATCTAATTTTAAATTTTGAAGTCAATGGGACCAGTGGTTAAGGCTGTAGGTGCGTTTACAGACCGACAGACAGGCGGACGGGATCGCCCGAAACACTTTTGTCGACTTCTTTATCATAGTAATGTCATAAATGATCAAAATCTCAAGTTTTTTTACGAATTCAATACTTGCCACATATGTATTCTATGTGTCGCAAGTAAAAAGCCATCCTTTACTATATGATTTTCTTTTGTCTGTGCTCATCCAATTTTTCCTAGATAGTTACAAAACTGTATATAGACAGAGGCTGCTGTTGTTTTTGTGTATATGTATAGAAAAAACACGGTTAACCTGAATTTCCTTACAGAAAGTCATCAATTAGGTACTACAATATCTGAATACAGAGACTAATAGCGTTTTTCATTGTGCAAAAGAATTGCCCTTTTTCCTTTTTTTCATGTTTCATTGTCAAAAAGAATGGATACTCTTAGATCAATTCTGAAGAGGAAAGAATAACAACAATTTACAATAAATTTATTGGGTTTCAAGTATATTTCTGTATAGTTGGGTTGAGACAAGAAAAAATCGGGAGGTCTATTCCCCCCGTTTGGCCGGAAGGGGTAGTAATAATTTTCTAAAAAAAATACTTATTTTGAAAAAAAAAATTAAAAATCAACGGCATTGTCCACAAAGGCACGGTATACCTTTTTTTAAAGCCAAAAACATATTCTTTCATTTCGTTTTTAGATTAAATTGTTTTAAGAAATAGTTTTGAAAAATGCTATTTCAAACTCAAAATTATGAGAAAAAAAATTCAAAATTACATTTATTCAATTTTTTTATAATGTACAAACGTTGCTCGTTGGTGAACATTACCATGATCAAAATGTTGAGTTTACTGAATAAATTGACAATGATAGATAATGAATGGGTACGTTCACAAATAACATTGAAAGTTGTCAAGTCCCTATTGAGAACAAACGATATAACTTAAAACGAATATAAATAAAGGAAGCAAATTTTCTACATATATTCAATTGAAAAGACGTTTCTAACGTTTATATAAAGATTCATTGACTTTCTCTGGATTCCGAAGTATAAATCTTACGGCACTCCACTATTAGTCAATTGTAATTATTATTTTATACGCTTTGACTGTAAGTCGATTCCCAGTGTAAGAATTTCAAGACTTGTTACGAAAACGATACATACGTACGTTCACTGTGACGTATACACAACATTTCGAAGTACTCAAAGTTCAAAGATGACTAAATTTTCGCAGAGATGTATGTAGTAAAGCCAAAATATGGCCATGAGAAATTGCAGCAGAAAATAAGTCTAAAAGCAAGAGTCGCACCATGTAAACTCACTTTGTAACTACCAATTAGCTGATATTGGCGCGAAAGTTAAATCGCTTATAAGGTCGTACAAGTAACAATTGACCTATGTCCTAGGTATAGGACGGGTTTTGTGTAATTTTACTGTGGATGGCATTAGAAGAAGCTTAATTTTTACAGCATTGCGTAATAGGATTCCATATCTCTTACGTAGATTTGATTACCATGACAACCCTTTTAGGAATAAAAGGCATACATACTGAGATATCTTCAAAATGCAAATATATTATATCTCAGTATGTATTAGAATATATATAGGACACCAAAATTTAGTCCAAGCAATATCAGAAACTAAAGAACCCATTCCGGTGGACTAAAGAGCTATAAGCAACCCTAGGAAAGTGAAAAGAAAACTTTTCAATGTTGTGACTGGGATTGTTATATTGCCAGCAAGAGAAATACTAAAACGAGCGCGAGTAAAAAACCGCTATGAATCTACTCAGGATTTAAAACACTTTCCGAAATAATAATCTATAATCTCTAAAAAATGTTCATTATAAATAAAATTTATTTCTTTATTGTATAACATATTGACCAAGTATTTGTATTGCATGTTGTTTTTGATGGATCTGATCGAGATAGCAAAGGTGTTAGTCTTCAGTGAAACTCTCGATTTAGGCTTCATTCCTTTGCTCGTGACGCAAGGTTATGCTTCGCGTTGTCGTGCGAGAAATCGTTGTCCTAACTGTCGTGTTCGCCACCGTTTTCCCGTGCACATGGATTCGTCGTCTAAAGCTGTTAAACTTAGCAATTTAGATTTGAATGCAGCCAAAACTTCGACATCTAATGCTAATCCGATTGCCAGTCATCATTCCCATAATGAAATTCGTCCAATTGGGATTTTTGCCACTGTTTTGTGCAGGTCAGGACCCCATTGGGCCAAGCTTATAACATGCTGTTGCACACCAGCTCTCAAGTATCCTTTGTTATTAAGGATTTAGTGCACAAATTAGGTCTTCGTCTAGCTTCCATAGAAGCTTGCTTTACTCAAGGTGTCGTTGGGCTCGATCCTTAATCTTGTGTTGATTCAAATGCAGTGGAGGTTGACGTCTTCCTTCAAAATCGCATTACTACTAACACAGAACACTCTTTTAAAATCGTTTCGTTTTGATCAATTTTCAATTTTGACTGTTTGAAATTGGCTGATCCAGACTTTAACAAACCAGGTCATATTGACATTTAACTCGGATCGAATAAAACTTGGAGTATTTTGAGTGATGGTCAAAGGGCGGACGAAGCTTATGATTTGGTTGCTCACAGTCACAATATTGTTTTTGGGTGGGTGATACCGGTTTTATTCTTAAAGAAGGAGTTGTTTGATTACGAATTGGTTTTAATGGGGACGTAGACGTACCTTTTTGGAAGTTGAAAAGATGGATCCTAAATAACGTTCGTTAGACTCTGGTGATTTCGTGGACACCAATTTTGTTAACACATTTCTACGTGCTCTTGACAACAAATACATCGTTGAACAAGAAAATCGTTATTAGCGACACTCTCTCTGGTACTTTGTCTAGGCTGTTTTCAATGGAACGTCGCGTCGCTTCGCTCGTCAACCAAATCTTCACTCCGAATAATACTGTTTCATGAAGGCATGTATGCAGTTAGGTCATATGGAGATAATTCCGGAAAACAATATGAACCATCACTAGGAATATGTTTTAGGGGCCAGTTATAGCAATCATTGGTTTTCATCAGGAAAAATTGGAACAGGAGGAATCTGAATTTTTTTCCTGATGAGCGTTTATAGCAATCATTGATAATTTCTGTCAGGAATTTTTTTTTTGCCGTAATTCTATCATTGGAACTGTGAGAAGTTGAAACACAGATCATTGGAATTGTACAAAATTGAAACGCAAATCATTGGAACGATTTGTTTAATTTTTTTACAAAAATCCATCAGCTGTTCAGGAAAACGAATTTCCGTACGGAAAATAGAAAAATGCATTTTTAATGAAAAATAAGTTTGCGAACTTATATTTTTTTCTCAAAAAAATCTTTAAGTATTTTCCGGTCGATTGGTATATAAATTGCATATTGTAATCAAAAGAAAACTTAGTTAAATATCCATTCAAACATTTTTCCTGATGGATTTCAATGATCGCTATAACTGGCCCCTTATATGCTGTAGGTATCATGCTGTGCTTCGGTCGGAGAAAATTTTGTTAATGGCTCCGGAGAGAATCTCCATTCAGCTGTTCTGAGATACCCGTATCTGGGATATCTTTTTGGACGAGACAGATACATCCAGATAGCTGTCAAAACGTCTATAAAAAAAAACAACAAATCAAACGCTTCAGAACAGGGAATTGTTTATAGCTGTGAATTCGTCGGCAAACATCTTCCGAGTCATCTAAATTATAAAAAATATTTATAAAATTATAAAATATAGTTAAAAATAACATCGATAGTCATTTTGTTTATATTTCTTTCAATTCTCTTCTAAATTGGAAGCTAATAAAATAGCGCGCCAAACAATACAAGACAAAAAATCATGTGTTGATCAGCTGATCACTCGGATACCCGAGGTATACCAAAAATTCTCAGATACCTACCTTTGGATTTTTTTTTGACAGAAAATGGTTAATGTATTTGCTATTTTTTACTATAGATTACAATAACAAAAAGCTATCCGATACATTTTGGTTACGTACGCAAATGCATCTTTAACAATGATCTCCTAAAGCAATATCCGATGTTTGAACAGTACGATACAAACGATCAAAATTATCGTCTTTTGTGCTACTTGCAATTCGTCATTTTCAGTAGCAAACAAAGGAAAAAAAATGATCAACATTTACTTACTGGAAAACATAGAAAATAATATAAAATCTGCGAGTTCTTGCAAAAATGTTACGGAATTTCTTATTTTAAGAAATTCCAAATTTGACGACCAAGTATCTGCAGCTGAGGGTGCCTTAGCCTATCATACTGCACTATGGATTCCGATCTGTTGACTGCAGATACAATTTCTTAAAGTGTATTTTGCTGGATTCGAAAATCGCTCAACATATTTCCAGCGCGCGCACAAAGACAGAAACAATTGTCGTCAATTTATTAGCACCCTTATCACTGAATTGTGTTCTTGACTACATTAAAGACACAAATTATCTGTCGATTCCTACCTATGCGCGCAACCATTGAGACCAAAAGATATTTCCTATATTAGCCGTGTTTTATTCGGAACTTAGCTTAGCTTAGCAATAGGAATTCGAATAAAACGCTATAGTCAGTTTTGAACAGAGTTTCGTTCACCAGAATGTCAAATATCGAAACATTCCAAACGCCATCTTTACACCTATCTGAAAGCAATTTTTTTTAAATGAGTTTCTATGGTGAAAAACTATTTTCAAATATCGAAAGCTTTCAAACGCCATCTTGAGACTTATCTGAAAGCAATTTTTTTTACATTGAGTTGCTATGGTGAAAAACTATTTTCCTCCAAAAGGTTTTGACATTTGATAAACGAAAAACACAACGAAAAACTCAAGTGTCGAATTGCTGAAACCTTATCTTCAGGAAATTCCTAACTAAAATTCCTAACTTATTTTTTTATTTTTACTTAGCTTTCGGTTGTTGTTGCTTGACATGTAATTCCTATTGCTGAGCTGAGCTAAGTTCCCAATAAAACACGGCTATTGTTGCAATATTTTAAGCTTGATTCAGGTAATATTTTAAATAGATAATAGTATAAGTTGAAATTGTGTTTTATAAGTTAAAAACTATAAAAAAAAAAAAATTGAATTAGTTTTTTTTTTAGATTTCGGTAAGTGGCCTCTTTTCCTTGATTCTATATCTGGTCACCCTAGCTATAACCAACCTATCAGACAAATTCCAATGATGTGTTTCAATGATGAAAACCAATGATAGCTATAACTGGCCTCTTAGTCAACACTTTCTTCGGTGTATCGAAATGGATTCTCATGGATGGTCTTGTTACCGATACACACAGCTTGTTATATGTGTATCGGTAACAATACCATCCGTCATCCCATTTAACCGGATCTCCTCCCTCCAAAAGAGAAAAACAGTAAAAAAGTCGAAAGTGTTCTTGAGACTTAGGACTGAAATGCTTCGTAAGCTAGACTATAAAAAGTCAATTAAGTTCCATTAGTGAGAAACGAAACTACAATTTTAATTTAAAAAAGCTCTTAATTTCCTATTTTAATAAAAATTTAGGTATACATAATCATCAAATTCACAAATAATAAAATGTTAAAAGAATTTTTTAAAGAAAACAATGCAACAAACAATAATTATTTTTTGCAATAAAATTACTCATTCTATAAAATCTTAAACTATAAAAAATATATTATATTAAAACCTAAAACATTGTCTAGTTTAATTTAAACATAATACGGAGAGCGGAAAAGGTGTTCGTTAGAAGGTAACATTTTAGTTGTTTAACAATAAGAACAAACGTAATTTACAATAACATTATTACTCTTCATACCTACACAATTATAATATTTGTTGTTTATTTCGAAGAACAAAACAATTTTGTATGTTGGAATAAATATTTAAACAAAACAAACAAAAAATTGTCATTAAGAAATCGTATAAGTAAGGAAATTGGTCTCAAACTGCGGTACTCGTTCCAGCCCGCAACTGACTACCATTACTTTTGCTACTACTACTTGAGTTGCTGCTGTTTGTTTTTTGTACATCCTGATACTCCACATAACCAGATTCATCACTGCATTCAGAATCTGAGCCATCGTGATCGGTTTTTGGTTTTATTCTGGAGTGGTCTTTGAATGGCGAATTGGCTTGTTGAAGTTTAAGAGAGATTTTCGAGAAAAATAGCTCGTCATTTGAGTTTCTTTGGCAATTCTCATCCGGATTGGTTGGGCCATCATCGGTTGTTGTAGAGGGTCCTTCAGTGGACGAATAGCTTAATGTTTGGATTCGTTGTTGCTGCTGCATGTGACGAAATTTCAGAGACAAATCGTCAGTATTTGCAGTCACTGTACTAGCTGTTTCACATCCACTCGATATGGATCCTTCATCACTGTCCATTGACAGTTGTTTACGGTTTGCTATCACTGGAGCCACACCACTTGTTCCTTGGTTTTCTAATGAATTCTCTTCACTGCTCATTGAAAGATGTTGTATTTTTCGCATTGAATTCCGATGAAGCATATTCAATATGCTGGCTTGTCGAAAAAACAGGTCCTCCTCATCTTCATCGTCGGTGCAGAGTCCAACTTCGGATGTATTTTGACAGGATCGCTCGGTTTCGTTGTGACCAGCTGATGGTTCGTAATTCGGGTGTTCTTCTACTACACCATGGCTGTCTTCATCATCTAGGTTATGATCGTCCAATGAGTTTGTCAGGTCGTTTAAACTTGTACTATTTGTATTCTTAATCATTTGCAAGTCGAAATATGGAAGAAGTTCTCCAGCTAAGGGCGAATCTGTGTCGTAATTGTTGAATATCAATAATTTTGCGTAGTCTTCTTCGTCGGAGCCCAGGTCTGCTGCTGTCTGTTTTGTGGTTTTGTCGTCGTTTTTGAGTTCGTCGATTTGCTTAGTCAAATCTTTGTTGATATCTTTGGTATTGCAACATGTTTTACTCATGGTCGCATCATGTTCAAATGTTTCGCAGAAATGTGGTCGTGTCTTGCCGGTACGTCTTATCGAGTGACCACGCCTACATTTTCGCCTTCCCAGAGTCATTGCCGGATAAAGCGAATCTTTCTGGCAACAAGCCCTCATTTCTGGTTCATTGGTGTCTTCGATTTCTTCACCGTCTTCTTCGCCGATCGCTTCTTCGATGGCCATAAGCTTAGGGGCTGATTTTGATCGCTCCAATGGCGGCCGATAGTTGTTTCCGCCAACCGATAGAAGTATTTTTCGCCGCGGCAAACTTGGATTGTCATATGCCGAATTCGCCAAACTCAATCTAGCGTTCTGTTTGAGGATTTTTTCGCGTTTAAAATCTCTCAGAGCTCGGTCTAGATTTTCCTGAAAATTTAAAATTAAGTTAGTTTTTAGACTGAATCGATTAAATGAATTTTTACCTTTAAGGTACTACAGATTTCTTGGACAACTTTTTCCTTGCTGCACAATATTGCATGACATCTTAGTTCATGCTTAAGTTTTCTGCCCTCGTGTCTATAGATCCAACAGAAGACTCGCGGAAAATTTTTGGGAGCACAGCAGTGGGTTATACGATTTGCCCAATATTCGGTTAGTCCGTGTTGTCGCGTCGTTGCTTTCAGTCCAGAAGCGCAAACTTTAATTCGCATTATCACATCGGGTTTGTTGTTTTGTTGATAGTTGCGCCAAAGGGTGTTTAGTTGCTTTTCAACGCAACCTTCTCCTGGAAAAGAGAAATAAATCCTTTAGTTAATTATTTAAGCTAGTAAGAAGAGGGTATAGAGAGGTGACATCTTAAATTCCAGTCATCTTCATAAACTCTACTGGTTTTTCACAAAAAAAAAGGTTATAATACAGATGCAAGAAAATGGCGAATAAAAATATGTAGGGTAAGTTCGGGCATTATGGCGCACCTAACGGAAATCTGA
Organism: Sphaerophoria taeniata; assembly: GCA_943590905.1. Taxonomy (NCBI): domain Eukaryota; kingdom Metazoa; phylum Arthropoda; class Insecta; order Diptera; family Syrphidae; genus Sphaerophoria; species Sphaerophoria taeniata. The sequence continues at coordinate 133,466,094 of OX016540.1, forward strand.
AATAACTTTATAATGAACAATATTTTTTATTTCAGTATTTTTTTTAATTTAATAAGACAAAACAGGAACATAAATAAATAAAATTAACATAGTAATTCAACAAAATAAACAAAATTAAAATTAATTCAAAAAAGGCTTAAAAAAAACCATATTGCCCTACATGCGGGCAATATGGCGCAGAATTTTTTTTTCTGATTTGAACGCCCACATTGATCACATGTGTTCTTAAATCCAGTGCAGGAGTCGTGGGACAACTGTCCACACACTGCATTCAATCGTCCTGTTTGGTGAAAATCCATGCTTTTGCAATTTTAAAATATGTTGAACAATTTTGAATTCATTTTCAGCATTTAGACTGGTAGGAGCACCTAAGGCATGCTTTTGAGTCTTTAGCCTTCTTCTTATGGTTGTTGTAGGAACTTTGTTATGCTTGGAAGCAGCATTTATTGAAAGTAGTTTTTTTGCACCTCCTCAATAGCAGCAAGTAAATGGTCTTCTTCCCATTTGCCTCGAATCACTTTATTTGTTGGGCGGATATTTGGCATTTCTGAATTGTTGATAACTTAAAGTTGAAACATGCACTTTGTATCTAGCATTACATAGCTATGCACACGTACAGAAAAAAAAAAAACTAGAAGAGAAGATTAAGAGATCAAGGTATGAAACTACACTTTATATAAAAACTTCATAAGGACATTTGGCGCACTCACGCCACAATGCCCTCATAGCATATGCGCCATATTACTCGAAAAAACTTATTCAAAACACATCAACAAAAAAACCTAAGATCTCTTTTCGTTTCAAATATTTCCCGTTCCCAATAAAACTGAAACTATGTTCTGTATTTTGTTCTATACATCGAACACCTGCGTTGCAGATTGCAGTGTTCCCAGATTGGTGGTTTTTCCAACCAAAATGGTTGGAAATCATCTGTTTGGTGGGATAAATAGTGGGAAAAAAATCATGGTGGGATTTATGGTGGGAAAAAATTTTAAATGCTGTTGTTTTATTACAAAAAATATTTCTATCTTTTAACATTTTATTCTCAAAACATGCCAGTTAATTCGACCTACCCATCAGCCTTCATTGCTTTATACTCCTTTGCACTTCATTTTGTGCCTTCCAATCTCAAACGCTTCAGTGGAAAGGGCGTTTTCCATAGTAAACATTAGTTAACATAAGCCGTGTTTTATAGGGAACTTAGCTTAGCTCAGCAATAGGAATTACATGTCAAACAACAACAACCGAAAGCTAAGTATAGGAATTTTAGTTAGGAATTTCCTGAAGATAAGGTTTCAGCAATTCAACACTTGAGTTTTTCGTTGTGTTTTTCGTTTATCAAATGTCAAAACCTTTTTGAAGAAAATAGTTTTCACCATAGCAACTCAATGTAAAAAAAATTGCTTTCAGATAGCTGTAAAGATGGCGTTTGGAAAGTTTCGATATTTGACATTCTGGTGAACGAAACTCTGTTCAAAACTGACTATAGCGTTTTATTCGAATTCCTATTGCTGAGCTAAGCTAAGATTCCAATAAAACACGGCTATAGTCAAAAAGAAACTAAGGAATCGACTGAAAATAGGAACAGCCTAAGAAGTTTTGAGGGTTCGGTATAGCTTAGGCACCGAAGGCTGTGTCAAAAGACTTCAAAAGCTATGTTGGCGAAATTCAATTCCGAAAATGTTTATGAAATAAAGCGTTCGGAAATGGACAATGAAGATGAAGAAAGTGAAACAACTTTAGAATCTGTTTCACATGAATAATGAATTGAATTTAATGTCAAATATTAATTTAACCTAAACATTCAACTTTTTTTCGAAATACAAATATCTATTTACCTACAAATGCTTTGATTTATTTGTAAATAAAGGGTATCTAAAGTAAGAGAACGACATGGTGGTTTTTTGTTTTGTCTAGTACAAATATAGTGGTTTCTTTTTGTTGAATTGGTGGGATTTTCGAAATCTCATCTGGCATCACTGCTGCGTTGTCTACTTACCGAGAAACATGAATCTGAAAATAAAGCGAAATTAAAAAACACACAAAAAAGGCCACAATTTTTTTTTTTTAAGTTTTGTCTTCTTCTGTAAATCTCGTCGCATCGACGACCGATGTTCACTGGACACGTGTTTAGGAAAGACTGATATGTTTGCATTGTTTTTATTTAAATTAGAATATTGGAACTATGACATTTGAGTGGTGCGCCATAATGCCCGGTGCACCATATAATGCCCAAACTTACCCTATATGTAAATTATTTTTGACTAGTATGTACTTGAAAATTCACCTTCAAACTACTCTTAAGCCTTTACTCTATTGCTGAGTTAAGCTCAGGTAAGCCTAGAGCCTATCTAAGAAAGCAGAGCCTTGTTCTCGGTTATTGGGAGAACCTTTTGGTCAAACAAAAAGATTTAATGAAAGGAATAATGTGATATCCAAGTCTAATGGGATCATTTTTAATTACCTTCCTTCTGAGGATTGTTTCTACAATAGGGGAGTAGAGGGAAGTTTACAAAAACATAGCTTGTGTTGTTAAAGCAAGGTTTAAAATTTTAGAGAAACATATTCTGATGCCTCTAGTCAGGATGCAGTAACTGAGACATAAAGTTATGGCTTGGTTACCTTGGTGATGAAGTTAAGCCAAGACCTATCGGTAATGTAGCTGGTTCCAGTGGAATCAAAAGAGACAAACTCAAACACGTAGAAACCACCAAAGACTGTAAGCAAAATAAGAAAACACAGATTTCCCAGCATTGTATGCCCGATCCTCAAGAAAGGAGATCCCTTGAACTGCAGTAACAACAAAGGTATAGGTCTCCTAAAGATCGCCTACAAGATCTTGTCTGTCGTGCTGTGTGAACGTTGATAGATCCTTATCAGTGTGGCTTCAGAACCGGAAGGCCGGAAAGTCTACCATCAATCGAATATTCACACTGTGGCAGAACCTGGCAGAAAACCATAACCATGACCATGAGCTCCAAATCGGCACCTCTCACCTTTTCATCAATTTTAAGGCCGCGTATTACAGCATCTATAGAGAAAAACTGTATAAAGCCATCTCCAATTTTGGCTGATTTGCTTAACTCCAACGTCATCACCAGAGGCACAATCTTTCAAAAGTTCGTCCAGCTATTAGGAGGATACGCAGACGACATTGACATAATTGGAAGAACACAGCGTGATGTGAGTGGAGCGTTCGTGAGCCTTGAGACGGAGGCCAGGAAGATGGGTCCAGCGGTTAACGAGGACAAGACCAAGTTAATGCACACAACATCCACGTCTTGGAGCCAACGTCAGTGTAGACAGATTTAACTTCAAGATAGTTAAGGACTTTGTCTACCTAGGATCCGCTATAAACTCAGACAATAACACCAGCGCTGAAATCAAACGAAGAATAACTCTTCCCATCCACTGCTTCTTTGGACTTAGAAGCAGTGTTCCCAGATTTTTGAAACCAGTTTCCCCTTTTTTTTAGCACCAAATTCAATATTTTTCCCCTAATCCAAAATAAAAAATCCCTTTTTTTCCCCTCCTTCAAAAATCTTAATTTTGATGCACAAAAAAAATCAAAAAGAAAGAAATATGGTGTTATATTTTTATTATGGCTAACAATAAGTATAAATAAACACAAAAAGAATACAAACAAAAATATTCGACTTCATAGATTCATAAAAAAAATAATTAAAGAAATAATATCACATTCATTGAATTGTTTTTAATTTTTCTTTTAAACAAAAAACTTATTTAATCATTTATACATATTTTTGTTATGCAGTTTAATGCAATCTTTTTCAACGTCAAAGTCTACACATTTAGCATTTTTTTAAATATTTTTTGTGTAATGTATACCACTTAATGTTGGATTTTGCATCCTATTTCTAATTTTAGTTTTGTTTAGGTTAATGGTGGAAAATAATCTTTCTTCCCCAGCTCCACTATGGGGTAGACAAAAAATAAATAAAACTAGTTTTTTCAGGTTTGGAAACATTTCCTCATCATCACCAAATTTTGTGCTTAAAACAGTTTTCCAAAACTCTTGCACATTGTCAACGGAATAATCTTTTAAATTTAAGTTTCTAAGTTCACGATACTCGCGGTCAATTTCATTCCATTCATCTTGGGAAAAATGATGAGAAAAAAAATTGGACAATGGTCCAAGCGAAGTGAAAGATTTGTTTTTTAGAGATCCAGGACTTATAAATTTTAAAACTTTAAACACTTCACCTTCACTGCAAAATTCAAAACGCTTTAAAATTTCTTTGCAGGATTTTATGAGAAAATTTCTGCAGTTATCTTTAAATTCAGTTTTTTCTTCGTAATTTAAATTTGCACTTTCCAGTTTTAATGATAATTGTGCTCCCAAATACAATTTGGATAAGCATTCAAAATTTTCTACGTTGCTCAAATTAATTTCAAAAATGTGCGACAAACTGTCCATATAATCTTTTTTTAAGAAGCAATCAGCAATTGTTTTAAGAAGTAGCTCTATCCGATCGTATAAAATATGAATTTTTATGTCTTCTGATTGCATCTCAACATTAATTTTAGTAAAAAGAGGAAGAAAAAAATTAAGAAAGTTTAAATATAGTAAGGTGGTTGGTTTTTCCAAAATGCGATACACCTTTTCACATTGCTTTTTATTTACACTATCTTCTAAATAAGAACCAGTAAAATACAAAATTAAGGCTTGGTATTGTTCAATCAGTCTTTTAATTACTGAATGAAGCGACAACCATCTGGTTTGTGAAGGATGAAGCATTTTGTGTGGCTTCACGTTGCAAAAGGCTTGAAATTCTTTTAAAATATTTTGGCGTTTCGCGCTACAATTAAAATGAGCATAAATTTCGCGACAACAAATTTCGATTTCATCCGGTATGTATTTAATTGCATTGCTTGCGACTAAGTGAAAGGAGTGACACACACATCTCATAACAAATAAATTGGGAATTTTGTCTTTTAATAATTTTGAAACAGAATTATTTTTTCCAACCATCACACTAGCACCATCTGAAGCGAATGCAATTAAATTTTTTTCGAAAGGAATATTGTTTGATGTGAAAAAATTAACAATTTTTTCGAATATTGTAATTGCATTCGCTTCAGGTACATCAATTAATGCTAAAAAGAATTCATTGATTTTAAAATCTTTGACGTACCTAACAACAACCGCGAGATTTTTTGACGAGTCAACTCCTGTTGATTCATCTATTATAATGCTGAATATATTGGTTCGTAAAATCGCAAGAAGATTTTGGAAAGCATAATCCCCGGTAACATTCCTTATAATGGCTGTTGCTTTTGTACTGCACAGATTTAACTTCTTTGCCGTTTCCGAATCATTAAAAACTTTTTTCAACAAAGCGGTGAGGTGGTCAAATGTTGAAAAGGGAATGTTATGTTCAGCCGCAAATACACATAGTTTTATTTCTGCTGCTTTTACCTTAAATCAATATTTTTATATAAAATTCTCCTATTTTTGTGAAATGTAATAAAAAAGCAAATCTTTTCATCAATGGGATTACATAAAAAAGAAGTCACTTTTGGCTGCACTCCACTCAAAAATAAAGCCGCATTCCTAATATGTTTTTTTGTGCGAGCGTGTTTTTGCAGTTCAGATTTTTTTGGTATTTGCGGCACCTTACACGCTTTACAAAACGCTCGAGCATTCCCTGGTGAAGACGACGGCGAATTCTTATCTTTTTCTTCCCTACAAAGCCACTGCTTAAATTCTGGCAGAGACTCCCATTGTTGCAGATATTTTGTTGTACAGACCTTTTTTTCCTCTTCGTCTTCACTGCTCGAATCGGAGCAAAGTTTTCTTTTTTTATCTTAAAATAAAAATGCATGCATTCATTTATCCTTTGCGCTTTACCTATTGTTAAATATTATATTTCTACGAATGCTGCTGCTACTTACCCATTTTGGTTGATTATTACGATGAAGATATTACGAGAAGAAAATGAGGCTCCCGGAAATTACGCCATAGGAAATTACGCCAGATTTTTTTTTGGAAAAAAAGCCAAAAAAAATTTCATACAAAATCTGGCGTTTTTTCCTATAGGAAAAAAGTGCAAAATTTTTCTGGGAATATTTCCGATTTTCTGGCATTTTTTCCAAAAAAAAATCTGGTGCTTTTTCCATTTTATAAAATGGAAAAAAGGCAGAAAAAAATTTGGAAAAAAAGCCAGAAAGTATCCGGCGTTTTTTCCTTTTTTTGTTTTGGAAAAAGAGCCAGAAAAAGAAAAAGCAAAAAAAGGAAAAAACGCCAGAAAAAAATCTGGCGTTTTTTCCTTTTTTTTTGAAAAAAGAGCCAGAAAACGGTTTTTACATAAATTTGGTAAACAAATAACACGATGCAAATTTACACTTAGTAAATGAAGTTTTTGTTACATTGTTAATCTTATTAATTTTCTTATACTTTATTTTAAGTAATATAGTTTATTGTTAAAGTTTTTCTTAAAAAATGTTAATTTTTGTATGGTAGGGTACAAATTAAAAGACAAAATTATAAAAAACATTTGTTTTTACTTCTTTTTTTTTTTTTGATGCAACAAATTGGCCAGAAAAGTTTTTTGTCAATTCTAACAAAAAAAATGAATAAAAGTAAGTAAAAATACAACTAGCTGTGATCTGGAATAAGCGATTGTGTACCTACTTACTAGGGGAGGGGAGGGGGTCAACAAATTAACGGCCAGGGGGGGGGGGGGCGCGTCGCGGGGCGCGCTTGCGCCGGGGCCGGGCGTTGCACCGCGTCGCGAGTCCGGCTGCCATCGGCGGCGCGCCGGGTAGCGGGTTCGCGCGGTGCGGGGCGCGGCGGTGCGCAGCGGGGTGTGGCGGTTTGCGGTGGGTTGCGTCGCGTATCGCGACGCGCCCCCCCCCCCCCCCCCCCCCCGCCGCGCGGCGCGTCGCCGATGGTAGCCGGACTCGCGACGCGGTGCAACGCCCGGCCCCGGCGCAAGCGCGCCCCCCCGGCCGTTAATTTGTTGACCCCCTCCCCTCCCCTAGTAAGTAGGTACGCAATCGCTTATTCCAGATCACAGCTAGTTGTATTTTTACTTACTTTTATTCATTTTTTTTGTTAGAATTGAAAAAAAACTTTTCTGGCCTTTTTTCCAAAATGAAATGAGGAAATTAGACCAGAAATTATTTATTAATTTTCAGGTTCTTTTTCCAAAATGAAATGTGGAAATTAAGCCAGAATGTAATATTTTCTGGCCTAATTTCCATTTCATTTTCCGACTTTTTTTCCATAGCTGTCTGGCACAATTTCCAATGTTTCTGCTGTTTTTTCCAAATTATTTTCTGGTGCTTTTTCCAATTTTAACCAAAAGAAATATTCTGGCGTTTTTTCCAAAAAAAAAATCTGGCGTAATTTCCTATGGCGTAATTTCCGGGAGCCGAAAATGAAGCTGATTTTTTTGGTTTCAATTTACAAATCAAACAAGTGTCAAAATAAATAGACACAGAAACAGACAGAACAGAAAGCGCAATCATAACAAGAGTGTTAGATGGGTTGCTTTTTATATGATAAAAAATTTGGTGAATTCACAGTAGGCATTTTCAAAAATTTTCAGAGCAAACAGAATGAACAGAGCTTGAACAAAATGAGCATGCTCTGAAGTGCGTTCCTTTAATAACAAAAGTGGACTATCGCTTTCTTCACTTTTTTGCTCTGAACGAACATTTGAAAACGCCTATTATATAATTGAATGAATAAAAAAATTTATTGTTCTCCGTGTCATAAATTCCCCTTTTTAATATTTTTTCCCCGTTTTTAGTGCTTGTCCCTAAATTTCCCCTTTTCCATAAAAAAGTCTGCAAAATTGGTGCTTTTCCCCTCAATCTGGGAACGCTGCTTAGAAGGCAATTGAGTAGTAATGTCCTCTCTCGAGCAACTAAAGTGTCACTGTACAAAACCCTTATCATCCCGGTCCTCATGTATGGTGCAGAGACATGGACCAAGACAACATCGGATGAAAACGCTTTGGGCTGCTTCGAGATAAAGATTCTTCGAGTGATTTTTGGTCCAGTCTGTATAAATGGAGAATGGAGTTGAAGATTCAATCAAGAACTGTACGAGCTGTTCAACGACATTGAACTAAACAGAAAAGTTAAGATCCAACGACTTAGATGGTTGGGTCATGAAGAGCGAATGGAAAATAATGCTCCGGGGCGTACAGTCTTCGAATCCCACACACACGTGGTAGAGGACCTAACTAACCTGGCGCGCGAAACTGGAGAGAGCTAGCTAGGGACCGAGCTGGATGGAGACGGTTGTTGGATGAGGCCCAGGTCCGACCTGGACTGTAGCGCCACCATAAGCAAAAAAAAAGTATCAAAATAGGGAAACTATTCCTACTTGACTATTTCTCGCTCAAGGTTTGTCAAAATTGACATTTAACCTCACCTTAATACTACGTTTTCACCTACACCTAAATCACCTTTTTCGAGATTAGGAGCAAAATCTTCTCCTAAATCTCGAGATTTACCATACAAATTTTAAATCTCCTTACGAGGAGATTTAAAATAAATCTTCTATAAATCTCCTCGATGATTCCAGGCTGAATGATTCCATGCTGTAATAACGAATCAAACAAACCTAATTTCGGGAACTTATTCAGTTGAATGCCTTTTTTTTCTTGACAATCGATTTGACAGATTTGGTGGAAGAGGAGGTAGGCAAAACAATTGTTTTATTTTATTGTTATGTTTAATTGAATTTTTTTCTTTTTTCATTTAAGGGCTTCCTTTTTCTCAGACATTGACGATTGAGGATGCTGATATTGATAACGTTGAAGAAATTGTTCTCTCCATGTCCAACGATCCAGGGCCATCATCCAGGGTATCTATTCCAAGCTCGCAAAATATTTAATAAGAATGGTTGACGTTTTTTCCTATATGTATGAATTCGTCTATCAAGAGCATTGCTAATTACAACAGCGCTGCTTTGTAGAGTCAACAAATGTGATAGCAATAATTTCAATACCATTCTTTTAACAAAATTTGCAAGAAATTGAAAAAAAAATAAGTTTTAATTTTTATGAAATCCTTCTTTCCTTTTGTGAATTGTGAAATGTCAAAAATATAACGGGAAAATAAATCTTGCAAAAGACAAGCTAAATCTTATTGGGCCAGTGAAAACACTTCGAGATTTATTTTAAATCTTCTTCGCTAAATCTAAATTTAGGGTAGGTGAAAACGTAGTACATATAAGATTAGTTAATAAATCTACAACTGAGTCGCCCATATTCGTATATTATACTAAACATGGGACATGTACAACCTCATTCAAAGATACAAAAAAAAAGAACTGGGGCTGACTTTTAACGCTATTAAGACAAAGTCGTTAGAACAGTTGTCAATTTTTCATGTTTCTGACAATAAACGCTTTCGGAATGGTTATGATTACGGGTGAATCAAATGTGCCGCTAAGCAGATATAACGATTCCCTAACTCTTGTGGGTTAGTCCATAAATTAGAAGTAATGGATCTAAAAATAATTGTCAGTAAAAAACGCAATGAGCTTAACACAACTTAAGCTATTTAAAACCACTTGACGAAACAAAAAATTAAAAATCTTCGCACCCAACCGGAAAGCACAAATCAACGTTTGTCGGGTCAGCTATTGTTTGCTTAAAGAGAGCACTTAAGTAAAATTATCAATCCTCGTTTTAACTTGTAAAACACATTTTTAATGATAATTCTAAATTGCTGTAAATTCATTGTCAATGACATTCGAAAGGCATTCTAACTTGAACTTCAAGTTTGACCCCTGTTTAAAAATATTTCTTGTTTGTTGTGAACAAATGTGTGACAACTTGACAATTCAACAGGTAACTTGACAAAAACAAAAAGAGGAGGCGAAGAATGATAATAAGAATATTGTAATTTTTCTCCAATTAAATATGCATACCTGAAATTATCATAAATTATTTATAACTTTTTTTCTTGTTTCTCTCTTTCAAGAAAATAATTTAAGAACTAAACATTTAACACACGCCAAACAGTTCTATGTATGAATGTAGATTGTGGCTTTATTGATATGTGTAAGATTGGTTTTATAAACATCCATGCTAATCAAGTTTTTTTATCAGCATATCCCAAGAGACATTCTTTTTTTGTTAAAAATTGAAAAGTTCGAACTTGAGCATCAGGTTTTTGTGCGATTTAAAAATACATATATCGTTTATTAAACCCCGAAAAAAAAATGTTACAAATCAAGTAATGAATAAATAAATTTTAAACTCTGAATAAAATTGAATCAAGATTTGAATTTGTATATAAGATTGACCAGATCACGCTTATGAGGAGCTTTTCATCGTGATGTAAAAAATTAAAAACATACATATATTTCGTTAAAATTTAAAAATTTCATAATTTATTAGGATTTTAATAAGAACCGGTTTGAAGCACGTGTTCAAAGAAATTTATTTTGTACAGCTTTCTTTGGATCGGTGGTGATTTATAGTTTTAATCTCAACTTTTAGGTGAAGTTAACTGGTTTAAATTTTAAGTCTTAGAATGTGCATCTTTATTTCATTCAAATTTATACATAACATGTAGGCAGGATAATGTTAAATGATATTTTCAAAACAAATTGTTACGGAAGCAGACTTTGTGGCGCTACTGTGGTAATTGGAAGTTCAAATTTTGGATATTTTGGGACGTGCGTCAGTTGGTATTAAAAATTAGCTGAGAAAAGGAGTTGCTAATTTGTTGATATTTTCTTGCGCCCGTCGTTGTTTAAAGTGCTTTCAAACATTGTAGAATCAATACATTAATAGTTTTGAGTATATTTTAAGGGAATGTTGATCCCTTTTGTACATTTTTTTTAATAACTTTATTGTAACATTACAAAACTCTAATATGACTGACAGTTTTATTGAAAAACCTTTGGCACTTAAAAGTCAAGTTAGCATGTCGAAGCTTTGATAGATTGATAGGTACACGACTCTGGTGGCATCTAGGACAGTAGGCTGAAGCGCAATCAAATCAACAAGTGCCATCTTCAACAGACAAACACAATATACCAAAATCTCTTTCGAAACACTAGTTTTAAACTAATTAGTTAAGAATTAAGATTTACTGAAACAATGCAAACACTTCGTCACGTTGACTAGAAATGAGCAAACCGACAATCAAAGGCAATGCATGCACGTTATTTGGTTCCTACCCAGCACCACTGGCAAACTTACAACCTAATTGCAATGTTCGGGCATATAATTCATGTGAATGGAAAAATATATGGAAAAAGTTCGTTTGATAAAGCTTAATATTTACAGTTGGGTTCTGTAGTTAAAACCAGAATACTCAACTCATCCCGGAAACTATTGGATTTCTTCGTTATAAAAGCTTGTTTATGTCGCTTCTGCTTGATCAGACAGTAATAATACAGTGGCGTCTGCTTTCTCAGACTGTAAGCAATAATGTCATCTGTTAACTGTGATTAACTCGGACTGTAATGATACAGTGGTGACTGCTACATCATATTATAACTGTAGAGTGGCGTTCGCTATCTCAGACTATAATAATACAGTTGTTTTCTCAGACTGTAATTATTAATAGTGACATCTGTTAACTCTGCGACTGTAATTATGGTGCGGGTGCATAACTCCACGGGTCGTAACTTCACATGAGTCATAATTTCACCTCTATAGAGTTATAATTTCACTTTTTTCGGGTGAAATTGTTTCTCACCTAAGGTGAGCAATAATTTCACCTAAAATTTTGGTGAAATTATTCACACTTATTTAGTCATTCCTCAAATCAGTTTTCAAATCGCGCGACTTTTTTGATTATTTTCAGAGTCTTGAAAACTGAATTTCCGAATGAAGCAAGTTCCAAAATTTAAAGAAACTTAGTCATCTGGAAATTAAGTTTTCAAGACTCTGTAAATAATAAAAAATCGCACTAGAGTAACGCAGATTTTGGCGGACAAATTATGTATAAAAACCTAAATAGCACAAAATGATAATTTTTTGCAACTGTAAAAAAAGTGAAATTATATCCCAATTTGTGTGTGACATAACTTCACACAGAAGTGAAATTCTGGCCAACAAAAAGTGAAGCTGGGGTGCCAGCACGTAACTTGTTACAATCGAGCTTTGTTCATCGTCTATCAACTCGAAACAAATATTTTTAGGCAGCACGTAACTTGAAACGAGTTTTTGCTTAAAATTTTCATTGTGAATCATTAAATCGAAAAAATGTCAAACATTTTTCCATACAAATTTGTAGGTAATTTTTCAAGTCAATACAAAAATTATATTTTTTGATGCTAAATGTGAGGATGATTCATCCTGGATGAAGAAGAGTCCAATGCAATATTAAAGAGAAGATATTCTTGCGACAAAGGCAATCTTTTAGAAATGAGTGATAATGGGGAATGCAGCAGAAAGAAGTGCAGAAATACGGTTTAACATTAAACATTGTCATAAAATCAGTAAAAATACATTTTGATCTTTGTTTATGGCCCGATTTGGTTTGGGTTCCATATTTTTTCCTAAAAGAAATGCTTGCTCGATAACTATTTTCTGTCGAGTATTTTTTTCTGTTTCAAACGTCTATTTCAAAATTGTATGCTGTGAAATCTGACGATACAATCGAGTTCATTCGATTGAAACAAATTACGTGCTGCCACTGCTCGATTGTATCGAGTAAACCCGATTGTATCAAGTTACGTGCTGGCACCCCAGATTCTCACCTTACATGGGACACAACTTCACTCGAAAAAGTGAAATTATAACTCACTAGGGGTGAAATTATGACCCATGTGAAGTTATGACCCGTGAAGTTATACACCCGCACCGTAATTATACAGCGGCGTCTGCTGTCTCAGTCTTTAATGAGACATTGGCGTCCGCTACCCCAGAGTATAATAATACAGTGGCGTCTACTTACTCCGACTATAATAAAACAGTGGCGTCTGCTTCCTCGGACTGTAATTAATTTGCGTCCACTTTCTAACTTTCTCAAACTGAGTTAACTGGCGTCTGTTAACTCCGACTGAAATATTACAGTGGCGTCTTTTTTAGACTGAAATTAATAGTGGCATCTATTAATACTGACTGTACTAGTACAATGGAGTCAGCAATCACAGAATATAATAATACAGTGGCGTCTATACTCTCTCTCAGACTGTAATTAATAGTGACATCCGTTCACTCTGACTGAAATAATACAGTGGCGTCTGCTATCTCAAATTTTGATAATACAGCGGCGTATATTTTCTCATACTGTTATTAACTCTATTAACTCCGGCTGTAATAAAACAGTGGCGTCTACTTTCTCAGACTATAGTAATCAATTGCGTCTGCTCTCTCGGACTGCAATTATAGTGGCTGCTTTTGACAAATAAAGCAAATCTAGTTTATTTCCCTTGTTATTGAAAGGGAAAGTGGACTTCAATTTAATATGAAGCTATGAATTTGTCTGAGAAGAACAAATGATATTTGTGACGATCGCCTTTCTTATAGATGTTCCGAAGTCAAGGATTTATTTCTCGAAAGCCTGATTAAAGGAAAACCAGGCAAGCTCATCAACTTTTTGGAGTCTTTTGGAATTGGTCCCGGGTTTGGACAGAAATCTAACCTGAACTGAACTTTTCTAGACTGACAATTAGTCGTATAGACGGCTTTAATATTTTTATTTTAAACAGAGTGCTGTTGGTACCTACTAAGATTTTACGGAACATGAAGATTGAAAAGGGAACTTTTCAACACAATGATAAATGACAAATGCACAACTACAATAGGCAAGTAAAAAAATATTTAAAAAAAAATTGATCAAACTCACCTTTAGCCCAACCGGTGAGCACGTTGCCCAAATAGGAGACCTTAAATTCCGGATCCGGATTGCTAATGTCTACACTGTGCGACCTCTTCCACCACAATTTGCCCAGCCCGCGGGAAATCGTCCGAAAAGCTTTCGCACTTAAGTCATTGTTGCTGTCATGTAAACTCTCCAAATTAAGAGTCGCCACATCCTTATTACTAACACTCAAACTTGTCATTGCACTCAGTGCACCACCACCATGACAGCCACTGCCAATGTCAGGCAGATCTTCTTCCTCCTTGCAGTACTTTTTAAATCTTTCCATATAAGGTCCATTGGTTCTTCTTCGTCCGCCCGAAAATGTATTAAATTTTGTCTTAACATCACCACTTCCACCACCACTAGCCGCAGCTGCAGCCAATTCTTTTTCAAATTTCTTGGTATTATACGTGTTGCCCAGTAACCTGGCTATCGAGGCAGCTTTCACAAACTTATGATGGTTGCCGAAATTTTGTGCATCTTGAGGTGTAGCGCCCATAAATGACATTTGTAATTTGGTATCGTTCGATTGTACATTCGTCGAATCATTTGTGACACCACCAGGACTTTGTTTATTATTGATTTTCTTGCTAAAAGCAAACAACGACAATCTATCCAAACTCGAGAGAGACGCTTTCAGATTGCCTTTCACGTCATTGTTGTTATTATTGTTATTGGTTCTGTTTGGTAACATGGTTTTCTTTGTTCCATTCTGACTGTCAGCCTTTTTATTTTGAACCGGCTGACGATCGTTGGCGACTTCTTCCTTTTTCCAATCCTGATTCACAACTACTGTAGCCGCTGGAGGTCGTAATACAAAATCAACTTCATCTTTGGATTGCGTTCCGTGATTGGTCATCATCATTTTACTGCCGATTATGCAATTATTGTTTGTAGTAGAATTAATTGTGCTTAACATCATTTTGCGGCGAATTCACATTTGGGCGCGTGTGTCGTTAAAGTTGGACGGGGATTTTCTGTAAGCACAAATTACAAAAGAGAAAAATTAAATTAATTTGCACGTTGGTGAGCAGGAGCGTGTCTAATGATTGCCTTACATCGTTTGTCAAAACAAAAATAATATAATAGAGACGAAAAATAATGGAAACACGAAAAAAATCAAAACACAAACAAATCTTTCGACATGGATAGTGGGATGTGTTAAGTGACGCTAATCCAATATTTTGTTAATTCACACGATTGCGTAATGACTACCGGCATACCGGCCGGGAATGAGAGAAGATATTTTAAGAATTTTCATTTAATTGGGTTATTTTCCGCAAGGGCTGTTTACTCTAGAATTAGAAGTAGTTCTTTGTTCAATGCTGCTAAACATGATATAAAGTTTAAAATTTTTGAAGGTTTAGTTTTTGTTAAGCGCTTTAATATGAGGTTAATCACTTCCCTGTGGCACTTAGGGATATCAAAATTGCGTAGATCAGCTATGTGCAATAGGTTCAATACACTTTTCGTGCTGAGTAGAAATTTTGAGAATCGGAATTTCAAAAGGTAAAATGAGAATATTTTTGTTATAAGAAGAGAATATAACGTTGGAAATTATTTCTTGGAAGATGAGGAATGATTTTATTCACTTTCATAATCTTGACCAAATTCGAGTTTCTCCTCCCCTACCTCTTCCTCACAATATTGAGCTAAGACATACAACAAAAGGAAATGGCAAACAAGTTGAAGGACTTAGTTTTAGCAAATTTTATTTTACAAACAAAAATCACATTACTTTTTTTACCGTTTCTGGATTTAACGTTGGCAACCGTTACACAATCCAGTAAGTATAGTTTTGTGCACCTCTAATCAAAAAATGCTCGGTACGAAAGTTGTAGGTAAACTGAAGCGCTTTCAACTTCTTTTGTTTATTTGATTCGAGATATAGATCTTCATCTATCCAGCATTAAAAATCAGAGTTACAAACGACAATTTTCACTGCAAAAAAAAAATAATAAGAAAATTCAGAAAAATCAGTTGAACTGTTCCGGAGGAATGAAGCTACTGTAGCAGAGAGCTTCAGACTCAATCGACGAACATCGCCAGTAACAGTCACAGTCCAGCATTTATTGCACTTGTCTCAGAAGATACATAGATCTCGGATTGATTCGCTTAAAAGATCCAGGAACAAGACCATCGGCTCCTTCATCGCTTCGCAGTTTGGGCCTTGAATAAGACAACGATTTGGGCGATAAACCATGTTTTTTGACAAGGTAGATTTTTATCATGGCGATAACGCTAACAACCAGAAGAGAATCATCAAGAGCTCGGAAAGCACTCATTTTATTGACGAGAAGCGAACGCATCCACAGAGAATGCGGATTGTGTAGATGAAAATGAAGCTAGGAAGAACATTTCGGTCAATCTGAATTTGCCGCCTTGGATCTGCAAATTGACCTCTTTAGACTTCTTTTTGTTTTAAACCGTGAAATGAAAATTGGGACACCACAGAATTCCATAATTGATGTTCCAATTGTTTTAAATTCTTACTCTTTGGGTTTTGGCCTGATGACGACCAAACAGATTAAACTACATGTAAATAAATCAGTTCTCAGGAGGAATAAGTCATCTTCTAGTTGCCAACTTCGGTTAATTTTCAAATCATTAAGACTCATATTGTTGAATATTTTGAAAGTTAAACAATAACAAACTTCGTAATAATTAAATAAATCAAATACCGACAGTGACACTCAAACATGACCTAATCCAAAACAAATGACTAATAGGTGATAGATAATAATTTATTAAAACAAAGGAAAGTCGTTCTTCTTGATTGTTTTTTACTAAGAACATTTTACGTGAGATTATGCGCCTATTGGTGCTTTCTTAGCAAATTTCAAAGTGATGATTATATTGATTTGTTGAATTAAAAAAAAAGCTTCGATTAGAGTTATTTATTTAAGATAAATATTTATAGAACCAAATACTGTTCGAAATTGATTAAGATCAAATTAATTGATGGATTGTATTAAATTGCAATAAATTCCTACGCAAAGAGTGCAAGATATTTCTTCAATTCAATCACCAGAGAAAACATCAGACTCGAAATTTTTCCATTGCACTCGATTTCTTTGTACGTTAATTGATTCGCAATGTGTTAAAATTCTTCTTTGGAAGAATGGTAGCTGATGTATGCTTGCGAATATGCAAATTGATTACATCAATAATGGAATTTTTCATTTTGAATCAGGGTTTAAAGACGAAATTCGAGTTTTTAGAGTCTTTCTGCTATTTGACATTGTTTACAGAATTACGCTTCCTCGTGAAAATTAACACTCTGTTAAATTAAATTGAGATCCAATTAAAGTTTTTAGAAGTGGCGAAGTTGGAGTAAAATTGCTCTCACTGCTCTTTTAACTTTATCAGCACTTTTATATAGTTAACATTATAACTTTCTTTGTTTCTTGACTTCATCCATTTCAAGATGACGAAGAATTTACTGTGAATTATCTAATTGAATGCCGGAAAAGTTGATATCTTATATCCATTAAGTACAATAAGGAGCCAGGAGAAAACCCATTGGAGGCTTAAAGAACTAGAATCAAAAAGCAAAATCTGTCAGGACCTTTCAACAGAGAAAAATTGACATTGTTAAACTTAAAATGCCCTCTTAGACGACCATTTCAGATTCAGTTTGAGTTGAGGTATCAGATTTCAGTTAAAGTAATGTCAAATGCTAAAACTGAATTATTCACATTTCTCTAAGAACCAAACCACACTCAAAATCAATTAACTTGCTATCAGAAACCGATTTTCCAGGCAGCTGTCCAGAACTCTATTCTACCTCTTCATACTATATATACGGTGACCATATTTCTGCGAGCAAAACCCGGGACAAAAAATAAACAAATTGAAAACGTAGAAAAAACAATGTATTTTTGGAGTTTACTCCTTTAGGATCGATTCATATATAGAACTAGACCCCGGTATGAAAAATTTACCTACAGTAGTAAAATAAAATGTTGAGAAAAAGCCTTACCAAAAAAGTGAGGGGTTAGGCATATTTTAACTCTTTATAATTTTTAATTTTTAAAAAGATAGTCTGGAGGCTTAGAAAGGTTATTTTTTAACGCAGTAAAAGGGGCTGAGAGGGTTGCAAGGAGTTGAAATACTAGGTCAAAGTTTGTATAATTCTTGGTAAGGCTAGAAGTTTGAAAGTTATGTTAATGGATTTTGATTAAACATAAATAAATACGACATTCAAAGTTTTAAAAAATTTTACGATGAAGGGGGTGAAATAGAGGATGAAAGTTTTTGTGCGATGTCGTCGCTATTTTATAAACAGCAACAACAACAGATCGCACAAAGATTTCAACCTAGAACTGTGAAATTTTCACACATGGTAAAGAATTTCATGCTCTTCAATTTATGTTACTTTTATTATAACGGTTACTAATACTTATAATATTTGTATGTTCAAATACGGGACTAATAACTTAACCCGGGACACTTGTAGGTCCCGGGTTTCCTTAAAAAAATCCGGGACGGGCTATTGAAATACGGGACAGTCCCGGGAAAACCGGGACGGATGGTCAGCGTAACTATATACTTCATTAATCATTTTAATTACTAGTGAAAGAAATGGATCATAAACAGCTTTGAACCATGTCAATCTCCAGAACCAGATGTTCAGTTAACAACAATCAATGTTGGAGACAACAATAAAGTTTTGCGTTGGGTTATCTGGCAATCACAAAAGCTCAATCATCTTTAGAGAGGAAAAGGACTTTCTCAACACGTTAGAGAGTAAAGCTATGTAAGATCAGGATGTCATCTATAGTGTTGATTTTGCCCGATTTTTCGATTTTAATCTCAAGTTGGGCCTTCAAACCTGGGTCAAAGGCCTGAACAATTAAGCTTAACAGTTTATTCTTTTATAATGGTATTCTAACAATTTAAATTTTATGGGAGGATATTTTAGACCTTTAATAAACTTAATCCTCTCTGAATGAAACCTAAATACCAGTTAGTATAACTGGCCACATCGGATGAAATAGTTACGGCTAAATAATTACTCGTCAACTACGCCATTCTGAAGCTTACACCTAGGGGATTAAAGTGAGGTACATAGGTAGTCAAATATAGACACGACGCAGTAACACCCCAGAGTAACAAAAACCTATTTTCTTAAGGTTCGTACTAAGGTTGCAGAGTGGAGAATGTTTATGCAAGTGTTAAAAAGGCAAAAAGGCAATGAAAACTACAAAGATTTTCTATTAACATAAAGTTATCCGGTTCTCTGGAAAAGTGATCAAAACCTTAACAATATCTTTAAGGTAAAATTTTTTTACAACTGGAGCACTACGTTGATCTTCTAGTGCAGCTGCAAGCACATTTTCTTATGTTTTCAATGTCATCATTCTTTTTGAACTAAAGCTTTAGTTTCTTCTTGCGAAAAATCAGAAAAACTTAAAACATGACAGTAATTCAAATTCAAGATTTTGATGAAATATAACATAACGGTAGAAAAGTCGCAAAAAGTTGATATGGTTAACTGTTATTTTTTTTCATTATTATCATTTGGAAAAATTGACTTCAAGTTTGATAACAATTAAAGGCGCAAATGTCCGGTGACTAGGTAGACATCCATGGCTCCATTGTATTCAAAGTTTACTTAAAATTGAACAAAATTCATGTTTTTGAAGACAAATTTTGTGCATTTTCAAGTTTGGTTTGTATGAAACAAAATTTTTTATCGAAATCATTCGAACATTGCATAAGAGAATACAAAATTTTGAGTATGTACTTTTCTTGCAGGTAGAAAACGCCTTTTTGTGCAAATTGTAATTTCTTTTTTGTTTTTAGGTCAACAAAAATTCAATAATCAAGAACAGGTGTGGCGGTTATAAGCTCTCTGTTCACCAGTGTATCTTTTGATGCAGACAAAAAACCTGTTTGATGGTAAAAAAAAGAAAAACAACAATTTTAAGAGTTAATAATAGCACACACAAAATATTGCATTGACAGTTTATAGATACACATCATGTATGTTTGTTCAGGAGAGGTTACAAAACAAGTTGCTTTCAGAATCCTTAAGCACTCGAAATGTTGTAGGTCAAATTGAAACTCCATTCATCTCAAGGTTAATTTTGTTTTCATTTGATTCGTGAAAACAAAATGACTTAGCTTAACAATTTTCATATAATAAAGAAAAATTAAACGATTGATCATATCACAAGAGATTCACTTAATTATTAAAACTTTAACCTTATTCATTAAAAACTCGATGACGACCATAATTCAACACCCATAACGTTCTTAATAAACAAAAATAAAAAAATAAAACGTCTTTAAGAGATTAGGATCGTAAAGTGCAAGCTTAATACAAAAGATCAAAGTGCTTATGTTGTATGTTTGGTAGAGAAAAGGTTAATTGGTGGTTATTTTGATGTAATAAAGAGAAGCATACAAGAGTCACAAATTTACTCACTCACTCTCAATGTCGATCTTAAATGGTTTAAGAATCTAGATTCTAGATTGAATTATTATTCATTCAGATGTTTGTATGTATGCCGGTATGCACATACGTGAATCATGATAAAAGTTGACTTTCTCATGTGCTTATGGTTTTTCTGTACAGGATGTCTCATCAGATATGAAATTTCATAAAGTAAGAGGAAGGGTGACAATGGCATGCATTTTAAATTTATTTCTAGAAAACACTTGTATTCAAATAGAAGCTTTCGTGGTTTCGATATTGAAAGTTTTTCAGGTCAGGAAATCGACTTCTTATGGAAGTGAAAAAGCAGTGTCGTCGATCTTTGCCTGAACACCTTGTAGTAATACAATAATTGTTTTGATGACGAAGATCATGATTCAGGAATGACCAATTAAAACGAAAACAACAACACTTTAATTGTTGCTTAACCTTTTTGAAGAAATTTACAGATGTTTTTGAAAATGTTAATGAAATAATTTACCGAGAGAAATCAAAGTTTCAAGAATTCCAGACAATTAAAAGTAAAAAAAAAAACAAGAAATCACATCTGTCGAGAGAGATATTTTTGGGGTTTCGAATAGAACCACATTTTTTAGATATCCTTAATATGCATTTGATGTTACGTTTATTAGTTTAATGTGAATTACTTAATGACGAAACTAAATTTATTTTATCGAAAATTTCAATGAGTGTAAACTTCAATATTATTAACCAGTAACCAGTATACTTTACTTCTTTGAATGTTCCCGATTTGAGAAGCAGGTAAAACTAAACTGTGTTTAAAAAGAAAAATAACACGATGAAATTCTGAGCTAAAATTGAGGCAAAATAAACGTAGGTATATTGGATTATAAATCATGGAAATATGGTGGAATCAGCAAAAATGTATTTGGCACATTGCAAATTTGATAATTTGTTTTAATGCAATTAATAGATTTTCATGTAAAAGAAGCATTTGAAGGTCTTGCTTTGAACGAAGGATAAATTAAGCTTATTAAGAAACAATGCCACTGAAAATGTAAAGAAAAAGTTTTTGTATCCAGAGTAGGATCGATTACATAACTACCTCTATCCAAACTATCTTACTAAAAGGATAATGAAACCAAATACATCTTGTTCAAAAGTGCGAACATTTGTTCCTTTTTTGCACACAAAAATAAATTCCAACCACGACATTTTGATGGTAGGGAAGTCGAAAAAATTGGACCCTATAACTCTGGCTGTCTGATATGGATATGTGATTGCGTTAGGCGTCATTGTTTTCTTTTTAATTTTAAGACAAAAACAGAAAATTTGGTGGCCAACAATGAAAAATTTGAATTGACTCGAAACTTGCAGAGATTCAGTGAGCGCACTAGGAATGAAGGGAGAGGTTGGCTGGAAGGATGATTGGGAATGACAGAACGTCGAAGAGAGTTCCACATTCACGTAGTGCGGCTAAAGAACTATTCTCTGTGCTTGAGAAAACGTCCGAACTGATGAGCATTCCTGGAAGCGCGAGTATTACGAGAGGAACACAACTGGCTATTTCACTAGAGCAATTAGTGTCGAAGTAAAAAGTTAAAACGGAGAGAGACACGAAACGTTACGACGGTATTCTAAGGAATTGAATGAATTCACAAGAGGTGGTGAGTATGTTCGGTCTCATTGATGCAAGTGCTACTAATGGAAAGTGGCAAATGGGGTATATCTTGCTTTAATGATAAAAAAGTATTTTCGAAGGATTAAACTCTACCCTTTTTATTATTCCCCATTATACAAAGCTGTTTAGATCACAGTTTAATGAGCTTATCATATTTTGCTTTTGCAGTTTCACACCCGAAGAGGAGAGACGTGAGTCTGGAAACCAATAAGAAAAGTTAAGGGTATTAACGTCAGCGAAAAAATTTATTGCATTAGAAGTTGCAGAAAAAAGATATTTTATTTAAATGAGAAAGAGTGTCGGAGACAAAACGGAGCCCTGGGGCACACCAGCATTTATATTTCGGGTTTCAGATTTGTCTAATACAACTTGTATAGAACGGTTCATGAAAGATTCGTCGCTTTTTTATTATCAGCGTTTCCATAGCGTAGTAAGTGTTATTGGACGGTAATTGGAGGGAGAAGAAGTTTCGCCTTTTTTGGAACTAGCTGGAAACGATCCCGGAAGAATAGATAACGCAATGGTTATGCTAGCGCGGAAGAACTTCTCTTCAGAATAATAGCGGATATACCATCCAAACCAATGTATATTTATTTATTTTTAACATTTATTTTACATTTTCAAATGCTTGTTTTTAGTCTTTAGACTAATGTTTATAGGTTATTAAAAGCTGACCCAACAAACATCGTATTGGTAATACCTTCAAAAGAGTGTTGTATTTGACGTTTTAAGGACTCCTTATCGTTTTTGAATGCGGGTTCGGTTGTATATGTTAGAGTATTTTTTTTACTTACGTACCTTCAGCACAATTTACTGGCACGCAAGAAAATTAGTAAAAATCTGCGTTGGAGCAAATTTTAAATATTTTAATCGCATTTTACTATTGGTATCTAAATTTGGATTTCATATAGAGAACTTGATTTTAGCCGGGTAGGTACTCCAAATTTACAGGAATCGCCACAAAAATTCAAGAAAATGAATTTTTGAATTTTAAATTCATAAAATGTTTCCAAAAAACTTTTATATAGTTTGCTTTTCTGCGAAATAATTTTAACTTATTGCAACGCATGCTTCAAAAAAATTCCTACCCACCACTTAATTCCTTATCAATTTGAATGTACATACCCACTTTTGATATGAATATTGCACAATATCTTATTTTTAAACTGCGTAATAGGGGAAGTTTAAGTCATACTATATTTTCGTGCAAAATCGTTAAAACGATAAGTACTAATTTATTTTTTCACCGAACCCACTGAATACTGTAATTTAATAATTCTTTTCTAATGTGAATTGAAACTCTAATGTATCGCATGTCCACACGATTAGCACAATGATTTTTTTTTGTTTTTTTTTTTTGTGAGCAACATTTTTCATTGAGTAATTTTCATCAATAATAAAATTATATGTACTTATGGGACTTTAGAAACGTTGATGGGTAATTGACAGGTGAACTAATCGCATGTTAGTAAACTATTTTTGAGTTGTGTCATTGTTATGAACAGGATAATTATTGTTTAATACCGCACAATTCTTTACATGACAGTTTAAGATTCGAAAAGAATTTCATTCAATTTCGAGGAGCTCTTTTTGAAATCTTGTAGATAATTTATTATCTTATTGACGTATGTATACATTTACATATACGTAGGTAGTTTTGGTGTGTTAAACGTTTTTTTTTATTCTAACAAACAACTAATCATACTTACATGTATTCATAAATAATGTGCTCAGTTGAATTCAACTCGTTACTATTATCGTAAATTATTTAAGCAATTATAACTTAAAACTGACTAATGATTTTTTTCTCTTAAGGCGATCGCTACTTTTATAATTGAAAGTTAGAATTCATTTATTTCTTTTCGCTGATTATTTCCTTCAGGTGACAAAGATTATTATTTTTCGCTCATAAACTATTGTACTCACGTGTCAAAAAAAAAAACAGTGGCAGTGAGAGTGGATAGTGTGCCACACATTGCCGTACCACACCATCAGATCTAAAAATTGAAGAAGGCTTTATAAATCATTGAACCCATATAGAAGACACTTAAACGGCACACACAAACAAAAAATAGTGTTTTCACATAGCACTTATGCTTTCTCTGCATTCTTGGAATAAATAATATTTCAAAGTGGAAATTTCACTTACGGAAAGCATCTTCATAATGCAATATGGCATCTGGAACAGAGTTCAAGCTCGAGCACGTATAAAGTTTAATAGATTTTTCTTTTATGAAGTATTAATCGAAATGTGTGTTCCTATGTTCCAAGCGGTGAAGCCAACGTCTTTTGTTTCAATTAAAATATGGATAGATGGGACTCCTATTTACTTAACAAAAATAGGAGTCTCATCACTTAAATCAAAAGAAATAAGCCGTGTATGTAGTACCTATGCCGATATGTGAAAATATTATAATTACCTTTAAAACAGAACAGATTTCTGTGCTTTTATAATAATGAGGTAACTATGCAGTTTGACTCACTAAAAAAGTGTTTTTCAGACGAAAACGAAAAAAAAAAATTATTTTTCACGAATTAGTATAAAACTAGATACTTACTAGATACGATACTAGATACGAGACACTATTTTTTTATTCTCAAGATATTTCTAAAATGGTGTTCAAAAAAGCCAAAACTGTTACTTTTCAGAATCGATATATTTCGGTAATTGGTGACTGATAAAAAAACTGATTACATGTACAATAATTATTCTTTGCAGATACATAATTATTAGAACTAACTATCTATCTCACATTTTTTCATAGGCAGTAAGTAAATAACCGATTTTTTCGTCAAAAAAATGGCTGTAAAAGTTTTCCTCAAATCGAATTCATCAGGGCATTGTTTTTGGGGAGCTACATTCGTTCTAAGATTCGTCAGTAAAAATTGGTGATTACTTTTCCTTTTTACTTTAAGGCTGCTAAACATTTAAGAAACAGTGTTTAAAAATAGGTGATGTCCGAAGAGTAGACACGGTGCATTCAGGAGGACACAAGTATCCACAACAACCTCTGTGAGGTGGCGGTGAACATTCGGTGCCTTGTACCTCAACCGAAGAATGGGTTCCAACCGCAGTGGAAAATGTTTGCTAGCAGCAGAGAGAGAGAGAGACGGAGGGGGTACGCGGAAGAACTCCCCAGATGGAATAAACGATGGCATCTACAGTTCCAGTCAGGATGAACTAGTTAGTGATAGTGAACACCTTACAGGGCTATTACGACATATTCGCAGCCCAGGTTTATAAGGAGTGGTTTGGCCGGCTCCCTGTCTTTGGAGTTAAACTAAGGACCTGGCCCTCGATGACGACGCACGCAAACAATTTAAAGATAACGAATTTCGGTTTTGCACTTGGTCTCTTAACACACCACGTGTAGCCAAACAATTAGCGGAAGCCCTTGACTGTTCTAAAGCAGATATAGGTAACTGCCATTGAAGAAACGCGATGGGATGGTCCGGGCCTACGAAAAATGAAGAACTGCGAACAAAATCAGCGTCTATTTGAATGTGGATTTGTAGTTCGGACTCGACTCAGGAGGAAGGTCTTGAGTTTCGACTCAGTGAATGAGCACGACAATCCGTATCAAGGCTAAATTCACCAACGCACGTAAGCCTCATCTGTGTTCACGCTCCCACTGAGGAAAAGGATGAAGACACCAAAGACAGGTTCTGCGAGCTCCTCGACAAGAAATATGAGCAATGCCCTAGCTATGACATTTAAATGGTCCTTGGAAATTTTAATGCCAAGGTGGAAATCTTTGGTGGAATAATCGGACGACATAGCCTAATAGACTTCACTATGGGGCGAGACGTAATGGTAGCAAGTACGCGATATCAACAAGGGGACATGGTCCGCTTTGGGCTCGAAAGAAAAATTCTTCGAGTGATTTTGGGTCCAGTCTGCATAAATGAAGAGACGAAGATACAATCAATAACTGTACAAGCATTTCAGCGACACTGACCCAGCCAGAAAAGTTAAGGTCCAACGAGTTAGATGTCTGGGTCAAGTAGATCGAATGGAAAATAATGCTCTGGCCCGTAGAGTCTTCGAATCCAACCCGGAAGGACGTCGCAGAAGAGGAAGACCGCAAATCAGGTGAAGCACACAGGTGGTAGAGGACCTGAACAAAATTTGCTTGCGAAACTGGAGACAGCTAGTGGGTTAAGGATTGAAAGTGTTTTTTTTTTTAAAGATGTGCTTAAATTTTTAACTATTTTTTATTTCGAAATTGTGAATTTAAGTAATGCCCTTACCACTTTGTATCTGCGAATCTAGGCAAAACAAATAAACTGTCGCGCGAGAGAAATTTATTTTTTTGGAAACAGAAACGAAAGTCGTTGACACTCGGTCCTGGCCGAGTTCATTAGATGCACAGGGGTGACTAAAAGTGCACTAGGGTTAAAAGAATTGGTCCTATGTCATGGATCTCCAATGCAAGGATACAACACAGTTCCAGGATTGAAAGAGACCATTGACTTCATTCCAACCTTAGGAGATTTCAATAAATCTTTTCTATTTTTCTACCTGAAACACACGAACAGGATCCTCACTTGCTTATCAGTGATCTGGGTATCCCCTTCTGATGATACTGAATGGTTCAAAAAATTGAAAAAGGAACAGGAGCTGAGGTGTTCTGCCAATCTCGAATTAGTATAAAACTAGATACTTACTAGATACGATACTAGATACGAGACACTATTTTTTTATTCTCAAGATATTTCTAAAATGGTGTTCAAAAAAGCCAAAACTGTTACTTTTCAGAATCGATATATTTCGGTAATTGGTGACTGATAAAAAAACTGATTACATGTACAATAATTATTCTTTGCAGATACATAATTATAAGAACTAACTATCTATCTCACATTTTTTCATAGGCAGTAAGTAAATAACCGATTTTTTCGTCAAAAAAATCAAATCGAATTCATCAGGGCATTGTTTTTGGGGAGCTACATTCGTTCTAAGACTCGTCAGTAAAAATTGGTGATTACTTTTCCTTTTTACTTTAAGGCTGCTAAACATTTAAGAAACAGTGTTTAAAAATAGGTGATGTCCGAAGAGTAGACACGGTGCATTCAGGAGGACACAAGTATCCACAACAACCTCTGTGAGGTGGCGGTGAACATTCGGTGCCTTGTACCTCAACCGAAGAATGGGTTCCAACCGCAGTGGAAAATGTTTGCTAGCAGCAGAGAGAGAGAGACGGAGGGGGTACGCGGAAGAACTCCCCAGATGGAATAAACGATGGCATCTACAGTTCCAGTCAGGATGAACTAGTTAGTGATAGTGAACACCTTACAGGGCTATTACGACATATTCGCAGCCCAGGTTTATAAGGAGTGGTTTGGCCGGCTCCCTGTCTTTGGAGTTAAACTAAGGACCTGGCCCTCGATGACGACGCACGCAAACAATTTAAAGATAACGAATTTCGGTTTTGCACTTGGTCTCTTAACAGACCACGTGTAGCCAAACAATTAGCGGAAGCCCTTGACTGTTCTAAAGCAGATATAGGTAACTGCCATTGAAGAAACGCGATGGGATGGTCCGGGCCTACGAAAAATGAAGAACTGCGAACAAAATCAGCGTCTATTTGAATGTGGATTTGTAGTTCGGACTCGACTCAGGAGGAAGGTCTTGAGTTTCGACTCAGTGAATGAGCACGACAATCCGTATCAAGGCTAAATTCACCAACGCACGTAAGCCTCATCTGTGTTCACGCTCCCACTGAGGAAAAGGATGAAGACACCAAAGACAGGTTCTGCGAGCTCCTCGACAAGAAATATGAGCAATGCCCTAGCTATGACATTTAAATGGTCCTTGGAAATTTTAATGCCAAGGTGGAAATCTTTGGTGGAATAATCGGACGACATAGCCTAATAGACTTCACTATGGGGCGAGACGTAATGGTAGCAAGTACGCGATATCAACAAGGGGACATGGTCCGCTTTGGGCTCGAAAGAAAAATTCTTCGAGTGATTTTGGGTCCAGTCTGCATAAATGAAGAGACGAAGATACAATCAATAACTGTACAAGCATTTCAGCGACACTGACCCAGCCAGAAAAGTTAAGGTCCAACGAGTTAGATGTCTGGGTCAAGTAGATCGAATGGAAAATAATGCTCTGGCCCGTAGAGTCTTCGAATCCAACCCGGAAGGACGTCGCAGAAGAGGAAGACCGCAAATCAGGTGAAGCACACAGGTGGTAGAGGACCTGAACAAAATTTGCTTGCGAAACTGGAGACAGCTAGTGGGTTAAGGATTGAAAGTGTTTTTTTTTTTAAAGATGTGCTTAAATTTTTAACTATTTTTTATTTCGAAATTGTGAATTTAAGTAATGCCCTTACCACTTTGTATCTGCGAATCTAGGCAAAACAAATAAACTGTCGCGCGAGAGAAATTTATTTTTTTGGAAACAGAAACGAAAGTCGTTGACACTCGGTCCTGGCCGAGTTCATTAGATGCACAGGGGTGACTAAAAGTGCACTAGGGTTAAAAGAATTGGTCCTATGTCATGGATCTCCAATGCAAGGATACAACACAGTTCCAGGATTGAAAGAGACCATTGACTTCATTCCAACCTTAGGAGATTTCAATAAATCTTTTCTATTTTTCTACCTGAAACACACGAACAGGATCCTCACTTGCTTATCAGTGATCTGGGTATCCCCTTCTGATGATACTGAATGGTTCAAAAAATTGAAAAAAGAACAGGAGCTGAGGTGTTCTGCCAATCTCTCAATATTATAGAGTCATATAAACTCCTAGAAGACTGTAGTGTATTTCAGGCTGAAGTAAATGCTATTGAAAAAGCGGTGGAAAAAATTAACTACTTGGAGATAAGAGATAACATTTTTTGTGGACAGCTAGGCTGCTCACAAAGCCCTAGCCATTGAAACTATTAGATCAAAGGCGGTTTTAAATTGCAGGGAGAAAATGAATGAAATGCTATTTGAAATTAGTTAAGGAACCATATGTCTCGATCGGCGTGCCCAAAAGGAACATAGATCAAAAGGGAAGTCCCTGGAAGTCCAGGAACTCTAGAAGTTTATGGCCTAAAATTAATGAAAAAGAAACTCCGTATATCTTATCGCCGAGTTTAAAGGATATAAGTCAATAGAATGGGTGCATTCGCAACTGATATCTGTAGGAGGTATCCAGATCTTCATATAAATA
This sequence comes from Sphaerophoria taeniata, assembly GCA_943590905.1. NCBI lineage: Eukaryota > Metazoa > Arthropoda > Insecta > Diptera > Syrphidae > Sphaerophoria > Sphaerophoria taeniata. The sequence continues at coordinate 133,495,160 of OX016540.1, forward strand.
GAAATAGAAACCATTAAACAATAAACGCATTTTCTGTGAAATGCCAAATCTCCAGGCAAATGGTCTCCGCTATTTTGGAAACAGTTCGTCGGAGAACTGGACGATGTAGCGCAGGTCTCAATGGCAATCATAAGGAAATTAATTAAAAGAACAGGCTGAACCAGCATAAATGTCAAAACAATCATTTTAGGAGCATCGATGTAACCTTTTTTTCTTAGGCGAACGCAATGGAACGATAGGCCTCGGTGTATGCAACAGCTTAGCGCTGTACACACCCTACCAACCTTACCAAACCTTACCTACCCTTAATTGTATTTAACAACAAACATTTACAATTCTTGAGCGATGATTGTTAAAAGACCATTGTTTAGAAGGTTTTAATCAAGGTTTCAGCAAGAGAAACATGTCACAGATCCACCCCATAATAATTATTGTACAAAAAAGTGTTTTCGAAGAGTTGACTCTTACTTCCTTCTTCTTCGTGCTTTACTTTACTTCGTTGTTGTTTTATTTTTTTTTTATTAACTTTGTTCTAAAAATTTAACCCTTACCGTGGTATTGCACATCTGAAACGGATCGACCGAATTTTATAATTTTTTTTTTGGATTATTTGTCAGATACAAAATACATGTGAAAAGGAAATACATAATTTGCATTCTGCAAATGCAGAAATTATCGTTAAGAATTCAAAAAAAACATCAAAATATATTTGATTACTTAATTATATTTTATTGTTTTATATTTATTACTTATTTTATTTGTTTATTTTAATTATTTAACTAGTCGAATTCTAACAGCGTTTATTTCAATCCACATCATTTGCATTATTCAATTGTTCCTCAAACATGGTTACCTTGAGATGAATCATTTACCGCTAAACTCAAAGCCATAGTGGATACATACCTTATAGAATTTTATTGCGATGAATTTCGCGCACGGAATTAATTCACAATTATCCGTAAATTGACAATCAAAATCAATATGCAACTCTATCTAAATTTGCGTTTACACTTTGTGCATCTGTCAAACAAAGCTCAACAGAGCATATCAAAATGGGCGCCTGCCATTTTACACAGTGGTGACAATTATTTATCAAATTCCTTAGTTCATATTTGAAAGTACATTTACACCTTTTGACCGAGAATTGTATATCAATGTTTTTGTTTCTCAACGAAGAAATGTGAAAGAGTGGATTTTCTTTTTTCTTTTCGAAGAAACAAAAGTCAACAATCTTGAGTTTATCAAGCCTAACAATAAATCACTTAACAATAAGCCCCATCGCATAGACTTTCGATTCGAGTTCGTGCATTGAATATTCGAATGAGGCACTCTCCTGTCAAATGTGTATATGAACACAAAAACGCACACAAGACGTCAAGTTATGGTATCTGTCAGTCGGTAATAACTTTGGCATAGTTTTCAGAAACTTACCTTTGGCGAATACCTTTTCAAACAAAAGTATGTATGCATGTGTGTGTCCGTTGTTTGTGTGCATATTTTATACAGTGCGACTATAAAATATTGTAAACTTTCATATTATCACCATTAAAGTTCTGCAATTAGTTATTCGAGGAGCTTGCTCGCGATGGGAAACAAAGTAGACACCAATTCGCAATGAACAGGGCCGTAGCCATGTTTTAACGAGTGTGCACAGCGCTTGGATCTTGGCAAAAGAAGCAGTTCATCATATGAATCCATTTAATCACAAAACATAAGTCAAAAAGAGCCCTCTTAGCTTTCGAATTCAATTATTGTAATACGCCCATGGGCTGCAGAAAAAAAAACCGAAGCATGAACCGTCTTATCTACATAACGACCGACACGTATCTTAGGCTTGTACACGACCACTATGTCCGTCGTCGTTGTCATTGCTGTCGCTGTCGCTGTCGCCGCTGTTTGGGTTTTTTTTTTTTTTTGGTTCATAAAGCATAGCACCATCATCGTCGCCACCATATCACAGAATACAGTCAACCATAGCTTTCAGTGTTGTCGTCGTTGACGCTTGCTCATTTCGGTTCGAGTTGAAAACTTTATTACAATTTTTCTCACGTAAGCGTTTTGTTTTCCAAATTGAACTGAAATTCTAAATACCAATTGTTTGTTATTGGTCGATATTCCGCTATCGTGTTGGTAGCTGCACGTATACAATTCACAGCCAATTGACAGCACAGCGTTTGAATTGAGGTTCGAAGTCGAGCCATGTCTCGGCACTTCTTCGAGCATGAAAAGTTTCATTTGAAAAACAAAAGCTAAACGCATTTTGGCCATATGCCTGTGTCGCCTGTGTGACATAAACAGCACATAAATTGTTCCCAATTGGCTTGCATTCCAAGTAAACTTTTATGGCAAGCAACAAACTATGTATGCTGGCATGTGAAGTTACGCACATAACCCGCCAATCACTTCAGCAGTTTTTAGTGAAAACCCTAAAATGAAATCGCAAATGCTGAGCATGGTATAAGCCCGCAGCAAAGCTTATGCAAAAAGATCCAACCAAACAGACAACTTTTCGCCTGTTTTGAATTTAAATTACAGGTTGGTTATGCCATGCCATGCCATGAAGGAATTGGAATTGAAAAGTTGACAAGTGGTTGCTCTGCTTCTGCGAATGCTCGACTCATGTAAGAGCGGGTTAATCCATACCAGCTTAGCAGCTAGAGGCAAGAGGTTGCTTGCATTTAGACTGCCCATCATCACATACAGGTATTACTTTGTAAGAGTTGGCAGCACTGTGGACAACCGACAAGTTGGTTTAATGTATTTTTATTGTTCAATTAACCTGCATAACATGATTTTTTTAAGAGATTGTTGCTAAATGAACTTTATTTAAGGCCTAAAAGTAAAAAGCAGAACGCGAAAAAACATTGTTGATTATCAAAAAATATGAGTTAAGGTTGCCATGTAGGGAGTTTCTTCTTTCGATTGTTGTACTAGTCTACCTTGGTTGAAATATTTTTAACCCAAATAACAAGAGTAGGTGATAAGAAATCACATTTTTTAATTCGTTGTTGCTGGCCATACATTTTGAATTATTCGAGAAACAATATTACATACCTTTTGTTTTGGGTTATTCAGTCCCAGTAGAAAGTTGTTGATGGTGATAAGGGAGAGAAAGTGTCTCTTTTAAGACTTCTCCACTTTGACAACAACGAAATTTACGGAAGTTAAGTCTTACTAAAAATCTGCCCTTCCAGGGTTCTTGAGGGTCGTGTGTCATAGAGAAGACAGAAATTTCGGAAAACTAACAAAGCTCAGATACACCTTCGGATGGAAATACTGATAACAATCCACATATAGGATTTTTCATCTGGCAAGTTAGTTGGCTCACCACGTTTTGCTGAAGAATGAGACACATCTTTCAGCTGCACGAAGAAAGTCTAAAGTTTCAATTCTGTGGATTAACGTCATTCTACCATCTGCATCGAGGCTATATCTCGCAGGAAGTAGCGAGTACGCGATTCAAACAGCTGAGCTGGGTACATTGTGAGGGCCATAATTGACGTGGACTACTACCTCGTTGTGGACAAGGTACGGCTGTGGATATGCTATCGAAGCCTGCTCAAAATGCCAGGAGAAAGTTTGAAGTCAAACAAACGCAATAGATAGCAACACAAAATTGTTTTGCGAGTTTAACACGGTTAAACGATAAAATCCTTCTGTCTGAAGCGAGCCAAACAGTGCTTGAGATGCGAATGGCACTTCAAATTCTCTAGGTTTTCAAATAAGGACTTGACAACAATTTTTATAAAAACGCAAGCCATATGAGTTCGAAAACTTAAGTACAATCAAAACATTTGTGAATGAAACTCGACCTTGGGCCCCAAAGAAGCCCTAAATAAAGAAGTCTAGAAACAATCAATCACACGAAGAAGGCAGACAATCGTACCGAACAGTTTTTCCCTTGGATGAAACAGTGATTTATGAAGGAAATGTGGATTTCACCCGACCAACAACGCATATTTCGCTTATTGACGAACCCATTGGGCCAAAAATGAGCTTCGTCATTGAAGATGATTTTGCGATGAAATTGGTCATCCTGGCACATTTACTCCAGAGCTCAATCGGAGAATGTACGTCGAAAGAACGTCGCTTGAAATGGTCAATCGGCTTCAATTCCTGAGTCAGCTGATCTTGCATGGGTGTAAATCAAGATCCTTACGCAAAATACGTGGTCTGAGCGATGCCCAATTTTTGAGACGCCGCCGGCCGCCGTGGAATTGACTGATTTGGAACGGACGCCTGAACGGCGGCGATATTTTTGACACTTCGACTCGTTATCTAACTGACAAGGCAACATCATACAACGAATATGCAGCGACTCAAATTTTGCATTTAACTACGGCGAGAATAACGACCGAAAATTGGAGTTAACGCTCTTAAATTTGCGGTCACCGAATTGTGGTAAAAATGTTAATAATTTGCAGACGATGCTCGTTCGCGCTCTTTACCATGATAAAAATGCAGAGTTTACTGAAAAAATTGACAATAACACTTCGATGATAAGTGAAAAGATGCGTTCACAAATTGAAGTCAAAGTTATTAGGTCACTATTGGCAAAGCCAATATAATCGGATTCTCAAAAAAGAATTCTACAAAACATACAAAACTATAAAAACTACATCTTAGGTTCAAATCGATGAAGAAAATTAATCATCGGTAACACTTTCGTTCCACGACATTTTTTCACCTGTCACATTTTATACCTGTCACTTTTGTTTTGACATTTCCGCTGTCATATCACTTGTTCAATTGAAGAAATGAGCTCTTTATTTGACAAGACCAATTCTTCAGTAAAGTACAGCGATACATACCTACAGATAGGAAGTCAAGGTCCAACTTCTTAGAAGGCTTATGATAAGGATGACTCAGATGGAAATGGAACCAGTGATAGAAAAACTCAACAAAATTAGCGTGGAAACTGGACACAGCTTGCAAGGGACTGAGCTTACTTAATAAGCTATTTCCATTTTTGCAACTGTCAACACTTTGAAAATATTGTAAACTTGCGGATTTTCTCCCTTTATACAAGAGCAATAATTTTCAAGATGACTGACACGAGTAAGCCGTAATAGAGTTCTACCCTTAAAAAATTATTAAAAATCTGTCAGCTAACGCTTTTACGAGATTCTATTGTAAGTTAAATTTCTTTTGAAATTAGTACTTTTCTTCGAACAATGCAACAGAGTTCAAATAATTTAAAATTCCTGGAATTACTAGCTATAAAAATATAAAAAGCAATTTGTTAAATAATAATTGTTTAGCTCATTAAAAACACAGCTTCGCCACACATTTTCAATTTAAGACGCAAAATAATACACCTGCCTTAATTCCACCCAAAGTAGTTATCTGCCCACATTATTTCAATTAGCGAACAATAAAACCCAAATGCATCATAACATTACGACCGTTGACATTTTGGCTCCAATTTAGAAACTGACATACAAGTTCTCTTGATTCTATACTTAGGTTTTCATTTGCATTTTACTGTCATCGTCGTCGGTTATGCCATGCCCCTTGGATTTGTTTTTTTCTCATTTTTTTTGTTCATACAATGTTTGACCAAAAAGGCCAAGTAACATTAATAATTTATTGTTTCATATATGTGTTGGTTCTGTTGTTCAATTATTATTAAAACAAACGAGGTAAATGGTGTACACGAAAAAATGTACTTTTTCACTCACTGTCAGAGAAGTCGCCATGTTACTTGGTACTTTTTGTTTTATTGTGTCCAAAGTGGGATAAATGTGATAGTATACTTAATTAGATGCCTTTTGACGTTGAATATAAGAGTTGAGAGTGTCAAAATGTCAAAAGCGATAAATTTATTATTTGTAAACATAAAAGGGCAGATAAAGTGACAAAAGTCATAGAATTGTGGAATTTCCAATATGCGTTTTGCACAATGGTGATGATGACGCAGCAGCATGGAGAAGATAACACTAGCAATATAAGGAGGTTCTTGCTTTGTATCAGCAAATATTTGTAGTTTCCAAAAACGGCTTCCTTTGTATTCAAAAATAAATGCATGGACGTACAAGGCTGTAAATACTTTCAAGTGATTCAGTAAAAACGAAACTGATTATAAATTAACTAGCCTACCCTGCGAACTTCGTCTCGCCACCCATCAGAGCAATTCAAAAATAATTGTTACTAACAGAGGGTATTGTTTAAATGCAATGTGATTTGCTTGAATCCAATTAAAATAGAAAATTAAGTATCTGAATTTTTCCAAGCTTTAAAGCCAACTTTTTAGTCTCATTTAAGCATGCAGTAAAATCAAATTTCGTTGAAAAATTCAATAAATTCTCGTTTTTCCGGTGTGTTTTGACTATTTCACCAAAATCGAAATTAAATACAGCTTTCGATTGTCCCCCTTATTTAGTGACTTTCCAGTAAGTTTGTCCCAAAAATTTTTTGTTACTAAGCCTATACCTAGAGTGAAAATTTTTTCAAATACATTGAGGATTGAGCGAACTAAAAGTCCCTACCGGACAAACAAACACACAAATGAAAGTTCTTAGTGCTCTCGCAGAGTTTCAATATCCAAAATTTTCCATTTTTCCATTTGAAAATCAGTGCACCTACAATTAAATGCCTTTCAATGAGCTTTCCGAGTTTTTCATCATCAAAAACTTTCTATTTTCCATTCGAAAACCCATTTTGAAATTTTCCAGTTTTCCATTTGAAAAGCAATGCACCTACAATTACATGCAATTTTCCCTTTAGAAACCAATAAGTTTTCCGAGTTTTTCATCAAGAACTTTCTATTTTCCATTCGAAAACCCATTTTGAAATCTTCCAGTTTTCCATTTGAAAAGCAATGCACCTACAATTTCATGCAATTTTCCCTTTGAAAACCAATGAGCTTACGACACAGGCCAAATTTTGCACAAAGATTGGAAACTAAAATCCATGCTCTTTTTGAATATCGATGCTAAAATTTTCTTTTGTACAGAAAATCGTGCCCAAGAATTCGCGTGTAAACATTGTCTTGGTGCAAAAGCTTTAGGAGTTCAGCATTAAATATAATAAGGAGGAATGAAAAGGAAATGAAATGAAAAACGTTTCAAAAAATTGATGTCGGCTGTCAGTTTTTTGAATTTCCAAACAAAATTTTCGAGTAGGTAGATTAAAATCAATGGCGCAAAATTACAGTCGGCCTGTGTTTAGCTCATTAACGTGATACTACTTAGCACATTGTTAACTTAAAAATAGTTTTCTTATTTTTGTTCAATAATAAACACTTTTTAGTGTGTGAAGCTAGTGTTGTTTTTAAAGAAAGTGTTGAGTGAACACGTCTAAAACTTGACAGTTCTCGAAAGAACAAAGTCAACACACCTTACATTTGACAGTGAGGGCATTCCGAAACCTAGTGACTACGTAGTCAATTCGTTCTGATTGGTCAATTAGTTGTTTTGAACCAATCATAAGGAGTTGACTACGTAGTCACTAGGTTTCGGAATGCGCTCAGTTCCTTAAAATAAACAATGTCAACATTTCATTTGATTTTATTTTGAATTTTCTTTTCGTATGTGTACAAATTGGAAACGAATGCATTTTAATGGAAGAGTACATTTTGGAAATGACTGTCTGTCGAGTTTTTCTCTAATCATCATTTAGGTGCGGAGAAATAGAACTGTGGATCACGATGAACCACCAAAACATATTACGAATGCTTTAAGCCTTGCACTCAGAACTGTGTTTTTGCTTTCGAACCCATTTTGTGATACGTAAAAAATCGTAGCGATCTTAAACAAAAAGTGTATTAAAACGAACAATATTTCAAAAGTAAGCCTTGGATCTGTTTGATTGAAAAAAAGTTTCATATTTTTCGATTTAGGAGATGAAGTAGTCAAGTGCGAAGATCCGACAGATGAAGCAGAGCTAACGCTGCATTAAAAAGATAAAGTAGGGGTTTCATGACTTTATCTTTAATGCAAGTGTTTAGCGATAAAACTGTTCTTTTGCTGAATAAAATTGACTGAAACATCAATTTAAGCTAGTACCACACTAAACTCTCTTAAAACTGTTCATTAGCGGACTATAATTTTGTGCCAATGTTTTTTCCTATTAATAATTATTTATTTTACTTTCAGAATATCCTACTGCACATTCAGTGCATCCCAGAAGAATTCGGCTACATTTTTTTTTTTTATAAATTATAAGGTATGACTTTTGTTTGTTTGTTGGTTTATCGACTACAAACATACAACCGACAAACAAACAAAAGTCTTACTTTATATATTAGTATAGATATAGATTTTCTCTCACAGCAATTTTGAATGAGAAGGGAAAATATTAAGGCGAAATGGGTTTTGACGATTTCGTGTCGTGTCTACGTTCGAAAAATCCTCGTTTTCCAGCAATAAGATTCTTAACGATTACCAAATTTTCGTTGCTAAGACCAAGTCACATCGACCATTGAATGACTGCAAAATATCAGCCGGCAATGAAATGGAGGCTAAGTTGCCGACGAAAAGCACGATTTTTTCAGCAACGCAACCGTTTGGGCGGATATGCACAACTGCACAATGTTGCCACAAGAAGTAAATATTGTACTGGCTTCTCTTATATTGTCAGAATATTTCTGAAAATCAAAATAATCGCGCAGCATTAAGAATTGAAGGTTATAGGTTGATCTAAAGGGAAAAAAGTACAATGTTACGTCAACCCGAGCAAAAGATTTCCACATTTGCTTCAAAAATTCTTGAGCAAAAAGAACTTTTGTACTTTGCACCGATTGCCGTCAAGAATATTCTAGTACATCACTTCGCTAACTAGAAGCTTGCTGATTGAAGCTTTTTGTGAATTTTATTGATGTGAATATTTCAAGAACCACGAATAATCTTCGAATATTCGTGTCCTTTTTCCTTGTTTACATTAAGAGTGCTTTCGAGTAGGCTGCCTAGGGTTCAATACAAAGGTTGGGTCAAGCTAAGAAGGAAAACGTAAGGGAACCTCTGAACCTTTTTCACCACCGACCGTAGTAGCTATATGCAATATTATTATTAAGGTAATCCAGTTCTTAAAATTCGAGTGCGTTGATTTGTGTTCACATTCAACAACATGTTTATCAACTTCTGTTGTGTCGCGGATTTGTTTAACACCACTATGGTTTGACATTTCCCATTTGTTTTGCATTGATAACCTCACTTTTTTTAAATAATTAACTTCCCAGAGGAAGTTATTGTAATGTGGCCGATTTTGTGAATTTATAATTTTTGCATATCTCCTTGTTTCGAGGTAACTAGAATCCGGGTTAACCTTTTTTACAATCCTGTCTGTGTGTGTGTATGTAAGTATGTTCGTATGTGCGTATGTACGTTTTTTCTGCTCGATTATCTCGCGAACCACTCATAGTCATAGCAATGACATGAAATTAGTTTCATTCAACGGGGAATCGCTTTGTTACGAGATGATTTAGGTTTCAGTGATAACGGTTAACGTTTTTTTTTTAATAGGAATGAAAAATGTGAATTCAGTAAAAATTAAATTAATCTACGCGGAATTCCTTGATTGAGAACTGATTAAGTTTTCAGCGAAATCGGTTTAGTGGTTTCTTAAAAAATGAAAAATTAACAAACAAAAATACAACAAAAGGTGAAAGTATTCATCATTTATTCATGAAAATTATGATATTTTCAAAAAAATCTTATTTATCGATGTAAGAAAATATATTGTCAATAATTTGTTATAAACAAGTGGAAATGAGTTTTAACGGATATACAGGGTGTGCTATCTAAATGTGGTCGATGGAAATATAGAATTACTCTGACAGATTTCAACCGATTGGCATCGTCTACCACATTTTGGAAAGGTTAATACATTGCAATTTTAACCACGAACCAGTTCAAGCCCACAAAACGCGTGGAAATAGTGGCAATATTCATTACATGTAATGTTCATGTAATCGTTCAGTTGTTGCAACACAGCGTGCGTATCGTCAAAAGTATCGCGGTCATTTTGAGCATAAAAGTGATACTATTCATTTCTTAGCTTCGAATTTCAAGACGGTCTGTAGCGGACCGTCCACATTCAAATCGACTAAATCCTCGAGTTCCCAGGACTGTGGTATGGAAATGGGGGATATTGGTCAACGAGTCGCCCGATTAAACGGCACCGGGTTTTTTTCTTGTGTTTGCAAAGTGTATGCTAACAAACCGAAGACTTAAGACGAGCTTAAGGACAATATTTGAGACGAAATCACTGCGATATCGCCGGCAAAAGTCATAGAAAATACCAACAGAAAAAGAGCTGAATCTTGTACCTATGCGCAATGAAGGTGATGATTTGATCGACGTTATTTGTTTCAAAGTTTGTAACAAAGTTAAGACTAATCCACATTGCTAAATCTGGTAGAGTTAGAAAGCAACTCTCTTTCAAAAAATTCGAAAATTCACTTTAATTGGAATTCAGAAAAATAGGTCTGAACACATGAAAATTTGATTGCAGACTACTTCTTAACAGACATTTTTTCAGACATTATTGGGTCAGCAAGTACATCTTATTATGTTTCTTTTTTTTTTTTTGCTAAATTAAACGGTATTTTGTATGCTTCACTTTTGTACAGAACGAAAAAAAACATACCACCTTTTTTTAAAGGCCCTTTACTTGTTTCATTTCGAGGAAAAATTAAAATTAAGTGCTTGCTCCCGCAGAGATCCTCAGTTAGACATAGAACGTAAAAAACACATTATTTTTATAAATAATGTTGCATCGTATAAATAAACATTCAACTATATTTTTCTTACACACGAGAAACAGGTGGCTTCTTTTTCAGAGTGGAGCACACTCTTGTCTAGATTCTTTTATATGAAAGATGTCAAAGAATCTTTGGTAAGTTATTCGATCCGAGTGGGTAATTCAACAGAATCATAATAAAATAAAGAAGAAGGAAAGAGAAATTAAAAGAATAAAATCTACAACAACACTTCTTTGAGTGTGGGATTGGGATATCATATTGCCTGAATGTGATTACAAAAAAAATAGTAATAAAACTGCAGTCAATTAAAGATTGAAATGAAATGATGAAAGACGAACGAATGAAAATTAATAGTCGAGGAAGCCACAGAAATAGCGGAAATGTAATAAAGCCAACGACTGTACACTAGTGTAGAAGGTGTGAACACCAAACAAAATAAAAGTCGGCCGAAAATAGATGTGCTAGTTAGGCTTTCCTTCAACTTTGGTATTTTCTTTATGTTCCAAAAAAAGTTAGTTGAGTAGAATTATGACCTTGTTTATATTGAGTTTAAAGTAGGTGAGATTAAAAGAAAAACAAAAAATGTGATTGAACGATAGAGTTTGTCTTGAAATGTTTAAAAATAAAATCCAGTTGATCTGCAACAAAATAATGCAGAGCAGTTTTATTCCATCTCTCAAGCCTCTTTGACAGGAACAGAGGTTTAAAAATTGTATTGTTTGACGGACGGGCATTACATGTCGATAAAAAATAAACCTTTGTGCATAATATACACACTATTTATACTCACTAAAATATATTATCACGCAGTTCTGGTATTTGTTTCCAAATGTAACAAACCTGTAAAAACAGAGAAAATACAACAATCATTACACGTGAAAATAAAACACAATAATTTAAAAAAAAAAAAAAAATTTGGTAACAAACTTAAGATAAGCGAGTTAAGGTCTAAGGAACAGAAGATTCATTAGAAGTGAACTTTCAAAGATTGACTCTTTTTTATGTTCTTAACAAATTACAGTCCTTAAACTTCACAGCTTCTATCAGCGATCTAACGATTATACAAATACATAGTTATCATACAACCGTATAATTGTAATCGTACTCGGTGAAAATGGACCCCAGCGCGTGTGGTATTTGGGGGGGAAGAGGCGTGGGAATATAAAAAAAAATATGAGTGCGACCCATGGAGTCCACACGACTAACTTCCCAGAGTAGAAAAATACGTAAAAACATTAGTTGTTTTGCAAAATTTTGAGCCGATGCATCCCGTTGTAGCTGTACACGCACGCTGGTTCAAAGTCAAATTCCATAAAACTGATAATTTTAGGAAATACATTAATGTCGTTTTCAATTGGCAATCTGGAAGTGAAAAAAAGCATTTTGAATGCGTTCAATTGGGCAAAAGTGACAGTTCTGATTCTGAAAAGAAGAGAATTTCCCTTCTCGTTTTAAAAACAGAATCAGAAGCAGAATCACTCACACATTCATAAATGTTTGCAGCACAAAAACAAAATGACATTTGGCGCGAATACACACATGTCATACTCAACCAATACATTCTCACCAAACTTCAGATTCTTCGGAATAAAAAAAAACTGTTCAATTGGGATTCCGAATCGAAGAACAATTCCGGATTGCCAATTGAAAATGCCATAAGTTTATTGAATAAGAGTGGCGCCATCTGTCATGGACTCATGCACAACTACTTTGCACAGTAAAATACAGCCTATATTGCTCCTGAATATTGCAGTTTTCTTAGTGAAGCAATTTTTCTAATCGAATTAGTATTTCCGAAAATTAATATTTATATGGCAAAGCAGCGTTTGGTGGGTCAGCTAGTAATCAAATATAGTCTATGATACTCCTGAATATTGTTTTTTTTCACACTAACTATAAGATTTTTTGCATTATTGTTGAAATTATTGCAGAAATTATCATAATTTTCATTATACACTAGTCAAAACAATTAAAGGAACACTTGAAAAAACTCAAAAATGGAGTGGTTTTTTATAAGGCTGTATCTCAGTAGAAAAAAGTCGGATTGAAGTGAAACAAAAAGTTTTTCAAAGGCTATCATTTTTTCTTTTCAAATTATTTTGAGTTAAGAAAGTACCGTTAGTCGTTTTCACTTGAGCGTAAAAAATGTTCACTCAATTTCAAAATCGAAAAAAAAATAAACTTTGATTGTTCATAAAATGAGCGGAAATATTTTTTCAATCCAACCAATCTAAGATTCAATTTGAGAATTTTGTTAGCTTTAATTAACTGTTTAATTCGGATCGCTACGATTTTTTTCTAATCAAAAAATGGGTTTACATGCAAAAACACAATTTTGACTTTGGACCCTAATAACTCTGCTAAATATTGACTTACAAAAAAAATAAAGGCAGATTTGAAAAATTTATTAACTTTTCTATTTATTTTGAAAAAATAAAAATATTGTTTTTTTCAATTTTTTCTATCAATTTGAAAAAGGGTCCAAAAAACGCATTTTTCAACTTTTTCATAAAAACTACCGTTATTTTGTGGTTTTCAGTGGTACAACTTAGCTGAGGCTTAATTATTAAAGCTCATAAAATTTCCTTGATTTTGGTGAAAATTTCATATCAATACGATTAACCGTTTCTCTGCTTCGATCAATCAAACTTACGAAACACTTTTTTTTCAATTTCAAGGAAAGTGTTGTTTTTTCTTATTTTTCTGTTCTTTTGAATTTGTTAATTTTTTTTAATTTTTTTTATTTTTTCCATTATCATTATGATTGTGTGAAATTCGGACGAATTTCCTTGATTTTTATGAAAATTCGTCCGAATTTCACATAGTCATAATGATAATGGCAAAAATAAAAAAAATTAAAAAAATAAACAAATTCAAAAGAACAGAAAAATAAGAAAAAACAACACTTTCCTTGAAATTGAAAAAAAAGTGTTTCGTAAGTTTGATTGATCGAAGCAGAGAAACGGTTAATCGTATTGATATGAAATTTTCACCAAAATCAAGGAAATTTTATGAGATTTAATAATTAAGCCTCAGATAAGTTGTACCACTGAAAGCCACAAAATAACGGTAGTTTCTATGAAAAAGTTGAAAAATGCGTTTTTTGGACCCTTTTTCAAATTGATAGAAAAAATTGAAAAAAACAATATTTTTATTTTTTCAAAATGTTTTTGTGTAGAAAATTTAATAAATTTTTCAAATCTGCCTTTATTTTTTTTGTAAGTCAATATTTAGCAGAGTTATTAGGGTCCAAAGTCAAAATTGTGTTTTTGCATGTAAACCCATTTTTTGATTAGAAAAAAATCGTAGCGATCTGAATTAAACAGTTAATTAAAGCTAACAAAATTCTCAAATTGAATCTTAGATTGGTTGGATTGAAAAAATATTTCCGCTCATTTTATGAACAATCAAAGTTTATTTTTTTTTCGATTTTGAAATTGAGTGAACATTTTTTACTTTCAAGTGAAAACGACTAACGGTACTTTCTTAACTCAAAATAATTTAAAAAGAAAAAATGATAACCTTTGAAAAACTTTTTGTTTCACTTCAATCCGACTTTTTTCTACTGAGATACAGCCTTATAAAAAACTACTCCATTTTTGAGTTTTTTCAAGTGTTCCTTTAATTGTTTTGACTAGTGTATTAGGGTTGTCTTAGATTTTTGATTGCCATTAAAAAACCACTCAGCCGATTTCGCTCAAAATCTAATCAGCTTTTAACAACACAATACCGCGTCGAATGAGATCAATTTTATGACAAAACGATGAGTGGTTCGCGAGATAATCGAGCTGAAAAAACGTAACGCACATACGCACATACGAACACACATACACACACACAGACATTATCATAAAAACGCTTGATTCGGATTCTAGTGACCTCGAAACATGGAGATATGCAAAAATTGGAGATTCACAAAATCGGACCCATTACAATAACTTCCTCTGGGAAGTTAGAAAAAAATAATAATGTTTCGAAACATAATGTAGTTATCAATATGTTGCAAAACACAGAGTATGACAGAGGACGAGGTTTGTCTTCATGTCAGCAAAAAACTGAAAATCTACCATTGCTATCGTTGGCTTTAACGAAGTAAAGGAATGGCTAGGCACATTTAAGAACATCTCATAAACGTTCACGGACCTAATGAGGAGTTTGCAAATGACGAAAAATAAGTCTGCTACGAAGTCGTACCTAAGTCCTGAAATCAGAGTGCCGTAGAACAGAAGTGGAGGTCGCAGAGCACTGAACGCGGACATGCGAAAAAAAATATATAATGCTCAGGAGAGAGCTTGGAAGTGCAGGAGTTATACCGAACCGTCCGAAATATGACGCAGTAAACACCTCGCTGCATCTATGTTCTATAAGGGCGGAGAGTGAAATCTGATCACCGATCCCAAAGGCACTTTGAAGCAATAAAAAGTGCACCTTAATGAATTGCTTAACGGTCAGCTTACCGAAGAAATTACGGTTCCATCATTTCAGGATGATAGTCTCGTACTGCAGCCACCATTTAGGAAGACAAAAAAGCCAGCAATCGGCTTAAGGATAACAAAGCCACATATGTATTTCGGTCCAGCTGATCAAACGTATTGGACCATCACTTCACCATCTAATCCATTGAAAGCACATATCACATGAGTATAGCAATTAGGAATATAACATTCTTGACTACATCCTATAAGATATTTTCTCTATCCTACAATCCGTAAATATCCATTTGACCTTAGATCAGGCAAATCGATAATTGATCATAAATTTACCCTTAAGCAAGCGACCATTAAGGTATCCAGACGAGACAATGACTTAGTCTACTTCCTCTATAATTTTTTATGATTTGGAGAAACCAATCCGGGATTCTGGAACATCTACCAACAAGAGAGACTATTATTACAAAGTCCATCCATGCAACTATTGGCCCATGCAGACAAGATCGGACCCACAAGCTGCACAGGCCTTATCAGCTAAAGCTTCTTAAAGTTGCGCTGCGCAACCGTTCAGGTCAGACTAGTCCAGATCATCCAAAAATTGTCTTCAGCCAGCTGGGTCCTAGCTGTATCCTGTTTTGCAACAGTCAAGTTGGTTGAAGTCCTCTACCACGTGCGTTACACATCAATCTTGCTCTTTTTATTCTGCATCTTCTTCTCGGGTAGGATTCGAAGACTCTACGGGCCTTTGGACCTTAACTTTTCTGACCAGGTCTATGTCGCTGAACAGTTTGTACTGTTCTTGAATTAACGAAAATCAATCCGCACATATTTCTCCCGAAGCAGTCCATGCACCATGCATGAGAACCGCGATGAAAGGGGTCTTGTTGATTGACGCTTTAATTTCTCGAGAGACGACTTTACATTATATTGCTTTCTTGGTCCAAATAACCAGCAATTGGCAAGAGTTTGATTTCAACGCTGGTCTCGTTGTCTGTTCTCAACTACCTCGGAGCTCGAAGTGAAATCCTTCTATAATGAAGATAGTTACAAGACGTCAATGTTGAGGGTCCTCTCTTCTTGACAGCATTAACTAGGTCTGGTCCACATTAACCGTTACACCTAAATTCTTGGCCTCAGTGTCAAGGCTCACACGCCTGAAGGATTGTGCCTCTGGTGTTGAGGCTCAAGTAGATCGAGCGAAAGACGGAAAAATCTGGGGTGAAAATTAATACATACAGGATATACCAATACAGGTAAGCTCTGTCTGCATAAAACGTTGACAGAAGAAGAAAAGAAAAGAGCAAGGTAGCAGCACTTTCAACAATTTCCTTGTGTAAAACAAACCTGGGCAATTACTATGTCTTAAACAAAGCCCCTGGTGGAAAACCAAATCGATAACTAACCATTACCAACACGAACCTATTAAGAACACCTTAATAATTCATCACAAAATCAAACATTCCCATTCTGTCCAACAAATTGAAGGAACAAAAAATCCTGTATTTATTATTTATTATTATTGTTCATGTGAGCAGACAGAAACAAAAAAACACCTCGAAGACTAACCTTAAAGAAACTGAAAGTCGTTAAGCAGTTAAGCATGGAATAGTTTATTATTAAAAGGCATTCAACTGGGAAACTCCAGTCATAAGGGATTGTTTTTTGTTTGTTTGTTATAACAACGCAATAGTAGAACATTCGATTCAGTGGAAAAAAACAAAACAAATTAAAGGAATCTCGATTAATATTTCCTGCTGATGACGAAACTCCAACTAAGAGCAAATCAGCCACTGTCATTGCCACCCGGTGCTTTACTTTTTTGAAATTATTTGACGTCGTAGTTTGTTGATTAATTCATACAGGGTGTTCTAGAAGAAGGATTCCACATAAATAAAATCATGATCGCTAGTTGGGAAGACAATATCTTTACATAATTTCACACTTTCCACAAATATAGAAATTTAAATTTGTTTTTAAACATTTCCCTATTTCGAGTTATTGTTTCAAGTGATCATATAAATATTTAAAAAGGGACCCCTTGTACCTACTTTAGATGCAAGTGGATCCCTGTTCATTGCCCTACTCACCCCTGACTATGACTGCACGATGTACAGTGGCATTTTTATTCACTATCAACTCGGTTCACGTCAGGTTTCGTAATTTTCTAATTTTTCTTTTCACAAATCTTCTCATAATATCATAGGTTACCGAACGGCCGATATGGCGGCGCATCGACCGACAACGACCTGCAGAGAGGAGGCAGTATGATGTGGACTCTGTCATCATCATCAGTCATCACATCACCGCAGTCAATTAATACTCTACTCATACAAAAATAAGACATATGGTTTAAACTCGAATCAGTATTTATACGAATTCAAATCAGTTGATGCAGACTAAAAAAGACGATGTTGGTGACAGTGACAGTGTGTGCGAGAATTGTTCAATCAAAAACACAAAAAAAGGTCTCGTTCGGGGTCTGATTTCTCATATCGAGTTAGTGGAATACATTTTCTCAACCATGAGTAGTTTAATACCAGAGGTTGTGACGTCAGTGGTTTAGCTGACTTTTAACCGTCCGTCAGCCCGCCCTCTGGCTTATAAAATCGACAATTACAAAACAATCAGAATTATATTTGTCATCATAGTTGATGAGAAAGGGTTTTATTCTTCTTTTTTTGTATTCCCATGTCGAACTCAAAGTCAAGGCTAAAAATTTGCTTAATTTTGCAATTTATAATTAACTTGAGCTCTGTTCATATGTTGAGAATAGGGGTTGACTCTTTAAAAGTCACAACAAGGTGTAAATGTTTATTTAAGTGGGATGTTTTGAATTGAAAGATTAAAGAAAAGATCGTCACAAAGTTGTTGGCCTTGAAAGATCAAGTAGAAGTTCTATCACAGTCAATCTATAGATATGAGTGTGGCTTTATGTACATAAGGGAGTTTGGCTGAAATTCAAAGAAAATAAAATAACCGGATGTTTTTTTGCACGTGTCGCATACTAATTAGGTACTCCGAGTAATAAATCGGTATTTAAGGATGAGGACTCGTTTTTATTGCTGCAGATACCAGATAGGGTATGAATGAATTTGCATTCAATTTGATCAAGCGGAACATACCTACGTATATCAGATGTTCATTGGAGCCATTAGGTCTGATAGAAGAGGCGTGTTTCGGGAGTGAAAGATATTGAGTTATAAAGAAAGGAACAGTCAACCAAGACTGGAAGAAGCCGATAGACTTAGGGGGTAATATTAAAGGGTTTTCCCATGGAAGACTGTGAAAAGAGAAGCGTTGGAAAAGGCAGCGTTGGTTGATTTCAATTCGCAAAGAAACCATTTAATATTTTCTCATACGGAAATGAACTTTATTTATTCAATTCACACTCACTACCTTCGGAAAATATTATAGATACATTAGAACGATCGTACTAAAATCGCCTCTACTACTACTACCGAATGATACTATAGTATCAATTTAGTAATGTTCAGTAAGATTAAGCCTGAAATTCCGACCATCGGAAATATGATCTTGAAGTCATTTTGTCGGTTATGATTGCCATCATGGTCTTTGGGAACTGCTGATCCACGGTTAGTGTAACGACTCTACGAGTGTAACGACTCTACGAGTGTAACGACTCTACGAGCACCCATTTTAATTGTCGGCCGATCCGTGCCACCAAGGGCATCATACCCGCCAATCCGTTCCATAAGGGGCATTACACCTGCTGATCCGTGCCACCAGGGTCATTGTACCTGCGAATCCGCGCCACCAGGGGCTTCATACCTGCCGATCCGAGCATTGTACCTGCCGATCTGTGACACCAGGGGCTTTATGTCTGGTAATCCGTACCTGCCAATCCGTACCACCAGGGGCATTATACCTATTGACCCGTGCCACCAGGAGCATCCTACATGCGCCAACCCGTGCCACTAAGGGCATCCCGATCCGCAGCCGCTTAAGGTTTTGCTAGTTTGCTAAGTGATGATAACTTATTTTACTGATAAAAAAAAAAAAAAAAAAAAAAAAAAAAAAAAAAAAAAAAAAAAAAAAAAAAAAAAAAAAAAAAAAAAAAAAAAAAAAAAAGTGTGAATTGTAAGAAACTAGGACTAGGTTTTTATTTTCATGAATTTATCAAGATTAGGTACAGCTTGTAAATCTTAGACATGAAGAAAAAAGGAAATCAGAAAGTTTTTGCATATGAATAACAGAGTAAGTACATTTTTTTTTCAACCAACATTTACAAGCTGTCTGTTACAATTTCACCCTAAAACGCTTGATTACTATATTGTTATACAAAAATTGAATGTTGTCCTCATTTGTTTGAAGGCCAGCCCCTTTCAAATAGTTCTTCACCTGTCAGACTTACAAACAAACAGAAGCAGCATTCCTCATTATTTCCAAGCTTCATTGTTAAGTGCACTTCTCATGTCAATCAAATATTTCTTTTATCAAAAACAAAAATGTATATTTATGGTACCTACATTATATCATTATGGTAAAACAACTTTCTACAACTCTTGTTCCAAATTGGCAAAATGCAAGAAATATCTTCGTATTAAATCGATTGCAACACATAAATACCGATTAACGATAACAAGTTTGTTTTGATTTTTTTGTTTAAGGCATAACAACATACCTTAAATCAAAATAAACAAAAATGATGATAAATAAATGAATAAGCTTACACGGTCTTTTCTTTGTAAGACTATCAACAAATATTTTGCATACCAGAGTTTTTTAGGTGTAAAGCAAATTGGCAAAAGTAGTTTTCGTTTGGGCACTTTTACATGAAATGAATATTACACAAGGTGCGCGAATAAGATTATGTCATATTAGTTATAGAGCTTTGCATGAGAAAGCAAAAAAAAAATCAAATATGTATACTCGTAGGTAAGCATGTAATTGAAATGCAATTTGAAAAACGTGCTGACAACTTCAATACACACGCTTAAAAATAAAAAAAAAAAGACAAAAAAATTAAATTATTTAAAATTGTCCATTTTTCAACTTTTTATCAATTACGTACAACTTTGACAGTCATTTTAAACAGGAAATAATTATATTTGTTTATGTTTTTGTTCTTTCTAGTGTCAACGACTTAACGACAAGGTACTTATTATTCTGGGACAAGCATTGCATCATAGCATTTATTATGAATTTATGATATAACAGGGAGTGATTGTCATAATAAAGGTTAATTTTACAAGATATATC
Source organism: Sphaerophoria taeniata (assembly GCA_943590905.1). NCBI lineage: Eukaryota > Metazoa > Arthropoda > Insecta > Diptera > Syrphidae > Sphaerophoria > Sphaerophoria taeniata. Next base: position 133,515,512 of record OX016540.1, read on the forward strand.
CTTAATGTCGTAGTTTTTGGATTTAAAATGTATCAAAAACTTGATAGCACTGTTAACTCGTAAGTCAAGAGTCAGCTCCATATGCATTGACTGCATTGAATAATTTTGTGATGATTCATATAGGTTTGGCGGAAAAAGAGGACACTCTCAAAGTCGAATCTCTCTCTGTCTCGAACTTCCTCGTCATTTCTTATCATGCTTCAAACCTCAATACCCAAACAAACATTGACATCCCGAGAAATTTACCTAGACTCCGCGAGTCTTTTTCTTGGTTATCTCATTTGATTTGTATTAATTAAACAGAAATAGTTCATTGGAACATCTAAAGTAAGGGGCCAGTTATAGCTATCATTAAAAACTATCATTAAAAGTTGGAACACATGAAAATTGGATTTTTTTATTTACGTGTGTTTATAGCGATCATTAAATTATTTAAATGTCATTCAAATATTTATTTAATAAACTGACATCAAATATTTTTTAATGATTGAAAATCCTTCATTAATTTTTTTAATGAAAGATGGAACATTAAAAAAGGGGAACACAAACACTGGAACAAAGTGTTTCATTTTTTGAAATTTAATTATTAGCTTGTCATTAAAACGAATTTTCATCATTAAAGTAAATAAATGCATTTTTCACCGAAAATATTCTTTTGTAGGATTATTTTTCGCCAGAAAAAATATTTCAATGGATTGCCATCGATTGGTATGAGATTGATATATAAAATCAAAGTACAACACACCACATTATCCAAACGAAAATTTTTAATGATAGTTTTTAATGATCGCTATAACTGGCCCCTAAGTTTTGTCAAAAAATAAAATAAAAAAAAGCATCATCTTTCCTATGCCAAAGGTATCTTTAGAGGCAGCAAAATATGGGAAAGGCAAAGTGCGATACCGACTGGCGACTACAATATTTTGTGATGTTCCTTGTTATCGGGGTATCCTCAGAGGATCCAGTCATCCAGTGGTCTACTAAGGTAGGAACAGTAAATCTAAGTTCGGTCCAACAGAAGTAAGGATAGATAAATGTTTCTTAATTCAAAAATTCTAGTTCTATTTTTTAAACTAAGTATGTATTATTTTTAGTTTTCTTAAAAATATATTGCTTCGTATAAATAGTTTCAATTCAGGTATCAGACAAGGTTCACTGGAGTTTTTCCTGGTAATGACTTTCTTCCTTCACGGCTTGGAACTTCATGTTCTTTTCAGATTTTTGATGAGTAAAGGATGAGCAAGACGAATGCGTGGGTCTCTTAGGGTTTCCCTTAGTGTATCTACGAAGTTTCCTCCGGCTTTCAACGGTTATCAACAAGGTTTCCTTGGTTATCAACGGAGTTTCCTCAGATTATCAACGATCTTTCGATCGGCCATCAACAAGGTTTCCCTTGGCTCACCAACAGCTTTGAACCGGTTTATCAACGAAGTTTCCTTCTGCTTTCAACGGCTTTTCCTCCGGTTATCAGCTATCAACAAGGTTTCCCTTGGCTCATCAACGGCTTTGAACCGATTTGTCTACGGAGTTTCCTCCAGTTATCAACGATCTATCAATCGGCTATTAACAAGGTTTCCCTTGGCTCATCAATGGTTTAGAGCCGGTATATCAAAGTAGTTTCCTCCGGATTTCAAAGGCCTTTCAAAGGAAAGGTCCGGGACTTATACTTTGACCGACTGATCGGCTTCCGTATCATAGGAGGCATGGATTGTTACCACTTTGCAACCTAATTTTGTCGTCGACGGTTCGCTAACTTATGCACATTCTTACAAAAACTGGGTGTGAATTATATTCGGTCGAGTTGTAAAATTTCATACGAAAGTCTTTCTGGTATATATGAATTAGATTTTGTTGGTATAATTCATTCTATTTTGGAAATTGTAATGTATGCGGCTAATGCATCATTATAATATTATGTAAGTAATAAAGGGGAATTGATACTGAACCCCCGTATACGAAGAGGAAAAATTTATCATCGTAAAGTTTGAAACGATTATTTGGACGTGGTCCAGAAAGTCGACAAATACAATAATCACGGTATATCAAGGGTAAGGCGCTCTATGAAAAAAGTATACGTCTCCTAGTCCCCAGGTTTGAGACAACCGGGAAGGTGGAATCAGTTTTCATAATTCATAATTTTCCCCATATTTTTCCCTCATTTTCCTCCTATGGGTCAAAGGGCGTCTGTCCAATCCATGCGACTGCATGAAATCAAGGTCTTCTTACTATCTTAGTATAAGACTACCTACGTCTTTTATAAATACAAGAGACTCAAAGTGATGAGAATCAAGGAGAACGAACAAAAATTAATTCTTCGGAAAAATGTGTCTACTAAATTCGGGTTAATTTTCTGTCGCTTAATTACCTACCTAATGCCAACAGTTAAAACTACTTTAGAGACAAAAATCAAGACAAGATAATAAGCTAAACATAAACAATAATAAATAATTGATTTAAATTTCATAAATACTGTTCCAAAGTAAACATCCACTTTTTGGTTTGAGTGTTTTTGTCTTTGTTTCATTTGAAAGGTAATGCTTGCAAAAAAATAAACAACAAATAAAGCAAAATAGAAGTACCTATACGTACTCATACAAATTATTATTGAGACTGAACTGTGGGCGATTAAGTGCGAGTTGCAAGGAAATAACAAACAAAATCGTAAGACGTAATTTGAATTTTATCCAGATCTAACCAGACAAACATCAAAAAAAAAAGTTCTTTGTCAACAGTCAAAAAAATTATTGTTTTTTCCTGCTCAAATGAAACAAATAAAAATGTAAGTCTATTTACCTAACTAATGGTTTTGGCACGCCAATTTAATTTCAATTCGAAAATCCCAAGCAATTTCCGTCGATCGTTAACTCTGACCACATTATTCGCTAATGTATGCATTTTAATGATTTTGAAATTATTATATTAACAAAAAAAATTGTTGAAAAACATTTTGATGCGAAAAAACCACAACTCTCATACAACATCCTGAATCCTATTACAATCCCCCTAAATAAATTAAGCCCAACAAAAATAATTTCCTACGTCTGTTGGGTAAGCTTGGGTATAAGTGTTCCTTATTTAACATTTTTGTCACATTTTCTTGAACATTGATAAAATTTTTACCCTGTCAATAATTTCCTAGAAATTCCTCATTTGTATTGTAAAGTTGAATTTAACAAATTATTTCAACTTTAGAACAGAATGTTAATATTTATATGATTTCATTTTGAACTACGATTAAAACATGTAATAATTACTATAAATTCATTTCAAAACAATGGGTATGAGATGACGAATAACAAAAATTGTATACAAAGTTTAGTTATCTAAACAAGTCACATTCGAGCAACCATCCGATGCGCACGAAACTGTTTAATAATTCTGTACCTGCTGTTGATTTCGCTATAACATCATTAACTTAACACACGAGATTTTGAATAGGATTGTATATTTGTCGCTTTGTTTTTCGACCAATGAAATTGATTCATTAAAAATGCAATCGAAACTTATCGCAAAATATTTGAAGCTTATTGTCAAGCTTTAATTTGGAAGAAGCAGGTGTAATATTGGTTATGAACTTTTAAGGCCGGAACGCAGATAGCGCTAAACATTGAACATTGAATTTACAGTACTTCGCACATGAATGTGACGACACATAGCAGCACTGGTGACTAAGACCATCGGCTGGGACAGAACAAGACATTAATACAACAGAGAGAGACAGATAGATACATAGAAGGAAAACATAACAGAAACCTACGTGGCCCAGAGGAGGAGACATAGATGTTATATTGTCTCATGTTATCACTGGCGATTTTCGTAGAAAAAGAATGCTGCCGAAGCTGGGGCTTGAACCCGCAGCATTTGGCTTAGCAGTCAACTACACATTCCTCTGAACCATGGCCACCCGCATATCGCGCTAAAATTTATCTTCCATACAAATTCCAGATTCCAAAGATAAATTTAAGCTACTTTCTGCTAGTACTGTACAAACCAAAGTTTCCACACAATTTAGCACGCTAAATAATGTGTAGGACATTTTTCCGCAGCTAAATTCTGACATTTGGGTTTCTTTCGGCTTTGTAAAGGGTTTTTCAATTGGCGCGGGTAGATTTTGGCACCCTCTGGCGGCCATTTTAATTTGGTGACATCTGTCAAATCTTTTGTTTATTCAGTTGTTTATGCCAAATCACCATGGCAAGTTACACGATTGAACAGCAAGTTCAACTGATAAAACTTTATTATCAAAATGAGTGTTCGTTAACACAAACGTTGTGCGCACTGCTCCCATTTTACGCGTGGTGGCCCTTGATGGTCGACTCTTCAACGTTTTATGGCCAAATTTGAGACGACCCGACCGGTTCAGTAAACAATCAGCCAAAACCCGTACGTTCAAGGAACGCAAGATCGGCCGAGAACATCGCCGCGGTCCGTGAAAGTGTACAGCATAACCCGAGGCAGTCTATTCCTTACCGTGCACAAGATCTCGGCCTTTCGCAGACTTCATCTTGGCGAATTTTGTATCGGGACTTGGACCCACACCCGACCCATCAGGAGCTCAAAGTTCATGACCATAGACAACGCCGTTTGTTCGCTGACTGGGCTTCGAATCACATCTACCCGCCCTTATTGAAAAACCCTTTATATTCTTGAGTTGTATAGACAAGCTGGCAATCGATTGTAGCGCCATCTCGACACCTAGCAACGAAACCGTTTTTTTTTTTTTTTTAAAGAGTAGTAAATTTAGTTTAGCGCGATCTGCGTACTGGCCTTTACAGGGTAAACTGGAGAAAAAAGCGACAAAAATTGAATGAGTTTTTTTTAAACCTTTTTTTAGCATTGGAATTTTGGATACGAATTTATAATTTTTAATGTTTGTTTTTTATGAAAAAAAATGCATTAATCTAGCTAACGTAACAGATGTAAACTAGTAAAGGACATTTCTACTAATATGCCATGTGGAAAGTGTAAATACACCTAATTATACTTTAGCATCATCCCGCAGTTCTCCTTTCTGAACAGGTTTTTTTTTTTATACATTTGAACATTTTTTGGAAGTCAGTTTTGGAATTGAATTGTTGCAATTTAATTTATTATAAGTTCTTAGTTACGGAAATATAACTTAACGACAGCAAATGTAGTAGGTACTATTTCAAGTTGAGATCTGCGTTAGGGGTATGCTCCGTTTAGAATTCAACAACTCATTCCTCTGAGTCATGGCCACCGAAATGTTCATTCAATGAACAAATTAGCAAAAAAAAAAAAACTTAATTATGTAGAAAAAAGAAACAGGTTTTTGAATAGATGTAAATAATTTAGTTCGAAAAAATGTTTTAAAAATAATACGTATCCGCCACAGTGCCCAAAAGTAGAAAATGTAAGCATACCCTTGTCTTATGTGAGAAAAAACTGTCAAAAGAACTGAAAGTATAATCATATCGTTAGAAGAACACAAATTTGATATTTGATAACCTTCTAATTCAATATGACCGTAGGAGCAGCTTACAAAATATGGGAAAAGAAGTACGGCGACTGCTCAGTCATTCTCATTAGTATCATGTTTTGTCTCTCAAGCCTCTTCATTTTAAAAAATATAACGATTCCTTGAAAACTGTTGCTGTGGAAGACCATAGTTTTGCCAGCACTCAACTAACGAAGCCCAAATTTTTGTGTACTAACTGAAGAGTGCTTGGAACACTTATACTTCGTTCACAAATAATGGTCAGCATTACTCTTATGGCAGAGCTTTTTCATCTACAAAGGTGCCTGTCTATATAAAAAAGGCAGAACTGCCACTGAAAACGACGTGACACCCTTGAACTCTCCACACAAATTGTTATTGTAATTTCCTTGAGCAGAGAGTATACCCCACACAACATGTCTCCTGCACATCTCAGCGCAGACTGATTTATGTTCATTATACACTACCCTTATCATGTATAAAAAACGGGGCTGGCAAAATGAGTACGAAGTTGGTTTTCGTGCTACTCAAACGCGGTTATCCTCTCGAAAATATTTTTCTTTAATACAAAACAACTTTAATATTATTTCTTAATGTTATATTCCACATAATTTATTAAAATATGAGGAGAAAAATTCTTTTAGCATGGTTCTTTCGAACGTCAACATACTCCCTTTGTGGTATTTCGGAGCAAATAATTTCATTATCAGCCCTGGTAAAGAACGAACACAACAATGTGAAAAGCTTTTCAACCGCTTGTATTTCAATGAAAGCTCTTGAAAGCTGTGCTTTTATGAATAGAAAAATCTATTGTATTGACAAAAAAAAAGTGTTGACATTGATCTTTTTTTCATTTTTTGCTTCGTTTAGTATGTTGATTACACACTTTTCTGAAAAAAAGTATTTGTTTTATAATGTCGTTAAATCCAAGGTTTTCAAACTTCGATTTTTTTGGTATTTTAAGCTTTAAAAGTGTATGAGTTATGGACGCGGGAAAATATAAATAAGTCAGCATGTACTCTGTTGCCACAGATTTGTTGAAGCAATAGGTAATCAGTCAGTCACACAAATTTAATATTTGTATTTTGTAGTAAGTTTTGCTTTAAAATACCAGAAACGGGAATACGTGCCAATTTTTTAAATTAAATCAGGTTGTGTTGATACAGGTTTATAATTCTTCTTCTCTATCTCTATATATATAAAAATGGATGTGTGTTTGTTTGTATGTCTCTTATAGACTCCGAAATGGCCCAACATATATTTGTGAAATTTTCATGGTTCATACTGTTACATTCAGTGATGATTTCTGTGAAAAAAGAAATTGGAAAAACCTCATGGAAGAGTGGGAAAACTGGAAAAACCAAACAAAGGTCGGAAATTATATTTTTTTTGCTTGGAATTTTTTGTTTCAAAATGGGTTTTCGAATGGAAAAACAGAAAGTTCTTGATGAAAAACTCGGAAAACTCATTGGGAAAATTGCATATTATTGCAGGTGCATTGATTTTCAAATAGAAAACTGGAAAATTTCGGAATGGGTTTGTAGCGTGTCTACACGTAAATAACAACCAACGTGTAAACGCGTTATATACCTACCGACCATTCCAAACACAGATTCACTTTGAACTGTACCAAAATAATTTTAATGCGAACTGTACATAAAAGTACCTTGGACGTTCGCCATATTATTTCCTTTTCTCTCATTCTATATTCGACCGTGGCTTGGGCTAGTTAGTTCGCCTTCTTGACTTTTCTTAAAACTAAAAACTTAAAAAGTACTTTAAAGCTAAACCTAGATTATCTAGAAATAAGAAACTTAAATTAAATAAAATTCTTTTAGAAATTAAACTCGCGTTGTGTTTGCTATTTAAAAAGATTGTGCCACCAAGTGGGCACAGGGTTTTCCAATGGCAAATAGAAAGTGCATTGATTCTTAACCCTTTCGGGACGCAATTCAGGTGATGAAGTTATAGACATCTTTCACTTTGGAACTAGTTAAGGAGCTTTTCATTATTTTATTTTATGAAAAAAAGAAGACATTTGTTATGGGCGTGGCCAGTGGGCGTTGGTACCATTCGGGTTGTTTTGGTACACAATTGTACCACCATGTCCACACAAAAACCGAATGGTACATATGTGTACCATTTCGGGTTGTTATGTGGTACAATTGTGTACCATTCGTTCGGTATAAACAAGTATAGTACAGACAAGCGAGTTCCAATTTTTGAAATAAAATAATTTACAGCTACTAGATCTGCAAAAAAACGATTAAAATTTGAACATAAAATACACAGGGACGAGCTGGTACAAATCTTGTTTGATTACTGCAGTAAACTTTGATTTTAGGGATGTTCAAACCTCAGGTGGTACACATGTGTACCATGCGTCCCGAAAGGGTTAAATAGAAAAATTGAAATTTTTTTATTGGGAACTCGGAAAACTCTGCGAGAGCACGAAGAACTTCAACATTGAATTTAAGGTGCATTGGTTTCTTTGTATGTCCAGTTTGGACTCTTAATCCGCTCAATCCTGAATGGATTTTTATAAAATTTTCATTATATAAAAATAATTTTTTGAGAAAATCTTACAGGAAAGTCAGCAAATAAGGTGGATAAGCTGTTTGGAATTCTGATTTTCGTGAAATAGTCAAAACAGAGAAGTTTTTGAATTTTTCAAAGAAATTTGCATTTTATTTCATGCTTTAATGAAAGAAGAATGTTAGTTATAGAGCTTGAAAAAAATCGGATATGAAGTTCTCTATTTTAATCAAAGGGTGGCGAGAAGAAGTTCGCAGGGTCGGCTAGTAAAATATAAGAGATTACTGTCGTCATTTTATTCACTGCAAAGTTGGCTTTGACTCATAGTACGAAAAAATATTTAAATAACTACATTAAATAATCATTTGGCTACGACTCCAAAACCAAAAAAAAAAATTATTTATTTTGTTCATTTACCCTATGTTTTTATGTTAACAGTTAATTGCTTGCAAATTTCTTGTCATTTCTTTTTCATTCTGTTTAAATTATTCTCTTTTTCTTAATTTATGTATAAACTCGTTTAACTGTTTTGCATTGAAATCGAGAGAGTTGCAAATACTGGTTTTTTTGTTTAACTCAATTTTGATGCAAGCATTTTCTCGTCCTTTTGGATTGCAGACATCGAGAGGGTAAAAACTATCAATAAACATAGATCTTTATTATTACACTGAATTTTGACTTGATTTTTATGGTTCATGGACGTTTCATCTTTAAATAATTTTGTGGTCCTTCGATGCTTTTTAGAACGTTTCATCATTAAACAAGTTATTTTTTTTTTTAATATAAAGCGATTTGCATGATATGCCCTGACAAATCACTTTGTAAATTTTTATGTACCTACATATTTAATTATAATTTATCAATGCATTCGTTTCTTATGTTTTTGTTAATTTTTAGATTGTTAGGGACTAGGCCTACTGGGGAAACCATTTAAAAAACGCACCTTATATCTTACTCCATGGGTGGTGAGGAAAAAGATAAATCAGTAAAAGCGAAAATGTATGTTTTTATTTTGTGGAATATATAATATAAATAATAAACAATATGGCAACACTTATCATTTTCAATACAATTTTCAATAATTTAATGTGTATAGTATGGCAACACTGATGGAGCTTTTGAAAGAATATAGCATTAATTAAATTTGCAATAGTGAAAAAGAGATGCAAACATCCCTATTTCTTCTGTACTGACAATTAAAGTTGAACAGAGTATAGCCGCTTTCCAGAGAATAATTGGCATCGTTTGTGAGGAAGACTATTACAAATCTACTGCAAGTTTGGTAGAACGACAGTAAGAAAACTGGGTATGCACCAATGAGCTGGACGCCTATAGTACAAAACAATACAATGGTAAGGGACAAGACAGCACAACACAGTTCTTTTACAGTTTGCCAAAAATGGGAAGGTCAAACAAAGCCTTGGGTTCTATACTGGAAGGCATTTGGATAGCAAAAAAACTTTTCAATAAGGCATCAATGACAGTGTATTTTGTCTTGATTATTTATTGAATAAATATTCAAACATTTGAATAAAAAAAAAAGAAAACAAAGTGCAAAGTTGTACTTTCTTTTCTATTTCTTATCACGGTGTAGAATTAATTAAACAATGAACAATCAATCTTGATTTTTTCATACGTTAACTGGCTTCTGTCATTTTTTTTTTTTATAATTGAAGTGGCTGATAAACAATACTAATAAAATGATTTATGATAGAATAACTAACTGCACGTTACAAAAATCACATACAAATGTGATCGGACGATAGCAAAATTTATTTCAATCACACTTTATACCCAAACAATAATTTAAAGGAAATGATTTGTTTTATCGCACAATTAACAATTATTATAATTAAAATCGCAAAAAATGAATCATTTAAATATCGGTCACTAAGCACGAAGCGAAAATGAAATCGATTACTGTTTCAAGTTTAACCCTAGAAAGATAAACTGCGCCTCAGAGGCGCCCGTAAAATATATAAATTGCTTTATTTTCTAAACCGACGCTCTAAAAAAATTGTTCTTTTGAGTCAACTCACTCGTCGATTAACACTTGCGATATACGGTTGTTCCGGTTATGTAAGTACTTCTGATTCAGAAAGAGACTGATAATAATTGTAATTCTCATCAAAAAATATACCGAAGATCATCGATTTTGTGTTCGTTTTTCGTTATGGATTTGAAATATCCTATTTTAATTAGAAGAATTAATAATAATATAGATTTATGTTTTACTGTCTTTTATGTTTTAAAGGATTTTGTTATATTCTTTCAATAAAATGAAGAAATAAAATAAAGATTTATTTAATTTAAACAATAAAACAGCTATGTTTTTTAATCGTGCGCCTCGCAGGCGCATGTTTATCTTTTCAGTACTAAAAAATAAGTTTATCTTTCTAGGGTTAAAGGGCAGGCTTTATGAATTCTAGGTAGGAAAGTGTTTGATAACTTCGTTGAGAAATTTGAGTTGAGTCGCTTACAATTTCAGGATATTTTTAGTCAACAAAACAGTCATGCTTTCTTTATCTGAAAATGTGATTTAAATCGATGCTTAAAGCTTATTGTTTTTGTGTTATCTTTTATCTAGTTCGTATGTTTTTGTTTAACGCCCGATATCCAATGATTGATAAATTTATGTTATTCGATAAGAAATTTGTCATTTTATATTGTAAGAAAAATACGATCAGGAAGGGATTTATACAAATTTACGGTGGATATGCCAACATCAGATTATTAAGAATAGAAAATGTTACAAAAACGTCGTGTCGTTCTTAAAGCGCTTCCTAAGTTTTAGTATAAAAGGCCTATCTATGCAACTGTCTGTGTAGTATAACATCGTATGTACACCGCGGATTCTATCAGTGGAGCGCATTCAAAGTGCCCAAATTGGACTGATGACACCATATCAAGCAAAAATCCACACCAAACAGTCGAGATGTATTGGACGATTTTAGATCTTATTTTAACCGTTTCAATCGAAAATGGACCTTATAGCTGACGATGATTATAGCAACCATACAATAGTAAAGGTACGTGGAACCGAACAGAACACTATTTTGATAAGAAAAATGTATCATTTGTTGTTGAAAACTAAATCCCAAAATGGTCATTTGGCAATTCAGAATGAATAAATGACATCCAATTTCAACAGGTCAGCAGGATTGTGTATTACGGAATCACTTCACTTAACACCTACTGGCTACTGCTGCTTTAAAAGTATTTCTAAGCCTTACACCTCTCGACATCTTCTCCAACTGCCTATTTTAGACAATTTCAGATCTATCCCAGATCGCTTAAACTATACCAACCCTAAAATGGTGCCTATTCGGTTACAATTTCCAGATTTCCATTCCTTCAAGATCCTTTTGGGAAAAAGGCAGACACGCTTCTATTCTGATGAAGTGATGAGTGATAGCTCAAAGACCGACAACGACGTTGGAAGTGTTATTTACTCAGAACAACTAAATCCCAGTCTTCATAAAAAAAGGATCTAAGTCGATAAAAGAGGTACTCTGGCTCAAAAAAAATCGTGATGGCTTGCAAACTCAAAAACTGTCTACGACTATCGATCATCTCTGAATGACGTGATAACACAGTTCAGTTTTAACCTCATATAGGTGCCGGGCCACAGAGACATTCCATAAGACACAAGATGTTTCTCCCGTGTTTTAATTATAAATAGAACTAAATGGTTGCTCTAATATTTAAACTCTCCAATCAGTAATTTTTTACAGTGGTATCACAATGACAGCCACATTATCCTATACTATCTCATATGTGTAAAAGGTTTAAACGCTGCCTTTTCATTTTTTTTTTTTTTTTGAAAAGAGCATATTGTAGTCTTAGTCTAAAATTTCAAACAAGTCAATTCGGCTTTGCAGTCACAGACAGTTTGATCTTACTCGTATCTTTCGGAAATTGGTTTAAAACCGTCATGTATCGTTGGGATAATAGAGAAGTCAAATAAGTGGATCCAACTTCTCGTTTTTTTTTTAGCTTCCAATTTTTTCCGGCTAGCCAGTTTTTGGAAATAAGCCGTTATGAACAGGGTAACTTGAATTCCGAGAGTTCACCGCCATCTCTCTAACCACTTAAGCATTGAACAGGAACTTTGAGCCATAACAGACGTTCATTATTTGAAAATATTCAATATTCATGTACCGATGAAAAAGATGGCGCTATAAACGCAGATGATAAAGAGAAACTTTCTTAGGTCGCTAATTAAGTAATCTAATAAAGTAAGAATAATTTGAATATTCATTAACTTTGGTGCAATTTCATGCTTCCGGGTTTAAGGCCAACTAGAAATGAATGCATCCTAAGAGATGGTATAATTATCAATTAAGACCCAATCAACGAGCAGTAAAATGTGAACATTCAAATTGTAACACCAAAAAATGTAGAAAATCTTGAAACGGATCTTAGTTTGAATTTGAAAAATATTATGATTTTTTTAATTTATTGATATTTTTTTTAACTCGATGAACTTTGAATCTCAATCAGATGAATCGGTAAATTGTGTAGATACAATCGGCGACAAAGATATTACAGCCAGCCCATTAAAATTGGAGCTACACCTTCGTCATACAGTTATACAGAATACAGGTGTTGTTTCTTTTATGTAGAAAGATGACTGCGACTGAAAAGACAACAAAACAAAACATGGAATGCAAACTAATGATGGGAAGTGATTTTGGCCGAGACAGGCAATAATTGTGAAGGAATGGAAAGTGCCAATTTGCGTTCATCGATAGTGCCAGCAGCGAGGCGTGACGTTGTTTTTTTTTTTACTCTTTCCTTCTTCCTCGTGCCTAGTGCACTGAACGGAAAGGAAATGCATATCCATTACGGTTTGACGCGGATGGTTATTAGATTACAAGTTGTTTACGAAGGTGTTGCTTTTTGCCTTCAACCGGGAAGTAGCGATTTCTTGTTTGAAAATAAGTTAAGGTTTAGTTCGAGGTCTCGGAGTGACAATTATGATCTTGTACTTTTCTTGCCGGAAACTCTGACATATTTTAAAGTAACAAATGATTGTTATGACTTATGAGTTATTCATAATCAAAAGATCAAAGGCTCTCTTACTAATCAATTATGTAGGTTACACACCATAAACATATTAATTTTATTATAGGTAGGTACCTACCTTACCTATTAATCAATGGGAATCCGTATACAAGTTCTTGATAAGAAGTTAATAAGTTTATTTGTTGGACAACAACGTATCAATGAAATTTTATTTTAATTTTGGGGTGGATAAATTGTCACAAAATGAGTTTGAAAATTTTCACTTTTTGATTTTTTGCAAAAAGTGCTCTTTGTAGTCATACCTTTAGAGTAAGTCAAATTTGTGAATCTGACAGCTAAAAGAGTTGGTGAAGTGAGGAAAAAGTGGAAAAATCTCAGATTTCCTTATCTATTTGAGACTTGAGATTCAAAAAAATGGATTCGAGAATCAAAAATCATAATCTCGATTTTTATCAAAATTCACACATAGGTACAAGCACACGCACTTTCAAACACACTTCTCTGTTTGACATTTGTCTGAACATTTATTATTGTTTTATTTATTTGTTTATTGAACGACGGCGGAGCCAATCTACGAACATACCCCCAAAATTTCAAAAACTTATCCGAAAGCAAAACCAAATACAAACTTAAAAATAAAATAAAACAGCTGCGGATACGTTTTTTTGGGAAATCGAATTTGGCTGCAGATAGCGATGCCAAAAAAACACGCCTTATGTATAGTTTTGTTTTCCGTACGTCTGTCCGTCTCTCCTTTGAAGCTTGAACCACAGGGTGGATTTGCTTTAAATTTGGACACATTTTTTTATGATTCTATCAGAAGACAATATTCAACCAATTCAAGAGAAATCCAATATTTTCGAGAAACCACCCTCACTTGACTTAAAGGTTCAAATCGATCCAAGGCGGATTCTACTTAAAGGAATAGTTTTTTTGTCAGCAGTTGGAGGAAAAGAATAATCACATAACTAGGTTTGACGAATAGTCACAGAAGTGTTAATCACACGATCATGTGACAGACCACAGACACCATGAGTATCAAGAAGAAGAATTAGTCAGTCAAAGTATGGGTAGGACCGGTCGCAAAGATCGCGACGACTGGTTTGATGATGTATACAAGTTTGCTGTACACACGAATGCTGAATGTCTCAACTTCATAGAAATGAGTAAGAACGGGAAGAGAAATCTTATCAGTTATCACCAATCCCAAAGGCATTCTGGAGCGATGGGAAGTGTAGTTTAGTGAATTCCTAAACGGTCAGCCACCGAAGAAATTACGGTTGCACCATTTGAAAAAGACTATCAACCGTCTTAAGGACAACAAAACAGCCAAGATCGGATAGCCCGATACGCGGAAACCAGCAAATAGCAATATGGTCCCTGATCAGGCAGTTTATCAGAGATATTCACCCTTAGGCAGGTGATGCAAAAATGTCTGAAAATTACATCTCAAGGGCTGCCTTCAATAGCCATAGTCAGAGTAGAATTTTACAAAGCCATGAGAGACTTGGGCATCCCAAAAAAACTCCTAAGACTATTAAGGTTAAACCTTACCAAAATTTCGATTCAAACTAAGGTATCCGGATAGCTACACATCAACATTTTGAATGGCTTCCGATTCCGAAAAGGAGGGGCCTCCTCATCAACCTAGCATTGGAGAAAACAATTCGTGACTCTGTTAAATCTACAAGGGGGATTATCGTCACCAAGTTCACCCAATTATTGGCTTACGCAGATGACATTGACATGTTTTGAAGAAACCAACTACAAGCTGTTCAGAACTCATTTATCAAAATTTAGCAGGCAGCGTAGGACCATGGAGCTGAATATGAAAAAGAAAAAACAAGTTCATCGTGGTTCGCCTGTGTCTGCAGTAAACCTTGAATGAGGAAGAACAACTATTAAGCAGGAATTGAAAGTAGTGTGGTCCTTGGGTCAGTAGTAGAAGCTGACAAAAATTGATGATAGAAGTATTAATCGGGTGGATGCTCAAATCCATCAGAATCTTCTCAAAACTTTCAACGCTCTTTCAATCCAAAGTTTTGCCTTTGACTTAAACTGATACTCACTTAAAGGGTCGGAGATTTGGGTGCTTAACCAAAGGCATTCTGAACTGATAGCCGCGTTGAAGAGATAATCGTACTGAAAATGGTTGGGTCTGTTCGAAGATTTCGGAAACTTCATCTATCAAGCCGCTTAAATTACAAACACTAAGCTCGCTTGACTGTGTTACCTTCTGCACCTAGGTCGTATGAGCCAAGAGGATCGACCCATCAATACAGTACACCTTTCATTTTGGTTGCTCTTTCTTAAAACACTGAGACCATTGTCAAATATACAATATAACATTTACACCGATTTTGATTACAATTAAACCAAAGATGGCCTCTTTCAGTGGTAACATACCATGTAATACCTACCTAACCTACTGAAACCACATAACACTTCTCTCATCTTAAATGCAAATAAATTTAGCATTAGAAAGCATGAATAAAAATAATAGACACAAATGTTGTTATATTCGCACAAAAAAAAAGGAATTAATAAAACAAAATCATTAAAACAACAAACTAAAACCAAAGACAAACAAAGGCCATATAACCAAGTGGCATTATGAAATCTGACATTAAATATCTTCTGAGAAATGCGCAAAAAAAAGAAAGATAACAAAAAAATTAATAAATAAATAAATAAGGTGCGTCTTCATCTCTTAAAAGGCTTGAGAGATAATCGTCTCGAGATTACGCGCAGGCATTCGTAAATAAATCGACATGGGAGTTGGCTTCCATCGGATTCCACAAACAAATAATGATGACATATTATTTGTACTCGGCAGGTTAAAAAACGAAATAGAAATAAGAAAAGGTAAACGAACAGAAAACAATTAAAGAATAAAGATTTGTTTTCTCTTAATCTCCAATGATTGCAAATGTTTCAAGTGCAATTGACCTCTGTTACGAATAAATTGCAGACATTTTGTTACACATGGTACACAAATGATAAATGTATTAATTTTGTTTCAACAATTGCAACAATGATGTTAAACATGTCGTTGCACACTTCGGATCCAAGAAAAAAGAGAAACGTCAACGGCTTTCAAGTGTCCCATAAAATTTAATAATCAATGTTGTAAACGCCGATTGAATTTCAAAATTGCTTTTGTTTAAAAATTTGCTGAGGTTGCCGAACGTAATACAAATGACTAAGGAAGTTATATTGAGGACAGGGAATTTGTAGAGAAGGAAACAAAATTCGTAAGTGTATACTACTTTTTTTTAATGGATCAGTAGCACAGAGTGTAAACACACGCAAATATCAGAAGAAACATGAACACGTCTAAATGTATGGCGAATAACAAATTAAAACATGCGCAACTACTGTCCGTGATGTGTTACCCAATACCTGTGAGAGTACTTGGATTTATTTTATTTAGTTGCTGTTTTTTTTAATGCAATTTGATCATTTTCGTGAATATATTTGAGCATGCAACCATCATCGTATGGTTTGGAGCAAGCACCACATATAGCTACCTACTACTGATGAGGTAAGGAGGAAATGTAACACTCAGTTCCTGCTGCTGATTTTGTTAGAATGCAATATTTCAGTAGCTAATTTGAAGGCTTTAATTGCAGCATGTACAAAAGAGGAACTGACATAAATTGAAGAGAAACTTCAAATGGTCAAACTGAATTTGTGGAAATTGAATATTCACATTTGGAAGTAATATCAAATTAATTTTTAATTTTTATTAAATTTGATTTCAAAATTGAAATCGGGATATACAGTCCTCTTCACTTGATTAGACGCACCCAATTTTTTTTTACATAAATTTGATTTTTTTATAAGTGTGTGCAAGAATTTTCAAACAATTGCATTTATTAGAAAGCTTATTAAGTTCTCAACAAAAAAACACCAACAAATGGTAGGTTAGTGGAAGTTAACGGTAACTTTTTCTCTTTCTTGTCTATGCTGTAAGAAAAAGTGAATTTTTTTTTGTTCACATGATTAGACGCACACGTTTAATTGGTTAATTGGTCGCGATCTGTAACGTGGTTTTGAGTTAGCTTTAAAGTTTAAGATTTAAAAAGTGTTTAATATTATTTTAAATCAAAAATGGGAAAAAAAAGTTTTAACCGCAGAAGAAAAAGGAAAAATTGACGCGTACCATTCCGAAGGGTTTTCTATGAGAAGAATTGCTAAAAAAATAGGCCGAAGTGACCATGTAGTGAGAAATTATTTAAAAAACAGTGCTTCATATGGAACAAACTACAAAGGACAGACAAAAACCGCTTTAACTTCTCAGGAGAAAAGAAAAATTATAAGAATTGCGTCAAATTCAGCTGCCTCCGCCAGCAAAATAAAGGAAAAGTGGGGATAACTGCAAGCATCTCAACTGTTCGGCGAGCTATATTGAGTGCAGACCATCTCAAATTAAAAAAAACTAAAAAAAAAGCCCCCACTAAACGCCGTACGAAAAGAACAGCGGTTGGAATTCGCACGCCTTCACATGACGTGGGATACCGAGCTTGGAAGTGTGCTGAATTGGAGAAACGTCGTACCCATCAGGGTACGTATCAAGGGGCACGGTAGTGCCCAGCCAAGTTCTCTAGCAACTTTGGCACTACACCCTTATTTACAGGAAACAACTCAGGGCATTTTCCACACCCCTCTAACTTCTATACCAAAGAAGCCAAAAGTTTCAAACTCACATCATTTGTTAAGCTAGTCAAGAAGAAGCACCTCAGTAAATTTCAGATATTTAGCATAAGTAGTTTCTAAGATACAATGTTCCAAAAATCACGAAAACCGTAACTGACTGACTCACTGACTCACTCACTGACAGATCATCAAAATTATGAAGCACTTCCCGTTTCCCTAGAAACTTGAAATTTGGCACAGTGGTAGGTCATGTGGTACATACAAAGGAAAAAATCGAAAATTTGAAAATTTTCAATCAGGGGGCGTGGTAGCCGCCTACTTTTATATTATTAGTTTAAATTATATGGAGCACTTTGGAGTGCAGTAGAATCAAGAAATTTTGCACAGTGATAGGTCATGAAGTACGTACCAAGGAAAAAAATCGAAAATTTGAAATTTTTCAGTGAGGGGGCGTGGTAGCCGCCTACTTTTACATTATTAATTTATATTATATGGAGCACTTTGGAGTGCAGTAGAATCAAGAAATTTAGCACAGTGATAGGTCATGACGTACATACAAAGGAAAAAATCGAAAATTTGAAATTTTTCAGTCAGGGTGCGTGGTAGCCGCCAACTTTTACATTATTAATTTAAATTATATGGAGCACTTTGGAGTGCAGTAGAATCAAGAAATTTAGCACAGTGATAGGTAATGAAGTACATACAAAGGAAAAAATCGAAAATTTGAAAATTTTTAGTCAGGGGCGTGATAGCCGCCTACTTTTACATTATTAATTTAAATTATATGGAGCACTTTGGAGTGCAGTAGAATCAAGAAATATGGCACAGTGATAGGTCATGAAGTACATACAAAGGAAAAAATCGAAAATTTGAAATTTTTAAGTCAGGGGGCGTGGTAGCCGCCTACTTTTACATTACTAATTTAAATTATATGGAGCACTTTGGAGTGCAGTAGAATCAAGAAATTTGGCAAATAAAAAATGAAAATTATGATTTTCAACTGAGGGGCGTGGTACCCACCCATTTAAAAATAAATTTTATAAAATATATGGGGCACCTCTGATCATCGTAGAATATTGTAATTTGGCAAACTAGCAATTCTGCCAGTCAATATAAAGAAATAAAATTAATTTTAAGATTTTTCTGCTTATCAAAAAAAAAAAAAAATCTTTGCAAAAAGTAATGATATCACACCAAAAACATAAATGTAAAAAAAGAGCCAAGTTCTCCCGTACAAAAATTCTGCCTAACAAATCAGCCACGAAAAGTAATGAGATCTAAAAGAACGCCAAGTTCTAAGATTCAGCAAGTACTCGTAGGTGCATTGCAAATGTTTTAAGTGGACTTACATCGAATCAACTATTAGTTTTGAAAGTAACTTGTAAACTAATGTAAATTAGTTAATTTTTTTTACTTGGCGGGTTTTCTCTTAGTAACCTACTATTAAAAAAGTTTGGAAAACTTGCTAAGTAAAAAAAATTAACTAATTTACATTAGTTTACAAGTTACTTTCAAAACTAATAGTTGATTCGATGTAAGTCCACTTAAAACATTTGCAATGCACCTACGAGTACTTGCTGAATCTTAGAACTTGGCGTTCTTTTAGATCTCATTACTTTTCGTGGCTGATTTGTTAGGCAGAATTTTTGTACGGGAGAACTTGGCTCTTTTTTTACATTTATGTTTTTGGTGTGATATTAAGTACATGATCATAAACATACAAGGCTTCGATTTTGTTTGAAAACATATTTTTAAGTAGCTATTCAAATGCAGATATTTTGAAAATATCAGTGATGACATGCATATTTTTATACATTGTTCTAATCCTTATTTCATAACCTTTAATTTGATACATAAATCAATTATATTTTCTCACAAACCATCTCATTAAAAAAATTCTTCTGAAAACAAAGATTTTAGTTTTCAAAGACAACATACTTACTTTTTCTTCATATTCTATTTACTTTTTTTCTCAGAAAATAATCACATATTCTATTAAGAGCCGATTTTTCAATCATCGAACAAAAATAAAAATAACAAACTGGCAAATAAAATTATCTGAGTATTCATCGGTCGAATAAATAAGAGCGTTTTTCTTCAGATAAAGTCTATCTGATGATTGAAAAATCCAATTATTTGTTATTTGTCGAATAAACACTATCTGTTTGTTTATCTGACGGTTGAAAAATCGGCTCTAAGCAAACTAAAATTCATTCAACTTTTATTTAAAGTCTTAATTTATTTTCTTTTTTTGTAAAAATATGGTATATATTTTGTTTTACGTGTCTTCATCATCGTTTTCATCAATAAGAACACTATCTAAATATAAAGGTGATGGTATCGTTATATTTTTACCATGGCGTGCATAACCCAAGTACCATAAGATACTTATTACATGTGCGCAACTTTTCTTTTATTGATACCTGTCTTATGTGTGTACGCACTGGGCAAAAAATGGTCATTGTCCTTTTCCATGACTTTTGCACAGAGATGTGGCTGTATCTCACCGACAACAAGTTGGATTTCCGATTTGAGCTCAGGTTTATTCGCATAAGCCCGAGATTTCACAAAATCCCAAAGAAAAAAAATCGCACGGCGTTAAATCGCACGATTTTGGTGGCCAGTTCACATCAGCATTTCGTGAAATAATGTGTTGTGAAAATCGTTGCTGCAATAAGTCGATTGTTTCATGCGCAGTATAGCAAGTTGCGCTATCCTGCTGAAACCACATATTGTCCAGCTTCATGCCGTCCAGTTGAGGCCACAAGAAGTCCGCTATCATGTTCCTGTAACGAATGCCGTTCACAGTCACTGTCAAATTGATGTTTTCGGGTTTTAAACAACACTCTCGTTTACAGCAGCAATGTTTTCAAGAGACCGACCAGTACGTTGACGCAAAGAATTCTTATCATCCATAATTGACCCAGTTACTTCAAATTTTTCGACCACTCTTCGAATGGTTGACATATTAGTTACACTCTCTCGACTGAAAATTTCGTGAAGTTTGCGAAGCGTAACTATCCCCATTTCTGTGATGAGTTTTTACCATTATAACGTGTTATTCTTTCAAAAAGCGCTCCATTTTTAGTAATCGGAACAAACAGAGGTGACATCTGTCAAATTTCAGAGTTGCCACTTACATGAAAAAAAAATATTCCAATTTTAAAAAGTGCGCTCTTATTGAGACACCCGCTATACATATATAGGTACAGATACAGTAGAAATAACTTTTCATGCCTTTTAAGGTGTGATTTTAAAGGGCGGCAAATAATACTTTTGCCTAGAGCGGCAGAAAAGCTAGATCGGGTCCTGTTTGGCCTTGGTTTTCCAGATCTGGCGTGCTACCCTGGTCCTATTTCATGTTATTAAAACATACGCATATATGTAAGTTAAATAGTTTAAGAATAGGTTAACATCGAACTTCAACCGTTCTGAGACTTTTTTCACTTAACACACAATATAACTCCTGATTTTGAAATCTACGTTTTTTTAACTTCCAAACCTATCTTAAAGATAAAAAAGTAATAGCAGCTGTTTCCGTTTCTTTACAAAATAAAAATTATAATGTGTAGCAACCAATGTGTGTTTTTTGTGTAGGTATGCCTACACGTAATACAGTATATTAATAAATAAAGGTGATTCATTTTAACGAACAAACATCCATACTTTTTCAAATAATAATTATAAATATAATAATTCCTACTAATGAAATTGTTGATCCAATTGTTGATACTACATTTCATGTAGTATAAGCATCAGGATAATCAGAGTAACGACGAGGTATACCAGCTACTAAAAAATGTTGAGGAAAAAAAGTTAAATTTACTCCAATAAATATAATAAAAAATTGAGTTTTTAATATCAATAAAAACAAGCTAAAACTAATTCTTAAGACCAGTGTTCCACGTTCTTAAATGTTTTTTTTTTTTTTGTATTTTTTGTATTGTTTGTCTCATTGAAATTTTACTTTTTAATTACTTACTTTCTTGACAAGTGTCTTCTACACGCTTATTTTTTGTTTTAATTTTCTGACTTAAAATTTTAAATTTTTTGGATTTTAAATTTCGCAATGTTACTTTTTTTTTTTTGCTTTTTGTAAGATTTTTATTTAACTGATTTATTTTGTTTTTCCCTTTTGTACCTGCTTGTATTAAGCAGTCCCTAACTCTTGCCTTCCTAACGTTCGTATCGCCATCGCTTTTTTTATTTTATTTATTTCAAATAATTTGTAATTAAGTGCCGATACGACTAGCAACCGTAATTGCAATCGTACTCGGTGAAAATGGACCCCAGCGCGTGCGGTATCTGGGGGGGGAAAGAGGCGTGGGATTTATAAAAAAAAAAAAAAAAAAAAAAAAAAAAAAAAAAAAAAAAAAAAAAAAAAAAAAAAAAAAAAAAAAAAAAAAAAAAAAAAAAAAAAAAAAAAAAAAAAAAAAAAAAAAAAAAAAAAAAAAAAAAAAAAAAAACCACATAAGATTAAGAATCTATAGAATTTGTTCTTACAAAATGCAGCATGCAAGCCTTAAGAGAAGATCGCAGTTAAATGCGCAGCAAAATGGCAACTTAATTCATCTATGAAGAAGCGGATGGAAGAGGTGTCTGTCGCTTTTTTTCTAACTGAAGTTAATTCATTCGGTTTTAAACCACAACCAAGTTAATTTATTCGAAATTCTTAATCCAGATTTATTATCCATCTTCGATATACACAATTATATATGCATGTGTCTATGCCTACGAATCAACAAATACCTCCTAAACAGCCTATTCTAATTTGCAGATATCGCAACCATCGCCATAGGCAGAGATAAACCTATATTTTGTAGTCGAACACATTGGGCATTGAACACTGTGTAACATTCCACATTTCAGTTCAACTACTAAAATGTAAATGTTGATATATCAATGTACATAATAATAGATACCTATTCTACTAACATGCCTATAACGCCTGCGGCTTTGCTATTAAAACAGAACTTAACATAGAACAACTAACTGCTAGCAACAACGTGCGGACGAACAAACTGTTATAAATTTATATCTAAACGTGAATTATAATGCTGTAGAGTAGTTGTATGTCGATTTTTTCAGCCGCTGTTGATTGTTTTAAAGCAAGTTATAAGCTAAGATGTCAAGAGATTCCGTTCTTTTGCTATTCTACGTCTCATGAATATAATTGT
Organism: Sphaerophoria taeniata; assembly: GCA_943590905.1. Classification (NCBI taxonomy): domain Eukaryota; kingdom Metazoa; phylum Arthropoda; class Insecta; order Diptera; family Syrphidae; genus Sphaerophoria; species Sphaerophoria taeniata. Next base: position 133,538,369 of record OX016540.1, read on the forward strand.
TGTTTGGTCAGCAGAGCAACTTTATGGAAACCAAAGTCAGCCAACTGAAGTCCATTGAAGAATGTTTAATATTATTTTTTTTATTAATTAAACCATAGTGTGTGAAAAGTGTGCGAAGCAGAGTGCAATCGGAGTGGGGATTTGTATTGCACAGCGCCTTTCTAATGAATGTCAAAAACACTTGTGCTTAGATACTGGAAACAAGCTTTGAAGTGAAATGTCAACATTGGGAGAATGTAGGTACTTCATTTAATGGATTGACAGTTCAAGTCTCAAAAAGTGATACCTACCTAATCATTCAAGCACTTTAGAACGAAGAAAAATAGTAAATGCACGACGATCACTTGCTTTCGTAGTAGAATCACTCGTAGAAATCGATAAAGCCATTTTCGAGATATTTTCCAAAGAAGTCTTGACAAGGAAATTTCCAAAACCGGAATTATGAAAATTGTAAGGGGAAATGTTACTAGTTCATTTCTTTTTTAGGTTTGTTTACACCGGCACAGTTCGTTTTCGGCTATCGCCGAACAAGAATGAAACGGTGATTTTGACAACGCATATTTGCGTACCTAAAACAAACCTGATGGAACCGAAAGTCCGATTGACTTGGGGGTCCAAAAAAAATTGCTTAACTTATTTCTGATAATTTTCTACAAAGCATCAGTTTAATATGTGCACACGCCCCTACCGATGATGCTGAGGAGTCAAGCAAGGGGGATTTTAATCCTGCATAGTGCCTACCTAGCCTGTTCAGAGTACGACGTCAAAATCGTACTCGGAGATTTCAATGCTAAAATCGGAAAGGAAAATATCTTTGGCGGGTAAATTGGAAAGCACGAAGTAACAACAGACAACGCCTTCCGACTAATCGAATTTGCTGCAGCCCGTAATATGGTCATAAGTAGCACCAACCTGGCGATCTCCGGATGGCAAAAGACATCTTAGTGGAGATCCGACCAAGAATTACCCTAGCGAACTGTTGCTACTTCGGGTTCAAAACTCCTCACTCGAAAGACAAAGTGACTACTATACAAGACTTCAGCGGCGGATTTAGAATTTCAATCTGGGGGGGAGGTTTTCGATTGAAAAAAATTGTCAGTGTAAATCGTCTATGGAATTTATACACTAGTCAAAAAAATTAAAGGAGCACTTGAAAAAACTCAAAAATAGAGTGGTTTCTTATAAGGCAAAAAATACACCAAATCAGAGAATACCTACGTCTTTTTGTCTTTCGACAAAAAATCGTGGACACAAGCAGTGTTGCCGATTCAAAAAAAAAATGTATCATGATTTTTTATCATGAGATCCTCAAAAAAATCATGAGATTGCTTATTCTTCATTGGGCCCTAAATAATCAATATTAGCTTATAATTCCCCACAAAAATTTTAAGTAATAAAATGCATATGAGATTCATTTATTTTATTAAGTTTTAAAATAACATTTTGTGATATTTTAGGGAAAAAAATAAATGCATTACATCAAAGGGCACGGTAGTGCCCAGCCAAGTTCTAGTACTACTCCCTTTTTACGGGATCGAACTCAAGCACATTTTAAACCCCCCATAACTTTTGAACCTATAGAGTTAGAAGTAGTGATGGGCATAATCGAATGATTTCAATAATCGAGAAAATAGTATTCGAATGATTTGAATAATCGAATGATCATTCGAATGATCATTCGAATTACGAAATCCAATGAAAATGGTGAAAAATCTAAAGTTTACAGTGCACAATGAGCTATTTTACAGGTATAATAATATTGACGGTCATTCGTCAATAGACCTGCCTTAGAAAATACCCTCTCAGATGGTAGGTACCGACCTGGGTTTATTGTTCAATTTCATTTTATAAACATTTTTAAAAATAGCCTGTTAATCTTCCTAGCTATAAACAATATTCCGTATTCATTTTTTAAACACTAATTCGCAAAAATTTCTACCAATCATGTTCATATATCAACAACAAAAAAACAAAGAATCTCCAGATACAAATTTTTGTTTGCCTTTAAGAATGTAACCAAAAATCATAAACAAAATTCCATTGCAAAGATTTGCAAATTTAACTAGAAATAAAATCGTCATTCGAATTAAAACTTAAAATAATCATCATTCGATTTATTTTTATGCGAATACTAATAATCGATTCTTTTCATTGGAGTACTATTTTCATTCGATTACTATTTTCATTCAATTACTATTTTCATTCGTGTACTATTTTCATTCGATTACTATTTTCATTCAATTACTATTTTCATTCGAGTACTATTTTCATTCGATTACTATTTTCATTCAATTACTATTTTCATTCGAGTACTATTTTCATTCGCATGATTTTTCATTCGATTATTAATAATCGATTATTCATTCGAATGATTTTTCATTCGAATACTAATAATCGATTATTTGCATTCGAATGATAATAATGGTCATTCGAATACTAATAATCGTCATTCGATTTTTATTTTTCATTTGAGATTTTAATTTTGAAGAGTAGTAGTTGTAGCAGGGTTTGAGAAATCATTCGAATGATTTCAATAATCGAATGATCTCGAATGATTGCCATAATCGATTATAATCGATTATATCATTCGAATGATCCCATCACTAGTTAGAAGCTTCAAATTTGAATTACGTATTAACTTCATTTTTTTTTTTTTTTTATAATTTGCACCCACTCAAGGGATTTTGTATACCCTTTTTATGCCAGAGACACAGTGAGTGCATTAAGAAGAAGGGAAGGGGTGAGAAAGGAGGTGTCGGTGTACATTGGTCTTGAATTCCTGAACATTATAATGACCGGGAAAGACAGAGTGTGGAAGAGAGTTCCACATTCGCGTAGTACGGCTAAAGAATGATTCTCTATACTTGACAGTACGTCCGAAGTTGGGCTCGAGGGTGAACTGATGGGCATTCCTAGAAGCGCGAGTATTACGGGTGAATTGCTTAAGGGGAGGAATGCAACTGGCTATTTCTCTAGAGCACTTACCGAAGAAGTAACGGTAGAATAAAGAGAGACATGAAACGTTACGACGGTGATCTAATGATTGGAATGACGCAGTGATGTCTCTGTCACCGATCATTCGTAGAGCTCTTTTTTGAATACCATCCAAGAGGCTTAAGTATGTAGCTGGAGCACCAGCCCAGAGATGAGAGTTGTACTCAAGCTTTGGACGGATATAAGTCTTATAGATAGTAGCCAGATCAGACGGGGAAAAGAATTTCTTGCACCGTCTTAAGAAACCCAAACATCTTGCGGCATTTTTGGCGACATCGCAAATGTGCTCGTTCCACAAAAGGTGGTCAGTGATGCACATACCGAGAATCTCGAGATGTTCGGTCTCGTTGATGCAAGTACCACTCATGGACAGTGGCAAGGGGGGTATATCTCGCTTCGACGATATAAGACAGCATTGAGTTTTCGAAGCATTAAACTCTACGCGGTTTTTAATTCCCCATTGTACAATGCTGTTTAAGTCAGAGTTTAATGAGCTTATCATATTTTGTCGTTGCAGTTCCACATCCGAAGAGGAAGGATGTGAGTCTGGAAACGAATATGAAAAGCTAAGGGTGCTATCGTCAGCGAAACAGTTTATTGGATTAGAAGTTACAGACAAGAGATCATTTATGAAAATGAGGAAGAGGGTTGGGGACAAAACGGAGCCCTGAGGCACACCAGCATTTATGTTGTGGGTTTCAGACCTGAATCCGTCCAATACAACTTGTATTGAACGGTTCGAAAGAAAATTTCTAATCCAACGAAGGAGGGATTCGTCGAGACCGAAGGCACGCATTTTCGATAAAAGAGCAGGATGCCAGACTTTATCAAATGCCTTTGAAATATCAAGTGCAACAATCTTACTTTCTCCAAAACGATGTAAAGATTTGTTCCACTGTTCGGTGAGATAGACCATCAGATCACCAGTGGACCTGTTGCTGCGAAAGCCGTACTGTCGGTCATTAAGAAGCTTTCGGTCTTCGAGATATTTCTTGAGCTGATAATTTATCAGCGTTTCCATGACCTTAGAAAGAAGGGACGTAAGTGCAATCGGTCGATAATTGGAGGGAGAAGAAGAGTCGCCTTTTTTTGGGATTGGCTGGACAAATGCTGTTTTCCAACTACTCGGAACGAGCCCAGAAGAATAGGATAGATGGAAAAGCTTACGCAAGGGTTTTGCCAGCGTGGAAGAACACCTCTTCAGAATAATAGCGGGGATACCATCCGGACCAGCGGATTTATGTATGTTGAGATCCTTTAGGACTCTCGCCACAGCACGAGTGCGGAAGAAGATTTGTCCCATGGAATCATTGACGCGCTCAAGAGCTGGAGGAGTCATGACACTCTCTGGTAGCGAAGAGTTGGAGGCGAACTGCCTAGCAAAAAGGTTAGCTTTCGCGAGAGAGCTAACAACTGGAGTGTCATTGTCAACGAGCGTAGGGACCGAGGAAGAAGAAGAATTCTTCATATTTTTAACAAAAGACCAAAAATTCTTACTGCCTTTGGGACATTGCAGTATTTTTTGCCTTAATTTTTGGTCATGCAAAAACTTTGTCCGTCGAATATGGGCATTGCAGGCCTTTCTGGCTTGTTTAAACTTGTTCCGGTTTTCCTCAGTTGGGTTGGCTCTATAACACCGGAACTTTACTTCCTTAACCCTGATAACCTCTTTACAGCTTGAATCAAACCATGAGTTTTCCTTGGGTTTGATGCTTTTAACCCTATTCGGGATAAAAGTTTTCATTCCCAAAATAATCATGTTAGTAATCATATCTGCGCTGGAGTCGACGTCACTATCGAGGAAGCATAGTGACCAGTTAAAGATCCGGAAAAAGTTGTTAAGACCGTCCCAGTTGGCTTTCTCGTATTGCCATACGGTTCTCTTCGGAGCTCTTTCTTTAACTGGATTAGTTTGACACGAGAAATTTGCAGATATAATACTATGGTCTGATCTGCCTAGAGGCGTTAATACATTGATATTGTATTTATCAGGGTCAGACGTAAGGAACAAGTCAAGAGTATTTTCCGCTTGGCCATCAATATCCGATATTCGTGTGGGCTCAGTGACAAGCTGAGTAAGGTGGTTAAACTCAGCAAAGATTTCAGCACACATTCCTTCGGGTGTTGTCTGGCCCGAATGGAGAAGCCACGAAGAATTGTGTACATTGAAATCGCCCGTAATAACGATTTCAGTGTGAGGATATATGGATACAATTCTTTGGATGGAGTCAGACAAAGCGTCAAATTCGCAAGAAGTTGAAGCTCTGTCCAAATTTGGGCTTCGATAAAGGAAACAATAGTGAATGATGCGCTTATTTACAGTGAATTTGAACCACATTGAATTGAAAAAAGGGTCGGAGCAATTCCCATATTGTGGAAGAAATTGATAGGCGACATCATCCCTAATGTAGACGGCGAGACCATGGTGGGAGAGGAATAGAGGCACTAAGCGATACCCATGAATAAGAAATTCAGTAGGGTCGGTATTCTCACCTACTTGGGTCTCACTCAGTGCCAATACGGCTGGCCTGTTTGTAACAGTGTGGATGTAAACAGCAAGAAAATTAATCCTTAGCCCACGAATATTGCAATAATCGACTCTGAAATTATCGATCATTACAAGTTAAAAAATAAAAAGACCAAAACAGACAAGATCTAAGAGAGTACTGAATTGAATATCAGATATCTTTACGATTCAGCGCCACTGCCAGTGTTATGCCTTAACGGCAGCGTGAATCGATCCGACCCTGTATTCAAACAGCAAATCTCTATTTATCTGTTATTGACAACACACCATATGCACACATTGAATGAGTAAAAAAAACTCAATGCAATGTAATGCATATGATAAGCTGTGCAATTGCACAAAGGGGAAACAAAGAGAATGGGATGATGGGATTTGTACACACAGTGCTCTTGTGGCTAGCGGGATATTTTTTTTGCCTTTTTTTGTGGGTGCATTTTTTTCGGTTTTTTAGCTTTATGACACTGCTGATTTGAGTTATGATTGATTTTTTTTTTGTTTCTCTTTTTTGTTTAAAGGTTTATGTTTATTTTTAAGTGGTTGATTAATTAAATGTTCCTTTTTATTGTTGTTGCTTTTTGTGTATTTTTTGTTTGTTTTGGTTATTTGGTTATTAACGGACGCGAGGGACGTGGACGGGACAAAAAAAAAATCAGACAAGAAACAAAAGCACTGCACTAGCACGACCAATCACTTTGAACACTTGACGACAACCGTCATGGAGACAAAGCAAAGGCCCTGTTTTGTAAAACCACTACTTCCTGAGATATTTATCAGTTAACATTTCAAAAAACGTAATTGACTCACTCACTGACTGATCATCAAAATTATGAAGCACTTCTAACAATAGCAGAATCTTAAAGTTTGGTACACTGGTAGGTTTTCGGGTGAATACAAAGGAAAACATCGAAAAGGAGAACGGGCAAAAATGTATGGAGGCTGGCCTAGGAACCAATAACGACATGATATATATCAATGGAAAGGTTTGTTTGTCTACTTTAACTTTTACTATGGCAGTAAGTCCCAAATCGCTGTGTGGAAAAAGTTATTGCACAATAAAGTCATTCACAAGTAATCAGCCCTATGATGGTAGCCGATCGGAAGAAAATTTTATCCGATTTGTACGAATTTTTCAATTTTCATATGATTTTAACCCTTCCGACAGTAAAATCGACGCGTTGTGCTTTGCGCTTTTTTTTTCTTTCCGATTCTTCCCGATAGAAAATTAAACGTGAAAGATTATCCGAAAAATATAAAAATGAGTGCGTTGTTTGACGTCAATCTTTCTTCTCAAATTCGGGTACCGTGAATACAAAAAATCTTCCGATCGGAACTTTTCTCCGATCGGATATTTTTCCGATCGGCTACCATCATATGTCTGAATAAGTGATTTCTTGTTTTCACCTTGACCTTTGAACCAATAACGACTTGATGCATATCAATTGAAAGGTTTTTTTGTGTGCTTTAACTTTTGTTTTGGGAAGAAGTCCCAAATCACTGTGCGGAAAAAGTTATTGCACATCGAAGCTGTCGTAACCGACTTTAATGGAGCAGCGTGAGTTTTCTATTGTCATTCTGCTCAGACGAATGAGTTTTGTAGGGATGCCAAAACTGGATATGGCATTGTACAGTTCTTCTTAATAGATAGAGATGCTTTCATACGCGGCCTTTAAATCGATAAAATGATGGTACGTGTCGATTTGTTTTTTCCAAAAGTTCTGCACCAATTGAGCTGCAATTTTAACATGGTATAAAATCTGCACCAAGGATTGTTTTGCTTCAGTCACATATCCGCAGTCGTGGTCATAAACGACAAACAAAATTTAAACTTTTCAAACCACAACAGCAAAATATATCAAAGATCAAACCGACGGTTTGAAAATTTCGTCAAATATTTTTATTTTCATAAAAAAAAAAAACAGATTTTAGTTTTGAGATATGGCGTGTGAAGCGGGTAGTGGAGTAGCGGGGAAGTGGGTAGCGGGAGTGAGTAGCGGGTAGAGTAGTGGGGTGACGGTAAGCAGGAGTATGTAGAGGGTAACGGGGAGCGGTTAGCGTGTAGGGTAGGGTATCGAGTAACGGGGTACTGGGGTAGCGGTTAACGGATAGCAGTTAAGGTCTTTTATTTATCGATTGAGGCAGAACGATGATGAAATTACATATAAGTCGATAGACACCGTTTAGGAAGCAGATGAAGTAGTTAATTATCAAACAGAATTTTAAACTCACTTGATCTGCCAGGGATACCACGCCACATATTAAAATTGAATAACGTAGTGGAAGCAACGATTTTAACGGGGCCACTGCAAAGCGTGGCAGGGTACAGCTAGTTAATGACAAAATTATAGAAAAAAAGTTCAATATGTTTGTACAGCTTTGAGATATTTTATCTTACATAAAAATTCTGTCAAATTTTTGCGCAGGCTTCCTGCATTTCAATGATAGTTTTAACCGTCATTTCAACTGCTTGAGCATGACAATGTTAACACAAAAAAGTTATTTTGTTGTCCTCTCTCCAAGTGATTCAAGTTCTTCGTTAGAGACTTGCGTCAGGATTGACAGATCTGTGTTATGGTATGGCCCTGTCAATTAATAAGATTAGTAATCTAATAATACTTTGCATCCAAGTTTACGTCTGGAACGTGGAAAAGCCTCAACTTTTCACCTCGTTCCTTTAGATTACGAAACAGGGTCAGTTCTCTTAATCAGAGTCTGTTTACATTGCTAACAAGAGATTTTCAGCATGGATTTTTGCATCCAAGCTGCAAAGACGGGTTTATAATAGCAACTTGATATTAATTTCCACGAATATCTTAATTCATCTTGTAACTTGGAAGGCTTTTAATGTCGAACCATTTTGGACCGTAAACATTATTAACATAAGTGACATGTGACATTTTTCAGGCAATTTGTTAGCTAAGTTTTTAGGGCATTCACCACATATAACGGCCGATATTAAAATAGTTCGTCACAATTTCCTAATGGTTTTTCTATTTCACCAGTAAATATTTTTGGATCTGAAATAGAACCACCAAAAAAAGATAAATAAAACGCGATATGACAATCCATTCATATGCAGAAAGCAAATAAGCCACTTTTAAAGGTTTGATCAGTTTTTTTTTTCTCAATAACATTGTCACTTTTCGACCGTCAAAGTACAGCGCAGGTATTTGGGAAACCTTTTCTTTTTTATTGATGTGTTTTAGAGCTCTCTTCCTTTTTCTTCTCAAAACAACTGAGGCTATAGTTTACCTGAAATATTCAGGGCTATCGTGAATTGCATTTCTCGAGAAATTTTTCCCTTATTCGAAAGATAGGTATCGTGAACTAATTTCGAAATTAGGGAAAAATTCCGCGAGAAATATCTACCTATCCTGAACTATTTTTTATGGGAAATTTTCTTCTCTTTCTCGTGGAATATTCCGTCACAATTTTGCAAGGGAATCCCAAAAGTTATTAACAATGTTTTATCTCTAGAACAAAAATAAATAAATAAATAAACGTAGTTATTAAAACTAACTAAAATGATTGATTTTGTAAGGTCTAATTCTGCAAATTCCATGCAAGTCGAAAATTTAATTTTTAATGGAAAAAACTAGGACATTGCAAATGGCTCCTGAAGAGCCAAAGCCTAAGTGGTTTACTCTCACCAACAGTTCTCTGAGTGCGTGTGAAGAATTGAGGGGACCAACAATTTAACGCCGATTCCGAACGCAAAGTTGAGAAGCACTTTTTCATGACAAATTGATACTCTTGGAAGTTTGGTCAGTTCTTTGAAAGATGAAATAAAAGCTATGGGCACGAGGAGGAATCGAACCCACGACGTTCTGCTTAGAAGCCAATGCACCTTACAACTAAGCCACGGACACTTAATGGTTTTGTCACAAATAAAAGTAAGGATGATGTCCAAAAATTTCAACTTTAACCAACTCTGTAATAATTGTGAAATATGTGGATCAAAGCATAAACTCATAAACATGTGATGATTCAAACGAATAGCTATTTCAACATACAGTGCTTGTGGTAAATCGAAGGGATTTGAATGATCTCTTAAACCACGTAATATGGCTCTCGGCTCATTTCACCTTCTTCGTTCTTCTTCTAATAACAATAACACTGATAATCTTTGCATTTTTATTAATTAAAACTTGTATTGTAACACAAACTAACTTCTTTGTTTTTTCTTTAAAATGAAATGTCAAAATATTCGAATGCTATGTTCGAATGTTTTTTTCTCATTTTTATGTTGGTAAAACTTGTTCCCAGGGAAAAGCATTCCGCGAGGAATTCCCGATAGGAGGAATGTGTTCTCGAGAAGAGAAAAATTCCGTGGGAGAAATATTTCCCAAGGAATTGCCGATAGAGCTGAATGTAACGATCACACTCTTGAGACAAGCCAGAATAGCTTAAAGGAGCAGGAGACCCTGAATGCAGTGTTTCGAGAAAAACAATCAATAATAACTCATAAATTAATTGTTCAGCAAAAAAGAACTGATGAAGTAATTCGTAGTTCCTATACAAGATAGACCATAATCCAAAATCTCGAAACTTTAAGCACAGATAATAAACTTATACAGATGTCTCATCCCTGCAGAAAAAAAAATGAAACATTTTTTGCTCTTAACAGACAAAGCCTTAACAGACAAGGAACTTTTGGGAGCTTTTTTCCTTGCCTAAGTATTCATTTATAGGCAATGAGGTGAGCGAAAATAGATTTTAAATGCATTTAGGGCCAGTTGCTCATTCGGAACATAAATTTATGTTCTACTTAAAGTTCTCCTTTTGTATGGTGATTTTATGTGGAACTTAAGAATTCCGGAACGTCCCATATAAAAATGAAAACTTTATGTAGAACATAAATTTATGTTCCGAATGAGCAACTGGCCCTTAGTGATTGTGTTAACGCTTTTGGAAAAAGCTTTTTTCTTGGTAGCTTTCAGTTTCATATATCATTTCTCGCCATAAGGGTGAGACATCTGTATAAATCTATTATCTGTGCTTTAAGCATGATCCGGAGGCAGTTAAACTATAGCGATTGCAATAATATTTTATACACGTATTATCAGTGCCAAAAGACAACATTTTTTCACTATTAGAACCTCTAATTCGAAAAAAAGTCTTTTGACCCACCTAATGGACACTATATAAGTTTCTATATCCACGTCAACGTCAACTCTGGAGCTGGACTAGCCACTTTGCCAAAACTTATTGAGACTTTTACAGGTATTTTTACCTGTACCTATATTATTTATACGGGAAAGAACTTTGTTTTAGTTTTTATTGAATTTTGATTGCTTCTTTAAGGACTTTTGTACAAAAACAGACTGTGAATTATGAATTTATAAATTCAAATTCATATATGAAGACAAAAGGATAGCAGCAATTTATATACAAATCTTTTTATGTAATGAATAGACGTTTCATTACACTCTGTTCGCACATGATACAAACTTACAATAAATTAAGTGTCACCATCGGTCTATTCTTGGACATTTCGAATGTGGGCTCCTAAGGGAAGCTGCGGTGCACATACAGAAGACGATATAATATTCCATACACATTATGACATTGAAAGACCTTTCAAACGAACTATTTACATACCTATTCGCTACAAATAAGTCAACTGCTATTTTTATATCAAAAGAATGGAATAAGAAGGCGCTTCAATACCTCATTCCCACTCTGTAATATATTTCAAACAGAAACAAAAAAAACATCAGAAGCAACTTTTATCAACAACGGTTGGGAGCAAAGTATTTATTTGTATTTCGTATAGGATTGTATGTATGCAGCTATTTCTGCAATGGTCAAAAGAGCACCTGTTGCTAAAAGAATTTAGTGCAAGCACCAAACTATCATACATACGTGCAAGTCACTGCATGTACATATCTACACAAGTATTTGTTGTGTAATTCAACTGTCATGTGGTGAACTAACATGGAATTTGGATTAAAAACTTGTTTTCCAAATCAAAATACAAAATTAAATATGCTCGATCTAAATGAATTAATCCAAGACTTACCTCTATTTGAAAGATTTCTAATTAGGTATCCAAAAATGAAGGTATATCCAAATTGATTTTACGATTGCAGCTGGATGGAATTTGATAGTTTCAAAGATAAGGTTGAGTTAGATTTTACTTTTTTAAGTTTGTCACAACACAGAAAAAAACAAGAAAACACGAGGGACTCACTCACTACAAAAGAACACCATCAACAAACGATAGACAATAATAAAGACAGGCAGCACCAACAAAACAGAAATTCTTTCAGAAAAAACTGTTGCTTCTACACAATCTAGGTATAATACGACGACGGATGCCTGTGCACTGCTGTACTGGTTGGTTTTGGTTAGTTGGTTACTTCAGCGAGCACCGGAGTACGAAAGAGCAGGAGAAGGGTTCGGTATTCGGTTCTTCGGAAGGTTTTTTTTTTCTTTTTTTCTCAGTTGTTGGTATTTTGTGAATGTGGTATGTTTAGAAAGCAACCGGTTTTCGATAATAATTTTACTTCCAAAGCCATATAAACATTAATATGTGAGAGTGTATTATTTTATTCTTCGTATTTTATCAAATTCCAATGAATCTGTGGTTTTTCGTTGCAGCACATTTTTTCCCACACCAATTATTTTACTTTTTTATTGCATAAACAAAAATGTACACAAAATAATTTCGGATATTAACATAAACAATTGCAACAATTTCAAACGACCATTTTGTGAAAATCAACAGAAATTATGAGAATATTATTTTTAATTACAGTTGGTTGAATGCAACAGGAGGTAGCAGAAGCAGCAGCAACAGCATTGGAAACCGAGAAGAGTGAAGGTGACGAAAAATAAACACAAAGGTTGCACTTCGAAAGTGTTTTTGAATTTAATAAATGGACGCAAGAAACTCAAAAAATTCAATAGTTCCGATGCACAATCCAATTTAAAATAATTTTGTTCAGTTTTAATTTTGTTATCACCAACTTGAACAACAATAAAACAAAAAATGAAAAGTAGCTGCAGGTGAAAATCTCTGAGACGTTTTATTTTTTTTTTGTATTCAAATGTTTTCACAAAATTCCACTTCACCTACCGATTGAAAGTCTGATGAATGACTGACGATTGGGGCCGCGGCCGGGCAAGTGCATTTAGTTGATTGGCTGCTTTGCTTGGTTGGGGAAAATAGTTGAAACGAAATATTCATTTCAATTTTGATTCAATTTCATGTTATTCCTAAGCAAATTCTTTTGGGGCGGAATGGAAGGGAATGTTGGGATGAAACAGGGTTACCATATTTTTAATTTGCATTACATACAGAAAAAACATGGAGGAATGTTTCTTTGTTTGTATATCCGGTATGGATTACTAAACGGAAACAGAAATTTATGAAAATTTCTGATTATTATGGAAAAGTCGGAAAACTGTAAAAACGAGTACAGAACGAAAACCATCGACTAAATTTTCATATCTGGCAGATCTTGGAAAAAACCTATGAACTCCAAATCGATACCCACCTCCTTTTCATCGATTTTAAGACCGCGTTCGCTTGTGCAAAATGACGATGGAGAACTCAGGCTGCGCCAAGATGGTTGGCAACGAGCTTACGGAATCGTTCGATGTCAAAAAAAGGATTCAGACAAGGCGATGCACTATCATGCGATTTCTTTAACATCGTTCTTGAGAAGATAGTGCTAAACTCCACGTCAGCACCAGAGGCACTATCTTTCAATAGTCTGTTCAACTAATCGCGTACGCCGATGATATTGATATTATTGGAAGAACACAGCGTGATATCAATGGCGCCTTTGTGAGAATTGAGGCAGAAGCGGCAAAAATGGGTTTAGCGGTAAATGAGGGCCAAACGAAGTACCTATAATATGCTGTCTTCGAGGAAGGACACCCAGCACCGACGGCTCGGACAGAACGTCACAATGGGTTTGTCTACCTAGGCTCCGCTATTAACATGGGAAATAACACCAGATACGAGATCAGACGAAGAATAACTCGTGCTAATCGCTGTTTCTTTGGGCAATTGAGTCGAAAAGCCCTCTCTAAACTAAGGTAAGACTATACAGGGTGATTCACGAGCGTTGTGCCAAAAAGCTAGAGCGTGTAGGTTGAGTTGAGACAAGAAAAAAATCGTATGGGAGGGGGGGGGGTCTATTCCCCCCCGTTTAGCCGGGAGGGGCAATTTTCTGAAAAATTGACTTATTTTGTAAAAAAAATATTAAAAATCAACGGCTTAGTTTACAACACCGTGCTATACCTCTCTGAAAAGCTAAAAACTTCTTCTTTCACTTTGTTTTTAAAATAAATTGTTTTAACGAATAGTTTTAAAAAAATAAATTTTCAAACTCAAAATTTTCAAAAAAAAAGCCAAAAAAAATTTTTTGAACTAATTTTTTTCAAAATTTTATGTAATAAAGTACTAATTTTGTTTTAAAATTTCAATGTCTTTGTTAATTTTTAGTCGAAAACAGAAAACCGGATGCAAAAATGTCTTTTCGTTTTTGAGAAATTAAAAAAAAACCAAAACCACTTTTTTCTAAGAAAATCTTTGTTTTTATTTTTACCTATCTGGACTTTTAGTTTAATTTATTAGTTTAATTTATAAATTTAATTGTTTGTAATTGGAGTTTTATGAGGACTCAATAAAGTAGAAAAGTATTGGATTTTCCCTGGATTAATCATTTTGTTCATTGAAAATGTCTGCCATTGACCTTTCACTTCTCTAGCTCTCCGTGCTCTCGTCGGCGGATTCTTGAAAACATGCTACGACTTGGGCGCCATCTATTGGGATATCTTTCAGCGTAGAGTCTTTCGGCTTCCCGATCTCGACAACAAGTTAAACCGTAGCAGAAGTTCCTGTCCGCTAACTCTTCTCGAACATATGAGTTTGTTATTGTTATGTGTTGATGAATTAATATTTTAATTGTAAATGGTTGTTAAGTAAATATGCGATGCCTTTTATTAACCTTTAGGTTGTTAATTGTTTTTTCATTCAAGAAAAATTGCGGTTTGATTATCTCAAGCCCCCAGCAGGTAGAACCCTTCGCCGGCGAGTGGCCGCGGCCGCAGGTATAGCAAGAAAAAATTGCAGGTCAGTTTTCAGACGTTATCAATGAATAAACTACTTTATTGAGTCGTCATAAAACTCCAATCACAAAAAATTGAATTTATGAATTAAACTAATAAATTAAACTAAAAGTCCAGATAGGTAAAAATAAAAACAAAGATTTTTTTAGAAAAAAGTGGTTTTGGTTTTTTCTTAATTTCTCAAAAACGAAAAGACATTTTTGCATCCGGTTTTCTGTTTTCGACTAAAAATTAACAAAGACATTGAAATTTTAAAACAAAATTAGTACTTAATTACATAAAATTTTGAAAAAAATTAGGTCAAAAATGTTTTTTTTGCTTTTTTTTTGAAAATTTTGAGTTTGAAAATTAATTTTTTTTAAACTATTCGTTAAAACAAATTAATTTAAAAACAAAGTGAAAGAAGAAGTTCTTGGCTTTTCAGAGAGGTATAGCACGGTGTTGTTAACTAAGCCGTTGATTTTTAATTATTTTTTTTACAAAATAAGTCAATTTTTCAGAAAATTGCCCCTCCTGGCTAAACGGGGGGGAATAGACCCCCCCCCCTCCCATACGATTTTTTTCTTGTCTCAACTCAACCTACACGCTCTAGCTTTTTGGCACAACGCTCGTGAATCACCCTGTATAACACCCTCATCATCCCAGTCCTGCTGTATGGTGCAGAAGCATGGACCTTGTCAAATCGGATGAATGTGCCTTAGGCTATTCGAGAGGAAATGTTCTTCGCGTCATCTTTGGCCCCGTCTGCATTGATGGGGAATGGAGAAGAAGATACAACAGCGAACTTTAACGGTTGTGTAACGACACGGACATAGCCAGAAAAGTCAAGGTCCAGAGAATCAGACGGCTCGGTCATTTAGAGCGGGTGGACACCAATGCTCCTGCCCGGAAAGCCTTCAACACTATTTCCGAGGGACGTAGAAAAAGAGCAAGACCGTGACTCCTTTTTTTTAAATGAAAAACTCGGAAGTCCGGAAAACGAGATTTAAAAAAAAAATTAAACGAAGTTTTACATTGCTATGGAGGTAGAAATTAAACAAACAGGATGATTCACGAGCAGCTTCATTTTCTTCCCATAATTTTTTTCACTGATAACGCCTGAAAATGAAAACTAACCTTCCAATTTTTTTCGAGTGTCTAGGGCCGCTCGCCGACGATATGGGTCCTGCCTGTTGGGGCTTTAACACAATAAAACCGCAATTTATCTTAAAGGAAACAAAAATTGGTACTCAACTGTAAATAAAAGGCATTGCATTTTCAAATATTAATAACTCAACATAATTACATATATATTATGCCAAAGTCTAGCTAATGGTTAAGATCAAAAAGCTGAAAGGCTCTATCGTAATAGATATCCCAATATAAGGGGTTCCAGTATTCCCAGGATGTTTTTCAAGCAAAAAAAAAGATTCACCGAGAAAACCATTCCGCCAGACTTTCTGATCTGGGCCCTCATTGTGTATTAGGAAACGAAAGTCACGACATAGAGCGATTATGAGAAACGAAAAGGAGTTGAAGGAAATGCGTTGAGTTTCCCTGACAAAGAGGTCAAGAGCATTTTGGCATTGGTCTAGCTTCACTCATAGCAAATAATTTTTTACAATGAAAGCTTTGCCCGCGGCGTAAAGGGTTATGAGCGTTGGCTGCTACGCAAAACGTTGTGGGCTCAAATACTACTCGTGCCCGGATACTGCCTCTTGCAATTGCAATGAACTGACAAAACTTCCAAGAGTATCAATCTGTCATGAAAAAGGGCTTTTCAACTTGGCCATTCGGAATCACCGTTAAAATGTAGGTCTCCTCCTTGTTGACGAGTGTAAGCCACTTAGGCCTTGGCTCTTCAAGGGCTGTCGCGCCACTCTACTTACTTTTAATGACAGCAAACTCAAAAGCCAACAAAAAACTAGCTTAAAGCACTCGTTATCGCATTTTAACGAATAGATACGCAGTTTTGGAAAGGATCATCGTTTCAATAAGGGCGCTGTTTCCAAATTTAAGCATTCCCCTTTTGTTTCTATTTTCAAGCAAACATTAATTCTAGTAATGGCATGCATTAGCACTACGGGGGTGATGAGGACTACCCCAACAGCGGGTCTCGAAGCGATCCTAAATCTCACCCCTATAGACCTATTTGCACAAGAATCAGCAGCAAACAGCGCTCTCCGACTTAGTCAGACCGATATTTGGAGATCTAGTCAACACGGCCATACCACGATCCTTACAAAATACGTTGGCAATAACGTTCGTACTGATTACATGACCCCTTATCTAGACTTCAATAAAAACTTCACTACCAGCTTCCCTAATAGAGAGGACTGGGAAAACAGTGTACCCTACACTAACGAATCGAATCTTACCATCTTCACCGATGGTTCGAAAATGACTACTGGGGTAGGGGCAGGTTTCTACTCAGAAAATCTTAGCCTTGCCAGTTCATTCAAACTTCCTGACCATTGCAGCGTCTTCCAAGCTGAGATCTTGGCAGTGAAAAACGCTGCTAATCAAATATCCATGATGGCGATACCACACGCTGATATCACCTTTTTCATTGATAGCCAAGCAGCAATAAAAGCGATCTCTGCCACGCAAATCAAGTCAAAGCTTGTTTCGTGCTGTTGCGAAGAGCTAAGGGTTCTTGGTATGCAGCACAACGTAAGACTCTGCTGGGTTCCCGGTCACAGTGGTGTGCCAGGAAATGAAAAAGCGGATGAGCTTGCAAGAGAAGGCTCGGTACTTGATCCCTCTCTCATAGACCACAACATCAGAATCCCTCAATGCGAACTAAAGAGAAACATTAGTAATAACATCATTCAAAAAGCAAATGATAGATGGAACCTACTAGAAACCTGCGGTAACACCAGGAAACTCTGGCCTCATTATGACAAGGAAAAATCCAAAAAGATTTTACTTCTCAAAAAACCGTCCCTAAGATCCCTCATAAGTGTGATAACGGGACATAACCTACTTGGCTACCACAAAAAGAAGATGGGGCTTAGTACGGACGACATATGCAGAGGCTGCGGCGATGAGGATGAGCACGAAAACACGGCTCACTTTCTATGCCACTGTCCAGCACTCTGCCGTACCAGATCAAAATTCTTAGGCAACTATTTCTTCAATGAACTAGAAGAACTATCTGAACTCCCAGGCAATCGCCTATTGAACTTTATCAAGTCCACCAAATGGCTCGATCAACCATAGAATTCATAGGTTAAATCATCTTTTCAGAAGTTACAACACTTCAGGGTATCACAATGGATCTACATTGATCTAAGTGTGACGGTAACAAAATCAACTGTCAGCCCATATAACCTAACCTAACCTAACCTAGTAATGGCACTAGAACAACTAGAATAACATGCTTAAAGGCGAAACTGGCGCACCTACTGTTTAATTACATAATTCCATCGAGTCAAGTTGATGCGTGTTCTCCAACAGGCCAGTGTCCGGTGCATGAAGCAACGACCCTGGCTATGTCTTGCCTGGGTCTGCAAATAAGGTTATTAGTACGGGATTTATTGTAGGTGGGCCATATCCTTCTAGATATGATACACTTGGTTAGGCTACTCCACCTGTGGTTTGATTCAGCGAGGAAAATAGAGAAGATCTTGCCCTTCATAGCACCAAGAGGAATGTTGACTCTTTCCGCGAGTGAGCTATGAAGGGCTGATCCTTGCCTAGCCAGCTCGTCAGCCCGTTCATTGCCCTCAAAGCCACTATGAGCCGGAATCCAGATAAGAGTGACCTTGAGTCCAATGTTCATGCCCGCTAACTCACTTCGGCATTGTTGAGTTAATTTGGAGGATGATGTGGACGAGCCAATCGCTTGAATAGCCGCCTGACTGTCCGAAAAGATAGCTGTTTTGCGGTTCTGATTTGGATCTAGTTTTAGTAATTTGCTTGCTTCCTTAATCTCGAGTAGTTCAGCCTGAAAGACACTAGCAAAGTCAGGTCAGGAAGCCGAAAAGACCTGGATACATTTAAAGACTCGGAGAAAATTCCTGCACCAACCCCACACTCCATCTTTGAGCCGTCAGTGAAAATAGTTGTGTCGAAGCCTCTCGTCACTAAGTCATCATCCCATTCTTTTCGAGATGGAATGATAACTTTAAAATCTGCACTGAGTACCACAGTAGGAATGCAGTAGTCGGTTTTTGTCGAAAAGATGTCCGCTGGGATGAGGTTAGTAATATTACTATGACCATAGGGCTTAGAATACCAACTATTCGATTCCCTAAATCTCAACGCGCTGCAAGATACTAAATATTTGATGTGCAAGTCTATTGGTAAGAGGTAAAGAAAAACGTTTAGGACGTGCGTTGGACATGAGCGCAAAGCTCCAGTGGAGCCAATACTAGCTATTCTCTGAACCTTTTTAATTTCGTTACATTGTTTACAACCTATTTAATTAATATTTAACAAAATTACCTTCAATTAATTTTGAAAACGTCTTCTTCATTCTTTAACTGCATAAATTAAAAAAATATATACGCAAGGCTTAACAGATTAACTTCAGTTTTTCTTAGTTTCAGTTTTATTTATAAAATTTGTTTTATGTTAAAATTACATCAACTTAAATCCTTGATGGGTACAACATCTGCAAAGAAAAGGTGAAAGAGCAACACCATCAATATTTTTCAATTCCGACGAAATATTGGATTATTCAAAACTTACAATGCGGATACGATGTCCCATAGCGTGACCAGGCAGGTTTCTGTTGAAACGGGCACGAACGGAACCAGAATTACCGTGCACTCGGGTAACTTTGCCCCAGATAGCGCGCAGTCTGGTCTTCCTTTCAGGGTGTTGTGGTACACACTTTCTGGTTTGGGCCTTGTAAACATAAACACAACGCTTTCCAATGTAGAACTTTCCGTGTTCTTTCCTGCGGCAACCTTCGATCTGCAATACGAGTTCGAAAAAAAAGTCAAATATGTAAACAATACTTAAGACACGATTCCACAACACTTACCTTGAGGATAGACTGGTTTTCGTGCTGATTTCTCAGACCACGCTTGTATCCTGTAAAGACGGCTTTGGCAAAAAGACGTCCGTGTCGCTTTAGGGAGCGAACGTGTTTCTCGTTCTTATCAGCGACCTTCTCGGCTTTAGCTGGTTTAGGTGCCTTGGCAGGGGCTGCTGCGGGTTTAGCGGCTGCGTCAACCATTGTTATCTAAAACCAAGTTTTCATTTCAATCAGTTTATTGATATCACATTGAAATTTATTAAATTTGTTATGGTATGAAAATCTAATTGGCTGGTGGGTTTTCAAACGAAACATTTGCTTAGCCGAAGACGGCAACTTTTTATCCACAAACATCGGGAAGATATTTTGTTAAAATCACTAGCCAACTACATTCTAAATTGAAGAAACACTTTGACTCTAGGTTTGTACAGTAATTTCTTTTAAAATAAGAATTTATTCATTGAAATTTTTAGAATTAATTTTTTTATACCTAAATTCGCGTACGTACCGGAAACTTGACAAATGGCGAAAGAGAGAAGGCATGACAGAAATGTCATATTTTCGAAGGTTTTGTTTATAGCGACATCTGCCAACTCAAAACTACAAGATTTTTGAAAATAACCATGACATTTTTCTTAAGGTGGTAACGAAAGTGAGAAACAAAGATTACTCTCGGCTTACACCAACTTGTACTTTTTTTTATTTAAATTCCAGTTGCCTTAGTAGAGGAACAACTCTGAACCAGGGATCGGTGAAAGTTCAATTAAGGGCTAGTTGTAAAATCGAATGAAGTTCCTAAAGCGTGCTTTACACGATATGGATTTTTCATATGGAATGTCACTTTTTCCATATGGACTATTATACAAATCGTGTAAACGTATTAAGAATCCATATCGAAATACAGATGGAAATTCCATATGGATTTTTTTCATTTAGAACTGTTTCTAAATTTCATCTGTATTCAGACGAAATCGGATTTTTTAAACGACAAAAAAAGCTTATATTTAAACATGAAGAGCGCGAAAAAGGTGCGTTGTTATGTTATTTTGTGTACTACAACACATTTTAGGTGTTTTTTAGGTGTTTTGGACGAAACAAATGTTTTGAAACGACAAAAGAAAAATCCAAACCGTCTAAATGCTTTTCTGATTTTACAAACAAAATCCGATTTGACATACATATGAAAATACATTTGGAAATAAAAACTGACAATCCATATGGAAAATCCATATCGTGTAAGGCACGCTTTAGTGATAAAAGTTATCGCCTCATTTTAACATACGACGGAGCCACCAGGAAAAAGTCGAAGCGATCCAAATTAAAAACGTCTATTGAAATGTGCAAAGAAGAATCAACGGAAAAGTACCAAATCAGAACTCTTGTAGTGGTATGAAATTGAATAACGTCGGCCTACGATCGGGATAGGTGAAAAAAATATTGAAGGAGGCTCGTACCTGAGCCGGATGTCGTTGTGCACCGGAAGGTAAAAGCATAATCGGCCTGTCCGGCGATAATAGGTCCGTTCTTTTACTTTTTCGGCAGGTTTTGTAAAAACTGTTAAAAATGGAGGAGTGGGGATGAAATTTTGTGATTTTCCCAAAAAGTAAAAGAACGCTTTACAGCAAAAATCTGCCAAATGCACAAAATTACATCAATCGTCAACAAAATTCAATGTACTTCAGACTTACTTACTTACTTAAGGTGGCGCTACAGTCCGGTGTGGACTTGGGCCTTCAACAACAGTCTCCGCCAGTCAGCTTGGTCCCTAGCTAGCTGTCTCCAGTTTTGCACTCCAAGTTGATTGAGGTCCTCTTCCACTTGGGTGCGCCACCTGAGTCGCGGTCTTCCTCTCCTTCTGCGTCCCTCGGGAATAGAGTCGAAGGCTTTCCGGGCCGGAGCATTGGTGTCCATGCGCTCTAAATGACCGAGCCATCTGAGTCTGTGGACCTTGACCCTTCTGGCTAGGTTCACGTTGTTGTACAACCCGTAAAGTTCGCTGTTGTATCTCCTTCTCCATTCCCCATCAATGCACACGGGGCCAAAGATGACCCGAAGAATTTTCCTCTCGAAACAGCCTAAGGCACATTCATCCGATTTTGTTAGGGTCCATCAGGGACGAACCGTCATATAGACATTTAAGACAGTGTCTACCCAAACAAAATCACACGCTGAAGAAAATAATAAGAATGGGCCTGCACACACGGGATGAATAATTTTTGGACTGAAATAGGTTTTAGTCTTTAGTCCAAGCACACACCAGATGATTTCAGACTGGGGGAAAAATGTATATATATACCTCTTTTAAATGTATGAGTATTTATTTCGTACCAAAACTGTCGGCTTTTGTATATGTGTTAGTTTTAGTCTTCGTTCATCCACCAAATTTCGGGTTGAAAATTTCAGTCCGTTTCATACTGAACACTTCGCTTCCCTTGCCCACTAAACTGATTTTAGTCCGGATGAATTAGTCTCGTGTGTGCAGGCCCAATAAACTTACTCAAAGTCCCAAAATTAACCAACGACCAACCCTAATTCAAATCGAGCATTTGAAATTATTTCAAATGTGTACATTGGACAAAGAGGAGATACACAATACACATCATACACGTACATACTTCATATTCATACATCGTAATGATACTATACTGTTCCGATTTTCGAATACCAATACACGAAATAAATCGACGTGAGTTCGGGAAAAAAACATTCAAAAATATGTCTTCGTTCTGCATTGAAATTTGTGTGGGAATGGGAAAAGAAGAACAAGCACTCGATCGGTGTTTGTATGGGAAAAATAGACATAATTGAAAATGTCTAATTTTTGGTTTCTTTTCGTTCGTTTTATCCTAGTGCGTTCGGGAAGGAAACGAAAAAAAAACGATTGACTTTTTTTTTGTATTTTTGTATACGGATACGGAAGAAAGACAATGTTGAAAATGTCTAAAATTGCTAGGTATTTGCCGTTTAAATTTATTTCAATTACATAAATTACAAAATGATTTTGAAATTCAGTAATGGTTAGGTTAGGCCTCAGTTATAGCTATCAGTAAAATCCATCAGTAAAAATTGAAACATCTGGAATCTGAAATTTTTTACTGATGAGCGTTTATAACTATCAGTAAATTTACGCATTCGCGCCGCAAACAATTTCGTTTTTACTGTTCATCTCATCAGTAATTTTTTTAATGATGGCACCGGAACAGTAAAAAAATGAAACGCCATCAGCAAAACGAAATGGATTTTTTTTTTGACGTTTGGCAGTCAGTTGTTCAGTAAAATGAAATTTCATCAGTAAAATTTATAAAATGGATTTGTTAATAATATTCAACACTAAATGCATTGTATTGTTTTGAAAATAATAGTCGAAATGTATTTTCAATTTTTTTCATCAAAATTTTCCCCAAAATATAAGATAAAAGTATTCAAAATAGCAAAACAAAATTTTTACTGATAGCTATAACTGAGCCCTTAGTTATAATTTTCATATCGCCGATACCTGCATAATAAATTAGCTAAGAAATTTTATTGGTCTGACTATGGCATGTTCAGGTACATTTGGTGATAAAATAAATAAAGTCTATTTGCCATCGATCCGTTTTATAAATTATTTTTAGGTAACGTTTTTTTCCTTTTCATCTCAAGAACTCCAGTTGAGACTTAAAGTAAAACCAGGTTTTAGAAATTATGCTTTTAGATCTATAACGATAGTTGAAATGAAAACGGCTTCACGTTTTTAGGCACTATCTATTTGTTAAACGACTAGGAACAAGATAATATAACTAATTTTTTTTTTGTCTAACCAATTCGAATGGTTGCCGGTCGTCCCTCTGGGGTTACAGCTACAGGCCGACTCCACTAGAGATAATTTCTCTCAGAATACTCATCCTGACATGAAAAGTCTAAAGACAAGTTTTCATTTGTTGTTGTTACAACGCGACTCCATTAGACTTTTCATGTCAGGATGAGTAGTCTGAGAGAAATTATCTCTAGTGGAGTCGGCCTGAGGGTGACCAGATATAGAATCAAGGAAAAGAGGACACCTACCAAAATCTCAAAAAAAAATTTATAATTTATTTGAATCAAACAAAACAAATATTTAATTCTAACAAAATAAGTAACATTTTTTTCCATTTATGGTGGTGCTACAGTCCAGGTCGGACCTGGGCCTTATCCAACAAATGTCTCCAGCCAGCTCGGTCCCCAGCTAGCTGTCTCCAGTTTCGCACGGCAAGTTGGTTCAGGTCCTCTACCACCTGTGTGCTCCACCTGAGGCGCGGTCTTCCTCTTCTGCGACGTCCTTCGGGGTTGGGGTTGGATTCGAAGACTCTACGAGCCGGAGCATTATTTTCCATTCGCTCTACATGAACCAACCACCTAAGTCGTTGGACCTTGACTTTTTTGACTAGGTCTGTGTCGCTGAACAGCTCGTACATTTCTTGATTGAATCTTCGTCTGCATTCTCCATTTATGCAGACAGGACCAAAAATCACTCGAAGAATTTTTCTTTAAGTCCAAAGAAGCAACGATTGGCAGGAGTGATTCTTCGTTTGATTTCAGCGCAGATATTGTTGCCTGAGTTGATAGTGGTAGACGAAGTCCTCAACTACCTCGAAGTAAAATCTGTCTATGTTGATGTTGGTTGTCCTTTCTTGTTGACAGTATTAACTTGATCTTGCCCTCGTTAGCCGCTAGACCCATCTTCCTGGCCTCCGTCTCAAGACTCACAAACGCTCCACTGACATCATGCTGCGTATCCTACTAGCTGGACGGACTTTTGAAAGATTGTGCCTCTGGTGTTGACGTTGGAGTTTTGCACAATCTTTTCAAGAATGATGTTGAAGAAATCGCATGACAGCGCATTGCCTTGTCTAAAACCTTTTTTGACATGATGGAACAGCGTGAGTTTTCCAGTGTCATCTTACACAGACGGACGAGTTTAATTGGTCTCTATAGACGCTGTCATACGTGCCCTTGAAATCTATGAAAAGGTGGTAGGTATCGATTTGAAGTTCCTGGGTCTTCGCGTGAATATTTGATCGATGGTGGACTTTCCGGTTCTGAAGCCACACTGATAAGGATCTATCAGGTTGTTGACGAAAGGCTTCAAACGGCAAGACAGACAAGATCTTGTAGGCGATGTTGAGGGGACTTATACCTCTGTAGTTGGTGCAGTTCAGGGGATCTCCTTTCTTGAGGATCGGGTATACGATGCCGAGGTTCCATTTGTCGGGCATGCTTTCCTCCGGCCAAATCTTGTTGATGAGCTGGTGCATACTCCTAACCAAATCATCTCCAGCTGGCTTTGTACAGTTCGGCGTCTAGCCCGTCTGCTCCAGCGGCTTTGTTCGACTTAAGTTTAGATATCGCTATCTTCACTTCGTCAATGTCGCGTGGATGGAATTTTGGCCTTCTGTCCCCAAATTGAATGGTTCTGTATTGCTGGCGAAGTTTTGCTCGTCATCACCATTATACAGATTCGATTTTTAAAAAGTAGAAAAGAACAGATGGCGTTCTGAATGGGTTCTGGAACGGGTGAGTTCAAGTCAACACTTTGTAATGAAGATTATTTTAAGGCCGTCTTCACACGAAAATTATTTTTTAATATAAATCGAAAAACTGATAGGACACCGAAAAAGAGGACAAATCGCTTTTTAAAAAAAAAGTCACCGGACAAAAGTTTTTTAGGTTAAAAAGAGGACATGTCCTCCTTAAAGAAGACGCCTGGTCAGCCTACATGGGGTCCATGCTTCTGCACCATATAGCAGGACAGGGATGATGAGGGTGTTGTACAGTTTTACCTTAGTTGCTCGAGATAGGGCTTTTCCACTCAGTTGCTTTCTTAGCCCAAAGAAACAGCGATTAGCAAAAGTAATTCTTCGTCTTATCTCAGCGCTGGTGTTATTGTCCGTGTTAATAGCGGAGCCTAGGTAGACAAACTCCTTAACTACCTCGAAGTTGTATGCGTCTATTGTGACGTTCTGTCCGAGCCGTCGATGTTGGGTGTCCTTACTCGAAGACAGCATGTACTTCGTTTTTCCCTCATTTACCGCTAAACCCATCTTAGCCGCTTCTGTCTCAATTCTCACAAAGGCGCCATTGACATCACGCTGTGTTCTTCCCATTATATCAATATCGTCAGCGTACGCGAGAAGTTGAACAGATTTATAGAAGATAGTGCCTCTGGTGTTGACGGTGGAGTTTTGGACTATCTTCTCAAGAACGATTTAACATCGCATGACAGTGCATCGCCTTGTCTGAATCCTTTTTTGACGTCGAATGATTCCGTAAGCTCATTGCCAACCTTGATGGAGCAGCGTGAGTTCTCCATCGTCATTTTGCACAAGCGAACGAGCTTGGCGGGGATGCCAAAACTAGACATAGCTTTATACAGTTCGTCTCTGTAGATGCTGTCATACGCGGCCTTAAAATCGATAAAGAGGTGGGTATCGATTTGGAGTTCATAGGTATTTTCCAGGATCTGCCGCAACGTGAAAATTTGGTCGATGGTAGACTTTCCTGGCCTGAAGCCACATTGATAAGGACCAATCAGATTGTTGACGAAAGGCTTCACACGTTCACATATTACGGCAGAGAGGATCGATGTTAAGCAGACTGATTCCTCTGTAGTTGGCGCAGTTTAGAGGATCTCCCTTTTTCAGGATCGGGCAAACAATGCTGAGGTTCCATTCATCGGGCATGCATTCCTCCGACCATATCTTACAGATGATTTGGTGCATGCTCCTATCTAGCTCGTCGCCTGCGGCTTTGAACAGCTCGGCAGCTAGACCATCTGCTCCAGCGACTTTGTTGGTTTTCAGCCGTGATATAGCTGTTTTCACTTCTTCTAGGTCGGGTTCACGGAATTGTTGGCTGTCATCGTGTATGATAAAAGTCTCCTATCTGACGGCGGGGTTCTGTTCGTCGTCGCCGTTATACAGTCTACAGAAGTGGTCTTTCCAAATCCCCAGCACTGACTGCGGTTCTACTATGATGTTCCCTTGTTGGTCTCTGCAGGTATCGGTTCTTGCTCTTCGGTTCTTGCTCTTCGTCAAACCAGGGGTTTCTTTTTGGTGGCTGTGTGAAACCCAGCACATTAGAGGCGGCATCTCTAACTGCATTCTGGCAATGTTGCCACTGGTCTTCGATACTTGATGTTGGCGGCATAGGACTCCTTAAGAGGTTACTTGACACTTGATCAGAGAAGGATCTGGCGATCTCTTGCGATTGTAGCCGTGCGACGTCGAATTTTCTTGCAGCATTTCTTTGTTTGTACTTCATGTACTTCAGACAGAAATTACAAGAACTGCCACATGAAATATTTGTGGCTAAAATCGGCAGATAAGGGAAATATTTTTCTCCTTCAAAAGTGACAGAACTTACGAAAATCGGGAGTAAAAGAACGAAAAAGTGGGAGAATTTAGAAGTTTTCGGCAGTTTTAGGGAGTAAAAGAACAGACCTAATTAATAACACTAAAGTAATTCCCGGTTATCTGCCTCTTCACTTTCATTCGTCAATCATTAACTTCTTCATCCATAAAGGATCCTTTTTATGGTTAACTACCTTACACTTTTAAGGTAAAAAATCGGGTCTTTTTTTCGGCCTCAATTAGGCACCTAACCGTGATCGAAAAACTACCTTTCCCGGTTAACTGTACAGAAGAGATAGCAAAACCTAAGAAGCACTTAACCGGTGGCACTGTATATGGTGAAAGGATGAAGTCACATATAGCATTTGCTGCAAGATAAGTCGTGTTGACTCGAAGCATGGAAATTGTCAAAAGGTCGCTCCTACAATAAAGTTTCCAATAGGATGGGCGATGGGGAAACTTGAGTAGGTACAGGAGGGGAGTGAACATTAAACGCGAGTGGAAACTTGGGCTACGAGTTTAATTGTAAGTCACTCAAGTGCATCAGGTATAGATTTTTTTTTTTTTTGTTATTGCAGGGTGAATGCATTTTTGTTCAAGGCTAAACGGCTATTGAACTTAGCAGTTAACATTTGAATTTGTTTTCTTTGCGGTCCAACAGCGGGTTTTTGGATGAGGCGGTAATACCGCATGTTGGATTAGCAAAATATCAGGGTCCACAAGATTCGAAAGCTTAGCAGGAAAATTTTTAATTTTTGTTTTTTATTACTGAAAGGTGAACCTGGCATAAGGCATTTCCAGGAATCGTCAGCCACTGACGTTGGGCACTATAATTGCGCTCATGGTGGAAAGCGCGTCTGAGGGAAAGAGCCCTTGACTTACCCGGGCAGCCCAAGTAACCGTTTTTTTTTTTTTTATTGTTATTGGCACTAGTTATTTTGGGTCCCGAAAGTGTCGATTTTGATACAATTTGCTGATTGGATAGTTCTGGCACACCTTCGTAACGCCGCCGCGGCGTATATATTTTGAGGATAGTATAAAAACAGAGAAACAGATTGTGAAAGAGCACTAAAAGCGCCAATTCGATCTGGTGGCTGATCCGGCCCCGGACGAAGGAAGTCATGGACAAAGTGGAACCACAACCAGCATTTAGACGTCGTTTTTTGTGTGCCACTAAATCATGTTGTCGCCTTCCGCATCCCCTGAAAATAAATTACTAGCAAGACATCAAGCTAGAAGCTTCCGCCTTCCGACGAAAGAAGAGCGGTTGAAACGGTGATATGAGTTTTAGGGGGAGTCTAAATTTTGTAGGCCAATAGACTTCTATGGTTGGGTGCGATATGGCCATGTCGAACAACATTTCGGCACCCTCTAGCGGCAACGTCCGTCTGCTACTTTGTTTTTTTTTCTTTTTGTGTTCTTTTTTCGTTTCATCCGGATCAACTATTGGCATGAGATTAATGTAATAAGTTAGTTTCCTAGGTTTGCGGACAAGATCCCACGACTCCGGCGAGCTCGAGCCGAGCATCCGCAAGCATGCCAGGCCGCAGACCTAGCGAAAACAGTGCTCTACGCACATACTAAGCCAACACTAGCCTATTATAAATGGCGCCCAACGTGGGGCTCAAACCCGAGATCCTAAGATTAAGAGTCTTATGCTCTACTGACTGAGCTACCGGGCGCCATTTATAATAGGCTAGTGTTGGTGTAGTTGGTGCGTAAAGCACTGTTTTCGCTAGGTTTGCGGACAAGATCCCATGACTCCCACGAGCATCCGAAAGCATGCCAGTCCGCAGACCTAGCGAAAACAGTGCTCTTCTCACCAACTACACCAACACTAGCCTATTATAACTAATGAGTTGGTAGGGCTCAATTGAGATGCATTAAAGGAAAGAAAATTGTTTGTATAGTGGGGAATTCCAGGATGGTTTTTGTTTTTTTGACAGCTCCGTTCAGGGTAGTGACAAGCACCGGAGCGACCCGGGGCTGGTAACATCGAACGAACCTAATTTTGCGGTGTTTTTTTCACTACTCAGTAGCCAGCACAGCAAAATTTCCCTTGGCAAACAACAACAATTTGGATTGCAGTCGGTAAAAAGGCCAGTAAAAAAATGACAGTTGTGCCGGCGATAGAACTTTCAATTATTGAAATGAAGACAGCGCTGATGGCGTTAAGAAGAATTATTTTGCTACGCAAATCTAATGATCTGAGCCTACGTATATGGAACTACCAAGATTGGTTTTCTGCTTGGGTTGACAGTTCTTTGACAGAAGCAAGCAGAGAACAAACTGCTTCTGTGAAAATTCTTAGGATGGCACCACCATCGTTTTCTATCTTGAAACTACCCCCCAAATATATATACAAAGATCTGAGCTTATCTGAGTTATGAACTTACTAAGGTTGAAGTATTTGCTAATTTTTTAATCCGAGACGCAACCCTCAGGTTCATTTTGGGACAATTGCCATAAGAATTGAATTTGACAGATAAAGTGAGTAGGAGCGTTTTATTCGCACTTGGCTACTGAGTAGTGAAAAAACACGACTTTTGTTAAAACTCAACTCAAATGCAATTAAACTAAACGGAGAGGAACCATTGAAGATCATGACTCTGGAACAATCCATATCAAAATCGTTAGCTAAAACAAATAAAAAAAAAACTAACTGCAGCTTTACTGCATAACTAAAAGTAGAGCGACGCTGTTCCTGCTATTTGTATGGGATTTTTTGTCTGGTTTCAACAGCGCCCTACGAACTCTGAACTAAATAAATTACTGTAACGAAGAAGCTATGTACAAATTGGTGACGAAGAAAAGCCGTGTGACGTCCTCGAGCTGAAAAGCTTTCAAAATAAAATGTCGTTTCCTAAAAGTACGAAAATAAAACAAAGACTGTTTTTATTCTTGGTAACAAATTTCCTTTTCAGTTTTATTACCGCTATAATTTATAATATATCGAAATTACTCTACTATTTACAAGACGAAAAATGTTAGCATCCCTCTAGATTTTGTTCTTTTCAAGTGTAAAACAAAGAATTACTGTTAACTTTGTGCATGATCTTGACGCATGCACATGACACCACTTTGATTATTGACTTTAAGACAAACAAAATAAATGCCTGTCGGTGTTCTGTACATGCTTATCTATTTGACAAACTTATTAAATGCTTTCTTAATAAAAAAAAAAAACAATATCATTTTTTTCCAACTAAACAAGGGATGTAGCTTAAGGGGGCAAAGTCTTTTGTGGCTGGTGGGTGAATATACGCGGAGATTTAGTTGAAATGGAATTTAAACTGGAACGGAGAGTCGTGGTGGAAGTGATTGAATGGGCTACCACCGCCTCGGAATCCCTGTTGTCCACCCTCTGGGTCCAGAGGATCTTCACCATTGTCGAATTGTCTTCGTTTCTCAGGATCTGTGAGTACTTCTTTGGCTGCCGCTATGTCAATGAATTTCTTTTCCGCAACTTTCTTCTCTTCGTCTCTAAAATTATCTGGATGCCATTTCTGTGCAGCTTTCCGATAGGCTTTGGTAATCTCTTGTTTATTGGCATTTCGCTTGACGCCCAAAATTTTGTAGTAGTCTCGTCGTTCGGATTGCTTTTGTAGCTTCTTGGCTTTTTCAACACCATCCTTGGCACGTTGAAGGCTTTCGTCGATTTCCAGGGCTGCCTGGAAGTCCCGTATGGCATCGTCGTACATTTCGGCTCCGATGTATGCATCGGCGCGATCACAGAGTATTTGTGCATCTTTCATAACTTCCAGGGCTTGATTGCATCTGGATATTGCTTTTGTATGCTCTTCATTTTGTGTGAGACAGGCGCACAATAGCTTTTTAGCCTCGAAAATGATCATGTCTTCTTCTTTCTCCAGGTTTAGAACTGATTCACCTGAAGCTATGCAATCGGCGTAACGTTTTTCTTCCTTGGCAGCTTCAGCATTGCTCAATGCTTTTTCCACTTTGCGCAACTTTTTGTACAGCGGAAAACAGTCTTTGTGTTCAGGATCAAGCTTAAGACATTCTCGAATTTCCTTGAGTGCACTTGTGGCGTGCCCAATTCGATATAGCAGCTCGGCCAGTCGGAAATAACCATCTGTGCTGTCTTGAGTGAGTTTGTTTACTGAACGTAGGTCAGATATCGCAGCTAAGTAGTCGTTTTGAGCAATATAGGCATCAGCTCTAGTCTGTCGATACACCGTCGACCATGGTGAGATCTCTAGTAACTGTGTCAAGAGAGTTATGGAAGACCGATAGTCTCCACGAGACATTAAATCTGTAACTAATGCCCATTGTTCTCCAGCAGGAGCGATGCGAGAATAATAGTCGTTGGCAACTGCATTGTAAGGATCTTCGTTGAGCTAAAAAGGAAAGTATAATTAAGGGAAAATTGGAAAAAATAAATAATTCTTCAGACGTACAACGTGCGAAAAGTCTTCCGCAGCCAATGCGTATTCCCCTGATTTCATGTAAACAGTACCCCTCTGGAGTCTGGCAGCTGTGAAGTCTGGCTTGAGTTCAAGGACTCGGGCGAAATCTTGAATTGCAAATCGTGTCTTGCCCAGTGCAAGGTACACAGTACCTCGTTTAAACAAGGTCAAATAATTATTTGGATCGCCCTCTGCAAATGATTGACGAAATTCTTACAAAATGTACTTTTATTTACAAACACCAATTAACTCACCAACAGCTGCATGATAGTGTGTCAGGGCGTCTGCTAGTTGTCCTCTGGCTAGAAATTCTTTGCCCAGTTCCAGATGGTTTTCTATGTCTGCGCTTTTGGCAGCTTTTGCACCTACGCAGAAAAGATATTACCAAACCTGTTAAGCAAAGAAGTCGATGGTAGAAATTAGGAAATAGCTCACCATCTAAAAATAATTCCAATAGCAGCATTATCACACAAGCAGCTAGTTTTCGGTCTCCCAATGGAGAAATATCACTTAAAAGAAAGGCGCTCATGTTTTTGTTAATTTTATTTTGGCTTCAAACACTCCAAAGTATGATATAGTTTGTACAGATATTAATTGCTTAAAACATAATTTTGGATGTTTTAACACAACTTTTCGATTGGTTTTGATATCAAAAAAATTCTTCGTGACGAGTGTTTCAGATTTTTTCTGCAACCGCTTTGAATGATATATTATATTTTGACACACGTCAGATATTTTTGTTGGAAGAATTATATAGCAGTTTTGTACAGGAGTGAAAGAGGAAGATAGTTTTA
This sequence comes from Sphaerophoria taeniata, assembly GCA_943590905.1. NCBI lineage: Eukaryota > Metazoa > Arthropoda > Insecta > Diptera > Syrphidae > Sphaerophoria > Sphaerophoria taeniata. Next base: position 133,570,525 of record OX016540.1, read on the forward strand.
TTTGGTAAGAGATGGAATAAAAAATAATGTGGGTCACTCTGATTGGTGGAGCATTTTTCGGCTTCTGACATTTAAGGGCGAGTACACATATTTTGTTGTTATTAAATTATAAGTGATTTACACACAACAGCTAATTTCGTAATCCTTTTTCTCTATGACTGAATTTGAGTCAGGGCTGGAATCACGTAACGCGATAAGCGATAGTTGATAATCAAAATCAAGGTTTTTGCTCTATGTAAGCTGATTATCAAATTGATAGTCAGTTATTTGCGATAATTTCATTCGACACCTATTTAGGTGTCGTTTTCAAATATTTATGTCGTTTTATTAAGAAATCAAGTAAAATATTGACATTGTACATGCTTATAATATATATTTAAACAATATCTGACAAGTTTGAAGCAAAAACAAATCAAATAAAAAACAAAATGCAAACGATCCGGTGCAACGAAAAGGTGTGAGATTGCAAGATTTTATTTTTGAGTGTAAGGCCGTGTGTGATTTGGGTTAAAATGTGTATTTAAACTTGACGTTTGGTTAAAATTTGACGTTTGGTTAAAAATGGGATCAAATTTAGCCATTTGCTGTATGAAATGCGTTAAAAGAGATTTTTTAAATCAAAATTTCTGCGTAGAACTAAGAAATGTTAACTACTCCAGAAAAATTTTACACCATTGTATTTTTCTGTAGCAGGGTTAGGGTGTAGCCATTGACATAATATATATGGACTGCTAGTCACTTGTCATTTCCATACATTTCAAGAGAAGAAAAAAGGTACAAGCTACAGCAGCGCCATTGGTTTGAAGCGGCCAAATTAGTCCCAAAAAAATATGTTTGAATTCACAGCGACGGTGTTACCACATGGACTCTATAGATTGAAAATGGACTCGTTGTTTCTTCCTTGGCTCGGGGACTCGTTTTTATAACGTTTTTTGTTTGCAGAACACAAATAAGTATTGTAATGTGTATACACTTTATTTTATCTCATACGCTCTGTATCTCCTTCTATTGCAATGTCTAATGTGTATACGTTATTATCTCTTACACTCTGTTTAATGTATACACTTTTCTTACTCTCTTTACTTACTCTGTATCTCTTTCTATATTTAATGTACACACTTTTCATTACTCTCTTTACTTACTCTGTATCTCTTGTTTATTTAATGTACATACTCTCTTTACTTAATATCGTTTAATTGTAGTAGTAAACACTTATGTGTATAACAGTTAAAATGAGGGGCAACATCTAGTGGTTAAAAAGAGAACTTCTGGAACATTCGGTTTAGTAGTTTCTAGAACCATTATCAGGACTATATATACCCGATTCGAAATCGAAACGAGATAGTTGATTGTGAACTGCGATAAGTAAAGTACACTGTGTTTGAAAAGTTATAATTGAAAGTGTTGAATAAATAAGTTTGTGAGTGATTTGAATAAAGTGAATTTGTGTTTTATTTAAAAAGTGAATAAGTTTTAATTGTCGGACCAAGCCGAATATTACATTGGTGTCAGAATAAGGGATTAAAACTTATTGAGAATAAAACAGTGAACAGTGATTAAACTATTTTGTGTGAAATAGTGAAGTTAAAAAAAAAAAAACAAAAAAAAAATGAGTAAAAATTTGAAAGACTTAACTGTCGCTGAGCTAAAGGCCGAATTAAGCAAACGTGGCTTAAGTGGGGCAGGAATTAAAAACGAACTCGTAAAACGGCTACAGGAATATCTGGAACAACAAAATGAAAATCCAGATACATTTGCTTTCGAAGTGGAAGCAAAATCGGAAGAGGTAAATGCAAATGCCGACTTATCTAACATGATGTCACTTCTTCTAGCCAAATTCGAGAAGAATGTTCGGGAGCAACTAGAAACTCAAAACAAGAATGTTCTGGAGCAACTAGAAACTCAAAGAAACGAGCAGAAGAACGAGCAAGAGAATGTCCTCAAGCAATTAGAAACTCAAAACAAGAATGTTCTGGAGCAACTAGAAACTCAAAGAAACGAGCAGAAGACCGAGCAAGAGAATGTCCTCAAACAACTGGAAACACAAAAGAATGATGTTCTAGAGCGTTTTGATGAACAGAAAAATCTTCTAGAAGGCAGGTTTGCGGACTTCGAAGAGAAAATCAATACTCTCGACGAGTGCGTTGGAAAACAAAATGCACGTATCGAGAAAATCGACGAACAAATCGATATCATCACAAAGGAACTGGAAAAAGTGCGAAAGATGAAAGCTCGAGAACCTTCTGGTGAGTGCTCAAGGAAGAGAGAAGTGAATCCTCCAAGCTTTGATGGTCAGATACCGTGGTCAATCTACAAGAAACAGTTTGAAGCAGCAGCGTTAACAAATGGCTGGGACGATGATGAAAAATACATTGCTCTTACGCTTGCCTTGAGAGGAGCAGCTGCTGAACTGCTACAAACCATCCCAGCAGAGAAGAACGGTGACTTCAAAGTTCTGGTAAACGCAATCGAACAGCGGTTTGGGGATAGCCACATGCCAGAAGTCTTCCGAGTTCAACTAAACAACAGGGCACAGAAAAGAGGTGAAACTCTGCAGCAGCTTCAGGCAGATATCGAGCGATTGGTTCACCTGGCATACCCAACAGCTGGCAACGAGATAATAAATCAACTTGCTGTTGAAGCCTTTGTGAGAGCTGTGGGCGATATAAAACTCCAAAGGGCTATTCGCACTGCCGGAAAGCAAACACTACCAGAAGCATTGGCTTTCGCTCTAACAATGGAAGCCGCAGAACAAGCTTCCCAAAACGTGCATCGCGTGAGAGAATTGGAAGTCCAAGAATGCTCTTGTCAGAAGGCTACTCTGGAAAGGAGTCAGCGAGACGGACAAGCACGATGCTGGAACTGCAACAAGACCGGGCATCTTCAACGACAGTGCAGATCACCGCGAAGAGGAACCGCATGCCAACACTGTGAACACAGAAATATGTCAACTGGTCAAAGTTACATCTACAACAATGTTGCTTCCCAAGTTGTTTCTCACCCCACCAACTTCGAGGGACAGAAGCTGGCTTCTAGTACCGATAGCTACAGAAACACCATCCAGGTTTCTCAAACGAAACGTGACAACAAGAGCCTGACCGTGGAAGCAAGTATAAACGGCAACAAATGTGTGGCTACCATCGACACCGGTGCCACGGCGTCCATTGTACGGCAGGACCTCGTTAAGAAGACATGGCTCCACAACACCAATAGCTATCGTCTAAGGACTGCAACTGGAGAAGCCGCAAAAGTCTATGGTGAGGTACGTCTTAAGATCCGGATGGCAGAGCTGGAATTCTCTCACCTGTTCCTGGTAGCAGATATATGCGACGAGTGCATTGTCGGCGTCGATTTCATGAAAGATCACGGAGTGATATTGGACATCGGGAACCAAGTCCTGAAATATCGAAACATCGAGATTCCGATGATCTATGGGATTCACTCGTATGAGACCTCGCTATCTGTGAAAACCGTCATTAAAGAAGATCTGACTTTGCCTGCTTCTTCAGAAGTATTCGTGTGGACGAAATTGAAGGGTAAGCCTGGAAGCCATCGATACCTCATGGTCGAACCAGCATCTGTAAAGTCCTCCCAAAACGTCACCATTGGGAAGACTCTTGTGAGACCTGTAAATAACATGGTTCCCGTACGAATACTGAACATCAAGCCGTACGAAGTTAAGCTTAGAAAAGGTGAGATTGTCGGACAATGCGAATCTGTATCAGCGATAACAAGAATCAATGAAGAAGAGTCAAGGCAAACCTCTAAGTCCGGAGAGCTGAGCTCCATAAAGACCAACATTCTCAAGTCATCAAATCTTGGTCACCAACAACGAAGAACTGCAGAAGGTCTCCTCGAAGAATTTGCAGACATCTTTTCGTCATCGCAAGGGAAATATGGCAGAACACAACTGGTTCAACATCGAATCAACACCGGGGATGCAAAGCCGATCCGTCAACCTGCAAGACGCCTTCCACTAGCCAAACAAGGTGAGGTTGAAGAACTGATAACCACCATGAAAGAAGAGGGTCTGATCGAAAACTCTAAAAGCCCTTGGGCGTCTCCAGTGGTCCTGGTAAAGAAGAAAGACGGATCAACCCGCTTTTGCGTAGACTATCGAAGGTTGAATGATGTGACCAAGAAGGATAGCTACCCTCTGCCTAGGATCAGTGATACTCTGGACGCAATGGAAGGAGCACAATGGTTCTCAACGTTGGACTTGAAAAGTGGATACTGGCAAGTAGAAATCCATCCTGAAGACAAAGAGAAGACAGCGTTCTCGACAGGAAACGGACTGTGGCAGTTCAAAGTGATGCCTTTTGGACTGTGCAATGCTCCAGCGACTTTTGAGCGCCTTATGGAATGTGTCCTGCAAGGACTCACATGGAAGTCTTGCCTGGTCTATTTGGATGACGTCATCGTATACGGGAAAACATTTGACGAACATTGCACAAATCTGAGAGCCGTGTTTCAAAGACTTCGAGATGCCCACCTCAAGCTCAATCCAGAAAAGTGTTCACTCTTCAAAACCGAAGTGAAATACCTGGGACATATCATCTCATCCCAAGGAGTTAAGACGGATCCTGATAAGGTTGACACCGTGAAGAATTGGCCAACACCACAGGACAAACACCAACTCCGAAGCTTTCTGGGTCTAGCCACCTACTATAGGCGCTTCGTCAAAAACTTTGCTGAGATCGCCAAGAGTCTACATCAGCTAACGGAAAAGGGAAAGCAGTTTAAATGGTCAGGTGAGTGCGAGCGCAGCTTTCAAGAGCTCAAGCAACGCTTGTGTAATGCACCAGTGCTGACCTATCCGACTCCCGGAAAACCGTTCATCATTGACGCTGATGCCAGCAATGTCGGGATTGGTGCCGTACTATCACAAGTACATAATGGTGAAGAAAAGGTAATTGCCTATTACAGCAAGGTACTCTCAAAGTCAGAAAGAAACTATTGTGTGACCAGAAGAGAACTTCTTGCACTGATCTTGGCAACAAAGCACTTCCATAAGTATCTCTATGGACAGAAGTTTCTTCTCCGAACCGACCATGGAGCACTAAACTGGCTTTTGAATTTCAAGAATCCAGAGGGTCAAGTGGCGAGATGGATTGAGAGGCTGCAGACGTACGATTATGAAATTCAACATCGGAAGGGGAAGCTTCACTCAAATGCTGATGCACTGTCTCGGAGACCATGTAAGCAAGACTGTAAGCATTGCAGACGCCAAGAAGAAAAAGAAGTGGTCACTGTCCTACGAACCAGAACCGATCCCATTTATGGCTGGAGCAACGACGAATTGAGGAAGGCTCAACAAGAGGACCCAGATATTGAACCCATCCTCGCATGCAAGGAACACCAGGAAAAACCAGAATGGGCTGATATCTCCGACAGAAGTCCGGCTCTAAAGGCCTATTGGGCACAGTGGGACTCATTGCATGTCCAAGAAGGTGTCCTTCGACGTAAATGGGAATCAGCAGATGGAAAGTCCTATGTAATGCAGCTAGTCTTGCCGAGATCGAAGATTGTGGACGTTCTGCGAGAGATGCATGATGGAGTTTCGGGAGGCCATCTAGGAGTAAACAAGACGCTAGAAAAGGTTCGACAACGATTCTATTGGCTACATGCAAGGGAAGATGTCGAGAGGTGGTGCCGAAAATGTGATACCTGTGCTGCCACCAAAGGCCCGAACAAAAAGAATCACAGCCAAATGCAGCAGTATAATGTCGGATCACCCTTTGAAAGGATTGCAATAGACGTGGCGGGTCCATTTCCGGAAACAAATAATGGAAATCGTTATATTCTGGTCGTCATGGATTACTTCAGCAAGTGGCCTGAAGCATACGCCATTCCGAATCAAGAAGCCAAAACAGTCGCAGACCAAATTGTGTTCAACTGGGTGAGCAGATTCGGTGTTCCATTAGAACTGCATTCCGACCAAGGAAGGAATTTTGAATCAAACATATTCCAGGAAGTTTGTGGGCTTCTTCACATCAAGAAGACAAGAACAACACCACTCCACCCACAATCTGATGGCATGGTCGAACGGTTCAACCGAACCCTTAAGGAACATCTTTGCAAAGTTGTGGACGACAACCAGCGAGATTGGGACCGACACATTCCACTATTTTTGATGGCGTATCGAAGTGCAAGACATAGCTCAACTGGCCATACACCGTCTGAGATTTTAATGGGAAGGAACATCAGACTGCCGAGCGAAATCAAATTTGGATGTCCCACGTCGGAACCGCAAGCCGAGGATGTCTACTTGGATGACCTGAGAGAAAGACTCCTTCAGATCCACGACGATACCAGGTCAAAAATGAAGATGTTCAGTGACCGAATGAAAACACGCTACGATATACGAGCGACAACAACAGAGTTCCAAGCAGGAGATCGAGTGTGGCTTTACAATCCCCATCGACAAAAAGGGTTGTCACCGAAACTTCAACGGGACTGGGAAGGCCCATATACAGTGATTAGCAAAATCAACGACGTCGTGTACCGGATACAAAAAGGAGTCAGAGGTAAACTTAAAGTCGTACATCGCGACCGACTACATCGCTACAGTGGTGGTGAAGATGATGGATTTGTTCGGGACGATCAATCCTAAGGAGGGGGCAATGTAATGTGTATACACTTTATTTTATCTCATACGCTCTGTATCTCCTTCTATTGCAATGTCTAATGTGTATACGTTATTATCTCTTACACTCTGTTTAATGTATACACTTTTCTTACTCTCTTTACTTACTCTGTATCTCTTTCTATATTTAATGTACACACTTTTCATTACTCTCTTTACTTACTCTGTATCTCTTGTTTATTTAATGTACATACTCTCTTTACTTAATATCGTTTAATTGTAGTAGTAAACACTTATGTGTATAACAGTTAAAATGAGGGGCAACATCTAGTGGTTAAAAAGAGAACTTCTGGAACATTCGGTTTAGTAGTTTCTAGAACCATTATCAGGACTATATATACCCGATTCGAAATCGAAACGAGATAGTTGATTGTGAACTGCGATAAGTAAAGTACACTGTGTTTGAAAAGTTATAATTGAAAGTGTTGAATAAATAAGTTTGTGAGTGATTTGAATAAAGTGAATTTGTGTTTTATTTAAAAAGTGAATAAGTTTTAATTGTCGGACCAAGCCGAATATTACAGTATGTTAAAAATTTAAAACAAAATTATTCTGAAAGTATTTAATTTTTTTTTTACGTGGACTCGTTTGTCAAGCATCTTGGACTCGAAAATATTTTTCCCTGCGGTAACACTGCACAGCGACCTCGTTGTTTATGTTTTTGTTTTTGTTCATTTTTGACAGCTGGAATCGTTCTTTTTTTGGCCACCCTGAACCAATGGCGCTCTTTACGCTGAACACGCGTGAAGTTGGCAACTAGCAGTCCATATTATAATATGTCAATGGGTGTAGCAAAAGTGCAAAAAAGTAACAAAATTTTAGTCTGTATATTTTGTTGTTTTAGTGAAAGAAAATGTTACACTTTTATCCTTTTGCAACAATACAAGACCATTTGCACTGAATCGTGAATACCCGTAATATTATTATTGGACTTTGTGTACTTTTATTAGTGAACAGTGTGACCTGAACCTTAGAAAATATTTCAATCCCAGTCTGAATCGGGGTTAAGACAAATGTCAAAACAAACAAAAAAAATTTCGTCAAAAACAGTAATGCCAACAAATCAAAGTTTTTTTTTGATCAGCTTACATAGACCAAACAAAAGTTGATAATCAAAAACGATAAATAATTTTTGATAATCAACTATCGCGTTACATGATTCCGGCCCAGTATCATCCTTAATCCATGATCCAATAAACGATTAGCTATTGGGGATGGGAATCCAAAAATGAAATAGTTTTTTTACTTTAAATTCACCCTTTTACAAATCAAATTCACCCTTTTACAAATCAAATTCACCCTTTTACAAATCAAATTCACCCTTTTACAAATCAAATTCACCCTTTTACAAATCAAATTCACCCTTTTACAAATCGAATTCACCCTTTTACAAATCAAATTCACCCTTTTACAATTCAAATTCACCCAGTATTTGTAATTTTTTGTGTGGATTATTTGAAGAGCTACAGAGACAACATTTAAGCCATGTGTGATACTTGATAATGCAAGTATTTTGTGAATACGGAAGAAGTTCAAAACCTTGTTGATCAAACAACTCATACGCTTCATTTTTTACCAACGTACTCCCCAAACCCCAATGCTAAATCCAATAGAAGAAGTTTTCTCGAAAATTAAGCCGATCCAACAAATAACCAGTTTGGTTGACATAACAGACACTTCTTTCGAGACGGTAACTTCCAAAAATTGTCACAATTATTACATGAATATGTATGCAAAGTTACCCGCTGCGGCTGCTTAGCCGAACGTCGTGGGTTCGAATCCTACTCGTGCTCATAGTTTTTATTTCATCTTTCACGGGCACTGCCTCTTGTGAAGAACTGACAAAACTTCCAGGAGTATCAATTTGTCATGAAGTGCTTCTCAACTTTGCCGTTCGGAATCGGCGTTAAATTGTAGGTCCCCTCAATTCTTCACACGCACCCAGAGAATTGTTGATGAGAGTAAGTCCACTTAGGCCTTGGGTCTTCAAGAGCTGTCGCACCACTCTATTTATTTTTTATAATGTTCATTATAAGTACAGGGTGAATTTGATTTGTATAAAGGTGAATTTGATTTGTAAAAGGGTGAATTTGATTTGTAAAAGGGTGAATTTGATTTGTAAAAGGGTGAATTTGATTTGTAAAAGGGTGAATTTGATTTGTAAAAGGGCGAATTTGAAGTAAAAAACTGTATATATACTAATAATAATCACCCATGGGTAGGCCGACAGAAAACTAGAATTCTTTAATAACAAAAGACTTCTTCAATTCCATAGTGATATATGAATATTAATATTGTCTGAACGTACGTGAATCTAGTGATCAAGGATCAGCCCTGATCCTAGTTCAGAATTGATCCTCGACTGTTAAACTGGGCTTAAAAGGTCTTTTGTTTTAAAAATCTTTTATTATTCATAGCTGAAAACAAGGGGCCGAATTACGGCATCCGTTATCGAATAATACGTTACTGAATTGTGAGTGTTTTTGTGCTTTTGGCATTACCGCTCACGTTATCGAGTTCAGTATCGAGCTTCTAGTACAAACATTTTAAATTTTCTGCTCAGCTATCGAGCTTAACTTCATTCGACACACAAACAGCTCACTGATGGGAGGAACTTTATAAGAAAAAATTTAATTTTTTTTTTTGAGTCATTTGATTGTGAAATTCTTAAGCACTCCATACACAGTTCAACTTGTCTTTCAATTTAATGTCAATTTCATCAAATCAACTCGTGTGTGGGCTTGAATTTGATTTTTTTGAAGGTTGACGATTGAGTTGGAAGAAAATCAAAAGATTTTGAATTTGTTCAAGTTGATGTGAATGTTTTCAACTTAGTTGAGGTGTGTGTAGGCAAGTCATTTGATATACTGTCAAACCAAACGCATTCCATCTCTTTCTTACCAAGAAATTAAAGTGAGATAAATGATGTTTTGATAGTTGAAGCAGAAGTCTTTCAACAACGTTTATGTAGTGTGTGGCGAAGCATCAACTTAGTTGACAACTAACTGCCAAACCAAACGCATTCCATCTCTTTCTTACCAAGAAATTAAAGTGAAATAAATGATGTTTTGACAGTTGAAGCAGAAGTCTTTCAACAACGTTTATGTAGTGTGTGGTGAAGCATCAATTTAGTTGACAACTAAATTGAAAATAAAATTGAATCGTGTATGGAGTGCTTTAGCTAATAATTTACTAAGGTCAAGATTTTCATCTCCAAGGCTCCACCAATCTCGTTTTCTGTTAACAGTCAAACTGTGTTTTTTCATGTCGCTCAAGTTTTGTTTTTTTATTTGTCAAACCTTTCAAAATTCCTTCAAAATAATCGAGACTCGATAAAAACTACTACAATTTTTTATTCTCAAACGATACGTGACCTAACGAGTGCCATAATCCCAATGGGGTTACTCGTTCATTCGAAAACTGATGAGGCTCACTCACTCGATCACGGAAGCGGTAATTCGACCCACGATTTCACAGAATAAGCTGTATTAATCTCTGTGTTAAAAAAGTGTCAAATTGCGAATGTGAACATTTTTTTACCGTTGCATTCAAAAACTTCACTTCAATTATGAGACCAGTGGGTAAGCTGAAAATTTTCAAACTAGATCTCAATAAAAATGGATTTCAAGGTAGGTAGAAACGCAGTATAAAAAAAAGAAAACACATAAATGCGCTCATTGAACAGACCTAATATGTGATGTGTGTAAACAAAAACAACAACTGTCTACACGATGATTCTCATTATCTGTCAAAAAATAAAAACCAAGAAAGTCTTGGTTAAAAACTCAAAAACCAAAAATTGTTCTTGGAACTTTATTTTTTAAATTTAAAGATGGCCCTTCGAAGTTTATCAATATTAAATTTATTAAAAACCAAAAATAATGTTCTCAATAACCTGACTAATTCTGGATTAAAATCATTCAAGGTTCATATAAATCTCATAGTATTCCAGCTTGTTTTCAGATCAACTTTTTCTAACCTAAAATCCTGTGGACATTAATTAATTTTGCTATTAAATTATTTGTTTAATTATTAAAAAAACGGCTAAACTTAAATTTTGCAATCAGATTCCTTACAGTAGTGAAGTTACAGTACAAGCAGTTCCAATGGCTGTCAACAAACAAAAAGTAAGCAAAGCTATGAAAGCCTATCTGCAGCGGGCCCAGGAGCATGATCAATTCATGAAAACACAACACATCGAATACGAGATAGGTAAAAGACACTTGGCCAATATGATGGGTGAGGATCCTGAAACGTTCACCCAGGAAGACGTTGATGTAAGGCAAATAAAACAATATCGTTTCCAACCTAGGCCACTGACAATTATTATCTATCTTATCAGAATGCAATTGAATATCTATTCCCATCTGGAATTTATGATAAATTGGCCAGACCGGCGATGAAAAGTCCGGAACAAGTATTTCCCGCACGAAAGGCAGCTGAGTTTGATGAAACTGGACGTCCATTCCACAGTATGTTCTATACTGGTCGACCTAACTTTTTCAGATTACTTTATGTAAGCTTCTTATCCTTGGTTAACAAAAATTAAGGAAATATTAATCGTTGCTTAATTTTTAGGATATCGTCGAGGAGATCAACAAACTGAACGAAATGGAAGAAAGAATGATGCGCCGTGGAACAAAAGCCGATGCTGAGCAAAAAGTGTAAGTTTCTCAAAATATCCGCAAAATATCTATTCTTAAACAGATGTGTTCAATTCCAGTGATCTCACAGGTTTTCAATGGATACCAAAAGAACAATTGGAAAAGCAACTTGTTGAAATGATTGCTGACATTGAATACAACAACTTTGTCAATGCGATGGATCGTCTGGTTGCGCATCCCTTTTCATACAAACGCAAAGATTTTATTTATAAATATACAAAGCCTCTGTTGGATCAGAGCAAGCAGCCAGAAGTACCAAAACCAAAAATTGATGAACAGGGCAGACAGTTTATCACGACTTATGGTAACTTATTATAAATTTGTATTCTTGCAATATTATAATAATTGGATCCTTATTTCTAGAATGTTTAAGGAAAAGAGCTCGTGCCGATGTCACACTACGGCTTCCCGGCACTGGTCAAGTAAAAATCAATGGCCAAAATATCACATATTTTGAACATGCCCAATGTAGAGAACAGGTAAGTCACTATTTTTAATATTTGTGTATATACCTTAAATGAAAAAAAAAAAAAAACGTTCCAACGTTTGGATTACATCTGCATTTTAAGTATGCAAATAATCGCAATCGTCTTCGTCGGCTAGGCTTCTTTGATCAAAAATAAAATGGTTTATCTTAGTCATGAATATGGATACAAATGAAAATCTTCGAAGCGGGATTCCTAAAGACTCACCATAAACAAATCCGCTTGTCTGGATACTCATTCCAAGCAGGTATTAAACTATATTCCCATCCATACTTTAAAGAGGCGAGTCACCATCAATTCTTTAACAACCTGCCACTTGCATTTTTGTCCCTTCTTTCGAAGATCGTGGAAACGCTGATTTATTTTCAGCTAAAGAGATATCCCGGGAGCTTAGATTCACCAGTTCTTTTCATATGCGTTTGAATGTGGATCCCGACGACGAAACAACTGATATTATATTACTCTTGTCTGAGAACGTGAGAACACCTGTCGAATAAAAAAACAGTGAATTGGAGAGTGTTATGCCCAGATTGCATCACCCAGAGCTGACCCGCTCCACTTTATTGTATTAATGCAATAATGCAGAACAGCAACTTTGTGTCGCAATTAATGTTACACAACGCTCAGTGGGTCAAGCCAATTTCCAGAATGCAACTCAGCAGGTCAAAGCTGAGTAATGCATTCTGGAAGTTCATGAAGTTCCAGGTTGGTCTCTGGAACTCAAGTTGAGTTTTAACAGAACAACCAAAGGAGAATTTGTTCTTCGACCATAGATATGTACATCTAATTCACCATTATCGAAGAAACCCCAAAACCAATCTTATTCTGGAATTATCGGATAACAGATTAGGCAAAATTTAGGACAACCCTTAAAACTCTGATTACCAGTTCTTTTTGATCCTCCATTATGCGTGCTTGAACTCGACCAGAGAGTCAATGAGCTTACAGAGGCCTTCAATAAAGCCATGGAAACTGCCTGCCCCCTTACTAAAATGAGAAATAAGAAACCATACTGGTGGGCTGCTGAACTAGAAACACATAGAAAAGGTTGTAGAGGACTATTCAAGCTTGCAAAAAAGTCTAGATACCCCCAAGATTGGGATTCCTATATCCCTCAAAAAGTATAAAAAAGAGGATGAGTTGGTGGGATGCATTAGTATGTCCTAGTCGAAGTCTAACAAGAAATTTTTGGTACATCGTTGTAGATTTTAATGGGCTTATATCCTTGTAGTGGTGGTGATATAGGCTCCAGTCATTCATAGATTTAGCATAGGTTAGCTTTGCAGTATGTATATTTGTGGAGATCGGTTTTGGTGAATATATTGAAGTTGAATACAGGTGTGTTTTTGACTGAGTTTGCTGCGCTGTCAGCATATTCATTTCCGCTTATTCCAACATGCCCAGGAGTCCACATGAGTTTAAATTTTTTGATTTTATGAGTTGGTATCTTATTGCTGAAATGATTTCAATGTTGTTGTTGGTATTGTGAATTGCATTAATCACTGAAATACTGTCCGAGCATATAGCGTATTTTTCAGCGAGCTTTGCCGCGCTTTAGCCGCTTGGAGAATGACAAAAGCTTCTGACGTAAATACCGATGCAAAGTCTGGAAGAATACCAAGGCTAATAGTTGACCCGTTTTCTTCGGTCACCGCATATGATGTATTTTCTGTCGTTTTAGAACCATCGGTGTAGATAAATTTCCAACAATCAGATTTAAATTCAGCATCAAGTTTTGCATATAGTTGCCGATTTGTGCAATTTGGTGTTGTATTTTTTTTGTATTTAGTGAGGTTCAAGACCAGCGATTTTGAATTAATGAACCATGATGGGTAACGTGGGGCGATGAGACGTTCTCTTTTAGATGGTAAATTATTGAGCTTTGATTGTTTTAAAATCATAGAGATGGCATCCCACCAACACATCCTCAATAAAACCAATCCTCTAATTTGCTCGAACTGCAACACCTGCCTTGATTTGAAACATATTTTGGAAGAGTGCCCATTGTTGCAATCCCCAGAACCCCCAATTTAGCAAAAATATAAACAACATTAATGAATTTTTAAAAGAAGCAAAAATTGTAATTTAAGTTGTAAACCTAGCATTCGAGAAAGTGTTTGGAAGGCTACAGTAGCTGATTTCTCCCGCAAAAAAGCAATTGGAAGCAAATGGGGTTTTCCAATCTCGCATAACTTATTGGCCATATACATTAGTCATCCGACCAATACTCATGTGCGGGGTTGCAGTATGGTGGACTGCACTGGAGAAAACCAATTATTGTGACAAACTCATCAGAGTCCAACGCATGTCTTTGCATAAGCGGGGCATTGAGAACTACCCCCTCAGCAGTGCCAGACACTCTTTTCCATCCATCTGACACCCCTCGATATCTTCAGCAAACAATTGGCAGCGAGTACAGCGGTAAGACTCAACGCCTCCTCTCAATAGATCAACAATAATGTGGGTCATTCCATCATTCTGAACTTTTTCGGTTCTTTACCAAAGTACATAGACTACACCATTCCAAAACCCTAAATTGGGAAAAACTTCCAGGTCTTCATTTCATCCAGAGCTGTATGAATGGGAAGACAAAAAATTCCTGCAATATAGAAGTATTTATTTTTATACAGATGGATGCAAAATAAATGATGGTGTTGGTAGTGGTGTGTACTCAGAAATGCTTAATACAAGCCTCTCATTCCGCCTCCCAAATCATTGTAGCGTCTTCCAAGCGGAAATATAAGCGACCAAAGAAGTTCTATCCTGGCTAAGAGAAAACGCGATATCAACTTCTGATATCCGCATGTTGTCTGACAGCCAGGCTGCAATAAAATCTCTCGACGGCGACAGAACCAACTCTCAAACGGCCTTCGATTGACGATCATCTCTTAAGGAGATGGCTGGCGCCGCAATTTAATATTCATTAATATCACACTTATTTCACCTGAGACTGAAATTAATATACCAAAATTATAGTCCGCTAATGAACGATTTTAGTGTGATACTAGCTTAAAATGACGTTTCATACATGACTCAAACGTCATTTTAAGCTAGTATCACACTAAAATTGTTCATTAGCGGACTATAATTTTGCGCCACTGCCTTTACGATAACAAACTCTAGGTGGTATAATTTACCAACGTGCGCAGCCACAAAACTCATAGGACCGTCACTTGACCTAAAGCGCTCTAAAGACTTGTTATCTCAAAGCAGATCTCATATTAGCTTCCTAATAGGCGTCCTCACGGGACACTGTCTTGTAGGCAGACACGCAACACGACTTGGTGTGGCCTCAAATGAGCTCAAAGGAGCTGTATGGACGAAGAAGAAGAGGAGACAATCTCTCGCCTTCTCTTAACAATCCATGGTCTTTCCCTAAGACGCAAGCTTCACCTGGAAGAATATTTCTTCGATAATCCTAGTGAACTAGCTAACAAGGATATTAAATAATCTTCTTGCTTTATAAAACCTCAAAATGGTTCGACTATTAAGAAGTAATTCCCTAAATTCATGTGGTATCACAATGGGCCTTTCCTTTCGGCCTAAGTGTGTGGATACTGTATGCGCAGCCACTTGAAACTAACTTAACCGATGTAGATTTAATACTGACGTAATATGTTATACCAACTTCTTCTCTAACGATACTTCAACGGACAATACAAATAATTAAATATTGTGTTGCGACAACTCTAGCAAAATTGTGAAGAGAGATTTTGAAGCAAAAATGAGATTTGCAAACGATCTTTAAGTATACTGGAAGAAGACGATTGGATGGAGCGTAAAATCTACTGTTAAAGAGAAAAGACAGACTCAAAATTGCGTCAAAAATTGATATTAATTCTTTAACTCTACCGCAGGAATGTGGAAGTCTTAACCATATTCTGTCTTCCCTAGTCCCTGCAAATTTCAAGAAATTAAATCCAAGCATCACCGGCCCCTACTTCCAAACTCCCATCTGTCTTTTCCCTTTAAAAGTGGATTTTGCGCTTCATCCAATCGTCTTCTTCCAGTATACTTAAAGATCGTTTGCAAATCTCATTTTTGCTTCAAAATCTCTCGACTGAACGGTGGGCAGTAATTGCACCCGCGGCAAATGAACTTCAAATTTTGTTAATAATTATATAGTTGACTTTCCGATGCCAGTGCCTTGTTCAGTGACCATCGTCCCATTTTTCCATTAATTTTTTGTCAAATTTCTCAAAAAATATACTATCTACATTTGCAGTGCCAATTTTCATGGGGCCCTTTTGGGAATCTCCTAAGAAATATTTCTAGTTATCGTGGATTTCCTTCGGAATGAATTTTTCCCAGGGAAAAAACTGCCAACTTTGAAAAAATAAATTTATTTTCGAAAATCAATTTTGACAGAAATATTTATTTTTGCTTGGAATAATTTTTTGTTTTTGTTTGGCAATTTTAGTTTGATGGATCATTAAAATGCATAGCAAAGGATCTCTAAATGAGGAAGAAATACAAATAAATAAAATAAGTTGCTGGTTGTTATTTACTTGTTCTGCGGAGTTGAATTACGACCTTATTGACAAGAAAACGTCCCCTTCCTTCACAACAACGACCTCTATCGCCGCTCTCTTTTGCTTTGGGCTTGTTAATCTTGTACAATGTACAAGTCTCTTGCCTTAAATAGTTCTATTAGTGTCTTGTAAAGAAGGGATTTTATCTCTAATTGATCTAATAAATAGTATCTTCGAAGTTGATTACCCCGTTATACCATGTGATGTCACGTTTCTTTCTTATAGTCCGCCCCATTTCCGTGGGCTATTTTTGTAGTCGCTTCAAAATTGATCGATGCATATTATTTTCAACTTCACAATTGGCCTGTGGTAAAGGACCCAATAAATCCATTGCCAGGGGCCGGCGCGCGGCCGGCCGTCCGGTCCTAACTCCAATACTCATTCGCAAAGGTGTTGGTGGAACCACAAAGAGAAAAGTTCCCCAAGGTGCACTGTTCAAATCGAAATGAAAATAACTTATTTTTAGTAGTGATGGGATCATTCGAATGATATAATCGATTATAATCGATTATGGCAATCATTCGAGATCATTCGATTATTGAAATCATTCGAATGATTTCTCAAACCCTGCTACAACTACTACTCTTCAAAATTAAAATCTCAAATGAAAAATAAAAATCGAATGACGATTATTAGTATTCGAATGACCATTATTATCATTCGAATGCAAATAATCGATTATTAGTATTCGAATGAAAAATCATTCGAATGAATAATCGATTATTAATAATCGAATGAAAAATCATTCGAATGAAAATAGTACTCGAATGAAAATAGTAATTGAATGAAAATAGTAATCGAATGAAAATAGTACTCGAATGAAAATAGTAATTGAATGAAAATAGTAATCGAATGAAAATAGTACACGAATGAAAATAGTAATTGAATGAAAATAGTAATCGAATGAAAATAGTACTCCAATGAAAAGAATCGATTATTAGTATTCGCATAAAAATAAATCGAATGATGATTATTTTAAGTTTTAATTCGAATGACGATTTTATTTCTAGTTAAATTTGCAAATCTTTGCAATGGAATTTTGTTTATGATTTTTGGTTACATTCTTAAAGGCAAACAAAAATTTGTATCTGGAGATTCTTTGTTTTTTTGTTGTTGATATATGAACATGATTGGTAGAAATTTTTGCGAATTAGTGTTTAAAAAATGAATACGGAATATTGTTTATAGCTAGGAAGATTAACAGGCTATTTTTAAAAATGTTTATAAAATGAAATTGAACAATAAACCCAGGTCGGTACCTACCATCTGAGAGGGTATTTTCTAAGGCAGGTCTATTGACGAATGACCGTCAATATTATTATACCTGTAAAATAGCTCATTGTGCACTGTAAACTTTAGATTTTTCACCATTTTCATTGGATTTCGTAATTCGAATGATCATTCGAATGATCATTCGATTATTCAAATCATTCGAATACTATTTTCTCGATTATTGAAATCATTCGATTATGCCCATCACTAATTTTTAGTACTAGCAGTCCAATCGTCTTTCTGGATATTTCTACAGCTTCCATAATCTCTTGGTCATTGGCGTTTTCTTTCATCACCTCAACTATCGTAAGAGCACGGAGAAGCACATTCAATATTATTGCACAAACATGCACATATTGTCCACATTTTGAATATTGCTTAATCTTGACCATGAGTCTGCTATGTGTTAAATTTTCAAGGCTGATAGACAATTTCATATTTAAAGAGCTGGAGCCGAAAAACCCATCTTTCGATTCTATTAGATGGTTAAGTAGGCTTGAAGATTGCTTCCTTCCAAGGATTTGTGGACCGTTTTTTGTTCGAATTCTATTCCTGCAAGGTAATAATAAAGACGTCCTTCTCCCGAAACTGAAGCCAAACTCTTTTTTTCAGTCCGTAAATGTCTTCTTTCCACTGCAGACAGGCTTCAGCTGGTGATTTCTCCATCAAAATAAATGGGAAAAATCTCCAGAGAAATCACGAGAAATTTCTCATGGGAAAAGTGTTCATGATCGCAATAAAATTCTAGTGGACTTACATCGAATCAACTATTAGTTTTGAAAGAAACTTGTAAACTAATGTAAATTAGTTAATTTTTTTTTTACTTAGCAAGTTTTCCAAACTTTTTTAATAGTAGGTTACTAAGAGAAAACCTGCCAAGTAAAAAAAATTAACTAATTTACATTAGTTTACAGGTTTCTTTCAAAACTAATAGTTGATTCGATGTAAGTCCACTTAAAACATTTGCAATGCACCTACGAGTACTTGCTGAATCTTAGAACTTGGCGTTCTTTTAGATCTTATTACTTTTCGTGGCTGATTTGTTACGCAAAATTTTTGTACGGGAGAACTTGGCTCTTTTTTTACATTTATGTTTTTGGTGTGATATCATGACTTTTTGCAAAGATTTTTTTTTTTTTTTTGATAAGGTGAAAATCTCGAAAGACATATTGACTGGCAGAATTGCTAGTTTGCCAAATTACAATATTCTACGATGATCAGAGGTGCCCCATATATTTTATAAAATTTATTTTTAAATGGGTGGGTACGACGCCCCCTCAGTTGAAAATCATAAATTTCATATTTTATTTGTTCTATTGCACGTTGTACTTGTATGCCAAATTTCATGATTCTACTGTACTCCAAAGTGCTCCATATAATTTATACTAAAATGTAAAAGTAGGCGGCTACCACGCCCCCTGACTGAAAAATTTCAAATTTTCGATTTTTTCCTTTGTATGTACTTCAGGACCTATCACTGTGCCAAATTTCTTGATTCTACTGCACTCCAAAGTGCTCCATATAATTTAAATTAATAGTGTAAAAGTAGGTGGCTACCACGCCCCCTGATTGAAAATTTTCAAATTTTCGATTTTTTCCTTTGTATGTACCACATGACCTATCACTGTGCCAAATTTCAAGTTTCTAGGGCAACGGGAAGTGCTTCATAATTTTGATGATCTGTCAGTGAGTGAGTGAGTCAGTCAGTTACGGTTTTCGTGATTTTTGTTACATTGTATCTTAGATACTACTTATGCTAAATATCTGAAATTTACTGAGGTGCTTTTTCTTGACTAGCTTAACAAATAATGTGAGTTTGAAACTTTTGGCTTCTCTGCTATAGAAGTTAGAGGGGTGTGGAAAATGCCCTGAGTTGTTTCCTGTAAATAAGGGTGTAGTGCCAAAGTTGCTAGAGAACTTGGCTGGGCACTACCGTGCCCCTTGATGTGTCAAACAAATGTTTGGTCAAATTTGAAAATATGTGGCACGAGAATTTGCGTCCAAAAGGGCATTAATCTTAAATCTTCGCACCGTACGTGGTTCTTAAAATTATTTGGAACCATTCTTCTTCTTCATACTTACTTTTGCTGGTACTTTTGCAATGTCAGGTTTGTATATTTATTTAACAAAAAATATAAAAAGGTGTCAGATTTGCCTACGATTTCAATAACGAGTTTTAAATTAGTCAATTTTACAGTCCAAAATTTGACATAAGCAGGGCATAACTAAAACGAGTTTATAAATAAGGAGTAGGAATAGGTTGATGTACGTGCTTATACTCGTTTCAATTATTCCGGGTTTCAAATGAGTATTAGTGAAATCTAATAAATAAGGCTCTCAAAGTTTTAGCAGATATTTTACTTTTTTATGCACAAATTACCTTTTTTTAATCTCCACTCCGCGATTTTTTTCCTAGACACAACTTGTTTTGTTGAGGGATGGGGACAGACTGTAGACAGAATCTGTCATACAAGGAAAGAAAAAAAAATGGTTGGAATTGAGAAAATGCCCGTGTCCCATTCCTCCTGTGTCCCAAACATACCCACTCTCCCCTACCCTAACCAAAATCCAAAGAGTGTAGATCAAAGACAGACTGTCCTTTCTTCGACTTTTGTTTCATCTTTATACCGCGTTTATACGAATCCCGAACAGCGAATTCAAAACATTCGACATGTGCCAAGTTACAAGAAAAACAACGAACTGCTAATTTAATGTTTGTTTATTTGAAGTATAAATTCAAATTCTAATACACAGCCGTAATGCCGAATAAATTGCTTATTTCCTTTTTTGATAAAAATATTCATAAATGTAATACAATGTGCTTAGAATCTATTCAAATATTTTCTATTATGTATAGGAAGGTCGTCTTTAGGTACTGATACATGTTTGCTTACTTGCGTAAAGGCTTCTTAGTTTATTTGTCTTTATTTTTGTTCAATTTATTTAATACTGGCAACTTGATTCTTTGACAAATTCATTTTCTTAAATTATTTTTCTGTTGGTTAGAAATCACTAACAATAACTTATCTATCACCTTACTCGCCTGTTGGTGTTGCTGCATTAATACTTGCTTGAGTTCCTGAACTTCTTGTGTCAAAAACTCAATACGATCAGCATTATCGTCAATTTTTGATGTCAAATTGCTGAGGTTTGTCGAGTTTTCAATGTCTCCATATTCGGGAGATTGACTGCCATTGTTGCTGTTGTATTTGTTTTTATATGACAAATATGTAGCGGCTGAATTCTTTGCTGAAATTGTGTGTCCGAATTGTTTTCTCAGCTTGCCCGCCTCGTATGCTTGCATGAGTATATCTCGAGGCAGGCGTTTTTCGCTAGGATTCAGCGGTTTCACACACAATACGACTCGATAGGCTAGCGGAGACACTAGTGCTGTGTAGTGCAACAAATTGCGCAACCATGTCGGTAGATAACCATTGAATAGGGCCGATTCGATGTATGAAATAAGTTTTGTTTGGCGAACAAGTTTCGAGAGGCCAGCAGTTTTTTTGAGTCCTTGAATATCATGAACGGCAATACCAACCAGTAGATTCATGAGAATTATCGTAACAAAAAGAAGAAAAAGAACAAATGTTATCTGAGCACTAATTTCGAGGAGAAATGGTGGGTCCTTTCCGTCTGGGTCGTTGATGAGAAGCGAAAGATCCTGCTCTCCGATCATCATCACTAAAACTGAAATAAATCCCATAAATGGATTAGCGAACGACGAAGACGACGGAAAGATCACACAAAAACTGATGGTAAACCCGACAAGCATGCATGAGTAGGCCATGAAAAGCTTGGCAAATTCTCCCTGTACACGGGTGTACATGGCTACATAGACGTCGAACACTGGTAGTTGACCAATCATAAGCATCAGGTTTGTCCATCCTAATAGTACGGCAAATGCTCCTATGTGATTCTGAAATGTGTACGTCTGCTTTGTGTAGATGTAAGAAATGACGAAGACACTCGTTATGACAAACCATTCCATAATATTCTCCACTTGCATCACATAGTGTTTAAATGACGAATAACCTGTTATACCGTAGACCTTTCGAAATATCTCCACTATGGTGATGGCAACTAATACCCACCATTGCATTTCCATGACAAACGGATTATTGCGAAGCATATCTCCGAGAATTGATTGTTTTTGACAGAGTTCCTGAGCTTGAATGGTTGTGTTATCATCTTTGCTGCCATTATAGCAGTTGTGTGCGAGTGCAGTCAGGACATAGAGGGTAAGGAATAAAACGAATGTGAAACAAAATATGAGTCGACCAATGTAGTACTTGCGAATTTTGCCCCACTTTATATATAGAAACGCTGAGCAGAGAGGATGTTCGAGGATTTCCTTCTGTCCCTCATCTACGAATGTATTCAGATAGCTGATTTCACGCGGATGACAATGTTGGAGAAGCTGTCGAAAGTCCAGCTCAAGCTCAACTTCTCGATTCACCGGATCCTGGGAATGATGCAGAGTGATGGCGGCATCTAGTTTTTGTCTGATCATTGCTACCGATGCAGGAGTCTTTCTTGTTATCACATTCAAAGCAGATGTGCCTTTCTTTGATTTTGTCGTTACATCCGCTCCGTGAAAAATTAACATTTCAACACACTGGGCGAGTCCATCCAAAGCAGCCAAATGAAGTGCTGTGAATCCATAGATATCCTTATGGTTGACATTTGCACCCCATGATATGAGTGTCTCGAGAATGTCGTAAGCGTTTTCAGACTTTCCGACAGCTGCATGCAATGGAGTTCGGTGATCAAAGTCTTCTGCATTCGGATCGGCGTTGCCATTGCGCAGAAGCGATTCAACACATTCTAAACTTGATGTTCTCGCTGCCAAATGAAGAGCCGTAAAGCCTCTATGGTTCTTTAGTTTGGCATCAGCACCTTTGGACAAGAGTAAATCTACACACTCAACATTGCCCTCATCTGCTGCTAGATGTAGGGCTGTCGATTCTTTTTCTCGAATACAAATACGAACGTTGGGATCAGCATTCGGGGCATTCAAAAGAGCTTCCAAACACTGGGCATTGCCCAAATCGGCAGCCAAATGAATTGGGTTCGTTCCGTTTGGTTTCAATGAATTCACATCAGCCCCTTCGGTTATGAAAAAATTAAGACATTCCATTGCATTCGCTCTCACCGAACAATGCAGTATGGATTCTTCACAATTTGGTTTATTAGTGTCGATGGACATAATTGCTCCACTACTGATGAGCATTTTAGCAGCTTCTTTTGAATTACCAAAAGCTGCACAATGCAGCGGAGTATAACATTTCTGTTGTTGATTGACATTCATTCCTTTTTCTATAAGAAAACTCAATGACGATAGACAGCCACTGAAAGCGGCCAAGTGCAAAGCCGAAATTCCATTGATATCGCAAAAATTCAAATCGGCACCGATTTCGAGGAGTCCCTCTAGTAAATCCCAACGCTTCAAAAATGCAGCCCATAGAAAGCTGAAATTCTTTTCCGTCTTTGAAGCGGTATCAAAGTGTTTGGCGACATTTTCTGCCACCACATTGCCTTGCTCGATTTCCTCCAGAAAACGTACTCGACCAGAACCGTTTTTCATTTGATCAATTAAACTAATGCGTAGTGTATCAGTGCAAATTTGTACACTTAATTCACTGGCGGGCTCCTCAAAACTATCATACATGCTTGGTGCACTTTCGGCTGGTGGAGATGGACCACATTCCATATATTCAAATTGTCCAGCAGCTGGATACTGAGCTTCTAACATAGCTTCGGTATTATTTCGCCATCTTACCATCAAGTTGGGCGGAACCGTTTTGAATCTATATGTATAAATGAAATAAAAAAAAGTTAGATCAATCAGCATTGTTAATAATGTGTTTATGGTTTTTGTTTTGTTACTCAAGTGCAGTACAATTTTATCTAAAATTTTCTGGGCAATTGTTTTGGGTTTTTAAATTTATCAAGCTCTTCTAAAGGCCCTAACCAGGAAATAACTAATTTCACACAAAAAATATCTTCACCAGTAGTGCGGAGTATAAGACTCCCAAAAGAAACAGTTTGGCAAAACGGTGGGGGTGCCACTAGGTGACTCTTCTGCTATTTGTCAGTAGGGGTACGCGGGTACGCCGCAAGGCGGTGTTCTCTTCCCTCTGCTCTGGAATCTGGTAATAACGAAATTCTTGCTATTCTTGATTCGGAGGGATGCAGAGTGATTGCCTATGCGGACGACGTTGCTATAGCTCTAAATAAGTTAACACTTTGGGCAGATTGCTGTGGAATTGGTGTCAACCCACTCAAAACCGATTTGGTTCTGTTCCCCAGGTAATACAAAATTCCATGCATAGACCCTCCTTCTATAAAAGGCATCCAAATCCAATTAAAGTTTTCAGAGGGAGCTAAATGTATACACATAATTTTTAAATAGGAAACGCAACATACAAGAGAGTTAAAAAAGTTACTGTTGTTTTTTTATCTGCAAGAAAGCCAATGGTAAATAGGACCTTCAACTCTAAATTACACATTGGTTAAACACGTCGGTAATCAGACCGATTCTACCTTACGGTGTGACAGTATGGTGGACTGCTTTAAAAACAAATTACAACAAACTAAGCAAAGTCCAACGCTCAGTTTGCCTAAGTATAAGCAAGCGGATCACTTCGTAAGATCCCATCTACGGCACTGGACAACCTACTCTATCTGACATCTCTAGAATCTAGATGTATTAAGCAAACAAATAGCTGATACATCTGATATTCGCCTCAAAGCCTCTTCACAGTGGACTAACAACAACATTGGCCACTCCGTAGTTCTTAATTATTTAGAATCAATTTTAAAGCACACAAACTATACCATCCCCCAACAACAGGTCGACAGGAACTTCCACACTTCCATACCTTCCAGATCTTTCTGTGAGGATAGGATATTCAATTTCTATACGGATGGATCGAAAACTAATGATGGGGTTGGTGGAGGTATGTACTCTGAACGACTAAAACTAGGTTTCTCATTCCGCCTTCCCAATTATTGCAGCGTGTTCCAGGCAGTACTTTTGACGATTGAAGAAGTATTGTCCTGGCTGTCAGAAAACGTGATATCTACACGTGATACCCGGATAGATAGTCAAGTAGCTATCAAATCCCTCAATACCGGTCCAAAACTGTCGATCGTCTCTAATGGAGATGGCACAACAGTATAACATTCACCTCTACTTGGTGCCACGCCATAGAAATATTCCAGAAAACTGCAAAGCCGATGAACTTGCCAAAAATGGTACAATACCACGTTTGGATAATGTTGGCATACCAATCACTACAGCAAGATAATATAAAGAGAACCAACATCAGGTGGAGCAACATAACCACCTGTCAGGCAACGAAAAACCTTTGGCCTAATCTAGATTTAAAGCGATTTAGATGTCTGATGATGTCTCTAAGCAGATTGCATATAAGCTCGTTAATTTTTGTTAAGACGGGACACTGCCTTATAGGAAGGCACGCTGCGCGTCTTGGTGTGTTTTCAAATTATTTCTGTAGAAAATTGATGGATGACGAGAAGGAGGAAACGTCTTATGGGGGTTAGGCCTGGAAGAGGCGTTCTTATAGCAGTACATTCTAGGTACGATAGTTCTATTTTTGATATTCCTAACATCGAACAATTTGAATTGATTTGTGTTAAAATTACTATCAGTCGTAAAATCATCTTTGTTTTGTGCTGTTACATACGACCTTGCAGTCCAATTGAGTCTTACCAAAACCTTATTAAAGCAATTGACAATCTGGGTGATACAATGGAGGTACATGATGGTCTATTTTCGTTGGGGATTTCAATCTCCCTTATCTGTCATGGTCGCGATCCGATGTCGACTCTCATTTTGTTGCTGGTAACGCAACAACTGAAAAAGAAATGTTATTTACCGACAATCTGTCTGACTGCGGCTTATATCAGATAAGTGATGTCAAAAATAACTTGAGCAGACAACTCGATCTTATATTTTCCAATGAAGCAACTAGCTGTATCGTAGAGGAAAGCAGCTTAACTCTCTCCACCATTGACATTTTTCATCCGCCATTGTCGTTAACTTATGCCTACGAACATCATAATTCTGAAGTGCAATCTGAAAACTCATATCGTTTTAATTTCCGAAAAGCTAACTTCGCCCAGCTAAACGAACTACTCAGTAACATAAATTTTGATTTAATGTTGAACCAACCTGTAAACAATAGCATCAATATTTTGACCACTACCTTCTACTCAATAATCTTTGAATGCTTTATTCAATGTGTGCCCTATGCACCACACAAAAATACCTCACCGTCACCTCCATGGTATTCAAGAGAACTTCGTACACTCCGCAACTCCCGAAATAGCCTATGGAAAAAATATTTAAGATCCAGATCGGAAACAGACTATTCCTCTTATTTAGAAGTATACAACGAATTCTCAGCTCTCTCAAAACTCCTCTATGATGCATACATCAATCAAATGCAATTTGATATTATCTCAGACCCCAAACGCTTTTGGCAATTCATTAACATAAAAAAAAGTCTGATGGATATCCTAATACCCTTAATTATTTAGACCACTCTTCAAATGACTCAAAAATTATAACTAATTTATTTGCTAATTTCTTCTCTCTTGCTTTTTCCGACAGTAATTTTGTACCTGATGCTGACTATTTTACTTATTTGAACAATTGTAACCAAACTTCATTGGTATCGATCAACGTCACTGTTGACGATGTGGTTAACAAAATAAATAAACTTAAAGATGATTTCTCTTCTGGACCTGATGGTTTACCCGCGATTGTGTTAAAGAAGTGTATAGTTAATTTGGCCCAGCCTCTTACTACTCTTTTTAAAAAATCTCTTTCCCAAAGAATCTTTCCATCTTTGTGGAAAGATTCTTTCATAATACCTATTCACAAGAAAGGCTGTAAATCAGATATTTCTAACTACAGGCCGATTGCCAAATTATCTTGCATTCCAAAATTATTCGAGAGTATTATCTTTGACACTATGTACTTTCATTGCAAACCATTATTTTCGGCCAAACAACATGGGTTCCTTAAAGGGAAATCAACGACCACAAATTTAACTGAATTTGTTTCTTATGCATTAAACTCAATAGAAAGTAAAAAAGAAGTTGATGTTATTGCTACGGACTTTAGCAAGGCATTTGATAAAATCTCCCACAGTATTATATCTTTCAAACTAAAAGCTTTTGGATTCCCTCCTGGTTTCATCGAATGGATGGAATCATACCTATCCGACCGTAAATACCGCGTTTTATTTAGATCTTCAATATCAGAACCATTTACTGCGAAATCGGGAGTCCCTCAAGGTAGTCATCTAGGCCCTATTATTTTTATTCTGACTATTAATGACGTAGAATCTGTGATTGAAAATTCCCAAGTTTCAATGTACGCAGATGACATGAAAATTTTTAGAATCATCTCTTCACCCGATGATGCTTTACCCCTGCAGGCCGATTTAAACAATTTCTATGTTTGGTGTCAAAAAAACAATTTAGAACTTAATGTTTCCAAATGCCAAACAATCACATATTCCCGTAAACGTTTCCGTCAGCAAAGGGACTATTATATCAACGAATGTATTGTTCAGAGAGTAACAACTATCCGAGATTTAGGTGTCATTTGTGATAGTGAGCTTAACTTTAGGTCTCACTATCACAATATCGTAGCTAGAGCTAATTCTGCTTTAGGTTTTGTCAAACGTTGGTCTAAGGAATTTTCGGATCCTTACGTTACGAAATCTCTTTACACCACGTTTGTAAGGCCTCTACTGGAATACGCCAGCCAAGTATGGTCCCCTTATCACCAAGTCCATATAAAGAGGATTGAAGCAATACAACGTAGATTCCTCCGTTTCGCCTTAAGAGGACTTCCATGGGTTGACAACTTTAACTTACCTCCGTATCAAGAACGGTTACGGCTTATAAACTTACAATCTCTAGAAAAACGTCGTGAAGTTGCCGATATTATCTTCGTACACCAAATTCTATCCGGTGCTACAGAATCTTTCACCCTCCTTGACGCAATGAGTATTAATGTTAACTTTCATTCACTAAGATCGGTTCCCCAATTTCATCAAGCTCATCACAGAACTGATTACGGCAGTAATGAACCAATTACAAGAATGTTACGTAAGGTGAACGAAAACTCAAATATTTTTGATTTCCACCATAGCAAGATCACACAAAGGAAGCTTTTATACTGTACTTTCTTAAACAACTAAAAAAATAAGTAAATACGTATTTGTAGTAGAGAGAAACTGACTCTTTTTTCTTTTTTATATATATGTATATTCTTATTGTTTTTTTGTTTTTTACGAACTTGACAAGTGTCTCCTACACGCTTATTTATTTATTTATTTATTTATTTATTTATTTATTTATTTTTTCGTCTTTTTATAATTTTCTTTGACTTTAAAATTTTAAATTTTTTGGATTTTAAAATCTTGCATTTTCTCTTTTTTTACTTTTTGTAAAATTTTAATTTTAAATTTAAATTTATTTTGTTTTTCCTTTTTGTACCTGCTTGCATTAAGCAGTCCCTAACTCTTATCTTCCTGATATTCGTATCGCCATGACTTTTTTTATTTTATTTATTACAAATAATTTCTAATTAAGTGCCGATACGATTAGCAACCGTAATTGCAATCGTACTCGGTGAAAATGGACCCCAGCGCGTGCGGTATCTGGGGGGGAAAGAGGCGTGGGAATAATTTAAAAAAAAAAACAACAATTCTTCACGTACTATGTACCTGCCTGGCTCTGGCTCAGAAACCTAGAAGAATTATTTTATTTTTGAAAAAACCTCTATAAAATAACTCCACTTTAACATCTATTTTCTAAATACGCCGAGATCCAACTTATAAGACTGAAGTTAAAACTTAGAATTGCAGTTTTAAACAAAGTGTTTTATGACACAACTTGTCAAATGCTTTGCTTAAGTCCGTAAATACACACTTCACTTATTCACTTTTCAAAGTTACAAACAGTAGCCTTTTTTTTACAAAATCATGCTGGCTATCACATAATAATGAACTATAATGGCTGGCTATCACATAATAATGAGCTACAATGAAAAGAAAGAACATTACAAATATAAGCGATTCAAACAGCTTAGGTATCACAGATAATTTGACAATAGGACGGTAGCTCACTATCGCATTATTAGGACATTTCTTGTGGACAGGAAAAATAAAAGATCTGTACCAAATTTTCGGAAAAAGCAAACTTTTAAAGATATGTTAAAAAGACAAGACAAGTAAACAACTCATATTTGAAAATAGAAGATGGTATGCCATCAAGACCAGCACTATTCCGTGCTATGTCTGAAGGATGGTTGGGCGTCAGTAAGAAGAGTTTAAAAGATTGTCATATGATCCTTATAATGATTATATTGTTCTATGGGTGATTCCTTGAAGCAAGACCCTAAAATTTCGTAAACTCTAAAAACAAATGTGATGTTTACCCATACCCAGTTAATCTCACTTGCAATTGCAACAATGTAACTTTGAGTTCTACTTCTGAAATCTGCGATGCATTTGTCAATAATTTCAGTCAATCTTTCAAAGATACTCCCGTTGATGTAGAGGTTGATTTTTTCAATTATTTGAAAAATGGCAAACAAGTCACGTTTATTAATGTCCCGATTGAGATTGATCAGGTCCTACATTTTTTATCCCTTCTGAAAGAAGACTATTCTTATGTTCCTGACGGTATACAGTTTTAGCTAAACCTCTTAGTAAAATATTCCAACTATCTTTGAGACTTGGAAAATTTACTTCCGTCTGAAAGATTGCTTACATCACGCCTCTTTTTAAAAAGGGAGATAAGTCGCATATTGTTAATTATAGGCCAGGTTCTGAGCTTTCCTGTATCCCTAAACTGTTTGGACAAATGACAATTTATCCTTTTACTGCAAAATCATCATAATTCATAATTATGCAGTGAGCAACATGGCTTTATGCAAAGGAGATCAACTGTCACAAACCCTATTGCCTTTACGCATAAATGTTTGAACAGTTTAAAACATAGGCTGGAAACTGACTGTGTATACAAAGACTTTTCAAAAGCTTTTGAACAATTGTCTCTTTCAGTTATCAAGTTGAAATTACAGTTATTAGGCTTTTCCCCTTGGCTTGTTTCATGGATTTCTTCTTACCTAACAGAACTTATCAAATAAAGTTCAAAGACTGACTTCGAAGACTTACTGCTAAATCTGGTGTTCCACAGGGTAGTCATTAATGACCTCTTCTATTTATTTCATCAATAAATGATGCACCGTTGTGTTCGAAACAATGAAATTCTTATTTTTGCAGATGATATGAAGATCTTTAAGAAAATTTCATCTAAAAATGATCGCATTCTTCTGCAAAATGTTATAAATAGTTATTCTGTATGATGTAATAAGAACAGTTTAAATCAAAAGCCATCGAAATATCAGACAATGACATTCTCAAAGAAACGAGCAACTTCGAATTATGAGTAATATAACCATATCTCAGCAAATACGTTCTCGTGTTTTTAAAGTAAGGGAACCTGGACTTCTTTTTACAGTGAATCTAGATTTTACTGTGCACATTAACAACATTGTTAATAGAGCTAATTCTATGCTGGGGTTCGTTAAGTGTTGGTCAAAAGAATATCTTGATCCTATAACGTAACGCATTCTCTTTATAATTGCCTTGTTCGTCCCCACCTTGAATATGCTTCACAGATTTGGACACCTTATTATGACGTTCAGGTTAGAATCGGTGCAATTCGTTTCGCATTAAAAAGTATTTAATGGCATGATCCTAACCGATTCTAATTAAAGTCCCAACACATAGGACCAATTACGGAATGCATGAGCCCTTGACAAGGATGAGTAGGCCTTAGAATTATAATACTGATCTAATTGACTTTCATAATAAGAATAATAAGAATAAATTAAAAACTATGCTTAAAACCAGTGTGTCACGCTCTTAAATGTTTTTTGTTGTTTATTCATGTATTATTTTTGATTTGTTTGTATTTGTATACTTTTGTAATTTCTTGTGTAAGTGTTCGTTTGATTTAGATTTCCTACTAACAATTACACTGCCACTAAGTGATGAACGATGAACCGGTCTGTTAACACAGTTTTCTGGTCGTTAGATGTTGCTTGCTATAAGCTCTCTTCGACTTTATCTGATAGTGTGTAAAAAATGCACATTTGCACATACTTTTTGAAGCTTTAAATAAAGGAGTTATTGTAAAAAAGTGTTAAAACTCATTATTGGCTATAAAAAGCTCCTACATGTCAAAACATCCACGGCAGTGAAAAACTCACAAATTTTACTATCGACACTACCTAAAACGACCGATTTTTTTTATGAAAAACCTCTGCTTTGTGAACCTTAAACAAAATTGGACATACCTGCAGATGCTATCAAGAAGATTGTAACTTTTGATGACCATTTCTTTTTTTTAATTTCAAAGTACAGTACCTTTCTTTTTGCTATGTTTTTATTTGAGCAGTGAAAATGGGAAACAAATCTTTTCAGTACAATTTTCCAAAATAATTTTCTTGAAGCACTAAGGAAGCTGCTTTTGAACGAACAAAGATACTGCTCCTTATCTAGTCCACTTTTCTCAAAACACTTAATGATTGAAAGTAAACAAAAGCAGTTTTAATAATTTATTTATTTTTTAAATCACGGAAACGATCGACCGACCAGTGACCGTGCACTTCATCTAATTTATGACTGACATCGAGAGGTTTTCATCAATCCCTGCCAATGCTCACAACTTTCAAAAAATAAAGGAACATTTTCAGAAAACAAAAATGTAAGACACGTCGTCGTCGCATTAATAAATACGAAGTTGCTAATATTCAATAGCACTTAAACTAAATGTCATTAGAATATCATTACATATTTTCATTATTGGCTTATTCCACTAAATAACATAATATGTGACCTGCGTCAAACAAACAAACAATTAATAAATGAAAACAAAATATTCTGCGAAAAGATCACGTTGAACAAATTTGTAAAGTTGTTTTTTGTTTTTGTTTTTTTTGATAGTTTCAAATTCCACACTTACCTTGAATTGTTTTCTGATAAGGGCTGTTCAGCTTCATTCTTAGTCACTGCAGTAACAGCGCGTGCTATTCGTCTTGGCTTAGTGGAGCCTTCTTTATATCCCAGATTTTCCATCTTGTCGATTCATATAAACAAAAATTCTTACTTGAAAGATCATTTAACTTTATTTATGTATGTTGCAAAATTTAGTCTCTGGAATTCAATGGGATTGTTCGTTTTTTTTTTCTTGTTAATTATTTTGTTTCGTTTTACATCATCTCAAATCTATTAAAAAAAAAAAAAATGAAAAACAAACAAACAAAGAAAAAGAAAAAAAACATATAACTAAACATTGGATAAAGTGTCAGTTTCGCGGAAACTAATTTATTGGTCGTTTAAATGGTATTTTGTATTGTTTTCACACATGATTGATTTTATCGTTCGTTGCCCGATAATTTGGCTAAGCTTAAGTACACTTCACTAGTAGCTCTTGCTTAGAATACGAATCAGTTAAATGATTGTGCAATTCCTACTCTGTTTAGAAAATTAGGGCGGAGTATTTTATTTATTTGACAAAAGATAACTACATAGGTACATGAGTAAATGTTATTTGCATATTTTAATTTAAATTTGTCACTGATAAAACCGTTGACTGTGTACTTTTTTTCATCTTCCTAGAAAGTTTAGTCACACTTTTATCAATAATATTAATAAATTAATAATACTCTAGTATCCTCCTGCAACTTTTATATGTCGAATTCGAACGGCTAAATTGAAAAGCTCCTCAGTTCTTCGCTAGACTTAGTGTCCATGAATGATGAACAACACATTTGCCACGGGTCGCATCCACCAGTTTACTACAAGTCGTAAGCGGTCTAAAAGCTATAAAATTACAAAGAGGCAAATATCACCCTCGAGACGTCTTTCATATTGTGGAAATAGGCGCCTGATATATCGGATCGATGCATGCATATGAATCCGAAAAACAAATGCAATCGACTTTACAGGTCTTTCAATGAAAGTATGGTTTTTCTGAGTTTCCCGCCTCCTCTCGGTTAAGGACTATTCAAATGATTTTAAGAAAGAAAATGATGAAGTAATAGTAGGTCCGTTCTTTTACTTTTTGACTTTTTCGGCAGTTTTTGTAAAAACTGTCAAAAATCGAGGAGTGGGGATGAAATTTTGTGATTCTCCCAAAAAGTTAAAGAACGCTTGACAGCAAAAATCTGCCAAATGCACAAAATTATATCAAACGTCAACAAAATTCAATGTACTTCTTCTGGTTTGACAGAACTTTTTGTGGCTAAAGTCGGCAGATAGGGGAAATATTTTTCTCCTTCAAAAGTGACTGAACTTTCAAAAAGTGGGAGAATTTGGGAGTTTTCGGCAGTTTTAGGGAGCAAAAGAACAGACCTGGTATTAGAAAAATCATCGTATTCGGTCTGGTCTATCGCCTATGAATTTTTTATCTTCATCTGCGCCAAAACCAAAACATTTTGATTTTTTCCTGTAGGGACATTTTCGAGAGCAAAGCTCATATTTTCTATTATTTAACCATAAGAGCAGCGACTGGCGCTTCGTTTTTACACATCCTCACACTTAAAAAGTCCACATGAAATGATGTTCGCCAATAATTTGTCATTCCTTTGTTGGAGTCCATTGAACATTTTGATGGGCCTGGATAACAACGCGGATACCTAATTTTTCCTTGAATCCCTGGTCATGGTAAGATGATGATTGCTTTGTAAAGGTGTATCCTGGTTATGCTATCGTGGGTGGCCTTAAAGTCAAAAATATATTGGGTGAATCAATTTACGTTTTGCCTTGTCAGAAACCACAATCATATTTGGTTATGGTCTTGAGTCTTTTAGGTCTTAAACGATAGAGGTGAATTTCCTTAATGATGTACAATACAATGACTTCTACAATTGCTGCACTCTCCTTTCTTATGGACATACATATAATGCCTTTTCACCAGTTTTCCGGCACTTCTTCCCATAAGTTCATGACTCATGCCTCCTTCTTTGGATTAAAATCTTTCTTTCGAACCGTTCTGTACAAGTGTTATTGGATGGATTCTAGTCCGAAACTCACAAAAGCTGCCGTGTGCCCCAGGACTTTGTTTTGTCCCTGACCCTCTTTCACAATTGTATTAATGATCTCATGTCTGTAACTTCTTATTCAATAAATTGTATTCTGTGACGATAGTAGATACCTTTAGCTTTTCAGACTTTCCAGACTCATATCCCTTCTCTTTGGATGTGGGACTGCAACGGATTAATATGGTAAGCTCATCAAACTCTGACTTTAACAGCATTTTACAATGGGGAATAAAAAAAAAACGCGTAGAGTTTAATGCTCTGAAAACACAATGCGGTCTTTTATCGTTAAAGCAAGATATCCAAGCTTTGCCACTGTCCATGAGTGGAACTTGTATCAATGAGACCGAATATCTTGAGATTCTCGGTACCTCTTGTGGATCGAGCACATATGCGCAAGATTTTTGGGTTTATTAAAACGGTGCAAGAAATTCTTCTCCCCGTCTGATCTGGCTACTATTCCCATCTCCGGGCTGGTGCTCCAGTCACATACCTGAGCCTCTTGGTTGGTATCCCAAAAGGGGCACTTAGAATGATTGGTCATAGAGACTCATCCAGTTCGTTGGAACACCGTAGCGTCGGTCGTTCATAACTCGTAACGTTCCGTGTCTCTCTCTGTTTTATCGTTACTTCTATGGTAAGTGATCTAGTGCATTTTCCTCATTAAACAATTCACACGTAACACTCGCGTTTCAGTTTACCCTTGAACCCAACTTCGGACGTACTGTCATGTATAAAGTATAAAGGATAGTTCTTTAGCCGTACTACGCGAATATGGAACTCTTCAACACTCTGCATTCCCAGTCATTAAAATGTTCAGAAATTCAAAAACAAATGTAGGTACACCGCACCTCCTTTTAAACCCTCTCTCCTTTTCCAATAATGCATATAAAGGAAAAAAACCCGTGATACTTAGATGTGAATATTTCCAATTATCTGTAAGATTTGACCAGACCTTAAAGAGGCTAAGATTAAGCTGTTTATGTCTTGCAATTGATTGTCAACAATGTAACGGTTACATTTTGCAGCTTTGTTTTGAGCATTCTTAGATGGTAGTGTAAATTATCCTTCGAAACGATGTTACTTGCTGATCAAGTAGGCCTTCCACAGGCAAAGTTTCTTGCTGATTCTCGGGGTGAAAGACTTTATGGTCGTAAAATAATTGCGGTAACCTAATTATATTTAAATAAATATCATTGAAATGTTTGGAATACTTGAAAAGATACTCAATCTAAAAGTAAAGCAAAACTATGGTGAAATAGTTTCGACTTTCGATGTCTGCATCTATTTGCATCATTTTGTACCTTTTTTATGTAGTGAAAAGTATTGTCTCGAGAAATTTGAACTGTCCGTTCGAATTAATGCTTTTATTCGATGACATCTTAAAAAAAAAAAACAAAAAACACTTCTCAAAGGAAGTATAAGAAAAAAGAAATAAGAATGGATGATTTAGAAAAAAGACTGTGTGTCAATCATCCTTGCCCTGGCTACCAAACAAAAAGAACGAAAAAATAGTGGGTGAAAAAATGGATTTTCAAGCGACAAATTTTATCGCATTGCAATTTGATTCGAGAAATTCAGCTCTCAGAAGCTGAAGACTCCAAAAAATATTTTCCAATTAGCAATAGTATTACGCTTACTTGCCGAAGAAAGTAAGCATATAAAAGCATTTAAAAAAAATGCAAATGAACAAACAAACATACGTCCATTTTTATATATAGAGAAATTTCGTATTTTACTACGGGTTACAATGAAATGGTATACTCGGGCGTATACGTGTTTTTTTTGTAGTTTTTTTTTTTATTTTACATATAAGCTCTTTTTTTCTTTTTGTTTGTGAACCTTACGTTTTTTGTACCAATTGTTATCTTGTTATTTTTTAAAAACTCTACAGTAGAGGTTTTGTTTGTGTCCAATCAACAATATGAAAATGAGTGTCAGTCAATATTGAAAATATTTAGGAGTTAAGCCTCCACAAAAGTCTCTGGGTTCACAACCCGAACCGAATTTCATTTCATACTAGAATATCATACGAGGTCGTGGCAAGAAGGAATTGATATGTATCGAAAGCTGAACAGCAAACCGCTAATGGACGAAAAATATCCCACTAAAAATCTATGGGCATAAAGCGGAAAACACAAAGCTGCTTTGCTGTTAGCCTTGAGAGTTATAAAGTTCAAGCATAGGAATTGCTAACAACCTATCATAAAACAGATTTATTGCTCAACCTTTAATTTGACATACTTTGAGAACCCCGTAACATAAACGTAACGTGGCAAAAGTGTAGCAAAAGTAGAAATGTTTTCTACTTTTTGATATGTATTTGCTCACCGACATGTTTTCTTGTTTGTTTGTATGAAAATTTTATTTGAATTTGACTTCCTTTTCGCTTCAGCTGTCGGTTTTGTTTTCAAAAAACAAAAAAACAAAAACAAAATTATTTGAGAAAAAAATGTTTGAAAAACGTAAAATAAATTTAGTAAAATGACAGATGTTATTCAAAGTTCAAGCCGAAGTATAAAAACGTAACGGTGTCAACGCTAACAGAAAAGCAGCTTTGTGGTTTTCCGTTTAACTCATTCGACCAAAAAATATAAGTTATAAATGATACACCACTATTTCTGATGATGAAAACATTGACACTACTCAAATATCTGATGTAGCTGGCAATTCTTCAAATAAAGTTTATTCCATTTTTTTTTTTTCAAAACCTACTCTAAGGTCTACGCAAATTGCAGTCAAACCCAAAAAAGTTTTGTTATTCATCCTTTTTCTTATCATTTATCATTTATATCTACACTATTATTTTTTCCATCATTTCAGCAAAAATATATAAGTGTGTAGCTTACTTTAAAAACCTCAGTGATCCCAAAGCTGAACTTAACTAGTGTTCTTAAAACTTTCTTACATGTTTTGTTTTCTCTAAAAATTATGATAAGGATTAAGCATCAAATTAACTTTCTTTAAACATACAGCACATTCTATTTTTAAATTTCGCATACCGGAAAGTACTAACCATAAGATAAACAGAATCGGAAACTTGAGCAAATATTTATTCTCACTTCTAACACCTTTCAATATTTTTTTATTTGTTCAACTTATATTATGTTTGTTTATTGTCGAAATGTCTATAAAGTTAAACGTGATTATTATTAGTATTATTATTGCCGAAATAAATTCTTTTATGGCCTAAGTTGCTTCAGGTCGATTAACAAAGACTTAATACATGTAGTAAAATTTGTATGGCTTGTGGGATTAAGCTGTATTTTAAATGTTGTTGGACATTGTTTCTGGTATATGATATTAGATAAAAAGCTATAGAGAGCACAGTGGGTCAATAAACTTTCATCTACACGGAAGTAATCGGCGTTGAAAAGTGATCTCTTCAGTTGAGAGTTCTGTGAAAGGGTTCTGTAGTGTATCCACTGCGCTCTCGAGGAAGAAATAGTCGTAGATCGTCGAAATGGACATTTTTTAATACGGGGGCTCTCTTTTTTGCTTAGCTTTTCTTCAGCAATTATTCTATTTCTGACGGTGCGTGCACTTTGTTTGATTTTCGCCGACAGTAAGTTAGAAAGAACTTCCATCGGCTTCTTACACTGCCATAGATCATGTACCGTCTATTGCTACGTTTTAAACTTTTTTAAATTTAACATCTGCTTAGAGTGCTTGTTTAATGTGGTTATGAAAGATTCTGACACACTTGACACACTAAAGTCTTAGGCCTTTTATGGTACCAACAAAAATTTGGTATGTCAGAATAATGTAATAATTTTCAGACAGTTTTCGGTGAATGGGCTCTGAAAACCTCAATGTAAAATCCAAAATTTTGTTCAGTTATGAAGTCCGTTTCGGACACAATGGATACGTTAAGAGACAAATTATCCGCATTTGGCATGATGAGCAACCACAAGAATTACACAAGAGATCACTTCGATCTATTGTAAGCATAATCACAGTACATAATCTGTTAGGATATCTATCACAAGAAAAAGATGAGAATCAGTTTAGATGATCTATGCAGAGGATGCATAGGATGCACAAAAGGAAGAAATTGCTCTGCAATTATTTCTTCGGGGACTAAGAAGAACTCTAGTACTCCAGTTACTAGCATTTTGAACTTTACCAATACCTCCAAATGGCTTGATTAATTGAACACATAGGTTTGTATTAGCTTGAGTAGCAATACTCACGAGTATCACAATGGATCTGTATTGATCTAAGTGTGATGGTAACGAAATCAACTGTCAGCCCCTAAACCTAACCTAACCTAACCCACAGAGTACCAAGAGCTACCATTACATTCATTGAAAACAACGTCATAGTGTGGTTTATGGGCTGGTGGAATCATTGGTCCACATTTCTTCCAAAATGAGGCAAATCAGAATGTTAACGTTACCGCGGCATATTAACAGCCTACGTGCGTGAGAGGCTTGGGAAAGCTCTGGTTTAAACAAGACAACGCTATGATCCATACGACGCGTGAGGCAGTTTACTTGCTGACAAATCATTTTGGTGAGCAATTACGTCCACGTTGTGATACGGTAACTTGGCCGTCTAGATCGTGTGATATCACACCGTAAAACTTTTTTTTCATCGGATATGTAAATAATAAATAAGAATAAGATTTGAGAAGCTCTTTAGAAACAAGCCACCTACAATAAATTGACACTATGAAAGCCAATATCACTCTTTATATTCACGAGAACTAGTCACCAAAAATTGGACCATCTGAATGGATCACCTCAGAAACAGTCGTTCCCAACACTTACGTGATATCATTTTCATTGTATTGTTTTTTTTTTTTTTAAACCGAAAGTACAAATTTATTTATTTTGTTTTACATTATAAACAACAACTCTACATGAATTGTAAATAATTTGTAATGAATATTGCTTAGTTTCCAATTTTATTTCTGGAAAGAGAAATCAGATAACTGTGCTCTAATTTATTGTTTGTAATATTTCAAATTGTTGTTCAATGTTTGATTTGAACTACTTAACGCCCAACTACTCACAACGTTAAACTTAATGGATTTACCTAGAGAAAATATTTAACGTTAACACTTTTTTCGCTACTTTATTTAACAAATTTACAATGCACTGTTGACAACACGTATTATAGACTTTGAACTTAAGTTAATACAAAAACCGACTGACGTAGCTCCTCTCATTTCAAGACCCAACAAACATCAGACTACCTTGTATACAATTTGTTTTGTTTTGGTTTCCTGTCATATATAAATACTGTTTAAACTTTTTTGTTTAATTAACAAAAATCAGAAAAGAAATGATTGATCATTGTTCATAAGTCTCTGTTTTATTCTGATGGCACTTATTAGGATCTTGCGAAACAAGTAATCAAAAATATCCAAAAATGTGTTTGTTCTAACTGGCTTTTGATTTCCCTTTAGAAACATCATACACACACGCACCAAAATAAATATTGACAAAATTAATCATTTCGAAGAGTTAACAAAAGGTGTTTAACATAATCGTCTCAGAACTCAGACATTAAATTAAGAACATACAAAAAAGAGAAATACCCCCGCCTACGTTTTAACCATTTTTGTTTTTTTGTAAAATTTTCGCATTTGTCTGTTCTTTTGAATGTTTGTTAGATTTATACATGTTTTTGCTGAGTTAAATTAGCAGAAAAAGAAAACAATTAACTTAGTGGTGTATTGATAATTTTTTATTATACTACTAGACTGCTCTAATGAGTAGCAACCGAAATTAAACATTTAAAAAATTGCAACTGTGTTGACCGTGAAATACAAAATCACTGTTTTTTGTAAGTACCTACTTTCAATTCAAAATAATGTTTTTTCACACTTCAACTCACTTGATTTGAAACTTAATCATAGGTATTTTTCCATACGACTTTATCATTAGAATGAATGTTTGAATAAATAGTTTGCTATTCTTTTTTTTGGTTGGGGATCCAAATTATGTTTTAATCAATCGGTAATCATTCAGAGATTTACAATAATTTTTTGCTAAACACGTATTTTCCTTTTTTTCTCACAAAATAGCATTTTTCTGAACAGCTGATTGGATTATGTCACACAAAAAAATTTCAATTCCAATGACAGATTTCTGCCGGAAAATCTTTCCGCCTGGATTTCAATTAGGAATATCTTTCACTTCAGAAATTTTCAATGAGCAAGTAGTGTCCGACCGAAGCTTCGGCTTCGACTTCAGTCGAATACGGCCAAACCTTCTTCTTCGGTATAAAGTAAACAGAAGTTTTGGCCAAAGCCGAAGAATTTTTTTTCTAATACCAAGCATCGTACTAGGCGTCGAAAAAATCAATTTTTGAGTTTTTAAATTGTTAGGCACACAAGTTTGTGTTTATAAGTATTACATCATAGTAGGCGCCGAAAATATTCAATTTTTGAATTTTTAAATTGGCTGATAATTAGGTCTGTTCTTTTACTCCCTAAAACTGCCGAAAACTCCCAAATTCTCCCACTTTTCTGTTCTTTTACTCCCGATTTTTGTAAGTTCTGTCACTTTTGAAGGAGAAAAATATTTCTCATATCTGCCGATTTTAGCCACAAAAATTTCTTGTGGCAGTTTTTGTAAGTTCTGTCAAACCATAAGAAGTACATTGAATTTTGTTGACGTTTGATATAATTTTGTGCATTTGGGAGATTTTGGCTGTCAAGCGTTCTTTTACTTTTTCACAAAATTTCATCCCCACTCCTCGATTTTTGACAGTTTTTACAAAAACTGCCGAAAAAGTAAAAGAACGGACCTATTTTGTCACATCGTTTGTACTTTTACTTTATTCGAAATGAGAATTCTTCGCTTCATTTAAACAACGGCATCGGCTTCGGTCGAAGGTTGTCTTTTAGCCTAATATTCGGCTTCGGCTTCGGCGAAAAATCGAACTTCGGTTTGGTCGGACACTTGTCCGAATAATTTGTTCCAATGCTTGAAACTATGATAGCTTCAACTGGTCACCAGTTGGGCTGCTTTTTGTTTCGAATCTAGATATAAGATTCATAACGATTTATTCATCGATTTATTTATTTATTAAATGAAACAGTTTCTCAATCCAATAACTTGGAGTGTAAACAAAGTGAGATTGTTGTGTCCATTTTCAATTTCGATCAAGCTCACTGTGTCGCAGTGATTTGAAAATTGTGTTCAAAAAGAAAATAGATAGCTGCTGTGAAAAGGAGCATCAACATTCCAAAGCTTCTGACAC
Source organism: Sphaerophoria taeniata (assembly GCA_943590905.1). Classification (NCBI taxonomy): domain Eukaryota; kingdom Metazoa; phylum Arthropoda; class Insecta; order Diptera; family Syrphidae; genus Sphaerophoria; species Sphaerophoria taeniata. The sequence goes on from OX016540.1 coordinate 133,611,498, forward strand.
TGACACTCTCTACGTATGTACATAGAAATTAATACAAAGGAACGTTTACATATATAGATGTTGATACATTAAGTAGGTATGATGAATTTTATTTGTCCTCAAATTGAATGAATCCAACTAACCGAACAATGACTCGTGAAGACCGTAAATAAATCCGAAGGTATACGACAGTAATTTTGAATAACATGACAAAAAAAATTACACAAAAACTGCTTTGAAAAAAATAAATAAAATAAAACTGATCAAGAACGCGGACAAACGCATCTCATCTGGATAATCTTCGCCGAATCCAGTTGCACTATATGCATTTCTTAATATTGGCGTTAGCCATAGCAGCGGTAAATAAATTATGGTGATGATGATCAGCAACACAGACTAAGGTTTAGGCTTGGGGCTTGGGCTTGAATTAAATGCGCGGCGGCGATTGGTAAAGAAAATTCGAGGCGGACCGGAAGATCTATTTGGTCTTTTATAATTTGTTCTTATCTTTGTAGTTATATGCATATGTTTTTTTTTTGTATTCGTATTTATCGCTATGATCACATAATTTAGATCAATTGGTACCCGAGGTTGTCCTTGAACTTGGAAGAGAAATATTTAGATGGGTGAGTAGGTACAGGAACTTGCACTTATAGTTATCAAGGGTTTTAAATTGATGGGTAGAAGGGCGTTTAAAAAATAACCACACTGTGAAAACACACAAAATAATATCACTTTTTCATTTCAAATCATTTAATCCAGATTTTGATAAGATTTTATTTGATTAATTTGTCATACATCTCATTAAATAAGGCAACAACAAAAACGAAAAAAAGATTTCACTCTTCTAACAAATAACGTTGAAGATAGATAACAAAGAATTTATCTAAGTATCTATTCTGGTTTAATACTATACAAGCGACGAGACTTTGATTTGAACTCGACGGCGAATCTATCTAAACTAAACTTAGACACTAACTATTCGAAATTGGTGGATGCAAAATTTTTTTTACTTATTTTGTTTTTCTTCTTTTGCTTAAATGTACATATACAATTTAATCCGCCTTCGCTACCGTGCGTCGTCAAGCTGCCACCACTGTAAACTACAACGATTTTGCGGCGAAGATAACGTTTTGATCATTATAGTAGGTACTACAGCTGTTTTAAACGCCAGTCGCGATATAAAAAAGTTGATTTATTTGTCTTCCCGAAAAGCTTTTTTTTTTTCTTCTTTTTTATGTCATAGAGAGGTCTTTAAATACGAGACGATGATCATGTTAAAAAATAAGCAAGCTACGTTATTGGTATAGTGGTTTGGTTTGGAGAGCGTTTGAGTTGGTCGATGAGTTTTATTAACCTCTATTTTTTGGTTTGGCTTGTAAGATTTGGCATCTTTGAGAAATGTATATACATAAATTTAAACACCGAGGTGTAAGAGTAAGAGTAGTAAAGAAGACAGGTGGTTAGATGGCAAGAGAACTGTTTGAATGCGTAGGCTGCTGCAGAGGTCTATGCCTCCCAAGGTGTTTATTTGATTTGTTTTTTGAGTAGGAACTTTTGTTACAATGAATGAAGAATTGTTAAAAAAATAATTGATCACCAAACTAGTTTTGATTTTGATTCGCATAACGTTTTATGCGTTATTCAACTAATTACACTTTTAAGACATACGGCCCAATAGTGTAGGTATGTTGTTTACGGCCGCGTACCTTATAATTAGTAGTAGTTTACTCAGTACTGTAAAATTGTTTGGGTTTTCCTATAAGAACTTGTCAATTTTTTTATTCAATAAAATGCAAGCCATTTTTGATATTTCAAAAGCTATACAGTTTTTTTACTTCAAATTCACCCTTTTACAAATCAAATTCACCCAGAACTTATAATGAAGATAGTATTTGTAAAAATAAAATCACAAATAAAGGATAAAAAAAAGGTTGAAGTGTAAAGGATGCTTAAAGCTATTTTAACTACTTTGTATATTTTTTACCACCGTACTCCCCAATGCTAAATCCAATAGAAGAAGTTTTCTCGAAAATTAAGCTTCATGCAAGAAACTTATTAGCCGATCCAACAAATAACCAAGGTTTGGTTGACATAATAGACACTTCTGTCGAGACGGTGACTTCCGTAAATTGTCACAATTATTACATGAATATGTATGCAAAGTTACCCGCTGCAGCTGCAGGAGAAGATTTGTAATATTATTAACCATAATGTTTGAAAAAAAAAATGGATTCAATAAAATTGGTATTTTTTGTCTTAAATAAAAATGATCTTTTGTGATTTTTACAAATTCATACTCTCTTCATTATAAGTACAGGGTGAATTTGATTTGTTAAAGAGTGAATTTGAAGTAAAAAACTGTATTATCGGCTTGAAATATGTACTATCAAAACATTTATGAATGAAACTGTGTGCATATGGCCACCGCTGATACGTTGGCAGCGGTCGATTTGTTGGACCGAATTTTAAATGACTCGGCCACACATTTCGGCCGAATTTCGCTATAAATGGTGGCTCTGAACTCTTCCAACGTCTCGTTTTCGGCATTTTGACATAAACGAATGACCTAACGCAACCCCAAAAAAGATAATCCAGAGGCGTTAAATCGCACGATTGAGATGGCCAATCGGCTTTCTAGAGATAACACGCTCATCAAACCATTTTTTGCGACATCGCATATGTGCTCGTTCCACAAGAGGTGGAAGGAGAATCTCGAGATGTTCGGTCTCATTGATGCAAGTGCCACTCATAGTGGCAAAGGGGGTATATCTCGCTTTTACGATACAAGACAGCATTGAGTTTTCGAAGCATTAAACTCTACACGATCTTGTAACCCCCATTGTACAATGCTGTTTGAGCAGATTTTAAGATTTTATCGTATTTTGCCGCACTGCAAGTTCCACATCCGAAGAGGAGGGATGTGAGTCTGGGAACGAATAAGAAAAGCTAAGGGTACTATCGTCAGCGAAACAATTTATTGGGTAAGAAGTTACAGACAAGAGATCATTTATGACATTGACATTGACATTACAGTACTTCGCACATGAATGATACGAACTACAAACACATAGCAGCACTGGCGACTGAGGCCATCGGCTGGGAGATCATTTATAAAAATGAGAGAGGGTCGGAGACAAAACGGAGCCCTAGATCACACTAGCATTTTAATTGTGGGTTTCAGACTTGAAGCCGTCTAAGGCCAATACAACTTGTATTGAACGGTTCCAAAGAAATTTTATAATCCAACGAAGGAGGGATTCATCGATACCGAAAGCATGCATTTTCGATAAAAGAGCAAAATGCCAGCCTTTATCGAATGCCTTTGAAATATCAAGTATAACAATCTTCTTCAAAACGATGCGATGTAAAGATTTGTTCGGTGGGACATTGCCTTAATTTTTGGTCATGTTAAAATTTTGTCCGACGAATATGGGCATTGCAGGCCTTCCTGGCTTGTTTAAACTTGTTCCGGTTTTCCTCAGTTGGGTTGGCTCTTAAACACCGGAACTTTACTTCTTTTTCCGTGATAACCTCTTTACAGCTTGAATCAAACCATGACTTTTCTTTGGGTTTGATGCTTTTAACCCTATTCGGGATAAAAGTTTTCATTCCCAAAATAATCATATTAGTAATCATATCTGCGCTGGAGTCTACATCAATATCGAGAAGCATAGTGACCAGTTAAAGATCCGGAAGAAGTCATTGAGACTGTCCCAGTTGGCTTTCTCGTATTGCCATACGGTTCTTTTCGGAGCTCTTCAGGGCTACATACTTAAATCCTAAAATATTCGCACAAATTTGAAACTGACACTTTATAAGCCGATATTCGTACCAAAATTTCATTCAAACTAACTTTGTGCTCAGTTTCTATTTTCTTTTAATATTGTTACTTGGCGTTCTTTTAGATCTCATTAACTTAACTTTTGGTGGATGACTTTTTACTTTTATGGAAGCATGAACCTCAAACTACACCAAATTAGCTAGCAATTTACAAACTTTAATAACACAATTCTCTGCCAATTTATAAATAAATAATAGGTTATTAAGGTTAGATTGTCTGTCTAGATGTTGTTGAATAATTTAGACCCCAAGGGTCCATTTTTATACCACATAACACCCATGGGAGTGTTATGAACTTAAACAAACCGGAAACTATTTTGAGGAAGTGGGCGAATACCACGCCCCTAAATGGAAATAGAATTAGTCAGTTTCAGTTTCAATATCCTACGACCGTTTTAAGATAGTAGGCGGATACCACGCCTTTTAATGAAACTAAAATATTGTACCTATATTTTTCCTTTTATTTAACCAAAACCCTATTAGAATTCCGAATTTCAACATCCTACGAACGTTTTAAGAAAGTGGGACCACGCCCCTTGAATGAGCAAATTGAAATTTTCGATTTTTTCCTTGGTATAAACCCGAAAACTTACCATTGTACCAAATTTCAAGATTCTGCTATTGTTAGAAGTGCTTCATAATTTTGATGATCAGTCAGTGCGTGATATGCATAAAAACAAAGTATTTACTTAAAGTAAAAGATAAAAGTAAATACTTTGATTTCAAGTATTTCAGTATTTACTTTGTTTCGTATGCATAAAAAAAAGTAGATACTAAAGAGTAAAAACTTTAAGTATTTACTGAATTCATCCAAGTAAATGCTGTAATTCATCTAAAATTGATAGTAATTACTTTTTTTTTAATTTTATTCAATCATAATTAAGTTTTTATACTTGAAGCCAACTGAATCAACTGATATTTGATTACTTTGAGTTTTGCACCCATTCCTAAATTGTAAAACGTAGTGCAGTGAACACTCAGTACACCAAATTTTCGTTTTTTACTTTTGTTTCAAGCTAAAGACAGTTTCATAAATGACAGATTAGATTACTAACTCAGTATGGTTTAACAGTAAGCATTAAACACTATTTGGTCAAGTTACATATCCCACTTGTAACACTGCTACAGCAGCTCACCAGGGCTATCAACATTCAACAGGCTATCAACTAATATCTGGGTGCAGGTGTTCAATCGACAGGACATCTGGCTAATCCCAAGAGCGGTTGATATATTCTTCTGGATGCAATTTTGGTTTTAGTATGGAAATCTGTATTTGCTAAGTCATTCTTGTTTTGCTCTTAACTGTTGCTCATAATTTAGCGGAAATTTTATCCAGTTGAAAGCTTTGTTTTCAATTAATTTTGCAACAGAATTGACTTTTCTACAAACATTACTTTGATAGACAACAATGTCTTCACCAACACCAACTTGGAAGCCAGGATCTCCAACATATGTACCTCAAAAATTTCCTAAATATAAAATTTTTAATGCATTATAAATTACAGTTTACACTTTAAAAAGCGTAGACTTTAAAATTGGGTGACTTAAAATAAAAAAAATAAATAGAGTGGCGCAACAGCTCTTGAAAAGCCAAGGCCTAAGTGGCTTACTCTCATCAACAATTCTCTGAGTGCGTGTGAAGAATTGAGGGGACCTACAATTTAACGCCGATTCCGAACGGCAAATTTGAGAAGCACTTTTTCATGACAGATTGATACTCTTGGAAGTTTTGTCAATAGTACCTACCGTGAAAGATGAAATAAAAACTTGTATGGGCACGAGTAGGACTCGAACCAACGACGTTCTGCTTAGCAGCCAACGCACCTAACCACTAAGCTACGGGCAACTGCCACTTAAAATCCTCACCAATAAAGTATTCACTTAACCAATCCACATTTTCCTTCTCAAAACGGTGCAGATGCTTAAAGTTAGACTCCGAATTCTATCTTCTGACTTTATAAACTTTTTGTGAATTGACACGCATAAATTCTGCCATTTCAACAAAAATAAAAAAAAACGCAACAAAGGAAATATTAATAACTTGAACCTGATGTCAATGTTCTTAACACTTCAATTAAAAATGTAGGATTGAGGGAAAAAAGTAATTACTGTAATATTTTCAAGTTGCTATTTTGTAACTTTGAAAAAATTTAGTAAATGCTGAAGAAAAAAGTATTTGCTTGTTATTATGCATACGGAATAAAGTATTTACTGAAAAAATTCATCCAAAAAAAGTATATAGTATCGAAGAAAGTAATTACTATATTTTCAGCATTTACTTTGTTTTTATGCATATCGAAATAAGTAAATACTTAAAAAAATGTAAGTAAAAGCATTTACTAGGTTTTATGCATACGACTCAGTGAGTCGGTTTTTTGATATTTTTACTGTTCAATATCTCACGACGTAGTGGTTTCACAAATTTTACTTGCCTTTGCCTCCATAAAGTTAATACATAATTCAAATTTGAAGCTTCTAAGACTTCTCAAAAGTTATAGGGGGTTAAAAGTGTGCTTGAGTTCGATCCTTTAAAAAGTTAGTAGTGTTAGAACTTGGCGGCACTACCGTGCCCTTTGATGCCGAAATTGCTAAGATGAAAGCAAACAGTTCGTCGGCTAGTATCAAGTTTCTATCTAATTCGAAAGCTCATAAATATTTGTAACCAAAAAGTACATGCAAGCATTGAAACGACGCTGTATATTTTTTTCTATAAAACATTGAAAAATGTCGTGTTTTAAAACTTACATAATGCCATAGATTTCTCTAGTTTAAATAAAGACTTATAGCTTGAAACAAGGGAAACGTGTACATATGCTTAAACCTTTTTTTAAACAGCATTGATAGTCTTATTTTTGTATTTGAAATCACTATTTTGAAAGATTTGTGCTTTTCATTGGTCGCAATCTTACTGGCTGACGTCCAGCACTCCTTGAGTTATTTATTTTGGTAATGCAATATTCAATGGAGACAAGCCAAGAGAACTGCAGATTTGAAGGTTTTTGTTTCTGTTGTCCAACATTTGGACAACCTCTATAAGTATTTTTTTCATTTGTCTTCGTGGCCAATATCATTTGGAATCATTTGTTCATTTATATTTGATTTTATTTATACATATATTTACGTAATTCATGAATTCGGGGACTTAAGTTAAGACAAGTGAAGTAAATACCTTGGGTGCATGCCATGGAAAAATTGGCTAGGAAAAAGTATTAAAAGGCTTAAATAAGTGAATTTCATTCTTTTATTATTTTCGAATTTTCATCAATATGATTTAAATTCCACAACTAAATTGGCATTCGTCACTTTGAAATAGGTGTCTTCAATGGAGTCCCACGAAATAGAATTTCCATTGAAATTAATTTCACATAATTTATATAAATGTAAATTTAATACATCTGCACTATGTCGGTACCTAAGCTGTCTATTTAATTAATTTTCCATTTTGATTTGCACACACTATAGTAACACGAAACATTTTTGTCTCATGTCAAAAGCTTTGTCGCTGTTCCGGCAGTTTGCCAGTCTATCGACTGCTATAGAAATTTGTATTCAAATTTTGTTGAATAGAAGTACAAGTATTAAGTCGATGCGGTAACTTGGTAGTTAATTGAACTCTATTCCGGTTTACTATCGGTATGGGAAGCTCATTCATTCATACGCCATTCATTAAATCAAACAAAATACTTGATTCCGATTCTTTTTTTCATCTTTAACTGTTTACAATCCAGTGTGTACAGCAGTGTAACTCAATTATTAACATATACGAGTATGATAGGTAGGTTCATACCCTCACTCCTCAAATGGTTGAGATTTGAATCTTTTTTCACGTTTGTAAAGGTGTTCACTTTGCCTCAATAGGAAGCTAAGCAATTTATAGGTATATTCCGCATCAGTTGCATTGGTGTTGTTTTTGTATATTTCTTAATTGTGCTGAAATCTATAAAATCGTAAAAATATACCTCTTTGCATTGCAAATGAAAATTTTCAAGTTAAAAATTGGCGTACAACTTGCGAAAAAGGGTAAGTTTAAGGTTCGTAAAAAAAGTAAATTATTAGGGTTGATGATAGCTTCTCGGTGCAAACTTTCCAAATGCGCTCCACCCTAGGCGCGTTCATTAGCCGCTACTGTCAACTTGACCCAGCCATTTCCGGTCAGGTGTCTCGTGACATTCTCCTTCATTCGCCGTTCAAACAAACAGGAGCAAAGCTAAGCCAAAGAGGTTTTCTTTCAATCTTGTCCTCCTAAACTGTCTTCTCATTACAAAATTATCACAAGGACATTACTGACCATGTTGATTGTCTGAGGTCTTGCAATAAGCACTTCGGACCGTTGAAAGTTTATAGGTACTATATATCTCGTTGAATCTTCATTATATGGTCAGCATATCTACCCTACCGATAGTCCACTATATCAGTAAACAATCAACCAACACCCGTCCGTTAACGAAACTCATAATCTGCCGTAAACATTGCCGCCGTCCGGTCCATCCGTACGAGTGTGAAGGAGAGAAATGGGGCCTTCATTCGTATACAAAGTTCAAATTACCCAAGAGCTGAAGGTAAACGACCATAAACAAGGACGTGTGTTTTTGGAGAAATTTGCAAATGACTTTAATTCTCATAAAAAAATGTGCACAACTGAGTCGTACGAACTTACTCCTGTATTCCAAATTATAACCCATAAAAAATATTTCAAAAAAAATTCATAAATAAAAAATTTAAATTGAAATATGTACCTCAAAAAAAGATTAAATCTGAAAAAAATTGATATCATAATATGATTTCTTAAAAAATTGTTGATTTTTCAATTTATTTTTGGAGTTTACTCCTTTAGATTCGATTCATATATAGATCCCGGTATGAAAAAATTATGGATAGGAAAATCAAACATTGAAAAAAGCGTTATAAAAATTGACTACCAACGCTTTTTTTTAACTCTTAATAACTTTTAACCTACTGGATCGATTTAGATGAAATTTGGTAGTAAGATAGACTAGAACCTGCGGAAGGGCATACGTAATTCTTTAACGCAATAAAAGGGGTTGAAAAGGTCACAAAAGGTTGAAATGTTAGGTCAAAGTTTGTATGGAGGTCGATTAGGTTAGAAGTTTAAAACTTATTTGTATGGCTTTTGACTAAACATAAATAAGTAAGACATTCAAAGTGTAAACAAAATGAACCGATGGGGGGGGGGGGGGGGGGGGGGTGAAAATAGGGGGTAAAAGTTTTAGTGCCATTTCGAATCTATTTTATTGAACAGAGATTTCAACGTAGAACGGTGAAATTTTCACACATGATACAGAATTTCATGCTCTTCAATTTATTATACTTTAATTATAACGGTAACTCATTAATATGGCCAATTAAGACAATTTCACATAAATTGGTATATAAGTTTTAATCCTATGGACTGGTTGTTGAAATTTCCATATGTCTAATCTACATGAAATAACGGTGATTTTGATACCTCATTTGTAAGGATACGTTTCGTACAAGCCTCACAATCTCGATTTTAAAATAAATATAATTGCACACAAACGACCTGCTTGGTTCGTACAAAATGAAACATCACCTGTGGGAGAATCCCGCTATGGCCAAAATTCGATCGGTGTTTTTCGATTAAAAGCATCCTAGCGTGCGTTCTAATAATCGGATTTTCAAGATTAAGATCTCTTAACGCCCAATTTCTTCACAAAGTTCTAAAGTCCCCTTAAAACTCGATCTAGTAAATGTCGGTCTAAGGTTAGAACTTAGTTTTTAGAAAATTTAGAACTCGGGCATTTCTTCACTTCTCTAGAACACGATCTAAAATCATAACTGAGTTCTAAGCGCTAAGAACTTGTCATTTTTGGAACCTAGTTCTAGCATGTTTTTAAAATTTTTCAGTCACCCGGCTGCAATTTTTGACAGATTTTTCTTTCAATTCAAAACAAAATACATATAATTTTTGAATTTGCGCTTATTTTTTTTTTTGTGTGTGTACGGTGTACCTATGTTGGTATGTTTATTGTTTATTTTGTGATGCCTGTGGCGTGTTAGTTTTGTGTTTTTGCTGTTATGCAGAACGTGGGGTTTGAATGTGCTCCGCCGTTCGGAATCGGCGTTAAATTGTCTTTCACATGCACTCAGAGAAATGTTGGGGACGAGTGGCTTACACTTAGGCTTTGGCTTTGTTTAAGCTGTCGCCACCGGTGAAGTATACTTCAGTAACCACTTGCTAACAACATTAGCATCATTTGATTCTGATGCAATGCCATCAGATTCTGACGTCTACAAAACGACTCCTTCAGACAATTCTCATGCTCTCTGGTTGTAAAAAAAAAATACAATTCTAATGACCCCGTCTAAAACCGTCAAGTTTCCACCGACCGACAGGTCATGTGTCTACAGCTTTGTCCACCTGGCGGTTGTATTTTCACGTGAGCACAATCAATTGCTCCGATTGTTCGGGGAAATCGCGCAATATCATAAAAAGCTACAGCAGCTGCTCTTAGTTCTTCTGCATTTGCCGGCATTTTGACGAAAGAGTGTAGGTGACGGAACAATGCGTTACAAATTTTTGGGAGTATACGACAAACGCTCGTAGGAGACACATGCACGACATCGGCAACAGTTAGTTGCATATTTCCACAAGCCAAGAAACGCAGAAAAATAAGCAGTTGTTGTTCTTCCAATATATAACGTACTCAAAGTCATCGTGCGTAAAAAGGAAATCATTAAAAATAAGATCCATTTTCGTAGGATATTCACTACCTATTATTGTCTTTTAATATATTTTCCGAAAATGATTAGAAATTGAAAATGAATTGCATTTTCATTTCGCTCGTTGAAAAAAACGAAATTATAAATAAACCGAGTTTTAAGGCACTAACCCCCGAATTTGTGGGTCTAATTTTATCGAAGTTCTAACTGTAACAAAGTTCTAAATCGAAGTTTTAACGCCTTAGAACTTGGTGAAGAAATGACTTAGAACTCAAATGAGTTCTAAAATTTCACTAAACCGAGTTTTAAGGGCTAGATTACAGTAATCAGTAATCCGTAATCAGTAATCAAATTACATATTTTTTTGATTACCTTTTTTTTTTTAATACTTTGTGGAACCAACAGAAATCATATAAAACAATAGAAATGTGTGTGTTATATTTCATGTAAAAACCTTTTTAGCTCAGGATAACGATGCAAAAGGGATATGTCACGGCTTTTTTCGGTAAAATAGTTCTTTATTATCAGGTCTGCCTTTCTTTTGAAGTTATTGGTTGGTCCTCGCTCCCTGAGTCGGAGTTAAAATCAAAATAGTCATCATCCTTCTCCTCAGGGTTCTCTTTGTCGTTTTGCTGGTCTTCTTGGTTTTCTTGATTTTCAGATTGCTCTTTGCTATCCTTGCTATGAAAATTTACTTTAACTCAACTGAATCTTTTGGATGAATGAATGATGATACACTTAAAGTTCTGCCTTATAAACCTGCGCACACGTTATGTGTATTTCTTTCTCTCTCGATTGCTTTGTTTTATCATAATTGTGTTTTTAAATCATTTTTTTTAATATTTCTAGTTTTTTATGGTTCCGAACAATATTATAAAAAAAAAAAATGTAATTTGATTACTGATTACAAATGTATAATCAGGATTACTGATTATTACAAATGTTATCTGATTACTTGTAATCGATTACTTTTGTAATCGATTACGTAATCGATTACTGCCAACTGTGGTATGTAGTATTCAAGAATATGTAACTATACATTTTATAAGTAGGTAAATTTCGATTTTTAATATTGATCTGTTTTTGAGATACAGAATTTTGAAAAAAAAAGTTTAAAAATATCTTTTAAAAATACAAAAAAAAAAATTGAAACTTTTTTGAAACAAAAAATAATATTTTTGCAATATATACATACTTTCAGAAAAAAATACGCTGATCGGACTTTTATTTTTCGAGAAAATCTATAACAAAAAAACGGTTCTATGAGAGGTACCGTTTTGGAGGGTGACGTGTAATAACGCCCTACGAAATAAGGCCCCACATTAAATTCGGCTTTATTTCCATGAAGAAATCGAAATAAAACCCGACAGGCCTTATTTCAATTGCATTGTGGAAATAAGGCCGCATTTGACATGGAAATAAGGCCGCATTTACAGAAGAAAAAAATAATGGCCCACTATTGTGGGTGATAAGTGCCGAATTTCATTTTGGGGCCCATTACTGACCCACTGTGATGGGTCATTAGTCCAGAAATCAAATTCAGGGTTTCCGACTTTCGCAATTAATTTTAAACATTTTGTAAAACAAAAAAATAAGTGGAGAGTTTTTACTAGTTTTCAAGGTTTTTTTCTGTGCATAACGGATGAAACATACCGCATGAGTCTATGTGACGTTAAAAAAAAAAAAACATTTTCCAATGCACATGTTCTTCTGCACTCTGGGATGTCAAAGTTCGGTGAGGGTACGGCATTCTACAAGCACACTATACTTAAAGCCAATTTCATCTTGTTGCATGTATCTATCACCTAAAATAATTGAGCTGTTTCAATTACACCAAAAGCTGCATCAGAAAGATGGATGGACACAAGCGAAAAAATTTTGCACATAAGAGAATCAATTTGGGGTGTGTTCGCAATCAAATCAAATCGATCGTGAATTTTTCGTATCGGCCTCATCCTCATTCGAAATTCAAAAAGATGCTGAAAATTAATCATTGAAATGCTTGCAAAAATCCTTCTTTGCATTACAGGATGTGTAGTGATTGCTTTTCCAAATAAAAGGAAACCTCAACAGCTTTGAAAAATTGATTGCTCTGACCATTTTGTCGATGGCTTATAAAGAAACGTGTTCCTATTTAATTCGTTGTTTCACTTTTTTTTTCATTTGGGACTTTTGTGCCATAAAAAGTAAAATTTAATTGCGACTACTGACCCGCCATAGTGGGTTAATAATCCCTAAATCGAATTCGACACTTATGACCCTCCATAATGGGTCAAAAGTTCCGAAAACCATTTTCGGGACTTCTGACTTCGGGACGAGTTTCCCTGCGCCAAGTTTCTAATCAAAAAAAAAAAAAAACCGAAATAAAACCCCACGGGAAATAAGACCGCAACCCTTGTAAGGGTCTAATTTCCATAAGAAATGGAAATAAAGCCCTATGCGGCCTTATTTCGTCTTGCGTTATTTCACGTCACTGTTTTGGAGTAATACACAAATATTTGTTTGTGTTAAATTAAATGGGCTATATAGCAGGGTGTCCCGACAATTTTTTTTTTGGATTTCCGAACAAAAGACCTCTCAAAACTTGCGTAATTGGACTTAGATTACAAAAATATATAAAAAAAATATTAAAATTTGTCTAGGGGGTTGTACCGACCCTCAAAATTTTGACAAATTGATATTTTTATGCTTTTTTTCCCTTCCTTAATTTCGGTTCCTGAGCTACTATTTATTATAAAATATTAACTTTTTGATCTTATACCTAATAACAACATAGAACATATTTGACGTTTTGATTTGCATGCAACAATACGTTTCCAGCGGTTTCAAATTTATAAGGTTTTAAGCTAAAAATACCCCCAGGTGACCAAAATTGAATTTTTTTAATTTTTGGCGCATATTGCTTTTATCATCATTTTCCTGGAACTTAAAACAACTGCTCTATAAATCTGACACGATTTGAATTAAAGTTTCTATACCTATCCGATTTTGAAAAAAAATTTGTTTATAAATTTGAGGCCTACCTGCACAAATGACTTAATTTATTGATGTCCTTAAAGGATATGGGTTTTTACCTGTTTCCTACCTGTAAAATACACGACTCAATCCGGTAATAAAGTCGGATTTAAAACTGAAGGCTGTTTTCTACCTGACAAATATCTACACAATTCTTATACAAAAGCCACACTTTGAAGTCCTTAGTATTCATTCGAGATCCTCAACGGGTTGTGTAAAGTGCGTTGTAACAGTTTTAAAAGCAATTTTTGTGATTTTTTTTAAAATAATGAGTTCAAGACGTAGTGGGACTACTTGTGCTATATTGGGATCATACAAAAAACTTGACGATCGGCAGCTACCAACAACAAGAGATGTCATTAAATTCATTTTGTTTGTAAGGAACGAACTAAAACTTAAATTCAACGGAAAGGATCCTTCCCATTTAGAAATATATGCGATTGTTTTTGAAGAAATCGACAATATTTGGGCTAAAGCTTCGATTCCAATTGTAACTAAGGAAAGAGTTATTCAATTACTTAAATCCTGTTTCGAAACGTACAATATTGTGAAGCGATACCCCAAAAGCAAACAAAATGCTAGTTTCGAAAACAAACTGAAGTGATTTTTAGAGTCATCTGAGAAGCTTTTCGACGTTGCTGCTTGTAAATGCACTTCATTTGAAACTTGTTCGTGTTTAAAACCAAAGAAAGTTCCCATCCATGAGAGAAGTTTTTTGTTGGATCAAAAAAATGAAAGGAAAATGGTTATAAGCGGGGTTGACAAGAAAGAAACAAATATCTTGAAGAAACGACAGCAGAAGCAAATTGAAGAGTCAAAGAGGGAAGCAAAAAAATGGTCTACGCAGGAAACGGATATTGTCTCAGGAAACTGCAATGAAGAGTTGGTGCGTGAATCTTCCCCAGAAACACATTCGGTAACAGAGGCATCCCCAACAAACCCCACTTTGACAGAGGCACCATCGACTTCAAGAGCTTATCGCAATAGATTGATGTTGCCAACAGTTGCCAAGGTATGTGATCGATACGGTTTATCGACGCGATCTGCTGCTGCTGTCGCTTCTGCTGTTTTGGCTGGTGTCGGCTTGGTTTCTTCCAAAGATTCAACTCTTGTTATAGACAAAAATAAGATCCACCGAGTAACATCACCCCCGGTTCTTCGACATATTTCTTTTGAAGACCTTCACATCATGGCAAAAGATAAGAGCTTGGAAATTGTTGACTTTCCCTGTCACACCCAATCTTTGGAAAGATGTGTTAAACTGGTAACAGAGGCATCACAGAGTGTAACTGACCCTACTTCTAGAGATCGCTTTATTAAAAACAAGTTGAAATCTCGTGCAGAAATGCCAAATTTTGGACACAAAAATAAGTTTAAATTCTAAGGTTATGTCATTAATTAAAAATTATTTCTTGCTTATTTTGTTTTTATGTGATTTGTTTAAATATTATTAATAATAAAATACGTTTAAAACTTAATTTTTTTATAGTTTTATTTAAACGGTTAAAGTATGTAAAAACATGAAATTTAAAAATCTTCAAAGCCCGGTACTACCCCCATGATAACATGTTCTTTAAGTTTTTTTTGACGTTTTCTTTATCTGTGTAAAATTACGCAAATTTTGATACCCCTTTTGATAGTGTAGCTTTTTCTCATACATCGACGGGACACCCTACTATATAGCCCATTTTATTAAACACAAAACATTAAACAAAAAGGTCACCACCAACACAACGCAAATATTTTTTTTTACATAAAATACGTCAGTGTTTTAAACAAAAATTTTCGAGAAGTTTAAAAAAATCGTAGGAGCCGTTTTTGAGAAAATTTAAACTTTTGGTTTTAGGGCAAAAAAATTGTATGGTGGCACCCTAAATTTTAATCTCTAAAAAAAACGACCCACACGAATTCGCTCAAACCTCTAATTTTCAAGTTTGAAGTCAATCGGACCAATGGTTAAGGTTGTGGGTGCAGGTTTTACATAATCACAAACGGACGAACATAGTCTAAAGAAGTCTATGTTTCGATATTGCTTGCCTTCCCTTCTCCTACGTCTCGTTAGATCTAGAACTTGTTTGTTTTCTCAGTAAAATATTGAAAGCCGAATCTGAATTTTCCGTAATCATCATAATTCATAAAATATTCTTTAAGAAATGTTACTTTTTTACCTCGACAACGAATTTCCTTCGGGCCTCTCTCTCTCTCTCTCTCTCCCTCTCCCTCTCCCCTCTCTTCGCTCTCTCTCTCTCTCTCTCTATCTCTATCTACATCTATCTTTCTCTCTCTGCCTTTAACTCATTTTTCACTTTCTAACTGGTCCTGTTTGACTAATAATGTAGTAATTTGAACTACCTTTAGAAGTGATGAGCCATTTTCAAGCTCCATCAAAATGTTACACAAATTACGAAAACGACATAACAAATCTCGTGCGTATAGCATTCTTCCAATATTGAAGATCCTCACAGCATTTCCTCCTTTTGGCGAAACTGTGGATGGGCGTATCCCATTTCATAACTTTGTTACAACTATTAAGCTATCCAAGTCGATGTAATGGCTCATTTTAAGGTTGCAAATCGACGCTTTGGTAATTGTCCATGTTTTGGAAATGTTTAAGTCTTAGAACTGGCTTAAAGAACAATTGACCCAATACAACGGTGAGGAGGCAGGGACAGACCTTATTCCTGGACACACTTTTTTCGACTGCTCCATAATCTTAAGCTCTGCATGATCCAAATTTTGAGTACTTCTTTAAAATCTAAAACCTATTCACATGTTTGAGATTAATTTATTATTTTGACTTCTTTTGGGGGGCACAACAATAAGAATCGCTTGGCAACTCTGCAACGTCTAATTTAAATCGTCATTCCTTAAAACTAATTGAAACAAAATATTTACATTAAAAGTACAACCTGCGTAGATGCCTTTAAACAACTTGCATATTTCGAATACGACAGACTTGTGTGCACCAAGCGAGCAAGAGAATCCAAGTCAAGGTTTTCCGTAGTCAACAAGTGGACGAGTTTGTTGCCTCCAAGTAACGCATGTTTGCATGGCACTTTCAGGTGCACTAAGCAGAAGATGTCTTTATTTTTTTCATTATTTAAAATAAGAAAGAAATCTATTTAACCTATGATTCTGATTGTGTTATACTCTGATTTAAATAAAGTTTATATTCAAGGTGGCAAGTTCAATTGCTCAAGTCTATCTTTTGAGATTGTTGTGTTTCTGGTGATGTTGACGTTGATCATGGAAGTTGGAGGGAAATTTGTTCAGTTCATACTTGTGAAGTCTTTCTTAATGCTGTGACTACGACGATGATATGATTTTGATTTAAAAAAAAAAAATATATTTCATTTTGAAGCTTCCAAAAGCACACTCGTTGGCTTTTCATTGTTTGTGCAGATGTCGTTGCCGCAGTCGTGTCGCCGTTCTACAATTATTGTACCTGTGTCGGTCGGTTGTTTAACTGATAGTCTAATGGGAATAAGAAAAGAATCGGATAAGAAAAGAAATATACTTCGCCGCTATTCGTAGATGAGTGAGTCGGTTCAGAGCCGCAATAGAAAACTCGTATGACGACGACGGCGAAGATGTAAATTGTAATTTTTTTTTTTTCATTTTGCTATGTCATAAGATTGATAAGCGGAAAAATAAAATAACACATACAAGCTCTTTAAGTTTCTCGTCTTTACATAATGTTTGACTTAATATTAACAACGCCGTGTGTCGCCGTTCCAAAAGTTCAACGAAATTGTCAATTGACTTGCCTGTCGTTAGTTTCGGCGTTTGTGGGAAAAACTCTGCTGATCTTTATTTGCAAAATGATACACCAATAAACCATTAATTTATCTTTTCAAATACATACTTAATAAGCAGGTCTGATTTAGATGTAAAAACCGGGGTCGACGAGTGTGGCATGGTGAGGTTTAAAAGTAAATAATAACTGTTTTTAGAAGAACATATTGAATTCTCAAATAATGCATTTAAATTGCATTAAGTTCCTTTTCTTTGGATATTCAGTAAAGACCAAGATCTCAGGTGAAGTAGCCACATAAAATGCAGGATATGCGACACCAACTTACTGTACGAAGCAGCAAGAGATGATTTGGTAAGGACTATTTACCAACTCACCTGTAAGATATGATTGGACCACCATTGGTCACCTAAGCATTGCCTGAAATATCTTTGCTTATGAGACATTGTGATTTATTTTCGGAATCTATTGTCATATGTAAACAACCGCGAAAACCTTAAAAGTTATATTTTTTACTGTGTGCAAAGCTCTCCCGTAACTGCTTATCAGTTCGGCTTCAGTGCGTGTCTGTCATCCTTCATATTTTCGCTTTACTGCAGGTCCTGGGAAAAAAAAACGGAATTTCAAATCGAAACAAGCCATCGTTTCATTTTAAGGCCTATGAACTATGGAGAAAGCGCTGCGTTGTCATTTTCATCTCTCATGGTTACTGCGAAGAACAGACAAGGCTTCCAATGGAATAATATTCCGTAGAAAAGTATTCTACTCACTCACTCACTCGTTCGTGACCTATTCACCTATGCAGGTCCTCATTGGATTTTTGATTTCGCTCGTCGCCCTAGCCAAGGTCTATTGAAGAAAACACGAAACTTAAATGATAGGTCTTTCTGAACCCAATAAAAAAATTCTTTATTCAAAACGCTTAATAACTACAATTAAAATATAGAAAATAATTCAGGGACCGAATTTCCGCTTCCGTAATAGAGTGAGTGAGTCTGATCCGTGATCGAACGAACGAGTAACCTCATTGGGATTATGACATTCGTTAGGTCACGTATCGTTTGGGATTTAAAAATTGTACTAGTTTTATCAAGTCTCGAATTATTTTGAAGGAATTTTGAGAGGTTTGACAAATAAAAAAACAAAACTTGAGTGAAATAGTGAAGGCAGAAATATTCAGCCTTATCATGAATTCCGCCCGAAAAAAAATTCCTTTTTTCTTTTCCCTTATTGAGAAATCCGGGCGAAAAAAATCCATGTTCGAAAAATTCCCCTTATCGGCATCAATCATTTCTGGCGAAATCGAACGATATTTAAGCTTAAATTTTTCAATTTTGTTTTGGTGGCGAAAAGATGAACAATCTCAAAATTCGAGTTAAAACGTTAACAATTTATAATCGTTTGAACTTAAAATGAATCAAGAAATATGAAATATCAGAAAACGGCCTAGCATTTATTTATTTGGAAATCGTTAAATACTAACGTTACATAAATGAAAATGAAAAAAAAAACTTAAATCTAATTATAAATCCAATGTTCTATAAAACATAGTTTTGAATTTTACAGTTTTCAAATTGTCATTAACAGCAGTAATAAGAAAGTATAATTTATTATATATTGAGATCATTTGGTTTAAAGGACTATTTGCACCATAGTTTGACCTGCTAAAAATAAGGCACAATGGTTGCCTAAGTCTAATGCTAGATTGGCTACAGTTAAAATTCAGTCGACACAGAAGTGAAGTCAATATCTTTCAATTTAATTTCAATTTCAATTTATTTAATAATAATTAATGTATGTACAAATAAGACTAAGTCTTTTACAGTACTAATTATGATTAAATAAAATAATTTTCATAAAAAAATAAACTTTTAAGTAAATAAAATAATATATAAATCATTTATAAATACATTTGAGTTCAATATGTATAAGAAAATATTGTTTTAAATGAGACAGATAGAGAAAACATGAGGATTGGGTAAGAAAAAAGGAGTTTAAGAGATTAGGGAAGGATTTATATGTATATGTATACCTACGAGGAGCGTTCAGAAACATATTTAAGTATAGTAGTCTTAAAACGTGAAGAAACGGTTATTTGTTTAATATTATTTGTTGGCAAATCATTCCACATCCTAGAAATGTAGACAAAAAACAAACGTGATGAATTTAAATAGTTATACGTAGGAATGATAAAATTAAGAGTTCTACGCGATTGTGCGAATTGCAACTTTTCGAAAAGATAGTAAGGTTGTTTAGTGTTTATTAACTTTTGCATAAATATCAAATTTCTTGCATCTAAGAAACGTGATAGTGACAGTGAGCAACCTAACACCAGTAAATTGTATTGTGTAATGTGGTCATATCTGCGAAGACCAAACACATACCGAACTGCATTGTTAAATGCAACTTGGATTTTGTGTTGAGATACTGAGTCCAACTTACAATACACAGTTTCAGAATAACATATCAGGGGCAAAATAAGAGTCTTTAGAAGTCTCAATCTAGTTTCTTGAGGAGTAAATGACGCCGATAACCATAATTTGCGGAGACCACCATAAATTCGACCAACAACATAATTTATATGGTTAATGCAGGATAAATTGCTGTTTAATTTGAAACCAAGGGTAGTTACGTTGCTTACAAATGATAATTTATTATGTGAAAGAAAAATAGGCGAGAGAGTTTCAATATCAAAGTTACTTTTGGAAATCAACATCAGTTGCGTTTTGGACTCATTTAAGGTAAGTCTATTTGTACGGGACCAGTCGTGTATTGCTATCAGATCCTCATTGATTCTACAAACCAAATCTTCATTGAGGCCAAGTGGTCGCGATAAATAAAACTGTACGTCATCTGCATATAGATGAACCGAAACACTTCTACATACTTTTGGTAAATCATTTACATACATACAGAAAAGTATCGGGCCCAAAATAGAGCCCTGTGGTACACCGGATTTAAGATTTTTGAGACCTGATTCTTTAGGCCCAATAACAACCTTCTGTAATCTATTGTTCAGGTAACTCTTGATTAGGTTGGCCGCTCTTTGAGTAAAACCAAAATAATGTCGTAACTTAGAGCACAAAATATCATGGTTGACCCTATCAAAAGCCTTTGAAAAGTCTAGCAGACACAGTATAGTTAGCTCACCTTGATCAAATTTGAGTCTTATATCATCCATAACTTTTATTTAGCCGTGGCACAACTATGGTTTTTTCTGAAACCTGACTGATAGGGATAAAGTCAGCCTTATTACCGTACCCGATCGGAGAATTCTCCGATCGGAGAAAATGTCCGATCGGAAGTTTTATTTCCTTCGCCGTATCCGATTCGTACATAAATTTGTGATGCGTACCGACGCACTTCTTTGTTGTTTTGTGAGTTAAAAAATATTTTTAGTTCCGACACTTTTTTGTTTCGGAGACAATCAGACGAAAACAGTAAATAACAAATCGCGATGCATCGCATGAAATCGCGAAACGTCGCTCTCAATTTGAAATTCCGACGCAGATTTCAAATTTTTTCGTAGATGTCTACGATTGACCTGTCCGAAAGTATACGGTGGTTGAAAATTCGTAGAAATTGAACGAATCGGAGAGAATTTGTCTCCGATCGGGTATGGTAATAAGGCCGAGTAACTCATTTCGATCAAGATGATCAACAACCTGTCCAACCATAACCTTCTCAAAGACCTTTGATAGACATGATAAAATGCTGACCGGCCTAAAATCATTGGGTAATAATGCTCTAGGTTTTTTTGCTATAATATTATTTATAATATTAGCAATGAAACAGAATTGGATAAATTTTCGATGATTTCCTAGTGATGGAAGATTTATCAAAACAAGGCTTTGCGAGTACATTTGAAGTGCGGATCCCGGAGACCAAGAGAGAAAACGGAGACAGAATCGTAAAAACCTTCGTTGAATTGCTTCCATCCTCAATATATGAACAGAGTAGTAAGGTGCCCAAACCACACAGCCGTACTCAAGAATGGGTCCCACAAACGAAATATAGAGTTTTGAGAACATATGGATCCTTAAAATCCCGAGAAAATCGCTTAATAAATCCGAGTGTTTTGTTGGCTCTTTTAATTATAAAGTCTAAGTGGTCATTAAAAGTAAGTTTAGAGTCTAAAATAATTCCAAGGTCAGAGAAGAGTGAAACTCTATTCAAAGGGTCCGAGCTAAATGTGTAGTCATATGTTATAGTCGTTTTTTTGCGTGTAAAGCTCATTACTTTACACTTGTCAATATTAAGAAAAAGTCTATTAATATTGCACCAATCCCTAAATCTTATTAAATCGTCTTGCAAAAGAGTACAGTCAGTTTCTAATCTTATTCTTTTGAAAAGTTTAATGTCATCGGCATAAATAAGAATATTTGAATTATGGACAGTTGAGACGACATCATTAATAAAAAGGATAAACAAGACAGGTCCTAAATGGCTACCTTGAGGTACACCTGAGTTAACAATAGTTATTTGAACAAACATTACGAAAAACTACACGATAATTTCTATTTTGTAGTTACGAAGAAATCCATTTAATAAATTGAGTATTGAAACCTAGTTTGTTTAATTTATTAATTAGGGTGTTGTGGCACAAATATATTTCAATTACATGAGCGTACTACAAATTAGCGGACAGGTTAATCTGCCGAAATCACTTGGTCGAAATATCCGTTTGTTAGCCGTTTCATCAAATTCTCTGTTTGAATTTTTTTTAAGAATGCAATACTTTTAACTACCTTAAGACTGCATTTCAAAAGATAAACAACGAACTGCATTTGTTCAATATCAACTTTCGTCGTTAGTTGAAATCTCAAATAAGTTATTTAAAAAAAAAACCTTCTGAAATCAAAAATCAATTTATTTTAACTGAAAAATACTTCACATTGACATCGACGTTTCCAATACAGTGATAGAAAACTGATCAAAAATTTCCCATGTTAAAATTTGTAATTCTTTACTCGACCCGTTTATTTCCGAGGGATCCGTAGGTACGTTTAAGTAACCTGGTGGCGCTCGGCACGGCAGGCAATAGCTCTGGCCGATCAGCAGGTTTATTTAAGGCCCCCTGTGGCACTACATGGCAGGTAATAGCTCTGGTGGATCAGCAGGTTTATTTAAGACCCCTGGTTGCACTAAACGTCAGGCAATAGCTCTGGTGCATCAGCAGGTTTATTTAAGGCCCCTGGTGGCATTACAAGGCAGGCAAATAGCTCTGGTGGATCTGCAAATTTATTTAAGGCCCCTGGTGGCACTAAACGGCAGGCAATTGCTCTGGTGATAAGGTTTATTTAAGGCCCTTGCCCCTGGTGGCACCACACAGCAGGTAATAGCTCTGATTGATCAGCAGGTTTATTTAAGGCCCCAGGTGGCACTAAACGGCAGGCAATAGCTCTGGTGGATCAGCAGGTGTATTTAAGGCCCCTAGTGGCACTGCACAGTAGGCAATAGCTCTGGTGGATCAGCAGGTTTATATAAGACCCCTGGTGGCACTAAACGACAGGCAATAACTCTGGTGCATCAGCAGGTTTATTTAAGGCCCCTGGTGGCATTACAAAGCAGGCAATAGCTCTGGTGGATCAGCAGGTTTATTTAAGGCCCCTGGTGGCACTAAACGGCAGGCAATAGCTTTGGTGATCAGAAGGTTTATTTAAGGCCCCTGGTGGCACTACACAGCAGGCAATAGCTCTGGTGGATTAGCAGGTTTATTTATGGCCGCTGGTGGCACTACACGACAGGCAATAGTTCTGGTGGATCAGCAGGTGTATTTAAGCGGTTCCTAGTGGCACTACACGGTAGGAAATAGCTCTGGTGGATCAGCAGGTATATTTAAGGCCCCTGGTGGCACTACACGGCAGGCAATAGCTCTGGTGGATCGGCAGGTATTTTTACGGCTCGTGGTGGCACGCAGCACGACAGGCAATAGCTCTGGTCGATCAGTAGGTATATTTAAGACCCCTGGTGGCCTTCAGGACAGAATTCCTTCAATATTAAAACCACTTACCACTGGTGGGGGCAGGTTTAATAAAGAAATGGCGGTTGCTTCACGGTCGGAACTCATGTCAATTTCCTTCATTATTAATCCGTTAACACTGGTGGGGGAAGCTTTAATATAAAAATGGCGGTCGGCGGCGGAAATGACCAAAAACACTCGATTCGAAACCCAAAGTTGAAATGACAACAAAAGTAGTGGTAGCGGTGATTTTACTACGAAAGTACTGACCCTCATATGAATTTTACTACTAAAACCGAGTGTGATTTACATCAATGCGAATGTTTAACTTTCCTGTGATTCGTTTTAATTTTCTTGTCATATATTCTATGGAGTAGTGAATGATATTGATGACGAATGCAGCAACTGTATGGGTAAATGAGTCATAAGAGGTATTTTTGCTTGTCCATTGTATGGTATCTATAAACTCAAGGCCAAATCCCTATGTACAGGCTGGAATTAGTTTTGCCTGAATTTATGTATTTTAATGCGAGCGTGAATTGTATGATGGCGAAATGCAAAAACTGGTCCATTTATTTGGTGTTTATTAGAAATTCGATATTGTGGTATAAGAGCATGTAACACTTCGTTACAGGATGTTGCGTTGATATTAACGAAAATTTGCAGCTTCCTTGTGATGGCTGAAGTAACTTTCCAGGTGCTGCATCCATTTAGCAGCACAGATTCAACATTTGTGCAAAACAGTCGTAGCTTCGTTCTTAAACTGAGAGAGTTATTCCTATCCATACTTTGGACAGCATAACAAACGCAGATTTTGCTTTGCCGATGCGGCAGATGATGTCTTGTGCAGTTCCGCCTTCGATGGAGACGATATTAAAAAGATATTGGAAGCGCTTCCACCTGTTTCAAACTAGAATTATTGATATTCGGCCCTATCGAGGTAACCGTCGGAGCGGAATTTTCTCCGATTTCCTTTGAATCGGAGACATTTTGCTTCGAGGTATTTCTCCGATCAGCTGATCGGAGATTTTCTCCGACTAAATTCAACGCATGCCGTTTGTATGCGATGCTCTGTGATGAAGTCCTTTTTTGGTTTTATTTTTGGCAGATACAAACACAATTTTCTCCGAAGTCCTCCGACAAGTTCTTGTTGCGGAAAATGCACAAAAATAGAGATGTGACTATGTACATATATTCGATAGTTTTGATTTGAAAATCGGTGCATCTAATAACTTTTTTAAGAAGGCTAAAACACACTGAAAAACTTACTTTTAATAAACAATAAATTCACTCTCCCAAAAATATTCTGTGCTTTTAAGTGGTTTTGAAGTTTATTTTATTTAAAGGTTATCGAAAAGATATCACATTTTCGATATATCGGTTAATTTTCACATCTCTAACAATTATATCCATATCGCAATGCGTTGTCACATTCCGGAAAAATTTCATCCGATGACAGCTACCTCGATCGGAAATTGAGTCTCCGAAGAAGGAAGCGTTACGGAGAAATCTCAGCTCCGACGGTTACCTCGATAGGGCCGATTGAAAGATTTCATCGATACTAAGATTTCAAGAAGAATTTCAATGGCTATAATTTGAAAAATAAATAGAGTGGTGCGACAGCTCTTGAACAGCCAAGGCCTAAGTGCCTTTACTCTCATCAACAATTCTCTGAGTGCGTGTGAAGAATTGAGGGGACCTACAATTTAACCCCGATTCCGAACGGCAAGGTTGAGAAGCACTTTTTTCATGACAGATTGATACTTTTGGAAGTTTTGTCAATTCTTCGCAAGAGGCAGTGCCCGTGAAAGATGAAATAAAAACTTTATGGGCACGAACCCACGACGTTCTGCTTAGCAACCAACGCACCTAACTACTAAGCCACGGACAGCTATAATTTGACTGTTCCTATAAGATGTGAAAATGTAAGTCAAAAGTCATATTGTCGGTCATTACGAAGCTCTCGCTCTTCAAAACAACGAAATTTAATCAGCGTTTGCATGGCCGATGAAAAAAGGGAAGAGGCGTAAGTGCAATCGGGCTTTTGTCAATTGGTTGGACAAATGTAGTTTTTAGTTTCTATTATCTCGAACTTGTACAAAAGAATGGAATGGCCTTAAAAGCTAGCGCAGACTTTGTGTAAACGTCTTCTTTTTTCTTTCATATTCTATTTTTGCTTCTAAAACTGTTGACATTTTGTTGAAATTTCGTCTACTCAGAGTTTTCTTTCCTTCGTTACCTATTATCCACATATTATAGGTTCAATGTCAGTTGATATTTTGTCTAACTTTTAAATTGTTTACTGTACAAAACTTCAGTTTGCTAAGATTTTTAAACCGTTCTCTTTCTTGCAGATCATCTTTCCCTTGGTCTTTTCAAATATGCTCGGAAAGGTTGATATTGAAGCCAACGTCGCCGGTGGCGGTCCATCTGGACAAGCAGGTGCTATTCGCTGGGGTATTGCAATGTGTTTAAGAAGTTTTGTCGATCAAGATATGATTGAGGAGATGCGATTAGGTAAGCATAATTGAATTGAGCACGTTAGTTCGGGGTATTCTTTGAAGTACCAATATCCTCTATTTTTTTTTAGCTGGATTACTAACTCGTGACTACCGTCGTCGTGAGAGGAAGAAGTTTGGACAAGAAGGAGCTCGCAGAAAGTATACCTGGAAGAAACGTTAAACTCGAAATACGTTATAGCTATCCTGCACACACAAATAAATAAAGTTATCGTTTTATTACTCTGTGTATCTTAATTTTAATTTTACATTTTCGTCAATGGCTTTAAACCGAGTAGTCTCATTCCACATCCCAAAACTTCACGTGCCATTTTAAATAAAAGCATTCGGCTGGTTTGAATTTCCGCTGATGGTTCGCCTTTGATTTTGAGAAGTTTCAACGCTCGGCTTGTGCAATTACTAAAAAAGAACACTTCATTAGAAAGACGAAATGAAACGGAAAAAAACCGTATAATTACCAAAGTGAGAATAAATATGTAACAAGTACACAAGCCTCAAGACTATCAGCAGCTCTAAGGATAGATTGATCAAATCGAGCTATTTGAAAGATAAGTTCCAAGGCAACTGGTTCTTGTAATAAATTTACATTTGGACGCTCAGCAATTTGTATGTGAGACATATTGTCCAAGAGACTGGATAATCGGCAGTGGGTATATTGTAATTTAATGCCTGTGTCACCGTTCGTTTGTAAGGCATTGTTCCAATCAAAATCGTAGTCTCTTTGACGACGTTGTTTAAGATCGTTAATTATCACAGCCGAAACACCAAGAACATCGGTGACACTCGAATCCAACGATGCAATGTTGATTTTTGTTGCTTAAAATGAAAAATTGCCACAATTATAAATAAATGGTGATGCAGACAAAAAATAGCAAGCTAAATATCAATTAATCAACAAAACGTTTATTGTTTAAATGACGTTATTTGTAATCAATCAAGGTATGGTACAAAAGAGAACAACGTTTTGAAACAGGCTCATATTTAAAAATATCTATTAATGTGGTTGGGTGTTGTAGGATCTGGGGGCATAATTATGCTGTATCTTTTTTCCTACACACCAAGTGCTTACTTCACCTCCAAGTGGTAACCACCGTACTGGTTATATCACTAGATATAACTTGCGAAACTTGTAAGCGCGAGAGCAAAGCAGAGAAACAGAAGCACTTAAAATACGGCCCTACAAATTTGGAGGTTAGTGCGAGGAATTAACAACCCCTCCTCCCTCCACAGTAAAAAACTTGAAAGTTATGAGAGAGATAATAGGCAGAGCTTCGGAAAATGACCCCCCTCTTAAGGTAACCAGACCCGGAACGACAACGGACTACGCATTGAGAGTTTTTACCTGGAATGTAAGAACACTCTTCACACCAGGTGCAACTCAAAACTTGAATCTGTCCTCTCGCAGTATAAGGCAGACATTACTGCGATCCAGGAAATACGATGGATAGATTCAGGGACAATGAAAAGAAAAAATTGCGACATTTATTACAGCTGTCATCAAAGAGTGCACATATTTGGATGCGGATTCGTCGTGGGAAATCGGCTTAGATCGAAAGTCATGGATTTCAAGCCAATTAGTGATCGGCTGGCTGTAATCCGCATAAATTAATTAATTAATTAATAGAGTGGCGCGACAGCTCTTGAAGAGCCAAGGCGTAAGTGGCTTACTCTCATCAACAATTCTCTGAGTGCGTGTGAAGAATTGTGGGGACCTACAATTTAACGCCGGTTCCGAACGGCAAAGTTGAGAAGCACTTTTTCATGACAGATTGATACTCTACTCAGGTCTTCGCTAGAGGCAGTACCCGTGAAAGATGAAATAAAAACTTAGCCTGAGTAGGACTCGAACCAGAGATGTTCTGCTTAGCAGCCAACGCACTTACCAACTAAGCTACGGGCAACTGCATAAATGCCACACTACAAAACATCAGTACAATATGTGCACACGCCCCTACAGATGATGCTGAGGAGTCTAGCAAGGAGGTTTTTTACGACCTCCGACGTCAATATCGTACTCGGAGACTTCAATTCAAAAACCGGGAAGGAAGACATCTTTGGCGGATTAGTTGGAAAGCACAGCCTCAACGAAGTTACAACAGATAACGGCTTCCGACTAATCGACTTTGCTGCAGCTCATTATACGGTGATAAGCAGCACCAGGTTTCCAAGACCTGGCGATCTCCGGATAGTCGAGCTACTAATCAAATCGACCATGTGCTATAGCCCAAGGCACGCATCCAACATCTTGAAGTGCAAATGTCGACTCTGACCACTTTCTGGTAGTGGCTAAGTTTAGAGCTCGATTATCAAACGACAAAAAAACATGTGCGGCCCAAAGAAAGAAGTTCAACATCAGAATGCCAGAGACTACAGTGACTACAGCGCCTGAGTGAATGACTCTCCGCCGCCGTCCTCCCAAGTACCTTAGAGTCAACACCTTGTGGAACCAATATCGCGAAATAAATACAAATGTAGCCGAGACTACCATAGGTTACCAGCCACCCCCGAAAAAGACGTTATTGAAAACAGAGACTGAATATGCACGTTTGCAGATGCTGCAACAGAAAACAAAAGAGAAACGAGAAAAAGACCCTGCGAAAGTTTTTAAAGAGTCCACGAACAACACCCGACGTTTCTTTAAAAGGTCAAAGCAATTAGCTTTTGGTTTCATAACTGGGACACACGCTCTTCGGAACAATGAAGGGAATCTAGTCACCGAAGCACAGCGAATTGTGGATGTTTTCAAGCAGCACTTCCAACAGCTACTGAATGCGCATAATATCGAGCGATCTAATGACGAAAGAGAAGCAAGACCAGTCAATGAAGACCCAGTCCCAGCCCCCAGCACAGAAGAGGTAGAAAGAGTCATCCAAAAGCTAAAAAATAACAAGTCCGCCGGGTCGAAGGTATGCACCTGCGGAACTCTTTAAATACGGAGGAGGTGTTTTGATGAACTGCATGCACCAGGTCATCAACAAAGTGTGGGAGGAAGAATGCATGTCCACTGACTGGTCTATAAGCTCCATATAACCCATCTACTAATAAGGCGATCCGATGTCATGCAAAATCTACCGAGGCATATCCCTGCTTAATGATGCATACAAAGTCCTATCCAACGTACTGTGTGAGCGTCTTAAACCGTTCTGCAACACAATAATTGGCACGCACCAGTGTGGCTTTAGGCCAGCCCGCACACCGATAGACCAAATAATCACACTGAGCCAAATCCTGGAAAAGACCAACGAATTTCAAGTCGAAACCCACCATCTTTCCACCGACTTCAAAGCTGCTTATGATAGCATCAACCGCCAAGAGCTTATGATGGGGATGTCTGAATTCGGGATCTCGATCAAACTGATCCAGCTGTGCCGCATTATACTAAACAATACGCAGTGCAGTGTGCAAATGGATAGCAGCTCATCCGAGTTGTTTCAAACATGCGCAAGGCTTAGACAAGGAGATGTGCTGTCATGTGATTTCTTCAACATAGTCCTGGAGCAGATAGTGCGCAAGGCAGGTGTGGGCACGGAAAACTCTATCTTCAACAAATCCACCCAGTTCCTACGCTATGTGGACGACATTTACATCATAAGTCGATCCAAGAGAGCTGTTCTTGAGGCCTTCACAGCGATTGAAGAACAGGCGAAACTCGTTGGTCTTGAACTGAATGAGGACAAAGTACATGCTACCAACAAACAAAGCAACATCTGTCCACCGCCTAGGGCAAAACGTCACTGTTGGTAGCAGCAATTTCGAGGTAGTTAAGGAGTAGGAGTTCACCTGCCTTGGAACAAACATCAATCCTACAAACGACACCTTCGTGTAGATCCGACGATGAATTACCCTAACGAACCGCTGGTGCTTCGGTTTGGCAAAACAACTGGGTTCAAAACTCCACTCGAAAGACAAACTGTTTGCTATACAAAACTTTGATTGTACCAGTCTTACTCTACGGCGGCGCCGAGTGTTGGATGATAAGTAAAAAAGGGGAATTGATACTGGGCACTTTCGAAAGAAGACTTCTTCGACGGATTTTCGGTCCCGTATGCGACGATGGCGAATGGAGAAGGTTAAACCGCGAACTGTACGAGCTGTACCAAGGTGTGGATGTAGGCCAGAAAACCAAGAAAAGACGACTACATTGGGTCGGCCACATCGAGCGAATGGACGACAACGCTCCAGCCAAGAGTCTTCTCATCACAGCCCCCAGGTTCGAGACGACAAGAAAGACCGAACCTAAGGTACAAGAACCAAGTGACTGCGGATGCCAGAGCGCTTGGTTTAAACGACTGGAGAGTGCATGCGAGGGACCGTTCCCGATGGAAGTCTGCAGTATCTCAGCCTGAGATCCTTCATGGATTGTGAACCGGATAAGTAAGTAAGTATCATGCCAGAGACACAGTGAGTGCTTTAGGAAGAAAGGAAAGGTTTGCTTTTTGTTATTACCAATAGTTAAGAACTGGAAAACACATGATATTGATGACGAATAGATGATTGAGTAAGCAACTTATACTCACTTGGACTCTGTAATTGTTTCTCCATCATAATATCTCTTGCCTCGTTGAGCAAATCCTTCAAGAATACCGCTTTTCCTGATCTCGTACTCATACCACGTATCCTGCCAAATTTTATGTGTTTTGATTTCCTTGCAATTTCAGGATCTATTTCGTTCATAACGGTAAATAGCGCATCAAAATGATCCGTTTGAGCATTATCGACTACATAGAAAATCTTTTCAAAACGAAAACGTTCAAATCGATCTAGCAGTGCTGCAATATCACGCACAAGATACAAGGTTGAACCATCGCTTTTAATGACCGGAACCCGACGCTGTCCAACATTGACAATCTTTCGACCATCGTGTTCGTCATGAATCAAATTTTTGTCTTGCAATAGCCCAACAACTGAACTAACCGCCTTCTGACTGTATTGCGATTCCCAGTCGTATACATCGAATTCTACTCCGAGTCGATGGTAAACACCTTCCAGCTCTGCAATGGTATAAGCTCTATACTTTTCCCATTGCAACTGCATTTCGGGTGCAATTTCATTCTCCAAGTCAGTGAAATGTTTTCTAGCTCTGGCTATTATATTGGGATCGTTTTTAGCTTCTGAATTTGACCGGACATATGCCTTGTAGAGGTTTTCTATAGGACTAACACGCATTTGTTCGTCGCTAAGATTTTCCAATTCAACACCAACATGCAGCATTCCCAGCTGTGTACCCCAATCACCGAGGTAATTTAACTTAACAACGTCATGACCCAAGTGTTTATAGAGATTACCCAGCACATTGCCGATTATCGTCGATCGCAAGTGGCCTACATGAAATGGCTTTGCTATGTTTGGTGAGCTAAAATCAAGGACTACACATCCTTTGGGTTGCGTTACTAAAGGAGAAGCAAAATTCAGACTAAGTACATCATTTATGAAAGCTGATTGGTTAAGTTTAAAAGAAATGCCTGTTTTCTTGTTGTCGGCCGATGCCACTGGAATCACACGTTCGACAATTTCTTTTGAAATTGGAGAATTGTCTAGGTTTTGAACTAATTCTTTGGCTGGTTTTTCGGTGATTGCAATGAGATCAGCAGGTGATAACAGCAGTTCGGGTTGTGCGGCATTTTTGAGAGATATCGGAAGCTGGAGGCGGACGGCAATTACATCTTGTAAATCGGTTCTTTTTATTATTTGGCATATCTATTCATAACAATTTCAAACCATAATTTTCAGATAATGACGAAAAAAGTTTAATTAATAATTTTACAAAATTAGAAATACCTTTTTGCTGATAGTTTTTCGAATTCTTGAAGACATTTTTCACGTCACGGCTCTCAGCCACAGGGATCAGCTGTTGTGTTTGTGTCAGTTGAAAAAAGATTTGTTGTTCAATTTCTTTCAACTTGGTTCTTGGAGACAACTCAGTTGAATTGTAAAAGCTGTGTTCACAAAGTTGGCTTATCGGCAATGTCATAAAAAATCATAAGAAAATATTTAGTTTTGTATTTTTTGTATCGTTTTGTATTTTTGTATTTTTTGTATTTTTTGTATTTTTGTATTCTTTTTTAACTATTTATTTTGTTTATATAATTAAAAAAATTCAAAAAATGTACAATTTAGATCTAACTGTTGAACCAGTTCAGAATACAATATTTTTGAACATCTACCATGATTTGGTGAAGCAATTGCTTAAGCAAACATATTTCACGGAAACCGAACTGTTTTGCATTCTGATGATTTATCATAAATTTGTTGTCTTGAATGGACCCAAAGCAAAGGAGATGACCAAAATGCAGTTTTATCATTTTTATGAAGACGTGTTCGAGATTCATGATAGAAGCATTATTGAAAGGATTGTGGTTTTGCTTGCAGGCGATTCTATTTACATATCGTCAACTGCATGGGTTAAGTTGTTTGCGGTTATTATGTCCGATTCTTTGGAAGAAAAAATGAAGTTTGTCTTCAGTGTGAGTTTTTTTCTCATCTATTTAATCGGTCCAAGTTTAAGAAAACAAAAATAGGTATATAATTTGCATGCAACAAACTTTTTGAGTCGAGAGGTGGTAACAACGTTTGTTGAGGATTTTTTCGAAGGAGAGGATGAAGATTTATCTGAGGAAAATACTAAGGTTCGACTCAATACAATTGATGGGTTCTTTAAATTAAATATTTTATTTTACAGGATATGGTTGATTTGCTGTTTAAGAAATTTGACCTCGACCGCGATAATTTAATTTCATATGAAGACTATGCAGCAGTTGTAAGAAAGACTCCCATGCTTTTGGAATTTTTGGGACCATGTCTACCGTCTTATAATGCTTTGACAGTGACAGCATACTGCACGGATGTTTCAACAAAAATGACTCACCTGAAATCATGTCTAAATCATGTCACTTAAGGGGAATTCGTATTTGTAAAGATAAAATTTGGAACCAATGTTTTGTGTTCTCTTTTTTTAATGTCGACTCCAAAGGAACAAGGGTCAAGTTAAGAAGCATTTTTAATTGGCAGATTGTTAAACTTGAGAGTTTTATCACTTATCCTCAAATATTATCCATTTAGGCCATTTCCATCCACCTAACAACATCTCACTGAGATCTCGGAGATTTTTCAAGTGGAACACAAAATCTCAGCTGATTCTATTTCTCACTCAGCTATTTTGACATGGCTGACATATGTGCAACAACAATTTGTAAAGGGCAAAACAGATGTGCAGAATTGCTGCGCAGCAAAATTAATTCATTGCAGCCAAAGTTGAAAAACAAAAATTTACAAATAATTGCTATCTGGCACTACTCATAAGTTCATAAATGTCAACATGCAGCAGTAGAGACATAAGAGTGTGTAAATTTTTGCGTGCTGCATGGAAATACTGCACGTCTGTTTTAGCCTTAATGCAAGATTCGCGTTCATAAATGAAGATAAATTGTATTATGTTTGCAGTATAGCAGTCAGGCAGTGTGTTAATAAAAACAAACTTACAGCTAAACTGCGATCAAGTCTGCAGTCGTTTTATTTCTGTTGCCGCTCTGCAGAAAAATGTCGGAACATAATGAATAAGTAAAATAATTGAATTTTTATTAAATTTTTGACAAAAATAAAATATTTTTGTAATGTCGTTTTCAATTGGCAATCTGGAAGTGAAAAAAAGCATTCTGAATGCGTTCAATTGGGCAAAAGTGACAGTTGTGATTCTGAAAAGAAGAGAATTTCCCTTCTGGTTTTAAAAACAGAACCAGAAGCAGAATCACTCACACATTCATAAATGTTTGCAGCACAAAAACAAAATGAAATTTGGCGCGAATACACAAATATCATACTCAACCAATACATTCTCACCAAACTTCAGATTCTACGGAATAAAAAAAAACTGTTCAATTGGGATTCCGAATCGAAGAACAATTCCGGATTGCCAATTAAAAACGCCATAAGGCCCGGTGCACACACGCGATTTTTACCGCGGCGATATCGCTTTTACGACATAAGGTACTCACAATCAAATGAAGTGGTGCACACACACTTGCGATATCGCAGCGACACTTCTGCGACATTTCTGCGGTAAAATGTCGCAAAAGTTTCTGCGATATCGCGGCGACAAAAATCGCATTTGTGTCTTGTTTTACATTAGGCCCGGTGCACACACGCGATTTTTACCGCGGCGATATCGCTTTTACGACATAAGGTACTCACAATCAAGTGGAGTGGTGCACACACACTTGCGATATCGCAGCGACACTTCTGCGACATTTCTGCGGTAAAATGTCGCAAAAGTTTCTGCGATATCGCGGCGACAAAAATCGCATTTGTGTCTTGTTTTACATTGTTTTCTATTGTGCAGTGCACACATGCGATTTTTACCGCGAGTTTTGATCAAATTGAAAGGGAACATATGGATGATTTTGATGCTGGTTTCTATTTATTTGATTTTTATTTTGATTTTTGGTGAAACTTTGACCGCCAACTCATCAAAAGATTTTACACTCATTCCAAAATTGTTAAAAAAATGTTCAGGATTTTGTCTTTTATTTTGAAACGATGAACAAAATAGTCCTTTTGTTAGCCATTAACGTCAGTGACGTCGTTTCCTTTTATTAAGAACATAATTTTTATGCACGAGGTACGCGAAAACATTTTTTTTCCTGTAAACCTCCATTGTTTAAATACGAACTCGAAGTAAAGATTGAAACCTGCAGTAAAATGTCGCAAGTGTGCACTGAATAGATATCGCCGCGACAAAAATCGCGTGTGTGCACCGGGCCTAACAGTTCTTCTGGCGATGGAATAGCAACTTGCAGCTAGCCGCCAAAAAAAGGTTGTTTTGTAGGGAAAATGTTAAACGGAAATAAAAACCGTTTTGCCCTTGTTTGTCCACAGTCAAGAAAACATTCAAAAAACAAACAAAGACCACATTCATAAGAATTATAAATTATGTTTGTCTTGGACGCTTTCAAAATTTATTCCATTCAAAACATTTAAAATTAGTCCTTATACAACATTTTTAATGGACATTTAAAAAAAAAATTGTTCATTCATTCATTCTTTATTTATGAACAGTTTTTTGATATTGTATAGCTGCCGCATTCTTGCAGCAGTTTTTCTGTTCATAAATGCATTGAACGAATTTTTTCGGCAGAGCATGAGCAACTACGTTGCATTTATGAACTCACGGATAGTTGACACTGTGTTGACAGTACGTGTTATTTTAAATTGTCAGTTTGGCATATCAAATTTGATCGCGGATAATCATTGAATAATGTGGCTTTTCTTACAACCCAAGAATTGATCCGTGACGTAAAAGTGGCATTTTTCCCCCCTTAAACGCATTTCTTTCACAAAGTAATTGAATTTTTCGCTCGAAGAATTGATTTCTCTCAAATCACTTTTTGGAGACGGATTTACACCGTGCCAACTAAAAAAGTTACAAGGGTCAAAAAGTCACGAAATTAACTTTTTCGCAAATATCTTGCGACCTATGTACAAATAAAAATTGGTCGTGAAATTATCTACAACGCTGGCCGTAATTAAGGTGTATACAAAAATACATCTCATTATACTCTGTCCGATAAATTGGCAGTACAGGGAAGATAGGGATATCTGCATTTCGTTCGCACTCTTTTCCTACCCATAAGTACTTTTCTCAAAAAAGCTCTTACAGGGTTGCCGTAATGCGCATTTTGAATTCGAAAAAGCTAAATGAAATAACTGCAGGGTTGCCATTCTTTTTTACATTGATTATCATTTCGTTTTTTTATTATAGGTACCTATATGAAAATGAAATAAAATTTATCTTTTTCCACACCATCAATTTTAGTTCTGCGACCAGATTGGTTTTTCTTTTTTGGTGGTGAGTTGTGGCCTTTGGTGCTATTTTCCTTTAGAAGTCTGTACACTGTTCGTTCAGATACAGAAAATATATCAACAACCTGCTTTACAGCCTCGGTTCTACTTTGCAGGTTCTTACAAATTGCTTTTGT
The DNA here is from genome assembly GCA_943590905.1 of Sphaerophoria taeniata. NCBI lineage: Eukaryota > Metazoa > Arthropoda > Insecta > Diptera > Syrphidae > Sphaerophoria > Sphaerophoria taeniata. Next base: position 133,647,243 of record OX016540.1, read on the forward strand.
CGCCTCAACTATCTCTTTTTTTTCGGCACTCAAGTCCTTTGAGCATTTTGATGTTGAAGCCATTTTAAATTCGCACAACACAACAAAAGCGAAAGCAACAGCAATAAAACACAAACAACACAACAACACAACAAAAGCACAACAAGAAAAAACAAACCACACAACAATAGAACAACAAAAGCACAATAATATTATCACAACAATGCACAAAAATAACTCGCAAAATCAACAAAGCTACCGCCCGGAACGAGAATCTACGCAAATAATATTCTTCCTCAAATAAATTGGCTTTGATTTTTATAACTACATTTTAACTGATTTGCAAAACTTTAAAAGAAATGCAAAAGTCAAACACAACTCGATAACACTCATCGTTAAGAAAGCTCTCAAAGCAAAAGCTCCTCAACCAGAGACAAAAGGAGATCGGAAACTGACTTACGTTTTACCCTCCGGATACCGCAAATTTTATATTACCGTTACTCGTGTATGTGAATAAATGAGAAAAAACAGCAACAAAAATCAGGTGGTATGTCGAAGTTTACTGAGATAGTATTGGTAAAAACACGCATACTCTTGCAGTAAACTTTGACCGCAGCTTGTAGGCATTGTCATTTTGACAGCTTGGTTTCCCATCTCCCTTTTAACTCATCTGTGTCCTCAACAGAAATCCATTGAAAAAGTAAGAAAAATATACGAAATGAGTCAGTGATCACTTATACCATGATTGGAAACTTTGCTGTCAAAGTGACATTTGCCTACAAGCTGAGGGAGCAGGTTAGCTGAAACAGTATGCGTGTAATACAAACTTAAGGAGCAGGTTAGCTGTAAGAGTATGCGTGTTTTTGTAATAAAGATACAGTTGCCTACATAATAAAAAGCAAGTTAGATGCAAGAGTATGTGTGCATGAAAAAAATAACTTTTGCGGTATTTGGAGGGTAAAACTTAGATAGGTTTCCAATCTTGTTATAAAGTGATCACTGAAATGAGTTACGAAAAAGAAAAAGGCAACTCTGTATCAGTGTTCCCAGGTTTTCAAAAATAAAATCCCCCTTTTTTAACACCAAAACACTTATTTTTCCCCTTGAACGAAAAAAAAATCCCTAATTTTCCCCGAAAAAAGTGACTAATACCCAATTTCATAAACAAACACTTAAAGTACTTTTAGCAAAAATCTTTTTAAATCTTATCAGACCCTTAAAACTTTAGAGTTTCACCAACTTGAAATGGGAAATTTCAGGGAAATTTTTGTCAAAATTGACATCCTCATGAAAATTATGTGAGAAAAAATGAGAAAGCGCTATATTCACTTTTTAAAATATTCAATGACACTTTTAAAATTTAATGAGTCAAAAATTGCCATTTAGGCCGTGTGTGAATTGCGTTAAAATGTGTATTAAAACTTGACGTTTGGTTAAAACTTGACACTAGCGTGGTGAATAAAATGGATTAAAATTTATCACAGATGAGTTAAAAGGGAGATGGGAAACCAAGCTGTCAAAATGACAATGCCTACAAGCTGCGGTCAAAGTTTACTGCAAGAGTATGCGTGTTTTTACCAATACTATCTCAGTAAACTTCGACATACCACCTGATTTTTGTTGCTGTTTTTTCTCATTTATTCACATACACGAGTAACGGTAAAATAAAATTTGCGGTATCCGGAGGGTAAAACGTAAGTCAGTTTCCGATCTCCTTTTGTCTCTGAAATTTATCCTGCTTTGGAGCAGGATAAATCACTGATCTCTATTATAACTGGATAGTGGATAGGAACAAAATTTTGACTCCCATAGAAGACTGTTATAATTGTAAAGGTACCATCCAGGTATAACAGTTATACCACAATATAACACATCCCCACTGACAGCTGAAAAAAAACATAAATACGGATGTGCTGCGGATTTTTAATTGTTATTTATTTATCAGGGACAAATTCAGTTCCATATTGTCGGAAATTCGTTGTCTCAACCAGTTGAAAAGCAGACTATGTTATAGCTTCTGGGTAAGTTGAATTAATTGATGTCTACCAGACCACGAAACTCATTCCCCTTCTTTCATAGGTCTTCACAGTGTATTTGCTCATCAATTGGTCAAAATGCCTCACGAATACATCAGCCAATTGGCCTTCGACACCAAGCACAAAACCCTGGCTCTTATGGAGGATAACCAGCCAATTGGTGGCATTTGTTTTAGACCATTCCCCACTCAGGGTTTCACCGAGATCGTATGCTGTGCTGTGACCGGCAGCAAACAAGAAGAAGGCTACGGATCGCACCTGATGAATCACCTCAAAGACTACAGCATTCGGCGAGGTCTGCGGCATTTCCTCACCTACGCCGATGAGTTTGCAATTGGCTACTTCAAGAAACAAGGCTTCTTCAAGGACATCAAACTGGCCCGACCCATTTATGCTGGCTATATCAAAGAATACGACGTCGCCTTTCTAATGCATTGCGAATTATTATCGTTGCGCGAATTCAGTTGAACGATATTTCCAGGCTAAGATGAGAGAAATTGGCTTGTGGGACAAATGAAACGATGTAGATGTAGAGGCGAGAAGCGCAGAAGGTGATCTTACTGATTCTAATTTAAGTTAAAATAAAGTTGAAATGAATTTAATGATGAATGTCAAAGTTAAAACAAAAAATTAAAGAAAAGTGAAACTGAAATGAACTCATTGGTATTTTTATCATTATTTTTCTATGTAGTTCTTGATAGTCTATTGGAAATCCTGATTGCGCTGTTTGGAACCGCAATGAATGCTTTGCTAAAAAGGGAAAAGAATTTCACATTTTAATACATTTGTACTTTTTTATTAAATAATTTGAAAAATGAGATTCTTTCTGAGATCATATTTATAATAATAATAAGTGTTCATCATGTAGCCACCGAGGATTTACGTCGCAATAGAAATCATAAAACTCTTGGAAAAAATCTATGTCGGTGGAATGGTGTACCGAATCAATATCTGGCTCTGGACATGTATATTCCATCAGTGGATCTAGAAAGTCCCTCAAGTCCGGAGTAGGAGCTTTGACATTCGTATACTTCTTACGGATTGATGGTCTTTTCTTCGGAAGCAAGATCGAGTCGTTTACATTGATTGAAATGAGATCACGGAATATAACCTTGTCAGGAGGAAAGTTGAGCCTTTTTGAGATCTGTAAGGCAGGGAAAAATAAATTAGATTAGCCGAAAGTCCTATTAAAAACTAACCTTTGGGATAACAATTGCTTTTGATCGTGGAGAAAGTGCATCCAAGCTCCACAAAGTTCGCATTGGCTATCTGTTCAGTAGCAGGGATTGCATTATTTTTCTATGTAGTTCTTGATAGTCTATTGGAAATCCTGATTGCGCTGTTTGGAACCGCAATGAATGCTTTGCTAAAAAGGGAAAAGAATTTCACATTTTAATACATTTGTACTTTTTTATTAAATAATTTGAAAAATGAGATTCTTTCTGAGATCATATTTATAATAATAATAAGTGTTCATCATGTAGCCACCGAGGATTTACGTCGCAATAGAAATCATAAAACTCTTGGAAAAAATCTATGTCGGTGGAATGGTGTACCGAATCAATATCTGGCTCTGGACATGTATATTCCATCAGTGGATCTAGAAAGTCCCTCAAGTCCGGAGTAGGAGCTTTGACATTCGTATACTTCTTACGGATTGATGGTCTTTTCTTCGGAAGCAAGATCGAGTCGTTTACATTGATTGAAATGAGATCACGGAATATAACCTTGTCAGGAGGAAAGTTGAGCCTTTTTGAGATCTGTAAGGCAGGGAAAAATAAATTAGATTAGCCGAAAGTCCTATTAAAAACTAACCTTTGGGATAACAATTGCTTTTGATCGTGGAGAAAGTGCATCCAAGCTCCACAAAGTTCGCATTGGCTATCTGTTCAGTAGCAGGGATTGCATTTGTCGGTTCAATTCGAGAATTGTGTTCAAAACAGGCTCACCGTAACTGCCATTGTTTTCTTTGTTTGCTCTCTTTGTAGATGCGATTGGTTGCTTCTTCACCCGAATCGGTCTCGGAAACGGGATGTCGAATCACTAGGCATTCGGTGCATTTGTTCACTGGAATTGTACAACAACGACGAACTTCGATGTTGGATACGGTTTTGCCGCTGTCTTTGGAATGTTTGTTGGTGTTTTTGGACATGTTTTATTTATGTTTGGAATTATTTTAAATAGGATAGATGCACTGATCTCTATTATTCCAGAAGTTTAAACGCTCCAAGATAATGTCCATACTCGAAAGATTTTTGAATTGAATGTTATCTTTGTATTCTATATACAAAGATGTTATTTTGTTAATTTTTTTTTTGCTGTGAATCTCACAAACAAACAGAACGTAAATAATTATTGCAAACGTCACTTTTTTTTGTTGAATATAGAGAGATGATATAAAGAGATGCACAAGTGTAAGAGTACCATGTCAAAATCAATAGGAGTCAAAAAAAGTGTTATAATTTGTATGGAATCCACTATCCAGTTATTATAGAGATCAGTGGGATAAATGGGTTAAAATTTTGACGTGTATTTTTTTCTCATGAATGATAGAGAAGTTTGCTTCTGTTTTGTTGTTTTGTTCTATTCCTCTCCGTTTTATTTAGTTCTTTGTTATGACTTATGACTATTTAAAAATTGCTTTGATATTTCAATAAAATAAATAAAATTCTATGAATTCATAATATTAGCTGTGTTTTTTTTATTCCTATGATCTGATCCGGATCAGATCAAGAAAATAAAACAGCTTCTATCATCAATTTACTTATTACTTCACATTTGGCAGCTGTTTGAAATTTATTCATTCTGTCAATACAAAGGAGTTGCCCTACGATAGTTTTGTTGAATGTGAAAAATCATTTTTTCAAAAATATACAGCTTTTGCTATGTAATTGAAAAATATCTCATTCCCGGATAATAAATTTGTGAAAGTGGCAGCACAGTTTTTATTGAAAATATACGCCAACATTTCAACTTGTGTGCGGAAGAAGAACTAATTTTTGGATCACAAAAATTGATCCAAGTAAAAAGTAGGATTTCGTTTTTTTGTTGTTTCACATATAAATCAATGATCTGATCTGGATCATTGTGATAATAAAACACAGCTATTTTCAAATCGAAAAACGAAATTATTGTTTTTTCTTTTGAGAATTATAACAGATGTCAGCTCTGAAAACATGTTTTGCAGTGTTACCAGATGGAAGGAACCAATCATCCAAAAAGGGAAATTTTTGTTTGAAGATATCTTACTGTTGACTCAAATTATCAAATTACCAGTGCAAAATCGAGAAAAATGAATATAACAGAGTTTGTTTGTTATCTTAAGTGGCTTTTCCTGAAATTTATTGCTAAAATTTTGGTTTTGTACACAAAATTATTTTACCTAGGTGGATAAAAACATTTTTTGTTGAGGGAAATTTCCTAGTTTTACGCAGAAATGTTGGTTAAAAATATCCCTTTTAACGCAATTCACACAGCAAATGGCTAAATTTGACCCCATTTTCAATCAAACGTCAAATTTTAACCAAACGTCAAGTTTTAATACACATTTTAACGCAATTCACACACGGCCTTAGATTTAAAAAGTGTCTAAACGCTTGGTGAAACCAAAAAATCTCATTTTACGGTTTAAAAGCCTGTTTATTGTTTAAAAGTTGTTCATGAAATCGGGCATAAGATTTCCATGTAATTTTTATAAAATTTTATTGTTTTATTTATTTTTATTTTTTCATACATATTCATACAAAAAGAAAAGCAATTCAAAAAGGGGATTTCAGTATGAAAAAAACATTATTTTTTTTATGGGTCCCATCACAATGGAGTTGAATAAATAATAACTTAGGCCGTGTGCGAATTGGATGAATTGTGGTTAAAAAATAAAAATGGATGAATTTTTAACCACTACTGTCATTTTTTAACCTGCTCAGCAGCTAGTCAAATTATGCGAAGTGTCAAAATTTAACCAAACGTCAAGTTTTAACCCATTTTTAACTGAATTCGCACACGGCCTTAAAGAAATACAATTCAAAAAGGTCACTAAAGTTTATAAATACATTGGCGCAAAATTATAGTCCGATTTTAAGAAAATTTAGTGTGATACTAGCTTAAAATGACATTTGAGTCATGACTAAAACGTCATTTTAAGGTAGTATCACACTCAAACTGTTCATTAGCGGACTATAATTTTGCGCCATTAATTCTTTGTATAAGTTGAAGAAATATATCAAGTACAAAAAGTAAATAAATAAATAGAGTGGCACGACAGCTCTTGAAGAGCCAAGGCCTACGTGGCTTTTTCTCATCAACAATTTTCTGAGGGCGTGTGAAGAATTGAGGGGACCTACAATTTAACGCCAATTCTGAACGGCAGAGTTGAGAAGCACTTTTTCATGACACATTGATACTCTTGGAAGATTTATCAGGTCTTCGCAAGAGGCAGTGCCCGTGAAAGAAAAACTTGGCCTGAGTAGCACTCGAACCAACGACGTTCTGCTTAGCAGCCAACGCACTTACCAACTAAGCTTCGGGCAACTGCATTCATAATTTAAAATAAATAAATAAATGTTTTATCACATATGAGCTTATGTTATTATTTGTACATGGAATTGTTATGTACTGCAGACAATCTTTTTCAGCAACAAATTCATAGCAACTATCTCTTTTAAGTAGAGCTTTAGTTCGCAATATTCCACTTAAGGTTGAATTAGATGTCTTATTACGAAGTTTTGTGAAGCGTTGCATGGGCCATTTTCTTGTGTATGAAGTCCTAAGGCTATTGACAATTTCGAAAAAATGTTTTGATTTCATTAAAGTTTTAAGCTGTTTTCCCCTTTTTGGGATTTTTTCCCCTTACTTATTCCCGTCCCCTTTTTTCCCCTCAACCTGGGAACACTGCTCTGAATATGTGTGATTCAATGAGGGTTGAAAAGCAGCAGAGAACGATCAGTGCATGCTCAAGTGTGTGCCAGGCAGGTCGTTGTGGGTTCTGCGTCGGATGCCATCAAAAATTCATGGGTGTTTTATAAAACTTTTAACAGGAGTTCCCTTCAATTGGGTATGGTGTAGAGAACAGCGCGCCACTGATTTTTAAAAAGCTCTCCCATAAGGCCTGTACTGCCAATTTTTATCGGACAGAGTATAGGAATTTTGCGGCAGATAAAACCTAAAATTGCTGAACTATCATTATTTGACAGTTTGCTTTCGACTAGCTTTGTATGGAGATGGTCGTTACCGTGTAGATTATCTAGTGTTTCCCATGAGGTTTTAGGGAGAAGTTGAGGAGAGATAGCTGACACGTCGACATGTGTCCATGTCTTATGTGTCAAGAAATGGGAAGTCCGTCATTTAATACAGCAAGATTAGCATTTAAAAGAAAGTTTTCGAAAACTGTACCTCTGTGGTTGGTAATGGGTGAGCCCCATAAGGTATTCCAGCTGTTGATGTCGCCCGTTAAGAGTGTTCCAGACTGAAACTGAAAATTCTTACTTCTTCTTACTGCTTGAAGCGCCACACGACAAATTTTGAACTAAATGCATCTTGCTAAGAGAAAGAGAATCGCCTTCCTATGAGAATCGTGACTTCCGCCAGCCGTTACTGATTTGAATTTTCAAATTTAGGTAGATTTGGCTATCTCTTAAGAGTGTTCGGGACTGAAACTAAAAATTCTTACTTCTTCTTACTGCTTGAAGCGCCAGACGACAAATTTTGAACTAAATGCATCTTACTAAGAGACGGAGAATCGCTTTCCTATGAGAATCGTGACTTCCGCCGAAATAAAATGTGTTCGATCAAAGTTTTTTCAAAATGTTTTGATTGTTATGTGTTGAAAACAAGTACGTGCTAAATAAATGAACAGATTAAAAAAAAAATATAAATATCGCATCATAAGAAAAATTGCTTAGCAATAATACAAATTTTATTCATATTTTTTTAATTCTTTTTTGTTTAAAAAGTTAATTTTTACTCCAATAGTTATACAGTTTAAATGTCGAATTTTATGCTCATTCAGAAATGTTAGCGAAAAATGTTTTAATTTTGATGGAATTCTCTTTGAAAAAGTACGATTTTAGGCCATTTTGGCGTTTTTGAGCTTTTAATACTGAGTATAGAAGTACTTAATTGAAATTGTGCTCCAATGATTTTTTAGAAACAGTTTTTGTCTACACAATGACATCTTAATCATTTTGATACGACATCCCATCGCTTCACAATACCTTTTGAAAAAACGCAGTTTTGCTCCGGAACACTCTTAATTTTGAAATAAAATGTGTTTGATCAAAGTTTTTTCAAAATGTTTTGATTGCTATGTGTTGAGAACAAGTACGTGCTAAATAAATGAAGAGATTAAAAAAAAAATAAATATCGCATCGTAAGAAAAATAGATTATCAAAAATACAAATTTTATTCATAATTTTTTAATTCTTTTTTGTTTAAAAAGTTAATTTTTTCTCCAATAGTTATACAGTTTAAATGTCGAATTTTATGCTCATTAAGAAATGTTAGCGAAAAATGTTTTTATTTTGATGGAATTTTCTTTGAAAAAGTACGATTTTTGGAAATTTTGGCGTTTTTGAGCCTTTACTACTAAGTAACAAAGAACTAAATTGAAATTGTGCTCCAGTAGTTATTTAGAAACAGTTCTTGTCTACACAATGTTACATAAATCATTTCGATACGACATATAGTCGCTTCACAATACCATTTGAAAAAGCGCTGTTTTGCTCTGGAACACTCTTAACAGAATCGGTGTTTGAATATTCTTAATAATACACTCCGCTTCAACTGAATAAGAACACATTTTTTCAAAAGTTTGCTGTCCATTTTTTCTTCACTTTGAAAGTTAATGCATCATTTGATGATGGTAACCGATAGCTTATGATGTTAAGAAAACAAATCAAAAAGAATAATTTAAAAAGGACCACTAGTTTTTCCCTGGCTCTCATGCAAAGCTTTCCAGATTGAAAAACTCAGTTTTTTTTGCGTCAACTGAATAAGCACAACTCTTAAAAGTGCAAATAAAGTCAAACAGAAAGAAATGAACAAGATTTTCATTAAATATTTTTTGTATTGGTTATTTCTAGTATTGGGTTCTACCACCTTTATTCTTGATTACTTCATAAATTCGGGCTGGCATGGAATCGTATAAACTCTTTAAGTAGTCCAGCGAAATTTCTCTCCATGGTAACTTAATGGCTGGAATAAGCAATTCTCTGTCCTCAAATTGACGGCCTGACTCATAATCTTTACGTACCAGCCATCCCCATTCATTTTCTGTAAGGTTCAGGTCAGGTAAATAGGGCGACCATTGAAGCAATTCAACATTCTGGTCCTGTTTCCCACTTTTGACAGTGCGCTACGTTTGGATAGGGTCGTTGTCCTATTGGAAAATCCATTTACCGGATCCACAAATATCCAAAAATGAAGGAAACTTTCTTTCCAATATTCTGTTGTAGGTAATTGCAGTCGTTTTTAACGTTTCAAACTCAAGCTCAATATTCCCAAAGTAGCTAACTGCTCCCCATATCATAACTCCACCTTCTCCACCATGATGCCGCGCTAAAAATCATTCTTCTTTTCTCAAATCGTGAAAGTAATAATTAAAACCATCAGGGACATCAAAATTGAAACTCTTCTCATCCAAAAAATCCGCGTTGTGCCACACATTTTTCCAACTCACATCGAGTCTAGAAAATCTTAAACGAATATCTTTTCGTTGCTGGTATAGTGGTGGTTTCTTTTGGAGTTGCAATCGATTTAAATGATCTGCGCTATTTGGTACTCTGTGGACTGTTGAAACACCTGCAGTTAAACCAACTTTTTGTTTAATTTTTACCACGGAGGCACATGAACTGGAAGCACATCTCAAAATTGCTCGTCGATCAACTTCGAATGTTGCCGTTTTTTACCACCTTTTATGTTTTTTTCGTACAAACTTATGTTTCTGAGGTACGAATAGACAACACTAAGACTCCGATCAATGTTGGTAGCTAAAGCACGCACGGTCAGTCTTTATTCTTTTAACGAATCAATTTAAACTCGTCCGACACTATAACAGCTTCTGATCTAACCATTTTTTTTGTTAATTCTAATTAAACGGCTAAATGTCACTAAGAACACTTCAACTTTTGATTTGGTATACCAATTAACTTAAAACTCTAGTAGTAGTTGAAATGGTGGCCACGAGCAGTCTAGCTCGGTGACCCAATTAGCGCTGAGTTGCGCCGTTTTGGTACCATAAAAAACTCGTTTGACCTATAGAGTTAAAAGAGGGATTATAAATAGTACTGAGATTTGAGTGCGCCTCAAATCCACTTTGTTGCGTTTAGAAAGGAGATCAAATCTTTGACCTCCAGTTCTGAGAGCTCACTGAGGTCATTGAAAAAGGATTTTCCCAATGTTTTGGCTCTCGTTTTGGCTAGGGCAGGACACTTGCATAAGAAGTGAAGAACAGTTTCCTTTTCTCGCTGGTCCTCACAACTACGACAGAAAGTATTGTGGGGGATGCCCAGCTTAGATGCGTGTTCTCCAACAGGCCAGTGTCCGGTGCATGTAGCAACGACCCTGGCTATGTCTTGCCTGGGTCTGCAAATAAGATTATTAGTACGGGATTTGTTGTAGGTGGGCCATATCCTTCTAGATATGACACAGTTGGTTAGGCTGTTCCACCTGTCGTTTGATTCAGCGAGGAAAATTGAGAAGATCTTGCCCTTCATAGCACCAAGAGGAATGTTGACTCTTTCCGCGAGTGAGCTATGAAGGGCTGATCCTTGCCTAGCCAGCTCGTCAGCACGTTCATTGCCCTCATGACCTCTATGACCCGGAATCCAGATAAGAGTGACCTTGAGTCCAATGTTCATGCCCGCTAACTCACTTCGGCATTGTTGAACTAATTTGGAGGATGAAGTGGACGAGCCAATCGCTTGAATAGCCGCCTGACTGTCCGAAAAAATAGCTGTATTGCGGTTTTGATTTGGATCTAGTTTTAGTAACTTGCATGCTTCCTTGATCGCGAGTAGTTCAGCTTGAAAAACACTTGCAAAGTCAGGAAGTCGCAAAGACCTGGAAACATTTAAAGACTCGGAGAAAATTCCTGCACCGACCCCACACTCCATCTTCGAGCCGTCAGTGAAAATAGTTGTGTCGAAGCCTCTCGTCACTAAGTCCTCATCCCATTCATCTCGAGATGGAATGATTACTTTAAAATCCGCACTGAGGTCCACAGTAGGGGTGCAGTAGTCGGTTTCTGTCGAAAAAATGTCCGCTGGGATGAGGTTAGTAATATTACTATGACCATAGGGCCTAGAATACCAACTATTCGATTCCCTAAGTCTCAACGCGCTGCAAGATACTAAGTATTTGATATGCAGGTCTATTGGTAAGAGGTAGAGAAAAACGTTTAGGGCGTCCGATGGACACGAGCGCAAAGCTCCAGTGGAGCCAACACTAGCTGTTCTCTGAACCTTTTTTAGTTTAGTTATATTGTAGGCTTTACTAAGCGCGGGCCACCAAACAATCGAACCATAGGACAAGATTGGACGGACCACGGCTGTATACGTCCACAAGATTATCTTCGATTGCAAGCCCCACTTTTTGCCAAAGGTTTTACTGCAGGCATAGAAAGCTATGCTGGCCTTCTTGACCCTTTCTTCGATATTAAGTTTCCAGTTTAACTTTGGGTCAAGTATTACTCCCAAATATCTAGCGCTGGAGGACAAGGAAAGAGTTTCACCGTTGAGGCGGGGGAGGGTGAAGGGTGGTACTTTTGTTTTCGTAGTAAAGAGCATCAGTTCAGTTTTGCTTTTATTGACACCCAGGCCACAGCTTGTAGCCCAGCTGCTTACTTTTAGCAATGCCATCTCCGTGATCTCACTAATCACGGAAGTGAACTTTCCTGATACCAGTATCACCAAATCATCTGCGTAAGCAACGGCCTTCACACCACAACTTTCGAGTTTAATAAGAATTTTGTTCATGACCAGAAGCCAAAGAAGGGGGGACAGAACACCCCCTAAAACTCTAAGAACCAATGAAGATAATGAGAGTGAAAGATTGTGTGCTTATTCAGTTGAAGCAAAAAAAAACTGAGTTTTTCAATCTGGAAAGCTTTGCATGAGAGCCAGGGAAAAACTAGTGGTCCTTTTTAAATTATTCTTTTTGATTTGTTTTCTTAACATCATAAGCTATCGGTTACCATCATCAAATGATGCATTAACTTTCAAAGTGAAGAAAAAATGGACAGCAAACTTTTGAAAAAATGTGTTCTTATTCAGTTGAAGCGGAGTGTATCTGTTAAGTCGTTAGAGGTGCATGTTTGGAAGATGTATGTACATTGAAATCACAGTGATTTTAATATTTAGATTTATCTCTATGGCAACTATGGATATGTTTGATTGAATTTGTAAATGCTTGTGAGGGATAGAGTTGTGTATTAATAAACCTGTACCTTGTTTCGCGTAAGTGTTAGTTGTGAAGTTATGGAAATAGGATGTATACTGTTTCGGGGGGAAGATGGAGATATTGGCTTGAAGATGGGTTTCCTGAAGACTTAAAATGGAAGGATTTAGCTCATTAATTAGCAATTGTAATTCGTGACAATTGTTAAAATAGCCTTGCATGTTCCATTCAAGGACTTTTAAATATTTTTTGTTTGAGATAGAAGGCTTTATTCCAATATACGCTTGGTTATATTGAAGAAAGCCAGGTTTGGTGTTATGGTTTGTGGTGTTTTGGTTATTAAGACTTCGCTGACCAGAGGACGGAGCAAACGGGACACATAAATGTCCGCTTGACCCGTCCCATGATCAGCGAAGTCATTAGTGTTGGGGGACATATTATTGTTAAATGCTGTCATCATCGTGTTCTATAGAATCTAAATAATAATTGTTGTTTTCGATTAAAGCTTGGGTATATTGTGATAGAGGTGAACTGAGGACTGAGGTTCAATTCTGCATTATCTGTGTTGCGAGGAGGAATGCTTGGTGAGATTTGGGTTGATATGGTGTCATTTACTTGAGTGTGTGTATTTATTTGTTTTTGTAGGTTTGTTGCGCCTGAGGGGCTTATTTCTTGATGTGTTGATTTTTGGGAGGTTGTTGGAGGGTAAGTAGGATTTGAAACTACATTTTGTTTGGTTATGTTGTTTGATGATGTGGGTTGATTTTCTATGTGTTTTGGTTGTTCAGTTTGAATTTTAGGTGGAGGATGAGCTGTGGAGGTGTTCGTTACATTTGTAACTGAATTATTTGTATTTGAGGAGTGTATGGCTTGTTGAGCAGCGTTTGAGAAGGTTTCCCTAAGGTGAAGTTCAGGATTTAATTCTTTGTAAGTTTGTTTGTCTTCGAATATCGTTCATTTTTTTATTGTCTTAATTTTTAATATTTCTTTTGCTTTTGCGTAGCTCTTACACATTTTTGATGATGCGGGGTGCTCCTCGGAGCTGTTTGCACAATAGGTGCGTGCACAAGAGTGGGGATCTACAGGAGGCATGTTGCAGTTTACGCATGATTTAAGATTTTTGCATCTCTTAGTTGTGTGGCCTAAGAGTTGGCAATTTTGACACCGCATGGGGTTAGGAAAATATTCAGTGACGATGCAGTTATACCAACCAATGTTGACTGTGCTAGGTGCTTTGTATATGGATTTACCAGGTAATATCAAGAATGGTTTTCTGCTTGGTTTGACAGTTTTTTGACAGTTTTTTACATTAGTTTGTAATGTGTGTTCTCTGCTTGCTTGCTCGAAAACCATTCTTGATAGTACTAGGTAAATCCATATACAAAGGCTAGGTGGACGAAAACGATCAAATGTAAAGAGAATTATGTTTGTAGGAGTTGGTTTCCCATCAATTTTTTTAGTGAACTTGTAAACATTTGTTACACCTTGACAGCTCATTTCTTTAATAATTTCGTTTTCGGGGACATTAGTTAGATAAGGTGCGTAAACTGTACCTTTTGAGGAATTCAGGTTTGTATGTAGGGTGACTTCGATAGGGCATGGGTTTGATAATGTTTTTTGTGCAAGGAAAATTAGAGCTGTCTTAAGTGATTTCACCAAAATGAGTAGATTACCATCACGCAATTGTGTTATATATTCATAAGCAGTGCTTATACCATCTATAGCTTTTTTTATTAGGAACACACTAAACTTGGAGAGAGGTTTATCACTGTCAGTAGGGGCAATCACAATAAATTTCGGGTTTGGATTGGACGAGAAGGCCGGAATGGAGGGAGCAGAGGATGAAACCGGAATGGATGGGTTGAGGTCAAGCTTTTTGTAGTTTGATTTTTTTCTTTTTTTCTATTCGAGTGCTCGGTTGTCCATTCTACATCTATAGGTAGATGGCCAAACCGATTACCCTCAAGCACATGTGGCCCTGAGGCCATGCTTTCTTATTTTTTTACTGTTGGTTTGTGGTTTGTAATGATCTAACGGAGCGAAAGAGAAAAAAAAACACGCAAAAAATTGCTATTAGAAGATAGCGGAATAAGTACCAACGAAAAAAACGATAAGCACACTGAAAGAGAGACGATGTTATCGGCTTGGAAATTAGTCGGTACAGAAAGTGTGAGTTTCACAAGATACTTGCCCTACTTACATTGCAAGTGGAAGCTATCAATCTAGAAAAATAATAAATGTGCAGTGTTTAATAAAATTTTAAATATGGTTTGATTTGAGTTCCTATTGAAACTATGAAATCCTGAACGCAGTCTATATTTAGTTTAAGTTTTAACCTTTTGATGGCGCTCGTGAAATGTAAGAGCAACGCTATAGGGCTTTTTCCCTTTTGACAGCGCATAAATTTCGATCAATTTCAACTGTCAAATATTAGGTCGTGGAGGGCAAACAATGGCGGGATTTCATACAATTTGAATTTTTTTTTGTTATTTTTCTAAATATTTCAATACTTAATGCATCTAAAAAAGATTTTTTATTCAGGAAATGAAGCTTTAAGTATACGCAAGGGATTGGATGCAAAAAGAAGGAAGTTGGACACCAAAAACCAAAAACACAGCACTAAGGAGGCAATTTTTTGTACATTTTAACACAAACAACAAACAAAGAAGATAAAATAGTAAACTTTCAACTTAAATAAATTATAAATTTTCATTAATTTTACAGGAAAAGGTATGTTTTATGTTCCTTGTTTCATCAATTTCGACCCAATTGAAGTTGTGTGCCCTCCACGACGACAAGACGTCATCTCGTTTGACGTTTCCCGCCGGTACTCTATTTCAAATTAACGTTTTTTTGTTCATCTCTCTCGAAGTTGGTTTTGTCACGTTTAGTTCGATTCTTTTTGTTCTTGAATAAATTCTTTTGTATCTATTAATATACTGGTTGTGTCTTTTTACTTAATAATAACAACAGGTTATGGGCCCAGACCATACCAGCAAATTAAAATAATTTATGTAAAAAGTTTTTTATTGAATAACAACAGGCAACCGAGACAATGGAAGGAGAGCGTTTCCAAATTGATAGATTGGAAGGTGGCTCCAACTGGATCACATGGAAATTCCTTATGAGGCAATATTTGGAAGCGGGTGAGTTGTGGGACGTGGTTAATGGTTTTAGTGCCGCTCCGGCGGCTGAAGTGACGAATTATGCAGCGGCTATTGCTGCGTGGAAGAAGGCTGATGCTAAGGCACGTCGTGCGATTTCTGGGGCATGTAATAAGCAGCCCCTTTTACAAATCATGAACTGTGAAACAGCTAGGGACATGTGGGCAACATTGAAGAGTACCTACGAACAGGCTTCAAAGTCGAACATTCTTTTTTTTTTACAACAAAAGTACTACAGTTTTACAAAAGATCCGGCTGATGATATTGCTTCGTTTCTGTCGAAACTAATGGAAATCGTACAAAAGATGAAAGACCAAAAAGAGGTCATTTCCGATTCTATGGTAATGACGAAGATACTGATGTCACTTCCAGCGGAGTTCAATCATTTCCACAGTGCCTGGGAATCAACGAGTGCGTCTGAACAGACGATGCCGAACTTGCGAGCAAGGTTGATGGCAGAGGAACTTCGATTGAAAGCCCAGAGTGAAGTTGAAAGTACAGAAGCATTGGCTGTCAAGCGTAGTTCTTCGAAAAAGGGCAATTCATTCAATCGTACCAAAAACAATACAAAGAAATTTTTCAAACAGAAAGGAGTTTGTTTTTCTTGTGGCGAAAAGGGTCACTGGAAGAAAGACTGTCCCAGTAAGCAAAGCTAACACAAAACTTAATCGACTGGTGCCTTCTTTAGTCGCGTTTTTTTTACACCACCTGACAAGGACATCTGGGTTTTGGATTTGGGAGCAAGCGATCATATGAGCCATCGTCGTGAGTGGTTCAAAAATTTCAAGGAGGCAACGATAGAAGTAACTGTAGGGAACGGAAACAAGATCGTAGCTCGAGGGAAAGGTGACATTCAAATAGTTGCATACAACTGGAGTGAATGGATACGGAAACATATTACCGATGTGTTGTTCGTTCCAGAAATTCATCTCAATTTATTTTCATCAGGTAAAGCCATGGATCGTGGGTATGTGTAATGTGTTGCGATCAGACAACAGGTTTTGTGAACTGTTGCTTGGAGATGAAGTAATTGCAGTGGGAGCTCGCCATGAGAAATTGTTCAAGATGTTTTTCAAAGTGATCCAGGGCAAGTCAATGAAAATTGAAGAAGTTTCTGCAAATGTAGTTGCAATAAAGGATTCACTCCAAGTTTGGCATGAACGACTCGGGCATCAGCACGTGCAGCATGTAAGGAAGTTGCTGATGAGAAAAGCTATCAGCCTTATTACCGTACCCGTATCGTAGGTGTCTACGATTGACCTGTCCGAAGGTATACGGTGGTAGAAAATTCGTAGAAATTGTACAAACCGGAGAGAATTTTTCTCCGATCGGATACGGTAATAAGGCCGTATACAATTCGTTGATGAAGAGTTCACGTGTGAAGTTCATGTGTTTACGCCTCTACGGAAAGCATCATCGTGGAGTATACAAGACTCGTGACGAAGTATCGAAAGCGTGTGGACACCTTATTCATGCAGATGTGTGCGGGCCGATGGGAGTCAACTCACTTGGTGGTTCAAGATATTTTTTGTTGCTGAAAGATGATTTCTCTCATTTTCGCCGCGTCTATTTTCTGAAGCACAAATCTGAAGTGGCGTAGTGTAAGATCTGACAACGGAACGGAATTTGTCAACGATGAATTGAAGTCGTTTTTCAGCAACATGGGAATTCATCATCAACGCACGGTGCCATATACGCCTCAACAAAATGGCTGTGCAGAAAGGGAGATGCAAACAATTGTTGAGTCAGCGAGAACCATGCTTCATGCTTGAGTTTTTAACGACAAGAAATTCTGGGCAGAAGCCGTTAATACTGCTGTTCACGCTTTGAATCGATCCGGTACCAGCAATATTCCAGGGGCCAGATTGTGTAATAAACGAAGCGAAAGCGAACGTTCGGTTTTGTATTCGTTTTTGCTTCTTAATCAGAAAAAGTTTGTTGCCTACTTTTAGGATGTTGACAGTTGTAAAATATTGTGAGAGATGAGAAAGAAATTTTAATCGATACTTAAAACTTAAGAAAATCGATAATACACTCCGCTTCAACTGAATAAGCACACAATTTTCTGAAGTTTGTTGTCCATTTTTTCCTAACTTTGAACGTTAATGCATCATTTGATGCATCAAAAAGAATTATTTAAAAAGGACCACTATTTTTTCCCTGGCTCTGATGCAAAGCTTTCCAGATTGAAAAACTCAGTTTTTTTTGAGTCAACTGAATAAGCACACGATCTTTCACTCTCATTATCTTCATTGCTTCTTAGAGTTTTAAGTTAATTGGTATACCAAATCAAAAGTTGAAGTGTTCTAAGTGACATTTAACCGTTTATTTAAAATTTAAGAAAAGATGGTTAGATCAGAAGCTTTAATAGTGTCGGACGAGTTAAGATTGATTCGTTAAAAGAATAAAGACTGACCGTGCGTGCTATAGCTACCAACATTGATCGGAGTCTTAGTGTTGTCTATTCGTACCTCAGAAACAAAAGTTTGTACGAGAAAAACATGAAAGGTGGTAAAAAAACGGCAAACTTTCGAAGTTGATCGACGAGCAATTTTGAGATGTGCTTCCAGTTCATGTGCCTCCGCGGTAAAAATTAAACAAAAAGTTGGTGTAACTGCAGGTGTTTCAACAGTCCACAGGGTACCAAACCGCGCAGATCATTTAAAACGATTGTAACTCCAAAAGAAACCACCACTAAACGAGCACCGAGAAGATATTCGTTTAAGATTTTCTAGACTATTTGAATTGGAAAAATGTGTGGCACAACGCGGTTTTTTCGGATGAGAAGAGATTCAATTTTGATGGCCCTGATGGTTTTAATTATTGCTTTCACGATTTGAGAAAAGAAGAACGATTTTTAGCGCGGCATCATAGTCGAGAAGGTGGAGTTATGATATGGGGAGCAGTTAGCTACTATGGGACTATTGAGCTTGAGTTTTTAACGTCAAAAAGGAGTGCAATTACCTGCAAAAGAATATTGAAAAGAAAGTTTCCTTCATTTTTGGATATTTGTGGACCCTATAAATGGATTTTCCAAAAGGACAACGACCCTATCCAAACGTAGCGCACTGTCAAAAGTTTGAAACAGGACCAGAATGTTGAACTGCTTCAATGGTCGCCCTATTTAACTGACCTGAACCGTATAGAAAATTAATGGGGATGAATGGTACGTAAAGTTTATGAGTCAGGCCGTCAGTTTGAGGACAGAGAATCGCTTATTGCAGCCGTTAAGTTAGCATGGAGAGAAATTTCGCTGGACTACTTAAAGAGTATACGATTCCATGTCAGCCCCAATTTATGAAGGAATCAAGAATAAAGGTGGTAGTACCCAATACTAGAAATAACCAATAAAACAAATATTTAAAGAAAATCTTGTTAATTTCTTTCCGTTTGACTTTATTTGCACTTTTAAGAGTTGTGCTTATTCAGTTGACGCAAAAAAAACTGAGTTTTTCAATCTGGAAAGCTTTGCATGAGAGCCAGGGAAAAAATAGTGGTCCTTTTTAAATTATTATTTTTGATTTGTTTTCTCAAAACCATAAGCTATCGGTTAGCATCATCAAATGATGCATTAACGTTCAAAGTTAGGAAAAAATGGACAACAAACTTCAGAAAAATTGTGTGCTTATTCAGTTGAAGCGGAGTGTATGTACATGATTTTGGATATTAAATGAGACAAAACAAAGAAGAAAGCATAAATGTATTTTCTTTTTTAAAGTTTTCAAGTTCAATTTTGACCGTTATTAAGTGAAAAACACATTTAACAATGAGAAGACAACAAAATATGAAAAATTTCGATAGAAGTAAAATTTAAATAAACAAAATGAAATTGAGAAGACTCATCAGTCATCACTATTATTGTGGCAGATTGTGTGACTGTTAATTTTTTTTTTTTTTAATTAAATGTGGCCGTGTGTGCAAGGAACTTCACCTCCAATGTCCTGATATATGAATAGGAATAATAAAAGAAATTTTCCAATCAAGCTACAAAGAAGTTTATAGGAAAATCTAATCGACTGATGCAAAAAAAAAATGACCAATTAGGACCGACCAACGAATTAAGCCACTTCGGTGATATGGAAATTTCGGAAGATGTCCTCCTTTTTGATATTCCTGCCACAAGCAATGTTTGTCAAAGCGCCGGAAATTGCTGAATGATTACCTCAGATTACAGCTGAGGACATAAATAGCATTTTGAGCATCGATTGTTTATTGCCTAGATTTAGACGCTAGCTGACCCCGCGAACTTCGTCTCGCCACCCTTCAGAGCAACTCCAATAACAATTTTCCCTTATAAAAGCAATGAGTTTTCCGAGTTTTTCATCAAAAACTTTCTGTTTTCCATTCGAAAACCCATTTTAAAAATTTCCAGTTTTCCATTTGAAAACCAATGCACCTGCCATAAAATGCAATTGGTAGGATCCTCCACCCAAGAGCTCTAAAGAAGAGCAGAGCCTCAGAATTGGAGGAATATAATATGTAGCGCGTGTTCCTGTTTTTAGGCGTAAGTTGTCCAACACATATTTGAACGCTCTTTTATTAAGCCGGAAGCGTTGAATGAAGCTGGAATATTAATCAACGATACATACTTGATACTAATAATTAGTGTAAATATTTCTGTGGCAATACGACAGAGTAGCTTATGTCAAAAAACTTGATTTCGAGAAAAATGGATTTTTATCTAAAATGTTATTTGGAAAAATACATTCGATAGAATATCTTATGTTGACATAAGAGGTTCTATCAAACCTAATATATCTGGTTTGTGGTTTTATTAATTTTTACAAAAGAGCTTAGTGTGCTTAAAATACAATTAAAATTTAGCAAAGAAATTTAAGTATACACAAGTTTCCTCAAAAAACTCGAATGAAGCTGGTTATTTTATTTATTATTTATTTTATTGATTTCAATATCGCTAACAAAGTAAAATAAAAAAAAAGATTTCATTCGACATAAGCGTTTCTGTTAAATCATAATAACTAAATTTGGAAGACATAAGAGAATTGAACAACATAAGCTTTTCTGTCGAATGCAATGTATGGCGTTAAAACATAAGCGTTTATGAAACGTACGATATCTTTGCAACGGAGAGATATTTTTAAATAGGGGTAAGACAGAAATGTAGATATCAAAGTGCTTATGAACAATCCATTTAAAACTCAAAAATCGCTTATGTTGACATAAGCTACTCTGTCTTATTGCCACAGATTTGTAACTCGCACTTTTTTTCCGGCAATGTCGATCCGTTTACCCCTAAGATTCCTCAAGTTTCTTAAGTTGAGAGTTTCAGAACCATTATCGCTATCACTCAAAAACAACGTCAAATATTCTTGCAACATTTTAAAAATAGTTAATGGTGATGTTTTTTATTAAAATTTTGATAGCAAACAACACAAAAGAAAAAAAACGACAAACAATTTGCTTTCGTTTATGTTTTTCGCACGCACGAAAAAAGTTTTCGTTTTTCAAGTTATATGAAGCAAATCTTTCGCACAAACGAAAATGTTCGTTCGCTTTCGCTTTACAGAATCTGGCCCCAGATAAGTCACCGTACGAGCTTTGGTTCAACACGCAATCGAAAGTTGATCATCTCCGGATTTTTGGATCTGACGTTTTCATACACGTTCCAAAAGAGAAGCGCCATAAACTGGATCGAAAAGCAATTAAGTGTGTTTTTGTCGGATATGATAACAACACGAAGGGTTTGGAACCCGGAATCGAACTGCATTGAGGTGGCACGTGATGTGGTTTTTCTCATAGAAGAAGCAACGACTGTTGTTGATATTGGTGACAATGGGCATAGTATGGACGAGAGGGATGACGACGTGTTTTTGCCTGAAGATGGTGATCATGCAGAGGATGGTGATCAGTCAGAAGATCAAGCCGAAGTTGAAAATTGGGCAAAAGATCATTCACAGAAGACACCAGTGGGGCAGTCTCGACAACAAAAACATAATTAAGAAACGTCTCCGAAGAGTAGTAGACTCCCCACCACGTCGACGTTTATCTTTTGAAGAGTCATCGAATTATGCAGCAGCTCTAATGGCAATTTACGAAGAACCAAGATCCTATGAAGAAGCGATTGCATCACATGAGCACAAGCAGTGGGAGCAGGCTATGAATGAAGAAATGGAATCTCTTACGAAAAATCAGACTTGGACATTGGTTGCACCCCCTAAGGACCATAAAGTTATTGACAATCGTTGGGTGTACAAAGTGAAACAGAAAACTGATGGTGGTGTCGAACGTTTTAAAGTACGATTAGTTGTGCGAGGCTTTACACAACAGTATGGCATCGATTTTCACGAAACATTCAGCCCTGTGGTGAAGTTCACATCATGTTATGGCTGCGAGGAAATAAAACAATAATTAATAGTTTTTGGTCGGTTTTCATTATTTTATTCTAAGGCAAAATGATACTTAGGTTAGGTATTGGTTTGTTTGAGGTTGCGGGTCGGCTGGCAGCAGGCAGGTCCAGGGAAAGGGGCGACTGAAAAGAAATAGGAAACGTTAGAGAGATGAAACTCAACAAATAGAAATCGGAAATAAACTTAGCTTTTAGCGTCGAAGACCGTAGTTGACTCAGGAATAGTCCGTTCGACCGGTGTTGATTGTCCAGGGAAGGCGGAAGGGGTGGCTCTTTGTATATATAGTCCTATAGTATTTCCACGCGGACGATTCGATCGAGGCGACACGAGTGGCAAGTAAAAAATTAGCTCTTTTGGCTTTTCTTACGTCTGCATGTGCAGACAATTTCTGTATATTTTTGAGAACATTCTCTGAGTCCTCTGCACGGTAGCTCTTTCGTAGAATGTACTCTTAACTCTTAAGTGTCAATTTGATACTAAATAACTTTATGTCAATGTCTATTGGTGGTGGTTGCTGGGACGGTGAGATGGGATTGGACATTTGGATCGTTTTTTCCTACAGTATGTATGTTTCAAAATTGAAATATACGACAGGACGGTGTATTTTTTTGTATGTGGGAAAGGGTTATTCAAATAGAAGAAAAGAGAACAAAAAAGTACGGAATATCATTTTATGATTGCCACATTGGCAACAGAATTTGAATGGTTTAATGTTTTTGTTTTTATTTTCAAGGAATGTTTAAAGGATAGCAAATATTTTCAATGGGAATTGTTTTGTTTTGGTACGCGATATTGTACTGCTTTTTTGTACAAAGAAATTATTTGAACTTTATAAATGTGCCTCATTCAGTTTCTTTGAACAAAAAAAAAAACAACGTAATTCAGCAAGGTGGCAAGCTTGTCGTCGTTTTATCATGTTGCCGATATGCTGGCTGATGGCTGATGTCCTAAACGAAAAACAAGAACCCAGCAAACAATTCCCTTCAGAAACGAATCATAACTGATTCATGTAAACGAAGAACATAAGCGAAAAAGAATTCATTTATGATTCGATTTGGGTATATTTCACTGGGCCGCGAAACACATTTTTGAACCTTTTTCCTGACTCATTTACGAACCGGCTGTTCTTCATCAAAGTGGACGCGCACAAGCTCTTATATATTCGTTTACATGGCCTAGTTATGAATCCTTTTCGAACTAGATAAATGAACCAAAGTGGTTCATTTATGATTCGATTTGGGTATATTTCACTGGGCGGCGAAACACATTTTTGAATCTTTTTCTTGACTCATTAATGAACCGTATATTCTTCATAAAAGTGGACTCGCACAAGCGCTTTCGCTTTCATACTTGCTTGAATAGTAAATCGTCTCAGATAATACAAATTAAATACAGGGTGATCCTTTGTTCAAAGAAAAAAAACATTTTTTTCACAAAAACATTATAATTATTTTTCCAATTTGAAAAAAAGTTAGTAACGACAAAATGAAATAAATAAATCAGTTTATACTTATAAAATATTACTGTTTCAATTTAAATTTAGATTTAATTCGGTCATTTGCATACTGAAAGTGTCGCATTGCGATTTAGTCAAAATATTCTTCGCTTTGGCCGTGACTTACATGAAAGGCATCTATTTACAAAACAAGAAAGATTTTATTTTATCAGCAAAAATGGTTACTTTATGTTTTTGAAAATCTTACTTCGTAAGGCACTTAAAACAGAGAGTATTTTAGCGCATTTCTTCTGATGGGTTCCCCTCCAAGAGAATTCCGTTGCCAGACAGACTGCTATTCGATATGAAGGAAAACATAATGTTATATGAAATTAATTTAACTATGTATGTACAAAATTAAAAATATTTTAAAAGTTTTATTACTTTTGAGATTCTCCTTACGATCCAAACTTTGTTGAGATTGGGATATTGGTGCTCTGTTTTCATCTAATCAAAATGTACGTCTCTTAAATTTGTTTGTCACTGTCACTGTTTCTTAATTGTTTTTCCAGTATTTTAACACTTTCACTTATCTTTTACTTTTTTTCAAAATCAACAATTTTCACAAATAAGATATTATTTTTGTTTTCACTTCAGAGCACCAGCACGAGATTTTGAACACATGAATTCTTTTCCGAAATGAAGAATTTCAAATTATAAAAGCATTCTTGCAGTTTCTCGGCGCGACTTGATTCCGTTATTAAAAATATATAAAAACAAAGTAAAAAAGGTACAGCGTTTCGTTTCGAAAAAGGAGAAGAAGAAAAAGACTAAAAAACTTGCCATTTGCTTGTGCACGTCCACATTTTATAAGAATAAATGGGTGAAATCTGAATGTTGTTGTATCTGTTCACAGAGTAAAAAAAAACTTTTTTTTTCTAAGGAAATAAGAATTTAAAAGTATATAGTAGCTATATGTACATTAATTTCGATTTTGCTTGTGCACGTTCACTTTATTTCGAAAAAAGTGAATGAACGTCGAATGTTCTGATATTGTATGCTATATATATGCATTTTTTCGATATTCATCCGTTAAAATGAAGGTTTCACGAATATATACCCTTCATTTTTACTGAAGAAAAAGCGAACATTCACCAAATTGTTTGCTGGGAACGAAGAACAAAATCTATGTAGGTATGCGTTATTGTTATGGTTGTGTGTTCTAACACATTCTAAATTTCTATTATCGAACTTATAATTTGTAGCGTAGTGTTAAAAAACGTTGCGATTTTTCAAATTTTTAGGAGAATGAAGGACAATGAACTGATTTTGTTATTGCCCCAGGTCAAGTGCATTGAATTTGTTTTGGATTTCTGGATTTCTGAATTATGCGATCGGGAAGTTTGTGGCTATTCAGTTTTTGTTTTAAGAAATGTATTGAAGTTGAAATGTTTAAACATAATACATATACCTATTGGTTTTGAAAAAAAAATGGTAATATTGCAAAAATTTGAAATAAAAAAAAAGAATTTGAATAGTTACATAAGTCTACAGATAAGATAAGGTAGAAAGGATAGAACTTTTATAGTTTTGTAGATAGCATCATATATACCTATACCTATACAAAAAGTTAGCATTTAATATTAACTCTTGGCCCAATGTCATATGATTGGGAGTATTAATATAATATGTACGGCGCCCGAACCATATCAATGTAATAAAAAGATGTTTTATTCCAAGAAGTATTTTGGACACCCCGAAGAGGATCAAAAGTGATCCTTTGTAGAAACAATTCTTGGAAAATAACATGGATGATTTAAGTGAGGA
This sequence comes from Sphaerophoria taeniata, assembly GCA_943590905.1. Classification (NCBI taxonomy): domain Eukaryota; kingdom Metazoa; phylum Arthropoda; class Insecta; order Diptera; family Syrphidae; genus Sphaerophoria; species Sphaerophoria taeniata. The sequence goes on from OX016540.1 coordinate 133,672,444, forward strand.
AAAAAAGACGTTCATAGGATCCCAATTCCTTCACAAGACCAATGCTCCATGGTGTAAAGAAGAAACAAATTTTATAAGTTCCCAGTTTCTTGTGAGAATCCCTTTTTTATAACAATTGGAAACAGACCATTTGTTATTTCGTAGGATCTCTAAAGGGTGCCATGCTGTCAAAATGATAGTGTCTACAGTGCAGAGTGTCAACGATTGTAGACTAGAAGTTGTTGGCGAATTGTTGTGTGGGATAATTGTTGTGACCTTGATATGAATAACTCAAGAATTGAACAACTTTACAACCTTAAATAAAACAATAATTGCTCTGAAATTTAATTCTGTTCATTCTAAAATATTCGTTTTTGTTTTTCATATAATTTCAATACCATAAGACTGATGAAACAGTATTTTAATTCAAATTAATTTTCATTGTTCCTTGCATTTTAAGTATTCTTTTTTTAATATTATTGTATTAAATAAATGTTGTTAATTATTAAATATCGAATTCCTTATTGAGACTACAATAGCCCCCAAAGGTCTAGCTACGCCACTGTTATTTTCGAAGAAACTCTAAGGAAAGTTGAGACAATTTTCAAAGCTGGCTTTTCCAAGTACCACACATAGCCAAAAATCATGAAAACTTGGTTGACTGACATTAGGCAGGAAATGAGGGAATTTTTAGCAAACATGCTGCTGTGAAGAGCATAAGGAAAAAATTCTGCGATTCATTTTAATTGGGGTGGTCATATTTACTCTTTAGAATACAAATAAGGACCTTAGTAATAAGTCATCTAGTAAACATCTTTAAGTAAAATTATCCATGTGATTTACATTTTTATTTGTTAAAATAGTGCGTAAGCAAATTTTTTATGTTATCTATATATATACAAATGTAATGTTGGTTTGTGTACGCTGGAAAAACTCAAAAAGTTCTGCACCGATTGAAATTTTAACATGGTATAAAATCCGTATCAAGGATTGTTTTTATTTATTTTTTGCATCAGCCAAGTCACTAATCACAAACAGTGCCAATGTTAAAAAATATTGCTTTTCCCACTACAACAAAATTAAAACAAAATTGATCAATTTTCAAATACTCAATTTCAATTTATGTATAAATTGTCAAAATATTTTTTAATTGTGAGAATAAACTTTGTTTAATAAAACGGAAAGCTATTGGAGCAGCGTGTCCTTTATAGAAGACAGCATATACTCCGTTTTTCCGTCATTAACCGCTAAACCCAGTTTTGCCGCTTCTGTCTCAATTCTCACAAAGGCGCCATTGACATCACGCTGTGTTCTTCCCATATCATTATCATCGGCGTACTCGAGAAGTTGGACAGAATGACGTTAAAGAAATCGCACGACAACGCATCGCCTTGTCTGAATTCTTTTTTGACGTCGAAAGATTCGGTAAGAGCAGCGTGAGTTTTGAATCGTCATTTTGCACAAGCGAACGAGTTTGGCAGGGATGCCAAAACTGGACATGGCATTATACAGTGCTTCTCGCGGCCTTTAAATCGATAAAATGATGGTATGTGTCGATTTATTTTTTCCAGCACCTTCCGTAGTGTTGATGATGGTGGACTTCCTGGTCTAAAGCCAATGATATGGACCTGTTAGTTTGTTGACAAACGGTTTCAAGGAAGTGGGTAGCGGGAGTGAGCAGCGGGTAGGGTAGCGGGGTGACGGGAAGAGTTGTTTCGAATACTGAATCTGTATTTACCTCGAATAAAGTTATGTGAGGCTTAGATGCCTACTGCTTCAATTTCTTCACTTAGAGCCAATTTTTCAATCATCGAACAAAAGTAAAAATAACAAACTGGCAAATAAACTTATCTGAGTATTCATCGGTCGAATAAATAAGAGCGTTTTTCGTCAGATAAAGTCTATCTGACGATTGAAAAATCCAATATTTTGTTATTTGTCGAATAAACACTATCTGCTTGTTTATCTGAAGATTGAAAAATCGGCTCTTAATAAAGTTTACTAACCAGAGGTACATAACTCTTGAAAAAAAATGTGTGGCTATAATTACAAATAAAGGCAAACATAAAAAATGTCCAATTAATTGAAAACTGAATAAATGTATGTACCTATCAATAATATTAAAGTTTATTCATTTAAACTCGTTTCATACTTTAGCTAAGCCAACACCGGCAGGTACTTTCAAAAAAAAAAATTTTAGCATTCAAATTCAATGACATTAAAGGTGCAAAAACAAGAAATGATCGAGATACACGGTTGCCGTTTTGGTAGAATTCTACCAAATTTGGTAGATTTTTATTGATCTGGTAGGTTGGTAGATTCATGTTTAATTTGGTAGATTTTAATCCTTTCGAATGCAAATGTTTATGAAAATATTAACAAACCTGCCCTTAATTTACTTTTCAAATTAGATTGTTTTAAACAATTAAATGTAAACGCGGTGTTACATTTTCAATTGAATCTACTGTTGTGTACCCATTATGCTAAGTTTTTTACTGAATGCACTTATTTGCATCTTCTGTTAAAAATTTAATTCTGGTTGTCAAGTAAAATAATAAAATTTTCAAAAAGTTGAATATAATATATGTATAACGAATAAATCATGGATAAGTAAGTATTTAATGGAAATGGGAATTTTCTTCAAAGATAGGTATTTAGTTAGGTTAGGTTAGGTTATATGGGCTGACAGTTGATTTTGTTACCGTCACACTTAGATCAATGTAGATCCCTTGTGATACCTTGAGGTACTGTAACTTCTAAAAAAAGTAATTTAACCTATGAATTATATGGTTGGTCGAGCCATTGCCCATTTGGTGGACTTGACAAAGTTCAGTAGGCGATTGCCCGGGAGTTCAAATAGTTCTTCTAATAGTTCATTGAAGAAATATTTAACTAAAAATTTAAATCTAGTACGACAGAGTGCTGGACAGTGGCATAGGAAGTGAGCCGTGTTCTCGTATCCTTCCTCATCGCCGCAGCCTCTACATATGTTGTCTGTACTAAGCCCCATCTTCTTTTTGTGGTAGCCAAGTAGGTTATATCCCGTTATCACACTTATGAGGGATCTTAGGGACGTTTTTTGAGAAATAACATCTTCTCGGATTTTTTCTTGTCGTAATAAGGCCATAATTTCCTGGTGTTACCGCAGGTTTCTAGTAGGTTCTATCTATTATTTGCTTTTTGAATGATATTCTGTTATAAAATTTTGGAGCGAACTCGAAAAAAGAAGTGGAGCAAATGCAAAATTTTCGGAGTAGATTTGAAACATGAAGAAAATATTTAAGTAAGTAGCTGATATTTTTGACGTAGTCCAAATAGTCGTAAGATAAGCAACTTACCATGAACTTTGTTTTATTATTTATTTGTTTGTCATTGTTTTTTTGTATAATAGAAGCGTCTTCACTTTCTGGAGCTGAAATTTTCACAGTTTCCAACACATCAACCGAGTCCCAAACATTTCGACTCTAAAACTGCAGTTCTTGTAGATCTATCCTAGTTCTATCAGGAATCTCATGTCGTTGGTTGGTTGTTATTTAGGGTAAACATTAGTAGAACAAAACGTCGAATCTACCCAAATCCACCCAAAATGGGAGAAATTTATTTTTTCTGAATCTACTTTGCTAAATCTCTTGATGAGTGCAGCGGAAACAAGCACATAAGATTAATTTAGGATACACAATTTAATTTAATTAAATTTTCTTCAAAGAAACGCAACGGAAAGCTATATACAGCTATACATTATTTATAACAGGTAGTATAGGTAAACAAAATTGTCCTTGTGGAAAAAGTGGAGAATCAGAGCTCTTCGCGACAGCAAAAGAGATGACGAAACTGATTTGGATGTTGTTGTAGAAGTCTGCAGAAGCATCAACAACCACTCCTCCTCCAGCCGGTACGACCTTTTAAAAGTCGTAAAGTATTATCTACACATACTTCAAAAGTACAAAAAAAAGATTGAAAATTATATTTTATCTAAAATAAATGTGATGTTTTATAAAATTGAACTTTGGTAGATTTTTCTTTGAATTGGTAGATTTTAGAAAATATTGTGGTAGAAATGTTTTTCGGAGAACGGCAACCGTGTCGAGATATTCAATTTGAAAACAAATTTCTGCAGCCTAAATATCTATCGAATAGCCAGGCCTTTACTTGTAGTTAAATATTGAACATGTATTGGTTTTCTTGCACACATTATGAAATCCTACAACAAGGGACACATTAATCAGAATATATATATCTAATAATGAGTAAGGTTACTCTCCGCGTGGTTCATTTTTGTTTACATTTTTGGTCTCACATACTTGGGAAATAGACGGTAAATCTAAGTGTTACAGTGAGAAGGAGATAAAACATAAGGATCTTTCGCTTTTGAAAATTCGTCCTTAACAATGCCATAAAAACTTGTTCATTTCAACCCTCCCTCAATTAATGTGACCTGATTCAATAAAATAAAATATGTTATAAGGGTTGATAATTGAAGTTTAAATCGTAATATATGATTTCTTAAGAAGTTATCCCAGCCCATACATTAGTTAATTTATATTCTAGATTAAATTACTTATATTTTTATTCATTTAGCTATATGGCTTTGTTAGCAAAAAAAGCAATTACTTGAAATACAAAATAGAGTGATCTTAAAATAGATAAGTCAGGTCACTCCACTCCTTTTCAGATTGTGAGGAAAAAAACAAGAACACATACACAGACCATCATGCAGACCAGCATTTTGGGAAATTCCAATTTCATGTATCGTATCGTATACACAAGCAGCGCTCGCTCTATTTGTTGTGAACTCTCTCTTGCTTTCGAATTTTTCGACACCTAAAATTTTTGAACTATTCTTTCCAACTTAAACTTTTTTTCTGTTTAGCGTTTTTTATTGTATTAGCACAGATAATAAATTTATACAGATGTCTCATCCCTGCAGAAAAAAATGAAACATATTTTGCTCTTAACAGACAACGCCTTAACAGACAAGGAGCTTTTTGAAGCTTTTTTCCTTGCCTAAGTATTCATTTATGGGCAATGAGGCGAGCGAAAATAGATTTTTAATGCATTAAGTGAATGAAGTGAATTTTTGGTAGCTTTTAGTTTCATATATCATTTCTCGCCATAAGGGTGAGACATCTGTATAAATTTATTATCTGTGGTATTAGATATGATCTGATCTGATATCAATAGCCTTAAGAACTTCCTTCATAATGTATAATTCCATAAAGGCAATTGAATAACAAACATGAGTTTGCTGCCTCTTTTGTTATTGCCTATGCCTTCCTTTTAATCTCTGTCATCATTCGTTTTGTTTATTCTACTCTCTTATTTGCAACCAAGAAAAGTTCCATGTTCCCTCTCTTTACTTTGCTTAGTTCTTTTTCTTTCTGTTAATCTGATTCTCTGAGAGCGACTGTCGGCTGCAAAAAGAGAATGACAGCGATGTACAAGTGGCGCCCCCCTTCTATTTGACGGCAAGTCACAGCGTAAGTAAATTCAACCGCGTGGAAATACTATAGGAATATATATACATATATTCCTATAGTATTTCCACGCTGACGATTCGATCGAGGTGACACGAGTGGCAAGTAACAACATTAGCTCTTTTGGCATTTCTTACGTCTGCATTTGCAGACAATTTCTGTATATTTTTGAGAACATTCTCTGAGTCCTCTGCACTGTAGCTCTTTCGTAGAATGTACTCTTATCTCTTAAGTGTCTATTTGATACTAAATAAATTTATGTCAATGTCTATTGGTGGTGGTTGCTGAGACGGTGAGATGGGATTGGACATTGGATCGTTTTTTCTTACAGTATGTATGTTTGAAAATTGAAATATATGACAGGACGGTGTATTTTTTTTGTATGTGGGTAAGGGTTATTCGAATAGAAGAAAAGAGAACAAATAAGTACGGAATAGAATATCATTTTATGATTGCCACATTGGCAACAGAATTTGAATGGTTTAATATTTTTGTTTTTATTTTCAAGGAATGCTTAAAGCGGAAAACACAAAGCTGCTTTGCTGTTAGCGCTGACTCCGTTACGTTACTATACTTCGGTTTGAACTTTGACAGACATCTGCCATTTTACTTAATTTATTTTATTTTCTTCGATCAATTTTTCTCAAAAATTTTTTTTTTTATTTTTTGAAAACAAAACCGACAGCTCAAGTAAAAAGGAAATAAAATTCAAATAAAATGTTCACACAAACAAACAAGAAAACATGTCGGTGAGCAAATACATATGAAAAAGTAGAAAATATTTCTACTTTTGCTACAGCTTTTGAGACGTTACGTTTGTGTTACGGAGTTCTTCAGTATGTCAAATTAAAGTTTGAGCAACAAAGCTGCTTTGTGATAGCTTGTTAGCAATTCCTATGCTTGAACTTTAAACGTCACTCAACGCTAACAGCAAAGCAGCTTTGTGTTTTCCGATTAAAGGATAGCAAATATTTTCAATGGGAATTGTTTTATTTTGGTACGTGATATTGTACTGCTTTTTTGTACAAAGAAATTCTTTGATATTTATTAATGTCTTATGCAGTTTCTTTTTCTTTGAAAAAAAAAACAACGTGATTTAGCAAGGTGGCAACTTGTCGGCTTGGTCGTTTTATCCTGTTGCAGGGTAGCATTTTTGCTGATATCCTAAACAAGGAAACGATCGAAGAACAAAATCTATGTAGGTATGCGTTATTGTTATGCTTGTGTGTTCTAACACATTCTTAATTTCTATTATTGAACTTATAACTTGTAGGGTGGTGTTTAAAAACGTTGCGATATTTCAAATTTTTCGGAGAATGTAGGACAATGAACTGATTTTGTTATTGCCCCAGGTCAAGTGCATTGAATTTGTTTTGGATTTCTGGATTTCTGAATTATGCGATCGGGAAGTTTGTGGCTATTCAGTTTTTGTTTTAAGAAATGTATTGAAGTTGAAATGTTTAAACATAATACATATACCTATTGGTTTTGAAAAAAAAATGGTAATATTGCAAAAATTTGAAATAAAAAAAAAGAATTTGAATAGTTACATAAGTCTACAGATAAGATAAGGTAGAAAGGATAGAACTTTTATAGTTTTGTAGATAGCATCATATATACCTATACCTATACAAAAAGTTAGCATTTAATATTAACTCTTGGCCCAATGTCATATGATTGGGAGTATTAATATAATATGTACGGCGCCCGAACCATATCAATGTAATAAAAAGATGTTTTATTCCAAGAAGTATTTTGGACACCCCGAAGAGGATCAAAAGTGATCCTTTGTAGAAACAATTCTTGGAAAATAACATGGATGATTTAAGTGAGGAAAAAAAGACGTTCATAGGATCCCAATTCCTTCACAAGACCAATGCTCCATGGTGTAAAGAAGAAACAAATTTTATAAGTTCCCAGTTTCTTGTGAGAATCCCTTTTTTATAACAATTGGAAACAGACCATTTGTTATTTCGTAGGATCTCTAAAGGGTGCCATGCTGTCAAAATGATAGTGTCTACAGTGCAGAGTGTCAACGATTGTAGACTAGAAGTTGTTGGCGAATTGTTGTGTGGGATAATTGTTGTGACCTTGATATGAATAACTCAAGAATTGAACAACTTTACAACCTTAAATAAAACAATAATTGCTCTGAAATTTAATTCTGTTCATTCTAAAATATTCGTTTTTGTTTTTCATATAATTTCAATACCATAAGACTGATGAAACAGTATTTTAATTCAAATTAATTTTCATTGTTCCTTGCATTTTAAGTATTCTTTTTTTAATATTATTGCATTAAATAAATGTTGTTAATTATTAAATATCGAATTCCTTATTGAGACTACAATAGCCCCCAAAGGTCTAGCTACGCCACTGTTATTTTCGAAGAAACTCTAAGGAAAGTTGAGACAATTTTCAAAGCTGGCTTTTCCAAGTACCACACATAGCCAAAAATCATGAAAACTTGGTTGACTGACATTAGGCAGGAAATGAGGGAATTTTTAGCAAACATGCTGCTGTGAAGAGCATAAGGAAAAAATTCTGCGATTCATTTTAATTGGGGTGGTCATATTTACTCTTTAGAATACAAATAAGGACCTTAGTAATAAGTCATCTAGTAAACATCTTTAAGTAAAATTATCCATGTGATTTACATTTTTATTTGTTAAAATAGTGCGTAAGCAAATTTTTTATGTTATCTATATATATACAAATGTAATGTTGGTTTGTGTACGCTGGAAAAACTCAAAAAGTTCTGCACCGATTGAAATTTTAACATGGTATAAAATCCGTATCAAGGATTGTTTTTATTTATTTTTTGCATCAGCCAAGTCACTAATCACAAACAGTGCCAATGTTAAAAAATATTGCTTTTCCCACTACAACAAAATTAAAACAAAATTGATCAATTTTCAAATACTCAATTTCAATTTATGTATAAATTGTCAAAATATTTTTTAATTGTGAGAATAAACTTTGTTTAATAAAACGGAAAGCTATTGGAGCAGCGTGTCCTTTATAGAAGACAGCATATACTCCGTTTTTCCGTCATTAACCGCTAAACCCAGTTTTGCCGCTTCTGTCTCAATTCTCACAAAGGCGCCATTGACATCACGCTGTGTTCTTCCCATATCATTATCATCGGCGTACTCGAGAAGTTGGACAGAATGACGTTAAAGAAATCGCACGACAACGCATCGCCTTGTCTGAATTCTTTTTTGACGTCGAAAGATTCGGTAAGAGCAGCGTGAGTTTTGAATCGTCATTTTGCACAAGCGAACGAGTTTGGCAGGGATGCCAAAACTGGACATGGCATTATACAGTGCTTCTCGCGGCCTTTAAATCGATAAAATGATGGTATGTGTCGATTTATTTTTTCCAGCACCTTCCGTAGTGTTGATGATGGTGGACTTCCTGGTCTAAAGCCAATGATATGGACCTGTTAGTTTGTTGACAAACGGTTTCAAGGAAGTGGGTAGCGGGAGTGAGCAGCGGGTAGGGTAGCGGGGTGACGGGAAGAGTTGTTTCGAATACTGAATCTGTATTTACCTCGAATAAAGTTATGTGAGGCTTAGATGCCTACTGCTTCAATTTCTTCACTTAGAGCCAATTTTTCAATCATCGAACAAAAGTAAAAATAACAAACTGGCAAATAAACTTATCTGAGTATTCATCGGTCGAATAAATAAGAGCGTTTTTCGTCAGATAAAGTCTATCTGACGATTGAAAAATCCAATATTTTGTTATTTGTCGAATAAACACTATCTGCTTGTTTATCTGAAGATTGAAAAATCGGCTCTTAATAAAGTTTACTAACCAGAGGTACATAACTCTTGAAAAAAAATGTGTGGCTATAATTACAAATAAAGGCAAACATAAAAAATGTCCAATTAATTGAAAACTGAATAAATGTATGTACCTATCAATAATATTAAAGTTTATTCATTTAAACTCGTTTCATACTTTAGCTAAGCCAACACCGGCAGGTACTTTCAAAAAAAAAAATTTTAGCATTCAAATTCAATGACATTAAAGGTGCAAAAACAAGAAATGATCGAGATACACGGTTGCCGTTTTGGTAGAATTCTACCAAATTTGGTAGATTTTTATTGATCTGGTAGGTTGGTAGATTCATGTTTAATTTGGTAGATTTTAATCCTTTCGAATGCAAATGTTTATGAAAATATTAACAAACCTGCCCTTAATTTACTTTTCAAATTAGATTGTTTTAAACAATTAAATGTAAACGCGGTGTTACATTTTCAATTGAATCTACTGTTGTGTACCCATTATGCTAAGTTTTTTACTGAATGCACTTATTTGCATCTTCTGTTAAAAATTTAATTCTGGTTGTCAAGTAAAATAATAAAATTTTCAAAAAGTTGAATATAATATATGTATAACGAATAAATCATGGATAAGTAAGTATTTAATGGAAATGGGAATTTTCTTCAAAGATAGGTATTTAGTTAGGTTAGGTTAGGTTATATGGGCTGACAGTTGATTTTGTTACCGTCACACTTAGATCAATGTAGATCCCTTGTGATACCTTGAGGTACTGTAACTTCTAAAAAAAGTAATTTAACCTATGAATTATATGGTTGGTCGAGCCATTGCCCATTTGGTGGACTTGACAAAGTTCAGTAGGCGATTGCCCGGGAGTTCAAATAGTTCTTCTAATAGTTCATTGAAGAAATATTTAACTAAAAATTTAAATCTAGTACGACAGAGTGCTGGACAGTGGCATAGGAAGTGAGCCGTGTTCTCGTATCCTTCCTCATCGCCGCAGCCTCTACATATGTTGTCTGTACTAAGCCCCATCTTCTTTTTGTGGTAGCCAAGTAGGTTATATCCCGTTATCACACTTATGAGGGATCTTAGGGACGGTTTTTTGAGAAATAACATCTTCTCGGATTTTTTCTTGTCGTAATAAGGCCATAATTTCCTGGTGTTACCGCAGGTTTCTAGTAGGTTCTATCTATTATTTGCTTTTTGAATGATATTCTGTTATAAAATTTTGGAGCGAACTCGAAAAAAGAAGTGGAGCAAATGCAAAATTTTCGGAGTAGATTTGAAACATGAAGAAAATATTTAAGTAAGTAGCTGATATTTTTGACGTAGTCCAAATAGTCGTAAGATAAGCAACTTACCATGAACTTTGTTTTATTATTTATTTGTTTGTCATTGTTTTTTTGTATAATAGAAGCGTCTTCACTTTCTGGAGCTGAAATTTTCACAGTTTCCAACACATCAACCGAGTCCCAAACATTTCGACTCTAAAACTGCAGTTCTTGTAGATCTATCCTAGTTCTATCAGGAATCTCATGTCGTTGGTTGGTTGTTATTTAGGGTAAACATTAGTAGAACAAAACGTCGAATCTACCCAAATCCACCCAAAATGGGAGAAATTTATTTTTTCTGAATCTACTTTGCTAAATCTCTTGATGAGTGCAGCGGAAACAAGCACATAAGATTAATTTAGGATACACAATTTAATTTAATTAAATTTTCTTCAAAGAAACGCAACGGAAAGCTATATACAGCTATACATTATTTATAACAGGTAGTATAGGTAAACAAAATTGTCCTTGTGGAAAAAGTGGAGAATCAGAGCTCTTCGCGACAGCAAAAGAGATGACGAAACTGATTTGGATGTTGTTGTAGAAGTCTGCAGAAGCATCAACAACCACTCCTCCTCCAGCCGGTACGACCTTTTAAAAGTCGTAAAGTATTATCTACACATACTTCAAAAGTACAAAAAAAGGATTGAAAATTATATTTTATCTAAAATAAATGTGATGTTTTATAAAATTGAACTTTGGTAGATTTTTCTTTGAATTGGTAGATTTTAGAAAATATTGTGGTAGAAATGTTTTTCGGAGAACGGCAACCGTGTCGAGATATTCAATTTGAAAACAAATTTCTGCAGCCTAAATATCTATCGAATAGCCAGGCCTTTACTTGTAGTTAAATATTGAACATGTATTGGTTTTCTTGCACACATTATGAAATCCTACAACAAGGGACACATTAATCAGAATATATATATCTAATAATGAGTAAGGTTACTCTCCGCGTGGTTCATTTTTGTTTACATTTTTGGTCTCACATACTTGGGAAATAGACGGTAAATCTAAGTGTTACAGTGAGAAGGAGATAAAACATAAGGATCTTTAGCTTTTGAAAATTCGTCCTTAACAATGCCATAAAAACTTGTTCATTTCAACCCTCCCTCAATTAGTGTGACCTGATTCAATAAAATAAAATATGTTACAAGGGTTGATAATTGAAGTTTAAATCGTAATATATGATTTCTTAAGAAGTTATCCCAGCCCATACATTAGTTAATTTATATTCTAGATTAAATTACTTATATTTTTATTCATTTAGCTATATGGCTTTGTTAGCAAAAAAAGCAATTACTTGAAATACAAAATAGAGTGATCTTAAAATAGATAAGTCAGGTCACTCCACTCCTTTTCAGATTGTGAGGAAAAAAACAAGAACACATACACAGACCATCATGCAGACCAGCATTTTGGGAAATTCCAATTTCATGTATCGTATCGTATACACAAGCAGCGCTCGCTCTATTTGTTGTGAACTCTCTCTTGCTTTCGAATTTTTCGACACCTAAAATTTTTGAACTATTCTTTCCAACTTAAACTTTTTTTCTGTTTAGCGTTTTTTATTGTATTAGCACAGATAATAAATTTATACAGATGTCTCATCCCTGCAGAAAAAAATGAAACATATTTTGCTCTTAACAGACAACGCCTTAACAGACAAGGAGCTTTTTGAAGCTTTTTTCCTTGCCTAAGTATTCATTTATGGGCAATGAGGCGAGCGAAAATAGATTTTTAATGCATTAAGTGAATGAAGTGAATTTTTGGTAGCTTTTAGTTTCATATATCATTTCTCGCCATAAGGGTGAGACATCTGTATAAATTTATTATCTGTGGTATTAGATATGATCTGATCTGATATCAATAGCCTTAAGAACTTCCTTCATAATGTATAATTCCATAAAGGCAATTGAATAACAAACATGAGTTTGCTGCCTCTTTTGTTATTGCCTATGCCTTCCTTTTAATCTCTGTCATCATTCGTTTTGTTTATTCTACTCTCTTATTTGCAACCAAGAAAAGTTCCATGTTCCCTCTCTTTACTTTGCTTAGTTCTTTTTCTTTCTGTTAATCTGATTCTCTGAGAGCGACTGTCGGCTGCAAAAAGAGAATGACAGCGATGTACAAGTGGCGCCCCCCTTCTATTTGACGGCAAGTCACAGCGTAAGAAAATTCAACCGCGTGGAAATACTATAGGAATATATATACATATATTCCTATAGTATTTCCACGCTGACGATTCGATCGAGGTGACACGAGTGGCAAGTAACAACATTAGCTCTTTTGGCATTTCTTACGTCTGCATTTGCAGACAATTTCTGTATATTTTTGAGAACATTCTCTGAGTCCTCTGCACTGTAGCTCTTTCGTAGAATGTACTCTTATCTCTTAAGTGTCTATTTGATACTAAATAAATTTATGTCAATGTCTATTGGTGGTGGTTGCTGAGACGGTGAGATGGGATTGGACATTGGATCGTTTTTTCTTACAGTATGTATGTTTGAAAATTGAAATATATGACAGGACGGTGTATTTTTTTTGTATGTGGGTAAGGGTTATTCGAATAGAAGAAAAGAGAACAAATAAGTACGGAATAGAATATCATTTTATGATTGCCACATTGGCAACAGAATTTGAATGGTTTAATATTTTTGTTTTTATTTTCAAGGAATGCTTAAAGCGGAAAACACAAAGCTGCTTTGCTGTTAGCGCTGACTCCGTTACGTTACTATACTTCGGTTTGAACTTTGACAGACATCTGCCATTTTACTTAATTTATTTTATTTTCTTCGATCAATTTTTCTCAAAATTTTTTTTTTTTTATTTTTTGAAAACAAAACCGACAGCTCAAGTAAAAAGGAAATAAAATTCAAATAAAATGTTCACACAAACAAACAAGAAAACATGTCGGTGAGCAAATACATATGAAAAAGTAGAAAATATTTCTACTTTTGCTACAGCTTTTGAGACGTTACGTTTGTGTTACGGAGTTCTTCAGTATGTCAAATTAAAGTTTGAGCAACAAAGCTGCTTTGTGATAGCTTGTTAGCAATTCCTATGCTTGAACTTTAAACGTCACTCAACGCTAACAGCAAAGCAGCTTTGTGTTTTCCGATTAAAGGATAGCAAATATTTTCAATGGGAATTGTTTTATTTTGGTACGTGATATTGTACTGCTTTTTTGTACAAAGAAATTCTTTGATATTTATTAATGTCTTATGCAGTTTCTTTTTCTTTGAAAAAAAAACAACGTGATTTAGCAAGGTGGCAACTTGTCGGCTTGGTCGTTTTATCCTGTTGCAGGGTAGCATTTTTGCTGATATCCTAAACAAGGAAACGATCGAAGAACAAAATCTATGTAGGTATGCGTTATTGTTATGCTTGTGTGTTCTAACACATTCTTAATTTCTATTATTGAACTTATAACTTGTAGGGTGGTGTTTAAAAACGTTGCGATATTTCAAATTTTTCGGAGAATGTAGGACAATGAACTGATTTTGTTATTGCCCCAGGTCAAGTGCATTCAATTTGTTTTGGATTTCTGGATTTCTGAATTATGCGATCGAAAAGTTTGTGGGTATTCATGTTTTTGTTTGAAGAAATGTATTGAATGTATTTTATTTAGTGGTTACAATATTGGCATGGAGAATTTAAATATTTCAATGTTATTATTTTTTTTTTTTAATTCTAGGAATGTTTAGAGGATATTTGATATGTTTTTTGTCGCAATAGTTTTGTTTTGGAACATGATATACTTTTTTTGGTTTAAGAAATAAAGAACTGCTTTGAACTTTGCAAATATATTTTATTCAGTTTTTTTTTTGTATCAAAAAAACAACTTGATTCAGCAAAGTGGCAAGCTTGTCATTATTGTAGGCTGGTTCAGAGTATATCTAATAATGAGTAGGGCTATAGGGACACTCTTCCACCACGAACGACCTCTACTTGTACAAAAAAAGGCCAAAAACACAAAAAAAAGTTCTAGTAGGAAATAGTTTAAATATATTAGAATTAGAAAAATTTGAAGGAAAGAAAGAGTTCACATCAATGAAAGGGAGCGCTAATACACTCGTCTGCTTGTGTACGATACATAAAATCGGAATTTCCCAAAACACTTTTTTAAAGGAGGCTGATGGTCTGTGTATGTAGTAGTGTTCTTGTTTTTTTCCTCACAATCTGAAAAGGAGTGGAGTGACCAAACTAATCTATTTTAAGATCACTTTATTTTGTATTTCAAGTAATGCTTTTTTTTGCTAACAAAACCATATAAATTAATACAAAATATAAATATTTTACTCTAGAATAAAAATTAACTAATGTATGGGCTGTGATGATATCATATACCTATTACGATATAAACTTCAATTATTATCAATCCTTGTAACATGTTTTATTTGATTGAATCAGGTCACACCAATTGAGGGTTGAAATTAACAAGTTTTTTATGGCATTTTTTTAGGTCGAATTTTTTAAAGGCGAATGATGCTTGATAGCTATCATGCCACTTGTTTTTTTGTACTCCTTATGTTTTGTCTCCTTTTCACTATAACACTTAGATTTTCCTGTCTTTTTCTCAAGTAGGTATATGAGACCAAAAATGTAAGAAAAAAATTAACCACGTAGAGTGTCCCCACTCATTTTTTTCTTAAATTTAAAATGAGAGATCATCATAGAGTTGTTTCGAATACTGAAATTGTATTTACCTCGAATAAAGTGATGTGAAGGGTAGATGCCTACTAAAGGGTTTTCCAATAAGAGGTGTTATTTTGAATATACAGCTATTTCGGTAGCTGTCACTTTTGAAGCTGTCATTTTTTTACATTTGACAAATAGCCATTAATAAAAATGGAACGATACACGCTTCAACAACGCATTGAAATTATTAAAATTCACTATAAAAATGTTGAAAATTTGGCAGAGCCGGTTCGTAAAACTAACTTTTTTGGGTCGTCGTGAAGCACCTTGTCGGACCGCAATGCAGAAATTGGTGGACAATCTTGTGATTTAACACCTTGCGACTTCTTCCTTTGGGGCCACGTGAAAGATAAGGTCTACGCCAACAGCTCAGCGTCGATTCAAGACCTCAAAGATGGAATTCGTGAGGCTATCGAGGACATAGGGCAGCCACTTTGCGATTTGGTTATGGAAAATTTCATGAAAAGGATATGGGAAATGCCATTCTTCTTTGAATATCAAAATAACACCTCTTATTGGAAAACCCTTTATATCAATTTCTTCACTTAAAAAAGTTTACTAACCAGAGGTACATAACTCTCGAAAAAATAAATGTGTGGCTATAATTACAAATAAAGGCATACCTACATAAAAAATGTCCAATTCATTGAAAACTGATGAATAAATGTATGTACCTATCAATAATATTAAAATTTATTCATTTAAACCCGTTTCATACTTTAGCTAAGCCAACACCTTTTTTCAAAACAGCAGGTTGTAGCCAGGTACTTCCAAAAAAATGTTTATAAGTATTCAAATTCAATGGCATTAAAGGTGCAAAAACAAGAAATGATCCAAATATTCAATTTGAAAACAAATTTCAATATTCTATCGAATAGCCAGGCCTTTACTTGTAGTTAAATATGAAACATGCATTGGTTTTCTTGCACACATTATGAAATCCTACAACAAGGCACATCAATCAGAATATATCTAATAATGAGTAAGGTTACTCTCCGCGTGGTTAATTTTTTTCTTACATTTTTGGTCTCATATACCTACTTGAGAAAAAGACAGGAAAATCTAAGTGTTATAGTGAAAAGGAGACAAAACATAAGGAGTACAAAAAAACAAGTGGCATGATAGCTATCAAGCATCATTCGCCTTTAAAAAATTCGACCTAAAAAAATGCCATAAAAAACTTGTTAATTTCAACCCTCAATTGGTGTGACCTGATTCAATCAAATAAAACATGTTACAAGGATTGATAATAATTGAAGTTTATATCGTAATAGGTATATGATATCATCACAGCCCATACATTAGTTAATTTTTATTCTAGAGTAAAATATTTATATTTTGTATTAATTTATATGGTTTTGTTAGCAAAAAAAAGCAATTACTTGAAATACAAAATAAAGTGATCTTAAAATAGATTAGTTTGGTCACTCCATTCCTTTTCAGATTGCGAGGAAAAAAAACAAGAACACATACACAGACCATCAGGCAGACCAGCATTTTGGGAAATTCCAATTTTATGTATCGTATCGTATACACAAGCAGCGCTCGCTCTATTTGTTGTGAACTCTCTCTTGCTTTCGAATTTTTCTACACCTAAAATTTTTGAACTATTCTTTCCAACTTAAAATTTTTTTCTGTTTAGCGTTTTTTATTGTATTAGATATGATCTGATCTGATATCAATAGCCTTAAGAACTTCCTTCATTATGTATAATTTCATAAAGGCAATTGAATAACAAACATGAGTTTGCTGCTTCTTTTGTTATTGCCTATGCCTTCCTTTTAATCTCTGTCATCATTCGTTTTGTTTATTCTACTCTCTTATTTGCAACCAAGAAAATTTCCATGTTCCCTCTCTTTACTTTGCTTAGTTCTTTTTCTTTCTGTAAATCTGATTCTCTGAGAGCGACTGTCGGCTGCAAAAAGAGAATGACAGCGATGTACAAGTGGCGCCCAGTGCTGTCGTTTCAAAAATGTAATGGGGAGTATTTTTGAATTATTTTGAGGAGTATTTTCTATATTTGGGTAGTATAATTTTTTAACTATAGGAACATAGCTCGATAAATCACCTCCGGAAAAAGTATCACTTATAATGGGGTTTGCAGATCGTTTTGAAGTTTCAAAAATGATGTGGTTGACGTTTATTAGAAAACGATAGTTTCTTATACATTTTTGGGAGTTCTAAAACCCAAATTGTGTGTTTGTCAGATAGGAGGAGCCTTTTATACATCGAAGTTGATATCAACTTGAGGATTTTATCCAGAAATTTCGATTTAAGTTGTCTTCATTAGAAGCTGTCACTCTCAAGTTATTGTTCTCAACTGCCAAAAAACTAAATTAGATCATTAAGCATACCTACAATTTTCTGTCAGATATTGTGTGCATTTTCTGCATTTAGTAAAACACTTTTTTTAATTAAACAAATATTAAAGTTATCATCATAAAGCGAAGAGAAAATTACAAAGCCTTTGGCTTTGAAAGTATGAATAGAGTAGGGAAAGAAAAAGTTTGAAAATCTAACTGACTAGTGATTATGCACTATCTGTACCTATGCACACAATTATGTATTGCGTTTAGTTTTAAGGGTTTATACTCTTTCCCAAGTGATTTCTTTGATTGGAGGGTCTTTTTTCACACTATCAGATAATGCCAAAGAGAGCAATTTCTTACGACAAATGTCTCACCACTTAGTGCAGTGTTAGTTGTTAGTAGAGAGTAGACTAATCTAAAGCAAACAAACACTTACACAATAACAAAACATTTCATTAAACAATAAATTAACAAAATCACAAAAAATACACAAAAACATTTAAGAACGTGGTACACTGGTTTTAAGAATTTGTTTTCTTCGAACACAAAAGTAGTTCGTCATTTTGGCCTGTTACTTCCTAGAGAACATTTTTGCCGGAGAAGGCTATTATGTCATTATGAAGAGGTATCTGTCGTCTTTTTTCTTCTTGATTCAGAATATCATCGCGCAGCTGCTTTCACCGTCTCCAAAAGCAAAAAAAAATCATGTTTTTAACATAACTACTCCAAATTGTTATGAGTTGCCCAGTGGCTTCTACTTTCAAATTCAAAACTCTGAATTAAAAGTTACGTAAATAAAGAAAAACAATCCTCAGCTTGTTTTTACAATTCAACTCTTGAGTTTGTCAACTGCAAGGGTTCAGAAGTTGAAATAAGTGAAAAAAACGGCTCCAAATCAATTGTTTCTGCCTATAATTCTTTTTCGCTAATTTACCACTTTTCTGACGAATTGATATTTAAAAGTTGTCCCTTAATTATAAATTTAACAACGGAACTCCACAGAAAATATCACGAAGGTCTTGTGATTAAAAAGGTTAGGTTTTATTACAGTTCTATTTATAGTAATTTAATTGAATTTTATTTATTTCATTACAAAATGTTTAGGTCATCTATAGTTTTCAACTTTTACCTTTCTGTTAATGCTTATAATTTCGTTTCTGGATCTTCAGTGTAGGTTCAAGGTTGTAGTGATCCAAAATCATTAACGTACGACGTACCTACAAATACAGACTTAAGTGATCCTGGTCCATAAAAACGTGTTTAAAAAATGCAGGCTCATTTTTTCAACATTTTCGATTAATTATGGTGTGGAATTAGGTGTGTAGTTTAAGGAACCTTAAAATGTACGTTAAAATGTTTGGCAATTTTCCTAAATTGGGTACTATGCCTTAAACTTAGGCCAACTATCTCACTGATTGAACATAAATGAGCTAAGAAACGTGAGAATTTTGATTTTCGATTCTTGTTTTATCTCATACTACATGGAATATAGATAGATTTTGTTCACTAAGTTTGAGGAGTATATTTCGTCTAAGGGTAGTAGAGTAGCATTTGACTCTCAAAAGGAGTAAAATACTACTATAGTAGCAAAAACGATAGCAGTGGTGGCGCCACCACCCGGCAAGTCACAGCGTAAGAAAATTCAACCGCGTGGAAATACTATAGGAATATATATACAAAGACATTGGGAAAGGTTAGGGTGATGAAAATCGAATACAAGAGATTGGAAGGAAACTTAGCCTTAAGTGTTCAAGACCGGAGTTGACTTCAATATCGTCCGTTCGGCCGGTGTTTTCTTGTCCAGGTTGTGGGGCCGGCTCGATTCACTGCTCGTCTGCTTCTGAGTGGTGGTGGGTGCAAAGGGATTATTTACAACAGCAGGTGGTAGATAATTGTTTTTTTTTTTCGGTTCCACTTGGAGGTTGGCACACATAAAGATTATTATTGTTTTTTTTAAACAAACAAAACCAACAAGACACGCGCAATAAAGAAAAATTCGAGAAATTGCAAATAAATTGGAAGAAAAATGATTGAAATCACAAATGACAGTTGCCAAAGATGTCAAACTGACAGTTGTGAACTGGAAGTTTTGGGAAAGATTCCCATCCTATTCCAGGCATTCCAGGGTTTAGGGATTGAGTAAGTTGGGGCTAGCGCCGGAAATAACGATAAATTTTTCAAATTAAGTTAGTTAGTAACTATGTTGAACTAACTTACCTGGGAGCTTGCGATTCGTCGATCGAGGATGATCCGATGATGAGGCGATGGATTAGGAGTATGTGTGTGATTTTGATTTTTGTTTTTGTTGGAATATGTTAATTGTTGGTTGAAGGAATTAGCATTGGACTATTGGCGGGCAGAGGAAGTTAGTCCATGGAATTAGTAGGACACTCCGCGATTATATTGAGTGATAGAAAAAGTTTGCTAAGCGCAATAATATATAGTGTAAAATCAGATCCTTATAAAATTGGAGTGCGAGAATTAAGAAAAATCAACATTGTATAAGATTCGTGAATTAAGTGGAATTATTTTAAGATTCTCCAGAAACAATAAAAAAAGGGGTGGATTTTTTGGTGTATGCATGTGCGAAAAGAACGAGGGAAATTCAGGCCACGAAAAAGCGGGAGCGGCCTAGACAACGACCGACGGCCGGTCAGAGAACCGGAGACCGACGGCAACGCGGGAGCCGAATTGGGTCCTTTGTGGACATAAGAACAAAGCCTGTAGAATTCCCAGGCTCCCCAAGTAACACTTTAAATATTATAATTTATTCGTGCGTACCCTAAGAGACATAAGACGTCGGTGCGAGCCGACAATCCGCAATCCGCTTGTTGTCCAATATTGAAGAAAGTGCACTCATAACCAAAATCCACCCCTCGTGTGGAGAACCAAACAACAGCGCTTAGTATTAAGACCTTATTCGGTTTTTTTTTCAAATTCATTTTTTTTATTCAATTTATCTTAACTCTACTTACATGCTAGACAAAATGGGAAACTAGCCTAATTAATTCTACTTATATATAACTTACTGGCCCTAATCGGGCGCTCTAAGAAATTCATGAATCTTAAAATTAATGCCTTTCGGCCTACGAACTAAGTTTGTTTTATTTTTTTCAATTTATTTATTTTTTTATTAGCCAAGGCAGTACTACGAATATCTCGACAACGGCCAAAACAAAGAAATGCTGCAAGAAAATTCGACGTCGGACGGCTACAATCGCAAGAGATCGCCAGATCCTTCTCTGATCGAGTGACAAGTAACCTCTTAAGGAGTCCTATGCCGCCAACATCAAGTATCGAAGACCAGTGGCAACATTGCCAGAATGCAGTTAGAGATGCCACCTCTAATGTGCTGGGTTTCACACAGCCACCAAAACGAAACCCCTGGTTTGACGAAGAATGCAGGCAGGCCCATGCAGCCAAACAGGAGGCATACAAAGCGGCGCTGCAAAGAAAGACAAGAGCTGCTCGTCAGCTCTACGAGCAAAAGAGGAGAGAAGAACGCCGGCTTCTCAGGAGAAAAAAGAGAGAGCATGAGAAGCGTCAGATCGAAGATGTTGAGAGAGCTAACAGCAGGAATGAAGTTCGGAGGTTTTATCGGAAGGTAAAACACCTGGCTCAAGGTCATCGAGCAAGAACCGAAGCCTGCAGAGATCATCAAGGGAACATCATAGTAGAGCCGCAGTCAGTGCTGGGGATTTGGAAAGACCACTTCTGTAGACTGTATAACGGCGACGACGAACAAAATCCCGCCGTCAGACAGGAGCCTTTTATCATACGCGATGACAGCCAACAATTCCGTGAACCCGACCTAGAAGAAGTGAAAACAGCAATATCACGGCTGAAATCCAACAAAGCCGCTGGAGCAGATGGTCTAGCTGCCGAGCTGTTCAAAGCCGCAGGCGACGAGCTAGATAGGAGCATGCACCAAATCATCTGTAAGATATGGTCGGAGGAATGCATGCCCGGTGAATGGAACCTCAGCATTGTTTGCCCGATCCTGAAAAAGGGAGATCCTCTAAACTGCGCCAACTACAGAGGAATCAGCCTGCTTAACATCGCCTACAAGATCCTCTCTGCCGTATTATGTGAACGTCTGAAGCCTTTCGTCAACAATCTGATTGGTCCTTATCAATGTGGCTTCAGGCCAGGAAAGTCTACCATCGACCAAATTTTCACGTTGCGGCAGATCCTGGAAAAAACCTATGAAATGCAAATCGATACCCACCACCTCTTCATTGATTTTAAGGCCGCGTATGACAGCATCTACAGAGACGAACTGTATAAAGCCATGTCTAGCTTTGGCATCCCTGCCAAGCTCGTTCGCTTGTGCAAAATGACGATGGAGAACTCACGCTGCTCTATCAAGGTTGGCAATGAGCTTACGGAATCATTCGACGTCAAAAAAGGATTCAGACAAGGCGATGCACTGTCGTGCGATTTCTTTAACATCGTTCTTGAGAAGATAGTCCAAAACTCCACCGTCAACACCAGAGGCACTATCTTCTATAAATCTGTTCAACTTCTCGCGTACGCCGACGATATTGATATAATGGGAAGAACACAGCGTGATGTCAATGGCGCCTTTGTGAGGATTGAGACAGAAGCGGCTAAAATGGGTTTAGCGGTAAATGAGGGGAAAACGAAGTACATGCTGTCTTCGAGTAAGGACACCCAACATCGACGGCTCGGACAGAACGTCACAATAGACGCATACAACTTGGAGGTAGTTAAGGAGTTTGTCTACCTAGGCTCCGCTATCAACACGGACAATAACACCAGCGCTGAGATAAGACGAAGAATTACTCTTGCTAATCGCTGTTTCTTTGGGCTAAGAAAGCAACTGAGTGGAAAAGCCCTCTCTCGAGCAACTAAGGTTAAACTGTACAACACCCTCATCATCCCTGTCCTGCTGTATGGTGCAGAAGCATGGACCCTAACAAAATCGGATGAATGTGCCTTAGGCTGTTTCGAGAGGAAAATTCTTCGGGTCATCTTTGGCCCCGTGTGCATTGATGGGGAATGGAGAAGGAGATACAACAGCGAACTTTACGGGTTGTACAACGACGTGAACTTAGCCAGAAGGGTCAAGGTCCAGAGACTCAGATGGCTCGGTCATTTAGAGCGCATGGACACCAATGCTCCGGCCCGGAAAGTCTCCGACACTATTCCCGAGGGACGCAGAAGGAGAGGAAGACCGCGACTCAGGTGGCGCACACAAGTGGAAGAGGACCTCAATCAACTTGGAGTGCAAAACTGGAGACAGCTAGCTAGGGACCGAGCTGACTGGCGGAGACTGTTGATTGAGGCCCAAGTCCACAACGGACTGTAGCGCCACCTTAAGTAAGTAAGTATATTCATTTATTTGTTCGTTTTTTTTTTTTTTTTTTTTTTTTTTTTTTTTTTTTTTTTTTTTTTTTTTTTTTTTTTTTTTTTTTTTTTTTTTTTTTTTTTTTTTTTTTTTTTAGTGCCACCGTATACCACCTACTCTACTTAAACCTAAAACCTAAGACTAAAACAAGTATGTAAGCCGGCCAAGGCAAAAATACCCCACCCCGGATTACCCATTGTCAGATACAGTTTGAAGCCACCAAAACTGGTTCTCCTGCTTCACCCTATCAATGCGGTCCTTTTCGGACACAGCCCTACTGAACCGAAGCAGCTCCGCTCCATCACGAGCGAGGATGCCTCGTTCATACAGAAGCCGCCGGTCTACGGTTCTTCGCCTGACGTGGTAGATAAGCGGTACTGCCAATCTATCCTGTATCATGCCGCACTGGTCTAAATAGAGGAATGCTTCTGTTGGGATGAAGCCGCTCAAGCGTGCATTGTCGAAGTAGTTGTCGTTCGGATAGAACGGCCCGAAAATCAAATTGTTGGTCGAAGTCATAGCTCTCACAATATGGCCCCGAACAAGTTTTATCACGAAATTGTCAATTCTATTGATTCGAGCCCCGTTGTATAGAACCTCGTTTGAATAATAGTGCAGATAAGAAGATTCCGGTGTCCGATACCAACCGAGACAGCGCCGAAGACACTGCCTCTCGAACACCCGAAACTTCTCCATTTGGGAAGGGGCAATATTGAACCACACTGGACATCCATAAACGATCATCGGCCGTATGAGGGCCATGTAGCAAATTACCTTCACTCTGGGGTCAAGCCGACTGCTGCAAAACAGCCGTTTCGTCAGAGCGAAGGCTCCTCTGGCCTTAGTCAGAGCAGCATCTATATGTCTGTCGAAATACAGAAACTGGTCCAACCAGATACCGAGGAACCGAGGTACTTCACTACACTTTTGTTCGTCAATGGCTGTCCGTGAGGATCAACAATGACCATCTTGCGCCAATTCTTACACGTATCTCGCGAGGCTTTAGCCAACGGAGTCCGGAACAAAATTGTCTCCGACTTTTGGACATTTATTTTCAGTTTCCAATCGTCGCAGTATCGCTGAATCTTCTCGAAGTCACGCTGCAAGAGAATTCTAATAACTTCAACCTTTCGAGCCGTTCTGTACGCAATCAGGTCGTCGGCATACGCAATTGCGTTAGTTAAGCTACCTATCAGATCGCTGGTGTAAATGCTGAAGAGGATCGGCGAGTTCACCGCTCCCTGTTGAAGACCGTTTTTAATTTCAAAGGTGGTGGTTGAAGTTACATTGCCACTTTTGACAACAAACTTTCTACCGTTGAGCATATCATGAAGCATATACAATAATGGTTTACTGATGCCTAGTCTGGTGAGTTTTAGGTACAAACCTTCTAACCATACGGTGTCGAAGGCCTTCTCCAAATCCACCAGAACAGCACCCGTGCATTGTTTCTTGGACTTGTTCCATTGGATATCAGAAACGAGCTTAGACGCGGCATGAATAGTGTCATGTCCCGCCTTGAACCCGAACTGGTTATCCGGAATTATTTTGTTGTCCGCAGCCCACTCATTCAGAGCCCTATTGATTACCTTTTCGAATACCTTGCTGATGCTTGGAAGAAGACTTATCGACCGAAGATTTGACGGATTGGAGTTGTCCTTTCCCTTTTTCGAGAGAGGATGAACCACAGCTGTCTTCCAACGCTCTGGATAATATGCATTATTCAGCGCGTTGTTGAACAGAGTGGTGTAGATGTCTATTGCCTCAATCGGTAAGTGTCTAAGTACAATGTTGGATATACCGTCAACAACTGCTGACTTCTTATTCTTTATTGAATCGAAGATAAGCTGGAGTTCTACCTTCGTGATGAGCAAGGGACTTGCGCCCGTTCGTTCGGCGATTATAGCGTTTGCTAAGAAATCGTCATCAAACCGGGTAAAACCACTGCTCTCGGATCGCCAATGCGAAATATCATTCCTCAGGTAGAAGTGATGAAGTAAGGCTCTGTTCTCCAGGTCGTGGTTCGGGCGAGTGCAAGCATTCACCTTATACACTTGCTGGAAAGCAGCAGCAACTGTCTCCACTTTCTCCTGCGGATCTTCAATCACAAAGAAGTCATCGTCCAAGACGGCTTCCTCAGGATCAATTTGCGCTGTCAGGAGTACGTCTCTGTTCTCTATAGTTCTCAGGAGTTTCAGGCACGGAAGGTCGTTCTGGTTATTTTTTCTAAATATCTTATTGATTTGGGGAAACATACTCGGGTCGCTAGAATTGACGGTCCGAATTTTGTTGTCCCAAAACAAATTGATAGATAGTCTATAATTTTCTTTGATCAGCTGATTTACGTTTTTGATCGACGACTTCAGTGCCCTAATCTCCAGGTCGTGTGGGTCTGTGAAGCGTCTGTACAAGTTTTTCAGTCTTGTCAGTAGTCCACTTTTATGTCTGTGAAGTGCGTCTATAGTCGCATTTCTGTAGCCGTCGTTTTGGTCGCGTTCCTTGTATTTCGGTATTGTCCGTTCCATTGTTCGTTTTATCGTTTCGTCCATCTGTTGTAGATGTTGGTCGATTTCGTTGTTCGTTAAGTTTCTGTTATTTGGTGGGGCTATGTCACTCGAACGGAGTTCTCTCGCTAGGGCGTTGGTGAAACGAGGCCAGCGCATCTTACTATAATTGTAAGAATACGTTGGAACGTATTCATCCAATTCCACGCGCTCGTTCGGAATCTGAATTACAGCAGCCAAGCCACAGTGATCACTGTCGTACTCGATTGTCTGTAAACAGTTTCGAGGGTGATTACCCACTTTGTCCGTTATTGTCAGTCTGGTATCGTACAGCAAAAGGTCCAGGAAGGAACCGCTCCTTGGGAACGATGGCCTTTCAGTAGCCAGCAGGTCGACACCATATTCAACACTGTGAAGATTCATCAAATTAAAAAGATCATTACCTCTTGGATTATGAGTTTGATTTCCCCAATCTTCATGTTTGGCGTTCAAATCTCCGGCCATAACGAAGTAGTTTTCTTCCAAGCTCAGTTTTAGTACCCTGAAAAGAATCTCGAGCTCTGAAATAAAGATAGTAGCCTGCGGAGCTTCAGCCGCATAAGCCGCAATCATATACATCCGCTTCCCTTGGGTGAGAGAGATGCATACGACGCAAACTTCTAGCGTCTTGAGCTTTCGCAAATCATTATTGTATATGACTTTATAATTAATGCCCTTTCGTATGAAGATGGCAACACCGCCTCCTTGAGTAGAGTCGGGTCGATCCCTTCTTACGATATTGTAATTGTTGTTAGTCAGTTTATGTTTCTGGTTTAGCTTGGTTTCGCTAGCCATAAACACATCAGGACTGTGGTCTTTTAACAGCTGGAACAAATTAGCTCTACGTTCGATCCTAATCAATGAATTCACATTCAAACCTAGGATCCTAAGGCGCGTCTTCGGCAGCGCGCCCTTAACCCTGAATTTGCGCTTGGCCAGCCATCATAGAGTAGAGTTTATCTACTCTTCCGGCTTGCTCCACGATCTGACTTTGCGGTCCTGCCAACTGGCCTTGAATGCTCAGCAACAAGGACAGAATGTCTGGCTGCCCCTCCGGCGCCTTAGGCACTTGGGCCTGTGGGGCGACCGGTGGTGGAGCCTGTCTCGCTTTACCCATTCCTTTCGCAGATCTTGCGTAAGAAACATCGGGTCTCACGAGTGAATTTGTTGTCGGAGCTTGTCGTACGGGTCGACTTTCTGCGGCTTTTTGGCTGGCC
Organism: Sphaerophoria taeniata; assembly: GCA_943590905.1. NCBI lineage: Eukaryota > Metazoa > Arthropoda > Insecta > Diptera > Syrphidae > Sphaerophoria > Sphaerophoria taeniata. The sequence goes on from OX016540.1 coordinate 133,699,161, forward strand.
TGTTTGTCCCGTATCTCTTGGACCTTAGGACAGCCCCGATAATTTGCGGGGTGCCCCTCGTTCCCGCATATTACACACTTAAGCTGGGTCATGTCTTCGACCCGCTCAGTCCCTAGCCTACATTCACCCCTATTGTGGGTTTCGGCGCATTTCACACAGCGCTCCTGCATTCCACAGTTGGCTGCAGCGTGACCGAACCTTTGGCAGCGCATGCATTGCAGCATGTCGTCGAGCCTCATTAATTTTTCCCAGTGTATGACCTGGTAGTCTAGGACAGTAATCTTCCTGAGACTCTCCAGTCTACTTTGGGGCGACAGAGTTACAATGAATATTGGCAGTTTATGCCCCTCCCGTCTGGACCTTACCGTAGAGAAAGGCTTGACTCCGATGAATTCGAGGTCATCGCTGGCATTCTGACGGAGCTCAGCTAGGAGCTCTTCTGGTTCCGTGCAGGAACTGATGCCCTTCAAAAGGACCGTCTTCGGTTTTTCACTCCTAGGAGTGAAGCTGAAGAATTCAGCAGTGGCTACTTTTAGGCACTCTTTAACTATTTTGTATTCGGCCAATGTGAAGCATTGGACTGAATACCGCTTTTGCTTTTCATTTATAATTTTAATACTAAATTTATTATCCGTGGCCGACTTACATACCTGTTTTAAGTCCTGTAGGTCGACCTTGTACGTCCTTATTGGTGGCACTTTCTCGGACTTTTGCCGTGGTTGTTGCTGGTGTTGCTGGAGTTGCTGTTGTTGCTGCTTTGCTGCTGCTGATGTTGATGCAACCGGATCTGCTGCTTGTGCTACTGCTGGTGCTGCTGTTGGTATTACAGCTGGTGCTGCTGCCTCCATTGGTTTGTGGGCCCCCCATGAGCTGGGGCCTGATTGCGCCGCCCCTGTGTTGGGTCTAGGCTGCTCCTTTTGTTGTTGCTTGTTATTAGTAGCAACTTGCTTTTGCTGTTTCATCTGCTGTGGTTGTTGTTGTTGTTTTTGCTGCTGTGGTTGTTGTTGTTGGCTTTGCTGTTGCTGCCTCTGCAGTTGCCTCTTTTTTAATTCCGCTGCCTCTTCTTGCCGGCGCGTCTCCTGTTTTTGCTTAAGGAGTTGTAGAAGGGGCTTAATTTCCTCCTTAAGCGTATTAAGCAATTTCTCGCATTTATCAATGCTTGCCTGCTTTGTTAGGAGGACTTCCTCCACCTCCTCGTCAGTGTATTCGGTGGACAGCCCATCGAACATATTGCTGCCGCCGGACCTGTACAGTCCCTCCCCTTCTCCGGACATGTACTCCACAGAGTCATCGGAACAAATATCATCTTCGTATTGCCGTTGGATATTTTTCGTTGCCGTTGTCTTTGCTGCTCTTTGAGTGTCAACCACCTCAACTTGCAGCTTGGTTGAGATGGTGGCTGGCCTTTTACCATCCAAATTTGGGTTTGCTCTTGAGGTCCGCCTCCTCTTCTTCCTTCCTTCATTGCCTACGGTGTTTTCTACCGCTACTTCACCATCGGATGATTTGGCCGAAGCATTTTTCAATGCCCCTGCTGCTTTTTCCTTTATTAGGTTTATCATCGCGACTCGAAATTAGAATAAAAAAATTCCACCCAATGCAGGGATCGAACTCACGACCCTTGGTTCTCAAGCCAACACACTAGCGCTGCGCTATCGAACTACTTATTTAATGAGTGACTAGCTAAGAATTTAATGACTTCTCTAATTTTCACAACACTTGTAAATAAACTCCACACTGCCTTAGTCTTTCCTGCTCGAAAGTCAGAGATCGACTGAGACCTTATTCGGTCTTCATACTCTTGAAGGCCGACGGAGTGAAATTCAAAAGCGCCGACAACTGCATGACATTGTTTTTTTTTTGTTTTGCAAATGTGCACGGAATCGCATGGGCGTGCCACCAACCTAACTTATTTCTTTATTCATTTTGATACATTTATTTTTTTTATTGATATTTATTTATTTATATATTTATTTAAAATTTTCCTACTTATTTAAATATTTCCATTTCGACACAGTGTTGCCAGACTTTCAGCTGACATTTACCCACGATTATGGTAAAAAATCCCCTTTTTACCCACGCGCTTTAGAAAAAAATCCCTCTGTCTTCCCCACAAGGAAATGAATAATTGAATTAAAACAAACTATTTATTAAAACTAATCAAAATTGATAATTGGCATTTTTCTTTTTAACTCTGAGTAAATCATAGCTGTGTCAACGCAAAGTCCTGAGCAAATCATATTCAAAGTCTTCCAATTTAATAAAGAAACAAACCTGAGCGCTGAAATGTAATTTTTACTAATTATTTTTTTTTACCTACGGTAGACGCGCTACTGTCTTGGGAATCCAGTTTAAGTTCTGTGTTTTTTGTTGTCTAAAAAATCAGAAAAAACAAGTGAAATTGTCTTCACTCCGCTCTTCGCACTTTTTGATCAGTTATTTTGTCCTGAGCAAATAGATTTAGCTCCGAGCATAAACATTTTTAGCTCTTATACAACTGAACAAATACGAAACATATGTTTCCTAACATTTCTGTGATCCCTCAGAGGTTAAAAAGATGTTCACAAGGTATAGTGTTTCGTACCTCATGTTCATATAACAATAAGAACTATAAGTCATTTAATTAACTAACTACCCACAAATGAAAATGATAGATGAATGAGACAAAATTTTGATTTGAAATTTGAATTTTGGCTTGACGAACGATAAAAATGTATTTGTGAAAAACGAGCATACACTCCCACCGTTCGTAAATTTGAGCTTGTAGTACACGCATATACAACCTAGCCGTTCGTCACTTTGCGATTGTGGGTGAATCCCGTATGCAGATTTCAGAAAAGTTTACCTAAATGATCGCATTCACTCAGATAAGCTGAATAAATTCGTTTCAAGCTTTGATTTTTTAATAATTATCCACTTAGTTTGTAGAATTAAAATATCCCTTTTTTTTGTTCTACGAGGTACGAAATCGCTCTTTTGCCCTTTTAGCTAATTTTGAGACTTGAAATACCCACGAAATGGGTAATTACCCACGATCTGGCAACACTGTTTCGACATCATCTATTTATATATCTTAAGGTCCTTGCATGTTCTTTTTATATTCATTTGTGTAACTTTAGGTTTAGATTTTTGTTGCTACAAATATTCACTTTTTTTGTGCCGATTATCCATTGGGTTTCGGGAGTGAGAAGAGGGTTTCTCTTAAGCCAGTGTCGTGAAGTTCAAGACGGCAACATTTTGCAAATCACCCTGTTAACCACCAACAAAGAGCTCTCTGTAGGTAGGGAAAGAGGGGGACGCGATTAGAAGGCCGATTGAAGGCAATTAAGGTTTTTTTCTTTAAAGCCTAGTACGCAGATCGCGCTAAATTTTAGCTCACACATTTCTCTCCAAACATCAGCTAAATTCAGAGAGTGTTGAGAGAGAATCGGACGTGTCAGACGTGTTTGTTAAGTCGCTCTTGTGTTTTTTTGATAAAAAATAACTAAAGTTATTAGACAATAATTTATTCGTTAAAATGGAAAGATGTGCTTCTTGCCTTACTTTTATTAAAGGTGACTCTTTAAAGTGTTATGGAAATTGTGGCAAAAGTTTTCATAAACTATGTGCAAAGATCACTGATGATCTATTCGCCATGTTTCAGAACAATAAAAACTTAAAGTTTCACTGTGACATTTGCTCGGATAGTAATAGTGCCTTAAATAAAAAAATAATTGAAATGTCTAATGCGCTACTTGATCTAAAAAATTCTTTTGAAGTGTTAAGCTCCCAATTTAGTGGATTTTCAATCAATTTAGCAGCCTTTCATAAACCTTTGGCTCAAACTACACCTCCTAACCTCAACTGTGACTTGCCGCGCGCCAATTCTGATACTTCTTCTGCCCCCTCTCTACAAATTGATCGTCCCCAAAGTGGTCTTCTTCCAGATACTGAAAATAATAATAATAACATCTCTAATCGAAGTAGTTCCACTCGCTCTGTTATTGGGACTGGTGATCACAATATTAATCCTAGTGTCATAATTGTAAATGATGATAAAAAGTGGTTTCATTTATCTAAATTTGCTTATAATAACTCTGAAAATGACATAAAATTATTTGTTAGTGAAAGAACTGGAATAGACAGTAATGACATTTCTTGCTTTAAACTTCTCAAGAAGTCGGAGAGTAATTCTCATTGGAAGTTTGTAAATTTTAAAGTCGGTATACCTGCACTGTTATCTGAAAAAATGCTCTCGGCAGAAATTTGGCCACCTGGAATGCGAGTTAAATATTTCTCATTCTCTTCAAAAAACTGGAAGTCAAAAAACCTGAACTTGCAAAATTAGAGTATGCCGCCGTCGTCGTCGTCAATGTGCCATCAACAAGTGTTCAATCTAATCATAAATCTCTCTGCACAAGTAATGAGAAAAGCGATAGTGAAGTTCCACCTACACACCGTTTCTACAATTCAAACTCTTCAACAGTTTTCCACTCTTCTAAAGCTCTGTGTTCTCTTAAGACTTCCAATCCAAAGTCCCTGTCGCTCGCAATGTTGATAAAATCAATATATATTATCAGAATATGGGAGGCTTTTGCTCTAAGCTAGGTGATCTTTACTTATCTATTGATGCATGTGATTACGATATCATTGCGTTTACTGAGACGTGGATGCATGAACATATAATGACCGAGGAATTGTTTGACGTTTCTCGCTTTTCTGTATTTCGTGTGGACCGGTTTGATGTGGATAAAAAGCGAGGTGGAGGAATACTTGTTGCTGTTCGTCGTGATTTGATTGCTTTTGCTGTTGACATCGATTTAAAATTTATAGAATCAAAATTAAATATAGAACAACTTTGTGTAAGGATTCAGTTTAATGATGTTTTGAATGATGATTTGTTGATCTTCCTTAGCTACATTCCACCTGGTAGCTGTCTTGCTCTTTATGAAAAGCATTTAATTAACATCGATAATGTCTTAAATAGCTTTAAAACTGATGAATGTAACATTTGTGTACTTGGAGATTTCAATCTTAGCGCATTAAACTGGGTTCTTATTAATGAATTTAAATTGCTCCCATTGAATTTATCATCAGATATCGAAACTTGTGTAATTGATTTTTTATTTTCTTTAAATTTAGTACAAATAAATAATAGTTTTAATTCTCTGAACAGGTTACTAGATCTTATTTTTGTTTCAGAAAATGTAAATGTTGTTTTTGATAAATGTTTGCCTTTTTTAAAAAATTCAGTTCATCATCTCGCTTCAAGCTTTACAATCAAATTTTATAATTTTAATAATATCAATTCATATGTAAATAATAATAATCTTGTTTATAAATTTAGTGTATACTATATGAATGAACTTAATTTAGCTTTTGATAATGTAAATTGGATCAATGAACTTCAGGATCTGTCAGTAGCTGAGATGTTTTCGAAGTTTTCATCAATTTTCAAGTTTAAAGTCAACCAAATTGTTCCCCTTGTGTGTAAAAAAGGTAATGCCCACCCCCCTTGGTATAACACTCGTCTCGTTAATTTAAAAAATGCTAAAACCAAAGCACATAAGCATTTCAAAAAGGCGCAGACGGCAGAGAACTATGCTGTTTTCAGTAGATTGCGTAAAGAGTTTACTTTTCTTTCTAAATTTTTGTACACTTCGCATATTCAATCTTTAGAGCGTAATCTCAAAAACAATCCGAAATTATTTTGGAAATTTGTGAATTCAAAACGGAAAAGCATTGGCTTTCCAACAACAATGAAATATTGTGACCGCGTATCTTCCGATCCAAAAGAAATCGTGGACATGTTTGCAGCCTTTTTTCAAAGCATTTATAATTCATCGAATCCTGTTCTTGCAACTCATGAAGCTTATTTTTCGTCATTGGATTCTTTAACTAACTGTAGTTTGATTCAATTTTCTTCGGAGGACGTTTTTCATTCCCTTGCGAGTCTCGTGCCTTCTGCTTCTCCTGATTTTTTAGGTTTTTACCCTAATGTCTTAAAATTTTGTGCTTCGTCTCTTTGTTATCCACTTCATGTTTTATTTAACAAATCCATATCTTCGGGTGTTTTTCTTGAAGAATGGAAAATTTCATGTATTAATCCTATCTTTAAAAATGGTAAAAAAGATATTATTTCGAACTACAGACCGATTTCCAAGCTCTCAGTCATTCCTAAGCTTTTGGATGAATTAGTTAAGGACAAAGTTACTAAACTTGTTAGGTTTAGAATTAATGACAGTCAACATGGTTTTTTGAAGGGAAGATCAACTTGTACAAATTTAGTTGAATTTACTAATTTTTGTATAAATTCTTTAGAACAGCACAAGCAAGTTCATGTTGTGTATACCGATTTCGTCAAAGCTTTTAGTAGGGTCAATATCAGAGTGTTATTAAAAAAACTGTTTTCCCTTGGATTTTTCGGTAATATGCTTAAGTGGTTTGAGTCTTACTTATACGGGCGGAAGCAGTTTGTCTCCATTGGTGAAGTTTTCTCAAATACTATAATGGCTAGTTCGGGTGTTCCTGAGGGAAGCCATTTGGGTCCCGTCCTGTTTTTGCTTCTTGTTAATGATTTGCCTAATATTCTGAGTTTCTGTAACTGTCTTATGTTTGCCGATGATGTTAAGTTCTATGCTGTGGTGTCAAATATACATGATTGTTCTCGCTTTCAAATTGATCTTAATCAATTTTCTAAGTGGTGTTTTTTAAATGATTTGGAGTTAAATATTAATAAGTGTGCCTGCATGCCTTATTATAGAACACTTTTTCATATGATTCCATCATATAGTTTATTGAATAGACCTTTGCTTGTCGTTAACGAGTTCGAAGATTTAGGGGTGATTTTTGATGGTTTATTGTCTTTTGACTCCCACATAAACTCCTTAATGTCGAGAGCCAACTCAGCACTTGGATTTCTCAAAAGAAATTCTTCTTAATTTAAGGACCCTTACACTTTAAAATCTTTATTCTGCTCATTGGTCCGCTCTATGCTGGAATACTGTTGCATTATATGGAACCCTACAACAGCTAAGAACATCAACAGAATCGAAAAAATTCAAAAAAATTTTTTGCGTTTCGCTCTTCGTCATTTTTTTGAAAGTAACAATAATAATGATCGGCAATCATATGCCTTGAAATGCTTATTGCTTGGTCTACAATCACTTGAAGTTAGACGGAAAATGTTCAGTGCTATGTTTGTTCGAGACGTATTGTGTTCTACTATTGACTGTGGCAAATTGCTTTCCCAATTTAATTTGTATGTTCCTCAGCGATTGTTACGGCCAAGACCATTTTTATGGGAACCTACTCATAGAACTTCCTACGGTTTACGTGATCCAATTTCAAGTTGCATCAAGTTATTTAATTTAATATATGATGAAAATGTCGATTTAATTATGTCTAGAGAAAATTTCAAATTTAATTTAAATATTGCTCTAAGTCATTTATAACATTGTATTTAGTTTTAAGCCCATAATCTGTTGATTAATATCGTAGATGATTAAATAAATAAATAAATAAATTCCTGGCTAAATTTTGACACATATATTTTCTAATAGCCTATTCCCACCAACGTGATTTAGCTAAAACAACTTGATTTAGCTAAAACACATAATTTATTTCATGATTTTTCATACATTTTCAATCACTTGAAATTACCTGATTTAGCTTGTTTATTTTTTAATTAGGTATAAATCACTCCGATGATTCCAGGCTGAATGATTTCATGCTGAAGTAATGAATAAAATTCATTTTTAATTCATTTTTTTTCTTTTTGACAGTCAAAATTAAAATTTTGTGTCATCTACACTAATATATAAAGCTGAAGAGTTTGTTTGTTTGAACGCGGTAATCTCAGGAACTACTGGTTCGAATGGTATAATTCTTTTTGTGTTGGATGGTGCCTTAATCGACTTAGACATTAGGCTACTTAACATCAAGCTGTGACCAATAGCAGCGAAGAATCTGTGGAAAATGTGGAAAAAAACGGCAAAAAATATACATTTTTCTGCGTTTTAACGCACTTATCTCAGGAACTACTGGTTCGAATGGTATAATTCTTTTTGTGTTGGATGGTCCATTAATTGAGGAAGACTTGAAGCTATTTAACACTAAGCTGTGACCAATAGCAGCGAAGAATCTGTGGAAAATATGGAAAAAACGGCAAAAAATATACATTTTTCTGCGTTTTAACGCGCTTATCTCAGGAACTGCTTTATGAAATTGAACAATTTTTTTAATGTTGAATGGTCCATTTATCAAGGAAGGCTTGAAGCTATATAAAATTTAGCTGCGACCAATAGGAGCGAAGAATTTGTGTAAAATGTGGAAAAAACGGCAAACAATACAATACAATATAAAGTTCGTTTGAACGCGGTAATCTCAGGAACTACTATTTCGAATTGTAAAATGCTTTTTGTGTTGGATAGTCCATTAATCGAGGAAGGCTTTTTTCTACTTAAAATTAAGCTGCGACCAATAGCAGCGAAGAATCTGTGGAAATGTGAGAACTGAGATTTTTTTCTGAGATCTCTGAGATGAAATTATTTTGGATTTGATTTCTCACTCAGCTATTTGACGTGGCTGACATATGTGCAGCAACAATTAGTAAGGTAACCATTAAATCTCAATGATAACTGAGAATTATGTTCCACCAAATGATTTTGCCTCAGTCAAGGTGACATTGAGATCTCAGTGAGATGTTGTTAGGTGGAACTGGCCTAATAACTGCTCAAATTAGAATTTTGAGAGTTCAATTGATTTGTGAATGTGATTGATTGCACTATTTGTGCAGATTATTGTGTTTAAACAATATCATTTTATGTACTTCTTAACTCAAAAATATGCTCAGTTTAAAGAAAAAAAAAATTTACTTAACGAAAAAAAACGATGCAGAAGTAAGAGAGATATTAGAATTAGGGAGAGTTCACCCAAGGGAATGCTTTAAGTATGAACAACTGAAGGGAATCATAAAAAATGCTCAAATTTTTCAAGTTCAAGAGAATTACGACCTAGGGAGAGTTGACTGCAATGCAATTTTACAATAACTTCCGAACAAAATTCCCACGCGCGCATGATGCACAAGTCGAGACGATACTCTGACCGGTGGACGAGGGAGAGGCGGACGAAGTCGCGGGCAACTGCTAGTATATTGATATATTTTGTTGAAAAATTCAAAAAAATGTCAAGATTGTGATAAATGTCAAGCTAAATTAAGTAAAAAGTTCAGTGGGAACGCCTTTCTTGATTTATAAATCAAATAAGCTTAATCATGTTGGTGGGAATAGGCTATAAAAAATCGAGCGAATAATCTTGCATTGTGGCTTGTCAAAGAACAAATGAACCAAATGTCAAAATTTAGCTCGAGAATAATGTACCGGACATTTATTTCGCTCGCTAAATTTTGACAGATGATTATGTAGAGTTACGAAATTTTTTTTTAGCTAGAGCTGCGTACCTCTCCGCTAAAAAGCTCAGCTAAATTTTAGCTCTGCTAAATTTTGGAGAGAATTTTGTATGGCAGCTAAAATTTAGATCGATCTGCGTACTAGGCTTAAGGCGTGAGAGCATTTCTTTTGTTTTTTTTATTGTTTAATTTAGTTTCACGAACTTAAATTCGAAAACGAGCCATATCTCGAAATTCATGTCTAAAGTTAGGATCCAACTAAGAATTTACCAAACTTGTTATTTTCTTTTGTCGATGTTAGAGTTTAAGCAATAAATAACATAAATGTGAATCATAACGCTTCGTTTGTTTTGTGCATAGATTCGTGGTATTCGTTTTTTTTCTCTTTGGAGCCTACGTGGATAGCCACTATGGCCTACTAAGAAAAGTTTCAGGGAGTGTGGAAGGGTAAGCCGGACATGAACACACTAGCGGACTGAAGGATGATGGGGACTTGAGTTCCGAAGACGATTGGGGAATCCGATACTCAGGCCGACTGGATTCCAGGTGGGGTGGGACAAGGCCAGGCCGCCTCGTCAGCAGCGGCGGGCGTCCGGGGATGGTAAACCAAGTGGTGGCAGTGTTATTGGATTTTGTTTAGTTTTGGGTCATCTCCTATCTCAGAGGCATGTTTTCTATGTTTTGAAACAGGTGAGGTTCAGTTGCGGTGGCAAGACCCCCCCCCCCCCCCAAATCCGACGATCTAGACCGAGCGTTGCTAGCATGCCACAGCTGCCGTAACGGACAATCTTTCTCTTTTCTCTTCTTACCCCTACTCCCTTCCTAGTTTCGTCTTTCCTTATACCTTCCCGTCCTATCCCAAACCCTCCTATTGCCTGGTTTCAAATGGCGCCCAGACGTGTTGTCCCTGTTTATCCTTATTGGGTTGAGTCTTTTCTGGTGGAATTCGAAATTACTCGTATGTCTTAGTCAGGATGACTCTTGAGGAGGCCTAATTAAATGCGACGGGAGTTTCGGCTTCGACCAGGATAGCACCCAACACTTGTTTCGTTTTGTCCCCAACCCATCTCGTGGCTGCGCTCGAGAGTCCTGGAAGTCTTCATACTTATGGTTCGTTAACGTAAAGTTGAAATGCGCTAGGATGCTGGAGCACTGTTACGAGGTGGGTCTTCATGTTTCCTGTTTCAGTGTGGGTGGTGACCCGGATGGTAGCGACTCGTAGGTCTTGACCTGGATTGCTCGTTAGAATGCTAAGTCAATTGCGACGAGGCGCATCCATTCGGTTGGCCACTCTCATCGAAAATTGTGTTGTCGTGTCGTTAGAAATTGTTTATTGTTTAGGTTTTCCATGTCCCGGAAAAACAGAAGAAGATAGAAAGCATTTTTTAAATCGGAACATCAGTCCAATCAGAAAAAAAGAAAAACATATATTAGTTCATGTTCGGCTTCCAGAAGCACTCCCGAATGGTAAAACAAATAGAAATCAAAACAAAAGTAAATAAAGAATTAATTCAGATTCATTGTTGTATGTTGTTTACAGTTTGTTTGTTTGCTTTACTAAGAACTTTATTAGGTTTAAATTCTTTAGTTAAGCATAATTATTAGGATAGTGTAGGAAAATAATTGGCTTCCTTCAACCAAAGAAGTAAGTGCCAAATTATTTTGCTTGTGTTAGTTTCATTTTGCTTAGTAGGTATATGTAGATATAGCATACTCTTAAGTTCAGAGTCCTTGTTTTTTTTGTTCTTTATTGATATACCGTTAAATATACTTCGAGGAATATTAGGAAATATTTTCTCTTTCTTAGATGTATATAGTGTTTGCTATTTTGGCCATCTTATTAGTGAATTTCATTCACTCCAATATATTTGCTAGAAGGAAAGTACATAATTTGATATTTGGTTGCATAAGTTCTTCCTCGATTAGGTGTCGAATGTCGAGACGTTATTTGCCGACGGCCGATCACATTTTAGATCTAGCAAAAGAAAAATTCAAGGGTAGAATAGTGACTAGATCCCTAACTCGAGACCTTACAGTCTACGATATGTCAGTTAGACGCACACCACCACCTACAGCGAGTACGCTTACGGGCCAGGAGAGTACACACGGTCAAACGATGGAAGGTCCATCAGGGAGCGGTTTGATAACGTTTTATCCATCAGGAGGAACGGGGGAGTCAGGAAGCTCAGGCACCTCTCCAGAGTATAGCGACATCACCGGGCAAGGGGAAAACATTGGTAGAGAGCAGGAAAATAGTAACCCTGACACGGGAAATAATAGGACTAACGCAGAAACTGAGGGAGAACATAGCGAGGGAGTAGGATCGTCAGGAGCTCTTTCGTCCGAATTAAGGACGGTCATAAATTTAGCGGTGATACAGGCCTACGATTCTTACCGTGAATCGATGCAAGAGTGCATTTCAGAGACCATTAAGGCGCAGGTACAAAGGGGATTTCTAGACTTTCTAAAAGTTCCTCGAATAGTCGGAATCCGAACGAAACTGCTAAGAACTTAGTCAGTGCCCCTCAGACTTCTAATCAAACCAACAATGCAGCTAGAGGTAGCACCCAATATAGGGGCGCAGGCGGTACTGGGGTCACGAATCCGGCATCAGGGCGCACCGAAGAAGTTTTTCCGCATTCGGGAGCACCTCCACTAAATCCGAATGCGAGACCCTTTTTGGTTCAGGGGACTAGTCGAAGCGGCACAAATCAGGACCGGAATAGAGGCTCAGATTTGCACCCAGGGATAAGGCACCCGGTTCAACCTCCGGAAAATCCCTTTGACAGATACCAGCATCCACCAGCTCCGTCCTCAGTTATTCCACCCCAACACAGGATGTCCAGGTACCCACGAGACCCAGGACTAATCCCAAACAACGGTCATCGCTTTTCAGCTCAACCACCCGAACATTGGGATGACAGATCGAACTGCTGGCGGAGTCATCCTCCACCACCTGGACCGTTCCATACCCCAAATCCCGACCGGCAAGGGAATCGACCCATGTTCGAAGGAGGTGGACCAGAAGAGTTCCGTTATAGTATTGGCCGTGTATCGGATGAGGGCATAGAAGGAATGAGACGTCAGTCTTGGCTGCCTCCTAACCCTGATAACGGATGGAGAAATTCTATTGTTTACAACAACCCCCAACCGGCAAGACAACAACAACAACAAACATGTTCGCCGGTACGAGTCGATGTTGCCAGAGCAAATAGAAGCGATCCAGTATGGAACGGCTTGTCCAAAACCGAATAGGGTCGTGAACGAGTCCAGACCGCTAGTATGCTGGAACTGCTAAGAAACCGGACATACCCATGTGGATTGCCCATCCACCACTAGAATGGTTTTTTGCTATCGGTGTGGACTTGAAAAGGTGGTTACCCCAAAGTGCCCGACATGTAACCCGGGAAACTTAGCCAGGAACGTGGGAGTTCGGGGAGAATCACGTTCGACACAAACACCCTCGAACAATGCGAACTAAACATAGAAAATGACGTAGCCGATAGCAAAAATATTAGGATATTACCTAGGAAGGAGCTTAATAAAGAGGTAAAAATTAAAAACGAAACTGAAACCCCAAGAAAACCCGTACACATTCGAATAAGGGAGTATTATGAAGCGCGAGATAGGATTTTCAACGGAAGTAAAAGACAAGTAGCTAAGAAAATAGAAAAGGCTAGGATTAGGTTCGACGTAAGAAAGAAAATTAAAAAGAATATAGCAGCCTCCCTAATAGCGACCGACCCAAGACCATACGCTAAAGTTCTTATCGCGGGTAAGGAACGGTTCGGATTGTTAGACAGTGGAGCAACTATAAGTGTTTTCAAATTCAAATTCAAATTTATTTCTTCTTAGTTGAAATCGAGTTACATGGTAGAAAATTTTTAACACATAGAGATTAGAATATAATAATTCTTAGCAACTAAAGATTTTTTATTATTATACGAAATTACATGGAAGTGGAATTTAATATGAGAAAAATTGTGAAAAAAAACTCAATGGATGCAAAAAAAAAACTTAAACTATGAATAAAATAATCTTAAAAGCTAATTGTAAACTAACTTAAACTAAAAGGATTGTTTAAACAATTAAACAAGTGAACTTATTAGTTCGTTTTCATGTCTTGAACATCTATCCTCAAAATGATTGTATAATGTTGTAATGTTATCCTTTATAGTTGGGATTTTAGTAATGTCATGCAGTGCTAGTGTGGAAAAATGCCAAGGAAGATTCATAATCATCTTTAGAGTTTTATTTTGACAAATTTGTAATTTTTTCAAGTGACAATTAGCACATTTATACCAGCAAGGAGAAGCATATACTAAAGACGGAAGTATGACGACCTTATAAAGAAGAAGCTTATTGTCTTTGCTTAGATGCGAATTCTTGTTTAAAAGTGGATATAGGATTTTAATTAAAACATTTACTTTTTTGATAGAGGCAGTAATATGATTCGCAAATGTGAGCGATTTATCGAGAGTGATACCAAGGTATTTAATTGTTGTTGTCCATTCAATTGTAGTGTTACAGATTGACAGATTAAATTGAGGTAGGTTTGAGGCTTTTCTCTTTCTTGAGAAGAATATTGCTTGGGATTTCGATGGGTTTATTTTTATTTTCCACCTGTGGTAAAAATTTTCGATATGAAATAGGGCATTTTGTAAATTCGTTAATAAGCTTTGACAATAATTAGAACTGCAGAATATAGCTGTATCATCAGCAAAGAAGGCGTTTTCACAGTTTAAATCTCTTGGAAAGTCTGCAATATACAAGTTATATAAAAGGGGCGATAAGGTTGAACCTTGTGGAACGCCTGCTTTGATTGGGAACAGAGGAGATGACTCAGTAAGAATTTTGACATAAAAAAGCCTGTCACTTAGAAAGCTTTGGATAATTTTAATAATGTAAATTGGAAAATTGTGAGTTAATAATTTGTGAAGCAGGCCGTCGTGCCAAACACTGTCAAATGCCTTCTGAATGTCAAACGAAACCATCCCTACAGATTTTTTATTTGAAAGTGATTCTATAACTATATTTGTTATTCTCTTCAGTTGGCGAGTCGTAGAATGTTGCCTTCTAAACCCAAACTGTTCGAATGGAATAAGACTGTTAGATTCTACAAATTCATTCATCTTTAAAAATATAATTTTTTCAAAAAGTTTGCCTAAACAGCTGAGTAAGCTTATCGGGCGATAACTAGACGCCTGCGTCAGTGGTTGAGTGGGTTTATGTATGGGGATGATTTCAGCAATCTTCCATCTTCTAGGAAAATATCCGTGCCTTAGGCAACTTTGAAAAAGAGATCTTAAAAAGTGAATAGCATTTGTAGGTATGTTTTTAATGACCCTGTTAGGAATCTTATCATTACCAGGTGCCTTTTTAATGCGAAGAGAAGTAATAGTGTCCTTAAGAAGAGATATTGGTACATCAATATTATTTGTTTCTATTAAACCTGAGTTAATAGAGTTAATACTGGTTTGTACCATTAGTTTGGTTTGAGTATCACTAAACTCTTCTGTTATTGAGTGACTAGAAAGGAAATGCTTACCGAATTCTGTCGCTTTCTCTTGGTTTGTATGAAGGATTTGGCCATTATATTCCAGGTATGGGATTCTTTTATTTTTATTTTTAAAAATCTTTGAAAGTTTCCATATTTTTTGATCATGTTTGTCAATTTGTGATAACATTTGATTCCAGTTTTTATTACGTATTTCCTGCATTTTGCGTATGACTAGTTTGTTAAGCAAATTCAATTGAAATTTCAGAAATAAGTCTCTTGATCTTTGATAGCGTCTACGAATTGTATTCCTAAATGTTATTGTCCTTCGAATGTCGTTTGTTAGTAATGAAAGTTCACTTTTGTTTCTATGGGATACAGAGAGCAAAGGGACAGACGCCTTAACCCCCTCATTAATGGAATATTCAAACGCATTAACTTTATCATCAATTTCCTCTAACGCAAAGGTAGAGGGTTGAGAAAAGTCAGAAAGTGAATCGTTTACGTAACGTTTGAATTTTTTCCAATTAGCCCGATTGAAGTTATAATAACTGTCAGCTAAGGCTGCACTAGTGAATGAGTCATTAATATAAAAAACAACAGGTTTGTGGTCAGATGAAAGATCGTTTATAACCGTTAGACTTGAGGTATTATCAATTGTATTTGTAAGGACTAGATCTAAGGTTGAGGGACGACCTCTACCGTTGGAAGGATAATAAGTAGGCTCAGATGGAAATGCAATATCGAAATCTTCAAAGACTTTGAGGTCTGACAAAGTTTTACCCCAAGCGTTTGCGCGAACACAATGAATGAGGAATGACGGCAGTTAAAGTCTCCGCATAAGACATAACTTTCGTTAGTTCTTATAAGTTTCAAGATGTCAGACTTAAATTTTTGTTTTTTTTCATTCGTTATTCTACTACCGCCAGGAAAATAGGCAGCCATAATTTTGAATACTTTTGTGGGACTGCATTCAACTTCAATTGATAGTGTTTCTATTAAATAAGTTTTAGTAGTTGGAACTTATTTATGTTTCACAGACTTGTTAACGAAAATACATACACCTCCGCCCTTCCCAGTTAATCTGTCCAATCTGTAACAATAGAAATGTTTGTTATTTATGCTAATATTTGGCTTTAGCCAGGTCACAGTAATCATTGCGATGTCAATATTGTGTTTAATTAAAAAATTAAAGAATTCTAATTCTTTGTTTTTTAAACTTTTAGCATTCCACAAAAGCATTTATATTTTATTGGCCATTGTTAGTATAGAGATATTTTATGCTTAGCTCAGCTATGACGTTAAATTGATCTAGTCTACTTTTACATTCAGATAATTTACTCAACATTTCATTTTTAAGCGAAATAAGTTCATCAAAACTAAATAAATTGTTGTTGTTTTGGCTTGGTGTTCGAGTAGCTGTTGTTATCTGTGAACAGTTACTGGTTGGTGTTGTTGGAAGACTTCGTGGTACAGACACGGGGTGAATGTTGCTGGAGTTTTGTTGTTTTACTTGACCTAAGTCAGGGAAGTCGCAGGTGTTGAGGTTAAAGCTGATGTGTTTTCTTGACAGTGGTTCATCAGGGACATGATGTGATCCAAATCGTCCTCTACGGTTCTTGGCTTTGAGTCGGTTTTGTATTTCAATAACTTCTAACCTCTTTTTGCATGATGCGTCGGTGGCTGTGTGTTGTTCTCCACAGTTAACACATTTGGGTAATTTTTCTTTGTTGGTACATTCTTGTGTACCATGTGATTCAGAGCAGTGGCCGCATGCTTTTTTTACATTGCAAAAGGAAGAGCCATGCCCAAACATTAGACATTGGTGACACTGTGGCACGAAGTGTGGATTCTTTCGGTAAAAGTCCCAATATACTGACACGTGGTTAACAAACTTGGCATTTCTTTTTAGTTCATTCATTTTAATGCTTTTATTTTTAAGGTTAACAAAATAATTACACTGTTCCTTGTGCTTAGGATTTTTAATGTTCATAATAGAAATTTGGAGTACTTCTAATTTAAGATTTGTGCACAATTCAGTTTTAAGGTCTTCAATATTCATTTTATGTAATCCATATAAGACTACTTTAAATGGTTTTAAGTTTTTTACATTATGCGTGTAAAATTGGAGTTCTTTCTCGCGAAGGGCAGATTTAATTTTATTTAATTCATTTTCGGTGTATAGATTTACACGGCATCCAATTGATGTGTTTTTGCAATCAAATTTGGTTATGCCGTTATTTTTGATGCACTCAGTAACAAAGACACTATTTTTTCCAATCAGGTGAATAGGAGGGAGATCAATTTTGGTGGGTACTTCAGATACATGTTCATTCATTGTTTCTTCATTATCAGATAAATTAGATAGATCACTGAAGCGATTGTAAGACGATAAATTATTATTTTGGGAGCTTCCCGGTTTATTTGACGTTTTTTTTGGTCGTTTCATTTTTACAGTTGGGGAAGTCTCATCAAATGATGATGAGCCCCGTAACCGTTTGCGTTTTAGCGAAATAATTAAGCGCAGTTAGAAATAACACAAGAGAATTAACTCGAGCAAGTATAACGATGTGCGCGGCTTGACTCAATGAAGAGAACTGATATAAGTGTTTTAGGAAAGAACTGTTTAGATTTTATTGAAAACAATAGATTAAGATATCTGCCTTATAGTTCAGGAGTGAAGACAGCTGATGGTAAGAGTCAGGAGATTATAGGAAAAGTCGAATTAGTGGTTAAATACAATTCAGTTGAACGCCCCATAGTATTTTTTTTGGTTCCCAGCTTAGAACAGGAATTGTACTTGGGAATAGATTTTTGGAAAGCGTTCCAAATCGCCCCACAAATTGTAAGCTCTTTATCAGAGAAAGCACCCCTCGCCAATCCGGAATGTGCACACAATCTTTCGTATGAACAACAACAAGTCCTAGAGGAAGCAAAACTTAGGCTAGGCGCGCACATGCAACTTTTTTGAAACCAAATAGTTCGATCGTTAGTTGCCCAAACATCGCGCACATAAGCAACTCCAAAGTAATCAACGAAATAAACCAATACACAGAAAACTTTTATTGACTTTTTCAATCTCATATACACGAAACAAAATAGTTTCAAATTTGTCTTATGAAAGAAAAGCGGAGATATATTGTTGGAATACAAAATATATTTTTGGTTTTTGAAAGAGATTTCATAAGTCAATACAATTTTCTGAATATGGATTTTTATGAATTGATATGCGCCTTTGAATTAAAAAGACGGAATAAACCTGTAAACAAAAGGCAATATTGGGTTCACCCGTTGAACTCACAACGCCTTGTGAAAGGGTTTCCTTTCGGTTGCCAAAACGCTTTTAAAGTCGATGAAAAGATGGTGGGTTTCGACTTGAAATTCGTTGGTCTTTTCCAGTATCTGCCTCAGTGTGAATATTTGGTCTATCGTTGTTCTGCCTGGCCTGAAGCCACACTGGTACGTGCCGATTATTGTGTTGCAGAAAGGTTTAAGACGCTCACACAGTTGGATAGGATTTTGTATGCAACATTAAGCAGGGATATGCCACGGTATCCATTGCATTTCTTGAAAGACTTCTACTATTTGTTGACGATTCATTTATTATTATGGCGTCTTGATTGACGCTGTTGCATGAAAGATGCCGCACCCCCAAATCCGATGTGCGGTGGCCACAGTTAAGGTATCTAGCTGCAGATCGAGAAGGATGAAGACGTTTTGTTGATGCCCTATGCCCCGAGCGGGGTTACAGGACCTGATGATGATGATGATGATGCCACGGTAGTTTTTGCATAGCATCGGATCGCCTTTTTTGTAGATGGGGCATATGGAGCTTATCGACCAGTCAGTGGGCATGCATGCGATCTCCAGACGGTCGAACCAACAACCAAATCGACCATGTGCTAATCGGCGCAAGGCACGCATCAAACATCCTGAACGTGCGCACTTTCCGAGGAGCAAAAGTCGACTCTGACCACAGCCCAAAGAAAGAAGTTCAACATCGATTGCCTTAGCACATTGGAGAATTCCAGAGACTACAGAAGCCGCCTGAGCTAGCAACTCTCCGCCGCCGTCCTCCCAAATACCACACACGTCAACACACTGTGGAACCAATATCGCGAAGTAATAAAAAATTTAGCCGAGACCACCATAGGTTACCAGCCACCGCCCGAAAAAGAACCCGTGGTATGATGATGAGTGCGTGATATTGAAACTCAAGATAGAAACTGTCAAATGTGCAGTAGTAGAGATCAAGAAAAACAGATTTTGTTTATTAACTTTTATTACTCCTTTAACTCTGCAACGGAAAACAAGAGCAGCAAAGGAGAAATGAGAAAAAGACCCTGCGAAGGAAGAAAAGAGCATCCGCAGTTTCTCAGCTCAAAGATCTTGAAGAGTCTAGGGCCAAGAACAACACCTGGCGTTTCTTTAAAAGGTCGAAGCAATTAGATTCTGGTTTCAGAGCCGGGACACAAACTCTTCGAAACAGCGAAGGAAACCTAGTCACCGAAGCACAGGGAATTGTAGATGTTTTCAAGCAGCACTTCCAGCAGCTACTGATTGCGCAAAATGTCGAGCAAGATAATGACGAAAGAGAAGCAAGACCATTCACTGAAGACCCAGTCCCAGCCCCCAGCAGAGAAGAGGTAGAAAGAGCCATCCAAAAGCTAAAAAATAACAAGTCCGCCGGGTCGGATGGCATACCCGCTCAACTCTTTAAACATGGAGGAGGAGTTCTGACAATACCGTGACCATTTGGTCCCGTAATAGGCAATAATAATCTGAAAATAAACAAAAAAATTAAAAAATATGTTTTGTTTAGAGATACAAATTATTTACCACCGCTTTTCAGTAAACAAATATATTTGACGTTTAAAAATTATCAAATTGAATTATGAAAACAAACTCATGAGTAGGATATATTATTCTAAAGTGTCCTACTAATCCCGTCACACTTTAAAGAATCATTCAACTGAAATACACTAATACATGCATACCTAGGAAACTATTTAGTTGAATGTGGGCGCAGTTACGTGTATCATAGTAGGATACAGACATTTTTTATGGGTTTTAGCCAGAGTATATCTAATAATGAGTAGGGAAACTCAGAAAAATTCACCTGTTGATTCACACATATTTTCACACACATATTGGAAATAGATGCCAATAAGAAACTTGTAGGAAAGAAAGGGAAACATAATAAGCTTTTTTGTCAAATAATGTTTAATTTTTATTTATGACAATCAAGTCAGACCGCCTTTGAAAGTCTATTAGTGAAAAAGGGAAAGAAGCTAGTGACGAATGTGTAGTCATTTCTTCTTGCGCAGGCAGTTTTCCAAAACGAATTGATTTTTATTTGAAAGAAACAAAAAATATGTTCAAGTCGGACCGCCTTTGAAAATCTATAAGGGAAAAAGGGAAAAAAGCAAGTGATGAACGTGTAGTCATTTCTTCTTGCTAAGGCAATTTTACATAAGGAATTGATTAGACTATTTTCACTTATTTCATTTTTGTTGTGATTTTTTTCGAAAATTTATGGTTGTAGTAGTACCTACTACATTTTCAAAAGAGTTTCCCTACTCATTATTAGATATACTCTGGTTTTAGCAACTAATAAATTTTCGCAATCAATGTATGAAAGAGAAAACTAGTGAAATTGAGATGTTAGGTGGTTCTCTTCTCTCAGAATTTTTTGTGAAAGAAAAACATTGACTAATTTTTTTTCTCTCTTGCACTTAAAGAAAATTATTCAACGATTTAGTTGAATGTCCGCGCAGTTACCTATAATTCCTTGTGACACAAACTAAGGAATTGGTTTGAGGCGATGATTTAGTTTGTGTCAAAACACAAACTAAAAAGTTGCTCGAATGAGCGACAGAATGGTTTCTGTATGTGCGCGGACTCTCATATAAGTCTATAGTGCTCAGTTTAGAAACCGAACAGTTTCGAAACTAAAAGTTGCATGTGCGCGCCTAGCCTTAAGTTTTTAGATTATGATCACCACGGATTAGGGAAGACGGAGCTAACAGAGCATGTCATCGATACCGGAGACTCGGTCCCGGTGAAGCAGAGACACTACCCTGTCTCTCCAGCGGTACAAGTCTTATTGTACAACGAATTAGACCGGATGCTAGAGCTAGGCGTTATCGAGGAGAGCGAGAGTCCTTGGTGCTCGCCGGTGGTACTTATAAAGAAGCCAGGCACAGACGGAACCATTAAGTACCGTTTCTGCCTGGACTCTCGTAAGGTCAACGCGCTAACCAAGAAGGACGCTTATCCTCTCCCCCATATAGACATGCTTATCAGTCGGTTGAAGGAAACCCATTTTATTTCCAGTGTAGACCTAAAAGAGGCATTCTGGCAAATACCGCTGGAGAGGGAGAGTCGTGAGAAGACTGCGTTTGCGGTACCTGGGAGACCCTTGTACCAGTTTACGGTTATGCCCTTTGGGTTGTGCAATGCAGCCCAAAGGTTATGCCGTTTAATGGACAAGGTGATCCCTGCACGACTGCGGGAAAGGGTGTTCGTGTATTTGTATGACCTGCTTATTTGCTCCCCCGATTTCGAAAGTCATGTCCAATTGTTGAGTGAGGTGGCTGAGTGCCTAAGAAAAGCAAATCTCACCATCAACGTAAAGAAATCCAAGTTCTGCTTCGAAGAGTTGAAGTACTTGGGTTTCATCGTTGGTGGTGGGAATTTGAAGACTGATCCGGCAAAGATTGAAGCCGTTATTAATTTCCCTGTGCCCAAAAACGGGAGACAGGTTAGGAGCTTCCTCGGACTAGCGGGGTGGTACAGGTGGTTTATTAAAGATTTTTCAGGTTTGACTGCACCGCTAACAGACACTTTGAAAAAGAAGTCCCAAAAGTTCGAGATGACAGAAGAAGCAAAACTAGCATTCGAACAGTTGAAAGTAGCTCTTACTACAGCCCCGGTTTTATCTCGACCGGATTTCACAAAAAAAGCTCTATATTCAATGTGATGCGTCAGACACCGGTATAGGAGCCGTTTTATTTCAAAAATATGAGGAAGGTAAGGAGTCTCCCATAGCGTTCTTTTCGCAAAAATTAAATAAATGCCAGAAGAATTACTCGGTGAGTGTATGGCGGCCGTAATGGCGGTGAAGAAGTTCCGGCCCTATGTCGAGGGCATGGATTTTACGGTGATAACCGACCACTCAAGTCTGAAATGGTTGATGACTATGAAAGACTTGAGTGGCTGGCTGGCTCGGTGGAGTCTAGAGCTCCAATCCTATGTCTTCGACATAGAGCACCGGAAGGGAGCACTAAACGTGGTCCCAGATGCTCTCTCTCGGGCGCATGTCGATGCCCTGACCTTAGATTCAGCAGCTCCTATCGTTGATCTGGAGTCGACAGAATTCAACTCCGAGGAGTACCTATCGGGATTTGCGAAAAACGATTCAGCAGCACTCTGAGACCTTACCCGACTTAAAGGTAGAAGACGGGTTCGTCTACAAACGTATGATGTCCCAAACTCATGATGTCCCCCTTTCGGAAAACTCTTGGTGTCTTTGGATACCCGCTAATCTAACCAACGACCTAATAGAAAAATCCCATAACCCTCCCTAAGCAGCCCATGGAGGTATTGCCAAAACGTTACATCGTTTGCGTCAATTCTATTTTTGGCCGAACATGACTGTTCAAGTGCGTCAATTTGTGTTAAACTGTGATGTCTGCAAGCAGTCCAAATCGTCCAACCAAATATCTCGTCCTCCGATTGTAAGTAACTATTCTTGTGAACGTCCTTTGTCGTTCTTGACCACTTTTCGAAATTCGTCTTCTTGAAAGCTCTACGTGCAGCAAAGGCCTGCCATATCATAAAATACCTCCGAGAAGAGATATTCCATACTTTTGGGGTTCCCGAAGTTATACACTCGGACAACGGGAAACAATTTACCTCCAATGAGTTTCAAAGCTTTCTACGTAATCTAGGTGTAAGACACTTCAAAACTGCGGACTACTCGCCCCAGTCTAACGCGTCTGAAAGGGTCAATCGGACTCTGCTAGCGGCCGTTAGATCGTATCTCCAAGAAGATCAACGGGACTGGGACCTTCATCTTAGCGAGATAGCGGCGGCATTGCGAAGTTCGGTGCACTCTTCAACCGGAGTGTCACCGTACTTTGCGGTGTTCGGTGTGAATATGCTAATGCACGGTAGTGGCTATGAGCTGGCTAGAAGACTAAACGTCTTAGAAGACGGAGAAGTGACCAATCTCTCACGACAAAACAGGTTACAACTGCTTCGATCTAAGCTCAAAGAGTCTCTGGAACACGCAAATGAAAGAAGTGCAAAAATATATAATACCCGAACCCGAAAAATAAATTATGTGCCTGGTCAGGGAGTGTAAAAGTGTAACTTCGTTCTGAGTGATGCTTCAAAGCGACTCTCGGCGAAGTTATGCCCAAAATTCTTGAAATGTCGAATCCTCAAACGAATCGGAAATAACATGTACGAGGTAGAAAATTTATCTGGGAAAAAGATCGGCATCTTTCACGCGAAGGACCTAAAACAGTAGAGTGTCCTAAATAGATCCCAAATCTTCACCAATACGTAGGTTCAATTCCAGGTATGCTCTAGGCTTAAACTCTATGAAGTGTTGCCCGACGGTGACCCTTCACTTGTTAGATCTATGTAAACATTCTTATCTGTGATCTAACAACACAAAAGTTAGCCCATTACTCAAAACAGCCTGTGATATTTAGAACCTAAGTTACTCATTTAAAAACGTGATACGCCTCATCTGTGATATACTCGTAAGACTGATTTTCCTTTTTGATTACCCCTCCTAGCTGCGATAAAGCCGAATTTCTTGTCCCCAAACTCCTATTGCATGTTATTTATTTATTTATTTATTTATTTGCTTTGCTAAACAGATTCAGTACCGTTGCTTATATTGCCACCCTTCATACATGTCGGTAGCATCTCTATAGAAAAAATACTGCAAACACAATCACAACGCGCACTCAATGAATATCGCTTCCCTTACGTAAGTGTGAAAGTTCAACGACCTCAGACAAAAAAAAAACAAATTCTCTAATCGCAAGTCCAGCGAATAATGTTTACTTTTATTGCCTTACGCTTGTCCCCGAATAAATGAAAAACTTAAACTAAGTGTGTTTCACATACTTAAACTAAGGCCTTAAAACTAATAACTTAAAAAGTAAATCAAAAACCAAGTGTACCTGTATTACCCGGGTGCTGGTGTTTGTCGGTTATCTAGACATTCCCGATGTAGTGCCCGGCTTGTTGGTCGTGGGTTAATCCCCACGTATTGTGGGCGTAGCAACAGATAGCAGCCTTCACCGTCTCTGTTGTTTCTTCAGGAACTTCCAGATTCGGAGATTTGTTATGGCTGCGAGGAAATAAAACAATAATTAATAGTTTTTGATCGGTTTTCATTATTTTATTCTAAGGCAAAATGATACTTAGGTTACACTGAACCAAATCGGTGGGTAATATACATGAAAAACGTAGTCAATATGATGAAAAATTCTTCAATTTTAGTCCATTGAACCTTTTCATGTAAAAGATGAACAAGAGTTCGTCAATATGATGACAGTTTTAACTGATGAATCTCGTTCATCATTCATCAATTTGTTTCGTCAATAAGATGAAAAAAAATTCCCCTCAAATTTTTCATCAAATAATGAATCGGTTCGTCATATTGACTAAAACGTTCATAAATATGATGATTTTTTTGGAATTTTTTTCTTACAAAAAGGATGAACTCATTCATCAATATGAAAACATGATGAAAACAGTTCTTCAATATTATGATTAAACTATTTGGATTCATCAATATGATGGCAACATTCCTTCAGGTAGATGAACAGTATTCATTATTTCATCAATGTGATAAATAGTATTCATCAACCTTGAGAATTAAATCGAGGTACCTGCAATAATCTTCCCAAACAAATAACAAAGAAACAAATTGAATCTTATAGCGAATTTTACTTTTTTTTATTTTTCTTTCCATATCCTTTACAATCTAAAAATATTAAATTTATATAAAAAGTTAGATTAAATAACCTCACTCACGCTTCAAATACTTCGTATTTTGTTGGGAGCATGCTAGCCAAAAGATTCTTCTTAATAAAAAAATAGATTACAGTAAAGCTAGCCAAACCTTATTCAATTTTTGAATGCTTTTTTGGGTAAGAAAATAAAATCAAAGCTAAGATAGATCAACTAGTAATAAGCCTTAATTACCAATGAAAATTTGAATATGGAAAATGAAAATACAACTTACCTCGTTTTTTAACTTTTTCTTTGCTATCCAAGTCATCTGATTCTTTATCAATGTGTTTTTTTGTATTGACATGATGTATGTATGTCCATTCCCAAAATAAGTAGAAAAATTGAAAGCAAAGAAACAAAATAAGGTATATTACATTATATTTTATGCAGATTGCATGATCAAAATGAATTCAAGAACGCATCTACTCATTCAATATAAATTTTTACGGTTTTACTTACCCTCTTTCCTTATTTTTCTTTAATGTACATCTTTTTTTAGTTTCGATTTTCTTGAGCTTATATCTACAGATTAGTTTATATTTTCAATTTTTACTTTTCACTTTATGTTTTCTTAATCTTGATTTTTGCCACGAAAACTTCAGGTTTCAGACTGCATACAACGAGAGCCACAACCTGAATGGCTGAATCGTTATCAAGAGTATATGGATGTGGCTCCTCTTACCACGTGTCAGCATTAGTGTTTGAACATGTACAACACTTTCATTAAATCGTCAATAAGATGAATTTCATAAATGTGATGAAATCAAAGGTGGATGTATTCATCAATATGATGAATTTAATAAATGTGAAAGAATTATTCATCAATATGATGATTGCATTCATCATTATGAAGAAAAGTCATGAGAATCTGTGTTCATCATATACATGAAAAGTTTTGATGAACTGATGAAATTTCCCCTTCAAGGATTTGTATACAATATCTGGTTAAAAAGTTGATGAAATGAGATTCTTCATATTGAAGAACGGTTCATAACGCAAATTTATTTTTCATCTAATTTCTTCATCAAGAAGATGAAAAGGTCATCCATGTGATGATTTTCAGTTGATGAACGCCGTTCATAAATATGATGACGGTTATTTTTTTCAGTGTAGGTGTTGGTTTGTTTGAGGTTGCGGGTCGGCTGGCAGCAGGCAGGTCCAGGGAAAGGGGCGACTGAAAAGAAATAGGAAACGTTAGAGAGATGAAACTCAACAAATAGAAATCGGAAATAAACTTAGCTTTTAGCGTCGAAGACCGTAGTTGACTCAGGAATAGTCCGTTCGACCGGTGTTGATTGTCCAGGGAAGGGGGTGGCTGAAAAGAAAGAAAACATTGGGAAAGGTTAGGGTGATGAAAATCGAATGCAAGAGATTGGAAAGAAACTTAGCCTTAAGTGTTCAAGACCGGAGTTGACTTCAGTATCGTCCGTTCGGCCGGTGTTTTCTTGTCCAGGTTGTGGGGCCGGCTCGATTCACTGCTCGTCTGCTTCTGAGTGGTGGTGGGTGAAAAGGGATTATTTACAACAGCAGGTGGTAGATAATTGTTTCTTTTTTCGCTTCCACTTGGAGGTTGGCACACATAAAGATTATTATTGTTTTTTTTAAACAAACAAAACCAACAAGACACGCGCAATAAAGAAAAATTCGAGAAATTGCAAATAAATTGGAAGAAAAATGATTGAAATCACAAATGACAGTTGCCAAAGATGTCAAACTGACAGTTGGGAACTGGAAGTTTTGGGAAAGATTCCCATCCTATTCCAGGCATTCCAGGGTTTAGGGATTGAGTAAGTTGGGGCTAGCGCCGGAAATAACGATAAATTTTTCAAATTAAGTTAGTTAGTAACTATGTACATAGTTCGTTGAACTAACTTACCTGGGAGCTTGCGATTCGTCGATCGAGGATGATCCGATGATGAGGCGATGGATTAGGAGTATGTGTGTGATTTTGATTTTTGTTTTTGTTGGAATATGTTAATTGTTGGTTGAAGGAATAAGCATTGGACTATTGGCGGGCAGAGGAAGTTAGTCCATGGAATAAGTAGGACACTCCGCGATTGTATTGAGTGATAGAAAAAGTTTGCTAAGCGCAATAATATATAGTGTAAAATCAGATCCTTATAAAATTGGAGTGCGAGAATTAAGAAAAATCAACATTGTATAAGATTCGTGAATCAAGTGGAATTATTTTAAGATTCTCCAGAAACAATAAAAAAGGGGTGGATTTTTTGGTGTATGCATGTGCGAAAAGAACGAGGGAAATTCAGGCCACGAAAAAGCGGGAGCGGCCTAGACAACGACCGACGGCCGGTCAGAGAACCGGAGACCGACGGCAACGCGGGAGCCGAATTGGGTCCTTTGTGGACATAAGAACAAAGCCTGTAGAATTCCCAGGCTCCCCAAGTAACACTTTAAATATTATAATTTATTCGTGCGTACCCTAAGAGACATAAGACGTGTCGGTGCGAGCCGACAATCCGCAATCCGCTTGTTGTCCAATATTGAAGAAAGTGCACTCATAACCAAAATCCACCCCTCGAGTGGAGAACCAAACAACAGCGCTTAGTATTAAGACCTTATTCGGTCTTCATACTCTTGAAGGCCGACGGAGTGAAATTCAAAAGCGCCGACAACTGCATGACATTGTTTTTTTTTGTTTTGCAAATGTGCACGGAATCGCATGGGCGTGCCACCAACCTAACTTATTTCTTTATTCATTTTGATACATTTATTTTTTTTATTGATATTTATTTATTTATATATTTATTTAAAATTTTCCTACTTATTTAAATATTTCCATTTCGACATCATCTATTTATACATATATCTTAAGGTCCTTGCATGTTCTTTTTATATTCATTTGTGTAACTTTAGGTTTAGATTTTTGTTGCTACAAATATTCACTTTTTTTGTGCCGATTATCCATTGGGTTTTGGGAGTGAGAAGAGGGTTTCTCTTAAGCCAGTGTCGTGAAGTTCAAGACGGCAACATTTTGCAAATCACCCTGTTAACCACCAACAAAGAGCTCTCTGTAGGTAGGGAAAGAGGGGGACGCGATTAGAAGGCCGATTGAAGGCAATTAAGGTTTTTTTCTTTAAAGCCTAGTACGCAGATCGCGCTAAATTTTAGCTCACACATTTCTCTCCAAACATCAGCTAAATTCCTGGCTAAATTTTGACACATATATTTTCTAAAAATCAAGCGAATAATCTTGCATTGTGGCTAGTCAAAGAACAAATGAACCAAATGTCAAAATTTAGCTCGAGAATAATGTACCGGACATTTATTTCGCTCGCTAAATTTTGACAGATGATTATGTAGAGTTACGAAAAAAAATATTTTTAGCTAGAGCTGCGTACCTCTCCGCTTAAAAGCTCAGCTAAATTTTAGCTCTGCTAAATTTTGGAGAGAATTTTGTATGGCAGCTAAAATTTAGCTCGATCTGCGTACTAGGCTAGGCGTGAGAGGAGCCTGATTTAAGCTCGGAACTTCGGATGTCCGGGCATTTCTTTTGTTTTTTTTATTGTTTAATTTAGTTTCACCTTTGTATATGGAGACCTAGTAGTTGCACGCTTAAGAATCGACGACAGCGACACACGCGGGCCCCTTGCCGACTATTCTGAGGCGAATATTTGTTGTGGAGAGGGCGAATTCAAGGAAGCGAAAATTATGATGGCTGAAATTTGAGAACAGCAGAGAAGAAAAAGAAAGAAGAACAAGAAAATGTTTTTTATTCTTTCTGTTCAAAGAGGATGAGGAATATGGAATATGCGAATGCAAAGAGATTTTTATACAAAGATCAATGTATGTATGCACCTTGAAAATTATTGTTGTAAATTATTTGGCTTAGTGCTTTGCTTCTGCTTTATGGAATCAAATTATATAGGAGAATTGCAGAATTTGTGCCAATCTGCGATGTTGTCGCTTTTCATAAACATTTCACTACAAACAAAGGTATATTCGTGAGGATAGATTTCATGTTTTCTTTTGTATGATTTTTTCCTTTTTGTTCCAAATGATGAAATGATCTATATCTGAAAAAGTCATTGAACTTTTTAAGATTTGGGTTGTTTGTCTGGTTGGAAAATTGACTTATTTTGTAAAACAAAATATTAAAAATCAACGGCTTGGTTTACAATACCGTGATATACCTTTCTGAAAAGCCAAAAACTTCTTCTTTCACTTTGATTTTGAATTAAATTGTTTTAACGAATAGTTTAAAATAAATAAATTTTCAAACTCAAAATCTTCAAAAAAAAAGCAAAAAAAACATTTTTGAACTAATTTTTTTCAAAATTTTATGTAATTAAGTACACGCTCTAGCTTTTTGGCACAACGCTCGTGAATCACCCTGTATATAAAAATCGGAAAAAATTACAGGATTTTTTTTTATTTATTTGGAGATAATTGAGCAGATGTCATTAATTTTCGAAAAAAAAACCCAAAAATAGGCCCAAACGTTAACAAATGCGCGAAGACCTAATTGCGAAAACCTCATGGAAAAGTGGGAAAACTGGAAAAACCAAACAAAGGTCGGAAAGGAAAGGACAATATGATAGAAATTTGAAAATAAAATTAAAAAAAATTTGAAAAAATCCAAAACAAAATTATGCTGATCGGACTTTTATTTTTCGAGAAAATCTAATAACAAAAAAACCGTTCTATGGGAGTTACCGTTTTGGAGCAATCCAAAATTTTTTTTTACATAAATCACATGAATGTTTAAAAAATAAAATTCGAGAAAGTTTAAAAAAGTTTTGGTTTTTGGCCAAAAAAATCGTATGGTGACTACCCTAAATTTTGATCTTAAAAAAAATAAAAAAAAACTGGGATATTTTCAAATTTGAAGTCAATCGGACCAGTGGTTAAGGCTGTAGGTGCCTGTCAACTTACAGACAGACGGAATCGCCGGACCCACTTTTTTCGACTTCTCTATCATCGTAATGTCATTTCTCATCATCATCTCAATTTTTTTTAACGAATTTATTACTTGCCATATAGTCGCAGGTAAAAAAGCATTCTGGTTTTTTAATCAGAAGGGAATTTTCTTTTTTTTCATTATCAGAATTGTCACTTTTGCCCAATTGAACGCATTCAGAATCTTTTTTTTTTTAGCTTCCAGATCGGCAACTAAAAACGCCATAAGTATTTATTTACCTGATCGCAAAATGTTCAACCTTAGGTGTTCCACAGTATTAGAGAAATAAAACATAAGATAACATAAAAGGAAAAACAAACATTTATTCATTCATTCATTTAGACCAGTCACACATCCTAAAAAATAAAACAAAAAACAAAAAGCACCTCATTATCTGACCTGACACACATTTTCATTCAGACAAGCATCCCTTAAATCTTTAAAAGTTCAATGACTTTTTCAGATATAGGTCATTCATTAGCATTATTTCATAATTTGCCACAACAAGGCAAAATTCATACACAAGTGCAGTGTTCCCAGGTTTTCAAAAACAAAATCCCCCTTTTCTGACACCAAAACACTTATTTTTCCCCTTGAACGAAGAAAAAAAATCCCTAATTTTCCCCGAAAAAAGTTATTAGGATTTTCATGTAATTTTTATAAAATTTTATTGGTTATTTTTTCATACATATTCATACAAAAAGAAAAACAATTCAAAAAGGGGACTTCAAATCGAAAAAAACATTATTTTTGATGAGTTCCATCACAATAGAGTTGAATAGATAATAACTTAAAGAAATACAAAATCAATTTCAAAAATATTTGGAATACTATTTCAATATTCGCTTTTAAATAAACAATCAGCAAGTGTCTTAAGTGTCAGTTCAACTCGGTCAAATAAAATATGAATTTTAACTTCCGATTGCATTTCAAGGTTCAGTTTCTTGAAAAACGGTAAGAAGAAATCTAAAAATTCTAAATATAAAACTGTTGTTGGTTTTCCAAGAACCCTGTATATTTTTTCACATTGAATTTTGTTAATAGAATCTTCCAGATAACTTTCCAAAAAATACAATACTAAAGCTTGGTATTACTCAATAAGTCTTTTGATAACCATATGCAGGGACAGCCATTGTGTTTGCGATATGGCTTAACGTTGCAAAAGGCTTGAAATTCCTTAAAACCATGTTGTCTTTTGGCAATGCAATTGAAATGCGAGAAGATTTCGCGACAACAAATTTCTATTTCGTCAGGCAGGAATTTCAAGGCGTTGTTTGCCACGAGATGGAACGAATGGCACACACACCGCATGATGAACAAATTTGGAATGACATCTTTGAAAAGTTTCGAGACTGAATTTTGTTTTCCCACCATAACACTGGCACGTCCGAAGCAAATGCTACTAAACTTTTTTCAAATGGAATATTGTGCATTTAAAAAACAATGTTTTGTTTTCATTAAAGTTTTAAGCTGTTTTCCCCTTTTTTGGATTTTTTCCCCTTACTTATCCCCGTCCCCTTTTTTTTCCCTTTAGCTGAAAAAAATCGGCAAGAATGGTGATTTTCCCCTCAACCTGGGAACACTGCACAAGTGACCAAGAAATCTATTCTCACGAATAGACCTTTGCTTGTAGTGAGATGATAATGTTGTATAGGTTTTTGCACGAAGTTTTACAAAAATTGACAACATCGCAAATCTTGTATAAACTCTGTGTCTGCAGTTCTCAAATTTAGTTTGTTTCTAAGTTTTCGCTTTTTCTTCTTTCTTCTTTTTTACAAAGAACAAAACAAAATACAAAAATAGAATTCGTTCCTCAGCCTCACTCATTTTTCTTCTCCATTATTCATATTCCTCTTTCCTCTATCCTCTCTCCTGTCGTAGTCATCATCACAGATTCGCTTTAAAATATAAAATACGGGCGAAAAACTGCTAGCGACAATCTCCACAAATGCGGACCCCTTTCCATCTAAAAATTCACCAAAGCGTGCTAGTACTAGGTCTCCATATACAAAGGTTTCACGAACTTAAATTCGAAAACGAGCCATATCTCGAAATTCATGTCTAAAGTTAGGATCCAACTAAGAATTTACCAAACTTGTTATTTTCTTTTGTCGATGTTAGAGTTTAAGCAATAAATAACATAAATGTGAATCATAACGCTCCGTTTGTTTTGTGCATAGATTCGTGGTATTCGTTTTTTTCTCTTTGGAGCCTACGTGGATAGCCACTATGGCCTACTAAGAAAAGTTTCAGGGAGTGTGGAAGGGTAAGCCGGACATGAACACACTAGCGGACTGAAGGATGATGGGGACTTGAGTTCCGAAGACGATTGGGGAATCCGATACTCAGGCCGACTGGATTCCAGGTGGGGTGGGACAAGGCCAGGCCGCCTCGTCAGCAGCGGCGTCCGGGGATGGTAAACCAAGTGGTGGCAGTGTTATTGGATTTTGTTTAGTTTTGGGTCATCTCCTATCTCAGAGGCATGTTTTCTATGTTTTGAAACAGGTGAGGTTCAGTTGCGGTGGCAAGACCCCCCCCCCAAATCCGACGATCTAGACCGAGCGTTGCTAGCATGCCACAGCTGCCGTAACGGACAATCTTTCTCTTTTCTCTTCTTACCCCTACTCCCTTCCTAGTTTCGTCTTTCCTTATACCTTCCCGTCCTATCCCAAACCCTCCTATTGCCTGGTTTCAATCAATACGATCCATTCTCGCAATGACAGCTTCGAAACGTATGTTGCTGAAGCAGTTTGATGTGAAGACTGCAATTTTAAACGGAGAGTTGATGGAGGATGTGTTTATGTTTATGAAGCAGCCCATGGGATTCAATGACGACAGTGGAAGGGTGTGTAAATTGAATAAAAGCTCATACGGTTTGAAGCAGGCTTCCCGTTGCTGGAACAAAAGATTTACTGCTTTTATATCACAATTTGGTTTCAATGGGGAATATGCATAAAAATCTAGTATTTACTAGTAGTAAATACTTCAAGTAAATACTAGATCAACAAGTAAAAACTCAGATTCGTAGTATTTACTTCATTTGGTATGCATAAAAAAAGTAAATGCTAGCCAGCATTTACATTTCATCACTTTGAGCTGAAGTATTTGTTATTGATTTTTTAATTATAAATTTTCTTACGGCGCGTGGTTGTTTCATAATCTTGACAAAAAACGTACGTTAGATTTTGTCAAAATGTTTGAGGTGCATTCGGTTCTTTTGATCAAATCTATTTCATTTCTCCACAGCTGCCCCTATCTCCTGATTTCAGGTGCACCAGAACTGCGTCCATGGTCGTTGGTATTTTCGCTTTTAACTCCTCTGTCCTTTTCTTCAAAGTTGTCGGGTTTCATTTAAATACTTTGCAACATTATGCAAAACAAAACATGCCATTATTAGAGTTGCCACGTTTTTTAATTGCACCCATACCTATACAGTTTTGTAATATTGGGAATCGACTTTTAAGCAGACCAAAACATCGTTCTATGATGACCCTCTCTTTTGTATGTAATTTGTTGTATGATTTCTCCTTGCTCGTGATTGGGTTTCTATAAATGGTGTTATTAATAAAGTGGCGATTCCATATCCCTTGGTTCAAGAAAACTGTTTTTCCAAATCCTGGAGTCATGAACTGAACCTGGCCATTCACAAACAACACTTGTAAAACATTCTTTTACATCACAGGTGGCTGGAATGTTGATGTTGATGGTACTACTGGTTCGAATTATAATTGAGTTGGATAGTCCATTCTCCAAAATTCGAGGAATCTTAGGCTTCATAAAAAATTAGTCTACGGCCAATAGGAGCGAAGAATCAGTGGAAAATGTGGAAAAAACGGAAAGATCTCAGAAACTGCTAAATCAAATTGAAAAACTCTTTTTTTTTTTGGAGAATAGTCCATTTATCGAGGAAGGCTTTAAGCTATACAAAGTTACGCTGCGAATAATAAGAGCAAAGCTTCAGTGAAAAGTCTTACTAAAGCGGGGAAAATAATACATATTTAAAGGCTTCGAGTTAAGAAGAATTTTGACTTAGGGAGAGTCGACTAATATACAATTTTAAAATAACTTTGCAACCAAATTCATGCGCATCATGCACAAGTCAAGACGCACCTCTGGCCGAAGCACGAAGGAGAGACGGACGAAGTCACGGGCAACTACTACAGGGTGCGGCACGAAAACTTGCTGATTTGTTTTTGGCGCCAAGCGGGGGGGAGTGGTCGGATGTTGGTGGAGAGTGTCTCATTTTTTAGGGGACTTCCTGAAGTTTCATCTGCACCGCAGTTAGTCGACATCATGCATTGGACAAAAGAGCAACGCGCATTTGCCTGCGAGGCTTACTTTTCCAACAGTCGTTCCATAATTTCCACTCAACGTGCAACAAAATCGCGTTCACGAAGCTCCTGCACCAAAGCCAATTTGTAAGGATGGAAATGAAGATCCTGGTGGAGAATTCGTCTCACAGTGCGATCAGATATGCCCAAAGCAACTGCATGTTTGCGCGCCGAACGCCGGGGAGATCGCAAGACAGAAACTCTCACCCTCTCAATGTTTTCCTCTGTTTGATTCTCCGGTGTGCTGGATGGGATTTCGTCACGTTTCCGCTCTCCCTGAATTTTTTCACCCACGAAACAATCGACTGCCGGCCAGGAACGCGACCTGCGGGATGGATGTTGAAGCGAGTACGGAAAGCACGTTGAGTGGAAATTAGACTGTTGGAAAAGTAAGCCTCGCAGGCAAATGTGCGTTGCTCTTTCGTCCAATGCATGATGTCGACTGACTGCGTCGTCGATGAAACTTCAGGAAGTCCTCTAAAAAATGAGACACTCTCCACCCACATCCGACCACTCCCCCCCGCTTGGCGCCAAAAACAAATCAGCAAGTTTTCGTGCCGCACCCTGTAGTATAGAATATATGAAAAGTTTTGGATGTTTGTCTGTCTTTCTGTAAAAGTGTAAACGCACCCAGCCTCAACCACTGGTCCGATTATTTAAAACTTGAAAATTGAGGTCTCAGCGAATTCGCGTTGGTCTTCTTTTTATTTTATTATTTTTTTTTTTTTTAAGATCAAAATTTAGGGAAGCCACCACTTTTTTTAACTTCGTCCAAAACGCTAATGGGTAATAGCGCATTTTGCTTTCTGGTTTAAATGAATTAGTGTGAGTTATCGTTACCGTTAGGATTCGAGTTTACTTCACCGCAGTTATGCAAACATTTGTGTTCGTGTGGATGAGTGCGTTGCGTGTTTGGGGCGGTTTCTTACACCAAATTAACAATGTGACATACGGTGAGAAGAAATCTAAATAACTTTAATTTTTTGTGTCGGTGTGGGCTTTTGATGTGGAAAGCTGGATTTAAGCTCTTTTTCTTGCACGTTTACCTATTATCAATTGGTGAGAGACGTTAAAATATACTTTTTAAAAATCGATATAAAAAAGAAATTCAAAAAATTAGGTGATTTGCAGAAGTAATAATTTCTTTCAGATGAAGTAGACTTTGTGTTTTCCCCGTAGACTGTAGGTATAGAATGTACAATGCGTTTCTTCAACTTATTTGGCATGACTGGTTATGTTGAACAATTATGAATCCCAATGAGGGGGATATATCCCCCTGATCCCCCCCCCCTATCTACGCCACTGATTCTCAGAATGCAAGTGAGTTTTTTTAATCTCCACATGTGTGCAATCCAAGGCTCCAATGCAAGAAGGAAAGCTGTATTTAGAAAGCCAACCAACATTTACTTTTTCAAAGCGGTAAAGCATTTTGAAATTATTTGTCGCTGGAGATCTTCGTTCCTTGTTAACTTGTTCAGTATAAATGTGCAAAAACGCGGCCATTTGACAAGAATATTGAACCGATCGCCTTGAATGTTGATTTGCAAATGAAAATGTTCGTTTCAAACACCCAAAAGTATTTACTAGCAAATGTTCAAGTTGCTCTTTAGCAACTTGTAAATATTGAAGTAAATACTAGTAGTAAAAGGTTTTTATGCATATCACTTTAAGTATTTACTACCAAAATTCATCCATACCTAGTAAATACTTATACTTCTAGTAAAAGCTTTTATTCAAGTATTTACTTGAAGTTTATGCATACGAAAAAAAGTAAATACTATCAAAATTGACTAGTAAAAGCTTCTACTACCGTTTATGCATATGGCTCAATACTTGTTTGTCGGATCCTTGCGTCTTTATTCATCATGGTGCTGATGGAATCATGCTTTTGGCAATATACGTTGACGATGGCTTGATTGCAGCTGAAAAGAAAACAGATATACCTACTTCAGGTAATTGAGCACTTAAAGAAAGAATTTGAAATAACAGTTTCAGAAGCAAAATATTTCCTCGGATTTGAAATTGATCAGAAGTCTGATGGTTGAATTTACATCAATCAGCGAGCGTATGCAGAGAAAATAATTAACCGTTTTAGAATGCAAAATTCCAATCCAGTAGCAACACCCTCCGACGTTTCACAGAACTTAAGCGATTTTGAAAGGAAGAAGAAACTTGATTTCCCGTACCGTGAAGCAGTTGGTTGTTTGATGTATCTTGCTGTGGGTACGCGCCCAGACATATGTTTTTCAGTCGGCAACGTTAGTAGATACATGGAAGATCCTGCAGAAACACATGTTAATGCTTTGAAACGAATCATAAAATACATTAAAGGAACATCGGATGTTGGCTTGCATTTCAAAGGCGGTACCGACTTGATTCTGAAAGGCTACAGCGAT
Organism: Sphaerophoria taeniata; assembly: GCA_943590905.1. Taxonomy (NCBI): domain Eukaryota; kingdom Metazoa; phylum Arthropoda; class Insecta; order Diptera; family Syrphidae; genus Sphaerophoria; species Sphaerophoria taeniata. Next base: position 133,735,732 of record OX016540.1, read on the forward strand.
GCCGACTATGCAGGTTGCAGAAAAACAGCCAGATCAACTTCTGGTTATGTTTTCTTTTTTGGAAGCTGCGTCGTTTCTTGGGGCTCCGAACGTCAGAGATCGGTCGCATTGTCAACAACGGAGTCTGAGTACATGGCAGCTTCACATGCCATTAAGGAGTTGGTGTGGTTGAAAAGTCTCCTGAATGAACTTTTGGGAGGCAATATAATTTCAATTTCAATTTATTTCAATAAAATTTAAAGTTAACTATGATACATTAAGGCCGTGTGCGAATTGGATGAATTGTGGTTAAAAAATAAAAATGGATGAATTTTTAACCACTACTGTCATATTTTAACCTGCTCAGCAGCTAGTCAAATAATGCGAAGTGTCAAAATTTAACCAAACGTCAAGTTTTAACCCATTTTTAACTGAATTACCACTACTGTCATATTTTAACCTGCTCAGCAGCTAGTCAAATAATGCGAAGTGTCAAAATTTAACCAAACGTCAAGTTTTAACCCATTTTTAACTGAATTCGCCCACGGCCTAAGATATAAATCTTTTAGAGTATCTAGAATATAATAAATTCGATTATTTAATTTACATTTTGATTAATACCAATAGGCACAGAAAATAAGAATAAAAAGTATTTTCAAGCAATATGAGCATAGATAATAGATTAATTTAATTCGTTAAATAAAACTAGACAAATGTTCTTTCTTATAGATTTGAGTAGTGCAAATAAAGTTTCCTCTTAAAAGCGATAGGTGAGGCTATATTCTGCAATTCGTTTGGAAGTAAATTCCACAAACGAACTGCAGATACGTAGAAGGAGCGTTCAGCTATGATGTGCGAAAAACGCGGTAAAATTAATTTCAATCCTCGCTGAGAATTGGCGAATTGGACCGATTCACTTAAATATGGAGGACATCTATTGTGGACGACATTATGAAACCTTAGAATAAGTCTGTATCTCAAATAATTCTCAAAACTCATACCAACCAGGAAATGATGTAAATGGGATACACTATTATGTCTCTGAATACCATATATAAAACGAACACAATCATTAAAAGCAACATACAGTTTCCGCTTACATTGACAATCAAGAACCGGATACACTGAACAATTAAAAGTAAAATATGGCAAAATCAACGATTTAATTAGGTATTTCCTCATGTCAGAGGATAGTAATTTAGAGGAAGATCTTAAAGATCGCAGACCAAAATAGATTTTCCTTATAGTATCTGAGATTGCTCCACAGCAGCTTAACTTACTATTTATTTTATACCCAAGATATTTAACGTCATTTACATACGCTATTCTTTCATTGTCAAGAATTACCGGGGGAAATTCTTCAAAACTTAACTCGTCCCTAGAACATAGCATGGCAACAGATTTAGCTGGATTCAGTTTCATTGAATTGTTGTTCGACCACGTGAGAACATTACTAAGATCTTCATTTAACCTTACGACGAAAGATGTAGGTATAGTACATCATCAGCATATAAATGAACTTGGCTGTTTTTAATTACAGAGGGGAGGTCATTAATAAACAATGAAAATAAAAGCGGACCCAATACTGAGCCCTGTGGTGTACCCGTGTTGATTATTATAGGATGACAAGTACCCACATCCGTTTTTATCCGTTGAGTTCGATTTAATAAATAGTTGCTCATAAGCTTAAGTGAGGTCCTAGAAAAACTATATTTCACCTTAAGTTTAGATAGAAGGATGGAATGATCAATACTATCGAACGCTTTGGAAAAATCAAGCAATACAATGACACCAAATTTATCTGAATCAAGCGCAAATCTAAAATCCGAAGTAACTTTAACTACCGCGGACTCACAGCTGTGTTTGCTGTGAAACCCAGATTGCCACGGTGATAGCAATTTGCTTTCAGTTATATGGGCTTGGATATAAGACAGCCGATATTCTACATGGATTGCCAAAGTGCAATTCGCCTTGTGAAGAATCCAGAATATCACAAGCGCACCAAGCACAAAACTTATCTACGTTACCATTTCATAAGGGAACAATATGAAAATGGTATGTTCAACCTGGAGTATGTGCCAACAGACGAACAACTGGCAGATGTTCTTACGAAGCCCTTACCAAAGGTCAAACATAATTCTTTTTGCTTCAAGATGAATCTCCATGGTAGCAGCCAGCACAATCAACAGTAGTTTTGGGTAAACTTAAATTTTTCTAAGGAACATTTTCTTGATTGATAAAATTTTAAAGTAATTTTTGAATGCTAAAGTTTTTTTTGACAAACTTTTCTAAGGAGCATTTTCTTAATTGATTAAATTTTAAAGTTTTTTGAGAAGCTAACCCGGCGGCCACACGAGCAAGTTCTGGCTAGCAAGTTGGCATACAATCAAATATTTTACTCACACATTCAAACTTTTAGTACTTGCTTTAGTACTGGCAAATTTTCCAGCCAGTAAAACGAGCAAGTAAAACGACAAGTAATTTGACAGGTTAAATTTAAAGAAAGCCCTCTTTCCTGCTTTCTTGAATTCTAGCAGTTTTGGGATAAGAGGTTTCCGAGCTTCAACTATTGATTTTGGAAGATCTTCCGTCATAGTGAAATCTGCCCCAAACTTTTTACCCAATAAAACTTGTTGTTTTTTCTCGAAGTTTTTGAAAACTACCTACGCGAAAACAGCTTTCAATGTCCGTTTCTTCAACTTTGAACTGGTCATTCGATTTATTTAGTTGGTCAAGTATCATTGATAGAAGTTCTTCTGAGGTCCGTTCACTCTCTTCTACCTTGAAAATGAGCAAATTATTTTTTCTCATTGTCAATTCTAGTTGAGTTATTTGTTTTTCATGTCTGGCACAGGTAGCTTCTTGTTGCTCGATAATTGCTCCTTGCGTCTCAACGATTTTTTCAAGCTTTTCAACTTTCTCAGAGAGAATTCCCACCTTTTCGTCTGTGTTTTTTATGACTCTGTCCGAGGCTTCGTTAATATTCTTAAAAATATCGTTTTTTTGTTCTTCTAGTAATAGTTTTAAGGTTTCCAGTGTGATAGCCATTATTTCGGAGTACAGCCCTGGTAGAATTTTTGTTACTTCTATTCACCACTAGATGGCCACGGGTTAAGTGTCGTTAGGGGTTCTTTTTTGACAGCTGTTGCACAAGCTTGTAATCATGTGCGGATTTCCCATAGGGGCAACATGGGCAGTTGCCCAGGGGCGCCGACTCAATAGGGGCGCCGAATTATGAGACGCCAACATTTTTTGTTAGATATTTTCCTTGAAAAACCGATAAATGTTCAAGTCAAAATGATAGTGGAGGAGCTGCTCCGAAGACGTCCGTCACTGTGGGACTACTATAGATAGTAAAAACAAACCAAAAACAAAGATAAATTATAATTTGTATCAGTGCTGTCTTTTTCCACCGGTGATACGTATATTGTTTTCCAGTTATTTGACACAGCATTCCCATCTGATTTAGAGTCAACATCTGACGATGAATTTGTTCATTTCCACGCCCATTGCAAAAAAAAACAGTGTTCAGATGGAATCTCCGTTACAAGTCTTACAGTTAATTCGATGTCAGAATTTACAAATAGTTTTTCCGAACGTAGAAATTGCATATCGAATGTTTGCCACTATGGCTGTATCCAATTGTAGCGCCGAAAGATCCTTTTCATGTCTAAAAAGGATAAAAAATTATCTTCGCTCCAAAATGACAGAAGATCGACTCAATAATTTAGCTTTGCTTTGTATTGAATCTGAAATACTGCTTTCCTTGGATTTTGAGAATTTGATTACAGATTTCGCTACTAAAAAAGTAAGGCGTAAGTGTTTGTGAATTGTAAAACCTTTATTTTATATCTGCAAAATGTTTCGAATTCAGATTTATTGTCCATGGAATGTAACAAAATATTTTCTTTGAATAAAGTACACGAAATTAATTTACCGTGTAATTAATATGTATGTGTAAATACATTTTTTTTAACCTTAATTTTGATACTCCGAACGTAAGTGTATGCTTCAATAAAATTTCATTCTGTTTGAGCTATGTATTTTTTTTAAACATCAATCATAATTTTTTCTTTTTAGGTAGGGTTAGTCGAAAAACCAAGACAAAATACTGAGTTTTCTCTCTATTAATGAGATTCCCTACTTTCCAAGTTTCTAAAGTCTATAGGGGGCGTGTCTTCAAAAGCTAGGACTTCTGGTAACCCTATCTTAGGGTACAAGGGGCGCATTAATTTGATCTGCCCAGGGGCGCTTTGGGTGGTAAATCCGGCCCTGCTTGTAATGGATGGTAATTTCAATTTAATTCCACTGTGCAGTGTCTTACTTTTATCCCAACAAACTTTTCATTTATTTTCGAATGCCAATTTAAGTGTTTATTACAACCACAACTCGGACGTCGCACCTCAACAACTCAGTGTATATACGTCAACTTATAAATTATTATATAAGTTATATATTATATTAATATTTTATATTATATAAAAATATATATATTATTTGTCAAATCTCTATCGGTGTACTTGGTGTGACATAGGTGGCAAAAAACGTACACTGCGTACACTGTACATGTAGCTAACACCGCTTCTTGAGGTGGAATCGTGTAAAGCTGATTTTTGATAGTAGTTGACAGTCAAATTCAGAAAATTCATCTGCGTAAGCTGATAGTCAAAAGTGACAGTCATCTTTTTTTGACTTTTTCGGTACTAGAATTTAGATATGCAAAGATCTATACTTATCAAGTAAGATTTTGTACGCTGCATCCCTCTTCCATCCTACATGATATTGGGCAGATTTAATTCGCCAAAGACACGGCTGATTTTCGTAGGCATGAATAAAATCTTCTAGTAATTCATGATTGATCTCCTTCAAATCGCTCGACATGATGATATGGTGACGTAAAGCTTATTCACGGTCGCGGACTATTAATTTATTTGTACAAGCCAAAAAGCAAAAAGCATAGTTTACGCAAGTTTGAAGGATTCGAAATCAATCAAAAAATATCCCTACAGACGTTACAGCTTGCTTGTACAAAAAGATGGTACAAGCAAACTTGTCAAGCATGCTGTTGTGTGTGTAGCGACCTTTAGTTCGATTCACTACTTTTGTACCAGTGCACTGCAGTGGAGTGTTTGGCATCGTATTTTAAGGGAACGTTTGGGCAGTGGCGAAAATGAGTTTTAAGTATTTTTTACAAAGTCGACCAAGTGATTCATGACTCATGATGTATGGTCAGGGTAGCGGGTAGTGGACTAACGATGTAGTGGGTAGCAGGAGTGAGAGCGGGTAGCGGGGTAACGGGGTAGCGGGTAACGGATAGCAGTTAAAAATAAATAAATAGAGTGGCGCGACAGCTCTTGAAGAGCCAAGGCCCAAGTGGCTTACTGTCATCAACAATTCTTTGAGTGCGTGTGAAGAATTGAGGGGACCTACAATTTAACGCCGATTCCGAACGGCAAAGTTGAGAAGCACTTTTTCATGATACCTACTCTTGAAAGTTTTGTTAGTTCTCCGCAAGAGGTATTACCCGTGAAAGATGAAATAAAAACTTTATGGGCACGAGTAGGATTCGAACCCAAAAAGTTCTGCCTAGCAGCCAACGCACCTAACCACTAAGCTACGGGCAACTGCGGATAGCAGTTAAGGTCTTACATTACATTACATTTCACAGTACTTCGCACATAAATGTAACGAACTACAGACACATAGCAGCACTGGCGACTAAGACCATCGGCTGGGACAGAACAAGACATTAATACAACAGAGAGAGAGACAGATAGACACATAGAAAGAAAGCACACATAACAGAAACCTACGTGGCTCAGAGGAGGAGACTTAGATTTGTACTGTCTCATGTTATCGCACAGGTGGCCTCAGATAAGCTGGCGATTTTTGTAGAAAAAGAATGCTGCCGAAGCTGGGGTTTGAACCCGTAGCGTTCGGCTTAGCAATCCACTACTCTATCCTCTGAACCATGGCCACCTGCCAGTTAAGGTCTCTTATTTATCGATTGAGGCAGAACGAAGTCTACCGGGTGAGCTAGTAGCGACATAAAAGAGAGAATGATAAAAGAAAAGGAAGAGACAAGAAACATATGACTTATGTTATGGGGTGACTCCAACAGGTTCAATGGAAAACGCCAAAGGTGAATGGATTAAAAGTATACCATGAGTCAGTTGAATAAGGTTTGATATTCAATTTCCTTGAACTTGGTTTTTGGAAACAACTCAGTTGAATTGTGAAATATTTATTCAAATAGTTGGCTCAACGTTATCGTCACAAAAAATATTATGAAAATGGGCCCTATCGGGAATCTCCCAAGAAATTTTATTTCCCAAGAAAAATTTCATTCCCAAGAAACATTTCTACTTCTCATGAAACTCCTTCGGAATGATTTTTTCCCAGGGAATCAAAACTATTTTCGGAAATCAATTTCGAATTTTTTTGACAGAAATATTTCTTTTTCATTGATTAATTTTTATTTTTGTCCGACCGATTTTTAATTTTTTTGACGCAAAGGATTTCTATTATTTGCGATGAAGGATTGAAGGAGGAAATATAAAAAATTAAATAAGTGGGATCGAAGATGGTTACTAACAAACTTGTTCTGGAGAGTTAAATAACGAAGTAAGTCCACATCAAAAATGGAAACACCCGCTTCCTTCGCACCACGAACATCCTTTTTGTGAACACTGTTCAAGTCTCTTGCCTTGGAGTCCAAAAAATTATCTTGCATAGAAGGGATTATATCTCTAGTTGATCTTTGATGCGGTGAATGAATGAATGAATGAATGCGGTGTCACGTTGTACATCAAAGTGAATTAATGCAGTTCTTTGTCTTTCTTATAGTCAGCCCTATTTCCATGGGCTATAATTATGTAGTCACTTTACAATAGATCAATTGATATTCTCAACTTCATCATTGGCCTGTGGCCAGTAAGGATGTGATGTTATCAAGTCAATGTTGTAACTATCACAATAGCCCTTAAATTCAACACTCACAAACTGCCGACCATTATCTGCATTTATAGATTTAAAACATCTCAATCTTCTGAAATTCATTGCAAACCATTGCCAGGGGTCGGCCCGAAAAATCAAAGGAACTGGTGGGTGCGGCCTTGAAACTTAAAGAAAATCTTAACACAGTTTCATGAATGATTCGACTTCTCTATCCATTTCTATTTTTCCTGGATGACCTTTGTGCCGGTGATCGGTGTTGACAAGTCTCGAACCACGAATTAAAATGTTTCCCAATAATTGCACAGTTCAAATCGAAATGGAAATAACTTATGTTTAGTACTAGCTGTCCAATCATCTTTCTGTCATTGGCGTTTTCATTCACCCTCTCACTCATCGTAAGCACACGGGGGGAGTCTGCATCCTGAATATTGCATAGTCTTGCTATATTACCATTCCAGCCTGATCGACAATTTTTAAAGGACTGTAACTGAAGAACTCATTTTTCATTCCTAGCAGTTGGTTTTGAAGAAGGCCGTAAAAAATGCTCCCAAAGGTTTGTGCTTTGTGGTCTATTCAAGCAAGATAATGATAAAATCGTTTTACCTACTCCTCAAAATAAATCCAAACTCTCTTTTTAGGTCTGCAAATATCTCCTTTCCATTCGAGAAAGGATTTTGCTTGCAATTTCTCAATCAAAATGAATGGGAAAAAACTCCAGAGAAATAACGAGAAATTTCCCATGGGAAATGTGTTCATGATCGCAATAAATTTCTAGGGAAAATTCGAACATCGTTCTCGAAACGAATTTTCCGAACGTGGGAAATATTTCCAGAGAATTCTTATTCACGATACAAGTTTTCCGAATGTGGGAAATATTTCCAGGGAAATCTCATTCCCGATAGGGCCCAATATTTGGGTTTCTTAGATATACAATTTGGCAGAAACAAATTATTTGAATCGAGAGATCGTAACAAAATTTGTCGAAAGATTTTTCTGTGGGGAAGATGAAGATTTAGTTCTGGAACTAACTACGGTACGACTTGAAATAAGATTGATGGTTTGGTTACTTTATATGAAATATTTTGTTTGGCAGGATATAGTTGATTTGTTGATGAGAAAATTTGATCTCGACCGCGATAATTTAATTTCAGAGAGAGAGAAGAGTATGCAACAGTTGTAAGGGAGACCCCCATGCTTATGGAATTTTTGGGGACTTGTCTACCGACTCCTGAAGGTTTGACAGTGACTGCATACTGCGCGAGCGTTCTGCCCCATATATGCATAGGCCTTACTTAAGACAATAAATAAAATCAAAAACACTACTTGCGTTTGGAACACTTGGGCTTATGCCGTTTTCAAGCATTGTCTTGATACTCGTGAAAGTTTTCCTAGTTTCTTGAGAAAGATTCTGTCATGGAAAACATGCCTATTACGGCTGGCGAGTCGATTGTCGAACGTTCGATGTGAGATGTTCTCGTTCTCTATGTCGTGACTTTCGTTTCTCTTGGTTTCATTTTTTTCTGCCTTTTCGTAATAGATTAGTTTTTGACACAGTACACAGAAACAGAATACAAGGTATTATATTCCCGATTTTCTTCTTCTCAAGTTCGCGCATATTATGTGAAATTTCAGATCCAAAATGTCATAATAAAAGAAAAGTAAAAAGAAAAGAACAAAACTTTAGATTTCTGTCTTTGTCTGTCTCATTTACTAAAAATATCAGCCATTTTTTTCCCTTGACGAATTTGACATTGGATCTGAAATTTTTGGCATTTCTTTTCGTACCTTTTCTCACTTCTGTCATTTTGGTTTCTGACAGATGCGCAATGTAATACCTTGTATTCTGTGTACTGTGAGTTTTTGATGCCATACCTATTAGACCTAGAGCCGAGTGGAGGTATACCACCCCTATTAGCGCACATGTGAGTGTAAGATTTTCGTATTACGGTTTGCGAATCGAGAACCTAAATTCGATTTTATGTCACACGATTTTCGAAGTTGGATCTCACTGTATTGTGAGAATCGAATGCTCGTACCCGTGTCCGTGGCTTAGTGGTTAGGTGCGTTGGCTGCTAAGCAGAACATCGTGAGTTCGAGTCCTACTCGTGCCCATACCCCATAGTTTTAATTTCATCTTTCACGGACACTGCCTCTTGCGAAGAAATGACAAAACTTCCAAGAGTATCAATCTGTCATGAAAAAATGCTTCTCAACTTTGCCGTTTGGAATCGGCGTTAAATTGTAGGTCCCCTCAATTCTTCACACGCACTAAGAAAAATGGTTGATGAAGGTAAGCCACTTAGGCCTTGGCTCTTCAACAGCTGTCGCGCTACTATATTTTTCATTGGCTGTATGTGACGCCAAATATCGATTCACATATATGGATGTTGGTGCATATGGCAGTCAAAGTGACGGAGGTAAAGCATAAAACATAATTTCAATGAATGTTAGCTAGAAAACAAATACTTCCAAATCTTATATGAAGGTATACTTCAAGCTAGTTGGTTTGGAACGAGACTCTTGAATAGTACGATTCCAATACCTCCTCCGAAAAACTTACCTAATACGCAGACCAATATCCCACACTATTTGGTTGCCGATGCTGCCTCTCCTTTGGACCCTTACCTGATACGACCGTATTCAGGTGTATTGTTGCCATAATGTCATCGGAGAAAGAGAATTTTAATAAGAGACTTTCAAAAGCCCGCCGTACCTACTATTGAAAACAGTTTCGACGTGCTTCACACTTCATAACTTTTTAATGTTTAACGGGAGTAACAGTGCTTCATGTTATTGTGCAAACAACTATGTGGATTGAGATGACTCTGAAAGTCAACATCATAATGGATTATGGCGCAGTGAAGTTCAAAACAACATTCCATTTATATCACCATCAGCCAACATCCATCAATATGGTGGAAGATAATCCACAACAGTGCGGAGTATTTAAAACAAAATTAAATACAAAACTAAAAATAAATAAAATACAACCACTACAACGCAATTTGACTCCTTGAACCGAAAATTCATTTCAGGGAATTCGATTAAATTGATGAAATTGTTGGATATTGTTATTATGAGTCAAATTGTTATATTTCCATACAAATTTGTTACGTATACGCCCCAGTGCCGCCTATGTACTATGTGTTTTAAAATTGGTAAAATTCGTAACAAGTTTAAGGCTTTAAATGCAACTTTTTAGCAGATAAAGAAAGAAATCAGTAAACATAACATTCATCTCCTTCGGCCTCACAGTTTGGAAGAGAGGGGCAGATCCATTAGTGTTTTTCCGTTTTAATGGAAAAGCCACCAAAGTGCGAAATGAAACTGCACCGCTCTACCAAGCTACAAGGCAGAGAGAGATGAATGTTATATTTACTGATTTCGTTGTTCATCCTGTAAAAAGTTGCATTCAAAGTTTTAAGTTTGTATGAAAATATAAAAATTGGACTCATAAGCGCAATACATCAAAATACAAACTTTCAGAAATTCTCATAGAGATGAAATTAAAGACATAAACAGCCCGATTATAAATAACAATTCCCTGGGAATTTTTCCCCTTTCTCTACTCTCTTATTACAAACAAAAAATCTCCGGGAATTTTCTTCCTTTTTCCGTTTCCCAATCTTCGAAAAAGGAAAAAAAAAATTTACATGAAAAAGTAATCATTCTAGATGTCTAAAATAGGGAACATTTTTACTCGCCTCCCACAGAATAGATCCCCGTAATTTTTTTGGAGAATCGTTAACAAAAATGTAAGTTTTTATTTTTTTGTGCCAAAAATAAATTAAAGATTTAACAATAGCTGTGTTTTATTATCCCCATGATCCAATCCGGATCAGATCATGAAAATAAAACAACTCGGATCATCGATTTTTTTTTTCAAATTTGGTAGTTGTGTGATTTCCTTATGATATTTGACATATAAAAATAAAAACAAAAAAATGGATAATGCTGTGGTTGATGTAAGTATTTGTTTTTCTTTCTTTTTTTTCTTTTTTATTTTATAAACATTCGTATTTTACAGTTTTTTTTGTGAAAGCGATGAAAGCGAAGATTCAAACACATCGGATTTGTCTGCATTTATTGATGATAGCTCTAGTTCATCAACATCCGAAAATTCCCGTCCCTATCTCCAAAGAATTCAAAATTTTTTGGAAATAATAACTGCATTGTGCGATGCAGATTTCAAAAATCACTTTCGACTTCATAGGTCAACTGTTAATATTCTTATAGGTATACAAATTGATTTTCCTATTTATGTTAACGTACATATGTACATGTACATTTAAAATAAAAATTCAGATGTTATAAATTACTGCCACGCTTCCAATGTGCTCCAAGAAGAGGCCTGCCGAAAACGTCACCCGAAAAGGAAATTCTTTTATTTCTGTGGTATATGGCAAACACGAATACCTTTCGCGAAATTTCGAATTTGTTTGGAGTGTCACGTTCGACGTCATGGAATTGTGTAAAGAGAGTCACATATTGGCTCATATCAATCGGCCACGAGTACATAAAATGTCCAAACAGAGACGAAATAGCGCAAAACATGGCTGTAATGGAAGCAAAGACAAAAATTCCAGGAATTTTGGGGTGCATAGATGGATCCCATATAAAAATCAAGGCCCCAGTTCTAAACAAAGAAAATTACTTTAACAGGAAGCACAGTTACAGTATCTTGGTTACCTTTAAGATCATTTTCATTTTCAAATAAAAAATAAGTTTTTTGGTTTTTTACGATTTATTTTCCCTTCCTCATAATTTATGTTACGTATACACCGTAGTGTGCATCCATTTGAAGTAAACAAAATTACTAAAAAATCTTACAAACTATGTGCATATGTATATGGAAACAAACGTATGAATGTATGCACATTATGTTTTATTAAATAATTCCTTTATCAAATTTTCTTTCCTGATAAAACGGGCTTCTTTCCTTTGTTCTGCCTCGTCCATTTTCTTCAGTTTTTTGGCTGTATATTCCATTAAAATTTTATTTCTTTCTGCAGCCCTTTCGTCACGCATTTCGTAGTATTTTTGTTTTGCTGTCTTTTTTCGTTGTTCTTTCGATGTTACAGTGATTGTTGACATTGTCGGTACTGTGGGGCTTGGAACAGCTGTGGTCGGTTCTATAAAAAAAGAACAGAATTGTTAAAAGAAATATTCATAAATATATATATTTACGTACTAATTGCTGTATTCGAAAAACTGCTTTCCATTTGCAGCGGTTCGATTTCCTTGCCACACAAATTAATGGCATGATTATTTTTAATAATTGGTTGCGAACCAAAAATTTCATCCATTTGATCTTCAAATGGAGCTTTTATTGGGGATTCTCCAGTCCTCTTATTGGTGTTGTTTGCTGTTTTATATGCTCTTAAAAGGTTTTTCAATTTTACCTTTAGCATATCTTCACTCGTCAGTTGAGTCCGTAGGAAACAAACAAATATAAATTAACTACATACATATGTACATTAAAGATTAAAGATTTCCTACCAAAACTCCAAGGGCGATGAGGTCCTCGAGTACGTTTTTCATTGCAAATTTTTTGAGTTTGGCACTTTCAAACTCAAACCGTCGTTTGCCATAAGCATCTAAAAACGCTTTCGTCTCTTCTGCACTCCATGTTCTCTTTGACCTGAAATTGAAATTGAAATAAATGAGAGGAAATCAAAAATGGAAATTTACCTGTCCGCTAACTCTTCTCGAGCGTATGAGTTTGTTATTGTTATGTGTTGATGAGTTAATATTTTAATTGTAAATGATTGTTTAGTAAATATGCGATGCCTTTTATTTACCTTTAGGTTGTTAATTGTTTTTTCATTCAAGAAAAATTGCGGTTTAATTAATCTTAAGCCCCTAGCAGGTAGAACCCTTCGCCGGTGAGTGGCCGCGGCCCCAGGTATAGTAAGAAAAAATTGCAGGTCAGTTTTCAGACGTTATCAATGAACAAAATGGTTAATCCAGGGATAATGTAATACTTTTCTACTTTATTGAGTCCCCATAAAACTCGAATTACAAAAAATTAAAGTTAGAAAATAAACCAATAAATTAAACTAAAAGTCCAGATGGGTAAAAATAAAAACAAAGGTTTTTTTTAGAAAAAAGTGGTTTTTTTTTTCTTAGTTTCTCAAAAACGAAAAGACATTTTTGCATCCGGTTTTCTGTTTTCGACTAAAAATTAACAATGGCATTGAATTTTTAAAACAAAACTAGTACTCAATTACATACAATTTTGAAAAAAATTAGTTCAAAAATGTTTTTTTTTTTTTGAAAATTTTGAGTTTGAAATTTTTTTTCTTTCAACTATTCATTAAAACAATTTAATTTGAAAACAAAGTGAAAGAAAAAGTTTTTGTCTTTTCAGAAAGGTATAGCATGCTGTTGTAAACGAAGCCGTTGATTTTTAATATTTTTTTTTACAAAATAAGTCAATTTTTCAGAAAATTGCCCCTCCCGGCTAAACGGGGGCGAATAGACCCCCCCTCCAATACGATTTTTTTCTTGTCTCGACTCAACCTACACGCTCTAGCTTTTTGGCACAACGCTCGTGAATCACCCTGTATACAGCTCCGGATCCACTTTTCATTGTTTTTTGCTGACGGCGTTTCGCGTCCCGATAGCTGCCCCTCAATTTCATCCATAAAGATTTCACCTCGTCTCCTGCAACAGATGCAAAATGTTGTTCTTCTTATTAAAATAATGTCTTGTGATTATATTTATGTATGTATGTTATTGTATTCATAGATTACTATCGACTTAAACATAGTCATACATAATTTGTTTTCTTTCAGATATCTAGCATCTGGAGACAGCTACAAAAGTATTGGTTACGATTTCAGAATGGGAGACCGAACAGTTTCAAACATTGTAAGAGATGTAGTAATTGCAATATATAATCATATGCAACCAAAATATCTTCTACTCAAACATGGCAATTAAATGCTAGTAGATTTGAGCAAAGATGGCAGTTCCCACATTGTGTTGGAGCAATCGGTGATAAGCGCATCACATAGTTATAAAGAAGCCTGGAAAAAGCGGATCTTCTTACTTTTACTATAAGCACACATTCTCTGTTGTTTTGATGGCAACTGTAGACGCAGATTACAAATTCACTACTGTTGATATTGGAGCTATGGGAAGATTTAGCGATGGAAGTTTATTTTCTAGTAGTGTACTCGGGAAGAAAATGATGCGGAATGCCTTACAACTTCCTGCAGCAGCATGTATAATGTATTCCAACGATTGCCTCTCCACTGCCGTATGTTTTTGTGGGAGATGAGGCTTTCCCATTATCAGAAAATCTGATGAGACCATATCCAAGAAGATATGTTACTGAAATTTATGAAAATCAGGATATTAACGCTCGACTTTCTCGAGCTCGACAAACTGTAGAATGTACCTTCGGTATATTAGCCTCGCGCTTTCGTGTGTTTCAAAAACCTTTTGAAAGTAAAGTTGACATAGTGAGAGAGGTTGTAAAGACAGCTTGCATATTCATAACTATTTGAGGTCTAGGGCACCAATCAAAAATATGGATAAGGAGGACATTGAAAACTTGCCTCAACGTCAATTGCTTTCGATGCGAGCTACAAATGTGAGGAATTCATCAGGAGCCTTTGAAGTCAGAGAAAACTTCGAAGACTACTTCAATAATTGGGGAGCTGTTCCATGGCAGCATCAGACGGTAATGCAAGGAAATTATTGAACTTAATAAAAAGATAGACAATTCTCACCGCTTTTGAATTTTAACTCCTTCGCTATATCGCTCCAAATCCTGGTCGAAGAGGACTCTTTGGATTCTTACAAGCTCAATTACTTTTTCTTCTGCCATGTTAATAATATTGCAATAAACTTTGAAAACAAACAATTAATTACAAAAAAAGGAAACTGTTTTTAATTTTCAAACCCAACGACAATTTATTATTTTATTTTTGACATAAAAAACAAACTCATGGCAGTCTCGCAAGGAAAACTGCGTTTCGATCACTGTGTCACGCGATTTCCGGAAAACGCTCGTCAAGTCATGTCGTGTCGTTCTATCAATTCAATATGCGTTGTTCTGTTTATTTATATTGTTTACAAAAACAAGTGCTGTGCTGTGTGCTGTTTTTTTTTTTTATAATTTGCACCCACTCAAGGGACTTTTTATACCCTTATTATGCCAGAGACACAGTGAGTGCATTAGGAAGAAAGGAAGGGGTGAGAAAGGAGCTGTCGGTGTACATTGGTCTTAAATTCCTGAACATTGTAATGACTGGGAAAAACAGAGTGTGGAAGAGAGTTCCACATTCGCGTAGTTCGGCTAAAGAATGATTCTCTATACTTGAGCGTACGTCCGAAGTTGGGCTCGAGGGTGAACTGATGGGCATTCCTAGAAGCGCGAGTATTACGGGTGAATTGCTTGAGGGGAGGAATGCAACTGGCTATTTCTCTAGAGCACTTACCGTAGAAGTAACGGTAGAATAAAGAGAGACATGAAACGTTACGACGGTGATCTAATGATTGGAATGACGCAGTGATGTCTCTGTCTCCGACCATTCGTAGGGCTCTTTTTTGTATACCGTCCAAGAGGCTTAAGTATGTTACTGGAGCACCAGCCCAGAGATGGGAATTGTACTCAAGCTTTGGACGGATATAAGTCTTGTAAATAATAGCCAGGTCAGACGGGGAGAAAAATTTCTTGCATCGCCTTAAGAAACCTAAACATCTTGCGGCATTTTTGGCGACATCGCATATGTGCTCGTTCCACAAAAGGTGGTCTGTGATGCACATACCGAGAATCTCGAGATGTTCGGTCTCGTTGATGCAAGTGCCACTCATGGACAGTGGCAAGGGGGGTATGTCTCGCTTCGACGATACAAGACAGCATTGTGTTTTCGAAGCATTAAACTCTACGCGATTTTGTGTTCCCCATTGTACAATGCTGTTTAAGTCAGAGTTTAATGAGCTTATCATATTTTGCCGTTGCAGTTCCACATCCGAAGAGGAGGGATGAGAGTCTGGAAACGAGTATGAAAAGCTAAGGGTACTATCGTCAGCAAAACAATTTATTGGATTAGAAGTTATAGACAAGAGATCATTAATGAAAATGAGGAAGAGGGTCGGAGACAAAACGGAGCCCTGGGGCACACCAGCATTTATGTTGTGGGTTTCAGACTTGAACCCGTCCAATACAACTTGTATAGAACGGTTCGAAAGAAAATTTCTAATCCAACGAAGGAGGGATTCATCGATACCGAAGGCACACATTTTCGATAAGAGAGCAAGATGCCAGACTTTATCAAATGCCTTTGAAATATCAAGTGCAACAATCTTACTTTCTCCAAAACGATGTAAAGATTTGTTCCACTGTTCGGTGAGATAAACCATCAGATCACCAGTGGACCTGTTGCTGCGAAAGCCGTACTGCCGGTCATTAAGAAGCTTTCGGTCTTCGAGATATTTCTTGAGCTGATAGTTTATCAGCGTTTCCATGACCTTAGAAAGAAGGGACGTAAGTGCAATCGGTCGATAATTGGAGGGAGAAGAAGAATCGCCTTTTTTTGGGATTGGCTGGACAAATGCTGTTTTCCAACTGCTCGGAACGAGCCCAGAAGAATAGGATAGATGGAAAAGCTTACGCAAGGGTTTTGACAGCGTGGAAGAACACCTCTTCAGAATAATGGCGGGGATACCATCCGGACCAGCGGATTTGTGTATGTTGAGATCCATTAGGACTCTCGCCACAGCACGAGTGCGGAAAAAGATTTGTCCCATGGAATCATTGACGCGCTCGAGAACGGGTGGAGTCATGGCACTCTCTGGCAGCGAAGAGTTGGCGGCGAACTGCCTAGCAAAAAGGTTAGCTTTCGCGAGAGAGCTAACAACTGGAGTGTCATTGTCAACGAGCGTTGGGACCGAGGAAGAAGAAGAATTCTTCATATTTTTAACAAATGACCAAAAATTCTTACTGCCTTTGGGACATTGCAGTATTTTTTGCCTTAATTTTTGGTCATGCAAAAACTTTGTCCGTCGAATATGGGCATTGCAGGCCTTCCTGGCTTGTTTAAACTTGTTCCGGTTTTCCTCAGTTGGGTTGGCTCTATAACACCGGAACTTTACTTCTTTTTCCCTGATAACCTCTTTACAGCTTGAATCAAACCATGACTTTTCCTTAGGTTTGATGCCTTTAACCCTATTCGGGATAAAAGTTTTCATTCCCAAGATAATCATATTAGTAATCATATCTGCGCTGGAGTCTACGTCACTATCGAGGAAGCATAGTGACCAGTTAAAGATCCGGAAGAAGTTATTGAGACCGTCCCAGTTGGCTTTCTCGTATTGCCATACGGTTCTCTTCGGAGCTCTTTCTTTAACTGGATTAGTTTGGCACGAGAAATTTGCGGATATTATACTATGGTCTGATCTGCCTAGAGGCGTTAATACATTGATAGTGTATTTATCAGGGTCAGACGTAAGGAACAAATCAAGAGTATTTTCCGCTTGGCCATCAATATCCGATATTCGAGTGGGCTCGGTGACAAGCTGAGTAAGGTGGTTAAACTCAGCAAAGATTTCAGCACACATTCCTTCGGGTGTTGTCTGGCCCGAATGGAGAAGCCACGAAGAATTGTGTACATTGAAATCGCCCGTAACAACGATTTCAGTGTGGAGGATATAAGGATACAATTCTTTGGATGGAGTCAGACAGAGCGTCAAATTCGCGAGAAGTTGAGGCTCTGTCCAAATTTGGGCTTCGATAAAGAAAACAATAGTGAATGATGTGCTTATTTACAGTGAACTTGAACCACATTGAATTGAAAAAAGGGTCGGAGCAGTTCCCATATTGTGGAAGAAATTTATAAGCGACATCATTTCTAATGTAAACGGCGAGACCATGGTGGAGGAGGAATTGTGACACCAAGCTATACCCATGAATGAGAAATTCAGTAGGATCGGAATTCTCACCTACTTGGGTTTCACTTAGCGCCAAAACAGCTGGCCTGTTCGAAACAGTGTGGATGTACGCGGCTAGAAAATTAATTCTTAGCCCACGAATATTACAATAGTCAACACTGAATTTGTCAATCATTACACGTTAAAGAATAAAAAAGACCAAAACAGACGAGATCTAAAAGAGTGACTGAGTTGAATACAAGAATCTTGACGATTCAGCGCCACTGCTAGTGTTATGCCTTAACGGCAGCGTGAATCGATCCGACCCTGCATTCAAACAGCAAATCTCTATTCATCTGTTATTGATGGCGCACCATATGCACACATTGAATGAGTAAAAAAGCTCAATGCAATGTAATGCATATGACAAGCCAGCAATTGTACGAAGGAAAAAAACAAAGAGAATGGGATGGGATTAAGTACTCACTGCGCTCTTGTGGCTAGCGGGATATTTTTTTGTCTTTTATTTGTGGGTGCATTTTTTGTTTTTGTTTTTGCGTTGATTTAAATTTGCGACACTGATTAGATTGATGATTTGATTTTTTTTTTGCTGGTTTTTTTTTTGTTATTTGGTTTGTGTGTTTTAAGGTATTGATTTGAATGTTCCTTTTTATTGTTTTATTATTATTATTTTTTTTTTTTTATTGTGGTGTTTTTGATTTAACAACGGACGCGAGGGACGTGAACGGGACAAAAAAATAAAGACAAAGGACAAAAGCACTAACGAGCACAACCGATCTCTTTGGACACTTGACGACAACTGTGTACCGGGGTAGTGGATAACGGATAGCGGTTTAGGTCTTTTATTTATCGATTGAGGCAGAACGAAGTCTGCCGGGTGAGCTAGTGCCAAATAAAGCAAAACAGCTGTATCGAACATTGATAATTTTCTTTCCCGCTTTCGAAGGGAAAAATAATCTCCCGGGGAATTCAGAATAAGGGAAACTACTCCCCTATTCACGGGGAATATTAAGAATTGGGCTGAAAGACATTAACATAAGCTGAATTAATTAAAAACATAAATATTAAATTATTTTTCCTTTGGTAGGTATGCACATAGGTACAAGTAGGAACATTGTAGGAACTAATTTTTTTGTGTATAACAAAGCAGTGTTTTGAAAGTTATTATCAGCTGGTGTACGCTCCTTACGCTGTTGTAGGACTTGGACAAAAATATCCCAGCCTTCAATTCATCTTTATAAGATGAAGGCATATTCTTCATCATGGACAAGATCGTCCTTGTTAACAGCTCGTCGCTCTCTGCATCCGGTGAGGCTGAGACGGTTTGCTGGGTGGAAAACCTACCCTCCAGCATAGAGATGGCAGTTCCCAAAGGCCATCAATACTTGTTTTTTTCTTTTTTTTGGGTGGTGTGTCCGAAGACTCCGCAATGTACATATTAGACAGCGAATGTATATCATATCGCTATCGGACCCTTCGTTACATGGAGTTCTGAAAAAGTAAAAAAACAACAACCTTTCTAAATATATTACAAAATGAATAATATAAAAATTATTTACCGTGTCCTTCAAAAACATTAAATTGGAAAAAGCTCCCACTCCCTCTCCTCAGATACTACACTGCTGATGGTTGATCCTTTTTCTTTAATTCTCGACCGTACCTGTCCCGCAATTGCGTCCATTTGGACTTACATTCAGCAGCTTTATGTAAAAAAGACATTATTACACACTATGAGCTATGTAGTTATACCATATTATCTACTTACATGTTTTATTAACAATCGAGGCAATATCTCCCCAAGCCTTTTCTTTTGCTAGTCTGTTAAAATAGAAAGCGTTTTTTTTTATCGTACAGCATTTTCTTTTGCTGTACGAGGTCTTTTAACAGGTTCACCCGCTCTGATGTTTTGCAAATTTAAAAATTGACTTTGTCTTCAGAAAATTAACAAACAAATCCTGGCTGTTCTTGATGTAAAACTCTGTACCTATAGATGTAAATTTACTGGTGAATCGGTTGCACACTTCTTGATTTCAATTGCAGAATTTCTCCTCTGCCAACGAAATCTTTCGTTTGCAAAACATTTAAATATTTTTTGATTTCAAAATGGAAAAAGGACTAAGAAGAAAACAACGATGAACTACCAGCTAGACCGACAAAAGTACTTGGCCAGACAAAGTATGAATTGCATTAAACTGATGGGAGAGGTAAACAATGGTAGTTTCATTTTTACTGTGCCACTTTCTAATAATGTTTCTCTTCTTAAAGATCATAAGTCTCTTAATGGATTTATGTGAATTGCCAGTAAATTGCAAGCACATTGTTATCAACTTATTGCATATTTTCCAACTGACTATGTTCACACAAAGTGATGTAAGGATTTGACGAGGGAACAACGTCGCATGGTAGATGATGGGAAGCGATGATTATGGTAAAGGAATGCAAGCAATCAACGATCAAAAGGAAGAGTATATGGGCCCCAGTCCCATAGTTTACGTCCTTAAGCAAAACTGATCAAAAATTCACGAAACGGAGCAATCCACCATTTATGGAACAACTTATGAATTTCTTGTTCTCGCTCAGTTATAACCAAAAGTAGCAGCCTTGGCCTTCTCTTCTTTACGCTGTCCAATTCACTTAAGCAATGAAACCGCTCTTGTAAAATTTTAACGAAAATTTAACGAACGTAACTTTTCAAAAAAAGAAAAGTTATTTGGCGGACCATTTATAATTGGTCCGCCAAATAACTTTTTTTTTTGAAAATGCTATAAAAATAAACTACAATCACAGATAATATAGTTACATAGATAATAGATATCGCACGCAGAGGAAAAAAAATGATAATTTTTCAATTCCATGGGACGTACCACTACGTCCCAGTTCGATCAAACTAGCGTGAATCATACTCAGACTTTATGTTACTTCTTATTTGTATTGAATTGTCAAGTTGCTTGTTGTGATTTCTATTTGATTTCTATTTTTTTTACTTCTTGTTGTTGTTGCGTTGGCACACGAAAAGGAGTGGAAAAAAGAAAAATTTTGTATTTTTCGAATGTAACTCGCAAGTTAGCGTTTGTGGCTGGGACTGGGATCTCGTCTCTCGTGTTGTAGTTTTGATTTTGTTCTGTTGAATTTGGTTGGAAGGTTTGTCTATAACAAATCTCTTGAAATAAGGGATAAGAAATGTGGTAATTTTTATTTGCACTGGATGCGATATCTATGTAACTATATTATCTGTGCTACAATATTTTCTCAAATTTCTTTTTTTATTTGAAAGTACAATCCTTTTGTTTGTTATTCAATTTCTTTCAAATTGATTTTTAGAAACAACTCAGTTTGATTGTGAAAGGTTTATTCACAAAGTTGACTCATCGTTATCGTCACAAAAAATATGAGGAAAATATTTAGTTTTATCGTTTTTATATACACGTAACACACATACATCGTCGTCGTCACAAAAAACGGGAAAGTATTTACTACACACAACACATACATATATAGGATTGATACACATTACGCGCTCGCTATGAACAACTTCGATGGAACCCTTGACGCAATTCAAAATACTCGTTTTTTGAACATCTACCATAATCTTATCAAGCATAAGGCTAAGGTTACACAGTTTTCGGAAATGGAAGTAAAATGCATTCTGTTGATTTATCATAAATTTGTTCTCTTGAATGGACCCAAAGCAAAGGGGATGACCAAAAAACAATTTTTTCATATTTTTGAAGTTCTGTTCAAGATTTTTGATTTGCAAATTATCGAAAGGATTTGGAGTTTGGTTGGAGGTTCAAAGAAACACATACCCCCAATTGCGTGGGTTAAGTTGTTCTCGGTTTTCATGTCGGATTCGTTGGATCAAAAAATGAAGTTTGTCTTTAGTGTGAGTTAAATTTTTACCTCTAACAATCGATGCAAGTTTGAGCAAAAATAATATTTGAGTTTTTTAGGTATACAATTTGCACGAACAAAATTTTTTGAACCGCGAAGTCTTATCAAAATTTGTCGAAAAATTTTTCACTGGGGAAGATGAAGATGAAGTTCTGGAACTTACCTCAGTACGGTTTGAAATAAGAATGATGGTTACTTTAAATGAAATGTTTTTTGTTTTACAGGATATGGTCGATTTGTTGATTAAGAAATTTGATGTCGATCGCGATGGTTTAATTTCATATGAAGACTATTCAACTGTTGTAAGGAAGACTCCGATGCTTTTAGAATTTTTGGGACCATGTCTACCGACTCGTGAAGGTTTAACAGTGACTGGATATTGCTCGAATATTGCATCAAAACTCCGTGACACTGGCGTATGCCTAGAGAAATAAGCGTATCAAACTAACACTTTTTTATAATACCTATACCTTTTATTAAGATAATAAATAGCCATCAAATAATCATCATTTGCGTCCATATCTCACTATGTGTAGAGGAATTCCATTACGTTGTATGAAGGAAATAATTGGTCAGGGTTACCGCTCTCCAAAAAATTAAAAGAGTTGCCTTATACATGTTATTAGCATTATTTTACAAAGATTTTTATTTTAGAAAAATTATTCAATTCTGGGGCCCTACTATGTAACTCGATTCTACATTTGATTCTATTCGAAAGTCATTTCCGATTCTACTTTCAAATCGTACTACGTATGAAAGTAGAATAGAATGCAAGTAGCTTGGCATTAGCTGTGTTTTTTTCACTACTCTGTAACCAGGGGGTCAATTCTCGATCTGCAATTCAATTGTGGCCAGCAAATATTTTGCAAACACATTGCCACCAGCCACCAGCGACGTCATTTCATCTGTTTTGACATTTCGTTCTTCTTGTTTTCATGTTTGTTTTATTTTTTGTTGTTTGGCGCCTCTGAATTTTGTACATTGAAAATTGTCAGCAATGGACCAGCAACAGCAAATTTAGGACTTTGAGCAAACGACGCTGTTGACGTTGCTGGTGCTGGTTTATTCTGTGTCGGACGATTAAAATACGGGGGCGCGAAATAAGGCCCCAGGAAAAAAGGCCCCAAAAAATAAATGAAATAAGGCCCCAAAAAAAGCACACAAAACAACAACAACGAAATTTCTCAAATTTTGGGGTTTCCTTTCATTTTTTTGGGGCTTTTTTTCATTTTCTTTTGGGGCATAATTTCACTTTGAAATAAAGTTTTGGGGCTTAATTTCAGTTCAAAACTATTTGGAGCTTTATTTAATTTTTCAAAATTAACATGAAAATGCATTACCAGGTTTGTCTAATCGAGGACCCAAAGCTTGTTGGAGCTAATTGTGTATAATTTGTGAGGATTTGCGGGCAAATATTTTGCTGTTGCCTTGTTAAAATCTTAAGATTTGCAATGAATGCAACTTTAAAATTCAAGCCGAGTCCATTGCAGATGGACAGGAGAATTACAATTGTCCTTGTTGTAGGGAAAATGTTCAAGATACAGTTCAAGTATTTGTTTAAAAGTTTGTGGTGACATCACCTTAAATAAAGTTTGTTATGAAGAAAACAAGTTGTTACCTATTCCTATTTTGGCAATTTTGGTAGTAAGGTACAATTACGGAAAAAAATTTGCCCAAAAGAGAATCAATTTGGGGTGCGAAAATAAAAAAATTCGCGCGAATTTTTTTATTTTCACACCCCAAATTGATTCTCTTTTGGGCAAAATTTTTTCCGCTCGCTTCGTTCGCTAGCAATTGCACCTGCTGTATTTTGTTTCAAACTACAATTTTTAAAACATATTACACTGATTTTGGAGTTAAGGTTTAAAAACAAAACAAAGTAAATGGTTCTTACGTGTTCAACATGAACTATGAAATCAAAAATTGGATATCTGCTTAACTTTCTTTCAATAAAAAAAGGTCTTTCTGGTGGAGCTATTAATACAATTAAAAGAACTCAGTAAAATGAAAGTGGGTTCAAGTATAGTGTTCTTGTAGAATTCCCAACTCTTACCGAAAAGTTCGGTGAGTTTGCATTTTTACGTTACGTCACATAGACTTAAAGCATACGGTTTATTTCAACCGTTATGCAAGGATAAAAGCTTGAAAATGTTAAAAACTTTCTACTCAATTTATTGTTTGACAAACAAGTATCTAAAATTAACCACAAGGGTTAGAAGACCCGAATTTGATTTCGCAACTTATGATCCACCAAAATGGGTCAGTACCTAGTCTCAAATTCTGCCCTTATGACCCACAAGTCTGTGGTCTCAAAGAAAAAACGCCAAAGTCAATTTTCAACATTTTTCAGGAGAGACGTTTGAAGTTTTTATGAAAAGTGCAACATTAAAAATTGCTAAAGAATATTATTGGAGATTTAATCGCCTTGAAACTAGCATAGAATTGAAGGTTTTTAGCTCGCAATTAATTCAAATTCGCCCCTTATGACCCACCAGTTTCTATTCTACTAAGAGTCCTTGTTGCAGGGAAATTGTTAAGGTCACATTTCAAGCATTTGTGTAGAAGTTTGGGGTGGTATTTCATTATCTTACTAAATTATTTTTATGAAAAAGATGAATTGGGATTTAATTGCATTTTTCCAATAAAAGTAAAACAAGTTGGGGCCTTATTTCATTTATTTTGGGGTCTTGTTGCAGGGAAATTGTAAGGGCCACCATTTGAGCGTTTTTGGAACAGTTTGTGGTGATATTTCATTATCTAACTAACGGTTTTTTTATGAAAAAGACAAATTGGGGCTAAATTTCGAAGTTTGGGGCCTTATTTCATTAATTTTGGGACCTTTTTTCATTTCGTTGGGGCCCTATTTCACTGGGGCATAATTTCATTATGAAAATATACCCCAATTTGGGGCCTTATTTCATTTTTTCTTTGGGGCCTTTTTTCCTGGGGCCTTATTTCGCAGAGCCTTAAAATACATGGGCTCTAAAACATGGCCGCCGTTGTTGCTGGCGCTGTTGCTGTTTCTGTTTCTCGCTTTAGTCTTCACAGAGTTTTTTCATTTCTTCACTTCACGAACACACCTAATGCGATTCTCGAACTGTGTATGATAAACAGTTGTACTAAAAATTAAAAATTAAAAAAAATTTGAATATAAATGAAACCCTTTTGTTCCTTGTTCGACGCTGTTTAACCATTTCAAGTTCATTATTGTTTTATTTATTGAAAAAGAAGAAAGAAACTAATCTTTATAAAAGAAGAGTGCAGGTGGCCATGGTTCAGAGGATAGAGTAGTGGATTGCTAAGCCGAACGCTACGGGTTCAAACCCCAGCTTCAGCAGCATTCTTTTTCTACAAAAATCGCCAGCTTATCTGAGGCCACCTGTGCGATAACATGAGACAATACAAATCTAAGTCTCCTCCTCTGAGCCACGTAGGTTTCTGTTATGTGTGCTTTCTTTCTATGTGTCTATCTGTCTCTCTCTGTTGTATGTCTTGTTCTGTCCCAGCCGATGGTCTCAGTCACCAGTGCTGCTATGTGTCTGTAGTTCGTAACATTTATGTGCGAAGTACTGTGAAATGTAATGTAATGTTTATAAAAGAAGAACATGTGAATTTGTAATCAGAAAACGAAAACACAAAACTTCCTGCAATATTGCGATTGATTAGAGTTGAAAATTGTACAACTGTTTTTTGTAAAAAAAAAACTCCAGACTATTCCGACGTAGATACAAGAAAGCACCCAACACAGCAGCCAGTGTGATGACAGCAACAGTTCCCGAAAAATTTGGATCCGTTCTTCCCTCCAAAAATCCAACAAATTTTTTATTTCGATTTGAGCTCTTCACGCCTCTTCACACAATAATTTGACTGTGAAGAGAATTTTATCACATGAAGAAAATTTGACATTTCAAATTTAATTTTCACAGATCGAGAATCGCATTTGTGGTGAAGCGGTGATAAAATTTTTCACTTCACAGCTTCACAGATCGGGAATCGACCCCCAGCACAGTAATCAAGTGCGAAAAAAACGCTCCAAGTCACTCTATCTGTCAAATTCAATTTGTATTTCTTTTCAAGTATAGTTTTGAATTTCCAATTGGTCAAACTTTTGTTTTTCCAAAAACCAAAACCAAATAATTTCTCAATTGCTTCCATATGTAAAAATATGACGCCAACATCAAAACTTGAAAACAATAAAACATCAAAGAATCTCTTACCGTCTCGAACCGAAAAAAAAGTTTTCCAAATTGCAAATGCTTCGAATTTTGATTACTCTACAAGGAAATTTAATTAAAATCATTAAATTTATTGCAATCAATTTCAAAAATTCAAATAAAATTTTAAAAATCCAAATAAACAATAAATAAACGAACAATAAGAAAGAAAAATACAACAAATTGCAATTAATTTAATTTGGCTCTCTGGGGCGTTCAAAAATCAAGCAAAAATGTGGAATGACGACATTTTCTTTTAAGAGTTCATCGTTTTGGAATGTTGATAAAGCAAAAAACTTCGTATAGTTATTTCTTACTCGATTTTTTTATTCTGTGAGTCAACCCAGCATGAAATATATCCCGTTGATATTCTTTCCTTATTTTTCGATGTCCAAAATGAAGTCCGTTTTGAAATTTTTCACATTTGTATATATGCATGAATGAAATTGAAATCAAATACAAATAATTTTCAAAATTGCCAACATTCGCGTAATAAAAAAAATCTTAAGATATGACTTCAGCGCCATCTACATTTCAATAATTTGAAGTTCTATCGCCGGCTTATCTGTCATTATTTTACTGGCCTTTTTATCGACTGTAAGATCAAATTGTTGTTGTTTGCCAAGGGAAATTTTGCTGTGCTGGCTACTGAGTAGTGAAAACAAACACAGCTAATGCCAAGCTACTTGCTAGCAAATTTTCGATTTTCGAACGAGACTCGGATATTTTGACATATTTAAAAAATAAAAAATATTTGCTGTGGAAAAAATTGTATGAATTTTAAAATAAAGTGTTTTCCATTAAGGCCATCCGAAATTCCAGTAGAGTCTATATCAGACTTCCAATTTGGGTTTCGTCGAGGTGTCTCAACCCTGCACTCTCTTATCAAATTTCAAAACGACGTTATTCTCAAACTTAGAGAAAAACAGTGTACTGTTGTTTGTTCTCTTGACGTCGAGAAAGCATTTGATAGTGTTTGGAGGGCTGGTCTCCTTGCCAAACTATCTTCTCTCAATTTTCCAAGGCACATTTTAAACATTCTTAGCAGCTTCCTTAACGACAGAAACTTCTTCATCCAAATTCAAGGTACTAAAAGTAACGACACAGCATTTTAGAGCGGCGTTCCGCAAGGATCAATTTTGGGGCCTCACCTCTACAACATTTTTCTTCATGATTTCCCTCACCAATTTTCTGAAAATAATCTTTCATCAACCGGTCTGTTTTACGCTGACGACACCATCACATATTCAAGCCATGTATCCCCCAAACTTGCCTTGCACGCACTTGAAAAACACCTAAAAATTATAAATGAATGGTCTGTGAAAGTAAAAATATTGCTCTGAGACTTGACAGTCAAACCGTTCGGGCTAGTTATAATATCAAATATCTTGGCGTTCGCTTTAATAACCTTCTCAAATTCAACCCACATGCAAAAACAACTCTTGATAAGGCCAGGAGAATCTTTAACATGTTAATGTCTTTTCTCAAACACAGAGCTTTTACAATGTCGCAGTACCACGATAAAAGTTTAAAATCTACTACAGAGCTCTTAGCTCAAAAACCAAGCTCTTGTTCTACAAAACTTTAAAAAGACCTATTA
Organism: Sphaerophoria taeniata; assembly: GCA_943590905.1. Lineage (NCBI taxonomy): Eukaryota > Metazoa > Arthropoda > Insecta > Diptera > Syrphidae > Sphaerophoria > Sphaerophoria taeniata. The sequence goes on from OX016540.1 coordinate 133,763,275, forward strand.
TGATATGACTTAGGGTAGACTGAGTACGGTTGAGACAATTTTGCTTTTATTGTCCATAACTTTGATTTCTGTAAACCGAGCGATGAAGTGGATATGTTCAATAAAAAAGCGGGTTTTCATCTACAACTGAGAAGTAACTTTTGAGTCCTACGTGCATTATTTTATGAAAAATATGGAATTTAAAAAGACTTCTTCTTTGTTGCAACCGTACCCATACCAAGGACGGTTGAAACAGGGACTGGGGTCAGTTGAAACAGGATGAAATAATAAACATATCTTTTATTTTTGACATTGTTTTACAATGTTTATCACATATTCCATTAGGTGATAAATTTTTTATTAATAATAATTTATTTAAAAAAAAACAAAGCACAAAAAAAATCAACAATTAATAAAACAAAACAAAACGAAAATAAATAAATAAATAATTTTAAAATAGACTGAACAAAAACCTTATTTCATCGTGTTTTTTAAACAAAAAATTAATTAATCGGAATATTCCGAGTCGCAATTGTGGCAAACATATGAGCTCCTACGTAAACTACGTAAATATTTTGTTTCAACCGTACCCAAAAAAAATGTTTCAACCGTCCCCAACCCTACTTTAAATACAAAATTGTATATAACTATTGTCACATTAAAAACACGTTGAAACAAGTCACTGCGATACGTTATGCACTCTTCATTTATAACATAAACAGATACACAATATTCTTACATAAATAGGAATTCAGGGGCCCTACTATGTAACTCGATTCTACTTTTGATTCTATTCGAAACTCATTTCCGATTCTACTTTCAAATCGTACTACGTATGAAAGTAGAATAGAATGCCAATAATGCCAAGCTACTTGCTAGCAAACAGACCCCTCTTTACCACTGGGCCCACTGGGCCCAGGCCCAGGGCCCCGCAATCACCAGGGGCCCCCAAATTGCTGGAACATCACTTAACATCTATTGGTCTATTTTCAAGTTAAAAAAATATTTCGATACAATTTTAGATGCATAAAGAATGATCAGAATTCGTACTTTCCTTGCTGAACAATTTAAATCACATTCACTGCGAAATTATATTCAAATTAAAACAGAAATATGAATAACTAACTGAGTGGCAATGCAGTTTGCTTTCTGACAGAATCTTTCAGCAAATATCTGTAATGAATTTATTCATGTCATGGAAAGACAGGTTTTGAAAACTATTGTAAAAGAAGTCCAAATGGCAAATATTTTTCAATTAGCGTTGATAGTACACCCGATCTGTCTCATGTTGATCAACTAACATTTATTATTCTTTACGTAATAGATCACGAGCCTGTTGAAAGGTTTTTGGACTTTATTCCAATTAACGAACATAGATCTGATTATTTAGCGGAAATCATACTGAAGTTTTTGGAGGATCATGACATTTCGATAACAGATTGCAGAGGCCAAAGCTACGACAAATATGTCAGGAAGGTTTTCTGGTCTGCAGGCAAGAATAAAAGAAAAATATAAATTTGCCACTTTTGTATCATATGCAGGGCACTCATTAAACCTGGTAGGAGTGAATGCCGCTGGGTGCGTCTTAGAAGCAACCAAATTCTTTGAAATTATTCAAAAATTTTATAACTTTTTTCCGGTATCTTCTCATCGATGGAGTGTGTTGACTGCTCATTTAGGTCCAAAAAAAGTTTTAAAAAGTCTTTCTCAAACATGATGGTCGGCGCGAGCTAAGCGCCTTATATAAAGGTCATAAAGAAATTGAAGAAGTTTTGATGTCTATCGCAAACGATTTAGGACAGGCACGAGAGGCCAGAAAAGAAGCATTTAGTCTTTGCAAAAAAATGTACAAGTTTGAATTTACCATGCTTACAGAACTTTGGAACTCTGTATTGCAAAGAATTAATAAAACAAGTACTTTACTTCAAAAACAAAATATTACCCTGGATGTTGCAATAAATTTGCTGAGTGCAATATATGAATTTATAATTGGGCTCAGGGACAATTTTGATAACTTTGATTCATCAGCCAGACAAAAAAAAACCCGAATTCCGAATATTAGGACCTTTCTGAAAGGATGAGGTGTAGAAGCTCACGCAAGACTTTTTTTGACGGCTCTGGACCCTCAGTAATTCTGACTGGGAAAGAAAGATTTAAAATTGAAACCTTTCTTCCCATTGTCGACACACTTAGCGTTCATTTGGAATAGCGACTAGGTTCGTATACGAAGATTGGCCAACGTTTTGACTTTTTTTTCGATTAAAAAATCTGAATTCAGAAGACTTAGATTTTTCTGAATTTCTCTGAATTCTGAAGAGAACTGCAAATCTTTTGCTAAATTTTACACCGAAGATGTGAACGGAGATTAACTCATGCTGAATGCCTGAATTTAAAAGACTACTTGAAAATTAGTAAACACGAAAATGAAAAAACTGACAACATTCTAGAGCTTTATAATTTTTTAAAAACTAATAAAATTGAAGATGAATTTCCAAATGTTGAAATTGCACTAAGAATTTTCTTAAGTATGATGGTGACCAATTGCAATTGCAGTGGGGAAAGTTCCTTCTCTAATCAAAAACGAACTCAGAACTACAATGATTCAAGAAAGATTGACATGTTTGTCGCTGATGTCAATCGAAAGCGACATCCACAGAGGCATCGACTTTGAAGATGTGATCAATGATTTTGCTTATCTCAAATCAAGAAAAAGACCCCTTCAATAAATATTCCTTTCTTTTACCTGAAAAATATAGTCTGTCAGCCCTATTAATAAAAATACCCTATCCACTGGATAACACACGTTATACCTAGCACACGGATAGTGAAGTTATTCGTTTGCTAAATAAGTTCATTAATAAACATATTTTATCCTCATCGTAACTATTCACTGAACAGCATGAAAATTGTACTAGATAATCTAGTATTTTTTCAAGGATGAAGGTTGGTTGTCAAGAGCAAGATGTCGTTTTCCAAATTACTTTCGGAATCGATTTCGTTTCATTCATGATGTTTATTTTTTAAAGAAAAATTAATGATATCAAATGTATTTTGGGGAAATTTCAGCTGCAAATTGGTGTTCGGGCTCAATAAATTTAAATTTGCTTTTATTCACCCCTTTAATAAGTAAAATTTAAGGAATACAAAATTATTTCAACTACTCCTTTTGACAAATGGAACATAATCAAACTTTATTTATCAGTCAGCTATCATTTTAGTTTGACAGCCTAACAACCGTTAGAATTTTATTGTGAAATTTGTTTTGAAATATTTTCATCTGAAATCGAAAATGAGTGCTGAAATCAAAAAAAGAAGAAGCGAAAATTGGACTCCAAGCGATAAAGTGAGTATAAAACGTAAATCAAATATGTATTTTTCTTTATCAATTGGTTTATTTCAGATCTTGCTAAGGAGCCTTGTTATGGAGAGGCTCCATATAATAGAGAACAAAACGTTTGATACCGGATCGAACAAAAGCAAAAAAGACGCTTGGGAATGTATACTTACCTTGTAAGTTTGTTTTGTTTTTGCAAAATCCTTGTTTGTTACCGTAGTTAACTTTAGAAACAAATTTTTTCAAATGAAAACTAGTCCGTTTCCTGTTTAGTATATTCTCAACGGTCACAATTCAAAAACCATCTCCTAGAAGTATGCAACATCTATTCATGAACCTACGACTAGAGCTAGTCAATGGACTTGCTTCCGGTCAAAGTCGTTGCATGTTGTTCTTGAAGGCCTATGAATTTTGAAATTAAAAAAGTGTTTTTTTTTCTTAGATTCAATGCAGCTAGCGATACTCCGAGAACAGTTGTGCAGCTGCAATTTCAATGGAGGGGAATGAAGTTAAAGGCGAAGAGAGCAGAAAGTTCCTATCGAAAGGAATCGAAAGCCACCGGGGGTGGTCCACCACCAAAACTTCCTGATAAGGAAGATTTGGAAATAATCGAACTCCTGCCCCAAGAGTTCATAAGGGACTCGAATAAATTCGATAGTGAAGGAACCGTGTCTGAGGTAAGAAATTATTTTATTTTTTTTTGTTTAATTTCACTTCAAGATCCCACAAAATTAATGAAATAAATAAAATATGTAATTCCAGATTGTTAAATTAAATATACAAAAGGCTGAAAGCATCGAATATATTGATTATGAGGATGTTTTTGAGGAAGAGCTGATTGAAGAACAACTTCCGAAGAAAAAAGGTATAACAATGACATGATTATTAATCCTGAACGAATTAACTAATCCATATGCTTTTATTTCATTATAGAATCCAGCGTTGGGGATAGACACCCAAGGAAGCAAACGAGAAAAAGAAAATTTAATAGAAACCAAGTTAGTTCCTTTAAGTTTTGTTTTTAACTGCAAATGTAATTTTTGTTTACTATAGAATGATGAAAATGAAAAAACCTCGCTCTACAAGTTAGCCAAAGTTCATATGGAAGAAGAGCATGAGAAGCGGATGGAGATCCTTGAACTCGAAAAACAAATTAAAATTAAGCAGTTAGAAAAATTGCAAAAAGAGCTAGATTTATTGTTATAATTAATTTTTTTGATACTTTCAAAACGAAATAAAAACTTTAAAAGCTTTAATTTGCTGTCTTTTGAGCTAGTGGTTATCTGGGAAATGTCGGAGAATGAAAGCCCTTCTAGAGTTAGCGTTGCTGCTGAGTTCAACAATATCTTCTGCAGACGAGTTAGCTACGAACTCTTCATCTAACGAACTGTTAACTTCTAGGAAAGAAAAATGTTAATAATTGATTAAAGAAACAAAATTTTAAAATCTTACCAAGTGGTTCATTGAATTCGATGGCTAAATTATGTAATACAGCTGTAGCTACAATTATAGCTTTTATATGTTCTAGAGATCCCCTTATTCCCGTAAGCAATATACGGAATCGGGATTTCCAAACGCCAAATGTTCTTTCAATTGTATTCCTTGTTGCTATATGAGCTTTATTATATTTTTCTTCACCGGAAGAAGACGGACTTAAAAGTGGTGTATATAGAAAATTGGTGCACTTATAGCCACCGTCACCCAGAAGACGTCCTAAAAACTCGTGATTTTCAAGGCGTTCTTTTAAAACAGATTCATTGAAAATTCTTGAATCATGAGTACTCCCACGCCAGTGAGCAACAATATGTCGAATTTTTAATCGATGGTCACACACAACTTGTGTATTTATGGAGTAGAACCCTTTTCTATTGACGTAAAATGGCCCGGCTTCTCCTCCCTGTTTTTGTATTCTTATATGGGTAGCATCTATAGCCCCAATCACCTGGGGAAAACCACTTATTTGTTTGAAGCCTTCCATAATCTTAACTTGCTCGGAAGTTGTTTGAGCCATTCTAATATAAGTATTCGATTTTGATGCAAACGCAACCGCTACTCTCGAGCTAACAATACTCAAAGCTGATTGGCTTAAGCCATGCATGTCAGCGCTATCATCTTGAATCTATAGCAAAGCGTAACAAATTCGTTTAAAAAATTAAACCCAACTTTCTGTTCTTACCTCATTGCGACCCCAATAACGTATTGCAGCCATGACTTGGATACTTGGTGGGATGTGACCACCCCTAGCATCACCATTGAGGTCATCTTTAACAATTTCTATTAATTTTAGCATGTTTGCTTTCGAGAATCGGTACCTCGATCTAAAACACCGTTCGTCCAGTTCTTGTAACGGATTGATTCTTGGCTTATAATTTTTAATTTTTCTGGTTTCGTTTTCAACTATTTCATCCAGCGATTCCAAATATTCGATTAAATTTGTTTGTTGAATAATATTTAAATGATGCATTCTCAATTAATTCTCAAAAAAAAAGTTGAAACCGCAATGCAAAATGCCAAAATATCTTTGTAAGCAAATTACTTAAATTTGCTGTCAAATATTTTGAAATAAAAAGATATTCGCTCCTTATACGCAAAAATCGAGCAAATAAGTTATCCGTTTGCTAACAAGTGTTATTTAAGGCTAACACACGTTTATTAATAAGAATTCTGATTTGAGATACGAGTTAGTCTTGTGTTAGGGTTATTTTGTGTTTATTAATAGGGCTGTGTGTCATTATATTGTTCTTTAAATTACATTCTCAATAACTTATTTAATTGTCTATTACTTAAATTTTGTTTATTTTTGAATTTTTATATGAAATAGGTATTTATTTTTTTTTATTTTTTTTATGTTTATGTTTTAAATGCTGCAATAACTATTTATCTTTTTAATGAATTAAAAAAAAGTTATTTATTTAAAGAATTAAAAGAATAAATTTCAATTCAAAGTTACCTATGTGATTTTTTCTGTATACCTTTAGTACACAACATAACATTTTTATATAATCATACAGGGGCCCCATTTTCGAAAAGTGCCCAGGGCCCCCAAAAAGGTAAAGACGGCCCTGCTAGCAAATTTTCAATTTTCGAACGAGACTCGGATTTTTTGACATACTATTCAAAAAAATAAAAAATATTTGCTTTAAAATAAAGTGTTTTCATTAAGGCCGGGTCGATTTGAAAATTGAATAACACAAGTTGTATAATAAAAAATCAATAAGGTCTCATCTTTATTTGAGAGCCCTATCAATGAAATCATGTGTGGAATATTACATAGTTCAAATGGCTAAGTGGCACGTATTCGAAACAGCGCCAGCGATGGATTTGGCGCATGAATCAGGCATAATTTGGTCGAAGGCATCCAATAAGTTGTTTTTAAGGTTCGCGCAATTGACTGCTTCAGATACTGCTGCAGACTTTCACGAACAGTGGCGATATTTTCGGCAGATCTTGCGTTTTGTTAAAGAACGGCTGTTGGCTGGTTGTTCACTGAGTCGGTGAACTCAAATTTGACAACAAACTTTGAACAGTGTACTTGGAAGAACAATAATGTACCTCATCAAAAGGGCGCAGCGTTCGCATTGTTGCTTGAAGAGAACACCCATTTTGATAATAAAGTTTTATCATTTGCCTGTAAAGCTCGACGCTGTAACTTGGCATCATGATTTGTAGTCCTGAGTGACTGAATAAAAGATAATATTTTAGCAGATAGCAAAAGAAACAATATGGCCGTCAAGAGACATCAAAATCAACCCGTCCCTATTGGATAATCCTACAAAAATATGGAAATTACCGCGATGGTTACACTTGCAGTCAGACAAAAATCCGGAACGAGTTCAACAAAATCAACAAAGGCGGATTAGAGATAAATCTAATCGAGCGTAGGGAGAGTAGGTTTAGCCTTGGAGTATTTACTAAAGACATTTTTATCCAATAAACTCACTTAATCGCAGCTTTGTTCAAAACTACCGCCTTTCAAAAGATGCCTTCATGTATCACATTATTATAAAACAAACTTCTTAAGCCGATCTGCTCGCAAACACATTTGATGTAGAGTGATTATTTTCGATTTTGCCTTGTTTTGAGTTCTACTTTCGAGTTACGTAGTTCCTCGATTATTCGAAAGTTCATAGTAATAAAGTTGGCACTACTAGAACTATTCGATTCTCGTTGGTTCGAAAGTAGTTAAAACGATACATAGTTCCAATTTTTCGAATTCGAGCAATTTTATTGTAGAATCGAGTTACATAGTAGGGCCCCAGTTATTGAAAAAGAAAACGGCACATAAATACTTACTTTTGGTTGCCAATATAAAAAAAGTGCTCTCTCATACGATTGCCACGCGCCACGTGCAAAGGAAAACTCATAGAGGACATATATTACCTAGAGCCCCGACTTTCCTCGTCCCTTTCCGAAAACACCCGCAAATCTCCGCTGAGGTGAACTCTCACGATCCTCTCTTAATTTCGTGTCCGTGAAAATTTTAGAAAGAAAAAAAAAACAAAACTTCACCTCAACCGTGGGCAAATTTTTTTCCTGGGCCCAAAGTGACAGAAGCCAAAAAAAGAAGAAGAAGAAAAAAAAAATCATTTGTTTATTTGATCGAGATGAAATCAAAACTTATATCGAAATAAATCTATTTATATTGGATTTATCAAGCAACGAATTGAATTTGGAAAAGGGTGGAACACTCATATTTCTTCAATAAGGTAAATTCAAAAGTCCTGAAGATTTTCGAGTTTACGCTGTGTGTTTTTTGTTTCCACAGGTCAAATAACTCCTACAAAACATCGAAGTAAGCACTCAAAATGCTATTTGCGAAGCAAATGAAGATCTCCAACAATGCATCAACAAACTCAAAGAAATATCAATCAACGAATCAACCTCAAAGTCTTGTGCAAAATCCTGCGAATTGATGATCTGTTCCAGAGTCTCGAAGAACCCAAATAAAATAAGGAATACCTCATTGTCATGGACATTGTTGGCAAACTCAAACACCTCATCGAGACGGTTCCACAGACAAGATATTCAATCGTCTTGAGTCCTATCACATCATAAAAGTTAATTCCGACTGGATAATTGCTTCGAGCCAATTGTTTTGGCATTGATTATATTAATTAATATCTGACGAATGCAGTTCCCGAAACAATGGACGAAATGCACGAACCAACGCTGGTTAAAAATGTCCTGAATTTCCATATATTTTTAGCCGATACCTACACGAGGATAGCGATCTGGCCCTTGTCTAGTTCACATAGAAGTTTGATGTTTTGTTCCGGAATCGATTCTGTGGGACGATTATGGACACAGCGGTGGATATCAAGCGAAAGGATTTGCACGAAATGACATTGATAGCAGAACAAAATAGCACTAAAGAAGTGGCCAACAATCCGTTTCTCTTCCCGCGGTATATGTCAAAGAGCATTTTGGTAAGAAACTCATTATAAATAGTGAATGTATTAATGTATTGTACACGCTTATTTTGCTTTCTAGGGACTTATCCATTGGATGGAAAAATAATCCGACATGCTGGTTCGGTTGACGGTGATCTGAGTGAACAGTTTATATCTGTTATTCCAACTCTAGTCTACCCAACTGCCAAGGTTTGTTGCATTGCAGTGTGCAATCCAACCCTAAGTACATGATGTTGGCGTCGGTCGGCGTGCACTTACATGGCATTTTGGTTGCCGACATCTGAAGGATTGTAAAGGCGAGACGAGAAAACCACAATTTTGTATAATTATTTTTGTTACAATAAAAACAGTTCTAATGCCAACAAGAATTTCAGACCTACAATTTTATTTATAATCTCAGGTGTTGTAAGTGTCCCCGGATTTTTTTTTGCTCTGTGCATCGTAGTACTCGCGGATGACCACCAAGAGCTTTGTACCCATCTTCGCACTGATTCCGATTTCTGGTTGTTAAGTCGCTGTTCGAGTTCCTTTCAGTTCCATTCAGTTCGGCTTCTTGCTCGTCGACCTTATTTGCAACAATTATTCCCAATTGATTGATTTCATTGTCAGGAATCTCGTAATGCTTCCAGGGCTCATCGCTAGAAGCGTCTAGCACGAACATCAATACCGAACACCTCTCAGCGTACTTGAGAAACTGAATACCCAAACCCTTGTTTTTATTTGAATCTGGAATGAGTCCTGGCAAATGTGCGACTGCTACTTGTTCGCAGTCATCGTACTGGATCATTCCGATGTGAGGTTTTAAGGTTGTGAATGGGTATGAAGCGACTTTGGGATTCGCCCTAGAAATTGCTCTCAGGAGTTGTTCAATGGTGTAAGCCAGATAGCTTTTCATTGAATGTTCTTAAATCGAGGTCCCCTGTCCAATCCAGTGTCATCTTCACTGGAACCAATATTCAATACCGACGACGATGACGACAAGGATGAGGATCTCTTAATGGACGAATTCTTGAAATTCAATGAACAGCACAATAAAGAAAACCAACAGCCATCATCAGAACCAAGCCAAGAGCCGCAGCTTAAAGCCAAGCAAGAGAAAGAAGAGAATGACACGAATTTCAAGAACTTCTTCAACCAATATCGCGAATCCCTAAACCTGCTCTACGAAAAGCAATAAAATTCAACATTCTTCCACTTTTTACTTTTTATTATTTTGTTTTCATTGAATGTACAAACGTAACATCAGTCTATAGCGCGTCTGATGTGCCTCTATTTTCTATTTAATTGAGAAATGACACCCTGGGAATTTAAATTGGCAGGAGTCCTCTTTGGTGTCCTCGATATAATTCCCTTGTGGAAGATGTGCTTCATAATTGAATCGCTAACTGATTTCGCGCTGCACGCGGCGCGCCGGCTCAGCGTGTTTAATCCGATTTAAAGTCAACAATTGAAGAGGTTACCCTAAAACAGCAATAAACTCACTTAAAGAACTTTCTCCAAGTTAAAAAAAAAAAAAATAGCATCAGCCCACCTTGTCCATTCTGTTTGTTAAACTGCTTTATTAACCGCCGCCGCTTCTTGGACGATTCGGGAAGCGTTTGAATATGCGCATACAACTGTGCCAATTCAGTGTCTGTGTTGTTCGAACTATGCGCCGCTGCCGTCTTCTCCCGATCAACAAACGTATAGACTGTATTCACAGGTGACAAATCGAACATAGATTCGTCAAGTGTCTGCTCTGGAAACATGGTTTTATTTCGCTTCCGTTCGAGGAAGTAAGCTCGAATGTCGGTTGCCAGTTTTGCAGGAATCTCAAAAACCACCAAACCCTTGCAAATCACATGGTTTGAGCGACATAGTACAAAGGGGGCGAATCAAATGGGGTGCAAAAAGGGTGGCTAGATTTTCAGAAGACATTTTTTTTTGGTTTTCGTGACTGGCAACAATGTGAACCATTTCGATAATGTCCTGAAGAAGTGATCGATTTTCCTGGGGCAGCAGGAGAAGCAGCAATTGTATGGAATTGAGTATGTGCTGTTCTCTCTTCTTGTCGATTATTGCATTCTCGGTGGGTATGGAATTGCACAGGGGGGCAATTTGAGAATGAGCGGGGTAGTGGGTGTCTGTTAGGACAGGCTCGTGCAGTTCGGCTAGGAAGCTCTTGAATACAGTTGCACAGTCGTGGACTGCGTAGCCTTCGGTCAATTCGAAGGGCTTGTCACTTTGAATGAGCGCTCGCAGTTCGTTTTGCCGGGAAGCTGAGCCGGTTTTAGGGAATATTCCTTCTTGAATAATATCTGCAAGGGAATAACGAATGAATCTACAATCAAGAGTGTATGAACAAGAGAACACTTACTCTCTTCCATTTGAATGAATATTTTCAGTTGCCTAAGCTGGTTAATAAAGTTAAAGTCTAATGACGAACGATTTCATTCCGGGGGACTGGCATTGGCTTTGCCCGATGTGCAACTTTTCATTTTCCATTTCTTCAGTTTTCCTTTCTCATAGTAGACCACTTCATGACAAGGAAGATCAAATCTAATAGAAAGATTTCACATGTAGGAAACGACAAATATTAGGTCTTACCGTGTAACTCACTCATCCGTATTTAGATCCAGTTGAAAGGACATGCATCCGGACAAGGGTTTTAAACTTTTCATAATTACTCCGACACATTTTTTCCGCAATATCTATTTCGGATAGATGCGATCGGTGTCCATTTTATTGAAAAGCAATAAACTTTTAATTTGTTTACATGAAACAGGAAAAACTATAATTTTCAACAAAATAATTCGAACAAAAATTACGCTTAGAAGGGGGACGAGAAAAACATGTTTGTTTAGGGTTAAGAGTGGTCTATATTGCTCATAGCACTAGATTAAATTTGATAAAAGTTTAGCTAAGTTGTTTTTAATAACATTTAAGATCGCAAAAGCTTAAATTACTATTTTTAAAAGCAAAAACGTAGAAGAAAAATATTTTTCGCAAATTTCTCAAACCGAAAATATATGTCAAATATTGTTGACATTAGCTGTCAAAACTTTCACCACAGCAAATAAGAAACTAAAGGCCCGACTGTAGTATTTATGTTGTTTGTTCCTAAGGGTGTCGCATACTATTTCGATTTTTCTTGGTTTCTTTTTAAGATTTTTAACATTTTTGATTCAAATATTGGTAAATAATAAAGTAATTATATGGTAAAAGGGCAAAGAAACAAACTAATATATTTATTTTTCATATTACATGAATTTTTTTGCATGATAAGGTTTTTTTGAAAAATTTGAGCTCAACGGAATCTATTTTTTTGAAATTTGAGCTAGAGGTTTTACACCACGACTGGAATGGGCCCACATACCTTAAAATTGCATAAGTATTAGTGAGAGGTCCCATAAGAAATGCATTGGGAAACTAACACTTATGCACTTTTAAGGTATAAATGTGAAAATTTCAGCTTGTAGGCCGAAAGAGAGCGAACCACCGAAGTCGGGACTCTAGGTAATATATGTCCTCTATGGGAAAACTTACGATTGTAGCACTATGTTTTCGCTTCGTTTGCTTTTGACAAACGTTCGCTTATCGCCTACTGTTCCTGTAAAATTTGATTTGTTTCAACCGTCCTTTGTTTCAACCGTACCCAGTCTACCCTATGCCTTCCCAATCTGGTTTTCTATCTCCCCCACAGTTGCACAAAACCTAGAGAAACTGGAAAGAAAAATACTCAGACTTTGTTGTGGGAAAAATTATGAAAATCGAACAAAAAGATTCTCTAACACATACATTTACAACATCACCTAATGAGGAATTCTATCTCCAACTTAGACCTTTCAGAAAATGATCTCATAAGTGACGTCATTATTTCTCAGACCGGGGTGTCCTGGATCAGTGAAGTTTACTTATCTCCTCTTGGGATTCTTTCCTTTGATACCGATTCCGTGGATTCATCGACTCCCTCATTTTATGCTTGTGCCACCCCAGGCCAAAACCGTGGCTAACATTTAAGTTCCCTTTTTAAATCTGCACCGTTCACTATTCACTCTCTTTGTTGACATATTAATATCATCAACATCCAATAATTTTTTTTTTTGAAAAAAATATAACTAACTTAACGTCAATGTTCCATTCTATTATTTCAAGTGGACAGTACTTAACTGACTTATATTATTAACTTAATTTTATCAATATCACTATCTTTTGCCAGAAAATGTATTTTATTTTAGACAATGTGATAATTGGTAATTAAACTGTGATTTAAGGATAAGTAATTCTTCAATTTCTCGTCTTAAAAATGATTCCATTCACCTAATGTATTTGCCATCTCATTTTAATTCTCTATAACTCTTAACGTTATTCCATTCATGAATTTTACTGATGTTTTTTGTTTTGTTACTTAGTTTGTAAGTTTCTTTAGCTTTAGGTAGATATATAAGGTATAAGTTATAGTGACCTTCCGTCAATGTAACAGTTTATATATACTCTTAAAGAGCATGAGAGTCATTTCATTTAAATAATCAGCCACGAGGCTTCTCATTAATCGCAATACACTACAGCCGCAGGTATATCTGTATAATGTATATTGTTATGCAATCACTCTTGTAAATTTATATTAAAGGCTCAATAAAGAATTCAAATTCAAAAAAAAATTCATTAAGGCCGGGTCGATTTGAAAATTGAATAACACAAGTTGTATAATGAGAAATCAATTAAGTCTCATCTTTATTTGAGAGCCCTCTCAATGATATCATGTGTGAAATATTACATATTTCAAATGGCTAAGTGGCGCGTATTCGAAACAGGGATGGGTTTGGCACATGAATCAGGCTGAATTTGGTCGATGGCATCCATAATCCATTAAGTTGTTTTTTTTAGGTCCGCGCATTTGACTGCTTCAGATACTGCTGCAGACTTTCACGAACAGTGGCGATATTTTCGGTAGATCCTGCGTTTCGTTAACGTACGGCTGTTGGCTGGTTGTTCACTGAGCCGGTGGACTCGAATTTGGCCACAAAACGTTGAACAGTGTACTTGGAAGGACGACCATGTTCCTCATCAAAAGGCCGCAGCGTTCGCATCGTTGCTTTAAGAGAACACCCATTTTGATAATAAATTTTTATCATTTGCCCGTATTGCTCGACGCTTTAACTTTCCATCATGATTTGTAGTCCTGAGTGACTGAATAAAAGATAATATTTTAACATATAGCAAAAGAAACAATATGACCGTCACGAGGCATAAAAATCAACCCGGCCCTATTGGATAACCCTACAAAAATATGGATAGTGTCGCGATTTGGTTAAACTTGCATTCAGACTAAAATCCGGAACGAGTTCAACAAATTGAACAAAGGCGGATTACAGATAAATCTAATGGAGCGTAGGGAGATTAGGTTTTACCTTGGAGTATTTATTAAAGACATTTTTATCTAATGACTTTATCGCAGCTTTGTTTAAAACTAGCTATCGCCTTTCAAAAGATGACTTCATGTCTTACTTAAATTGTTACAAAACAAACTTCTTCAGCCGATCTTCGATTTTCCTCCGATTTTAATCCGATTTTCAATTTTTCCTTGTTTTGAGTTCTACTTTCGAGTAACGTAGTTCCTCGATT